>OU611992.1:16787500-18090000 GCA_914767915.1 Agriopis aurantiaria | reverse complement strand
TATGAAAAGAAGCCATATCAGCCCAACAAGGATTATAAAAAAAATCGTTAAATTAAATTTAAAAAAAAATATATTTTATTTTACAAGGAAAACATACAGTTGCTAATTAATGCAGTAGATATAAGATAATAAATAAATAATAAATATACGAGTAAAAGATTTATTATATTTAGGCATTTACACTATTTCTAGTTTGTATTAGTAAAAACATGTGTTTTGGCTGTTTAAACTGTTTATCTTATATCTACTGTATTAATTAGCAGCTGTATGTTTTCCTTGTACAATTAAATAAATGTAGTAAAAAAGGGTAAAAAATGAGTAATGGTGTATGAACTAGTTTCGCAGAACCTGGTACATGCATACTGTTTGACGAAATTCCTTTTAGCAGTTTTAGGAATGATCTCGACGCGACACCTAAATAGAATCGCGTCAAAACACACGAAAATAGCTCAATAAGCAGGTCACGTGGGCCGCGCGGCTCCGGCGGCGCGCGCGGCGGGCAGTGCTCGGCGCGATGCGGGCCACGGTGCTGGTGCGCGCGGCGCTGCTGCTGGCGGCGGCCGCAGCCCACGGCGGAGATCTGGCGGACGTGAGGATAGGTCGGTGGTGCGCTCTCCGCTCGCAAGCTCGCTAGTGATGCCGGTGGCTGACGACTGTGTGTGTCCGTCCGCAGACGTGGTGGGGCAGGCGCCGGCGCGGGTGATGTGGCTGCGCGCGGCCGTGCAGGCGGCGCTGGCGGCCGAGGGAGGGCAGGAGGAGGGAGGCGGGGAGGAGCAGGTCGCGGAGCCGCGCTCGGAGCTGGCTCTGGCGGCGCGCGTGTGCGCGGCGGGCGCGCGCGGCGCAGCGGCGGCGACGGCGGGCGCGGCGGGCGCGCGGCTGGCGTGTGCGGGCGCCGCGCGCGCCGGCACGCCGCTACTGCTGGTGGAGCCGGCGCCGCTCGCCTCCCATTGGGAGGCGCTGGCCATGTTCCCGCACGAGGACGCGTTCGCACAGGTGGGTGCGTGTGCGCCCGAGCCGCGTCCGAGCCGCGTCAGTGTCAGTAAACGTGGTGCATGGTCCGCAGGCATGCGCGGCGCTGTGCCGCGAGAAGGGCTGGCGGCGCGCAGTGGTGCTGCACGAGGGCGGCGCCGGTGCGGCGGCGCGGCTGGCGCGGGCGGCGGCGCCGGCGTCGCTGGCGCTGCTGGCGCGCCGGCTGCCACCGCGCACGGACTCGGCGGCGCTCAGGTACCGCACTGCACTGCCGGGAGTAGCAGTACGCAGTTGGAGATAAGCGAGGTGTCGTGTCGTGGCTGATGCGAAGTGCGAATGCATCTAGTCTCGATGAGTCTGGATGCCTTCACTCATAGGCACCCAGCAGACGACCTTACCGCCTTTGTTTTGCACGGAGACTACAAGCTAGTTCATTAGCTGAAGTAGCATCTCTGCTGAAGTATTGGTACGGTAATCAAACCAACGTTGTGCGGTGGTCAGGGTCACTATCGGAGGTGTATAGGTTGGAATGTGGCGTGAGGCAGGGTGGGTTATCGTCGCCGAGCCTCTTTAACCTCTACACTGATCGCCTGATTCATGAGCTTAGCAACGCCGGTGTCGGCTGCTCGATTGACGGTGTGTTTGTCAACAATATCAGCTATGCAGATGACATGGTGTTGCTAAGCCCATCAATTAGGGCCCTCAGGAAGCTCATAGGCATCTGCGAGCGGTATGCATGGGCTCAGGTATAACGCCATCATAAGCGAGCTTCTGGTGTTTAAAGCGGGCTCGAAAACATATGACAATGTCCCACCAGTCACACTAAGCGGCAGTGTCCTTAAAAGAGTCTCTCAATTTAAGTATCTGGGTTATTGGGTTACCGATACGCTCGCAGATGACGTGGATATGGAGAGGGAGCGCAGGGCGCTGTCAGACAGGGCTAACATGTTGGCTCGTAGGTTTGCACGATGTACTGCACAAGTAAAGGCGACGCTGTTTAGAGCGTTTTGCCAGTCCTTTTACTCGTGTAGCCTATGGGTCAAACATACCAAAAAGTCCTATACGACCCTGCGCACCCAATACAATAACGCCTTCAGGGCGCTGATGAGGCTGCCACCGTACTGTAGCGCATCAGGGATGTTTGCGGACGCGCATATAGACGGTTTCGCCGCAATCATGCGTAAACGCGTAGCGTCCCTGATGCGCCGCGTGCGGGGCAGCTCCAACAGCTACCTGCAGCTGTTCGCCTGGCGGATGGACCTGGACTGCCCAATAATGCAGCACTGGACCAAAGTTCATGTTGAGCATTCCGGACTTTTGACTTTTATTTTTTATGTTTTAGGTAATTTTATTTTATTTTTATGTTATGTGTATGTAATAATAATTCTAATTTTTGTCATTTTGTATATATATGGAATTGTTTTCTGAAATAAATTGATTGATTGATTGATTGATTAGTAAAAACATTTAAAATCCTATATTGTTCTCTAGTAAGGAGCCATTTGGAGTATGCATCCCAAGTTTGGAATCCATACTATGAAATTGTACACAGATAAAATTGAAAAAGTACAAAGTAAAATCTTGCCCTTTATCAACTGGTACCCGCGACTTCGTCTGCGCTGGATTAGTAAGGACTTCGAGTAAGTGCCCTGCGTATGAAGTCGATCAGGCGTGTCGGCCAACACGACCAGCGCTTCTCGAGCAAGAGAGACCATGGTGACCGAGCTGGTCAACAGCAGTACCACACTGACAGCGATGGGCCTCACAGCACCTTGCACCCCAGCGTAAGCTGACAGCTAGACGAAATGCGGTTGGATCTACAAGTCTACCTGATGTATCACTCCTAGCTGCCTTACCTACAATAACTTCAGATGCGGTAGAAGGGAAATTAGAACAGCAATGAGGTTAACGAGATCTATAATAAGTAAAAAAGTTAAAGCATACAAAATTAATAAAAAGGCTACCCTTTTTATTAATTTTGTATGCTTTAACTTTTTTTTCTTTTTCTACCTACGTAGATAAATTTTAGGAAATAATTAAGTTACATTTAGACAGGGTCGGGGTAAAGTACATTCATGGATCGAGACGTGTTGTTCGACCGTAGAGAGACACTGGCCTTGAATTTGTAGTGCGCGGCACCACAGCGACGAAACAGATGTCGAATGGGGCAGTAGGGCAAATAACCCTTAAGTGGTCAGCATGATCTCCAGGTAGCGGGTTAGGTCCGCGCAACGTAGGGAAGCAGCAGGAGCTAGTACACCAGCGGGGCAGGTCTGCACGAGGTAGTGGGGCAGTAGGGCACCAAGCACCAAGTCATCCAGTCGTCGAGTAGGTTCGTCTGCGTCGAGTGATGGAGCAGTAGGGCAGCTAACAGAGGTGCGGGTGAACCCTGGAAGTTCACATTATTGGTCGTCTTAGAAATTGTCCACTTTCGGAGTTTGACTGCCACATCCGTTTAAGTCGCTCGAAGTTAAAACAAGTACCCAGTGAATCTAATGCAATGAATCTAGGATGAGGCAGTCAACTTGTACATAGTACACATACTACAACGTATAATAGATTTAGCAGTTAATATGATACAATTAGTAATTACTGATTAAACCTATCTAGGTACATTCAGACATGTTCGTAAAAAGAAGATACGGTTCGGTAATGTAAACCAGAAAAATAGCTAAAATATAAGTAAGGGTTTATGCTATTTGAAATTAGAATCTGAATTTGTCATAAACACATTTCAAGCAGTATTTCGAATGAAATAGTACAGTGAGTTAAATAAAATGGCCGTTAGTACGACGCACGAACATATCTGAATATACTCACGTCATTCACACGATTGAAAGCAGAACTACAATGAATCCATGAAACACTCACCCAATTCGAATTCAAAGAGGGCATGGCTTGCAACCAAAGTCCCGATTCCCAAACAGAGACAGCAAGAATACGAGCGCGATCTGCAATACTAGGACACGTATCTAGTAGCGATTTCCGTGCTAGTTCGCAGAATCCCACAGTCTCTGGGAAGACAACTTCCTGGGAAAATCGGTATTTGGACAAGCCAGCCTCCAAGCATTCATTGCCTCTTTCGAATGAGATACAACTACATCGGAAGGACCTAAAGAGGGTGCAAGGATTTTTTCTATTAATTTAAGAGTACTATGAAATGAGGATAAGAATGCCGGTAACGCAACACTTGAAATCTAGCGGATCCCTAAGCCTCCTACACATCTCCCTTGTTGTTTTTAAATGAGGTTATCTGAGGTTAATTAAATTCGGTTTTTCTGATCAAATGTTTTTGAAATTATATGATAAAACATTTTTGGTATGGCTTATCTATTATATAGGTATGTATGTATGTCCATCGATACAAAGAATGTAAGTAATGACAGTCCCCTCTGCCGCGCCTTCCTCCGCAGGGACCTGCTGCTGGTGCTGAAGAAGTCCGGCAAGACAAAGTTCGTGGTGTGGTGCGAGGCGGAGTGCGCGCACCGCGTGCTGCTGGCAGCTCAGCGCGTGGGACTGCTGGCCGAGCAGCACGCGTACATCGTGCTGGCGCTGGACCTGCACACGGCGCCGCTCGACCGGTTCAGCCACGGCGGCGCCAACATCACCGGTGCGTGCCATCCTCCTGCCCCGCCCCCCTCGTCCGTGTCAGCCGTGTGACAGCGCGCGCTCGTCCGCAGGGCTGCGGCTGTTCGACCCGGAGAGCGCGGCCGTGCGCGACACCATGCGGCGGTGGCGCACGGCCTACCTGCGGCTGCTGGGCCCCGAGGCCGCGGCGGAGGCGCGCCGCGTGCAGCGCGCGCCGCCCAGCGCGCTGCTGCTGGCGCACCAGGCGGCGCTGCTGGTGCGCGTCGTGCTGCGCGCGCTGCGGCTGCCGCGCGCGCCGGCCGCCGACTGCGCGCGCGGCCGCGGCGCGTTCCACGCGGACACGCTGCTCAACTACCTGCGCTCGGTGGGTGTCAGCTCTGCAGTCTGCACCTGACAGCTCCCCGCGCCGGCTCACGTTACAGAGAGCGACTGTTGCAGGATGACTGGGAGAGCAAGATGTCGGGCGGAGCGATCTCGTGGGACGTGGACGGCGGACTGCGCTCTCTGAAGCTCGAGGTATTGTCGTCTCACTCGCACCGCACACTCACTGCATCTTATAGTCGGGATCGGGAGAGAAAGAGTGAGAATATCATATTTCCCTCTCTTTCTCTCCCATTAGTCAGACGGCGGTTGAGGTCAGCCGCGTTCGAGCGTCTGTTAGCACTGTTATGTGTCCAACAATATATTTTATTTTATTTTACAAGGAAAACATTCCGCTGCAAATTTTTTTATTTCATTAATACAGTAGATATGAGATAAATAGTTACACAAAAGCCTAAAACGTGTTTTCACTAATACAAACTAGAAATAGTGTAAATGCCCCGTTGCAACACCAACTAGAGCCTGATTAGTTACCAGAAAGAAAAAATAAATAAATAACATACAAATTACAAATATATAAAACCTAATACAAATTAAATGCCTAATATACCTACTTAATTATGACGTTTGCAAAACTGATTTAATTTACATTAAAATATAAATATAACTGTTACAAATGACCCCATCACTAGTTTGTCGAGTGTGACGGACACAGCGAGTGCCGGCCCCGCCCGTCCCTTAGTCCGGACCGTAGTGCCCTGGGAAGTGTGGCGTTGTAGTGGACATTGCGCGCGCGAATCCAGCGCGGACCGAGCTTTCATGCATATTTTATGTATCTTTTATTTTTATGTTTATATATTATACTAATGTTAGTGAAATTAAAAGCACTTACTGTCAAACAACAAAACAAAAAATCAATGTAGTGAACCGATCTCAAAAATAATGTAATATTTTTTTAACCGGTGATGTTACAACAAAATTTTATTGTTTGATCATCTAGCTACCCTCTACCGATGTACATAGGTTTCAGTCTGCGACATGTTCGTGAAAATTCAAGATGGCGGCCGGACCATACGCCACTTATCTTTCTACTAGCGTGGTATTGGAGAAATAGAGGATCTATGTTAAAACTTTGACCCATAGATTATTCTAAGCTTTGACCCCCTTTTGAACCACTTTGGCTGCGAACTTTCCAAAATCCTTTCTAAGTGTGCGTTTACCTACACTATTTTATAAACACAACGAATACACAATAACCTCCTAACTCCATGTCTCTAGAAGCAACTGTGCAGGCTGTGCATCGTAATAAAACAGAGGTATGCCGTGACTGTTGAAATAACAAATACAATTACACAAATATCAAAGAGTAAAAATAAAATTTAAAATATATAGATAATTTAATCAATGGTTGAAAAGTGAAAGCCCTATAATATCAGTCTAACAATAAATAAAAAAGTATATATAAATAAAAAATAAAGTGAGGTAAAACCAGAGTATGATTCTACCGAGTAGGAAAAGTTTATTTATTGTACAAATATTATAAATAAGAAACTTTACAAACAATGATGATATCGTAGCAAAAGCATACCTGATTATGTGAAAAATTAACCAAACGACCGGTGTACGTACTGCTGTACAGCAGGCTATTATACCCTGAGCCAGCTTGCTCGCGTGTGCAGGTGGTGGAGCTGGTGCGCGGCGGCAGGCTGCAGCACGCGGGAGTGTGGGCGCCGCACGCACCGCTCGTGTGGGAGCGCTCCGACCCGCCCGCGCCGCCGCCGCCGCTCGACTTCATGACCAACCTCACCTTCAACGTGCTCATCGCCATGGTACTTACCGCGCCCCGCACCGCCGCACCCCGCACCCCCGCAGCGCCGGCACTCTTACAGATCCGCTCTCATATTTGATCATCTTTAAAAACAAAACAGTGCAACTAGACTACATCGTTAATAGATCTCTTGCATGCGGAATCTTCCCCAAAAATGGAAACTTGCCTTTATAACTCCAATCCACAAAAAGGAGACCAAGCTGACATTGCAAACTACAGGCCCATTTCAATATTATGGGTCTCTGTTTGGGTCCATGATTCAAAATCGAATTTAGGTACCTCAATCAAACCACAATTTGATGCTTATCAACATGGTTTTTTTCCGGGTAGGTCAACCACATCGAATCTCCTAGCTAGCTTAGGTTATTAGTGCACGCCATCTACAACAACTTCTCAAAGGCAATTGATGTTGTTGACCACAGCCTTCTTATCCAGAAGTTAGGCCACGCAGGAATTTGTGGTTCTTTATTGCGATGGTGCGAATCCTTCCTTCGTAACCGTTCTCAGCTCGTCAAGGTCAGAGGTTTTAATCCGCAACAAAGAAGGTCCCATCTGGAGTTCCATAAGGTTCACAACTTGGTCCTCTGTTTTTCTTAGTTTTTGTGAATGACTTGTGCAAAACTATTAAGTCAAAATACCAAATGTATACAGACGACCTCAAACTGTATAGGGTTATTCGAAATGAGCGAATGGTGGTCCGTTAATAGAATGACAATCAATACATCAAAATGTTTCTATTTAAAGTTTATAAGAAAAAGAAAAAGAAATAATAATAATAGATAGCCCGTTGGTCCAGTTGGTAGTGAACCTGCCTTCTGAGCTTGGGGGCGTGGGTTCGATTCCCACCTAGGACAAACATTTATGTGATGAACATTTGTGTTTGTTCTATATCTGGTTGTTTATATCTATTTAAGTATGTATTTAAAACTATATATATATAGTTTTAAATACATACTTAAATAGATACATACATACATACATATATGTATGTATATCAGTCTCTGGCAGCCATATCACAAGCTTTGCTTAGTTTGGGGTCAGATGACCGTGTGTGAAATAATGTCCAGAATATTTATTTATTTAAACAACACCTGCAAACTACTATATTAATAAGTCTCTGATTAGTGAAGTCACTAGCATGCGTGACTTGGGCGTGATAGTGGATACTAAACTTGACTTTCATGATCACATAGATGCCAGAAGCAGGAAGGGTCTAGATTGGCTGGTTATGTGATTAGACATACGAAGTTTTTCAGGGACCCAGAAATTCCAGTCAAGATTTCACTCTTATAATATTGCAGTCCAATCTCGAACCCATCATACGCAGTGCATATTAACCGTTTAGAAATAATCCAAAAGCAATTATTCTACCACCTTTCGTTTGCGAAAAAGCTTTGCCGAAAACTACCATCTTATAATATTATATGTCTAGACTCGCACATTTTGACATGTAGGTATTCTCTTGCGCACAGACGGAATATAGCTGATATCGTGTTTCTAAACAAAATGAAGGAAATATTGATAGTCCTGATTTACTCGCAAAAAACAACTTGCAAATTCCACGCTCTAGAGCGTGGTGACTGCTAGCAGTCACCTCGTCAATAGGAAAACATTCAGCCTCTCATCCCCACTCTGTCGAACAAATTATTACCAACACTCACCAATGTAATTTTTAATATAATTATTAATTAATCACAGCTTTTAGAATGGACACTGAACGTTCCTTATATAATTATATTTTGTAGTGTTAAGGGTGTCACATTCAATTAGTGAACCGAATAAAAAAAAAAAGAAAAATATATGTATCGAATGTCTCTTACAATAACATTTGTAACGAATTCGATATTTTGAATACTACATCAGGCAGTATCAAACTACATTGTCATAAATTCCTATCTTTAGTGTATTAATCATTACTATTGTATTCATTCACGTGCATGCAGTGTTCACTTCTAGGAGGTCGTATATTGCCATATATATGTATGAAAAAAACGAATCTGAAGATGTTACGGTCAGTTTAGTGAACCAATAAAATAAAATGTTGCAGAACAGCCCGTACGTGATGAGGAAGCAGTCGATCTTCCGGCTGTCGGGAAACGAGCGCTACGAAGGTGCGTACCCGACGTGACGGCTCCCCTCGCATCTCATGACCCTTGTACCGCTTCATCCGGCCTGTTGTCATCGTCGCTATCTTCGACCTGCAGGGTTCTGCATCGAACTGATCGAGAAGCTCGCGGAGATCCTCAAGTTCAACTACACGTTCGTGGAGCAGCTAGACCAGGGGTACGGCGCGTACAATAACAAAACCGGCAAGTGGAACGGCATGATCGGACGCATCATGGACGAGAACGACGTGCGTATTCAGGGAAGCGGACGCCACTGGGGGAGGACGCGCCACTGACTCGGGCCCCGCCTGTTGCAGAACGTGCACTTTGCGCTGACGGACCTGACGATCACGGCGCAGCGCGAGCGCGCGGTCGACTTCACGACGCCGTTCATGACCCTCGGCATCAGCATCCTGTTCCGGAAGGCGAGCAAGCCGTCGCCAGAGCTGTTCGCATTCCTGCTGCCGTTCTCGAGAGGCGTGTGGCTGTGCCTGGGTCTGGCGTACCTAGGCACCTCGCTGCTGCTGTACGTGGTGGGGCGGCTGTGTCACGAGGAGTGGCAGAACCCCTACCCGTGCGTGGAGGAGCCGGCCGCGCTGCAGAACCAGTTCACGCTCGCCAACGCGCTCTGGTTCAACCTGGGCGCGGTTCTGCTGCAGGGCTCGGAGATCGCACCCGTGGCGTACGGCACGCGCGCTGTCGCCTCCGTCTGGTGGCTGTTCGCGCTCGTCATCACCTCCTCGTACACGGCCAACCTGGCCACGCTGCTCGCCAAGAAGTCCACCAACGACCTGATCCGCAGCGTCGACGACCTGGCGCACAACAACCTCGGCATCATCTACGGCGCCAAGGAAGGCGGCTCCACGTTCACCTTCTTCGAAGTTAGTATATAAATTTTTATTGATTCGATTGGGAACAAATAAGTTGTCCGGAGCGTGTCTAACCACGCATGTGACTGGATTCCGTGGATATGTTACCAAAATGCTGTAATGATTTATGATGCACCTAAGTAGGTACTTTTAATGTCTCGGTGGTGATATCTATCTGGCTATTCACCGGAACGAGAGTGGGAGGGAGGGACAGAGAGCCCGGAGCCTGCAGCGCAGGGCAGAGTCGGCAGTTAGTCAGGCTCGTGGTTGTACTGACGGACGATGTGCTCCGCAGCAGTCGCAGGGCGGGCTGTACCGCGAGATGTACGAGCACATGCGCCAGCACCCGCTGCCCAGGACCAACGACGAAGGCGTCAACTGGTGAGTCCGCGTGCACCACACTACACCACACACCATACACCACACACCACACCACACCCCACACATCTTCCACTCGCCTCGCCCTGCGAGCTCCGTGGGGATAACAGTTCCCAACTCAATTGAATTCCAATACTATTTAAAAAAGACAGTATCAAAATTCAGTATTACAACTGTAATACCATTGATGTGTAGTTCTTCTAAGTGTAATACTGAATTTTGATACTGTCTTTTTTTTAATAGTACTCGCGTCTTGGGTACCTTAAAATCACTAAGTGTTATCACTTCACCGGTTCGCACTCGCGTTTCTAAACACACAAACCCGCACTTGAGTGACCCGGGCGGGGTACAACCAAAACGGGCGTAGCGCACTTACAGTCTAGTTTACTCATTCACTAGTTTCAGTCTCACATTCGCCCCTAAATCCACTCTACTCGCGTTGCGCTCTTTCCGAAATTTCCGAATCCGTCCCATAATCTAGTCTATTTTTTAAATCGGATTTTTATGAAATCGATGCAATGCGATTCTGATATAAACTCACTTCTAGTGACAGCGCGGGTTCAGCGCTGTGGACGAAATCGGTATTCAGAAATAGTTTCCGAGTTAAAACAAAACAAACAAACTTACAAACTCTCTTTATAATATTAGTGTAGATCTTAGAATAACTACTCAGAGAAGGTAGGTTTTCAAACAACGCCGTCTCAAAACGTAAGCTACAAATTCGCTTTGTAGCTTACGTTTCGATTGGTATTTTAAACGATTTAAGCAAGAAAATTAATGTCACACTCTGTGTCTGTCTGTGGAATGTCACACCATAACTCTTATGCTGCTTTTCTGATTTGTTGTGGTACGATTTCACCGTGCAAATTGTCATAGTTAAATTTTATACTTTTTTTGGAGCTATCATCATCATCAGCCGGAAGACGTCCACTGCTGAACATAGGAAAGTCCCTTTAACCTCCACACTGAACGACAGCCCGCCTTTTGCATCCACTGGATACCCGCGACTCTCACAATGTCGTCGGTCCATCTAGTGGGAGGCCTCCCTACGCTGAGTCTTCCGGTTCGTGGTCTCCACTCCAGAACCTTTCTTCCCCATCGGTTATCGGTTCTTCGAGCGATGTGGCCTGCCCATTGCCACTTCAACTTGCAAATTTTAACAGCTATGTCGGTGACTCTGGTTCTTTGGTGAATATCCACGTTTCGGATCTTATCGCGCAATGAAACTCCGAGCATAGCGCTCTCCATTGCCCGCTGTGTGAATCTGAGCTTTTACAAAAGGCCAACAGTTAAGAACCACGTCTCAGTACCATATGTCATCACTGGCAACACACACTGGTCAAAGACCCTCGTCTTGAGGCACTGTGGTATCTTGGACGAGAAAATGTCACGCAATTTCCCGAACGCTGCCCATCCGAGTTGGATTCTTCGGGCGACCTCTTTGCCTAAGTTGGACTTACCTAACTGAACAATCTGTCCAAGATAGGTGTAATGGTCAACAACTTCGAGAGTATCGATCCCAACGACTACCGGCACGGGTTCAACATGGACATTGGACATAATTTTTCTCTTGTCCATATTCATTTTAAGACCCACCTGTTGGGAAAGGCTACTGAGGTCGCTGAGCATCGTATTGAGATCCTCCAGCGACTCTGCCATGATGACTATATCATCGGCAAAACGAAGGTGAGTGATGTATTCGCCATTGATGATGATGCCGAATCCGTTCCAGACCAAGAGCTTGAAAACGTCCTCCAATGCGTTCGTGAACAGTTTCGTAGAGATAACATCTCCCTGTCTCAAGCCATATTGGAGCCATATATGACACCATTTGAATGGCTTAAATTTTGCGAATGTACTTGGTTTCTTTGTGTAGTTATTCTAAGGTGTAGATATTATTATAATATAATTATATTATATTATATTATATTGCGGTTCTGGAGACAGCCCATCCATTAGTCCCATAATTTAGTTTTGTTCCAGGTATTTATATAAGCAAGTATGAGTACTTACTTGTTCGTTTACAATAACTGTCGGGCAGGAAGTATGTGAAGCTGCGACATGTGAGGTGGAAAGTAGGTACATGACGACACTCACCACTATGTCCGTCCGTTGGTCGCAGGGTCGCCGAGAACGACAGCACGTACGCGTTCCTGATGGAGTCCACCACCATTGAGTATGAGGTGGAGCGCAACTGCAACGTCTCCAAGGTGAGCTTCCTACCCTACCTCCCCCCTCCCTCCCCTCTCACTCTCTACCGGGTGACAGCATACGGACCGTGCTCTTTCGGTTGCAGGTGGGGCAGCCGCTCGACAGCAAGGGTTACGGCATCGCCATGAGAAAGAGTGAGTGTTGCGGCGAGGGGCGAGGCGAGTGTGGGCGAGTGTGAGCGGTCAGTTGCCCAGGCCGGCACTTGAGCGGAATCAGTACAAGTTTCGCACGGACCACTAGAAACTGTACATTAGTAGCGTGCAACTGATATTTCCGCAAGATTACATGCAGTTACAAACTCCATACCTAGTATATCGGTCGTAGCTTGTTTGGTGTACAGTCGACAGACCCATAGCTATCATGTCTATACTCTGCAAGGTGGTGGAGCTAGAAGTAAGCACCCAGCTCCTTGGCCACCTGGAAGAACACCAGCTTATTTTGGAATGACACCTACCCACCGCGGGAAGAAGTCGGCCCCGGGAATCAGGTTTCCTTGTCCGGAGTACGACGCATTATAAAAACTGTATCCACATAATGTTTATCTGAATACATTTTTATTATTTTTTATTATTATTATTATCAGTGACCGTCAGCGTCAGGTTTTTGTTTCGGCCATCTCGTCCTAGAAGGTCGACAACGTGTTTGTGATTCACCAGAACACCAGAGTGTAACAGTTATCCACAGGTGCCGGTATCGGTTTACCATCAGGCAGGTGTGACTTACACTGCTATCCGTTCTCTCAACCACCAGTACAAACTGTACTCGACGGTTACCAAAACTCACATGTTTTTTGGAGTCACGTTTTCGCATAATTACATATGTTTTTATTTTTTTTATACCCCTTTTATATAAGAGCTGATAATCTTCAAACGGAAAACCAGCGCAATATCTTTCCTCACGGAGACGCAGATCGAAAGTCCGTCTCACTCACGTGGCGTGCTTATCGTACCCAGTCTATACCCTGGCGCATACTTTTAATCCTCGAGCTGGTGTGTGCCTGTCCTGTACGCCCGAGATGACATCTGCAGATGACATCTGCTGTTTACATCTCCGTCAGCTTGAAGACTCCAGATCCTCTGTGTCCTGGGTCCTGGTGGACACAGGAATGAAGAAAACCTCTCTATCATCATCATCAGCCAGTAGACGTCCACTGCTGAACATAGGCCTCCCGCTTTAACCTCCACACTGAACGACAGCCTGCCTTTTGCATCCACTGGATGCCGGCGACTCTCACAATGTCGTCGGTCTATCCAGTGGGAGGCCTGCCTACGCTGCGTCTTCCGGTTCGTGGTCTCCACTCCAGAACCTTTCTTCCGCATCGGTTATCAGTTCTTCGAGCGATATGGCCTGCCCATTGCCACTTCAACTTGCAAACGTTTAACAGCTATGTCGGTGACTCTGGTTCTTTGGCGAATATCTAGGTTCCGGATTCTATCGCGCAAAGAAACTCCGAACATAGCTCTCTCCATTGCCCGCTGTGTGACTCTGAGTTTTTCAAAAGGCCAACAATTAAGGACCACATCTCAGTACCATATGTCATCACTGGCAACATACACTGGTCAAAGACCCTCGTCTTGAGGCACTGTGGTATCTTGGACGAGAAGATGTCACGTAATTTCCCGAACGCTGCCCATCCGAGTTGGATTCTTCGGGCGACTTCTTGCCTAAGTTGGACTTACCTAACTGAACAATCTGTTCAAGATAGGTGTAATGGTCAACAACTTCGAGAATATCATTCCCAACGACTACCGGCACGGGTTCAACATGGACATTGGACATAATTTTTGATTTGTCCATGTTCATTTTAAGACCCACCTGTTAGGAAAGGCTACTGAGGTCGCTGAGCATCGTATTGAGGTCCTCCAGTGACTCTGCCATGATGACTAATACATCGGCAAAACGAAGGTGAGTGATGTATTCGCCATTAATGTTGATGCCGAATCCGTTCCAGTCCAAGAGCTTGAAAACGTCCTCCAATGCGTTCGTGAACAGTTTCGGAGAGATAATATCTCCCTGTCTCACGCCTTTCTGCAGTTGGGTTGGTTCCGTGGTCTCGTCCTGTAATCGGATCGACATGGTGGCGTTTCTATACAGACACTTCATCACTTCGATATACCTATAGTCGATATGACAACACTGGAGGCACTGCAATACTGCCCAGGTCTCGATTGAATCGAAGGCTTTTTCGTAGTCCACAAACGCTAGGCATAATGGCCGATTATACTCCTCAGTCTTCTGTATAATCTGGCGGAGCGTGTGAATGCGGTCTACGGTGCTCCAGGCTTTACGGAAACCAGCTTGTTCGGGGGTCTGGAAGTCATCAAACCTGCTTCCGAGACGATTCGTAATGACTCTGGAAAACAGCTTGTACACATGGCTCAGGAGTGAGATGGGTCTATAATTCTTCAATAAGGTGTTATCACTTTTTTTGAAGAAGAGCACCACTATACTCCTGTGCCATGCTTCAGGCGTAGTACCTTCGTGAATGACGGAATTAAATAACTTCTGGAGGACTAAAAGTACCGGTTTTCCACCCGCTCTCAGTAGCTCTGTCGTGATTCCGTCATCACTCGGCGCCTTGTTGTTCTTAAGCTGTTTCAGAGCCATTCTAATCTCGTACAAGCTGATATCTGGGATGTCCTCAGTGTAGTGTCGGGTCAGTTTCGCTCTCTTGTCCTGAGCTGAACTGACAATAGGCTGTCGTGTCGAGGTGTACAACTGTCCGTAAAACCTCTCGAGCTCTCTCAGAATCTCAGAACCTCTCTATACCTGTCACACGGTGGAGATGAAGAGGGGTCCAGGGTCACTGAATATCTCATTGAGGCGGCGGATACGGCTCCGATAAAGTACCCTACAGCCCAATAAGCGTCCCATCAGGTTTCTGCAGTGGGCTTAGTAAGGGGCGGCAGAAGTTCGCTTCGACTGATCTAGCTAGGGACTAAAACGCTTTACCACCTACAGGGTACGAAGCCAGTTTGTTCCTTATTCTACTAAATCATGTCAAAGCGAGCCCTCTGTAGACTTGGCAGCCTTGATATAAATGTCGTGCAGCCAGTTGAGGCTGGAGCGGTGAGGTAACGCGCAACAGCTAACATCTGATTCTATCATATTGCTTTGTGTGCTGGAAGGTCATGGACGACGTTGGGAAGGTTGGTGTGAGAGGGTTCAAGTAGACCTAGTCATGGACGTGTGTGAAACATTCCTCGCGCAGAGTCCCCGTACCGGCAGTCGCTGAACGTGGCGCTGCTGAAGCTGCAGGAGGCGGGCGAGCTGCGCCGCATGAAGCGCTCCTGGTGGATCGAGAAGAACGGCGGCGGCGCCTGCCAGGTACGTCCCGCGGCCCGCCCGGACTCCCCGGAGCGGAGTAGGAGTGGAGCGAGCGTGCGAGTGGGAAGGTGAACCTTCCTACTCGATTCATTTGGGACCTGTTTACTGGCAGCCTGTATCGTATGTATGCTCTCTTACCCGAAGCTCTGGTCCGATAAAATGAACAGGGTTTTGTTCGCAATCGAATCATTTAAATTTTTCTTTACAATTTAAATAATGTACTTGTTCCCACGTGCCTATACTGCCTACCGCCGCCTTACCGTCCGTCGATCCCCGGGGCCAAAGGAGGCGCGGACGCACCGTCAGTCCCCGGGGCCGAGGGAGGCGCGAACGTACCGTCGGTCCCCGGGGCCGATGGAGATGCGGACATACCGTCGGTCCCCGGAGCTGAGGGAGGCGCGGACGTACCGTTGGTCCCCGGGGCCGAGGGAGATGCGGACGTACCGTCGGTCCCCGAGGCCGTACCGTCGATCCCCGGAGCCGAGGGAGGCGCGGACCTACCGTCGGTCCCCGAGGCCGAGGGAGGCGCGGACGTACCGTCGGTCCCCGAGGCCGAGGGAGGCGCGGACGTACTGTTGGTCCCCGGGGCCGAGGGAGGCGTAGACGCTGACGCTGAGCGCGCGTGTGCCCGAGCAGCTGGAGGAGGAGCACGGCAGCGAGGAGCTCGGGTTCGCCAACTTCCGCGGGCTGTTCCTGGTGCTGGCGGTGGGCTGCTTGTTCGGCGTGCTGTTCTCGCTGGTGGAGCTGGCGGCTGGCACGCGGCAGCGCGCGCGTGCGCTCGGCCAGCCCTTCCCGCGCCGCCTGCTGCACGAGCTGCGCTTCGTGCTGCGCTTCAACAACTCGGTCAAGCCGATCCACGTGAGTACAGCTGCTCACACCGCACCCACACCCACACCACACCCACGTCTACGCCGCACCCACGTCCACGCCGCACCCACATCCACGCCGCACCCACGTCTACACCGCACCCGACCACACATTAAATTTAAATTCAAAATATTTTCTTCATTTCAAAGAAATTGAATGTTTTATTTGTGTTTCCATGGAAACCAATCAGCTGCTAACCGACACAATAGACACAGTAGATATACAGCAGTAAGCTAAGGCAGTAGTTTGACTCGGACGTGTCTGAACTCAATGCCTACTGTCGGTCACATGGCGAGGGTTGCTACTATCGCTAGTTCTACGCTGACAACACACATACGCACACACACACACACACACACGCGGCTAATCACAATGACGCAGAATGACTGATGAACTACAGCTTTAGCTTACATATCTACTGTGCATCATCATCATTTCAACCGTAGGATGTCCACTGCTGGACTTAGGCCTCCCACATCGATCTCCAAAAGGGCCGGTTGAAATCGGCTTGCTTCCAGCGTTTCCCTGCGGTCTCTTTTAGATCGTCCGTCCATCTTGTGGATAGACGTCCTACGCTGCGCTTACCGGTCCGTGGTCTCCATTCGAGAACCTTTCGGCCCCTTCGGCCATCTGTTCTGCGTGATACGTGCCTTGCCCACTGCCTCTTCAACTTGCTAATTCGGTGGGCTACTCAGATCAATCAAAGGTGGGCTATGTCGGTGACTTTCGTTCGTCTACGGATTTCCTCATTTCTGATTCTACTGTGTATTTACTGTGTACTGTGTATACTGTGTATTTCTACTGTACATAGACATGAGATAAATCCAAAAACAACACAAAAGACAAAAAGAAGTTTTCTCTGATATAGTGTTGTCGGGCGGGTTACGAGAGCACACCCTGCGCCGGCGCAGCCTGCCAACCTTCCACCTGCCTGCAATTTTTTCAAGAATGTGTAGAGCGTATGCGTGTCGCCAGGGTCCGCTGAGCGACTCGTCGAGCTCCGCGTCGGAGACGGCGGAGTCTCTGGCGCCAGAGGAGGAGGGCGCGGCGGTGGGGGCGGGGGGCGTGTCGCGAGCGGTGAGCCGCCGCCGGCGCTCCTCCATGCACGCGGCCAGCGTGCGCCTCGCGCGGCACGCGGCCGCGGTGCGGGACTCTGCCACGCCCGCCCCCGTGTCGCACGAGCGCCGCGGGACGCATGTCGCCACGCGTGACTCCACCACGCCCGCCCCGGCGCCGCACGAGCGCCGCGGGACGCATGTCGCCACGCGTGACTCCACCACGCCCGCCCCGGCGCCGCACGAGCGCCGCGGGACGCGTCCCGCCACGCGTGACCGCGACTAGCGCCGGCTGCCTCCCGTCACCGTCGCCGCGACTCGTCTCATCTGCACCGTGCGTGGCCGAGATCCATTGTTATGAACGTGCTGGTGGACCCTACCTCAATATTTTTTTATGCCGTAGATAGCTAAAAAGCAGACTAGTCGCCTGATGGTAACCTATCACTCTCGCCTATTGATACAGGCACCTCAAATACATTAATATTTCTACTAACACCATTGGCGGATCCAAGGGTATGCAGGGGCAGGGGGGGGGCATGAAGGCCATGGCTTTTATGCAGTAAAAAAATTGAGTCGGATTCCACAGTTTCCCCAAAATATACCGTAGAACAATTAAACCGTATAAAAATTATACCGTAGCTTAATTGAGGGTAAACATAACCATAATAAGCACTTATTGCAACGGCTTTTGATGCAATACTACTCACTATGGATAAAGCATAGCAGTAACTCGTTATTTTATTGGTAATTTTAGTAAGATGGGCTTTCCAGTTGAGATGGCAATTTAATGTGACACCTAAGAAGTTGGATACATCAACCTCATTAATTTTATCGTCATTATGTGCGATAGGAGTTCTTTTTGTGCAGCGGTTTAATTCATAATTCATTTATTCATTGCAAAATAGGTAAAAACAATAAATTGTGATCTTAAATAATTATAGTTAAGCACTCTATTTTCGCTGATAAAGCATGCAATCAGTTTTTGTCTTAAAAATAATAATATTTTTTTTTAAATATATTTACACTATAAAACAACTAAACCACCAAAATTATATTATGTCGTCAGATAATAAAATAAATTTAAGTATACGGAAGAATGTCAATTATATAATATTATTATGTCAATGATTAATATGTTTATAGATTTTTGGATTCATATATCGCACAAGAAACAATAAATAATTTCTATTTTATTTATTGTTACTCTTTCATATTTGTGAATTTAGATCTTTGTCGTTTAAAAAATCATTGATACTATAGTAAGCTTTCTTGATTAATAAATTGTTTAGAGCTGTCTTAAATACGTTGATATCATTCTCGGCCCTTATTTCAGTAGGTAAATTATTAAAAATTAACGGTAACATGCAAAAGACGCTTGTGTTTAAAAGGTGAGTTCTAGAATAAAGGAGACTTAATGTATTCTCCCTCTTCCGACCATTTTTATGCTTAAATAAATCCGGGTAAGTTTTAGCGAATACTGCAACTTCAAGTATATAAATAGAAGGCATCGTTAATATTTTTAATTCTCTAAAATGCCTTTTACACGACTCTCTCCGTCTCAGTCCTAACATAGCTCTTATACATCGTTTTTGACCTTTGAATGCTTTTTGTTTGTCGGTGGAATTTCCCCAGAACATCATTCCATACCGCAAGATTGACCCAGCGTGTGCATGGTATGCCGTAATTAGGGTTTTTATACTAACCACTTTTCTTAATTTCGATAGCGAGTACGAAGCTGAGTTTAACCTTTTAGAGACATTGTCGATTTGCAATTTCCATTTCAGTTTGTTATCAATAGTTAAGCCTAAGAATTTGATTGATTCAATTTCATTAATAGTATTACCTAAACAGTCAATGTCAAGCTTGTCGTGTTCTGTATGTCTTTGTTTAAAATTCATTACGTAGGATTTGTTCATATTCAATGTTAAATTATTAATCTTAAGCCATTCGATTATGGAAGTCAATGTTGTATTGATTTCATTATAATTGCATTTGTCATCTAAAAATAGGATCGTGCTATCATCAGCAAACAGAGTCATGGGATTTGGTGTTACGTTGGGAAAGTCGTTTATATAGTCCAAAAACAGTACTGGTCCTAAGACACTACCTTGAGGTACTCCGTATTGAACTGTTCATGACTTTGATTCATGTTGTTGGATTATATGCGTTTTTGGACAAATTCTGTCAATTTGCGTAATTTGTCTGCGATTGCTTAGATAGGATCCGATCAATTAATTGGCATTTCCTCTAACCCCATGTCTATCTAACTTTTCTAGGAGTATTTCATGATCGACGCAATCAAACGCTTTAGTCATATCTAGGTAAAGTGCAACTACCTTTTCTCTCTTGTCCATACTTGTAGTGACTTTGTACAGAAAGTTGTAAATAGCCAAATTTATAGATTTATTTTTCCGAAAACCGTACTGTTCATGTGTAAAAATATTATTGTATTCGAAATAATTGTAAATTTTATTGTATATAACTTTCTCAATCACTTTAGAAAGTACGGGTATCAGTGCCACGGGTCTATAGTTACCTATATCATCTTTTCTCCCCTTTTTAAATAGTGGTTTCACAATAGATACTTTTAATATCTGTGGAAACACGCCTTGTTTTAAACATTTATTTACTATATCACTTAGCACTGGGGCTATAGAATGCGCAACCACTTTTAAATTTTTTGTAAGTATTCCATCATATCCTACACTATTTGTATTTTTCAGTTGTCTGATAATGTAAAGAATATCATATGGTCCCACTGGAGTCAGGAATATAGAGATATGATTTAATTAATGCCTTTTTTAGATTATCAGGAAAACAGCCAGTTTCTATTGACAGATTTATAATATATGTTAAAGGCGCCACTATATATTCTATACTGTTTTTTATTAGTTGTACAGATATACCATCATATCCAGACGTCTGTTTGTTTTTTAATTGTTTAACGGTGTTTCTGATTTCCTGACAGCTAACAGGATTGAGGAGTATGCTTTTGGAACTTAAATTTGTTGTCTTAGGATGCGTAGCATTAGCTGTATGATTTTGTTTTGCTTTGTTGATGAATAATTGTTCATAGTTGAGGCTATTTTATTAGGCTCAGTTATTACTGCGTTATTTAATTTTATGCTTTCTATAGAAGCTTTGATGCAATTAGTTTGAGAGGTGTGACCTTTGATGACACCCCAAGTTGCTTTATTTTTGTTGGTACTTCTATGTATATATTTAATATTAGCAATTTTTCTAGATGGTGTTACTTTTTTAAACGTACTTGTGTATTTTTTATATGTAGTTATGTTATCTTCATTTTTATTTCTTCTACATTTTAAAAACATATTTCTTTTTTTTACTAGCTATCATAATTCCTTTAGTTTTCCAGTTTGGATTCCTTTTGTATGTTGTTTTCACTCTTTCCAGAGGAATACACAAATTAAATATTAGGCTATATAGATCAATGAATTCATTATAGGCTCGGTTAGGATCATTATGAGCGTAAATTTCTGAAAATGTGACTTGAGAAATATATTCATGTTTTCATCGACTTTTCTTCGCTGAGAAAACCATAATGTTTCTCTAAAACTTAGGTTGCTTAAAACACTTATCTGATCAGATATGTCTACATCTAATATCCTTGTCAGATATGTCAGATATGTCTACATCTAATATCCTTGTCAGATATGTCAGATATGTCTACATCTAATATCCTTGTCAGATATGTCAAATATGTCTACATCTAATATCCTTGTATCATACCTTTTGAAATTTGTTATTATATTATCGATACATGTCCTAGTTATATCTGTTATTCTAGTAGGCTCTAGTATAGAAAGGTGCATATTGAAACTTCGTAATGTATTAATAAATGATTCTGTTCTATGATTATTTTGAAGTAAGTCTGTGTTGATGTCGCCTAATATCCTAATATATAATAACTATCTTGTTTTTATTCCATCTGGCCCTTGAAGTTATAATTTGAGAAATAAATAAATTAAAATTACTATCAGGGGTTCTATACACACACACAAATAATTATAATATAATTTAAATCTGTCGAGCACAAACTCCAAGATTATCGATGAAGGTATGTACCTACTTATTTATCACAAGCCATCCACAGCGGTATCGGTTTTCGTAGGAAAAATGCATTCGAGCTGATCTTTGGACTGCCTCACCGCATTTTATTTACCTAAGCCCTTTCATGACTAAATCCGATATATTATGTTTTTTATTCTAATATAATGCACTCGAGCTGATCTTTGGACTGCCTCACCGCATTTTATTTATCCTTTCTTTAATTTCAATCTTAATTTCTTATAACAAAATGCAATCGAGCTGATCTTGGGACTGCCTCACCGCATTCTTTTTTTCTTTCTTTCTACCCTCACTAAAGTTGCGCTCTTATAAACTTGGCATGCTAAAGCAAACGCAAATCAAGCTGATCTATGGACTGCCTCATCGCATTTGCTAAAAAATGCCTACCACTAAAGAATGTACTCGAGCTGTTATCGGACTGCCTCACCACATTCCAGGTGCTCAATAAATAACACATGTTATACATAGCATATTCGCACTCTGAAATACATATATGTATATGTAAATATATATTTATTTTCTTCTTTGGACAACTAGGTGCACAAAACAAAGACACTGAGCTTTTAAAGAAACTTATGGATGCGTGCAAGCTTCTGTGTGACATTCAGCACTCAGACTCTGTCACTAGAAGAACGTTCAGTATGTCTGTACTCAAAAAAAGACGTGAAGACACAAATAATGTCCTCCGAAGTTTTCTCAGAAGCTCCGAAGTAGACAAGTTTTTATTCGGAGAAAATTTACCTGACACACTAAACACAGGAAAAGCTGTTTCCAAATCCAGTGCTGAAACAGCCATAATAAAAATCGCAAGAACCCACAGCTGTCATCTAAAGCCAGCCATTTAAACATGAAAGCCCCGGCGGCTCCTTTTCGCAAACCGCCGGCGCCATCACAGAACAGCCTGCCTCTCACCAGAGTCAGTCCACCAAACAATACAGAACGTCATCGCAGCGGCAGAGGATCACCAACAACCATCACCGATCTTAGAAGAGGTAAAATATGCAGGACGCTTAGCCTTATTCTACAATCAGTAGAAACAAATCACCAACGACAAAACCATCCTGTCTTGGATCTCAGGCTACAAACTAGACTTCTCTAGTGCAGTCTGCTAATCCGCCTGCAATCTCAAACTATACACATAAAGAACTATTACAGTTCAACGAAGCCATATCCGAACTAATAAAGATCGGTGCTGTTTCAAAATGCGACTTGCTACGACCAATTCGTATCTAGCTTATTTTTAAGACCTAAAACAAACCGGAAGATGCGGTTTATTCTAAACTTAAAAAACCTCAATAAACATATCAAAACTGACGATTTTAAGCTCGAAGGTTTACGTACGGTCTTAAACATGGTATTTAAAGATTGCCTAATGGCAAATCAAATCATAGATCTCAAAAATGTCTACCTCTTACTTAAAATACATAAAATAAATAAATAATAAAAATAAATATTCGGGAATTTTTTAGCTCACACGGGCATCTGACCGCAAACTAAGCAAAGCTTGTGATATAGCTGCCAGAAACTGATATACATACATATATAGTTTTAAATACATACTAAAATATATATTAACAACCAGATATAGAACAAACACAAATGTTCATCAATTAATGTTTGTCCTAGGTTGGAATCGAACCCACGCCCCCAAGCTCAGAAGGTAGGTGTAAAACAATTTGTATTTAATGTATATAAAATGGCAGCACCATTTTATCAAAACTGTATTAGCAAACGTCATGTGTATTCGTTGACAGTTGACTGCTGACAACTGTCAACGAACACAGTATATAAGTTGCGGTTGCATTGCAATCGCCCTCTTTCGGTGCTCGAACCTCGAAGCGAGAACAAGTGTAAACGAATTGTGTGTAAAATAGTTCAGGAGGTGATTTCTTGGCTGAAATGCTAACAAATCAGAATCGGGATTAATAAGTTACAAATGTCTTCTTATTTTCCCATGTCCACAGAGTGTAAAGTTGTCTTTTGTTACGTGGTTCAAAACCTATTTGCTGGCCATGTTTTTTTTTTAGAGCCCTAATTAATAGTTATTGTACAAAGTGGCTGTTTTATTCCTTGCGTTTTCTTGATTATAATTTCTTTACTAATGAGTAATTAATACTAATTACTAAATAACTGTGCTCATGTTTAAAGTTCTTCAGATTATATATCCGATTAGTGTGATTATTGTTATATATGCAAATTTATGCCGCAAAACTGTTTTATGTACACAGGAGTATGAAGATCAACCAATAAGGGCATCTCGTGACCGAGAGATATGACCACGCGTAGATTCCAGACGTAGCAATGGCAGTCAGTCACGTGGCTCTTTCGAACTACGGGATCATGGCGGCCAACGGCTACCAGAAAACGGTCCAACAGTCGAAACAGCAGCCAACGATCTGGCAGTCAGCGAACTTGCGGTCGATACAAGCAAGAGTTGTGGTTGAGCCTGCCGGCTGAGTCTGCGGCTGAGTCTGCTGTCGAGGCTGCCATCGACTGTGGCCGAGCCTGCCGTCAAGCCTGCGGCCGAGCCTGCCGGCTAAGTCAGCGGCGGAGACTGCAGTGGAGCCTGCGGCCATAGTTGACTAAACCAGGTAAGAGCCAGTGTACGCAGTTGCGTAAGAGACAGTGTACGCAGTTGCGTACTGACTTGACTAAACCAGATTCGGTTTTAGTTTGATATGATGTGCTTTTCAGTATGCAGTTGCATTCTGATATTATAAAAAATAAAACAGTGGTATAAGACTTCAAAAATAAGATTGTAAAATACACATTTAATTATCATGTATAATGTCTATTATCATACATGAAACGTATAACAACGTTCTTATAGACCATTAACAGTCGAAATCGGCAACGTTAAGATGGACCAAGTTCAATCGACGACTTTTCTGGGTTTTCAGATAGATAGTGCTCTGACCTGGGAAGAGCACATTGACAAGCTGTGCGGAAAAATAGGCAGTGCCTGTTTCGCCCTGTGGCGCGTGTCCGCTGTTCTGCCGTACCCCATGGTTCGGCAATGCTATTTCGCTGCTGTACACTCGCTGCTCCAATATGGTGTCGAGCTCTGGGGGCGTGCTGCTGACTGGGAGCGCGTCTTCAGAATGCAGAAAAGAGCTGTGCGAGTGTCACAGGACACATCAGCGTTGCCGTATTTCCGAACCATGAGGATACTGACGGTGACGAGCCTCGTGTGCCTTCAGGCAGCGCTGTATGCCAGGGAGCACCCCGAGGAGTACTCGCACATCGGAGACGCGCGCGCGTGCGTGACACCACGGCACGCACACCGGCTGCGCACGGTGTCGCATAGACTCGCCAAGTCCGATGCGTTGGTGCATGTGGCTGCGACAGAGGTGTACAACCGACTGCCGCATGAAGTTAGAAACGCATCTTCTGGGGGATCGTTCAAACATAAATTGAAAGAATGGCTTATCGAACAGGCATTCTACAAGCACTCGGACATAATAAAAATCAAATTGATGTAGGTAATTACATTGTATATTTTTTATTTTATTTTAATATTTGACATATTTTAATTTATGTGAACAATTATTATTATTTTTTATTGCTAATTAATTTCAAATATATTTATTACTGTTGTTTTTGACCTTAAATGTACCAATTTTAATATAACATGTTAATTTCTTATTTTACTAAAATAAGTATATGTATTTTTAATAAGCATTTAATTCTATTGATTATTATTTTTGACGTGTAACATATTTGGTATGAATAAAGAACCATAAACCATAAACCATATATATATACGAGGACGTGTAATTAAGCCGGATGGCCGAATGTAAAACAATTTGTATTTAATGTATATAAAATGGCAGCACCATTTTATCAAAACTGTATTAGCAAACGTCATGTGTATTCGTTGAGTTTTTTTTTTTTTTTTTTTTTTTTTTTTTTTTTTTTTTTTTTTTTTTTTTTTTTTTTTAAATAATTAAATGGCTTGCGTTTGACCACCATCACGCCTGATGTTAAGCGATGATGCGGTCTACGTTATTATTTATTATCCTGATATCGAGTGGGAACTGGGAGATAATGCGTTTAGAAGCGTAAATAATCAGTTCGGGCTCCCTCAAATCGACCTATTCGCAGGCCGTATTAATAAAAAAAATGCGATTTGTATGTTTTTTGGCAGAAAGACCTGGATGCGTTTAATGTCGAAGCTTTTACAATAAAATGGTCGTCGTGGTTTTTTCTATGCATTTCTGCCGTTCTCTATCATCCTAAAAACCCTGCGGAAAATTAGGACAGACCAGGTAAAGGGCATCGCAGTGATCCCTATGTGGCCTACGCAGCCCTGATATCCTGTATTTAGACAACTTCTCATATCAGATCTGCTTATACTCAAACCCAATTAATAAATCATTATCTCGCTTTCCGGCAAGGGCAAGATTCACAGCAGTCTTACCCTGGCTGCCGGAGTCTTGTGCGGACGGCGCTGCTGAGGCAAAGTGTGCCCCCATCATCAATTGACATCATGCTGGCATCCCTGAGTAACAATTCTATTAAACAATACGACGTATGCTTAAAGCGATGGTACAGTTTCTGTTTACAAAACGATCGCGACTTCATCAAAGCTTCCGTACCCACAGTTTTGTATTTTTTTAACGCAAATTTTCCAGTCCGGTGTCCAACACGGTACACTCAATAGCTATAGGGGGGGCATTATCCCTTCTGATAGGTGCACACATTTCCACAGACGACAGAATAAAAAGGTTTTATAAAGGAGTCTTTAGGATTTGTCCCCCCGCACCGAAATACAACATGACTTAGGACACGTCACAGGTACTACTTTTTGAGTAACTGGTACCCTAACGAAACGCTTAAACTCGAAAGACTAACACAAAAATGTATCACTTTATTAACCCTTGCAACTGCACAAAGAGTACAACAATACATACAATAAATATAAACAATATTGAATACACAACAGCACAAATTATTATTAAAATACCCGATTTAATCAAAACCTCAAAAGCAGGCATAAACCAACCTGTTCTTCACATCCCTTTTCTTTTTTCAACGAAAGGCCTCAGCATTTGTCCAGCTAAAACGGTACTGTCATTCATTTACCAAACAGCCTCACTTCGTAGAAATAATAAGCTTATCATCGCTTTTAAGAAAGCGCACAAAGATTAGTGGAGACTACGCAAACAATTAGTCGGTGGATAAAGGCCACACTTAAAGAATGCGGCATTGATATCAACATATTCACAGGACACTCCACCCGACACGCGTCTACCTCCAGAGCTCACCAATTGGGTGTCAACATCGACGTCATTAAAAAGACAGCAGGATGGAGTGGCACTTCGGCCACTTTTTGGTAGCTTCTATCAAAGATCAATTTTGATTGACAATGATCAAACTTCGTTAGCTAGAGCAGTATTTAACCATAATTAAATTAAGTTAGATACTCACAAAGATTATAAAATAAGATTTCCCTGTACTAAGGCTATCTATGCCTTAGCTTCATTATGTGATTTCCTACTGATTATAGATATTTATAATTATGAGAGAAGCACATAAACGATTGATTAAGCCTCTAATAAAGACTGGTACTTGTACTTAACCAGTCATTTCTTTTCTAGACCAGCGGTGATATTGCCGAAAATAACTCTCAACCTCTACATGTGTAAATAATATATTTCTTTCAGGATACTTATCTCGAGTACGAGGTGCAAGGATAATTTATGATTAAACGATCTAAGTGAAGTTCTATCATAACCATCCGTAGCACCTCGTACGAAGAGATAAGTATCAATCGCCCACCCATCCCCATAGCTAGCTTATGTTACCCGAATAAACTTCCGGTAATATCACGCAACTGTAACGATACTCTAAACTAAATGACGGGTGCGACTAGCGGGAAGGGCAAGATGGCGGGTGTGGGTGGCCATCTACAAATTCTTTTATTCTACTAACTCTCAACAATAGTGCACGAGCGGTGGCAACTATGCGGTACTACATGTGTAAATAATATATTTCTTTCAGGATACTTATCTTGAGTACGAGGTGCAAGGATAATTTATGATTAAACGATCTAAGTGAAGTTCTATCATAACCATCCGTAGCACCTCGTACGAAGAGATAAGTATCAATCGCCCACCCATCCCCATAGCTAGCTTATGTTACCCGAATAAACTTCCGGTAATATCACGCAACTGTAACGATACTCTAAACTAAATGACGGGTGCGACTAGCGGGAAGGGCAAGATGGCGGGTGTGGGTGGCCATCTACAAATTCTTTTATTCTACTAACTCTCAACAATAGTGCACGAGCGGTGGCAACTATGCGGTACTACATGTGTAAATAATATATTTCTTTCAGGATACTTATCTCGAGTACGAGGTGCAAGGATAATTTATGATTAAACGATCTAAGTGAAGTTCTATCATAACCATCCGTAGCACCTCGTACGAAGAGATAAGTATCAATCGCCCACCCATCCCCATAGCTAGCTTATGTTACCTTTTTTTTTTTTTTTTTTTTTAACGCAGATAAGTCCGCGTTTGACCACCAACTCGCCTGTTGGTAAGCGACGATGTGGTCGAAGATGAAGCACGCAGACTTAGAAGAAATTACCCGAATAAACTTCCGGTAATATCACGCAACTGTAACGATACTCTAAACTAAATGACGGGTGCGACTAGCGGGAAGGGCAAGATGGCGGGTGTGGGTGGCCATCTACAAATTCTTTTATTCTACTAACTCTCAACAATAGTGCACGAGCGGTGGCAACTATGCGGTACTACATGTGTAAATAATATATTTCTTTCAGGATACTTATCTTGAGTACGAGGTGCTACGGATAATTATGATAGAACTTCCTTAGTTCGTTTAATCATAAAATAATCCTGTCTATTGATTACCTTAATACCCGAATGCGCGTAGATGCAGCTTCCACCGTGCGCTATTTGTTCCCTACAACTATAGGAAATTAAGTCAAAATTACTGTTTAGTGTAATATCAAAGCAATTAATAATATTTGCGAAAAGTTTCGTTACAATGCAACTAGATGATATATGTGGTATATATGGATTGAAACAAGCTCCACGAGCGAGGAACATGAAACTTCTCTCTGAATTAGTGCGGTTACACTTCAAAGTATCAGAGAATGAACCATGCATCTACACGAGGATACAGACTATAACCATCATTGCTCTATATGTAGATGATCTTTTGATATTTTGGAACAACAAGCAAGAGATGCAGCGAGTTAAGAGAGATTTACAAGCCAGCTTTGAGATGAAGGACTTGGGCAAGGCTCAGCTGATGTTGGGAATCCATATTGAGCAAAATGCTAATGAGATTAGGATACATCAAGAGAAATATGTGGAGAAGATTCTAAAAGCATTTAATATGGGAGACTGCAAACGAGTTTCCACACCAACTGTGCCAGGTCAAAGGCTAGAGAAATCTGCTAATAAGAGAAAACCAGATGACAAGATTCCATATCGATCGTTAATAGGGTCACTGATGTATCTGGCAGTATGTACACGGCCTGATATAGCTCATGCAGTGAACTATTTGAGTCAGTTTAATGAGTGCTACGAGGAGCAACATTGGATCGCAGCCAAGAGAGTGCTGAGATATCTTAAAGGTACCAAGAAGCTGGGCTTAAGATACTCTAAAGAAAGAGACCTGCCAATCGTACAAGGGTACGCAGATGCTGATTTTGCAGGAGACTTTGATCGGCGCTCTTACTCAGGCTCAGTATTTCTTGTTTCTGGAGGAGATGTTTCTTGGCAAAGCCTGAAGCAGAGAACAGTCGCCCTTAGCACTGCAGAGGCAGAATATGTATCAATATCAGAGGCAGCTAAGGAAGCAGTGTTCTTAAAAAGGTTTGTTGCTGAGATGACTGGCGTAAATGACTGTCTGGCATTAACAATTTTTTCAGACAGTCAATCAGCAATTGCTATTGCTAACAACCCAGTTCACCACCAGAGAACTAAACACGTGGACGTCAGGTATCACTTTATACGCAATACTGTAGAGTCAGGTGTGATAATGTTGGTGTACCGAGAAACCGAGAGGATGGTAGCGGATGTGCTGACCAAGCCTCTTCACAGAGGAAAGTTTGACTGGTGTGTGAAAGCTATGGGGTTGTGTGTATGAACAGTGAGTGAGTGTGTATGTATGAGATGGAGGAGTGTAGAAACAAATAGGTTTTATTCAGTTTCTTAAGATCTCATTGCATACAATGACTTAGGTCTTCAGAAATTATATTGACAAGAGTTGTCACTCAGAAAATTTTCATGTTGCAGCACAGATATAAGATCTGTGGATCTGTGTGTTGCAGTGAACATGTAATTTTATGTATTATTTTATTATTTGAGCTGTTTATGTTTTTGCCCATGTATATATAGTTTAATATATCAATTAACTATATAGATTTATGTTTTACTTTGCACAAGCTGCGTGCTTACAAAATACTCTGATAGTGACATAAGTTCAAGAGTTAGGACTGAGTCACACCAACTTCCAACACTCACCACCCCAATCCTCTTATAGTAAAATCCTCAAACTACTCGACAGACGTGTCAGACCCTCCTCCTCTCCGTAGACGCCCTAGAAACATCTGGGACGACCCCATCGCCGTCGTCACCGCGGCGGCGCTGGACTCGCCCGATCCGACTGCTCCTTGCAATAGGAAATATTCAGTTTTTGGTACAGACGTCGGTTACCAGAGGCACACACACACACAGCGATCCCGCCGGCAGGATCGTAGACCCCCAGGATCTGTTAGAAGATCAGTTAGATTCTCTCCAAATAATCAATCAGTTCAACAAACCGTTAGGGCTCCAGGGCACACCCCCTCTGGGGTGCCTGGGCAAGTCTGATTCCCACTGCCGGCGACGGCCCAAGCCGAGGTTCGTACCTTCGAGGTGCCCTTGTGCTAGTCGCCCATAAACTTAACCACCAAGTTATGCCGAACGCACTCTGCGTTCGCTAACTAGTCCGGTCAAGCTGCAGAGGCCAACAGTACAAGTCAATATAAAAAAAAACTGAACTGCATCTTGCTATTGTGAACAACTCTGAACAAGTCTTTCTCTTCGAACCCTCATCTTCACCCTCAGCTGAACAAGGAACTACAAGGAACGCTCAAGATCAAGAACCATCGTGAACAGGAAGAAATCAAGAGTGAATAAGTACCCGCTACCACAGAAGACATAATAGACACCACTACGGTGCCACTGCTGAAAAGACATCACCATCATCATCATCGCAATCTACAGTGGAACGAGTGGCGCCGATACACATCTAATTCCATCTATTCAATAAAAATTACAAGTAAAGTATTTGAGTGATTGTTAAAATTAAACAAAAAAATAAAAATATCTTCTATAGAATCTGAATGCAGTTGATTCCATCCATCGAAGGGAACGTAAAAACGGGTGTTTATTAGGAAACTACGTTTTTTTTTCTATCGAGCCCAATTTTTTTAATTGTGTGCCGGTGAACTCATCCGAATAAAATATTTCAAGAACATTTATTACACATAAAGAATTAAGGCGGTCTTACAGACAAAAAAGGCTTCACAGCCATGAAGCCACAGCCAAAAAATATGTGGTAATCTTGATCATATTTCTGAGTGTACCATTAGTTCCAAAACACGTTTCCGATAAATTTTCTCGATAGAAAAAAATCATGAAATAACCTCTAACCTTGAAATTTACCTAAACGCATACAATTTTATCTCGACTATTAATGAACAAATCTTTACAAAATTTACAAGAATGATGTTAAATATTGTAACAAATAAAATCTTTAATTTTATTTATTGATTAAAATTCAATTTTTCTATCTATTAATTAATTTAATCATAAATTGGCTCGAACGTGTCGAACGAAACGTCGTGCCGCCGCGGCGTCTTTTCACTTCTCTTTTATTTTTACGCGATGTGACAGAGACCGCTGAGGCGCGCTGCTAGACGGACGTGTGTCGCTTTGTTCCGCTAACCGCTCCAAAATATAATCTCAACTTTATGACACAAAAACAACTTGACGTAAGTTGTAAAGTAAGTACCTACCTTATCTGCAATGTTTTCTTGCATTATAAGTACTAAAAAGGCAGGCGAATAAAAATTACATTTTGTAACGATTTGTTTGTATATATTAGTTTACGAAGGATAATTTCACCACAATCCTCATAGTCCAGTTGGCCGAATGGTTTGACGCAATGGATAAGTTCTCTGCGACTCTGTGAGTAAGCTCCGGGTTCAAATCTCATAGTCACCAATAATTTTAATTTTTGTAATTTTTCTTGTTTTTTTAAATAATTCGTCATGTTCGTGTGTGCGTGCGTGGGTGTGTGTGTGTGTGTGTTTGTGTTTGTATGCATGTGTGTAATGTTCTTTACTCGAAAATGGTAGGGCCGTTATTGACGGGATTTTCACTGTCAGATAGCTGATGCTATGAGGAGAAAAAAAATTGGCATCTTTTTATCATCATCATCATCACAATTTTTTCATTACTTCGCAGGTGAACCCGCAGAGCACAGTTAGTCTACTTTTTTAGGGTCCCGTACCTCAAAAGGATAAAACGGAACCCTTATAAGATCACTTCGTTGTCCGTCTGTCTGTCCGTCTGTCAATACCCTTTTTCTCAAGAACGCGTAAAGGTATCAAGTTGAAATTTATACTAAATACTTGGGCCTACGGTTTCTTTCGGCTGTAAAAAATAAAAGTTGTAAGTCAAAGCAATCAAAAGATATGAACGTTTATGTCGTATATTTTGCGATTTCACAAGGGAATCTAAACCTATAGGGTACTTCCCGTTGACCTAGAATCATGAAATTTGGCAAGAGGCAAGGTCTCATAGTACATATATAGGAATAAATCCGAAAGTTATAAATTTGAAGTTATATCATTTAAAAATAATTATTTTGCTATTACAAACTTACATTTTGTAGTTGGAATGTATGGAATAACCTTATTGTCAACTACAAACTTAAGTTTATCTTTCAATATTTTAACTTCAGTTAGTTTTTCTTTTTGGTCTCGCGCTCTGAGGGTTCCGTCTAACGGAACCCTCAGAGCACGAGTCCTACTCGTACTTGTCCGGTTTTTTTATGTGGCATAGGTGGCAAACAAGCAGACGGGCTACCTGATGGTAAGCAGTCATCGTCGCCTATGGATACTTGTAACACCAGAAGCATCACAAATATGTTGCCGACCCTTTAGGACTCTATTACGATACTATAAAGGTTAGAAAGTTCTATACAACTTGGAATGGACAGACAGACAGACGGATGGACAGAAGGAACTTATATGGGTTCCTTGTAGTTCTACGGAACCCTAAAAAGGTGTTACATTTTTCTTTGAACGTTCAGAGATTCATTACATAGTGATACGGTTTCGGTGTAGTTGCATTCCGGACCTAGTCTTCACGGTTTGCGCGGGGGAGGAGGGTGGAGTGACATCAGTAGAGAGGCATAATAATTATTACTTCCAAGTATCGGTGGTCGATGTACCACAAAAAAAGAGTCTCGAGCATTTGCAGAGGTCACACAAAGTGGACAGTCAGCGACGTTATCATACAAAATAGCTTTCCGTCCAGTTTAATTAGACATTCCAGTTGATACCTTGAGAAGTACGTAATTTACGCGTAAAATTTACAAATTGGTCTCACCCTTACTTCCTTTGGTCAGGCTTCAAGTAAGTACTTAGTACTAAACAAGCAGGCGAATGAAAATTACATTTTGTGACGATTTCTTTGTACATTTATATTATTTTATAGATTAGAAGCATAATTTCACCGCTAGCGTCATAGTTCAATTAGAAAAGTGGTTGACGCAATGGATTAGTTCCTGTGACTCAGTAGGCTCCGGGTTCAATTCTCACATTTTCCATTTTCTTTTTGTTATTTTTATAATGTTTTTGAAATATTTCGTCGTGTGCGTGTCTGTAATGTTCTTTATAGACTCGAAAACTGCAGGACCGATTTTGATGGGATTTTCACTGTAAGATAGCTGATGTTGAAATTCTCCGAAATCCTCTATCAGGTCAGTCAAAATATTCCTGGAAGAAGATCTCATCACGACTAATGAAATGAGCCCAAACTCGACACTTCTAGCCCTATCCATCTAGCAGTTCCACTAGCAGTCTCCAAAATCCTCTATCTGGTCAGTCAAAATATTTCTGGAAGAAGACCTCATCACGACTAATGAAACGAGCCCAAACTCGACCATTCTATCTCTATCCGTCTAGCAGTTCCAGTAGCAGTCTCCGAAGTTCTCGATCAGGTCAGTCAAAATATTCCTAGAAGAAGATCTCATCACGACTAATGAAACGAGCCCAAACTCGACCATTCTATCTCTATCCGTCTAGCAGTTCCAGTAATAGTCTCCGAAGTCCTCGATCAGGTCAGTCAAAACATTCCCGGAGAAAGATCTCATGACGACTAATGAAACCAGCCCAAACACGACACATCAGGCCTTCCCCGTCTAGCAGTTCCAGCAGCAGTCTCCGAATTCCACCATCAGCTCAGTCAAATCATTCCTTGACTAACACTTCTCACTAAGACTAAAAAAACGAGCCCAACCTTGACTTATCTCGCTTTCCCTATTTAGCAGTTTTAGCAGTCTCCAAACTCTACCATCAAGTTAGTAGAATCATACCAGGAGTAAGTCTATAAACTATAATATAATAGGTAAAATATTTGGTGCAAAAAAGAAACATAAAATATTGAAACGTACGACGAAAGTAAATTTTTATAATTAAAACTAGCAAGTTGGTTTGATTAAATTATGGTTTGTTTGTTCTCCGTCGTCCCGTCGCTGTGTGCGTCTGGGCCGTGCGCGTTTTTTTTTTATAAGTGACTTTTACTGTTGGCCTTTTGGCCTCTTCAGCTTGACCGGACTAGTTAGCGAACGCAGAGTGCGTTCGGCATAACTTGGTGGTTAAATTTATAGGCGACTAGCACAAGGGCACCTCGAAGGTACGAACCTCGGCTTGGGCCGTCGCCGGGAGTGGGAATCAGACTTGCCCAGGCACCCCAGAGGGGGTGTGCCCTGGAGCCCTAACGGTTTGTTGAACTGAATGATTATTTGGAGAGAATCTAACCGATCTTCTAACAGATCCTGTGGGTCTACGATCCTGCCGGCGGGATCGCTGTGTGTGTGTGTGCCTCTGGTAACCGACGCCTGTACCAAAAACTGAATATTTCCTATTGCTAGGTGCAGTCGGATCGGGGGCCGTGCGCGTGTAGTAGTACGACTTTTATACCTACGCATTATGCAAAGGGAGGGTCCCTTTGCATAATGCGTAATGTTATGTTAAAAAATATCTACATAGCTAGATTTGAACCGGGCATTCGTGGTTTACCAGCGCGGTGCCAGACCACTAGGCCAACAGAGCTTTGCTGTGGACCGACGAAATTACATGTCTTTAGCTGTGTATAGGTGAAGGTCGTCACGTTTCTGCGAGATTCACGCGGTGCGCCCCGCTGTAGTCGGCCGCCACTGCCTCTGCTTCACCCCCTCAAAAACAAAAGTCAGCTAGTCACGGCGCCTTAAATTATGTCAATTAATTAATTTTTAAAGGTCTACTTTTGAATATTCGTGAGGACGAATCGTCAAATTTGAACAAGGACTTTGTATAGTACCCTAAAGGGAACTTCCATGAATTTCAAGCATATTCCTTGCTTGGGTGCGTGCCGAGCCCCAACCGTCAGAAAACGTACTTTGTCTTTAATTTAGTTCCTAGACAACGTTAGTTTTAAATAAAACGATAAAATAATAACAAAGCGACGAGACGGCATTAATATTGTCCGGGTCGTGGAGACTCGCGTCGTCCGTCACCACTGCACTGGTCAGAGAATGGGTGCGCGCGCAGGCCGCGGTATCGACGGTGCGCGGCGCGGCGCCCCGGCGGGCCGGCGCTCGGCGGCGCGCCAGTCCAGCCCCGGCCGCGCCATGGAGCCGCCGCCGCAGCCCGCGCCCCCCGCGCCCCCCGCGCGCCCGCTCGTGCGCCCCGACGAGCACGGCGAGGTCGACACCTCCAGGTAGCCTCGCACGATTCTCCTCTCCGCTGCATGTCACCACAATCTAGAGCTTCCACGACGCTAAGTACCTACAGCAGACACAGACGTGCACTCGACGTAACGTTCACTAGTCGCTGAATACGGTGCGAAGGATGCGCGCCACGAAACATGTTTGTCGAGTTGTGCCACTGAGACGAGTAGGTATATTGTTATATGGGTCATCGGGGTCGACGGGGGCTCGCCGTAGCGAGACATCGAGCGCTGGCCCAGCGCCGAGGGCCGAGCGCCCAGCGCCCAGCGTTCAGGAAACGTCAGCATCGATAGCATTTCTCCGTGGTTTATTTCGCGAAGCGCGATCTGACATTCACTCGACTCGGGCTGATCCCACCCACGGCTCCGTCCTCCCAACCCTCTCTCCCTCCATTATTCTTACCTATCTACTGTATTAGTTTATTATCTCCAGAATATGCCAAATGTGTAACTCGACATTCCCAGTAGGCATCATAGATCCTACACAATAATCTACACGAATGAAATGCTGATAGCTAGATAGTGAATAGTACCTAAGTAGGTACTAGCATAGAAACTAGGTACCTACATGATGATAACGCAAGCGTAGTTGATTCTGTTGTTAGCGTACGAGAAGGGATGGAACATATTTGCATAAATAGTTCTGCCACAGAAGACATGCCATGAACGATATGATTTGTGTAATGTGTGCCGCACTTGGTCTGATACCACCGTGTAAGTGTGCACTTAGATTAACTACACAAGTGTGCATAAATTAGCACCATATAAATTTCAATGACGTCACCACTGACCCGTCCAGGTAACATGAGATTTACCAAAAAAAAAAAAAAAAAAAAAAAAAAGCGGTTCGAGGCAGGCTTTCCTCCAAAGTCGCTCAGATAGAAAATTTCTAGCCAACATCAGTATAGAAGGTTTTTTTTTTCTATTTAGTTACCTACAATGCTTAGCTACAATGTCAATTTGTTGCGATATTGTGAAAACCAGGCATCACGGAACAGGTGGAACGGAACGAGCCCCGGGCGCCCCCGAGTCGCGGCAGCGGCCGTCCCCGCCAGCGGACAGACGAGTGACGTGTGTGCGTGATGCAGGTACCCTGAGCCGCGGGACGCGACACACAAGGTGCGCGGCCGCAGCGACGTGCTCGAGCTGGTGTGCGGCGCGGGCGCCGTCGACCCCGAGCTGCTCACCGTCAAGACGTTCTACTTCTTCTTCTACTCGGCGTTCGGCTCCCTGTTCCCGCTGATGGGCGTCTACTTCAAGCAGATGGGCATGAACGCGGGCCAGTGTGGCTTGCTCATCGGCACGCGCCCGTTCGTCGAGTTCCTGTCTGCACCGTTCTGGGGCGGGCTCGCCGACCGCTGGCAGAAGGTAAGCGCCGCTCGTCCGCCGGCCGCCGGTCAGCCCAGCCACCAGTCGCTCTCACCGGTGGCGTGTCCGCAGGGGCGCACGCTGCTGTTGGCCTCGCTGGGTGCCTGGATCGTGTTCACGCTGCCACTGAGCTGGGTGCAGCCGGGCGCCGTGTCGTGCGTCACGCCCGTCAACGGCACCGCGTACAACCTGACGGAGCCGCGCTACGACGAGGACTGGGGCCCGGTGCCGCGCTCGTTCCACGGACCGGCGGCCGGCCGCGCCGGCTCGCCGCTGCCCGTCAGCGACGCGCTCAACTACGACGCGCGCGCCAACGGCGACTGGGTGACGCCGCTGCACTCCTTCATCGTGTACCGCACGCCCGACATTCAGAAGACGTTCTTTCTGCTGCTGCTGCTGGTGGTGATCGGCGAGTTCTTCAGCGCGCCCGCCATCACCCTCGCCGACTCCGCCGTCATCACGCTGCTCGGGGAGGACGCAGACAGGTGCTCGCCGCGACTGCGACCACGCTCCGCTCGCATCCCGCGTGCCTGACGCGTCGTGTTCTTGTCGCAGGTACGGGCACCAGCGAATGTTCGGCTCGCTGGGGTGGGGGCTGGCAATGTTCTTCGTGGGGATTGCGCTGGACCACAGCACGGCGTTCAGCACGCACCCGTGCGGCGGTCCGCAGCGCTACGAGAAGAACTACACCATCTGCTTCGCCACCTTCTCCGTGCTGATGGGTGCCGCGCTCATCACCGCCACGCAGGTGAGGCGCCAGTCACCAGTCACCACGGACGACCGCCCCGCCGCCGCTGCTCTCGCTCACTGACCGCTCGCGCGTGTGCTCGCAGATCCGGTTCAAGTACGAGTTCGTGGAGGTGGATCCGGCGGTGCCACAGGTGCTCACGGAGCCCACTCACGAAGAGAAGATGCAGCAGCAGCTGGCTGAGCAGCTGCAGCTGCCGGGTCTGGACACGAGCGCCCCCCTGCCGCAGCAGCCGCGGGCGCCACTGGAGCACGCCAAGGTAGGCCCCCGCCTGCGGTCCTTGCGCGCCCCGCATCTCCCCACGCTCACCTGACTGCTCGGCCCGCTTGCAGGTGTTCGCGCAGACGACGCGCGAGATGCCCGAGTGGGTGACGGTGCTGCGCCAGTTCCAGAACGTGAAGGCGGCTTCGTTTCTCTTCGTCGCCTGGTTCATGGGCTTCGGCATCGGACTTATCTTCACTTTCCTCTTCTGGCATCTGCAGGTCAGCACAAACTTATTTATTTAATACTTGCATAATGTGTCTACGAAGGCGAACTAAGGAGTCACTATAGTACAGAACAGAGTGTTCAAACAAAATCTGTTCACAGGACATCGGCGGGTCACCGACGTTGTTCGGAGTGGCGTCCGTCATCAACCATATCTCTGAGATATTCGCCTACTTCTTCAGTTTCAAGCTGATCACTCAGATGGGACACGTGAAGGTGAGTATAACTATGTTTGACGACGCGAGTGCAGCCGGCGTGGGCGAGGTGCTGATGCAGCCGCGTGCGCTCGGCAGGTGCTGTGCCTCGGGCTGGCGGGCAACGTGCTGCGGTTCCTGTACATCTCGTACCTATCGCGGCCGTGGTGGGTGCTGCCCTTCGAGTTCGTGCAGGGCGTGACGCACGCGGCTGTGTGGGCGGCCTGCTGCTCGTACATCGCGCACGGCGCCCCGCCCGGGCTACGCTCCTCGGCGCAGGGCGTGCTGCAGGGGCTGCACCACGGGCTCGGCCGGGGCTGCGGCGCCGTGTTCGGCGGGATCGCGGTCGCGAGATGGGGCACCACGCGCACCTTCGCCGGCTACGGCCTGCTGTGTGGCGTGGTGCTCGCCGTCTTCGCCTTCATCAACTTCCGTGACGGCGGAGGCGCCATCATGGGCGAGGGCGCACCCGGCGCCGACGAAGAGGCGCGCGCCGTGGCCGAGGCAGGCGTGCTGGCGCCGCACGGCGTGCCCTCCAACCCGCTGCCGCGCGCGCTGTCCTCCACGCGTCTCGCCGACCTCGCGCACCACGACCAGTACGGCGCCACCGCCACGGTAACTCACATCCCCCCCACGCACACACCCTCCGCCCCTCCCCCGGATCCCCGTACGTGCACCCTCACGCTACTCTCTGTTCTAGAGCTACGCGGGTGCGGAGAGCCTGGGCGTGCCGGGGCAGCCGGTGGCGGTGGCGCGCCCGCAGAACCCCTTCCTGGCGGACAGGTAAACGCCGCAGCCGCAAGACTCCGGGGCGGCGCGACGAGGCGTGCCGTGACGCTCCTGCTGCGTCACGTGGCCGGGTGAGGAGCGGGCCCGCTCTCACGGACCGTCAGATCTGATGATGCACTGCTCTACCACACTTGTATTACTTCGTACCTAGTGCGAGCCTGCGAGGCTCTACTCTCTCGTTGTTGCTTATAGCTACTTACAACAGCTGTGTGCTGTCTCTGAACACGATAAGCGGGTGTTGTTCGACGTGTGCGAGAATTCCTTCATCACTGTCCCATTCCCGCACACTGCTAGTGCTGGTTCTATACATGGCTACTTACATAACAACATTTTATTTGATTTTATTGATTGTATGTAATTAATTTAATGTGTATATGGATTTCTAGTGTAATTCATATACACATTAAAAATGGACTTCCGCAAAGTAACGCCTGATTCAATCAACTGTAATTAATTTGTTCGACAGTTACTGACTCACACCTGCCCCCCGATTCTACTAAAGAAATTGTCTTTAAATTGTAATTGTTGCGATTTTAATTGTTAAATAACTGCCTCAAAATTGACAGTTTTTAATATTTTTTATAATCAGTTGTAATATTAGGTGGTTGTATTTTTCTAGTATAAAAAAATATTAAAAACTGTCAATTTTGAGGCAGTTATTTAACAATTAAAATCGCAACAATTACAATTTAAAGACAATTTCTTTAGTAGAATCGGGGCCCTGTTGTGTAGGAAACTATTTATATATTACCATAAATTTTTTTTTGCTCTCTGATCTCCACGGGCCATTCAAAACGACTACATATTTTTAACTTGACAATGATATAGGAGTATAATTTTAAAAGTTTGACCCCGAGGAAAGGCAATTCCTTGTGGTCAAACCAGTGTAACTAAATAGTTTGACCCCGAGGAAAGGCCATTCCTTGTGGTCAAACCAGTGTAACTAAATAGTTTGACCCCGAGGAAAGGCAATTCCTTGTGGTCAAACCAGTGTAACTAAATAGTTTGACTACGAGAAAAGGCCATTCCTTTTGGTCAAACCAGTGTAACTAAATAGTTTGACTACGAGGAAGCACCGATAGTTTCTACCCGTAAAGGCTCAAAAATGTACCTACTGTCCAGGATACTATATTTGCGCCTTTTGAGATCTTCTGCGGATTCAGCCGCCGCGCCAGCCCTGCTCTGCGTTCTGGAGAGATGTAAATAGTTTCTTCACCTCCGGTCGATGCAACTCGTGTCGTGACCAAAATGTCGGCTTCTACTATGCTCAAAGGGGAGCATTGGCATGTTATCGGAAATGTATGTAATCCGTCATTATACAGGTTTCATCTTATTCATAGGTTTTATTTTATTTTAAAGAAATACATACCTAAAATCATTAAGAAATGTGTGAAATAAATTGAATTATATATAATTTCCTAGGAATTTTAAACATTTCCTAATCATAAACTGAAAATGTGTGTAATTTGGGATACACTCTAGGAGTAGGGCCTCAGTCAGATCTGTTTTCGAACCCAACCAACTTAAGTCGGACTCCGGGTGGGCTCCCGCGGTCGCCTCTGATTGTCGCTTCGTTTCACCACACTCAAGACCTCCCTTGAGCTTTTGGCTCCCACGCTTTTTATATACACTTGAGGAAGGGACCGCAAGACTAGTTGGCATCGAGGTGCTCCATGTGCGTGTCGGATCTGTCACTCATGTCGAACCTAACTAACTCAAGTCTGGGTGCTCCGTGTCGGATCTGTCACTCATGTCGAACCAAACTAACTCAAGTCTGGATGCTCCGTGTCGGATCTGTCACTCATGTCGAACCTAACCAACTCAAGTCTGGGTGCTCCGTGTCGGATCTGTCACTCATGTCGAACCTAACCAACTCAAGTCTGGGTGCTCCGTGTCGGATCTGTCACTCATGTCGAACTTAACCAACTCAAGTCTGGGTGCTCCGTGTCACACCGGGTCTAACCGAGACACTTCCTATTTTTTATACAATTCCTAGTTCTAGAAGCCCTGGGAAATACCTACATACGTTTCCTACAGGAAATGTAACATACATTAAAGTACCTTTAACAAAATATTTTTCACATTTCCTCAGCTTGGCGTTGTATACATTTCCTCAGCTTGGCGTTGTATACATTTCCTAGAAATTGTACACAATTCCTAGGTTTCATACATTTCCGATAACAACTATATACAACGTGGTAATAGGGCCAGCATTTGAGATCAATTTCCACTGTAGCGGTATACAAGTTTAGTTTAGGGATGGTAATACCATCTGCAATTTTTTTTATACGTGTTCATTCTAAGTTTTTATTAAATAAACATTTTTGTGTAATTCTTTTCACAAAAATGTTTATTAATATGATGTTATTACCAAAGTGTTTATTTATTTATTACAGTAGGTAATTGACAAAGAGTTTTTTGGAGTACATTCTTATAGTTTAGTTTTAAATATTGTTTAAATTTAATTTATTGTTTTTTTTCTGTACATTATGTTCTATAATAAGTATATAAATAAATACTTATCCAGTTAAGGTCATCGAGAGTAATGTTACCTGACATTAGACATCGTCACTAGGTCATCGTCACTAGGTAGGTACATAGTGCTCATGGATCCATTACAAAATTGCACAACAGGTGTTTATTGGTCTCCTGTAAAATCATATTCGCAATTTAACCATATAAGTGACGATATATTCAAAAGTGAGATTGATGCCTAATGCCTAAAACAAATATGCTAGTTTGGCACATACGTGAATTTACCATCGAGTCGTGGACCATCCAACGCTTGTAAACATTAGATACCATACATCAGCTAACTCACGAATTCAATATTCACATGTTTAGGACCAGGGATGTAACGGAGGTAGTTTTATCGGAACCGAAGGCGGAGTCGGAGTTTTTAAATTTGCTTTATCGGAGTCGGAGGTGAACGTGTCGTGTGCGTAACAAATTAACAACAAGTGAAAAAATAATTCACGATAGAGTGCACGTAGTGGGAGTCGGGAGGATTCCCCGCGCGACATGTATGAACCTGTTCATAACAGTCGACACAGGCCGCCGCCGCCGCTATGTTATGCTACGACCTCCGATTAAAACCTTCGATTTAAAAGTGTCGGAAGCGAAGGTGTAATAATAATCGGAAGTTCCGACTTAACGGAACCGGAGTCGAAGCTTCGTAACATCCCTGTTTAGGACAACGAAGTTCCATTTAGGACTTGTCAAATGTACACTTTGAAGAAAAAAAACTACTAAAGAAACAGATTTGAAACTTTGCCACAGTAAGTATTCCAAACTAGGATCGTTTGCGCCAAAAAAAAATCGGCAAAATTGTAGATATGCAAATTTGTCATTTAATTTTATGTGACGATATTTTAGTTCGTAAGTAGATGAATATAATATATGTATATAGATTATCTTTTCAGCGACCTCTTTAATAATTGGTACCAAACAGTTTATGTGAGAAAGTATCCAAATGCACACTACTGACGAGCTAGTTATTCTCGATGCGCAGAGTGGATGCCATGCACTCTGCGAAGATATTTAGTACCTTACCAGTTACCAAGCTAGCAAAATTAAATTTGTGTTAAACTAAATAGGTACACAAAAAGTAGTTATTTAGTAAGATAAATGTTGTACTCTTGATGTTGTGCACCTCTTAAGTTGTAAGAACAGGAGACGTGTACGTGTACGTGTACGTGTACATGTACATGTACTGTATACAGCAAACATTTCCGTCAAGAGTTGCTGCTTTCTGTGTGCATGCGAGGCAGTGAGACATATCTCAATGGTGCAAGACGAGTCACTCGGCTACAGTCGGCTGCGGTCGGCTGCACTCGGGTGCTATCGGCTACACTCGGTTGCTGCCGGCTACACATGGCTGCGGTCGGCTACAGTCGGCTGCGGTCAGCAACACTCGGCTACAGTTGGCTACGCTCAGTTTCGGTCGACTGCACTCGGCTGCTGCCGGCTACAGTCGGCTGCGGTCGACTGAACTCGGCTGCTGCCGGCTACACACGGCTGCTGCTGCCCACACTCGGCTGCGGTCGGCTAGACTCGGCTGCACACTGCTGCTGCCGGCCACAGTCGGCTGCACTCGGCTACAGTCGGCAGCTCGCGCCAGTGTGCGCGGCCGCGGAGGAACGCGATATCATATCATTGTGTGATTCATTTTGGGTTAGGCGAGTGGACTCGCCGCTTAAAATATATCTATACTACTTACTAATAAGTAGCTGTATAAAATATACATTCAGTATTGTAAATTACACTTAGATTACAATTTATGTTAAACCCGATCGCACGAATAGCTCTTCATCACAAATATCTCGCGAGTCGTCGAACAGTTCGTGGAGGGTAGGCTCTTGTCACAAATATCTCGCGAGTCGTCGAACAGTTCGTGGAGGGTAGGCTCCGGTCACAAATATCTCGCGAGTCGTCGAACAGCTCGTGGAGTGTAGGCTCTCGTCACAAATATCTCGCGAGTCGTCGAACAGTTCGTGGAGGGTAGGCTCTCGTCACAAATATCTCGCGAGTCGTCGAACAGCTCGTGGAGTGTAGGCTCTCGTCACAAATATTTCGCGAGTCGTCGAACAGTTCGTGGAGGGTAGGCTCTCGTCACAATTATCTCGCGAGTCGTCGAACAGCTCGTGGAGTGTAGGCTCTCGTCACAAATATCTCGCGAGTCATCGAACAGCTCGTGGAGGGTAGGCTCTCGTCACAAATATCTCGCGATTCATCGAACAGCTCGTGGAGGGTAGGCTCTCGTCACAAATATCTCGCGAGTCATCGAACAGTTCGTGGAAGGTAGGCTCTCGTCACAAATATCTCGCGAGTCGTCGAACAGCTCGTGGAGGGTAGGCTCTCGTCACAAATATCTCGCGAGTCGTCGAACAGCTCGTGGAGACTCACCTATTCTAAAGCTATTTCTGCTGAAGAGGTATGTCGCGTCGTCATGATCACTTATTGGAACTTGTAGATTATAATTGTGTTGATAAATGCAGTAGATATTCTATATAATAGCTATATTATGTATAATGTGCGTACGAGTACCTACTGTATAGAGGCGGAGGATGCACCAGTTAATATATTTTTGCACAGCAGCGCCGCCGGGAGCGCGCGGGGTGCGGGCGGAGGGACGCCGCGCACGCTCCCGGGGGCATCTACATACTATTTCAATTCAATATTAATGTATAATGGATGATTAATAAATGTTGAACAAAGTTAAATAAATGTTATTTTAATACCTTAAAAACTTAATACCTATGATACATAAGTATGTTGGTACGTACCTACCTACTAACATTGCAGAGCGTTACTGCTCGAGTACTTGGACAAGTACTGAGGTAAGTGCTGCAGCTGTGGTATAGCCAGCCCACTATACAATGTACGCTGCATGCGTCATGCGCCTACTTCCTTACTTTATGTACTACTAGCAACCCGCCCGCCCGGCTTTGCACGGGTGTAATTTACGTGCGAAGTCGGGTCGGGTCGGTAGTTATATATATAAACCTTCCGTGAAAAATTATGTAACTGATGGTGAAAACCGCTTCAAATTCCGTTGCATAATTTTAAAGGTTTAAGCATACATAGGGACGGACAGACAGCGACAGCGACTTTATTTTATACTATGTAGTGATAAGTAAACTACATTTAATATATATTACTTAAACCGGCCAAGTGCGAGTTGAACTCGCAACGAGGGTCACGTAACAACCACATAACAATTTTTTTTCTATTCAATTCGGAATCGTTAGTTGATCCCGACACGCGCTTGACCGGTTTTTAGTAGGCTTATTTGTTGCTAAAATACAGGATATGAATATTAATATACGAAATGTTCAAGTTCATAGCTTAGTTTTTGAGTTAGAACCCAAAATCAAAAAGGGTCTAAAATACAACTTTGACAGACCCTCTTATTTAAAAAAATAAAAATAAATAATTTACTCCACTCAACAAGATAGACCACATGCCATCTGCCAGGGTAAGAAAATATATTGTACGTGTGCATAAAACAAGTCATTTTAGCTAAGACGTTTATCAGCCCGAGCCGAAGGAGGGAGGAAGTTTTTTTTATTGGTTCACCATCGGTATGATACAATAATGTTTAAATATATGACATACCTAATACGTGCTATGGGGACCTATGTAACACCCTAATAATAGGCGAACTCGGCATGTTATGGAAAACTTAGACTTATAAACAACTCATATAGAGGGCCTAAAACCAGAACTAAACTAAAAGATGATCATTCATTCAGTTCAGTTCCTATGTAAAAAGTCGTTGCCAAACGGTGGTTCTAAATGGGTTCTCTTCGCATTCGCCATTTTCCACTATACCATCTGGTGTCCCACAAGGATCCATTTTGGGACCACTGTTATTTATCCTCTTTATTAATGACATCAGCGATTGTTTTAGGAACTCTAAGTTTTTACTATTTGCGGACGATATGAAAGTGTACAAAACAATTTACTCAACGAGTGACTGCCTACTCCTCCAGCAGGACCTTGATCGACTGCAGGTATATTGTAACAAAAACAAGCTTGACCTCAACGTATCTAAATGCAACTGTATAACTTTTAGCAGGTCCCGTAATGCATTGCAATTCAACTATAAGTTGAACCAGCAATTGTTGCAGCGTACTGATCACATTAGAGATCTTGGCGTCATCTTGGATTCAAAACTCCTATTGGATAAGCATATTGAGAGCATAACATCTAAAGCAATGAAGACCTTGGGTTTTATATTCCGAATCACTAAAGACTTCAAAACGGTCAAGTCCCTTAAGATCTTGTATTGCTCGTTGGTGAGGAGCCAACTAGAGTATGCATCTCAAGTGTGGAACCCTCGCTACGAACATTATATTGATTGTATCGAAAAGGTTCAAAGAAAGTTTCTCCGGTTCGTAAATTTTAGGCATAGATTGAATTTTGGGGATTATAGTGAGAGCTGCAAGCACCATCATCTGCTTCCTTTGTTGCAGCGACGAGAGGTGGCTGATCTGACCTTCCTCCATAACCTCATTTCCAACATAATTGAGTGTAGCGATCTTCTGTCAAAGATTAAATTCCGAATACCTATTCGTGCTGTGACCAGACGGAATTATCTCGTACTTCATGTGGATTCATGTGTGACCAATTATAGACAAAATTCTTACTTTATAAGAGTGTGTAACAACTTTAATTGTAAATATTCCAAGGACGTTGACTTGTTTACAGCCAGACAAAACTTCTTCAAAAATTATGCTTTTTCAGCTTTTTTTTCATCTGATTCAGTTTCTTGAATAGTCTGTTTTTTTTTTTAATTTAGTTATTGTTCCTTACTACACTTTTCATTAATATACACTTTTTTTTTTAATTGTAAGATTGTATTTTGTAAATTTTACTTGTACTGTTTGTTATTTGTTTTATTGCATTTGTTATTTCAACATGCACTGGATTGTATCTCTGTTTTATTTGTGAAAACTTTAAGGCTTGTTTATTCTTATTTTTCTTACTATGTCTTATGTTGTTAAAGCTGTTTGTTTTCCGTAAATAAATAAATAAATAAATTACTACAAGAACAAAAAATGTGGAAAATTATTATAATTTTAGATATAACAAACTATTCATAGAAGATTAGATAGATGCATCATTCATATTTTATTTTTTTTTGTTAAAATCTTCATGAGCGTGGATTCAATGTCCTTTACTCGTAATATTAAACAGTTTACTTTGTCTTAATAGCGTCAAACAAGTCATAGTCACAGTCAGAGTCAAGCTAAGTAAGTCACGGTCAAGTCGAACTCATGCCCCTGTAAAGTGGTGGAGACTTTACAAGAGGCTCCTATGGAGTTTTGGAAACAACACGAAAAGACACGTTTCACCTCGTTATATCACTTGCCCACACTCGAGCACGTTTACGAGCACTTAATGAATAATAATTCACCATTTAGTACACATTAACACTCGAAAATACACAAGCTTAGGAAAATAATCCAACGAACCGACATGTTTTTTTGCACGTTGGCGCCAAAACTCGCATCATTCATTCATAGTGTGTGTTGCCAGTATGACATATGGTACTGAGATCGGTGTTTTGGAAAGCCAGAGTCGCACGATGGGCGATGGAGAGAGCTATAAGTACTAGGAGTTTCTTTGCGCGATAGAATCCGAAACGAGGATATATTCGCCGAAGAACCAGAGTCATCGAAATACCTATTCTAATGTGCAAGTTGAACTGGCAATGAACTTCGAAGAACCGATAACCGATGGGGAAGAAAGGTTCTTGAGTGGAGACCACGAACCGGAAAACGCAGCGTAGTTAGGCCTCCCACTAGATGGACCGACGACATTGTGAGAGTCGCTGGCATCCAGTGGATACAAAAGACAGGCTGTCGTTCAGTGTGGAGGTTAAAGGGGGAGACCTATGTTCAGCAGTGGACGTCTTCTGGCTGATGATGATGATGATTCATAGAAGAACTTTAGTAACACGTTTCTAACTCCTTGAAAAATTCAATTCCGTGTTTTGACCACAACCAGTTAGCAAATCTCAACATTGTTGTCAGTCGGCTGTGTTGACCCCTTTAGGTACAGTTCTACGGTTGTGGACTGAGACAAACTTATATTTATGTAGGCGATGGTCAGGACGCGGAACTGTACATTTAATTGGATTTAGAATATCAGTGATGTAACAATTGAGAATGTTATACATGGAAACAGAATCAGCTGCACGACGTCTGTCAGCGAGTCTCTGCAACTTGAAGTATTTTAATCTATCACTATAACATATAAGCTCATTTTGTCATGCCCAGAGAACGGGTCAGAAAGCGCAAGCGCTAACTCTTTCAATATTCTTACTTTAACACTTGTAATGTCGATTCCAAATGCTAACTGTGTAGTTCTTCTAAGGCTAGGACAAACTTGACAAGGGACTTGAAAAGGGTACTTTAGACAACAGGGATTTATAATTATCTACTATTACTTGAGGATATAAAACGTCCTTCATGACGCCAAATAATATCCGGGTTCGGCTAAAATTAGGGCTCTGCTTTGCTTTTTTTACTGTTAAATTGTAATGAGGTTCAAAGGAAAGGTTTTTATCGTAAATGATACCCAAATTTGTAATTTCATCTACTCCAAAACAGTTCCATCCAACACATATGCATTAGGTGTAATTAAACGATTCTTTGTTATGTTTATATGCTTACACTTGCGGCAGCCTAGCTGTTCAACCGGCAAACATATTAGTAAGTTAAGGTTGTCAAGATCTTTTTGCATTTTCTCCGAGTCTTCAACATTGTCAATTTTTTAAAGTCAAATAAAGATTATTCTACGAAATTGAAAATCTTCGGCAGATCATTTATATAGGACACAAAAAGTGTCGGGCCGACCTGGGGAACTCCTGGGTAAAGGAAATTCTTCTGATTCATGGCCACATATTACGATTGTATGATATCTATGTGTTAAATAATTTCGGAGCCAGTCCAACGGTTCATTTAAGTCGAGGATTATACATTACTTATATCTAAATGTCTGTAAGCTAGAGACCTGTGACATCTCGGACGGACGGACGGACGGACGGACGGACAGACGGCGGAGCTACAGCAGTAGGGCTTCGTGTGCTCTCTGGGCGGATATTGTGACTTCTGTGCTCTGGGTACGTAACCGAGTTTAATACATTCCCGATAAAATGTCTGACACATTTACACTATTATGTATACCTACTTACATTATCTAAATACTTATTTGATCGTCGTACACATACCTACTTCATTATTATCACTCTACAAAACTATATCTACTACCATAGATAAATACTACTACTTAGAGAAAATACTCTAAGTAAATTTTACTCTTACATCTTATAAAAAATTAACTCAAGCTAGATTGACCGCCAGTTGCGTTGCACCCTGGTGCCTGTCCCCCGTGCATCATGTCCTCTGCGCCCCCACACTACACTACACTACAATATGGTCGGGTCGCGAGAACAGACCCCAGACAACCGAACTGTCAGAATATCTCATTACTATTAGTCAAAATGTTATTTCAGAAATGTATTTTTTATTTTTTTTTTGTATATATTGGTTTATGAATATCTTATTAGGTATATGGGCGATTCTTGTCGTCGGACGTCTTATAGAACGCGCGCATTGCTGAGAATTACAGTTCGGAGCTGGGAATCACATACACCTGGTACTAACGAGACGGCTGGAGCCCGCCGCCACTGTTCAGAAGTTGGCTGCAGTCAGCCACTGTCAGGTGTTGATGTATTGATCTTCCATAATAAGTACGCCAGGAGATAGCTGGAACGGCGCGAGGCGAGGCGCGCGGGGCGCGGGGCGCAGCGTCCGTCACACTATGACCAGTTTCCCGCGCTTGTAGGCGGTTCGGAGCGGCGCCTTCTCGTTGTCAGTGCTGGTATACTCGTAGCTGTAACATACAGGAAAGCGGATGTACAAACAACATCTACTTAGAAGACAAACACAACCTTTGTTAGAAAAAAGTATTTTCTCAAGAATATTTATAAAAACAGACCTGCCGTGTAAAGGCAGACGTGTTGGTCTGTAAAAAAACAAACCGCCGAATACGGTTGTTGCAGTTTAATAACTCACCTCTATTGTACCAGGAGAGGTGAGTGTCGATTGAAACACTCACCTCTATTGTACCAGGAGAGGTGAGTGTGGGTGGAAACACACACCTCTATTGTACCCAGGAGAAGTGAGTGTGGGCTGTGGGTTGAAACACTCACCTCTAGGTATAATAACCTAAGTTAATGTACGCAAACTGATAAAATAATACCTAACTACTTTTAATATGGGTTTATCATTAGAACGCATAAAATTACTACAAAAACAAAATAATATTTATATAAGTAGGTACACGGATTTCGAAGTCAGGCGGGAACATTTTTCAAAATTGATTTTTTATTTGTTCCCACCCGACTTTAAAATCCATGTAGGTATAAATATTATTTTGTTCTTTGTAGTAGCGTTGCGTTGTTCTTCTTGTGGGTTTTTTTTTTGGTCGTTTTTTTAATGATAATTTATTTTAGAATTTGTAGTGAAACATGGACATTACAAGTAGCACCTATCATAGTGGAATGCTGAAAACCTTCTTCAACTCTGTTCGGGGCGAACTACTAGTTTTTTTTTTTTTTTTTTTATTGGTTTGCAAACCGGATGTTACAGCATTTAGATGTGACAATAGCTAAAGAATACAATACATGACAGGCTGAACATCCTTTTAAGTGCAAACACAACATGCATACAAATGTAATGCTCGAGTATGCTACTATATTAGTTGCATATCAATATAACAAAACAAATAAGGGTATTATAGTAAGTAAACATAATAGGGTGTTTGACTGCATTGAAAATATTATGCCAAATGACATCATCCATAAACATGACCTAATGAAAAAGCATATTTCATTGATTTTTTAATAAAAATATGTTTATTTTTTGTAAAAAACGCGAATAAAATAACTGTATTTTCGACATTTGATCACGTGATCGAAAACGGCCTGTAATTGGCTTCATCCCTAGTGACGTCACACAAATCTAAACAAACAGATTTTGTATTGATATTTGCGAATTTAATGTTGTAAAGCTATTTTGAGAGCGATTTATCCAGAAATTATCACCAAAAACAGTCCGGAGGTTAAATGTGAGAAGAATGGAGAAACATTTTGTGCAAGCAGACAGCAGTAACTTACCCAAAATTAATGTATTTATGGTTGCATATTTCTTCAATAATAATCTACGTCATTGTTTCTACGCTGCAGAACTCAAAACGTAAAAACTACAATGTAAGTATTAATTTTTAATTGTTCTCCAAGCAAAACATTCAATCAAGTTGTACAAAAAGTATGTTGTAGTAGGTGGATATCACTATTTTGTTAGGTTATGTCTTTACAATGTTTATAAAGAAAGTAACAGTACATAAAATAGTAATGCAATAAAAACACAAATTGTAATAGAAATATATAGACTCAAATATGTACCTCAAAATGATCTTCGCACATAGAAACACTTGAATTAGCTCCAATACTTTTAGGTTCTCTACGAGCTACTTAGTTCCAACCACTTTTTGCGAGTTTTGGAGTCCATTGGAACAGAAACGAATAGTTTTTCCGGTGTTTTATGGAAGTATTTGTACATTGTGGCACTACACAACATTTATAAACCATTACTTCTATTAGAAAATTCGTGATTATCTAACTTTTGCTGCCTGGCTGCAGCTGTTTTGTTTTGTGTGACGTCAATCGTCGCTCGACCGGAGCTATGACGCAGGTCTGCGTTTTGGCGCGATATTTTTTTATTCAAACTTTAACATCGATTTATATCGCAAATACGACTGATATCCAGAAAATATAAATGCAGTATACATTAAATTATATCAGGCAATAATGTGTAATAGTTTCCCAAAAGTAGTCAAATACCCTATTATTAAAATGTAAATCTAAATAAAAGTTGTGTCACAAAAAAAAATGGGGTTGCTTAGGAAAAAATTATTGATTTTGCTGACCGATGTATCGAAAATGTCAAGCTCCTGACAAACACTATTGTAGGTACAACATAAGCGGTGGGTGAATTTTGGGCATAATTAGTACGACAAATAGGCAAGGCGAGTGTCTGGCAGTTGCGGCGTGGGTTAACTGTTCTGGGAATAGTAAAGTTGTTTTTTTTTTTTTTTTGCGAGACAGGACTGACTTTTTTACTTTGGATAAGTTTATGAAGGAAGACGACGTCAGCTATCTTGCGCCTGAGGCTAAGCGGAGTTGCTTTATAATGCTCAAGTCTGGAATCGTAACTTTGAAGACTGACATTTGTTATTAGCATACGAGAGATGATAGAAAAAATTCTTTTGGATAGCTTCAATTCTTTTATCGTGAACTGCGTAGAATGGGTTCCATATGGGACTACAATATTCTAAGACGCTACGAACATAACAATTAAAAATAATGATAGGGATTTCAGGTTTCTTGAATGACTTTGTTTGTCTTAAGACAAAACCTGCAAGCCTTCCCCCCTTCTTAACGATATGATCAATGTGCTCTCTAAAGTCCAACTTTTGATCCACAATAACTCCCAGGTCGCGAGTACTCGTTACTTCTTTAACCAGCGCGCCTTTTATATGATACGAAGCTGTTAGTGGGGTTCTTTTTCGAGTAAATTTTATGTGTTGACATTTTGTTGGATTTAAAATCATCTTGTTTTTGAGACACCAAACGCAACAAATTGGTTCACAGATGCCGGCGTAATTGACGTACATACATAAAATAAATAATATTGTTCAACAACTCCGCGCAGACTTGTGTTCGACAAACTACAGATACAATTCGTACTTTATCCGAATTTGCAATACCTTTAATGCTAAGTATACCGAGCATGTTGACTTATTTACCGCTAAAAGGAATTTCTTCAAACAGTATGCATGTGCCGCGTTCTTCGAAACTAGTAGGTACATAAACCATTACTAATTTTATACATTATTTTTTATTACTATTATAAACCTCGGTGGGCTGATGTGGCTTCTTTTCATGTATTATATCAATGTAATTATGTATACATAGTAATTACCGTTTAGCTATTATTTTTACATCTCTGTCTTAGGATCTGGACCGTAAACATCTTTCGATTTTATAAGTGAAAACTTTTTATGGCTTTTGTCTACTATCTATCTACTATAATTAGTTAGTTTCAGCTGTTTGTTTTCCGAATAGTGTAAAAATATAAAAATTAAAAAAATATATACAGACCGAATTGCGAACCTTCCTCCTTTTTTGAAGTCGGTTAAAAATGATGTGTATCAAGTTAAAAAAAAACTTGGTACCTGCTAACGGAGTGCGCGTGTGCGCGCTGCGCAGGGTGCGCGTGCTGCCGGGAGCGCAGCGCGCACAGCAGCGCGAGCAGCGCGGCGGCGGGCTGCAGCACGCACACCAGGAGCAGCGCCGCGCCGCCCACCCACAGGTTCCGCGGCGCGTCGGCCTCCGCCTCCTGCGGGACGCAATTCACGCTATACACTGCTGCAACATTGTACGGCGGCCGGCCCGATCCACGGAACACTGGCCGACCCACGGAACACTGGCCCGACCCACGAAACACTGGCCTGATCCACGACCCGACCCACGGAACACTACATGCTCATGGGTTTTTTATTCTTTCCTCTGTGAGGATTTTGTCGTCGTACTTCTAGTGCATTTGCCAATGTCAAGTATTGAAATATTATCGAGTTTTAGTAAATATAAATATCATCAAACAAGTCACAGTCAAGCAAAGTAGGTACCTAAGTAACGGTCAAGTAAAATTCATGCTCTAGAGTTATTCTAGTAAAGAGGTGGAGGCTTTACAAAAGGCTGCTAACCGACGACCACGACCTGCGCGCCGGCAGCGGCTGCGTCGCGCGACCCACTGCTCAGCATGAATACACGACCGCGACCGACGACCACGACCTGCGTGCCGGCAGCGGCCGGTCGCGCGACCCGCTGCTCAGCATGAATACACGACCGCGACCGACGACCACGACCTGCGCGCCGGCAGCGGCCGGTCGCGCGACCCGCTGCTCAGCATGAATACATGACACGCGACGCGAACAAGTGATGGCCATCATTTGTACGAGCGTACGTTTTTACATTTTGATTCATGAAGGAGAAGGTCAAGCTATATAGAGGTAAAAAAATAATTATAATTAAGGCTGATATCCTTATAATATTAACTACTCACATTCTTTTTTTTTTTATTTTTTTTTTATTCTAAGATATCAGTTTTTTTTCTTTTAGCTTGCCCGATCACTTAATGTGAGAGGCCGGCGCGAGCGGTGTCCGCTCACCTGTATGAGGTCCTGTATCTTGCCGGGCAGCGGGTGCCAGCGCGCGAGGAACTGCAGCAGCGGCTCCAGGTGCTCGCGCACCTCCAGCACCTCCGCCACCTGCGCGGCCTGCGCGCCCTCCAGCCAGGCGGCCACGCGCTGGCCGGTCCACACCGCCCAGCCCGCCTGTCCGCACACCAGCGCCGCCATCACCGCCGCGTGCTGCGGGACACGACAGAACAGTGGAGTGGTGACGGCCTGCGGGCACGCACCGCGCGCGGCGCACGGCGGCGGCACGCGCGGTATACCTGGGAGGGAGGAGCAGGCACGCACCGCGCGCGGCGCACGGCGACGGCACGCGCGGTATACCTGGGAGAGAGAAGCAGGCACGCACCGTGCGCGGCGCACGGCGGCGGCACGCGCGGTGTACCTGGGAGGTAGGAGCGGGCACGCACCGTGAGGAACAGCGCGCGGCGCACGGCGGCGGCACGCGCGGTATACCTGGGAGGGAGGAGCAGGCACGCACCGTGCGCGGCGCACGGCAGCGGCACGCGCGGTGTACCTGGGAGGTAGGAGCGGGCACGCACCGTGAGGAGCAGCGCGCGGCGCACGGCGGCGGCTCGCGCGGGCAGCGCCAGTGCCAGCGCCGCCAGGTGTGCCAGCGCCAGCAGCGTCCAGGAGCCGGCGCACAGCACGGCGGCCGCGGCGCGGTACTCCGCCGGGAACAGCTCGCGGATGGCGATGTACGTGGTGGGGTCCCACTTGAGGCGCGCCGCTGTCGCCAGGCCCGCGCCGCTCACCATCTGCGCGCGCACCACTTCCCGGATTACTCTCCCTCCTCTCGGACGGACGAACGTTTGCACACATCAAGAAGAGGTTACAAACTAGAGTCCTACTAATGAACAGAATTTCAGAATAATCATCTAACATTATGCCAATGCCATTGATCGTAATAGAACCTCGGTTGAAGAGTACCGTCCAATAGCGATTTTAAATGCGCTCGCTAAAGTTTTCGAGTACATCCTACATAAGGAAATATATAGACAGGTGAAACAACAAATAGGTGAAGAGCAGCACGGCTTCAGACCGGTCACTCATGTACCCAACTAAGTTCTTGGTCGGCCAGCTCGGCTACAACTCACTAGAAGTGAGAAGGATGTCAGATCAGCTTGCTATTTGCTGCAAGGTGCTCAGAGGATCGGTTGACTCCTTGCATCTGCACAATTTATTGTGCACTTTGTCTGTGCCAGATAAACCCGGGTTTCCGGCTAATAGGCGTGGAAAATTGTCCAAGTTTTTCCACGTGGATCACAGCCGCACTGTGGCACGCTCCATGTCTCCGCTGATTCGCGCCCGCCGCCACTTCAATGCACTCCTTTCCACCAACACTGATTGTGATATTATAACAAGTGTTTTTTACTTATTGTGAAAACTTAACTGATCAATGGGACAGGGGCAAAAAAGCCGATGACTATGATGACAATTTGTATGAAATTGTTCCTTATAAAATATATTTTGTAGTGTTAAGGGTGTCACATTCAATAAGTGAACCGAATAAAAAATAAAAAATAAAATTAAAAAATTACATATTAATTTTATGTTGACATATTTTTACAGCAATTTATTGTATTTATTATATTAGTTTTTTTATAATATTATTCCTATTTTTACTAGGAAATCTATTTTAGTTTAATGTTAGTGGAATTTGTCTGTTTTTATTCTCAATAAATAATTTGATTATGAATTGTGCAAAAAATAAGAAAAAAAAAGTGAAGAACGCGATTACAATAACATTTGTTACGCTTTGGACATTGTTAATACTACATCAGGCAGTATCAAACTACATTGTAATTTAAGTTGGCAATTGTAGTATACAGTCTCCCTGTACGGTAGTATACAGGAAATTGGAGAAAATTGTCACACACGAGAAATATTTCCTCAGAAACCAGCTTCGGCTCGCCAACAACATGGGGGTGAACCATCCATATAGGTACCTACCTACGTAAATAAATAAATAAATAAATAAATATTTTGGGACATTTTTGCACACACGGTCATCTGACCCCAAACTAAGCAAAGCTTGTGATATGGCTGCCAGAGACTGATATACATACATATATAGTTTTAAATACATACTTAAATAGATATTAACACCCAGATATAGAACAAACACAAATGTTCATCACATAAATGTTTGTCCTACGTGGGAATCGAACCCACGCCCTCAGGCTCAGAAGGTAGGTTCACTACCAACTGGACCAACGGGCTATCATATAAGTATTCGAGAACAATCATCAATCGACAAACTCTTCTAATTGAAATCTCAATGTAACACTATAGTAGGTACCTACCTACGTAAGTATTCGAGAACAACCATCAATCGACAAACTCTTCTAATTGAAATCTCAATGTAACACTATAGTAGGTACCCACTATCAAAACTTTGTATTAGTGAAAACTTCTTTTTGACTTTTGTGTAACTATTTATAGCTTATCTAACGAGTTAGTTTAGTTTAGTTTAGTTAGTACTGTTTGTTTTCCAAGTTAAATTTAATTTAATTTAATAAAACGGAAGATTGAAATGATACGTAAGCAAATTTTAAGGCTTTTACCAAAACTATCGCAGCAATTAACTTCAACAGCTCAAAACCTTGAATCGAGATGGAAGACGATCTACTCCCGGCACCAAGTACATAGTAACAGGAGATGCAGACAACAACAACGGGGGCATGTTCTGAAGCACTGTTCGATCTGATGCCGGCGTCGCGGTTCGTCATCGCACCCGCACCATAGTGTATTATCTATGATCGCACCAGCCGCCCCGCCTGCAAGATCCCACATAGTTATCATAGATCGATAGAACTCGCGCACGGTGCTTTTTACGCGATATTTTTGATACACCTTGTGGAATGAGCTCCCTCCTGCGGCATTTCATACACCTTGTGGAATGAGCTCCCTCCTGCGGCATTTCATACACCTTGTGGAATGAGCTCCCTCCTGCGGCATTTCATACACCTTGTGGAATGAGCTCCCTCCTGCGGCATTTCATACACCTTGTGGAATGAGCTCCCTCCTGCGGCATTTCCGAGTAACTATAACATGTGGCTCTTCAAAGGGCTGACGTATGTGTGACGAGCCTGGTGTTCCAGGTATCCAAGGCGAGGGTGATCTGTTACCATCCTGGTGGCAAGCGATGACCCGGCCCGTTTGAGGAAGAGTGAGGACGACACAATGTATCAGTGACGTGCACCAGCAGGTATCTGCATGTGGCGCCACACATTCTGCTGAGCGCAGAGCTCCTCGTGCCCGGCGGCTGCTGTGGAGGCGAGCTCGCTGCTCTGCCGCGCCTGTCTGACCACGACCCTACACCGTGCACCTTCCGATCCAACTACAACCTGTCCTACCGGCTACCAGTACCTACCGACGAACAACTTGTACCGTGACAAGCGACACTGACTCATCGATGCTCCCGACGCGACAAGCGACGTCACCCGTTATCAATAGGTAGGTATATAAGTTATTCGGTGGAAGTGATAGTGTTGTGGGGAAATGAGTTTAAATTTTTATTTTGTATTGTTATCCCATTTTCTCGTCCTCGGGAGCAGTTTTCATTACCCACGGTTTATACAAACCGCACATTGGTTGATGTTAGAAGTGCCAGTAGGAACCAGCCCGTACACTCAACGTCACCGCGCAATAAGCTTACTACTCCTGACAATCAACGTTTAAAGGCTGGGGGGTACCTACACGGTACCTACGCACGCACCCTGCACTAGGTAAGGTTTGTTACCTACGTCATATTTTGTTTTCGTTTGCTAATATGATGTGTCAAAATCGTAGGTCAAAACCTGTGGTCAAAACCGTATATATATATAGTAGTCTTTGGGTCAAAATACTACGTTGTCAGATTATGTTGCTTTTATATGAAAAACCATTTACTTTTTCGTTTATACTCTCTGTACTGTAGAGAGAGTGTGATATAATTTGAATATAGAAAGAATGTGATAAGAATACCTTCTCCACTTGTGATAGTAAGCGTGCGATGCGTCCTCACCTACTATACATCAAAACAAAATATGTGAAAAGAAAGAATGAGGAGGGTATCTGTCGGCACACGTTGTAAACAAGTAAAGGCAGGTGTCTCACGGCGAGCAGCAGGCTGGTGTGCAGCAGCAGCGCGGGAGCAGCGCGCGCGCAGCACGACATGCCGCCGGCAGCGCAGCAGCACGGCACAGTACGGCACAGCACGGGGAGGCGGCAGCAGGCAGGTAGTCGCGTGCTCGTGGCGCAGGGACGCCGACAACTGGGCCGCGAGCCGTCCCTCGTATCTTATCCGCGTTATCTGCGCAGATAGCGCACCGCCGCCGGCTGCGTGCCGCGGCGCCACTCGCCTGCAGCCCGCTCCTGCAGCCCGGCCTGCTCCAGCAGACTCATTCACAACAATCGGACTCGTCAAATTATTGTTAAGCCGATACCGGTTTGTACATTTCTTAGTAACGGACGAGGAAGTTCTCGGCGTCTATTCCTATCAGTAGGTAATATTATCAGTTCCACAGAAAATAGAAGTAAACAATTTTTTTTTGTTTTCTGTTATCAGTTCCATTGTCTGCACCTAGTCACGTGGTAGGAATGTCTCGGCGTGTATTGTCTGCACCTAGTCACGTGGTAGGAATGTCTCGGCGTGTATTGTCTGCGTGTATTGTCTGCACCTAGTCACGTGGTAGGAATGTCTCGGCGTGTATTGTCTGCACCTAGTCACGTGGTAGGAATGTCTCGGCGTGTATTGTCTGCACCTAGTCACGTGGTAGGAATGTCTCGGCGTGTATTGTCTGCACCTAGTCACGTGGTAGGAATGTCTCGGCGTGTATTGTCTGCACCTAGTCGTGGTAGGAATGTCTCGGCGTGTATTGTCTGCACCTAGTCACGTGGTAGGAATGTCTCGGCGTGTATTGTCTGCACCTAGTCACGTGGTAGGAATGTCTCGGCGTGTATTGTCTGCACCTAGTCGTGGTAGGAATGTCTCGGCGTGTATTGTCTGCACCTAGTCACGTGGTAGGAATGAGCACATAAATAAGACCAAGTTTCTTTGAAAAATATCACTTTATTGCTTGAACTTTAGAGTGCAATTTTTTAATTAAATTTTCATCTAAAAGTACAATAACAGTACGCGCTGGAAGTGGCACGTGTACATGCGCGGACGCAGGCGCCGCCGCAGCGCGCCGCGAGGGACGCCTGCGCGCGCGCGCTATGTGCGCATCGCAGCTTATTGTCTAGTTAACAAGTGAACAAGTGCGTGTGGGGGGGACCACCTCTGCCGGCGCCTCCTGTGCCGCCTCGAGCAGCTCGCCCGCCGCGGGGCAGATTCCTCCCCGCTGGACTACTGTCGGAGATGACTCCACCTCAGGCGACGGAAACATTCAACGGAACGTCTTATCGCAGCTACGTCCTACTTGGCGAGCCCTGCAGTGGCTGACCTCTGCCTCTGCCGGTCTGGCACAGCCCGGCGAAAGGTCTGGCAGCCACCGGTATACCCTACAGTGTACATATATCCGGTGATCAATCTACCGTCTGCACCTATCTTTAATTAATATTAATATACATAATTATATTGTTATTCGTATTTGGCACCGAGAGCTCGGCCGCGGCCGGCGCACGCCTCGAACGGCTACTAACTACTATAATATATTTACTATATTATATCATAATCATATTTAGAGTATTTCATTAATAAGTTCGTTAAATAGGATACAACTGAAATCACAGATACTTGTAGCACAAACACTTCCTACTCCGTTCACACTTCACATTGGTTTTACGTTTGTAGACACAAAAAAATGCCTTTAAAATACTTCTTTAAAAAAAAAATAAGAAAAATTATTCACCAATAGCACGCCAGTATCATCGATCTTGTGCACATCTCAGCTAGTCATCTGAATTGTTTAATCCGTGTGCTTCCGATAGGGATTCCGTTGTAGTCCAACGATTTATTGAACAACTCCATAGTGCCTGCAGACAACAGTACAGGGAGTGCAGCGCGCTGCAGGGGCGAGACGCGTCTGCAGACAACAGTACAGGGAGTGCAGCGCGCTGCAGGGGCGAGACGCGTCTGCAGACAACACTACAGGGAGTGCAGCGCGCTGCAGGGGCGAGACGCGCCTGCTGATAACAGTACAGGGAGTGCAGCGCGCTGCAGGGACGAGACGCGCATGCAGATAACAGTACAGGGAGTGCAGCGCGCTGCAGGGGCGAGACGTGCCTGCAGACAACAGTACAGGGAGTGCAGCGCGCTGCAGGGGCGAGACGCGTCTGCAGACAACACTACAGGGAGTGCAGCGCGCTGCAGGGGCGAGACGCGTCTGCAGACAACACTACAGGGAGTGCAGCGCGCTGCAGGGGCGAGACGCGCCTGCAGACAACAGTACAGGGAGTGCAGCGCGCTGCAGGCACGAGACGCGCCTGCAGACAACAGTAGGTACAAGGAGTGCAGCGCGCTGCAGGGACGAGACGTATACACATTATCAAATTCGAAAAATGCGTACGTACGATACCTACCTATTTGTTTACTTTCAACAAGAGTATGTATTAAAGGCGTCCTAGTCGAGTACTCGTTATTAGACTACGTAGGTACATTACGTACCTACTTTATAAGAATATAATATAATCTGCCACAGGAGGACTCTAATCTCGTTGATATGACACTTGCAGGTAACGTCACCTCCGTTCATCAATAACCTATTTTACTTAACTTATAATAAGTAGGTATACATATCACTTAATAGCTTACGGAACTAAACAATATGGCAGTCTGGTATTCGTTAGTAAACATTCAGGCTAAGAAGTGGTAGACAGGAGTAGGCACGTGTGACGCTGGACGCTCCCTCGGTCGGCAAGGTGGCGCGTCACGTTCAGTCTCGGTCGGCGTCGGACCTGCGCTCGGGGCGACCCGCGGCCGACACGCGGCCCGCTAGAGCTCCGTGCGCAGGATGAGCAGCGCGGCGGCGGGCGCGGAGGGCGCGGGGGGCGGCACGCGCGCGCGCAGCTGCGCCTGCACGGCCTGCCAGGCGGCGTCCCGCGCCGCCGCCGGCCCGCCGCCGCCCCGCGTCGCCGCCGGCCCGCCGCCGCGCCGCCGCCGCGCCGGGGGTGACGTGCCCTCCGCCGCGCCCTCCTCCTGGAACACGACAAGGAAACATTAACAAATCGGCACCACTGGCACCATCTCGTCCGCCCCTGCCTGCCCTGTCACAACGGGGCATGATTTGTATTAGTGAAAACTTCTCTTTGACTTGTGTATTGCATGTCTACCGAGTTTGGTAGCAGCTGTTTGTTTTCCATGTAAAATAAAAATATTTTGATAACCCGTACGAAGCGCATTTATTCCTCTTATAATGTGCGAACTGCTAGTCTGCGGAAGGCGCTGCTTGAATAGGTATATTAATTCGAGAGTGAGGAATCTGTTTCTTCTAGGAAAGCGTGCTCCATCGTAGACCGCATCTTCTAACTTCAGGCGAGGTGGCGGTCAAACACAAGCCTATTATTTCTAAATGTTTTAATGTTGTAAATCTGTGTCTCACCTGCTAGAAAATCTTGTCGAGGATGGTGTACATGCGCAGGTTGGCGTTCTTGCGCCAGCCGGGCGGCTCGAGGTCGGGCGCCGAGTCGTCGCTGTCCTCGTCGCAGGTCGCCTTCTCCGCCAGCGCGAGCGGCTCCGGCGGCCGCCGCGCCAGGCGCCGCGCCAGCACGAACGCTGCGATCTGCACACACGACGCCACGCGCCACGTCACTCGCCGGTCCGTACACACGCCGCGCCCGACCGGCGCTCTCATCTGCCTCATGCTATAGCTCAAGGTTTGCAGCGACTAGCGTTATTGCATCATTGGAAACTGGTGGTGAAGTTTCCGTCGCCTGCTTTCGATGAGGGGGCTCAATAAATTTGCGTGTGACATTCTGATGTATCCTTTTTCTGTTTATGAAAACTGATAAGTTTTCTGCATAAAAATTGTTCTACGATTTACGTTTTTGATGTGCTTGTTTTCAATAAACAATAATAATTCATCATCATTTCAGCCATAGGACGTCCACTGCTGGACTTAGGCCTCCCCCATAGATCTCCAAAAGGGCCGGTTGAAAGCGGCCTGCATCCAGGTTTTCCCTGCTGTCTCATTTCGGTCGTCAGTCCATCTTGTGGGATGACATCCTACGCTGCGCTTACCGGTCCGTGGTGTCTATTCGAGAACCGTTCAGCCCCATCGGCCATCTGTTCTGCGTGCTATGTGGCCTGCCCACTGCCACTTTAACTAGCTAATCCGGTGGGCTATGCGGTAATTTTCGTTCGTCTACGGATCTCCTCATTTCTGATTCGATCTCGTAGATAAACCTCGATCATATTGTGTACTGTTTAATTAAGTATTATATGTGTATTTCCAGTTCTGTGAACCTATAATTAAAAAAATATTAAAAAACATAGCCCTCTCCATAGCTCGTTGTGTGACTTTGAGCTTGCTTAAGAGGGACCCATAGTGAGAGACCACGTTTCAGTGCCGTATGTCATCATTGGCAACACACACTTTCGTCGGTATTTTGAGAAGACATTGCGAAGTTTACCGAACGCTGCCCAGCCGAGTTGTATTCGCCGATTGACCTCTTTCTTGTAGTTGAACCTGCCTAGTTCGACTGTTTGTCCTAGGTAGACGTACGCGTCAACAACCTCAAAAGCTGAGTTCCCAACTGATACTGTGGTGGGTACAACATGGATATCTGACATGAGTTTGTCTTGTACTGAACTGCACGCTTCTTGGAGACGGACAAAATGCGATGAAACTTACAAGCAATTCTCCAATCTCAGGGCTGACCTAAAATGCCGTACTGCAAATGCTTACAGTACGTATTTGGAAAGTATTGAAGGAAAGATAAAGTTAAATCCGCGACAGATTTGGCATCACATCTCTGGCCTACGCACTAAGGGCGGTTTAAACCTACTGTTTCGTACAAGGGTGAATCACACACGGGAGTAAACGCGGCTGAGGCATTTGCTAGTTATTTCGCTAGTGTATTTTTACCGAATATACCGACACTTAGTACTGAGCTTGCGTACGACATGGATCATAGTTGCGATGGTAACTATATCAATATTTCCCAAATTACGCCTAGCGACAAATTTCCATAGGCGGGAACTTGTAATTGGCCTAGTCACCTAATTATTTTTGTTTACTTATATACTACTAGCGGTCCGCCCCGGCTTCGCACAGGTATTATTGGAGTTTTAGTAAGGACCGCTTATTTTTTGAAAATATAATATAGTCACCCGGGGATAGTGTAGCTTCCCAACAGTGAAAGAATTTTTCAAATCAGTTCAGTAGTTTCGGAGCCTATTCAATGCAAACAAATAATCAAATCTTTCCTCTTTATATTATTAGTATAGATTAGGCTGTAAGTTTTCCTAAAAATGCAAAATAAAATAAAATAAAAATGAATAAACAAGTTGAAGCCTGGTAGCTCTGTAGGACCTGATTGTTTTCCTTCGACAGTCCTGAAGCAGGTAAAGAAGCAGTTTTGCTTAGTTTCAGTTCAGTTCAGTTCTTAATTCAGTTTTTAATACGGCATTGAAAGGAAAATATCCAGCACAATGGAAGCCTCATACCGAAAAGCTCGAGCAAAGCTAGCGTTGAGGAATACCGACCTATTGCTGTACTATCATCGCCTGCAAAGGTATTTGAGAACATAACCCATAAGTACATTTATGCTCAGGTTGATAAATACCTTTGCAATGCGCAGCACGGCTTTAGACGGAAGAGGTCTGTTGATGTTGTCGTCTTCAAGACGACTTAAACCGGTTTCAGAATTACTGTATTCTTAATAAATTAGACTTAAACGTATCAAAATGTTATGTCTGTTCATTTACACGCAAGCCTAAACCTATTGTTGGCAATTATCAATTAATAAATTCAACCTTAAATATTGTCTCTAGTGTCACTGATTTAGGAGAGGAGTAATAGTGTTCCGTGTTTAGGAGTCGTTTTTGACTCAAAACTTTTATTTGATAAGCATGTCAATACTATTATTAAGAAATCATCGAAAGCGTTAGGTTTTGTCCTACGAATGTCCTCTGAGTTTCAGTCAATAAAAACCTTCAAAATACTCTATTGCGCGTACGTTAGAAGTCACCTTGAGTATGGGTCTCAAGTTTGGAACCCGTGCTACAATATTTACATTAACCGCATTGAAAGTATCCAAAAACGATTTCTCCGTTATTTACAATTCCGTTCGAAAACTTACATAAACAGTTATAATTCTCGCTGTAAAAAATTTCATCTTCTTCCACTACAGGAGAGGCGACGTGTGGCAGACGTTGCTTTCCTTATCAATATAGCGAATGGCACGATCGATTGTCCCGAGCTGCTCGGACAGATAGGACTAAGGACCCCCGCAACTATAATTAGAAAACCTAATCTAATTCACATTCCATTAGTAAAATGTAGCTACAGGCAGAACAGTTATTTAATTAGAGCGTGCAGGTGTTATAATACATTGGCCAGAGAAATTGATGTAGATTTGTTTAATACATCGGCGTTCAGACTTAAGCGACTTATGAACGATTGTTTCTTTGACTCGTGATGGATGAACTAAATAAGCTAAGTAGTTTGTTTGGTTTATATATTGCGGGTCGAGGGGGCAGTTGTTCGTAGGTCGCTTCAGTCTAACTAATATGTTATATTTCTTTTCTTAATTTGTTTATTCCTTTTTTAAATAAGTTTCGTACACATCTACCATGGACAAATACAGTTCCTATATGTGAAAACTTTTAATTAGCCTTAAGTTATGTATATATAATCAAATATGTTTTTTAAGTAGCTGTTAGTTTTCCGAATAAAATAAAATTAAATAAAATAAAAATACTAACTTGTTGGCTATCACTGATTTTATCTCTTCGAAATTGGACCGTGGATCCCAGGTAGGTGTGCTTTACTTTGTCTTCCGGAAGGCGTTTGATAGGGTCAATAACGACATCTTGTTGGCTAAATTCAGTGCCATAGGCTTTGCCCCGCGACTTCTCCGGCTCCTTGCGGATTATCTTCGCAACCGCCAGCAGTTTGTCCGACTCGGGTTGTATGAGTCTAGAGCCTATCACATGCGTTCCGGGGTAAGCCAAGGCTCAATACTTGGGCCATTATTGTTTCTGTTAATGGTGAACGATATCCCCGCTGTCCTAAAATACGCACAGTGCTTACTTTATGCTGACGACCTTAAGCTCTTCACTGAGGTCGAGTCTTATTCTGATTGCCTTGCCTTACAGCGAGATATTGATGCAATTCGGTATGTAAAGTTTTTTTTTGGTATTTTTTTTATATTTTTATTTCGTAGATAAGGCTATTTTAAGAAACTAATTTCAATATTTTTGTTTTCTATTGAGTAGTTATTTTACAATGTTTTTTTGAAAATTGAAATTATGTGACGTCACCATATAGCACAAAATTTCGTTGCGTTGAGAAGTCTAAAAAAGCACCCCATATTGGCAGCCCTGAAAAAAACCTGACAGTCAAACCACAGAAATGAAAAAATATTCTATTCTGTGTGACGAACAGTGTGTCAAATGTATAATATTTTTATTCTTAAAAGGCACAGAAAATAAAATGCTACACCGTGACGTCATTTAGAGGTCAATGAAAGTCGAATGATTTCTTAGTTTTATGTTAAAATAAATGGCATCTTATCGTTTTAAAGGGTCAGAGTAGAAAAATAAGGGTTAGTAACATAAAATCTCGAAATGGTTTTGGAATTGGCATAGGTTAATTTTTTTAGCATACCGAATTGTACAATGGTGTCAGGTAAATAAGATGGAATTTTATGCCTCTAAATGCTGTGCAGTGACTTTTGGTCGAACGAGGCATCCAATTAGTTGCGACACTTGCGACTACAAAATAAATGGTAGTTCCATAACTCTCTCCACTATCGTTAAAGAATTGGGTGTTACAATCGACCAAAAGTTTCACGACCACATTAGCACGCTAGCAAAGGAGTCATTCAGGCGGTTAGGTTTCATACTCCGGAATTCAATGATACAATGATACAATGACTTTATTGGTCTCCATTCCAAGGACTTCCATAATCCACACGTCATACAGTTGATTATTGGAGCTTTGGTACGTAGTAAGCTTCAGAGTTCTATGTGTATATAGAATCTCCATGAGAAGAAATACACACTCCAACTTGAGAAGGTACAAAAAGCATTTCTTAGGTATTTGTATAAGCGTGTTCACGGATATTATCCTTTTATGTATTCTACAGATTTTTTACTCGGTTGTCTAGGCTACAACCTGTGCCTGACAACTATTATTCCTGTAGATACCACAAACTGTTTGCGGAGTCTCGTTGCCGTACAGTAGCTCGCTCCAAGTCTCCTATTCCGCGCACTCTCACCGCGCTCAACGCTCACTTGAAACTTGAAAGACAACCCTGTATGCGATGTGTTTGTGGACAGGTGGTCGGATTTAATGTCGGTATACTTGACGCATTGTGAGAATAACACGTGATAAACGTGTTTATTTTATTTTATGTTTATTTTATGTTTTTAGATATTTAAGAATTTGTGGCTTTATTCTTTTATCTTGATATTTTTAAACTGTAATTTATTGATGTAATTGGCTTAATGCCGTTAACCCACAGGTCCACCTGTTGGGAGACTGAAACTTATATGTTACCTGCAGTATCAATCCGACGACACCGAAGACGATGATGACGTACACGTTGTTAGGTGCCTCGCGCTCCACCTCCTGCGCAGAGAAGGGACGCGTCAGAAGGGTGGGCCAGAGACAGTTGTCATAACATTAAAATATGCAATCAATTATTGAGTATCGAGGAAGACGTCAACGTTTCAATCAAAAAACTCTTTTTATACAAAAGGAGCGGCAAGCAGGCAAACGGTTGCATGTGGTCTATTCTAAATTCTCTAAGGGTTCATTTGATGGTAAGCGGTCACAGCTCATTGACAACTGTAGTCAATGAAACTTCTTAACTAACAAAACGGCAAGACTCACAGATTATAAGGACAGACTGATGCGCTATATAATGTTCGTGTGGACGTGACAAGAACATTGGCCGCTGCAGGAACCTAACCAATGAGCCACCGAGTGACACAAGAAGTGAAGCCTAATATATATTATATATTTTACTTTAAAATATGACCCACGAAATGAAAGTAAATGGCTGCCGGCTCGGCTCGGTATTGTTCCGAGAATGAGGGTGAGGCGTGGTGCGGCTCACCTCGAGCATGTCGAGGACGGGGCGCGCCACGTGCCGGTAGCGCTCCACCGCCAGCAGCGCCGGCTTGATGTCGTGCAGCAGGTCCAGCGCGTGGCGCGCCAGCTCGGCGCGCGGCGAGTCGCGCCACCAGGCCGCCAGCGAGGCCGCCATCCAGGCGCCGTACGCCAGCTCGCTGAGCGCCAGGCAGGCCACGCCCGCGCAGTACGCGTGCAGTAGCCGGCGCGCGCGCGGCGCTGCGCTCGCGGCCGCCAGGTACACCAGCCCCAGCAGCCAGGCGCCCGCGGCCGCTGTGTAAGCGCAGGACACGCGGTACTGCGCCGTGCACAGGAAGCGGAACCACGCGTACGTGGAGGGGTCCCACGCCAGCCGCGCGCCCGTCGCCAGCAGCGCGCCGCTGTACACCTGCAACACGCAGCGCCATGCCAACAGTCACTCGCTGCCTCCCTGCCCTACCATGCCGCATCAACTAGCGCGCCGCTGGACGACAAGGGCAGTTCACTTTAGAAATGCATTTTTAGAAATTATTTGTTTTGGAGCAAAACAAGAAAAAAATCTAGAACTTTCGCTGAACTATTATCACCTAAAATATAGCCCATAGCATGCCATACCTTTTATAAGACCTAAGAAGAAGAAAAAACTTTTCTGAGTACCTAACCAATCCTGAACATAATAATATATTTTTTGTGTCATTTAAAGTACCTAAATAATTAACATTAATTCAGTTCAAGTAGAAACCCAAATAAGTAAATGAATTAAAAAAAATACAATCCTTTTTCGCCTCTGTATCTATCTCGTACATCAGAAAGAGATAATGACCCAAATAGAATCCCTGCGGAACACCAGAAGGCACTGCTGTTTGTTATACTAAATCAGATATCGTTCGACCATTTCGAACGCCTTGCTAAAATCCGGGCATTCGTTTTCACCGGAAAGGTTTCACTAACATGTCATAATTATTGGTACCTACACTGTATATTGAGTTTAATAGGTACATGTTGAGTTTCGTGGCCCCATGCCGTGTATGTTGGGATCATAAAGGTACAATTACTAAGTAATGTATGTACTCAAAGATTGGGGATACAGTGATACACAGGTATTAATACAAGGTTATCCAGAGGGGGTGTACTAAGCCGAAAGAGCTCCATAATACTCATCATCATAAACAACTTTTATTATGGGACCAACCCCGAAAGCGCGAAAAAATATATCTTCTGTTCCATAAAAGACGATCATGCACACTTTGACACATGGATATTTTGTGATGTGATTGTATGTTGGTTTTTTCCCGTTTTTTCTCGCAGATTTCAGTGTTGCCCTTATAGTAAAAGCTGTTCATAATGATGGGTATACCGGCCCTCTTTCGGCTTAGTATCTACACCAATGAGATTACCTTCACCCATTCCACGTAACCCCATATAATCAATCCATATCGTACTCTATTATACTAGGGAACAACCTGTAATGTTAAATGTATTGTTTTCATAAATAAATAATAATCATGGGCACAATGTAGTTTATTGCACCTGATGAGATTGAGACTGGTCTAATTATTGTCTACTCTATGGACATGGCAACATTGTATACAGGGTTACGTATATACCCTGCACTAAGCCGAATTGAGGTCATTGTACTCATCATCCTGAACAACTTTAACTACGTAACGGGACCAACCCTGAAATCGCGAAAAAAGATCAGCTGTTTATTACCTACATTTTGACGAGTGTCAATGTCGGCTTTCAATTGAACAGCTGATGTTTTATTCGCAATTTCAGGGTTGGGCCCTCAGCACAGAAGACATAATAGACATAGGTGAAAGTTGTTCATAATAATCGGTAAAATGACCTCCTCCCGGCTTAGCACAGGGTATATGCGTAACCCTGTATAGGAGTTAAATAGGTATTATGTTTTTTTCCAAAAGTGAAGGAAAACCGACTGTTCAATAAGAATACAAAGAGTAGGTAAATCGATAGATTGGTATGCTATGCGCGGTCAGTAGATAGCAGCGTGACCCCGCGGCGGCGGCACAGCGGGCCTTTGTCCGCAGGCCTCCGCCGGGGCCACCGTGCAGCGCGATAACCACGTCAATACCTCCACTCACAGCGCGCGCCGCTTCACAGAGAAGTGCTGTCCTTAGCGCACATTACATGATCCAACACCTGTTTTTTTTTTTTTTTTCTTTTTTTTTTCGAGGGGGAAATCTAAAGATACCCTGCTGCATTGGGGTGCAGCCAGGTTATTTGGGATTATACCCACTAAAACCCCCCCGGTGACCAGCCTTAGTGCTTGACAAGAGGGCTCCGAGATCTCCAGAGGAACGCACCGGAGCCCTCGGCACTGCGCTACGGCTCCTCCCGAGACAACCGTGTTGTCTCAGCCCCTCCACCCACGACAACGTTGGTCACACAACGTTGTCGTTCTCTCCCTGGGCACGCTTATGTGGATGGTCAAAGCCCCAACTTTGACCATCCCGAGCCCGGAGGTCCCCTTTTAGTAGCCTCTTACTACAGGCAGGGGTTACCGGTGCCGTATTCTATTGCCCCGGCGCCAGGGCTAAGTTAATACCTACCTACTGACTGTACTGTCACTGATAGTCGGCAGTCAGAGAAGAAACGACCGTGTCAGGTCAGGCCAAGCGACCGCGGACGCCTTGAATTAACTGTCCGCCAGAATATAGGTATCGTTATGTATTGTATTGTATGGTACTCTGGCGGACAGCTCATTGAAGACACTTTTAAAATTTAATTCAAAAAAATGTAACAGACTTAGGTAACAGATTGTATCGCGTGTGTTTTACATTATTTTGTTTCAAACAGTTTGCAGTGTCCGAGATCACAGGCAGACCGTAGTATTTATACCTATTCTCTTTGAGGCAGACTACAAATAAAAAACAAACATAAGAACGTGTCGAGACAGACTTATGATATGGTTCCGTCAGTTTGCATACTGCATAGTTTTAGAAATTAGGTAGGTATCTAGGTTATGTTATTATAGAATTAGAATTGGACTTTTCGTGTAGCGTTTCGAACAAAGCTCTGTGGACAATTTACAGAGGTGTTATCCTGTCGTGACGTAACATGTAGGTTGTAGGCTTAGATTAGGTAGGTACCTGCAAAGAGAATACAATAGGGTACCTGGTATATTTGTCAAAGGTTGTTGGTTTAACCAAAGAGAAGTAAAACAACGGTATAATTATGAGAACTAGAACGTCTTGAATTTGTTGCAGTTGTATCGTTATAATCACAAAATATTCGAGATAATTAACAATTCCAGTTATTTAACATGCCGCCTGCCTACAATAATGTCTCGCGGAACAGTCCTCTAACCAGGATGTGTCGTAGATACGATGAATTGAGTGATCCCAGAGACATGTTTTCATGTAGTTTTTTGTCCTTCAAATTTTCAATTAATCAATAGCATATTTTTTTTTCTTCCGTGAAGATAATAACAAAAAAAAAATACTGTTTAATATTTTGTGTCAATATTTATATTCTATATACCTATAAGTTGTGTGCGGTTTTAATTGGACTTTAGGTTTAATATGTTATGTTGTGTGTTATACCTGTATGTGAAATGACCTAAAGCCTGTAACCGAACCTATTTCAATAAAATAAAAATAAAATAAAAAATAAAATAATTTTGAATAAATAGTATTTTTAATATTGACATATCAACATGGCAAGTTACAAATGTACCTATACGTCTAATACTTTAAAAATGCAGGGGGGAAGGAGACCCAACTTTTTACCACTTCGGTGGGCTATCTTCGCAAAAAATAAACTTGATACAAAAACTTGGTATAAACAAAAGTAATGTAGGTATGAAACCTACCTAACGATTTCATTCGAAACGATGCCCAACAATTTCATCTCCATTTCACATGTACCAGAGCGGAGCCCGAGCCACCCCTAAAATATAAAATTATATTTTTATAGGTTATAAGGTGTACACAGATATATTTTTACTAAAACTGTATTATTGCAAAGTTTCATGCACTTACCTACCTCAATAGCTATAGAAGTAAGAAGGTTGTAAAGAAGTAGGATGGACCGACTGACGGATGGACAGAACAGACTTATAGGTATACCTAGGTACCTAAGCAGTGCGTGTGTTTGGCGCGAGCCGAGACTGGTCGGCTGGCGCCACCGACTGCTCTACTGCTATTCTGAGGATCTACGAACACGATGCGTACCTACCTAGTACAAGTAGAACTTATAAGTTGTTAGGTAGGTATATACTACGCTACGCATGGTCTGCAACGTGTTGCTTAGTGCAAGTGGTAGTGTTTAGTAGTACTTACTGCCACTTGCACAAAGCAAAACGACGCAGACGATGCGTAGTAGCCATTTGCAACTTGCATACGCAGTAGAGCAGTCAGTGTCGCCAGCCGACCAGTCCGACCGCTGTTCTGTACTGGACGCCCCGCGCCGGGTAACATGCGTCTGTTTACGTGTCGGGCGCGCACGTGGAGCGGCGAGTCGTCGACCCCGCGGCCAGCGCTCCGAGTCCGCGCCCGAGCCCGCGCCGGCACGCGGCACGGACCGGGCGCGGCGCCCGACCCCTGCTCTGGGACGGACACTAGCCCGCGGCGGCCACGCGGCTGCTTTCCAACAACAGGGGTCTTACGGCTAGCCCAGTTTAGATGATGTAAAAAGTTCCGCGACCGGACACCGTAGTTCGCGTGATTTTCCGAAGTGCGCTGTTGCAGCGCTAAGCCGGGAGGCCCCAGGAGCTGGTTCACCATCACGTGGTCCGTTAGTTTGTTTGCCAAAGAACACACAAACTAGCGAACAAAAATGCATTAAAACCTCGTCATTTCCGTCATAAAGCCGAATGCATTCAAATCAACTTGTTAGTAGGTACCTACAGTAAAGTTGTAACGAGTTCAGTAATCAATGAAGTAGTTAGGTGCAGTCTAACTTGTCTAACTAGGTAACTAACTACCACAGGTGACAACCTTTTTAAATGAGATAATAGGAATAGGCTTGCGCTAACTCACAGCAACGATGCAGTCTAGGATGGAGCACGCTTGCCTCGGCCAAACCGATTCACGCGCGCGCGATGCGAACACACCTTATCCCAGATGATAGAAACACCCACGCCAGGCAGCGCATTCCATTGTCTAGCGCTCCCTTGCCAGCTCTGCCAGTACAATAGAAAAATGTGCAGAAGGGAATAAGATCATGCAGATCCGATTCACACTCTACGAAATGTATACGAAAAAAAAATGTCGATAGAATAGCAACTAGATATGCACCGAAGCTCAACACTTACAAGAACTATAGGTATACCCACACGTTGCTGCGACATAGCAAGCTAGCCTTCTCAGGAATGTGGTCTGACCAGTGCGCGGCGCAAGTGGACACGTGCGAGCAGGCCGGCCCGGCAGCCGACACCCGGTGAACTGCACCTGACCTCGTTATCCCTGGCCGCAGCTTGTGGGAGCCCGCGACAGAGTTGCCGACTCAGCTGTTTGCTTCCGTAAGTCACTTGTCCAATGAGTAATGATCTCTGGTCTCGCTGGAGTGACCTCCGGGAGAACACGATACGAACACAGATGAACTGTTGTGCCTCGACTGAGTCAGCTAACCCTCGGATGATATTTCAACTCGTCAGGGGCCGTCCATTAATCACGCGATGTTTTTTTAGCATTTTTTAACCCCTCCCCCTTGGTGACACATGGTGAGGTTTAAGAAACCTCAGCCTATATTAATCAGTGATAGCATTGAATGGTGAAATAATTTTTAAAATCTAGACGTAAAATCAAGACTTCTATAACAACCTGTCAGACATTGTAAGAAAATACTACCACAATAACATTATAGTAATGGGAGATTTCAATGCACAGGTCGGCTCCAGAGAGTTAGGGGAAGAATCTATATTGGGAAACCATGGCAATGGAAAGAGAAGTACCAATGGACACTCACTAATAGAGTTTTTACTTCAAAATAATCTAACACTTCTCAACTCTGTCTTTAAAAAAAAACCTAAAACCAAATGGACCTGGATATACCACCGTATGGTACGCTGCAGATTAAACATGTATCCGCCGAAGAGTTCTAGGAAAACTGTTACAAACAGTACAGTGCTACCACCAGAAAACTATACGCGTAATATCAATTTATCTTCTCTGAAGCCGCTACTAGAAATAGTAAGATCCGGCATAAATGTACAAGAAAAATATGATCACCTGAATAAGAAACTATCGCAAATGAAGATAATTAATGCTGACAAGAAAACCAATAAATTCAGTGAAAAAACACTTGAGCTGTTAGAAAGACGAAAAATTCTAATATCAGATAAACAGAATAGTAAAAAGAACCAAAATATAATCTCTGACCCACTGACCTTAGCAAAAAGATACGTGAAAACATGAGAAAAGACAGGAAAGCAAAAAGAAACAAGAAATTGGAAGACGAAATCCAAAGAACAGGTGGAACTAAAAAAGCGTTTAAGGAATTAAGGGAATATGGCAAAGAATGGATTCCTAGATTCAAAAATAACCAAGAAAATCAAGTAATAAAACGCAGAGAAATTCAAAAATTAGCTACAAACTATTACAAAAACCTATACTCAACTAAAGATTTTGACCAAGAAACGGGTGCCGACAAAGAACCAAGTAACCAGTACGGTGACATACCACCAATACTGACAGTAGAAGTACAAAAGGCTATCAATTCACAAAAATTAGAAAGAGCTCCAGGCCCCGACAATATACCAAATGAGCTGATGAGGGGCACAGTTCAAGAACTAAGCCCAATCCTAACAAACTTATTCAATGACATTATCAAAACAGGTATCGTCCCAAGCCAGTGGGGAGAATCACACATTATTCTCCTACACAAAAAAGGAAATAAAGATGACATTGGTAACTACAGACCTATAAGCCTCATATCAAACGTCTATAAGGTGTTTGCAAAGGTAATTTTAGAAAGAATAACAAAAATATTAGATGAAAACCAACTACTAGAACAGGCGGGATTCAGGAAAGGCTATAGTACAATTGACCATATTCACACAATTAAGCAAATTATGGAAAAATACAATGAATACCAAAAGTCTATATACCTTTATAGATTATTCCAAAGCCTTCGACAGTTTGAACCATAACTACATCTGGGCAAGTCTAAGTCAACAAGGAGTAGACAGTACTTATATTGACATAATCAAAAACATCTATAGTCAAATTAAAAGCCGAATAAAACTAGAATCTAAAGGCGACTCATTCCCCATAAACAGAGGTGTCAGACAAGGAGACCCCTTATCTGCCAAACTGTTCACTGCAGTGCTGGAAAACATATTTAGAAAATTAGACTGGGACGACTATGGACTGAACATAAATGGTACCCGCTTAAATCATTTAAGATTTGCTGATGATTTAGTCTTGCTGGAAGAAGATCCTAACAAATTACAAGTCATGATAAAAACACTGGCCGAGAAAAGTAAAGAAGTTGGAGTCGAAATGAATGCAAGTAAAACAAAAATGATGACTAACTCCACAGAAGTCAATATAGTAATGAATGGAAACAGATTCGATTATGTAAGCGAGTATGTATATTTAGGGCAAATTATTTCTCCCAGCGATCCAATGTCCAAAGAAATAAATAAAAGAATAGCTAGTGGCTGGAAAAAATATTGGTCGCTTAAAGAAATCATGAAGAGTAAAGAACTAAATATTCATATTAAAAAGAAGACTTACAACACTTTCACATTTCGCATTCTTCCCTGCATAACATATGGTTGCGAGACCTGGTCCCTTACAGAAAACCACAGAATGAAGCTTGCAAAGTGTCAACGAGCAATGGAGAGAAGTATGTTGGGAGTAAAGTTGAAAGACAAAATAAAAAACACAGAAATTAGAAAAAGAACCAAAGTAGCCGATATTCTTGCTCGTATTGACCATCAAAAATGGGGCTGGGCAGGACACATGCTACGTTGTAAAATAAATAAATGGAGTAAGCTGGTCACTCTATGGTACCCAAGGGACAGCACAAGAAGACAGGGACGTCCAACAAAAAGATGGGATGATGACATTCGACTGACCCTTGGGCCATACTGGACAAGAGTGGCAGAAGATAGAGAGCAATGGAGACAGTTGGAGGAGGCCTATGCCAAAAGGCACACCGAACTAAGAAACATTTTATAAAACTGTAGAAACAATTTATGTTAATATCTTATTCGGAATAAATGGCTATTGTATTGTATTGTATTGTATTGTATACGACTTTTATATTGGGTATTCCTTACATAGTAGATAGAAGCTGGCTAATGGCTATATACATAATCAAAGGCTGGCTGTTGATTCGAGAAACTTGCTTCCTGACATCCGACATAATGACAACATGCGCGTGAGCATGCGTAGCCTGTACTGTACTGTAAGTAAGGCTGTGTATCGAAGTGCCAGTATCGCCGGGCGTCATCGATATCTCGGAGTCATAACATTAATACATTAACCATAACTGTAAACATTGCCCCATACTTAGAATATCTAGTTATCCAGTTTTTAGAGAAAACATATTGTGCTAATAGCGGAGTTGTTTCCTTGAGACGACGTAGAGTGTAGACAGAGTGTTTGCGGACGGATGTGGTCAGGGAACATTACTACTCCTAGATGTGGTTAGGAGGTTTAGTGCAACCAGATATTGTCAATATTATAATTATTACTTAATGTCACTGTTCTTTTTTTTTACTATTGTTGATCTTGTAGTTTTTAGTTTTCGTTTCGTTTCCATAAGTTGTCTTTTTTGTCTTATTGTGAAAAAGTTTTATTATATTTTTATATAGGTACTATTTGTTTTTATTATTCATGTTACCTGTAGTTTTTAGTTGTTAATTAGAATAATATTATACTAAGTATGTAGATAGTAAATAAACCACAGTGTTGACATTTGTAATGTAATATTTTTTGTGTAAATAAACTGAATTTAAATTTGAAAAAGCAAAACAAAGAGCCGATGTTCGGCGGCAATGTAGGTACCTAGGTTTGGTACCTAGGTCAGGTAGGTACCTACACAAACTTCATTTTGCCGTTGTCTCGTGAATTTGACGTACCTAGGTAGTGAGGTACAATGCGTAAGTACAATAATGTTTCAATTACTTGACTTAGACTAATTTTATAGATAAAATCATTAATTATTATAGGTACGTTTTTTTCTCCCCAAGAATCATAGTTTGGTGAATGGATCTGGCAACCCTGCGTGCAGCGCAGGGCTCCAGGTCCACCGAACGTGTGCAGCGCAGGGCTCCAGGTCCACTGCACGTGTGCAGCGCAGGGCTTCAGGTCCACCGCACGTGTGCAGCGCAGGGCTCCAGGTCCACCGCACGTGTGCAGCGCAGGGCTCCAGGTCTACCGCACGTCAGCATACAGTCACATTCGCCTTGACTCCTTTTTGCAAAGTTGTCAAATTCCTCAAAGTAACACAGAGTTGCGCAACTGGTCCGAGGTTAGTTTGCCTGCGCGCCGCGACTGGCGCGCCGCGCGCCGTGTGCCGTTCCTGTCAGCAAGTGACTCGATGCCAAGTGAAGTGAGTAAGGATGTCTAAACATGTACAAATTCCTCAATGTAACACAAAGAGTTGCGCAACTGGTCCGAGGTTAGTTTGCCTGCGCGCCGCGCGCCGTGTGCCGTTCCTGTCAGCAAGTTAGTGACTCGGTGCCAAGTGAAGTGAGTAAGGATGTCACAACATGTACGTAAATCAATCGCCGGTGACGTCACCACTGCTCTTGTACACTTCTCAGCATTAAGTTTTACATAATAGGGTATTTGACTACTTTTGGGAAACTATTGCACATTATTGCCTGATATAATTTAATGTATACTGCATTTATATTTTCTGGATATCAGTCGTATTTGCGATATAAATCGATGTTAAAGTTTGAATAAAAAAATATCGCGCCAAAACGCAGACCTGCGTCATAGCTCCGGTCGAGCGACGATTGACGTCACACAAAACAAAACAGCTGCAGCCAGGCAGCAAAAGTTTGATAATCACTAATTTTCTAATAGAAGTAATGGTTTATAAATGTTGTGTAGTGCCACAATGTACAAATACTTCCATAAAACACCGGAAAAACTATTCGTTTCTGTTCCAATGGACCCCAAAACTCGCAAAAAGTGGTTGGAACTAAGTAGCTCGTAGATAACCCAAAAGTATTGGAGCTAATTCAAGTGTTTCTATGTGCGAAGATAATTTTGAGGTACATATTTGAGTCTATATATTTCTATTACAATTTGTGTTTTTATTGCATTACTATTTTATGTACTGTTACTTTCTTTTTAAACAATGTAAAGACATAACCTAACAAAATAGTGATATCCACTTACTACAACATACTTTTTGTACAACTTGATTGAATGTTTTGCTTGGAGAACAATTAAAAATTAATACTTACATTGTAGTTTTTACGTTTTGAGTTCTGCAGCGTAGAAACAATGACGTAGATTATTATTGAAGAAATATGCAACCATAAATACATTAATTTTGGGTAAGTTACTGCTGTCTGCTTGCACAAAATGTTTCTCCATTCTTCTCACATTTAACCTCCGGACTGTTTTTGGTGATAATTTCTGGATAAATCGCTCTCAAAATAGCTTTACAACATTAAATTCGCAAATATCAATACAAAATCTGTTTGTTTAGATTTGTGTGACGTCACTAGGGATGAAGCCAATTACAGACCGTTTTCGATCACGTGATCAAATGTCGAAAATACAGTTATTTTATTCGCGTTTTTTACAAAAAATAAGCATATTTTTATAAAAAAATCAATGAAATATGCTTTTTCATTGTGTCATGTTTATGGATGATGTCAATTGGCATAATATTTTCAACACAGTCAAACACCCTATTATTTACTTTGTTATTATTATCCGTAAAGTAGGACAATGTCGCGAGCGGAACAGAACAACGCTATTAGGACTGAAGGCCTGGGTCCTTACGACTAGCTGTTTTAATTTTAAGCAATCCAGTTTAAGTGATGAAAAATGTTGCGCGACCGCAAACCGTATCTGGGGGCGTTAAGGTTCACGTTCGCGTGATTTTCCGAATTGTTCGGACCGCGTAAGGAGTTGGCGCAAGGCCCTGGTACTAATATCATAGGTAAATAATATACTAGCATCATAGGTATTTCTATCTTGACATTAAATGTCAGATGTCCATGTAAAGTTAAATAAAAATACAAATTGTTTTGTTCAAGTATCTAAATTGAAACTAATTGGAAATCATTTAACGTATCTACAAGAAACGAAGGCCAGATAGTTCAAACCTCAAATCAGACAAACAAGAGAGATATGCCTTAGTACAATAAGGTAGGTATCGTTTATGTTAAATGTAAACTTTTTACAATGACGTCATACCTGTCTAGACAGGCTCTTGCAAAACAATCGCAGTAAAAAAGCAGGACAGGTTTGAAACTCTTAGGTGCGTTATACCATAGATACGCATGCGCCACGCCGTGAAACGGACTCTAAGCTTGCATGTTGGGTGATGCCAGCTACTGGACATTTCCCATAAAATTAGGGGGGAAATGTAATGATTTAGTTAGAGTATTTTTAAATACGTATTACAATTATGATTTTTACTACATTTACTAGGCTATAGCTATACCGAGTTACGCAAAAAGGGGTACTAAGCCGAAAGGAACACATCACGCTCATCACTGTGAAAAACTTTGTACTATGAGACCGACCCTGAAATTACGTAAAAAATCTTAACAGTTGCTATAGAGTTGAGTGAGGGAAACAAACAAAAAACGTTTTTAGTAGGTACCTACTAATGTGATGAAAAATAAAAAAAACATATTGATTCACGAGGTACGAAGAAGATGTTATCTGTAATTTTTTTCTTTACAAATGAAGTTAGGCAATCACATTTAATATTGAAAAAAAATTGTTAGGGGTTTACTGGATTAATTCTTTAACATTTTTTGACGGCGAATGCACAAACGGTGCACCGTTTGTGCATATGACATAACAATAATTGGATGACTGGTGCTTTATTAAAAATACTATTAACAAAACAACAAAAAACCGGTCAAAAAGTAATTATACCAAACACAACATAAACATTTAAATAAGTAATGAGATATCTGCACTACAAATAGTTACAAATAATGAAAATAAAAAAGCTGTGACAGTATACCATTGCAACCTAAATTATGTAATCAACATTGAAAAGCAGGCAAATAATATTATATTGTGCATGTAGGACTTGCGCACCGAGGGTTCCGTACCAAAAAATTGGTTGGAACTGGAATTATTTAGAGGGTTTCCAAAGTTGTTCATTACGGCTTTTTCTTATTATTTCGATCCATCTACTCTTTTGAATTGGGTAGATTGGTATTCTGCAATTATCAATATTATTTTGAAGTTGATATCTTGGCCCCTTTTCTGAGAAAATCTGTCTCAACAATCAGACCGCCTTTAATGGTACCGGGTACAGAACCCCAAAAATAACATGGCCACTATCTTTCTCGAACTTCAATATATCGAGTCCAATGAAAATTTACTGGGACTGTTCAATTAATGGGAAAGTTGAGTTCATATACAAGCAACACCACAAACGCAAAAAAACAACGGAGTTTCGGCGCCAACGTGGAAAAAAACATGTCGGCTCGTTGGATTATTTTCCTAAACTTGTGTATTTTCGAGTGTTGATGTGTACTAAATGGTGAATTATTATTCATTAAGTGCTCGTAAACGTGCTCGAGTGTGGACAAGTGATATAACGAGGTGAAACGTGTCTTTTCGTGTTGTTTCCAAAACTCCATAGGAGCCTCTTGTAAAGTCTCCACCACTTTACAGGGGCATGAGTTTGACTTGACCGTGACTTACTTAGCTTGACTCTGACTGTGACTATGACTTGTTTGACGCTATTAAGACAAAGTAAACTGTGTAATATTACGAGTAAAGGACATTGAATCCACGCTCATGAAGATTTTAACAAAAAAAAAAAAAAAAACAACGATTTATTTTCGTACAATTTCAATGTCTTATTTTGTAGCAACTAATACGAAATAAAGTTAATTACCGATGATAGGTCACTTTTTTAAATAATTTTGTGCGATCGTTGTAGTTTCTACATAAATTGATTTCACAGTGCATTTTATAAAAATAATGTTGTTTACGATTTTGATGTGACACCGCGACTGACAATGAGTAGGTAGTGAGAAAAGGCATAGGCGCCTACAGTTCCCGGATATTGTTTTCTCTGCGTTTCCTGCTCCTGTCACCATCTAGACATTAGAAAATCTTTGTTTTTTTATTATATCCTAAGATTATACCGCTAAACCTGTGTTTACGGCACACTTACCTACTCATTACTCACTCTAAGAAACGTGTAGAACTAACAAATAGTCCACATGCAACAAGAGCGACAAGCTCGTCTGCTGGCGAGTTCGACTAAAGGCATCAAGCCTGAGTCAGGCCTGATGCGCTCGCGCCCACCACGCCAGCTTACCATAATACTATCTCTCTTCTTTGTCTGATTTGCGGTTCACGCGTGTTCAAAATGCTGTCGTCGCGTTACTTACTCCGCTGGAGTCCGAGGCCAACATTCTGCGCAATATAGGCACCTACAAGCCAACATACTCGTATCTTTAGTCTACAAGACTTATCAAATATTTCAAAAGTACTCGTGCCCACGAATCCCTCAACCCAAGTGCTTCTACCCTAAACGGCACCAATAGGTACGTACAATCTCTAGTTAATAATCTTTGGTACAATACAGCTTCAAAACTAAAAGAGGTAAAATATCTCAAGACTCGACGGAGAGAGACTGCAGACACGGAGTGGGGCAGGGGCACTGCTACTAAGGTAACATTAACCCAAGTGTTTATTAGTATAATGACCCCTGTAAAGGCACTAATTCCTAATTACGTCCGATGTAAAACGCCGTGAATAATCCCCTAATTAAATCCCCCTAAGTACCTAGGGCTTCCTAATGGATCGCTCAACCAAATGTGTAGAGAAAACAACCATTACAAGGCAGAAGCAGACTCTAAACATTACTGGAATTAACTCACCGACTAAAAATAAAATTGGTCCAAGATGACTGAGCCCATTGAAATAAATGGGTCAGAAGAGAGCATACCGCTCGTCAATGAGCCCTCGTGACCCGCCGCGCCGCGCCCGACCGCCGCCGCCGGCGCCGTCGCCTCCGCGATAACCGAATGCCGATACAATGCGGCTCGTTGAAGCGTCGTCCCTCGTCCCGCGGACACTCGGTACAATGAAGCTCCACATGACACCACACTGCATTCCTACACGCCGACATCACGTACCTATCATCCTTCGTCTCGGGTTCCAATTCTGTGTAAATATAAGACGTACCTTGCAGAATGTCCATTATTCAAAGGATGTATTGTGAGCGTGTGCTCGTAACGGTATTTGCTATAAATGTTACTAACCGGTTTGACCTCTCCACCTTCACGTCGTCTGCTGGAGACGGCGCGGCTGAAGTCGGGCCGAGTCCCCGCGGGCCGCGGTCGGGTACTCCCGGTGCTGCACGAGCAGGCGGTACCTAGATAGCGAGCGTGGTCCAGGTCTAGACGCAATCCTCGCTCGCCGGGCGTACAGCCGCTCCACGGCAGCGCTCGGTGCAGGATACATACTCCACGTCTCGTAAGCAAAGACGAGCGCAACCACGCGGAAAATAACCCAATGACGGAAGTATATTTTGTTCTGTCGCACTGTTTGATGTCATTAGTTTAGTGGCTATTAGTAATTATGATTGTAGTGGTCGTGCAGGAGTCGGCAGGTGTGTGGCGGCCGGCAGCGTGTGACGTGTCGTATATTGATTGCCGCTCGGCTGTGACGCCACTACTCGCCGCGGTCACGACACGACCACCCTCCGCTACCTGACAGGTGCAGATATACACGCGCTCGTACAATGTGCCACAGCAACAGAATCAGACGCGGATCGACGCACTCACATCTAGGAAGCAGCGCGCCGCCACTGCACTGCACTGCGCTGCACTGCCGCCAGCGATGCTATTAGCGAGCCGCTCGGTGACGTCACGCCGCGCGCTCTCTTCCCTGCGCTCGCGCTACAAGAGCAAGACTAATGTTTATTGTAGCTGTCAGTAAAAAAAATGGTGCAAGTTTAATTATCCGAAAGAGCATGATGACAGAGGTACAAAATTTGAACTAAACTAAAAAAATATGAGAAAAAACAATAAATGAATGAATGAATGGTGATAAATGAGATATGTATTATGAACGGCAGCCAGTAGCGGCTCCAGTCCGGAGCCGGAGCCGGAGCCGCGGCCACTTGTTGCGTTCCTCGACCGGCGGAGGCTCGTCTCGTACCTACTCGTATCGATCGGTCCTGTCGCACTCCGTCCGCCGCCGGCTTCAGCTAAGTAAACAGGTATTCCCCGTTGTTAGTGGACGTGCGTTCAGTGACTAAGTTCGATGACTCAGGGTCTGGTATGGCATGAACTTGCTCGTAGCTTGTTGCCAAGTAATAGCTCTTACTAATAGTATAACTTAGTGTCGTATTCTAACATGCATCGGTATAATGTTTTGAGTAATGTCGACTGGCCACCTCTCCAATACATACTCGTTACTACAAGGAAGGATCGCCACAATGTTATTTGTTATTTGCTGTAGCCTACCATCCCTACCATCTAGCTCTCTACATTACAAGTAGATATATAACCCTCTACACTACACGTGTCTAGTCTTTTACACTACATGACGTATCTAGCCCTTTACACCACGTATCTAGCCCTTGACACTACATGTATCTAGCCCTATACACTACATGTATCTAGCCCTTGACACTACATGTATCTAGCCCTTTACACTACACGTATCAGGCCCTATACACTACACGTATCTAGCCCTGTTCACTACACGTACGTAGCCCTGTACACTACACGTAGGAGATACCCTCTGTTCTGTTGAATTGCGAATACCGCTGTTGTTATGTTACTTTCACAGAATAAATCAATAAAAAATCCTGATGCAATAAGAACCTGAACCTGCAGTCGTACCAGTACGAGTAGTACCTTAGCGCAGCGGCCACCAACAGAATCATTTTATGGACTCACGTATGCTGTCCTCGGCTACGCCTTGGCCCACATTTTCACGTTTGTATATAAATGCTCAGTTGCCGCCAAGGCTTGTATAGTAGTTTTATTTTTCTTAAACATTACGGGGGGGAAAGCAAGTCCAGGTATCAAATTAATAAATGTAAATTATTTCAATTTTAATTGATAACATTTCCTCAAATGAACAGTACAACATTATTGTTTCTTGTACCTTGAGTCAGCCAATAAAGTTTTTGTGGTCAAGCAGTTTTTGTAGCTACACACAAAAACCGTGAACGTGAGATTGGCCTTCCCCGAAGCACATTGATCGGATATAAGGTAGTTAGTTAGTACGTCCGGCTCGTGAGATAAGCGCCAAGTAAACAGCAGCCGTGACGTGGCCGAGGAAGGTCAGCCATGGCTCGAGTTGTCGGCGCGCTGTGCCGGCTCCTGGCCCGTGTTACACATTACTGGCTGGGACTCGAGCGACATACGTCACACTCACGGCATCCACTGTGAGTGATACTTCAGTGAGTAAACACCTGGCATGACGCCGGCGTCAGTTTTCTGCGCTGCGTCTGTCTCGGAGAGTATTGTGAGAGCGTCAACCCTGCGCGCACTACGTACCTAGTGTCAGGATCGGTTCATTATCACGGAGTGAGTACAGCGCGACGGCCCTGATCCCCGACCTCGCCCACTTCACCGTTCACAGTCTGGTACTGGCTTATCAAATACTAATAACTAATAATAATGTTCGGGACATTTTTGCACACACGGTCGGCCTCACGCAAACTAAGCAAAGCTTGTAGTATTATGGCTGCCAGAGACTCACATGCATAATGTTATTTTTTAATAGTACGTATCTACCTTAATTAGGGCTTGCAATCCGGATATCCGGATATCCGTTGAATTTGAAATCCGGATTTATTTGTATTTAGTATCCGGATAATTCGGATTTTTCGGATATTTTGCCTGTAATACGGATTACAAGTAAAGTAATAAATAACAATAACGATTTGAATAGTCATTTTAGGCTTTACCGAGTAGATTACGTACAAATTTATTTAAAATGTAATAATAAACGATGGTATAACTTTTTTTAGTTAAAAAATATAACAGGACACTTATAAACATCTTTTTTTAACTACCTCAAAGCAACTTTTAGAGCAAATCAACTTTCTAATATCAATAATAATTTAAACTTAACACGAGAACGTATCAACATTGCTGCATACTTTTCTTTATGGGTATAAAGAAAAGTACGCAGATATTCCAAGATCATATAATAGGTATGATCTTGGAAAGCTTAGGCAATATTATAAGAAGTCATCTTTCAATGCTGTTCTCAAGTGGTAACAAAGATAGCCAGTGACTGAAAACACTCTCTACGCTTCGCCCACAAGCGTAGAGGCAGAGAGAGAGAGAGAGAGAGAGAGAGAGTTTTCAGCCTCTGGTTATCTTTGTAACCATTTGAGAACAGCGATGAAAGATGACTTCTTATAATTTTACTATTTCCTAAACTTTCGAAATTTCATATAATAATATATTACGATCTTGGAAAATAAAGAAAAATACGCAGCAATGTTGATACGTTCTCGTGTTAAGTTAGAATTATTATTGATATAATTAATAGCTCTAAAATATATAAAAAGCTCTGTTGATTTCATCATCCTAATCATCATTTCAATCATATGACGTCCACTGCTAGACATAAGCCTCCCTCATCAATCTCCAAAAGGGCCGGTTGGAAGCGACCTGTCATCTGCATGCAGCGTTTTCCTGCAGTCTATTTTAGATCATCTGTTCATCTTGTGGCGGATGTCCTGCGCTTACCGGTGGTCTCCATTCGAGAACCTTTCGGCCCCATCGGCCATATGTTGTGCATGCTATGAGCCCTGCCCACGGCTACTTCAACTTGCTGATCCGGTGAGCTATGTCGGTAACATTAAATCGTCTAAGGATCTCCTCATTTCTGATTCAATCTCGTAGAGAAACCCCTAGCATAGCCCTCTCCATAACTCGTTATGCGACTTTGAGCATGCTAATGAGGCCCATAGTGAGATACCAAGTTTCAGTGCTGTATGTCATTACTGGCAACTCACACTGGTCGAAGACTCTCGTCTTAAGGCACTGAAGTATTTTAGACGAGAAGACGTCGCAAAGTTTACCGAACGCTGCCCAGCCGAAATGGATTCGTCGAATGACCTCTTTTGATTGAAGTTGGACATGCCTAGTTGGACTGTTTGATCTAGGTAGACGTACGCGTCAACAACTTCTAGAACTGAGTTCCAAACTGATAATGGGGTGGGCACAACATAAATATTTGACATGAACTTTGTCTTGTCCATATTCAGTTTAAGGCCCACCTGTTGGGAGACTCGATTGAGGCCTTCGAGCATCATGCTAAGATCTTCCATGACCACAATATCGTCGGCAAAACGGTAGGTGAGGATATTGATGCCGAGTCCTTGCCATTACAGGAGTTTGAAGGCTTCTTCCAATGCGGCAGTGAATAGTTTCGGGGAGATTACGTCTCCCTTTCTCACGCCTCTTTACAATGGAATTGCCTTCGAAATTTGCTCCTGTACTTGGATCTCGGACCGACATGGTGGCGTTTTTGCACTTCAACATACCGATAATCAATACGGCATTGCTGAAGAGACTCAAGCACCGGCCATATCTCGATCGAACCAAAGGCTTTCTCATAGTCCACAAACGCTAAACATAGTGGCAAGTTATACTCTTCGGGTCTACTGTATAACATGCCGTAGCGTGTAGATGTGTCTATGAAACTATAGCCTTTTCGGAAACTGGCTGGTTCAGTAGGCTAGAAGTCATCAAACCTGCGATCGAGACGATTCATGATGACCCTCGAAAACAGCTTATAAAATGTCTCTGAAGCGAGATAGGTCTAATTTTTAGCTTGGTGTTGTCAGCTTTCTTTAAGAACAGCAACACCATGCTTCTGGCGTTATACCTTCGGGTAAGATGGAGTTTAAAAAACTTCTGAAAGAGTTTGAATACCGGTGTTCCACCCGCTTTCAGATCTCATGTAATTCCATCGTCGCCCGACGCCTTTTTGTTCTTGAGCTGTTACAGGGCCATCCTAATCTCGTGCAGGCTGATGTCCGGGATATCTTCAGTATAGTGTCGGCTCAGCTTGGCTTTTGGTTCTTTGTCCATAGAACCTCTCAATTTCCCCTAATACCTCGGCTTTGGTCAATGCTACACTACTATCTTATCTCTTCATTGTTGAATTAAGTTAATTTAAAAAAGATGTAATTAATTTTAATCTATTATATTTTTTTAGTTTCGCAAAAAGGAATTTTGAACAAATTTGACTTTTAAATGCTGATCCCATTCGTCATAAATGTCATAATCAATAAAACCCTATCAAATAACGTATTTTTATATATTTTTGGCAAATATCCGAATTATTCTAATTATCCGGATGTCCGAATAGTGCGGTTTGTATTATTCGGATTATCCTGATACTAAATATGAACGGATAATGCAAGCCCTAACCTTAATAGATATTATCACCCATATATAGATTTATTTCCGGATCCGCCACGGATCAGCGGGTAACATGTAATAATTTTTTTAAGAAAACTGATCCCGTTTGTTGGACAGATAGAACTCTCCGGGATCCGTGGCTAATTCAATCTGCTACCGGGATCCGTGGATACGAAGTACGAACCCAACAAAACGCAAATGTTCATCACATGAATGTTTGCCCTAAGTGAGAATAGAACCCACGCCCCAAGCGCAGAAGGCAGGTTCACTACCAGCTGGGCCACCGGGCAATCAAATAATCAGTCATCAAATATAGGTAGCTACTGTTGTATGGGCGGCCGTACCTACTCATCATCACAATGCAGTCTTGTAATATAGCTACTGTTGTATAGGCGGCCGTACCTACTCATCATCACAATGCAGTCTTGTAATATAGCTACTGTTGTATGGGCGGCCGTACCTACTCATCATCACAATGCAGTCTTGTAATATAGCTACTGTTGTATGGGCGGCCGTACCTACTCATCATCACAATGCAGTCTTGTAATATAGCTACTGTTGTATGGGCGGCCGTACCTACTCATCATCACAATGCAGTCTTGTAATATAGCTACTGTTGTATGGGCGGCCGTACCTACTCATCATCACAATGCAGTCTTGTAATATAGCTACTGTTGTATGGGCGGCCGTACCTACTCATCATCACAATGCAGTCTTGTAATATAGCTACTGTTGTATGGGCGACCGTACCTACTCATCATCACAATGCAATCTTGTAATATAGAGCTACTGTTGTATGGGCGGCCGTACCTACTCATCATCACAATGCAGTCTTGTAATATAGCTACTGTTGTATGGGCGGCCGTACCTACTCATCATCACAATGCAGTCTTGTAATATAGGTAGCTACTGTTGTATGGGTGGCCGTACCTACTCATCATCACAATGCAGTCTTGTAATATAGCTACTGTTGTATGGGCGGCCGTACCTACTCATCATCACAATGCAGTCTTGTAATATAGCTACTGTTGTATGGGCGGCCGTACCTACTCATCATCACAATGCAGTCTTGTAATATAGCTACTGTTGTATGGGCGGCCGTACCTACTCATCATCACAATGCAATCTTGTAATATAGAGCTACTGTTGTATGGGCGGCCGTACCTACTCATCATCACAATGCAGTCTTGTAATATAGCTACTGTTGTATGGGCGGCCGTAACTACTCATCATCACAATGCAGTCTTGTAATATAGCTACTGTTGTATGGGCGGCCGTACCTACTCATCATCACAATGCAGTCTTGTAATATAGGTAGCTACTGTTGTATGGGCGGCCGTACCTACTCATCATCACAATGCAGTCTTGTAATATAGCTACTGTTGTATGGGCGGCCGTACCTACTCATCATCACAATGCAGTCTTGTAATATAGCTACTGTTGTATGGGCGGCCGTACCTACTCATCATCACAATGCAATCTTGTAATATAGAGCTACTGTTGTATGGGCGGCCGTACCTACTCATCATCACAATGCAGTCTTCTAATGTACTCTATTAACTATCTCTATTGAAATTTTTGTATTTCATTGCATCTCAATAAGGTTCCTCTTCCTTTTAAATGAGGCGTGCGCGACGCACGGAACCATGGTCTCGTTGTCGCACACTTCTATCGTCATGAGCTGTTGATTTAGATTAGATTTAGGTATTATAACATTTTCAGTCTTAATTTGTCTGTCCTAACAAGGAATCACAGTGTTTCATATGAATCCTTGCCCCTAACACAGGTTGTCAAAACATAACAGGAGAGGCCAAACACCTGTATATTATCATAGATAAACATATATTATAAAAATCTGTTAGTTAATAAAGAATTTTGAATTTGTATTGAATTTAAGTAGGTAGGTATATTTGTAACTAAATAGGTTATAATTCTCATTCATTCATTCCTTTTCATTGTAATTTTGTAAGGATGATTTACATAGGTAAACACCTACCTTTATTTCAGTATAAATAGGTATTTGTTTGTAACAGTTATAATTTAATTAGTTACTAATATTTTATTCGTCATGGTGAATACTGAATACACGTACATTTTTGATACCACCTTGTTGAATGTAGCACCAATGTACCTATTATCTGAATCTATGATCGCCTTCTTATTATACAAGTAGGAATGTATCCCAAGTTCGATGAAATCATCGCCGTAGCTTCGATCTTCAGTCTCGGACCGGTTCTTGTACAGCTACGAGTAGGTACGAAGCAATCAGGATATTTGTTATAATATTATGTTTAGTTCGCAGATCGAGTCGACAGCGAGGTAACGAAGCAGAACTCGTCTGGGTGTAGGTTATGTTATCGGCATCGGACAGACGGCGAGACGGCGCGGTACGGTGTGCGGCTGTGCGCACCATCTCCACGAGCGGATATTCAATTAGGGCGCTTCTCAGAAGGCGCTCGAAAGTGGACACGATAGAGGGAGAGCTGCCGGACCTGCAGCCGCGGTCTACTTGTCTCTGCAGTTGACAACCCTACTGATATAATAGTAATATAAGTAGGTAGGTATTACCTACCTATACAGTTTCAGCGCTACAACACTGTTTGCCGTGGCCGTGCAACAACAATAAAGTATTTATACAAAATACCTACTGTTTACATCATGGTAAAAAAAAACTTTTTATGCTCAACCCTTTCAAACGTTTTTATAGGCCTGTAAACAGAAGTTTAGGGGCTTAGAATAACTACATAGTTACATAGTGTGTAGTTACCTATTCTAAGTTTAGTGGCTTAGAATAACTACATAGTTACATAGTGTGTAGTTACCTATTCTAAGTTTAGTGGCTTAGAATAACTACATAGTTACATAGTGTGTAGTTACCTATTCTAAGTTTAGTGGCTTAGAATAACTACATAGTTACATAGTGTGTAGTTACCTATTCTAAGTTTAGTGGCTTAGAATAACTACATAGTTACATAGTGTGTAGTTACCTATTCTAAGTTTAGTGGCTTAGAATAACTACATAGTTACATAGTGTGTAGTTACCTATTCTAAGTTTAGTGGCTTAGAATAACTACATAGTTACATAGTGTGTAGTTACCTATTCTAAGTTTAGTGGCTTAGAATAACTACATAGTTTGTGACTCGCCAACCCTCAACTCTTTGTAACCGTAATAAGAAACCTTAACTTACCTAATAATTTACTAACTAATAGTTAATAATAACCTAAACTAAGATACTAATAATGATAATGCGAATAGAATGATATAAAGAATTATAATGGTGTAGTATATTAATATGGCCAAGTGATCGTTTAGTTAGGAACCCTTCGTTGTGCTCGCTGTAACCCTGGAAAAGAGGCTGGGTGTTTCCTAGCTTAGAGTTACCTAATTTTACGATACAAAGTTATTCATCTACCTAACCTGTAATCAACCTAAGTAGTGATACCTAGACAATAGAGCTACTAAATTTTAACCTATTCTGAAGACATTCAAACTTGTTTTCTTAATACATAAATAAATGTGTATTCTGATGATAATAGATAAGCTAAGAAGTAAATAAATTCTATATTATTTTGAAATCAGAGTAAGTATAGTTTATTGTGAGTATTTTAGTGTAACTATTACGACAGTATAGAAACAGATTTCATCCTAAAGATATACAGTGTAATTTTATTTAGAACTTTTGGGAAATGACTTTTATATATATAATTCCCTGAAATCAAGTGGCTAGCTTTGTAGCTAGGTCACAGGCCCCGCACTCCGCCTGGAACTATGTGGCTCATTCCTATTTGACTGGGCACCACTCTACCACATTTCTGGGGGAGAACTATTATAATTAAAGGGACGAGAGGTCTCTACCTAAACTATGTGTGTGCTGTCAGTCATATCGGATTGTCTTTGGTCCCTGTGCTAATCTGTCTGGTGTGGAGTCAGACAGTTGTTTTCTTGCGAGGTTCCACAGGACTTCACATCTGTAAAATCCTACGGATCCTCTATAGGTACTAATAGATAAGTATATAAATAAATAAAGTATTCCTAAACTTAAAACTATCCTACTTTAATGATTATATACTAAGTGGTTTCCTTAGCTAGGGTAATGAGAACCCTAAATGTAAATAAATAGAAATATTATCCTTTAGACAGCTACAACGCCTCCAGATGACATCTTCCTTTTTATAGTACCTACATACTATTCAGTTATGTGAGGAAAGATGTATTTGTTTTAAATATATGTGAATTAAAGGTCATTCTAGGTACTGCTTCCAAGTCTAGCATCGACTAAAGAATTCTTAGACAGACTTCGTCAACAAGTTTGAACATACAACTTTATGTACAATTTTCTAGTAAATAAAATCTATGTCGAAGGTTGTCATATCTCCCAGGTTCAGTAGAGATGTAATGACTATGCTTTGCATTACTATTTGCTAGGCTCAATAGACGTATTTACAGAAAATCAGGCTTCTTTCGCCAACTGAATTATTATCAGGTTTTCAATGACTAAATTTTCAGTCTGTCGTGATTCGATTAGTAACACCAGTCCAATTCACCAGTACCTAAACTGAACCACATTCCATCACAAATTACTACTTTGCAACGCGAGTATTTCCTTAATTATTATAGAAACAAAACAGAATCAGGCTTTACCAAAACCTGAAACCGTAGACTAATGAATGACCAATATTAGGTGGGCTGTCAGTTGACATTTGACTTTGATTGAAGGTGAGAGCTTTCACCATAGACTCTAATTGAAAGAGAGGGTCTAAAATTCCATTGACTTTATTTATAGGATAATACCCATTTAGTCAAAATCTTTTAATTATTTATAAGATAAATTAGTGTCAGTCACTTGTTAGGTAGTTCTACCTTTATATTCAAGAGACTCCACTAGAGATAATCCAATTGACTTTAAATTACCAATTATTCAATAATGTGAAAAATTATGAGTTTAATTTTTGAAACCCAACAAAGATCATTCAATAATCTACATTGAACACCTTCTTCGACTGGATCCGTTTCCAGTAAAGTTATTGCAGGAACAAGCTGAAAGAGTAAAATCCCTACTTAATTGGCCCTATGTCTCGTAGATCTGATAATCTCTCATACTTTGAAAATATTAGATCGACGAGATCTCCCTACTTCCTACACCTTTGTTTCCCTAAATCTATTCTAAAGCTGCACCAAAATTGAACTAAGGACTCGCGGGTCCTGTATTTAACTAAGCACTGAAAACCCCACCTGACACAGAGTTTATTGGAAGATAGGTTATCCAATGTGCAAAACTCTTCTAGACTAGCTGAGGCCTACATGGGTGACTAGTCCAACTATCCTGAAGTCCACTACCTATCAACCCTACGGGAGTCTGTTTCAACAGGCCGAAGCCTAGGGTGTACCTTTAACACAAGGATCCACCCCTGGGGACTGAAACGGAACATCCACCTAACGTACAAGACAGTTTACATGGAGTCTGAGGTCCGGTCATCGGTGTACTATACAGATTCACCGGTTCCGCCAAGGAGCAACTTTGCGTTTGCAAAGACCTAGAGAGCCTCCGATGACCGTATTCCAAAAACCATGCACCCTGGTGACTTATTGATCCCACATTTAAGGGGTAAAATCAACCTTGGAGCGTCACAAAATTCCAAGTCCTAACTATCGGGAAAGACGGAGATAACCAGCCCCTAATGTAGTCACGTAGTTAGGTCCTGGGGCTGGCCATTCCTCATACCATGATGAGGTAAAACACCATAGTCCAATATTTAATTTAAGTTTACTTTACACTCTACTATTACACTTAGAAACACTTGAATACGCTCAAAAACTTAACGCCAGACACGACCAATATAACATGGAATTGTCCCTGACGCCAAGATGAGCTGAGATAATTTCACAACACAATTTGAAACTATCTAAAACTCTACCAACTTTATTGAATTATATATTCTGTCGGGCAGAGTTTCTGCGTAATTAATCAAACAAATATATTGGACGAGGATCGGGGCAGAGCTAAATGTGTCAGTACCTTCTCGCGAGAGGTCTCACAACAAAAGGGGCCCCGACAAGCCCCTCTCCTTTCCTTATATACCCTCTCCCTAGCTCTCGAATAACAAACATCCCCGACATTCACGTTATCGCGGTCATCCATGTCATAGCGGTGATTGCGGTGATCCCTGTCATTTTGGACCTATCGACCTTATTTGGACGTGATAGGAGTCATTTTAGATCGCCCACACATTCCGGTGAATCAAGGAATAGCAGTGATCGCGGTGATCCCAGTTATTCCGGTGATGGTGGTGATCCCTGTCATTCCGGTGATGGTGGTGATCCCTGTCATTCCGGTGATGGTGGTGATCCCTGTCATTCCGGTGATGGTGGTGATCCCTGTTATTCAGGTGATGGTGGTGATCCCTGTCATTCCGGTGATGGTGGTGATCCCTGTCATTCCGGTGATAGTGGTGATCCCTGTCATTCAGGACCTATCGACCTTATTTGGACGTGATAAGAGTCATTTTAGATCACCCGCACATTCTGGTGAATCAAGAAATAGCAATGATCGCGGCGATTTTGGTACTCTCAGAAATATTGACCATATTTGAATGTGTTAAATATAATTTTGAATGAAAACAGAGTTATTTATTACTTCTGTTTAACCTGGATTTAATTCGGTTTCCCGCCATTCCGAAAATGATTTATGTCAAAATCCACCGATTATTTTTCCTTCAATGTCTTCTGTGGGTTTTAGATCAAAACATATTTAAAAGAATCTAACTTCAGTTCTCTAAACTAATCTTTTCTTCGTGATCAAAAACCCTGATAAAAATCCAATTTAAAGTTCTCCGCCGTCAATCAGTGCATGAAACTACAATGAAATTGCAACCATGTTGAAAACCATCGAGGCTATAGCATTCCTTGTCAACACCAAATGCGAGCTTAATAAACTTCAGAACTTTCATCTGCACCTGCTGATCAAGGTAAGCTTCTCTTTTCTTCAATACATCCTGATTTACTTGTAATTTTTCCATACATTTAAAATCCAGTTTGTTGTTGTAAAAGTCCCATATTTCACAACAGAATTGCATCAGTTTCATTCAGAAATTCTTCCTCCACATCAGAGAATCTGTTGATAAGAGTCTACTTCTTGTGTTTCCATGATAAAGCGCTTATAAATTCTTTAAGCTTAACATATAACAAAACTACAAAATGCTCAACTTTGACCCTTTTAGGTTAAGTCTTTGATGCAAAAGCTTGGGTCAGACATCTTGTTTTCCCTTCAATTTTAACACCAAATTCTATTAATTTTCAGATAGCTCGTGTATCTTCACTGCACCAGGGTAACGCGAACTTGATGTCTTCATTTCAAGACTTGTTACAAAGACTGAATCTAAGTGGGTGCTGCACATTTCATTCTCCGGACAGATCATACCTGTACCAGGAATACTTTCTTTGAATGGATAATGATAATTTAATGTAGACAATAAGCTCAGCTGTTTATAAGGTAACCTTTATTCTAAATACAATTCTAACAGTATTTTGTAGTGTTATTCATTGATACAAACCAAATATACATAAAAGGTTAATCTTTCCTCCATTTATCTACTAGGATAAACTATGAGACAATATTCAACTAAAAGGCAAGGTTAAACATAATGTTTCTTCAATATTTTACTTGTTATAAACAATTAGACAACTTAACCAGTATTAAGTCTCAGTTTCAATTAAATACTTCAGTAATAACCTAAAGTTTAATGTTAAAATATTTGTGAATGTTAACGTAGACATTCTGGCTCGTTACAAGTTACATAGTGTGTAGTTACCTATTCTAAGTTTAGTGGTTTAGAATAACTACATAGTTACATAGTGTGTAGTTACCTATTCTAAGTTTAGTGGTTAAAAATAATTAAATAGGGACTGTTGATTTTTCCAAAATTAATCGATATAGGTAAGTAGGTAGGTACCTACTTATACCTACTCGATGCCAAAATACTGTTCATTTCCTTGTAAAACAATAAATGTAGTAATTAAGGCTGACTGAGTTGTAGGAATTTGTAGTAGTTACCTATTAATTACCTATCATGCAACCTCAACGTAAAGTAAAACATTATCTCGTAAGGGATACAAAGTTGTATGAAACTCCCTAGGGAATAAAGTGATTTGAATTTGGAACGTCAAATTCATGTGGAAACTCGTGGAAAACTCTAAGACTCTAAGTAAAAAAATGCCCATATGGCATTGTCAAGAGGTTTGTTCGAAAATCGAATTGGCCGCCATAAGCAAAACTCAAAAAAAAAAAGGTGCGTTTACAAAGAATGTGAAACAAAAGACGGTGTTTGTTGCTTTGGTTTTGAGTGAAACCTGACTTTTTATTGTGACGCAGAAGGTGTGAAAAGTAGAGTACCTATACTCCTCTAGAATAAAGAAAAAGAATAGAATAAAAACATTCTGGGTATGAGGACGAATCTAACCAATAACGTAGGTATCACACAAAAATAAGTCAAGAAGTATTTTTATTTTAGTTTAGAATAAAATTAAGCTAGGTAGAAGTAATAAAGAAATATTTAAATAATGATGACATACGTAACTACCTACATAAATAGGTAGGTACACCCGAAAAACATAACCCTCCTGCTTGAGCAGTCAGGTAAATAAACTAAAAAAGGGTAGGTACTTAGGGTAGGTATTGTACTTACTACTTTACCTAGTGGCATAGCGGCGGCGCTCACGGAATCAACTCAACACAACGCTCACATTAGTTGTTATTCGAGAGCAGGTAGCTGGTAGACGGATGCATGGTATTGTCAAAGAATAAACAGGTTGACGGGGTGTCTCTGCCTGCGGCTGCGGGGTTCCGCTCCGTCGCTGTGCCAGTCAGTAGGTAGGTAGTTCTTCAGCGAGTTTACGTTTGTTTACACTGCTGTCGGTCCGTGAAAGGTTGCAGAACGGTTCACGTTTATGAACGGGGACGTAGGTACGGGGAGTAAGCAAAGAGCATTTTCTTATGTTTGGGCAATGATCCTGATTGGTAAGCCAAATATTATGTGTGTTTAGTTGTTGACGCATTTGTGTGAAGTGTATAGGTAATACTTGGTAATACCTACCTATACTTATATTGTGCACGGAGATAAGCCCTACTTTAAACTTCCGAGACTTCAAAGTTAGACTAATGATATAGGTAGGTAACTACCTATAATACCGATTTACCAAAATCAAACATCATCTCTGGAAACCGGTATCAAAATCATGACAATACTATTTTCTTAAATTTTCAAGAGGTAAGGCTAGCACTTGGAGCAAATTTAACAAAGTAAAATTTTGATTGTTTGAAAGGCACGTTCATGGAGGGCATCAGCTGAGGCAACGTAATTTGATACCTCTAGTGTCAGCGGAAGGAATGATCCATGAAACATAAGTGGTTTAGTTCAATAACATCCCTTTACATAATCGAAACGTTTCCAAAACGTAACGTGGAGTGAACAGTCAGCATGTGTAAATAAAGGGTGTGTGTGGTACGTACCGCGAAGGCGACGTTGATGAACAGGAATATCTTCTCGGCGGCGCAAAGTCCCGCGGGAGCGCTGCAGCCGGCCATGGCGAGCGGGGAGGCGCGAGTCGGAGACGCGGGTGTCGCGCGGGCGGCCGGGACGAGACGCGCGCTCGCTGGCTCGCCTCGTAAGGCACTGAGTGCGCCCGGCCCGCGCCGCGGCCCGCCGCTGCCCGGTGCACGCTACACCCTGCGCAAAGCTCCCATCGTGCCGCTCGACAGCCGCCGCCGCCGCGGCCCGTACTCTCTACTTGCTAATCTGTGTAAACTTGTAAAGTTCGCCAGCTGCTGCCGTTGCGCATTGTCCTGCACTCCATGTACCGCCCGCCCCACCGTGTCGCCGAAACAATTATTTTTTACATCACTAGCGTAGCGCGCTATCTCAAAATGTGGGCGGTAAATAGGCTTCCCTAGGGGGGTAAAGTACCGACTTATTTTTTGCTGTTTTGAAAGTACGTTATCTAGAATTGTATAAAAATTAGAACTATGAATTTGGTAATAAAACCGGTCAAGTGCGAGTCGAGTTCGCGCACTGAGGCAGACGGAGAGCGAACAATGTTGGCTTAATAATAAGGTCCCGTTTTTACCCTTTGAGTACGGAACCCTACAAAGTAAAAACTAAAGAGGGATCCCTATACAACAAACCTTTTTTTTACGTAGGTAGGTAGGTATTTTTGTTTCTGCTTACATAGAAGCGTCAAACTTGGCATGATTATAATATGGTAGGCATCTACGGAACCCTCAGTGCGCGAGTCCAACTCGCACTTGGCGGTTAATTTATTTTTTCTGTGTATGTCACCGTGTGAACGTTGTTAGTGAAGAGTTTGTTCTGCGCGCGGGGGCGGCCGGGCGTACCTACCTACCTACCTACCTGCCTAGTGCGGGTAGTATACCTAGTGCCTACTCGCGTGAGTCAGATCGCGCCGCATCGCATTGTCATCTCGCGGCGTCGTCGGCCGAGTGGCCTCGAACGCTTCAAGTGTCCCATTTGGGCCGTTTGATTGTGATCAATAGACTGAATGTATTGAAGCTGCCATTCCTCCCGGAGCAGAGAGATCAAGGACCTCCCCATCTTGTCATGAGTCAGCGCCGGCCCTAGCCAGGGCAGATTTTCTTTCGGCGCATTTCATTCTATCGTACACGAATCGTTTCCGGGATAAAAAGTATTCCATGTGCTCATCCAGGATAGTTAACTATTTCGACATCGAAATATGTAAATAGTTTATAATCATTACAACGCAAATGTGCCTTGCCTCCTGCCACGTCGCCTGCCACGCCACCTACCACGCCGCCTGCCACACCACCTACCACGCCACTTACCACGCCAACTACCACGCCGCCTGCCACACCACCTACCACGCCAACTACCACGCCGCCAGCCACACCACCTACCACGCCAACTATCACGCCACCTACCACGCCAACTACCACGCCGACTATCACGCCACCTACCACGCCGCCTGCCACACCACCTACCACGCCGCCTGCCACGCCACCTGCCACGCCACCTACCACGCCAACTACCACGCCGCCTGCCACACCACCTACCACGCCACCTACCACGCCGCCTGCCACACCACCTACCACGCCGCCTGCCACGCCACCTATCACGCCGCCTGCCACACCACCTACCACGCCAACTACCACGCCGCCTGCCACACCACCTACCACACCACCTACCACGCCGCCTGCCACACCACCTACCACGCCACCTACCACGCCACCTACCACGCCCCCTGCTACACCACCTACCACGCCGCCTGCCACGCCACCTATCACGCCGCCTGCCACAGCGCGCGCCGTCTAGGACCGGCGCTTTCTTGACTTCGTACAACTAGATAATGAGACTCTGTTGGAAGCTCCCTCGCCTTACTCAGGAAAAATGACTGGCCAAGAGCGTGTCGAGACACGCATGCATGAACCAATGACATTTATGTAGTTATAAACAAATTCGAGCGAACGAAGCTCGGCGGACTTGCTATAATTGAGAGATTTGTATCATCCCAAACTAACATAGTAACATAACACATAATAATAACTTTGATGGTTTAGCCAAAAAGACATAGAATACCTACATTTGATAAAAAAGCTATGTATGAATCTTTACCTTCATTTCAAAAGGCCTATTCGAAATGAGCGCAGCAAAAAATACATACCTATAATGTTTTAATTTTGTAATTAAGATCTATACTAAAACAGTAATTTTGAAAAGCTTCATGCACTAACTAGGTATAGAAGGTTCTGGTGTCTATTATGTCTTCTGTGGTTCTGGGACGGAATACGTATGCCATGACGGCTAACAAACTGAGAGATAAATCTTAGAATAACTAACTCAAAATAAAAGTTACAGCTACAAACCAGAGCTAGTGCCTCAAGTGGCGACCTTATCTGTAAAAGTGATCTCTTCCAGGCAACCATTGGATGGATATAATTTACTTTCCTACTACCTATGCTACTACCTAGGTACGTTGAACAACAGACAGTTGAGGTGGTAGGAGGATGCTCGCGGCGCTCCGCTAGCCCTGCAGCGTGCAGTGGAGGCCGAGCGCTCCGGCGGCGGCGCGCTACTTGCGACAATTACCTCCTCGCTTCTGTAACCAATCAACGACAATTACATACCTACTTATCATGTATTGAGAACTGAACGATGCCGCGCTTCCTGCGGGCTGGACCCATTTGTTTAACTTACCTGCGTGGTCGCACAACAGAAAAAATGCAATAACAAATTGGTACCACTAATTTCAAACAAGGGAAATAATAATATGGTAAGGTGGCGTAGCGAGCGCGTGCTACCGCATCTGGCCTAAATCAGGCTTGGTGCCATTATCAACAATTAATGCAGAAACCTCAGAAATAAGGGCTGTAAATGTTAGGTTAGGTTAGGTATACCTATACTCGTGGGTATTTATTGTATTTTTTTCATAATTTGTTACTATGTACCTATATATCTCTATCTCTACATAGTATAAATTAAAGCCGCTTTCCGCGTCTGTCTGTCTGTATGGCAGCTAACTCCTCCTAAACCACGCAACGGATTTTGATGCGGTTTTCACCAACAGTTAGGTCATTTTCACAGAAGGTTTATTATAACTAGCGACCCACCCCGGCTTCGCACGTAAACTACACCCGTGCGAAGCCGGCGGGCAGGTCGCTAGTATTATATATACATATGTGTTACCGGAAATATGAATTGCTGTAAGGGACAAATTGACGAAAATGAGTTAAAAATGCAGTTCGATTCAAAAACTTCCGCTCTATCGATTAGTATAGGTATTTAACATTTTGATAGCTTTCAAAATGATATAGCATAAAATTTCTTCAAAAAACAACGCTAATGGCCAAATTCAATATTAATGTAAGTACACTAAATAACCATAGAAACTAAATTGTTAATGTATGTAGGTACCTACTGGTTTAATTTGTGACTGCTTTAATGTAAGAGAAGCATCCAATCCATATATATATATTATGTCCTTTACGTTACTATAATATTAAAATTTTACGGAAAGTGTCCGTTACGGTAATTATGAATGTGAAATTCCAAACTAGTTGTCTTTTACCGTAATAATTATAAAAGAAGTTCCATTCTATCGATGTTATTTGCGCTATCGTAGTTTTCAAACTCAATAACAAAGAGTCCTTTACATCAGCTATTATGATTGATATGATTATATCTACTCGATGCTTATTTTATGCAATAAGAATATTACAATAAACAATAAACAAATATATAACATATATGATAAATACAAAGCCGGTTATCCGAGTCGCGTAGGCAACAAAACGCTCCCTCAAGGCCGTTAAGTTGTAGCAGTTAGCATCACATTTATTCATTAGCCACGCTTGACGTTACTCCCAAACCTAAATTAAATGGATGGATAGTTTTTAAGAGTTTTATGTCCTCTGTATCAAATTTCATGGTGTGAACAATAAAGAGTTAATCAATCAATCAATAAATCAAAATGGTCATGGAAATGTATTTACCTATGAAAATATACCGTTTATCGACCTTTACGACACTAACAATTTTCCAAAAAAAAAAATACGGTAAGTGACATAAGTGAAACAAAATATATCCCTTACAGAAATGCTATCTTTGAAGCTATAAGGGTCATTGTTAAAACTGTCATTGAAAAAAATAATTGATAAAATAAATTAAATTCTGTTTTTTAAGCATTAAAGACCTTGGCATTTGAATACTTTGGCTATAACAATCATTACGATAACATTAAAATTGAAAAAAATACAAAGTTTTTTTCAACAAATAAAATAGTTATTTGCGTTTTCCCAAAACTAGCATTTTGTCCTTTACAGTAATTCACATTTCCGGTGACGATATGTACCTACAATTATATTTATTTATTTTTACGATTTATTTAATTTGTAGGTATTGTAAATATTATTTTTAAACTTTTTATTATTGTTTACAAGGAGTCGCGGCTTGAAACTGCCGCTTCAACAACAAAACATTCACGACTACCGACAATATCTACCCTCCATTTCCAGTTAATTAATATTGTATAAAATTCAATACGTCATTCAGACTTGATAAGGAATCGTGTTCGACACCACACACCTCTGCACATTCAGACTTGATAAGGAATCGTGTTCGACACCACACACCTCTGTGCACATTCAGACTTGATAAGGAATCGTGTTCGACACCACACACCTCTGTGCACATTCAGACTTGATAAGTAATCGTGTTCGACACCACACACCTCTGTGCACATTCAGACTTGATAAGGAATCGTGTTCGACACCACACACCTCTGTGCACATTCAGACTTGATAAGGAATCGTGTTCGACACCACACACCTCTGTGCACATTCAAACTTGATAAGGAATCGTGTTCGACACCACACACCTCTGTGCACATTCAGACTTGATAAGGAATCGTGTTCGACACCACACACCTCTGTGCACATTCAGACTTGATAAGTAATCGTGTTCGACACCACACACCTCTGTGCACATTCAGACTTGATAAGGAATCGTTTTCGACACCACACACCTCTGTGCACATTCAGACTTGATAAGGAATCGTGTTCGACACCACACACCTCTGTGCACATTCAGACTTGATAAGGAATCGTGTTCGACACCACACACCTCTGTGCACATTCAGACTTGATAAGGAATCGTGTTCGACACCACACACCTCTGTGCACATTCAGACTTGATAAGTAATCGTGTTCGACACCACACACCTCTGTGCACATTCAGACTTGATAAGGAATCGTGTTCGACACCACACACCTCTGTGCACATTCAGACTTGATAAGGAATCGTGTTCGACACCACACACCTCTGTGCACATTCAGACTTGATAAGTAATCGTGTTCGACACCACACACCTCTGTGCACATTCAGACTTGATAAGGAATCGTTTTCGACACCACACACCTCTGTGCACATTCAGACTTGATAAGGAATCGTGTTCGACACCACACACCTCTGTGCACATTCAGACTTGATAAGGAATCGTGTTCGACACCACACACCTCTGTGCACATTCAGACTTGATAAGGAATCGTGTTCGACACCACACACCTCTGTGCACATTCAGACTTGATAAGGAATCGTGTTCGACACCACACACCTCTGTGCACATTCAGACTTGATAAGGAATCGTGTTCGACACCACACACCTCTGTGCACATTCATGAAATACACCAGTATAAACAACATTCACGGGTTTTCTTTCAATCTCGAACACTCGCAGTGTCTCGGCGAAGACAATTCGCACCACCCATGGAAGACTGACATAAACACATTTACGTCAAATATTTTTTATTTCACCATTAGATAGAGGAAAGTCTAATACACGTACTCAATTTATTTATATAATTTTAAATTTAATTTTAAATATAAATTTAAAAAATAAGTACGAAAATATATTTTTCATAAATTACCTGGTAAACTTATGCAAGTTTTGTTACGCTAAATACTTTTGTAAACTTGCCTTTTAATATTAGCTTAAACGAAGTTATGCAATTATTCTACGTCTTTAAAAAAAAAACTTATTTACATAAGTGAACTTACATACTTTTTACACGTGATTTAATACCGATATATAAGCGTATATACAAGTTACTATAAATTTCCTCAGTATTTTCCCGTGGAAGAAAAGAGTATAATTTTTTACGTACAAAAGTTCTATAAAAGTGGTCTGGAATAAAGACTTAACTCGAAATGAAACCACCTAGTTCGTCTGATTTCCGTAGCAACAAAGCATTAACTTTAGATGCTTCTAAATTTTATATTGTTATTCCGGGGATTAATGGAGTAACCACCTAATTTCAGATTTCCGCAAAAACTGCAAGTTTTTCCTAAAAATTAAGTATATAGGTATCTGTAACTTAATTTTTGCCAGCATGTTGCTAAAGAAACCAATTCGGTATGCTAAAAAAAATTTACCTATGCCAATTCCGAAACCATTTCGAGATTTTATGTTACTAACCCTTATTTTTCTACTCTGACCTTTTAAAACGATAAGATGCCATTTATTTTAACATAAAACTAAGAAATCATACGACTTTCATTGACCTCTAAATGACGTCACGGAGTAGCATTTTATTACCTGTGCCTTTTAAGAATAAAAAATAAAATTCATTTCACATTTCTGTTCGTCACACAGAAAAGATATTTTTTAAATTTCTGTGGTTTGACAGTCTAGTTCTTTTCAGGGCTGCCAACATGGGGTGTTTTTCCCTAAACGTAGGGAAAAATCACGTGGAATGGTTTTTTCGGGGAAATAAATATCTGATCTAGAACGTTTTTACAGGAAGCACCTACTTAATAGAATTAATTTTCAACACGTTACATAAATTTGTTTTTATTATGGGTGGTACTCACAACGATATAATGATGTTAAATATATTTTAATATGTCAATTTGATGTATGATTAATAATTTCTATTCAAACATGATGTCTCAACCTAAGAATAAAAAACACAGAACCTTAATAATCGAACAAATAAAATTCTAACATCAATAAAATTGTTGTTTGCAAATCAGTGAGCTAGTAACCCTAAGGTTTCCATAAACAAACAAGCAGACATTAGATGTCATTGTCACTGTCAAAGTATGTGCTAATGTCTTTTTTAGGGTTCCGTACCTCAAAAGGAAAAAACGGAACCCTTATAGGATCACTTCGTTGTCCGTCTGTCTGTCTGTCTGTCTGTCTGTCCGTCTGTCAAGACCCTTTTTCTCAAGAACGCGTAAAGGTAGCAAGTTGAAATTTATACTAAATACTTGGGTTTATGGTTTCTTTCGGCTGTAAAAAAATAAAAGTTGTAAGTCAACGCAATCAAAAGATATGAACGTTTATGTCGCATATTTTGCTATTTCGCAGGGAAATCAAAACCTATAGGGTACTTCCCGTTGACCTAGATTCATGAAATTTGGCAAAAGGCAAGGTCTCATAGCACATATATAGGAATAAATCTGAAAGTTACAAATTTGAAGTTATATCATTTAAAAATAATTATTTTGCTATTACAAACTTACATTTTGTAGTTGGAATGTACAGGAGAACCTTATAGTCAACTACAAAGTTAAGTTTGTCTTTCAATATTTCAACTTAGTTTTTTTTTTTGGACTCGCGCTCTGAAGGTTTTGTGCAACGGAACCCTCAGAGCACGAGTCCTACTCGTACTTGTCCGGTTTTTTTTTTTACTCGCGTGCTTTTTTGGCTTCTCAACGCAACGACATTTTGAGCTATATGGTGACGTCACTAAATTTCAATTTTCATTTTTTTTAAATAAAATAACTACTGAATAGAAAACAAAAATATTGAAATTAGTTTCTTAAAATAGCCTTATCTACGAAATAAAAATATTAAAAAAAATACGAAAAAAAAAAACTTTACCTACCGAATTGTCTAGGTCTTCTAATTTCTCCGCAAATCAGTTTTTTGACGCTCCTGAAAAGTTGGTGTTTTCAACTTACGCCAGTCTTCCATGGGTAGTGCGAATTATTTTATTTTATATTTTGTGCTTAGAATTAATCTAAGATTTTGTGTGATTTTATCATTGTCAAATTGTGTACTAATTACCTATTATGGTATGGGTGGCGTAGCCTGAAATAAATGAATTTGAATTGAATAGGTATTCATGGGTGGGTGAAGTGAATAGAGACCGCCTGTAACAGCTGCCCACCTATTTAATTGTATGACAAATCTATAAAATAAAATAATTACAACAAAAAAACGAACGTTAATAAAGTTGTACTAAAGTATTCTATGACTAAAGTAGTTTGTCTCAGATCGAACAGTCCCCGTTGTAAATAGGTCTGTAATACCTAGTATATAGTACCTACATACCTATATTTATCTATGGTAATACCTACAATGCGATAATGTAAATAGTCTGCGATAAAAGACACAAAGAGAGCCAATGTCTCTGCGCATGCTGAGCGGCTCCTGTGTTACCTACAAGTCTTACAACTAGGTAGGTATACGAGTCTGATTGATGGCCAAGTTACAAAACAAATTGAATCGATGTTGTAAGTACTGCACTGCAGCACTGCTGCCCGCAGCAGCAGCGGCGGCTCTCATCTCGTATTACCTAACTCTATAGGTACTAGGTACCTACTCTAATAAGAAATAATGCAAATGTGAATTTGATGTGTTTCTGCGCAGGAGCTGGGTTATTTCCGCTGACGTCATCTTATATTTACTCGAATGTGCAATACCTACCTTGTCAGAGAATAAACAATAGTTACTGCATTTATCATTATGAATCACTGTTAGATAGAAGATAGATCCGCAATCCGCATAGACTTCTTTGTTTTGTAGAGCTTGATGTAGGTAGGTAGGTACCTATAAATAAAATGTTGATAGAATTTAGAACATCGGCGGCGGTCGTGCGACGGACAGGGTCCACAACCACAGCGCAGAATGCTGGTGCTGCTGTCACTAGAAGGTCCACAGACTGGTCTGCAGTGCAAGTACCGTTCTTTATCGATCGTCAAATTCGCTAAAATGTCATAGAATCGATCACAGCGAGTACAGAAAAATGGCATATTATCGAATTTGACGACCTCAACTGTCAATTTGACGATCGCTAAAAGAACTGTACTTGCACCCCTGGTTTGTTGGATAGCACGAGTACGTACCTACTTACTCTCTCCAATGATGTCATTAGGTACCTATATCCTCACTGGTTCTCTGTGTAGTGTAAAGCCATCTGTGTAAACAAGCCAGCGCTCGTCACGAGAAAGGAACACGAAAACAAACGACGAATTACGGAATAATCGCGTCGCGTAGACCGCAGAGTAGGTAGCCAACTTCTCGCAGAATACTAAAAGTAGGTGCCTATGTAAATAATACCTATTCAATTGTAATTTATTAACCAGGGGCCTTACGGACAACTGCTATTACAGGCACCTAATCCGCTCAGTTGGAAAATCACGCGACCGCAAACCTTATCGCGCCCAGATACGGTTTGTGGTCGCGTGATTTTCCAACTGAGCGGATTAGGTGCCTGTAATAGCAGTTGTCCGTAAGGCCCCAGTAAGTACCTAGGTACCCTTAGTAGCTGTACAAGTTCTGATAATTTTCGAAAACTTTATATTTTTGTATTGTTTCATACCTACATTGCTGGGCTGAAAGCTATTCGAAAACTTTTTGCGTAGGTACCTATTTGAGTGAAGCAACCACGGAGGAGGGAAGGGAAGCAACATACAAAGAGAATACAATAGGCAACATAGACTGCCGATTTTAGTTTCCACTGGAGGCTCTATTTTGAAGATATTATACCTGTTGCCGCGAGAAGGAATCGGGTGACGTCAGACACCTTCGTGTAACTTCGTCACCGAATCATGAGCACAAAATCTAGTTTTAAGGCTTATTTTTGATTATGATAAATTTGTCACCTTAAATAATGTTAAACCCTAATGTTAAATACAATTGCGTTGTGTTCAATTTAAATCTTGAAATCATGCTCTTTGACTAGATCCGATAATTGCTTCAAGTAAGTTTACTTTGATTATAACTTTCAATGTGATAACACTGATTTATTGTCTCTAAATTAGCTTCATAATTCTAGTAAGTAATTATAAAAGCCTTCTGCATAGTCATTGTAAATTAAATACCTAGCTAGCTCTAATAGTTTTCAAGCCGCCACTAGCGCCGCCTACACACATATCCTGTGAACCACTTTAGTAGGTACTTCCAATGTGATAACATTGATTTATTGACTGCAAATTAGCTTCATAATTCTATTAACAAATCATAAAAGCCTTCTGCTTAGTGATTGTAATTTGAATAGCTAGTTCTAATAATTTCCAAGCCGCCACTAGCGCCGCCTACACATATAGGTATCCTGTGAAACTTCTCCATCATTTTGCTAGGCGCGCGAAAAGGCGGTGACGAACGATTGGACCTAGCGATTCGACCTCACTTTGTGCTGTTGTCGAAGTAGATCCTAGCTATATTCAAATAAAATAGCTTGCTTTTCCACTGTTCTTTTCATTTCAAGTTAATTCCAGCGAGTGTTTTAAATAATTGCATTTAGCTTTGAGTGTTGATAAAATAGCTAATTCTAGTTCAATCGCTATAGCCTATAGCTTAGCCAGTGATTTCAATTTGGTGTTCTCAACCCTTTTAGTTAGATGGTTAGATAATGAGTAATTACCGATGGTCGGTACGGCAAGCGGTTTTGCACTTTTTAAAAATTTCTAGTTAGTCCCCACTCCGACATACCTATTATACTAAGTAGTAAGTATTACCAAAGATTATTTAATTACCCATTTCAAGATTTATAAAATAACGGTGGCCAAACCGGCCAAGCGGTAGTTTGTGCGCTTTACACTCTGACAGGCCCGGTGGGACTGGCGGTGGGGTGGTTGTCAACCAGTTTCTAGATCAAGGACCTACTTACTTATGTGAGAGGGTTCAAAATTTGCTGAATCGTGTCGAGAAATAACAGGTGTGTCGGGGCACGCAGACTCGGTTTCAAGGGTTTCTTGTAGTACGTAGGCACGTACTATGGAACCCTAAAAAAGTAGGTACTTAGTACTTAAGTACCTACGATGTGAGCGTGACCCAGTTTAATTTGGCACTATTAGTCAAATGATAACAGTCTGTTAGTGTTGATACATTTATTACATTAATAATAAAATGTTAATAAAATGAGTACACTACTGGGTTTAATAGATAACACTAGATGGCACCACGGTGCTCGCCGCGGCGCGGGCCGGGGGCGGGGCCGGGGGCCGGGGCGCACCCATCGCATTATATTCATCTAACGAAACCCGTGCTACGTAACAGTTTCGTAGATATTATATTTATACATTTTTTATTTTTCGTTCCACGTATTTATTTATTTGTCAATGTATTCGCCACATGCAATGACGATCACGCTCATTGAATACAGCGCCATCTCTTGCGGAATAGGTGAATTACTACTTAGAGGTTTTCACTTCTAAAGTACAGCCTTACGCCTAATTACTTTTTTAAATTACATTCATGTTTTGAATTAAAAAATTAAATAACTTCTAACTTCGTGACTAAAAAAAAAAAACATACATACAGTCGAATTTATAACCTCCTCCTTTTCGAAGTCGGTTAAAAATTAAATAAAAGCAAAGATTATTATACAAAGATTAAAAGATAAAAGTCAGATCACGGCGCTAGACCAGGAGTAATAGTGTTCCGTGGCTGTGATCCTCCGGTAGCGGCGGCGGCTGACGGTCTGACTTCCATAGCTGGACTACTCTACTACTCCTACGGTATTTTATAAACAACCAAGTCATTATAATTTTTGACAATTTGTTACACAGAGAAATATCTATGAAATTGGTTCCGTACGGGATTCGTTTGATGAACGAAGTCGTACGAAATTAGGTAGTAGGTACGTAAAACTGTTTGGAGGAGTTGCTCCCCCCCCCATGACAGAACATGTGGTGCTGTCCTCGCTATTCTGAACTCTGCGGTCTCAGAACCTCTACATGTACGGAGAGTCGGAGCCTCCTGACTGGTGTCCGCACTGGGAGCCCTGACCTGGTGCGCTCGGACCCCTGGTCCCCCCCGTCCCCCCCAGCACGCTACTGACTACCATATGACACAACAACAATACAACTAATAGGTTACACGACACTCACTTTCATATTAATATTTGGTTATATAAAATAAATACAACACAAGATATAACTAATAACTACTATTCTAACATTGATGGTGTAAAAACATAACATATTACAAAATAATTGTACCTAGAGAGAATAGAGAGCAATAAATCAGGTAACAGATGCGGCCGGCGCGCGGCGCACGCGCACCCGGCGTCGCTTTACACGCTAAATAAAATCAGTCTAAAGAACGCAGGCAACTACAAGTCATCAGGTGTACCACATTCTCACAGGCACCCGAGGCACCCTAATTATACTTCTTCATTAAACCTTTGCTTGCTCCCTTCACATGTCGACTTCACACGTCGAGAGAACGAAACAAGGTTCAATGAGCATTTGTTGTTGAACACATATTTTGTTTAATATCTGAAATAAGCACATTTAACTATTGTATTGTATAACAATGCATTTAATGAGGTGGTACCCGCCGTGTGCGGGACGAGGAGCCGCCTGCGCACTTCACATTTGTACTCGCAACTTAACATTGTTAAATAAAGTAGAATATGATCAGTCTCAACATAAATAATATGAATGCATCCGACAAACGAGGACATGGCAGTGACATCAGTCTCAACTATGAACGAATGGCACGCGGCTGGGGCCGGCGCCGGCGCCCCTGGCTCCCGAGCAGGCTGTCCCGGTGACGTCGACTCCCTATACGGAGACTGTACAAATAACTAATATCAATATGGTGGTCCCTAATACAAGATACGATACAAATCATTACAGTAATTTGTGATATAATTAATACCGAGCAACGGTGGCCGGGCCGGGTAGCGAGTGCGCTTTACAATCTGACGGCACGCGGTTCGATCCTCGGCGCTCCACACATTTATATGGCTATTCGATGCCATGGCCCAACAACGATGAACAATAATATCGTGAGGAAACCGGTATTTCAAACACTGTTTTAACACAACCATACCACGGTAAATATCTCGTAAATAATCATATAACTTTACGGTATGCCAAAGTACCTCAAAGCCATACAATATTCAGCAACATGCACCGGGCCAGCATGGTGTATATGGCCCATCCTCTCCGAGAGAAGGCATGGGGCCCAGCAGGAGGAACATGATAAGCTGATAATGATGATTAATACATTTTTGCAAAAATATAACAGCAAACTTCGCGGGATGTTCAAGTCGCCGTCGCCGTGGGCCACATAGCGCGCACACATACAAACAATAAACAAATATAAACTAATACACACACACACCGACACTTATACGAGTAGGAAGAGGGCCGCAGCCGCAGGAGACCCGCTTCCCTTACAAACTATAAAATCATCTGTGTGCAACGTACGTACTTGTATGTGCGTAAGTACTTACGTACCTCGCATTACATACGTTACATATAGTTTCGAGCTACAATATTAAAACGTAATTTTTTTTCAAAACTCATTTTTTTTTTTTAAACACCGAGTATACAAGTAAATTTATGTAAGTATGTGAGGCCGCAGTGTTCCAATGACGCTAGCTCTGTCCGGCGGGCGACAAGCCGGGCGGCGGGCGACAAGCCGGGCGGCGGGCGACAAGCCGGGCGGCGGGCGACAAGCCGGGCGGCGGGCACCCCCGCGTGTTATATAACACTAGCAGCGGCCCGCGTATCACACGCTATGCTGCAGGAACCCAGTACTTTGTTTTTGATAATATCTTGTGTTAATTCCGGGTTTAAGGTGTTCAGCCGTTACGTTACGGAGTACGCGGACCTCGCTCTATTATATAAATGCGACAGTTTCAGAGTTAGTGTGAATGTGCGAACGACTGTATTCCCCACTCAACTCCGAAATTTCAAATGAAATGTGATATGAATGTAGCTAATTCTCTGAAGCATACAACCAGGCTACTTTTTATTTCGGAGATTAAACGGCCAGGACAGCAACCGATGCCGCGGGCTGCTGCCAGGGCGGCCGCGGCAGTTTATAATATTCGATGTTAGTGAATTATGGAAGTACATTAGAGACAATACATTAAATATATTTTTTTAGTTTGTGTGGCAATCCAAAAATAAATTGGGTGAATGTACGTATAGTATTAGAAGCAGACCCGGACACTCCTCCCTGCGGCAGAGTAGCAGAGCAGAGCTAACAGTCGACGGAGCACACTGTCACACACGCACACACGTGCAAACCTTACTACTAGCACACGTTTGGTTACGAGCTTACAAGTATGGCTCAATTATAAATATTAAAAAATTACAATAAATCTATCATTACAATTATTAATGCACACATTCTTAGAGATATCCTTCCTCGCCTGAATATTTAGCAGTCAGCAGACCCGCCACGAGTCAACTTCTGCTGCCTATCAAGTTTGTTCCCTCGCCCTAACAACAATATGCCGGAAGCCGGTAGGACTTATATTTTCAGTTTAAGAACAGTCTTGTATAAATGCATTACAATTAGCCTCCTGTAGGAACAGGTTCCTGGAACACTGGTGCCGAGGAATATGTACATTTTATATTTTGTACTATTTGGTAATACTCTCTCAAGTAATGAGGCCCCGGGCATGCAGCATCCCTGCTCGCTGTTTGGGGGGTTTCATTCAATGAGGCCCACGGAAAGGGCCCAAAGTAGGCCTCCTCTCAACGAAAACGATAACAGATAAAACAGATTGGTATTAATAAATTTGGCTGCACATCCGGAGCTCGCCCGCTTCCTCGTACACAGACAGAGCGTATTATGTTGGATATTGGATATTATGTTCTATGGAACAGGGATACGAGAGTGAAGGAGCCGAGGCCCTTCCTCTCCTAGGCTTTGTACGCGTGGTCGGGGTGCGCCCGCAGGCACAGCGCCAGCGTGAGCAGCAGGGCGAGAGCGTGCGCGGCCAGCAGCGCAGCGCCGGCGGCCAGCGGCGCGCGTGCCGCGTCCGCCAGCGCGGCCAACACGCGCGGCCCGCACGGCGCCGCGTGCAGCGCGCGCGCCCCGCCGCCAGACGCGGCCGGCACGCGGCGCGCCGTCTCGCACGCCTCCCCGGGCGCGGCGCAGCACGACGCGGGCACGGTGTAGTGCGCAGCCGGCGCGCGCACCGATAGGTCGAGCGCGGCCGCCGCCGCCGGCTCGTCCAGCGCGCGCGACCACGCGGACGCCTGCCAGTCGCGCACGCCCGCCTCGCCGCAGCAGCGCAGCCCACGCTGGATGGCGTCGAGCGCGGCGGTGCGCGACCCCACGGCGCCGTACTCCTCGCGCACGGCGCGCGCCAGCGACGCACGCAGCGCCGCACGCAGCTCCGGCGCGTGCGCCGCGCCCCACCACGCCGCACCGCCCTCCGCCACCGCGCTGCAACACACGGCGCCGGTCACATCCAGGCCGACATGCAGAGCACGTGAGTAGTCGCGTGCGACAAGTAGGTAGGTAGGTACCAGAGAGCGAGGAGCGCGAAGGCGGCGGCGAGCAGCGAGGCCGAGTGGCGTGTGGCGCCAGCGAGCGCGGCCAGGGCGCCGGCGGCCAGCGCGGCGGCCCAGGCGCACAGCGCGCACAGCCCGGCGCGCCCGGCGGCGCTCTCGCTGGCGCGCCCGTCGTACAGCGCCCACGCCGCCAGCCCGCACGCGCCCGCGCCCACTATCTGAACAGAACGCACCATCACACCGTTAGTACAATATATCACTCCCACAAACTTCATGAAGAAATGGTCTTCAAGTCGGTGGCAGGTTCCATCCTCCATCTCTAAAGGATCTCAAAATGACTTCTTGGACTTTCTGGGTCACAATGAACTTCTCCCATGCCAGCACTTTCGCTCTTCCAAACCTAATATAATGTTAAACTAAAGTTATATGATTATTTACGGGATATTTACCGTGGTAAGGTTGTGGAATGAGCTCCCGATATTCATATAACTTTAGTGAACAACCGTGATAGTTTAAAACAGTGTTCTAATATAATGTTGCGCACCGGTACCCATAGAATGTTCTGCCACCACGGAACTGTTGGAATCGAGCTTCTTCATGGAACGTATATACTTCGCGAGTCTCGTGGACACGTTCCTCTTTGTTTCGCCGAAGATCATATTTATACCCACCAGAAACCCCCAGTCGGCTTATCATATGTAATTAATTATTTATCGTGTCTTATAAATAAAATGCCAGTCTCTTGGCGACTCAATTTGTTTGGTGGTGGTCAGACTCGTCCTCTACCTACCACCAGTAGATTGTCACCTACTGGCACCACTCAGGGATCATACAAGTGTGGGGCTTCAGAATAAGGTTGCCTTCCCACTAGGGTATGCAGTCTCAGTATACTGAGATCTCGATATACCGAGGTGTTGTACTAATGTTGCAAGATAAATCTTGCATACAAAACCTCACGTGATTGCACATGTGCACTCAAACAGTGCCTATTATCTGTGGTACTGACAAGTGTCAAGGCAGGGAGCACACACACCTCTCACGCTAATAATAGGTGCGTTCGGATAGGCTATGATGGCATTTTTAGCATTGTCAAAATTGGCGTTGATGTAAAGCGTTCGGTTTGAGAATTTTGCAATTTTTGCCACTTTTGATCCCTATCCTAAACGAACGCTACAGTCACCAGCGATGACGTCAAACACAGTAGTTCAAAGAGAATACAATCCGTAGTTGACCGTAGATTTATTGTAAAACGAGAAACTGACAGTCGCGCGCAAACAAAACACCAAAACACCGCGAAAAACAAACGTCAAAATCTTAATGTCAAAAAACGATCACAACCACAGATATATACAACCAGATCGGCAATATATTTTAGTGAAAGAGACAACTTGATATGGCTCAGCACAAGTACGAAAAGGACATAAATAGATTTTGTTGTCCTTATCGGCGTGACCTGTTTTTGGTACCTCAAGTGTCAAAATCTATAATAATCAGTGACAAACAAAACGGGTCTGAATTATATTTATTGCCTTTTTTTGGTGATTTAATGTGATAAATGCGTGTTTCCTCTGAGAAATAATTGTAAAAGATATTTTACAATGGTTGGTTGTAGCATTTTGGGCTGCAAGAAGCGCAGTGAGCGAAAATACGATGAAATATCATTTCACACGTAAGTAAACATATAAAGCTTGTAACGATCACCTAAATAAATTCAGGATATCAATTCGCAAATATTTTATTCATAATTAGTCAGTTTTTAGGTTGATTTGTGGTCTAATTCCATGAATTTTATCAAATTATTCACTTAGAAAATAAATTATGAATGTTGCCAGTTTATGAAAGAAATTACCCACCGCAACTAACATAAATTATTCGTTCTGCAGGTTTCCAACTGATCCTGTCACATTGCTGAAAAAAGCTGGCACATTGCAAGAAGTGCAAAATACCGACCCTTTTATGCCCATATGAATATGGTGAATGTTAATATTAAATATATATTAATGAGGCCACAGTTATGAAGCTGGAAAAGCAAAAGGCGATTTCGGCGAACCGATTCAAAAAGCTACGCGCTGTTCGTGAAATTTGTACTGTAAACATTAAAGAGTCTATTTATCTAATTATTTGGAATGTTATACATAATTCCATTCATGAAAAAACTAAACTGACCAAGCGCGAGTCGGGCTCGCGCGCTGAGAGTTCTTTACAATCACAAAATACAAAAAGTTGTGCAAAAAGACAACATCACGCCCAGGCTGTCACCCATCCAAGTACCGACCGCGCCCGACGTTGCTTAGCTTAGTGGTAAACAGAAATTTGTCACTGACTCGCACTTGGCCAGCGTTTATTATTTGTTGTTTTACTTATGTTCACTATAATCCGCTAAATTTGACGCTTGTACGGATTACCGTTTTTACACTAGAACAAATCCAAAAATACGTTTAACGTTTGTTGCATGAGGGACCCCCGTTCCGTTTTAACTCTGACTTTTTTATTATATTTTATTAATTATAAAAAATCATGCTATGGTTACTTTACAACCTTTTTTCTAGTACTATATTCTAATCCTAACAAATAATTATAATAAAAACGCAAGTAACTTTCTGTCTGTTTTTACGAGGAAATGACTAAGTCATGGTATAATAATATACTCCGCCAGGTATAGCAATCCGAGAAAAAATGTTTACGTGGGCGTCCCGCAATGATGTCATGATGTCAATTTACAACAGGTTCGAGAGAGATGACGATACACCACGTAACAGCTGATTGGATAAAGTGGCAACTGGACAGTGACGTCATTGCGGGACCACTCTCAAATTGCTAGACCTTGTTTTCTTAGATCATGGGCTAAGTCAAATTTTGTCAGGACGATAGGGTGTGTCATGAGGACAGACAACGTACTTTTCTTCCCAGAACATTGCAGGTAGCTCCGTGGGTTGCAGCAGCTAGTGTATAAAATATAAATATTTAAAAGTTAGTATTGTTTCCAAAGTACTAATTGAAGATTCACTACCCATCATAGTAGGTAAATTACCCTAACTTATAGCAAATCATTTTAATGTGGCAACACACCTTGTTGAAGCGAGAGGCACTGAGCTAGCCACGCTCATTGAAAATCTATAGGTAGTAGATCTGTGATCACAACGATCCCATGTCGCGAGGTGGGTCAAAAGTGGCAGATTACGATGGCATTTTTAGCTGTTTTCGACCTATCCGAACGGCGAGCGAAAACAGTTAATAATGCCACTTTTGCACACACATTCCCAAAACGAACGCTACATGTGATCATTATTGGCGTTTGTAACAGTTATTTTTGCCACCAAGGGGCTATCCGAATGCACCTAATGACACTATATTTTAAATAGTTGAACATGACTTTCATTGGTCTAAAACTCCAATATTTTTTTAACAACAAAACAGTGCGACCATATCACAGGGCTAAATTGCTCCAGTACTTGTAAGTATTGTCTTGACTGCCTTGGTGGCCCAATTGGTAGTGAACCTGGTCTGTGCTTGGGGGCGTGGGTTCGATTCCCACCTAGGACAAACATTTGTGTTTGTTCTATATCTGAGTGTTAGTATCTATTTAAGTATGTATTTAAAAATAAATATGTATGTATACCAGTCTCTGGCAGCCATAGTACAAGCTTTGCTTAGTTTGGGGTCTTAGTAGTTAAAATATATTTTGTAGTGTTAAGGGTGTCACATTCGATTAGTGAACCGAATAATAAAAAAAAATAAATAAAAAGACTGCAAAAATGTTCTGAGTATTAATTTTAATTCTTATTTAACTGTCTCTCCGGGCGGATAAAGAACTGTCAACACTGCTAGTGTTGCAGGTGTCCATAGGCGGCGGTTTCTGCTTACCATCAGGCGGACTGCACGCTAGTTTGCCGCCCTTTATATTAAATATACCTATATACATATTATATTGTACCATAGTGCACAGACAGGTTGCCTGGCCAGGTTCACTACTTAAAGCTATAAACATGTTTGGTACATGGATTGATGGAAACTAAGCTATTAAGAGCAAGGTGGATGTTTGTTTACACTGCAAATATAAACAAACAAGTGAACCTGGGTAGCATCGCACGTATAAGTTACGACACAAGAGACCACACCCGGGGATGTGATTTTGAATTTAGTAACGATGCTAACTAGAGAAGATTTAGATCATAATAACATGCCTCAAAGTGCATATAGCCCTTATCCTTCGATGTCTTTCTATGCTTGAGCATAGAAAGTCAATGAAGGATATCAAAATTACCAAAATACAAATAAGTGAAACTTGAAACAGTTATACTTTACAAGTAGGTAATTGAATTGCTCTTACCAGAAAAATAATGTTGAAGATTATCAGTAAACATTTCATGAGAGAATAGCACTTTGATATCCCCATTTTGTGAGCTGGTTCTCTTGACGTTTCTAAACTTTTAACGCCACCCAAAAAAGATGCCGAGGTAATTATTAGTTTACAGTTATGAAATTGGATTCATTTTCACATGATATAGCAAAACTTTTATTTTAGAAATCTTTGCTCATAAAAAAATACTTCTCGCTCGACTTCTCGTCCAAAGAGTACTTTTTTTCGTCTCGGTTCTCTACTGTATTCTCTTTGGTCTCGGTCATAAACTAACGTTCATGGTCTCGGTTCATCGCAAACACAGATCGCAAAGATTTAGTTTTTTTCTTTGGTTTATCTGGTTTATCGCATCATCGGTTCACGCCATAGATTCAGTAGTACCAAAGATTCAAAATTAATTTTTAATTCGACAGCGGTGGACCCAGATACGGAGAGTAGGGAGCACTTTTTTTTTGTAAAACTCATTATTTCAATCCAAATTGGATAATTTCAGATTCGGTTTCGAACTTTTTCTTGTCTCTAATACGGGACCCTAAAACTAAACCTACACTGTCTGTCCGTCCCTCCTTCCGTCGGTCTGTCCCACCCACAGAATTCGACAGAACCCGCCTTAAGCTGTGATTGCAAGCCGCACGCTGAGTCCAAAAAACAAAACCCACGTCCCGCGCCTGTCTCACCTCCACCCGCGTAATGTTGCCAGCTTAGACATTACTTACCCGTTTATGGTTAAATGTTTTAGGTCAGATACTATTCACACACACTTTTAATGAAATCAATATACTGATCGGATTGACACAAAAACAAACATAAGTAAATAAAAATATAATTACTAGCTACTACTTTTTATACATATACAAGGTTATAATATGTTTGGGGTGTACAAAGCTGAAAGGGTACTCATCATTATCATCATCATTGCACTCATCTTTATGAACGACTTTTACTATGGTACTTGAAATTGCGGAAAAAACAGCTGTTCATAGAAAAAAATCAGTTATTCATAATGGTGAGCACAATGATACCTCTTTTTTGGTGGCTTAGTGCACCCCAAACAGACAACTCGTGTACTGCATATTAAACGTGAAACTAACTTATACTCCGTTTTTTAATCTTAGATATTTTATGTAAACAAAGGGGTTACCAGTGCAAAAAATATGATTCATAATGGTAGTTTACAATATTTAATCCTTTTAATCCATCCAATTTTAATCCATTTACAAATTTTTGTGTCTGTACTATTCACCGTTGAGGAGTTCCCTCGCCGGAAGTCAACCCTGGATGCGGCAGCCATGTCATGATGGAGTTTAGAACATGCTATATTATAGTTAAATCGATTTACAAAATTTCGCGCCTTTGCTGTTCGCCGTTGAGGAGTTCCACTATCAACCTCCTGGCTCTATCATCAGATCAGCTCAATAGTACCAGATTATTGCATTGTTACTAAACTTACATAAGTATGCAAAATTTCAGCGCAATTGGAAACCGGGAAACCGGTCAAACATTGTTAATTAGTTAGTTTTTCCTCGATTTCCTTGAGATTCCATCATCAGATGGAAAGGACCACTTCGGGAGTATATATACCCTTTCGAATTAAAAATTTATCTTTTAAATCGGTTTACAATTGACGAAAATATCTTGAACATACAAAAAAAAACATACATACAGTCGAACATAGTACCTCCTCCTTTTTGGAAGTCGGTAAAAAACCGATTGCCCCATACAAAAAGTTCACCGATTTCCGACAAAATGTATGGGACAGTAGATTTTTCTTCAGTAGAATTTTCAAAAGCAGCTGAACAAAAGTTGTACAGACAAAATTCCCCTAAAAGCACGCTGACTAAGTGATTACCAGTAACCCTGTATAACTATTTGTAAGCTGTTAAGATTTTTTGAAAATAAGTATATAATATAGAACTACCAACCAATAAAAGTTTTCATTCTAGGGAAAATTGCAACTCTCGATATTTGGCAACACCGACAAAATGGAGGTATCATTACTTACGACAATGAAAGACTGAACAATTTATTCAATTATCAAATAAAAAAACATCTAAATGCGCTACTTTCGTATGGAATGTGATCCCATCTTGTTTTTTTTGTAGCCCAGCTGAATTTTTACACGTTGGGACGACACAGGAAGGCATAACTTAAATAATATTGCAACGGTAAAACACGTCACGCGCGATTAATGGTCACAGAGTAACTAATCGCGTTCGCGTAAAACTAGTCTATATTTGAGTAGTTTTTGTCGCTTCACTATTGGGTTCGTTCACGCCTTCTGGTTTTTTCTGTATTCTGAGGTCCCACCGTAAAACGGCTGTATATTTTCAGAGCCCTAACCGACGTGTGGATTACTGTGGATATGGTTGGCATCAGTTGGGCGTCAGAAACGAGCGTCTCAGGGGCGCTTACAACTCATTTTAATTTTAGTCTGTCTATGATCGATCTGTATCATCTGTTGTAAACACAGGTTGTAAACTTGTTGTACAGATAATATAAAAGCGAACAGCGAACCGAACATGAACCAAACATTCGCTAGCATTTTGACAGCGATGATTGCAATCATGCAATGTCTCCCACAAAAACATAAATAAATGGCCACCGTTTTTATTACGTTCTTTCTATTTGCTCGATTTTATGTTTGTAAAATGGACGCCGACTGTAAAGAGAAGCGAAGGTAATCTATTGCGTGGTTATCTAATAGTCTTCTTTTCAGAATAAGCGAAATTTTGCATTACTGTTTTGCAAATCAAATCGGTTTCGGTGACAGAAATTTTCCCGCCACTACATAGAATCCGACTACCCTTATTATTACATTTGTTTAGTTTAGATTGTGAGGAATCGCTCTTACCTGTTTATCAGTGCATTGAGTCCTGAACCTGCATTTTCAGAGAATGGGGTTTACAAACCCCAAAGACAGTGGAACGGCACGACCGCTTTAGCATGGACGCGCAGCGGTTCGACGAAATCTTGGCCGAAATAACTACAGGATATAGTAACATTCGCAGCAGTTTCGAAAATGTTAATATAGCTGAGGTGAGTAGAATGCTCTTCTTAATCTTGACTTGGACCGAGCGGTTCCTGCCACCGCAGGCACGTCGGCCCGGTTCCCGCCTTTTTCCGGAAACTTTGTTAAACGGCATTGAGGTGTATTTCTCGTTCTACAAACACCACGCCAGGAAGCCACAGAAGGAGTTATAAACGCCAACAACCGCAATCTTATCTTAGACATTTCACAGTCCATATAATAACGCAACAAATGCCTAAGCTCTACTTTGTTTGTAAATAAAGCTATTCTTTGAACATATTGATCGGACTAATGGCACAACTAATCGGATTTTATACAAATCATATTGTCTAGCTAGGTTACCCGTGGAAAACGAGACTTGGATCTGGCCATTATGAGGAAGTCTAATCTAATATAGGTCCATGTTGTTTTCTCTCTGTTGAAGTTTGTAACAGCATCAAAACTCTTCCACAAGTTGTCGACTACTGCGTTCCCACAGCCTCTCCTGCCTAGATCGACTACTGCGTTCCCACAGCCTCTCCTGCCTAGATCGACTACTGCGTTCCCACAGCCTCACCTGCCTAGATCGCCGTACAAGACACCATTCTCAGTGTGCCAGTGCACTAACTTTTACAAAATGTCAACAAATGTGTTGTTTTTATTTGTGTGTTTATGTAGCTTTTGCTTTTGCAAAAGTTGTGTGTAATTGTGTATGTTTGTCCGCATTCAACTGCGTAATGGCTGTACAGAATTGGACAATATTTGGCATGGAGATAGCATACACCCTAAATTAAAATACATATATGCTACTTTTATCCTAAAAAAATTAGAAGTCCTGTGTGCAACCGCTGGGCGCTACTAGTGTTATATACTAGGTTACCCAGAAAGAGTGTACTATGCCGAAAGGGGTCCATAGTACCCATAACTAGGTTTTTTTTACTATGGAAGAAACCCTGAAATCCCAAAAAAAACAGTTTCCAAAATTAAATAAAAAAGTAAATAAAATATTCGGGACATTTTTTCACACACTGTCATCTGACCCCAAACTAAGCAAAGCTTGTGATATGGCTGCCAGAGACTGATATACATACATATATAGTTTTAAATACATACTTAAATAGATATTAACAACCATATATAGAACAAACACAAATGTTCATCACACAAATGTTTATCCTAGATGGGAATCGAACCCACGCCTCCAAGCGCAGAAGGCAGGTTCACTACCAACTGGACCAACGGGCTATCTTGGAATGTATGGAACAGCTGATATTTTTTTCATGATTTCACAGTTGCTCCCGAAGTAAAAGTTGTTCATAATGATGGGTACTATTGACCCCTTCCAGCTTAGTTCACTCTCTCCGCTTAACCATACCTTAACCATATACATACCATTTGAATTACTAGATTTTTGTGCATAACTTGGTCTGGATCCCATAGCTGTATGATGGGTTAACTATTCTGTAAATTCCACAATTTGCTATTTAGCGATGAGAAAAAATGATACTTCACTAAGAACAGTGAAATATAATTTTCCCAGTAACACGGGCTTAGTTCGGGTTTAAAATACACTCTGCACTGTGTAGCTTAGCAATATGCAAATAGATAATTTATGTCCAAGGTTACAATGAAATTACGGACCACATTCTAAGTAAGGACATTTTTAATCATTTGCAAACAGTAGAGACGTAAAAAATTTTATACAGGTTGGAAACTTTATTAGGAACAGTAAGGGTTAGAGCTACCTTAACAGGTTTAACTGCATTTAATCTTTCAATACAATGGTCTTAAAAGATATTCCATACATGTTTGAGACATCTTGACTGCCATTACTACTACTGCTACTGTTACTACTGTTTAATACTGTTGCAAAAATGTGCAAGAAAAAAGTAATAAAATAATGCTGTTTGATCCTGTTCCTATAATAGGCATGTGTCCTCATGTCTAATTTATTACAAATAACCGGCTTGGCGAGGAATATAACTAAATACATTACACATACAGAAAAAATAATTTAAATTGGCTGATAAATCTCTGAGATATGAGCGTTTAAAGTTTTAGGTGGGGATAGGGAGGGGATGCTCTATCCCTTTCTCACAAAGCGTGTGTTAGTATAGCATTTGTATGGCGCTCCTGAGGCGTGACGTCACGGCTCAGTATAGTGCTCTCTCTGACTAGCATGAAATTTAAATGTTTATATCTGCTTATATCTTATTTATTTTTGAACTAATTTTAATTTTGTTTTCGTTGATGGGCTCTATTTATGATCAGCTTTTTTATGAGGTAATAACAAAATATTAGTCTTCATGCCTATTAGGATCAAAAATATCTGAAGAATCGACATCAGTACTAGAGTACTGGGAATTTCAACAGTAAAGAAAACGTTTCTTATACATTTCTGCCAAAATGATATGAAGAAATCAAAAATTATCTTTACTCCAATAAAGTTTCTCCCTTGCAATCCTGTATTTCGTTTTGCTTTATGACAAGTTTGCGCTTGACCGCCACTATGTCTGATGTTAAGTTATGATGCGGTCGGCAATGGAGCATGCTTGCCTAGAAGGAATGGATTCACTTGTGACTTGAAAATGCCTAGAATTTAACTATCAATGGGGAACACCCATTCAGGCAGCGCATTCCACGGTCTAGCAGTTCACACAACAAAGATGGAATCAAAGCCCTTCATAATGGCTTTCAGAATTTCAACCACGAAAAAGTTTCACCTTTTTGTGGATGTCTGATAGAAAAATGAGCAGGAGGGAATTATATCATGCAGAGCCAATGCTTAAAAACCAAAATACAAGTAAGTTTGCGCCGATGGTCTGAAGGTGCGAACAGTACTCCACGACTGAACTTGTGCTATTTACCATGAAAGCAACTGTTCAGATGTAAAATACTGTCACACCTATGAGAGGATACCCTGCTTTTTGGCAGCTAATTGTTCCTTGCTCTCAATATAGGAGCCAAAGTTGAGGGTTGACGTGACGTCATACTAAAGCCCAAAAGCTCAAGTCGGTCAATTATCGGTATAAAGATGCATCCCGGAAAGTTGGAACCAGTTGGAAAGGCTTCCGTTTAGCGGAGAACAGACACACCTGGTTTGTAACTGCATTGAACTTGACCAGGTTAGCATCGCCCTAGTCGAAGGCTGCCTTAAGGGACAAGTTCATGAGCTCATTTGCTCAAATCTCTACTGGTTCGCTATTGACATATTGGTTATCATGATTCTTATAGTACCAATTTTTGACGGCAAAACACGTCAAGATCTTTGTGTAAAATCAGATTATCAGACTTATCAGAGCCTGCCTTAAGAGCTCTACCATAGGTTCTCGGAGTGACTGGATGTGTGTTGGATGTGTGGCTCTGTACTATACTCTCATCTACCCGTGTTGTTGTCTGTGTACCCCAAACATACCAAATAGCAGATTGTTGGTATGCAGCAAGAAGAGAGTTGCAGTCTCGGACACCGGTCTCTGGGAAACACCGGCATTAAAAGCCATTTGATTTCATCTACAACCACTCGTACTGATTGGTCCCTCAGAAAGGCAGCAGGCATGCAGTACAAAGGAAGTTTGCTAATAGGGCTGTCACAATAAACCATATCAAAAGTCTTCTTATACGGCAAAGGCCTTGTGTTTCTCGATGACCACGCTTCAAATGTTTGTGGCATACACTAAGTTAACCCAGTTGACCAGTTCCTGTGAAATCTATATGACTCTGGTCACTGAGGATGTGAGGGCAATCGGTTTCAGTACAGCCGGACACTGACTCTGGTCACTGAGGATGTGAGGGCAATCGGTTTCAGTACAGCCGGACACTGACTCTGGTCACTGAGGATGTGAGGGCAATCGGTTTCAGTACAGCCGGACACTATGTACACGCATTAATGAATATAATCAGTTAACTATGAACTCTCGTGTTTACCATTTCACCCCGCTAGGCAGTACGTAAGGGTAGCTCCATACATTGCGACCCGACAGAGGAGGTCATTTGCTTCTCAATATGCCAGAGTCCTCGTGCTCCTACTAGTAGCAGTACCCAGTAGGAACAAGTGGAAACACTCGTCCTCTTGTTAAAAACACAATCCATATTCAGTTACATGGCTATTAAAGTGAAAAAAAATAAAAAATAAATACCCTGGTAAGGTTGTGGAAGGAGCCACCAATATTTTGGCGCACCATGCGCCATGTTCACGGGAAGGCTGACACAACCTTACCACGGTGAACGTCCCGTTAATAATCATATAACTGAAGTGAACAACCCTGATGGTTTAAAACTGTTTTACAATCCATATTCTTACAGAGTATGGACATGACCAAGATTGGCTTGTAGTTGCCAGGGTTAGCAAGCTGACAGAATTTGAGAAATAAACCTGTCTCAAAAGAAAGGCAAAATATGCTTGTTAGCACGAAGATAATACAAACGAACAAGTCCTCACTACAATGCTGAATTCTATCGAGTCTATACTTATTATGAATAGCAAACTGAGACAAATATGTTCAGGCAGTTACCTCGGAGACCCCATGAATATTAATCACAAATCTCAAGATAAAAGTAGGTACATTGGTATATTAATATTCATTCATATTTGTGTGGGTGGTTTATTATGATAACCACATACTCATTCTGAAACTTGAAGAGTAATAATAATGCAATACAGTATATTCACTGCGAGTAGATATTGAAGCGGATTCTTCCTCCGACCATAAAAGTAAATGTAATATAGCGCCGGCCGCTCTCACCTGCACACGCCGAGAGCAAGACTCGATGAGGACACATGCCTGTTAGGCATGTGTCCTCATGTTTAATTTATTACAAATAACCGGCTTAACGAGGAATATAACTAAATACATTACACATAGGTGGGGATAGGGAGGGGATGCTCTATCCCTTTCTCACAAAGCGTGTGTTAGTATAGCATTTGTATGGCACTCCTGAGCCGTGATGTCACGGCTCAGTATAGTGCGCTCTCTGTCTAACATGAAGTTCAAATGTTTATATCTGCTTATATCTTATTTATTTTTGAACCAATTTTAATTTTGTTTTTGTTGATGTGCTCTATTTATGATCAGCTTTTTATGAGGTAATAAAAATATATTAGTCATCATGCCTAATCGAGTATCAGGTACTGGGTTCCCGGCACAGTAGTAGCAGTGTTGTGTTGTGTGCAGATCCTGGAGGAGATGGTGACGGAATACGCGCGCGAGGCGCTGGAGGCGGAGGCGCCGCCCAAGTTCGCGGAGCTGGCCGTGCTGCTGCAGCACTGCGCCGCGCTCTACGGGCGCAAGGTGGACTACCTGTACCAGCACGTGGTGGACGTCTCCGAGGCGCTCGCTGCAGCCGCTCCGTCCACTCCGCAGCCGCAGTGAGTATTACCTGCCGACACTACACGAGTCGTTGGCAGGGCTTCGAAACCACGCCCTGTGGTAAGAAGAGGTGCCCGCGCCGACTAACATACACTTAAACAACACCAATGTGAATCCTACTCATGCAAATATCTGTCCAGCCGGGAATGAAGATCTGACATGTTTCTTATAGTATAACTCTGTGACAAATATCTGTCCAGCCGGGAATGAAGATCTGACATGTTTCTTATAGTATAACTCTGTGACAAATATCTGTCCAGCCGGGAATGAAGATCTGACATGTTTCTTATAGTATAACTCTGTGACAAATATCTGTCCAGCCGGGAATGAAGATCTGACATGTTTCTTATAGTATAACTCTGTGACAAATATCTGTCCAGCCGGGAATGAAGATCTGACATGTTTCTTATAGTATAACTCTGTGACAAATATCTGTCCAGCCGGGAATGAAGATCTGACATGTTTCTTATAGTATAACTCTGTGACAAATATCTGTCCAGCCGGGAATGAAGATCTGACATGTTTCTTATAGTATAACTCTGTGACAAATATCTGTCCAGCCGGGAATGAAGATCTGACATGTTTCTTATAGTATAACTCTGTGACAAATATCTGTCCAGCCGGGAATAAAGATCTGACATGTTTCTTATAGTATAACTCTGTGACAAATATCTGTCCAGCCGGGAATGAAGATCTGACATGTTTCTTATAGTATAACTCTGTGACAAATATCTGTCCAGCCGGGAATGAAGATCTGACATGTTTCTTATAGTATAACTCTGTGACAAATATCTGTCCAGCCGGGAATGAAGATCTGACATGTTTCTTATAGTATAACTCTGTGACAAATATCTGTCCAGCCGGGAATGAAGATCTGACATGTTTCTTATAGTATAACTCTGTGACAAATATCTGTCCAGCCGGGAATGAAGATCTGACATGTTTCTTATAGTATAACTCTGTGACAAATATCTGTCCAGCCGGGAATGAAGATCTGACATGTTTCTTATAGTATAACTCTGTGACAAATATCTGTCCAGCCGGGAATGAAGATCTGACATGTTTCTTATAGTATAACTCTGTGACAAATATCTGTCCAGCCGGGAATGAAGATCTGACATGTTTCTTATAGTATAACTCTGTGACAAATATCTGTCCAGCCGGGAATGAAGATCTGACATGTTTCTTATATAGTACCAATCGGTCACAAATTACCCAATGTCGGTAACTACTCGACCTCTAAAAAAACTTACATTTGATAAGGAGCATCATCATGGAGTGAAGACATATGATAAGTTATAATTAAAAAATTTACTACAGGAACGAATTAATGCAGTCAAAAGGGATTGAAAATAGACAATAGACAATAGACAATATTTTATTTGTAACAAAAATCCATACACACTTAGAGCTACACACAAATTTAAAAGTAAAAAAAAAAAAGTTGGACTTTTGCCACAAACCGGCCCCAGCTCAGCATAATGCCGTTTGTTGTCAAACGACGCTGGTCTTCCGATGAGGCCGGCAAAAATCCTATATGTATATATCAAAAACATGAGGGAATATAAAATTTGGTATAATAATTCTAAAATAACCATTATCAATTTAAAAACAACCACCATATAATGGTTGTTTTAAAAGTTTCATATTCCATTATACTTCCCTAATATAATAATTATGTTGCTTTCATAAAAATGATGCTACCTTAGTACTAATGTCATGCCTCTGACGCAGTCCTACGTCAACAATCTGTCTCAAAACATTATACTAGAATCAAATGTATAATTAAAATAGTTGGCGGATGTGTACTCCCTACTACATATATAGGAACCTGCCCTGGCATCAGGTGTAGTGACGTCACGACGTGTCGTGTTGCAGGGAGGGAGAAGCGCGGGGCGCGCCGCACGCGAAGCGGCGGCGGCGCACGTCCGGTGCGGGCGCGGGCGCGGCCGGGTTCAGCCACATCGCGGTGGCGGCGTGCGCGGGGGCGCGGCGCGCGCGCGAGGCGCCGCGGCCGCCGCCCACGCTGCCGCGCATGTACATCGAGCTGGAGCCCCGCGTGCCGGCGCCGCACGAGCAGCCGCTGCGGGACGAGGCCGGCGACCCGGTGGGGCTGCCCTGCGACTACCACGTCGCCACTCGCCTGCACGACGGGTACCTATATACTGTCGGATTCCCGTTTGGTCGGGTCGCGATCCACACCGTCACAGTACAGTCGCACATGATTCATGCACGAGTCAGTAGACATCGTCTGTGCTGTCAAATAACATGCTCCGGTCTGCCATCACTCACTGTACCTTACTTTACTTTACTACGTGTAGATAGGCGAATACGCCACGCAGCGACAATTAAAATAAAACATTAATTTTAGCCAACTAAACAACTCGTACATTCTTTAATCATATATTGTTTGGATCTGCCTTAAACTCGAGCTAGTAACGAAAAAAGTCTGCCAAAAACTGGCGGAGACAAGGTAAACACGTATTGCACACACTGACATATTCTTACTAGTTCTACAAACCCACACTTCAATATTGAGCGGCACACAACTGCAGAGGAGATGATCCAAACATCATCAAATAGACAATCAACGGATGTAAGGGCTAAAGAGGAAGCTGGAGGTATAACACTTCCATTAATTTCTGAACATACATTCATACAATAAATCACATAAAATAAAATATTATAAGTAATTATACAATGTGAAACAATTAGGGAAACTACTAGGAAAGTGTTGAGTGAGCAAGTATGGAGTCGCGTTACGTGCATCTCGTCCCTGCAGTGCCGTGTCCCGTGCAGGTACCTGGTGGACGAGCTGGAGGCCGCCGGGGGCGAGCGCGCGGGGGCGCTGCGCCCGCTGTCCCTGCTCGAGCTGCAGGAGGCGCTGTCGGCCGCCGCGCCGCCCGACCCGCCGCCCCTGCTGTCTCCTGCGCCCGCAGCGGAGCCGCCCGAGCCGGCTGTCGCGCTGCTCTCCCCGCCGCGTGCGCCCTCACCCCCGCCCTCGTCTGCGCCCTCGTCGCCCGCGGAGTGTGCGCTGGCGCAGGCCGCGCTGGCCGCGCGCCGGAAACGCCGGATTTCCGTCAAGCTCGTGGACATCGTGGACAGTCAGCTCAAAGTGTTCGTCACGAAAGGTGAGATGTTATTTCAGTGATCAGTTTTTAAGGCTTAGATTATTTAGTAAAGCGCCACCTCGCATAGTTTTGGTGGACTAGTGATGGAGGTGGCGTCATCACTGGTGTAACGCTGCAGTAACGTACCCTGCTGACGCTGCTTGCGGATGTGTCGTTGGCGACCAATCAGCAAATGTTTAGCGCGGGCGCGCGGACACGCCACGCTCGGAGGAGTTCACTTTGACTTTGGACAGTTGGTTGGAGGGTGGCAGCGTTCGTTACTAAGCAGAACACCTTGTCCATGAGTTATTTCAAGAAATGTTCTATTGTTAAATTAATCACATTGTTACGGAATAAACGCGGTGTCATAGTACGTCATCATCATATATATCTGGCAACCCTGCCACAGTATACAATACGCTCCTACGATATATTTGCTTTAAATAGTAAACTCTAATCAAATTCAATCATAAGTGGTAACATAGTGTTATACTCTGAAGGAAGAACCTGTGGGGATCGTTATCTACATTTTGTTGCAGCTGCAGAGCTCCAAGATAGACGGAGATAAGTCTTAATTAACTACCCACATTTCACTCATACATCTGAATCATTGCGAAATTGGTTTATAATACCCTCTAAAAAAAATCATCTGAATTGTCAAAATCAACTGACAGAACATAATTTCACTTTGACAAGTGCATGGCGTTGTCAATTTCAACTGACAACGTCTAATTCCATTTTGATGGTACGAATAATATTGCCATAACTAGAAAATTTGCCCGGATTTCGGTAATTTTTAAATATGAGCGTCTGTTGCAAATGTTCAAAGCAAATCAAACCAAGCGACTTAAAAACTTGTACTAAATGTAATACCTCTTACCACTATCACTGTCTGGGAGTACCGGCGGATAACTTCGCTAAAGAATCCAAGGCATATAAGTCCTCGTGGAAGTGCACAGAGTGCAGATCCGCCGACAAACGGGAAGCGACTCCTGCTCAATCCCAACCCAAAGCCACTGGGCAGTCATTGGGCTCCCCGGCTGCTAATCAGAACGAAGATTTGAAGAATTACATTGAGAAGAAGCTTGAAGAGTCCTTATCGCGTTTTTTAAAGGAAATAAAGCGAGATTTCACTGCGGAAAGCTCTGATACTCGCAACAAAATTCAGGCGCTTACTGATAGCTTCAACTTCATGACCACCAAGTACGAAGAGCTTAAGGAGGACTCAGCCGCCAAAAGCAAGAAGATAGGGAGCTTGGAGGCTGAGAACGGCGTATTGAAGACACAAATTTTTGATTTGAAATCCGAGGTCTACGACTTGAACAGCAGAGTTAACCAATCTGAACAGCAATCTCGAGACTGTAATTTGGAGATCCAGTGCGTCCCAGAGCATAAATCGGAGAACCTGAAGACAGTGATACAGCAGCTCACCGCCACTGTGGGTTATGCTTTGCCTAATTGCGAACTGTTGAACTATCACCGTGTTGCCAAAATAAACCAAGAGTCCAAAAGACCCCGGTCAGTGGTAGTGAAGCTATCCAGCCCTTTGGTTCGAGATAAAATCATAGCAGCTGTAAAAACTTACAACAAGACCCACATTAACGAAAAGTTGAACTCATCGCACTTGGGTCTTGCCGACGAAAAGAAACCTGTGTACGTCTGTGAGCACTTGACACCTACAAACAAGCAGCTCCACGCCGCCGCCCGAAAAGTTTCAAAAGACAATAATATACAATTCGTGTGGGTTCGAAACGGGCGTATTTACATGCGGAAGGACATCACCTCAAAAAGCTTTGTAGTCAGGGACCTGGACTTCTTAAATTCCCTTTCATTTGCATAAATATTTCATGGTTAGCTTTCTCAGTACTTCTTCAAAATGCATTAACTTAAACTTTTTGTACCAGAATGTCAGAGGGCTTCGTACTAAAACTCAAGAGATACTACTTAACGCATTGAAACTAGATTCTGATGTTATTTTGTTAACAGAGACATGGCTGAATGATTCGGTGTTTGACCATGAAATTTTGGACAGCAGATACACGATATTTAGGCGAGATCGTTCTTCTACGAGTTCTAATAAGACGGAGGGTGGTGGAGTTCTCATAGCAATATCCAAACGATTTGAACCAGTTCGTAAATTGAAATGGGAATCCAGGGGAGAGGATATCTGGGCTGTAATAAAATTAAAACAAGGCAATTTAGTGTTCCCTCTCTGCATATGTGCCCTTTATCTTCCACCTCCTGTTACTCCAATTCACCTTAACGACATATTATCGAATTTAACAGACGTCGTTCAGCACAAATTACCCCAGAAATCTATAGTTCTACTAGCTGGTGACTTCAATCTTCCTAACATACAGTGGCAGCACGATGTTAACTCGAATTCCCTACTCCCCACGTATACTTCTAGTCACACTGATAGCTTGCTTAGTGACACACTTACCTTTAATGGATTACATCAACTTAACAATATATCAAACGCAAAAGATCGCATACTAGACTTAATAATATCTAACGCCCCTAAATCTTTTACAGTAAGCACTTGTTCTACCCCTCTTGTTAAAGTAGATGGCTATCATCCTGCTTTGAGCGTTACGCTGAAGCTTAATAATTCATATAAGCCTCCAAAAGTAAATAAATCTACTAACTTAAATTTCAACAAGGCTGACTACCTCAAAATAAAAGAAGATCTGGATAAGGTAGACTGGAATAACCAATTTAATGATAGTCAAACTGTTGATGAAACTGTAGATATCTTTTACAACACAATTGCAGAGATTATTTCCAAACATACACCTACTACCCGAAGAGGCAATAATAAATATCCCTTTTGGTTTAGTCGTTCCTTACTCAAAGTTCTCAAAGAAAAAGCCAAATATCACTCTAGGTACAAAAAATACTGTAATCCTAGAGATTTTTTGACATATCAAATGCTACGTGATCGCTGTGATAAGATAATGCACGAGTGTATAAATAACTTGAAAACAGATGCTAGAAACAAAATAAAAAAAGATCCGAAATACTTCTGGAAATTTATAAAGTCGCTTAGATCAAATAGCAGTGATATACCAGACGATATGCTTCTAAATAACCAACACGCCCAAGGAGGTCAAGCCATTTGCGATCTTTTCTCCAAATATTTTCACTCAATCTACCACATTGGACCGACAACTACTGCGTACTCTGAGGCGCCAGCGAACTGTCATAGATCTATGAACTCATGTAGTCTTTCGGAATCTGAAATCCAGAAGTCACTTCTTCTTATCGACATCAATAAGGGACCTGGCCCGGATTTAATTCCGCCATTGTTTCTAAGGAATTGTTCATCACAACTTGTCAAGCCACTTCACTTCATTTTCAACAAATCGTTATCGTGCGGCACCTTTCCCACTAAATGGAAGACTGCACACATCACTCCTATTCATAAAAAAGGTGACCAAAGTGATATTACAACTTACAGACCTATTTCCATATTGTCTTCTATTGGAAAATTGTTCGAATCTTTAGTTCAAAAAAAGATCCACTACCATCTGAAACCGATACTCAATCCTTGCCAGCATGGTTTTCTGCCTGGCAGATCGACCACATCTAATCTTCTGGATTATGTAACTGACATAACTGAAGCCTTGGAAAACAAACATGAAGTCCATGCTATCTACACAGATTTCTCTAAAGCGTTCGATGTGGTCAACCACAACCTGCTCATACAAAAACTGGGTCATGCTGGTATCTGTGGCTCATTACTTCGGTGGTGTGAATCATATCTTCATAACAGGTCCCAGCTAGTCACGATCAGAGGCTTCAAATCAGATCCACAAGCGGTTCCATCTGGCGTGCCTCAAGGCTCCCATCTCGGTCCCTTATTTTTTCTGGTGTTTGTAAATGACTTATGCACAAACATAGAATCTAGTTATCAAATGTTCGCAGACGATCTTAAGTTGTACAGAGAAATTCGTGACCACGAAGATATCATATTGTTACAATGCGACTTGGACAAAATTAGCCACTGGTGTTCCCAAAACATGATGTTCCTTAATACTGCTAAGTGTTTTTACATGAATATTTCAAGAAAACGTAATCCCACGCCTGCCAACTATTTTATTAATAACTCACCGATAAGTGAAGTCTCCAGCATTCGTGATTTGGGCGTTATAATTGATGCAAAAATGAATTTTCGCGAACATATAGACAACATATCAAAGAAGGGTGCACGGTTGGCGGGTTTTGTCACAAGGCAAACAAAATTCTTCAAGGATGTGGAAATACCTATTATTCTTTTCAATTGCTATGTTCGCTCACTTTTAGAATACTGCTGCACAATTTGGAGCCCATCATACGCTGTACACATCAGCCGATTGGAAAGACTACAAAAGCAGTTCCTCTATCATCTTTCATATGCAAATAACCTCTGTCGCAATCTTCCGTCTTATAGCTCAAGACTTGAACATTTTAAAATGATCTCACTAGAATGTAGACGTAACTATGCGGATATCGCATTACTGCAAAAGATAATTGATGGCAAAATTTACTGTACAAACTTGCTGTCTAAAGTTGCACTTTCGGTGCCACGTTCAAGCAGCCGCCTCCTTAACAGAAAAACTTTCTATCCCTCCCCATGTCGCACGAATTATGGCCAGCACTCTCCGTTACACCGGATGTGCTCAGCCTACAACAAAATATGCCATGACTTTGACATTTTCGGTGACAACATCAATTGTTTCAGACAAAATTTTGTGCTTCAAAATCTTTAATTTAATTTAATATTTTTATTAGTTAATCTTTAGTTTATTTTAATCAAAATATGTATTGTTGTGAGTGTTATATTATTTGTAGCATGCTGTGTTTACCTCTAGAAGGTTGTGCATTCATCGCATCTAACATCGCAAATGTTTTCATTCCTAAGATAAGAGTGTATGACCAGTTTGGTGAACCTACAATAAAAAAAAAACAAAAAAAAAAAAAAAAAACATCATCATCAGCCAGAAGACGTCCACTGCTGAACATAGGCCTCCCCCTTTAACCTCCACACTGAATGACAGCCTGCCTTTTGCATCCACTGGATGCCAGCGACTCTTACTATGTCGTCGGTCCATCTAGTGGGAGGCCTACCTACGCTGCGTCTTCCGGTTCGCCATAGTACAGTTGTCATAGTACGTGGACGTCTCATTCTCCTCGGCCGCTGTACTCACGACGTCTGGTGCGGATCGGCCTCGACGTTCCGACAAATATATATACAATAGATCTACGTTTGGCCACCAACTCGCTCGATGGTAAGCGACGCTGTAGCCGAGGATGGAACACGTTGATCTAGAATAAACACAAGTTTTGGAAAATGGAATGTTTTTTTTCCTGTTGGTTCAAATATAGTATGTTGTTCCCCACAGAGTTGTTATCGTTCGTTCGCGAGCGGTGCGAGTTCTCGCCGCCCGAGGCGTGGCTGCAGCCCGTGGTGCGGCGCCGTGCGCGCGCGCTGCTGGACCGCCGGCGCGCCCTGCCGGCCCTGCACAGAGGAGGTGGGGACACGACACTGCAGGCTCACGAGGAAACGGTCTGCTGACCCGAAAGGTCATTGTACTCATCATTCTGAACAACTTAGGACTACGGGACCAACCGTGAAATCGCCAAAAAATATATTTGTTGTTCCAGAGAAAACGGCCATTGACACTCGACAAAATATATAGAACAGCTGTTTTTTTCCGCGATTTCAGTTTGGTCCCATAGTAAAAGTTGTTCATATTGATAAGTATAACAAACCCCTTTCGGCTTAGCATACCCTTTCCTATAAACCCTGTGTCTTCGCCGAGACACTGCGAGTGTTCGTGATTGAAAGAAAACCCGTGAATGTTGTTTATACTGGTGTATTTCATGAATGTGCACAGAGGTGTGTGGTGTCGAACACGATTCCTTATCAAGTCTGAATGTGCACAGAGGTGTGTGGTGTCGAACACGATTCCTTATCAAGTCTGAATGTGCACAGAGGTGTGTGGTGTCATACACGATTCCTTATCAAGTCTGAATGTGCATAGAGGTGTGTGGTGTCGAACACGATTCCTTATCAAGTCTGAATGTGCACAGAGGTGTGTGGTGTCGAACACGATTCCTTATCAAGTCTGAATGTGCACAGAGGTGTGTGGTGTCGAACACGATTCCTTATCAAGTCTGAATGTGCACAGAGGTGTGTGGTGTCGAACACGATTCCTTATCAAGTCTGAATGTGCACAGAGGTGTGTGGTGTCGAACACGATTCCTTATCAAGTCTGAATGTGCACAGAGGTGTGTGGTGTCGAACACGATTCCTTATCAAGTCTGAATGTGCACAGAGGTGTGTGGTGTCGAACACGATTCCTTATCAAGTCTGAATGTGCACAGAGGTGTGTGGTGTCGAACACGATTCCTTATCAAGTCTGAATGTGCACAGAGGTGTGTGGTGTCGAATACGATTCCTTATCAAGTCTGAATGTGCACAGAGGTGTGTGGTGTCGAACACGATTACTTATCAAGTCTGAATGTGCACAGAGGTGTGTGGTGTCGAACACGATTCCTTATCAAGTCTGAATGTGCACAGAGGTGTGTGGTGTCGAACACGATTCCTTATCAAGTCTGAATGTGCACAGAGGTGTGTGGTGTCGAACACGATTCCTTATCAAGTCTGAATGTGCACAGAGGTGTGTGGTGTCGAATACGATTCCTTATCAAGTCTGAATGTGCACAGAGGTGTGTGGTGTCGAACACGATTACTTATCAAGTCTGAATGTGCACAGAGGTGTGTGGTGTCGAACACGATTCCTTATCAAGTCTGAATGTGCACAGAGGTGTGTGGTGTCGAACACGATTCCTTATCAAGTCTGAATGACGTATTGAATTTTATACAATATTAATTAACTGGAAATGGAGGGTAGATATTGTCGGTAGTCGTGAATGTTTTGTTGTTGAAGCGGCAGTTTCAAGCCGCGCCAATAATGTAAACAATACTAGAGTGGGGAAACTACACATTTTGAACTCGAGTAGATTACGGCCTCAGCTACGCTCGTGTCGCAAATGGCACCTTCGTTAAAAACATGTTAGTGTAAAGGCGTAAAGTAATGCCAGATAAGTGCTATGTTGACAAGTAGTTGATGTTAGTGTCATCATCAGCCTGCCCCTTGCTGGGCCACCAGCCTTCCCTCAGAGAGGTGCCCTGTCCACCACGCTGTGTTCCTTCACCGTAGTGGCACGCCATTCAATCTCCACAATCATTTATTGAACATTATGTATTAGTGATTATACTATATGATGATATTGTGTATTAGTGAAAACTTTTTTTGGCTTTTGTGTTACTATTTATCTCGTATCTACCGAGTTTGTTAACAGCTGTTTGTTTTCCAAGTCAAATAAAACAATGAGTTGAAGCACTAAACAAGTGAGGTGTGGAGGGCGGAGGATCGAGCCGGGTGCCGTCAGATAGTGAGCGCACCCGCTGCCGTGGCTCGAAGCAGGCGTTGTATAACGCGTGTGTTTGTTGCAGAGTTCCGCGGGTTCGAGGACGCGCACCCGGACGCGGGCGGTGAGTGTCTCCTTCCTTCTGTTGAGCCGCGGCGGTCCAGTTGCTACGGAACCTGCCTTCTGCGCTTGGGGGCGTGGGTTCGAATCCCACCTAGGACAAACATTTGTGTTTATTCTATATCTGGGTGTTAATATCTATTTATTAATATATATGTATGTATAACAGTCTCTGACAGCCACAGTACAAGCGTTGCTTAGTTTGGGGTCAGATGTCCGTGTGTGGAAAAATGTCCCGAATAATATAAATTTGTTTTAAACGTTTATCGGGACTTATCACGTATTATTATACGAAACGAAACGTCGAGCGAAAGGTACATATTTTTTACCTAAATTAAATAATACGTGATAAGTCCCGATAAACGTTTAAAACATGTGTTCAAATCGCGAAAGTTTAAAAATTACAATATAAATTTATTATTATTAATTAGTGTAGTACCAGATGCTCAGTGTATCTGTTCTCACGTCATGTCGTACTGATTTTGGCATTTTGCGTAAGTATTGTTTCACTATCGCAAAACATCAATCTTTTTATTTTAGAATTTTGTCACTTTGTTAAATTTGGGTCCATTAAATTTAAACAATTCGGCAAACTTGTGCATTGTGGCTCTAATGTTAGGTTAAAGTTCTTCCGTCGAGTCTGCTGATACAACTATTGTTGTATATCGTACTGTCTCCGGAAACATGAAGGCTGGAAATATTATTAGAAAAATAATTACATAAAATTTCCCGGTTGTTGTTACTAGCCTCATTGCATTACCAGTAACAACACGGGAAATATTATGTAACCATTGTTATTCCTAATGATATTTCCAGCCTTAAAGGATCGAAGGGTCTGTTCGCGGTCCCGCCGACGCGCAGACGCAACACGCTCGTCACATGAGACACGTTGCATTTGACACTGCGTGTACCCACTCGGAGCACTCGGGCCAGTGCTCCCGCCGAGTCGTGTATGTGACGCGAGGAGTCCGCGTGCAGGGTTCCCCGGGTGGTCGGGCGCCGAGGCGGCGGCCAGCGCGGCGCGCGCGGCGGCCGAGGGCGCCACGCTGCGCGCCGCGGACCACGAGAGCGACGACGACGGCTTCTGCGAGGGCTCTTCGTTCGCTTCGTTCGAGTCGTCGCGCTCCACGCCGCCCCCGCCCCCGCCGCCCGCGCCCCCCGCGCCGGCTGCGGGGGGCGCGGGGGACGCGGCGTGGAGCGCGCGTGTCGCGGCGCTCGCGGCGGCGGAGGAGGCGCGCGGCGGCGTGGACGTGCGCGCGCTGGGCGCCGCCGTGCTGCGCGCGCTGCCGGCGCAGGGCGCGCTGCCCTTCCCGCAGGTGCTGCGCCGCGCCGCCACCACACAGAAGGACGTGTCGCGGCTGCTGCTCGCCACGCTGTTCCTGGTGAGTGTGGCGGCCCATACATACTTATACTTTATTACATTCACCTAAATGTGTTAGAGCTCACGTTATGTCATTCTTGTCTAAAGTTTAACGTCCCTGAACTGAATTAGGGGTATTCAGAGCATTCTTCCGGCGACACGCACTGAGCAGATGGTGCTATTTGTACATCTATTGTGTATAATTATTATTACATATAACATATGTATTTAATAAACACAAACACACACACACATCCTGGCAACATCCCTCGGGAACTAGTTTTTATGATAATCTTCAGTGGTCTATGAATTTACATTGCATTTTTCTCTCAATAACTCAAAAAGTTACAATCCCATTGAACTGAAAATTGAAAATTTTAATCTATTCTGGATTTCTTTTATAAATCGGTTCTCTGAAAAGCACACCAGAGTTACCCACCACCACCAAAGATATCTGGCTGCGGCTGCGTGGGAGTGCAGCCTCGCGGCGAGACACCTGCGTGCTGTCTCGAGTGGTCCGCCTGCGACAATGTCGGTCACAACGTTGTTCTCTCCCGGAACACTCCTGAGCCCAGAGCTCCTGTTTCAGTAGCGTCTGCCTGCAGGCAGGTCCGCCGGTGCCCTATTCTATTCAGCGCCGGCCCTAGCCTTTGATCAGGCAGAGCGAGATTGTGTTTGGGCGCGTTTCATTCTATCACACACGAATCGATTCTGGGATAAAAAGTATTCCACGTGCTCATACAGGATATAAACTATTTCCACATCAAAATTGTATACTACAAACAACACAACACGTGTGCCGCGTGGCCAGCCACGCCACGCCACGCCACGCCACGCCACGCCACGCCACGCCACGCCGCGAGGCACGAGGCGCCATCCACATTTTTCTCGCTCAGTTTATTTTGTTTCACCGTGCTACCTGGCGCCTCGAGCGACCGCTCCTCTCACTGTAGCCCGGGGCGGGCGCTGATTCTATTGGCCCAGAACCAGAGCTAGGACTTGCCGGGAGCCTTACATTATATAACATAACTAATGAACATAATGTTGAATGTGAGAAGCGGGCGCTGTATAGTGTTACTGTTGTTGTGACACGCAGGCGAACTCCGGCAACGTGGCGATCAGCGGCGCGGCGCCGCTCTCCGTGGGCCAGTTCTCAGTGTCGCTGCTGTCCGCGGACGAGCGGCTGTACGCGGCCGCGGCCGCTGCCGAGCAGGGGCTGCACGCGCCCGCGCCCGCGCCCGCGCCGGGGCCCGCGTGACCCGCCGCCCCGGCCCCGCCCGCGGGCCCTGCTGCCGACCTGCCTGAACATTAATGTTGAATAGTTCGGCTCTGCCTGGCTTGGGTAACACTGAACACTGCATCGAGCTCGGTCCGCTCCGCTCGCCGCGCCGGAGGAGCCCGACGCCCGCAGGCACCCCTCCCCTCGCTCCGCACCTACCTACCACTTCCTATAGTGAGAGCGGACGGGAAACCAGTTCACATTCACAAGTCTCGTCTGTGTTGGTCTAATTAACACTGACACCCTTGAAAGGAATGGCGTCCACGGAGATCAGCCCTAACGGAGTGTAATCAAAACGTAAAAACTTACTTTTTTACATAATAATTTGTATTGTTCTAGTGAAATGAGAAATGTATTAAAATAGAAGATTATTTTGTATAATGTGACAAAGATAATTTTGTACATAGAGTATATGTATTTGTAAATATAGGATGTAAGCTTGTTGATTGTAATGTTAAGATACCAAATGATAGTAAATATGTTGTGATGTGCGTACTTGGCAGTACAGCACTGCACGGGTACTGTACAGCACTGCACGGGTACTGTACAGCACTGCACGGGTACTGTACAGACCTGCACCGACACACTGGAGTGCTCGCAGCTCGGTGTAGTGCATTCTGTCTGTGGAACAATGTGACCTTGTCCATTCTCATTTTTATTAATGACTAGCTGTTACCCGCGACTTTTATCTAAACTTTCAACCCCCTTTTGGTCACTTTAATTCGACCCTTTCGCAAAATAATCTCTAAGTGGACGTCTACACTGTACTAATCTACTTGTCAATTTACAGGTTCTTTGTTGCATTACTTTTTCTAAAAATATAATATTATATTATATTCGTTTTAAACTATTATAAATTAAATTTTACAAATTTTGTATCCCTAACATCAAAAACATGGGATTTTCAAATAATTTGTAACCTCCTTTAGCCACCCTTAATTTGGCCCTTTCACAAAATGTTTGGCCTCGCGCACGCGCACCTCTACACCCGATAAGGAATCGACTTGCCAAATGTCTGCTTCGTAATTACAAAACTTTAAACACAAAATTGAAACTTTCAACTTCTCAATCGGGTTTTCGTGAAAAAAATTATGCATTTTTTTTTTTTTTTATAAAATTTAACCAATAACCGGTAAACCATATTTTATGTCCCTAACATCAAAAACAAAGGACTTTCATTAACCTCCATTTGCCCCTGTTAATTCGGCCCTTTCGCAAAATCCTTTCTTAGCAGATCACTATACCACATGTAAGGAACCTACTTGCCAAATTTCAACTTGGTATGTCAAGTAATTTTCAAGAGTTCGTGATGAGTCAGTGAGTTGGTGAATTTCGCTTTTATTTATATAGATTTATGAATAGTTTACAATATGCTGGAATACAGCAGTACAGTTCCATTTTCTGTATTTTTTATGCTATGTATGTGTGTGTATGTAAAGAAAAGCAAGATGTCTGATAGTAAGTGCCACACATGCCCATAAATATTGCAGAGCCATAATCTCCACTTCATATTATATTTGGTAACTGTGGTGACACCCAGCGCGGTGTTCATCGTGCCACTGTCGGTGCATAGAACATTCCTTCTCATTGTATAATATAGTTGTGGAGGGGAGGGGAGGGTAGGGTGGTGTGTGGTCGGCACCGAGTCGACATGGATCATCTCGTCCAGTACAAACATTTATCAGAAAATAATTGATCTACAGGGTTACGCATAAACACTGAACTAAGCCGGAAGGAAGTCATTGTACTTATCATTATGAACATTTACTAGGGAGGCATTTTGTTGAGTAATTTTTTTTTCACGATTTCATGGTTGGTCCCATAGTAAAGGTTGTTTATAATTATGAGTTCAATGACTTCCTTTCGTCTTACTACAGTCGATATGCGTAACCCTGTATATATATTAAATCATAATAATATTAATAATATTAAATTTTGTTTTGTTTAAGTTGATCAATATGATTGCGGAAGATAATAATTATGTAATAAAATATGTCTAGTTTTTAAGAAAACTAAATATTTCGGTGCATTGTCAAGATATGAGAGTGGGAGGTGTCTGGCCGGCCGCTGTCCCGCTGTGAGCGCCGTCCGAGGCTGGGAGTCGCCAGGGGGTCTAGACAAGAGCCACACACTGTTAGCGTTCACGCCTGCGGAAAGATGAAATTGTATGAAAATGACATTGACAGTGACATTAGCATGAGATAAATTATCTATAGCTAACACAGATCTACTACCTATAGATTTTCAATGAGCGTGGCTAGCTCAGTGCCTCTCGCTTCAACAAGATGTGTTGCCACATTAAAATGATTTGCTATAAGTTAGGGTAATTTACCTACTATGATGGGTAGTGAATCTTCAATGAGTACTTTGGAAACAATACTACCTTTTAAATATTTATATTTTATACACTAGCTGCTGCAACCCGCGGAGCTACCTGCAATTTTCTGGGAAGAAAAGTACGTTGTCTGTCCTCATGACACACCCTATCGTCCTGACAAAATTTGACTTAGCCCATGATCTAAGAAAACAAGGTCTAGCAATCTGGGAGTGGTCCCGCAATGACGTCACTGTCCAGTTGCCACTTTATTCAATCAGCTGTTACGTGGTGTATCGTCATCTCTCTCGAACCTGTTGTAAATTGACATCATGACATCATTGCGGGACGCCTACGTAAAAATTTTTTCTCAAATTGCTATACCTGGCGGAGTATATTATTATACCATGACTTAGCCGTTTCCTCGTAAAAAAACAGACAGAAAGTTACAAACTTACTTGCGTTTTTATTATAATTATTTGTTAGGATTAGAATATAGTACTAGAAAAAAGGTTGTAAAGTAACCATAGCATGATTTTTTATGATTAATTAAAAATAATAAAAAAGTCAAAGAGTTAAAACGGAAGGGCAAAGGAAGGGCCCCCATGCAACAAACGTTAAACGTATTTTTGGATTTGTTCTAGTGTAAAAACGGTAATCCGTACAAGCGTCAAATTTAGCGGATTATAGTGAACATAAGTAAAACAACAAATAATAAACACTGGCCAAGTGCGAGTCAGTGACAAATTTCTGTTTACCACTAAGTTAAGCAACGTCGGGCGCGGTCGGTACTTGGATGGGTGACAGCCTGGGCGTGATGTTGTCTTTTTGCACAACTTTTTGTATTTTGTGATTGTAAAGAACTCTCAGCGCGCGAGCCCGACTCGCGCTTGGTCAGTTTAGTTTTTTCATGAATGGAATTATGTATAACATTCCAAATAATTAGATAAATAGACTCTTTAATGTTTACAGTACAAATTTCACGAACAGCGCGTAGCTTTTTGAATCGGTTCGCCGAAATCGCCTTTTGCTTTTCCAGCTTCATAACTGTGGCCTCATTAATATATATTTAATATTAACATTCACCATATTCATATGGGCATAAAAGGGTCGGTATTTTGCACTTCTTGCAATGTGCCAGCTTTTTTCAGCAATGTGACAGGATCAGTTGGAAACCTGCAGAACGAATAATTTATGTTAGTTGCGGTGGGTAATTTCTTTCATAAACTGGCAACATTCATAATTTATTTTCTAAGTGAATAATTTGATAAAATTCATAGAATTAGACCACAAATCGACCTAAAAACTGACTAATTATGAATAAAATATTTGCGAATTGATATCCTGAATTTATTTAGGTGATCGTTACAAGCTTTATATGTTTACTTACGTGTGAAATGATATTTCATCGTATTTTCGCTCACTGCGCTTCTTGCAGCCCAAAATGCTACAACCAACCATTGTAAAATATCTTTTACAATTATTTCTCAGAGGAAACACGCATTTATCACATTAAATCACCAAAAAAAGGCAATAAATATAATTCAGACCCGTTTTGTTTGTCACTGATTATTACAGATTTTGACACTTGAGGTACCAAAAACAGGTCACGCCGATAAGGACAACAAAATCTATTTATGTCCTTTTCGTACTTGTGCTGAGCCATATCAAGTTGTCTCTTTCACTAAAATATATTGCCGATCTGGTTGTGTATATCTGTGATAGCTAATGTCATTTTCATACAATTACATCTTTCCGCAGACGTGAACGCTAACAGTGTGTGGCTCTTGTCTAGACCCCCTGGCCGGGCCAGCGCCGCCGTCCGAGGCCGGGAGTCGCCTGGTACCTGGCCAGGTACTTGCTGAGAGACGAGCGATGCTGAGGTTAGCTCTGCCATCACATTCTCAAGTGGCCCTTGTTTGCTTCTCTTAATACTTTTGCACGAAGTTAGTAACGAAACGAGTAAAACAAGTTATTAACCCTTAATATACATGACATATGGTACTGAGACGTGGTCCTTAACTGTTGGCCTTTTGGAAAAACTCAGAGTCACACAGCGGGCAATGGAGAGAGATATGCTCGGAGTTTCTTTGCGCGATAAAATCCGGAACGAGGATATTCGCCGTAGAACCAGAGTCACCGACATAGCTATTACAATTTGCAAGTTGAAGTGATGCAGATGGCATGCTGTCGTTCAGTGTGGAGGTTAAAGGGAGAGGCCTATGTTCAGCAGTGGACGTCTTCTGGCTGATGATGATGAACCCTTAATATACAAAGTTTCGCGGAAAGGGTTCATTATACTCATCATTTCTACTTTGGGACCAACACTGACATTGCGATAAAATATCAGCTGTTCCATACATTTTGTCAAGAGTGAATGACCGTTTTCTATGGGACAGCGACATTTCAGAGTTCCTTCCATAGTAAAAGTTATTCATAATGATGGGTACTATGGACCCCTTTCGGCTTTCCTCTTTCCGTGTAACCCAGAAGGTTAACGCACCTCGGATCAGACAAACAAGGGAGATATGCCACAGTACAATTATCGTTCATGTTCAAACTACTCCGTTTTTGACTCCTTGCAAGCTTTTATTTAAGTTGGGCTGCAGGCCGAGCGCGGGCTGTGCACAAGCTGCCTCTCCGCTGTTTTAATGCGCGTGCAGACGCGACTAAGCTAGAATATGGATACGTTTCACTTTTTCTCGCAGGATAAAAACGGTGGAAAGACAATTTGTCCACAGCCCGTGGTAGGCTTGCTGTTAGTACCTACATGTGGGACAAATGTGCCAACTGAATTTTAGACCCTTTCTCTCCAACCGATTGACCTGAAATTTTGCATACACTTTTAGTTAGGATGACATTGTCGTCGATTCTGCCACTAAACTAAACCAATCTGCCAGGACTAAAATTATCTGCCTCTCTTTTCATTTTAATATGTGAGAGGATAGCAACAATTTTAAAGCTTTCAAATTTAGTTTGGTTTAGATAACGGTACAACAGAATTGACACCAATGCATGGTTAGCTAAGTGACGTCATTTCTAAATTCAATATGGCCGACTTTTTATTTATTAATAGTATTTATTACCATATTGTAAGTACGGCACACTTACTAAGAAACTTTCATTCAGCGACATCAATGAACGTACTAATAGTCCACATGCAAAAAAAGGGTGGCAAGACTCCCCGTTTTCACCCTTTGGGTACGGATCCCTAAAAATAGAAGTATTGATTGGATACAGTGTGCACACCTCTTACATACACAATGCTTATTATTCTAATAGTGCTAACAGACGCTCGAACGCGGCTGACTTCAACCGCCGTCTGACCAATGGGAGAGAAAGAGAGGGAAATATGATTTTCTCTCCCGTTGGTTGGACGGCGGTCCGTCAGCCGCGTACGAGCGTCTGTTAGCACTATAATAATACTGGCACGTTTTTAAAACAATTATTATTAAATCAGTACACTTGGAAATGACAATGTGTAATAAAAAAATATTAAGTATGTACCTAGTTTTCTTTATGTAAATTCCTGAACCTACGACATCGCCGCCGCTGCTCCGCGCGAGTGGTAGGATCACAGTAGAAACAAAAGTAGAAACGTACCACCTGTGTCAAATCACGATTGAATCGGGTTTTTATAAGCAAGCGTCCTCCATCGTAGACCGCCAGCAGGCGAGTTGGATGTCAAACGCAATCATCACGCATTAAAAAAGCTGTAGTCTGCACATTACTGTGTTCCCGATCAAAGAACATTGTTCCCAGTAAAAATTCAAATAGAATACCTACAATAGAGAATTTGCTACATTCAAAGTATAAGTTCATTGGCTACATTATACTCCAATTTAGACGATAAGTCGCTTGCTTAAGTAGTATTCAACTTCGCTTGTCCGCTATGTCATTGCAGTAGCACTGGCGCTGTAGTCGGATCGTGGTTGCCTTACAACTGCACAAAAAGTCGGCGCAATACGTAACGTGCGCCGAGCTTTGGCTTGGCCTTTATTTTTGCACGTTTGTGACTCTATAGGTATTGTATCTCGATTCGATGGATGAAACCAATAATATATTATTATAACTTTTATTAAGGAGACCTCATGTACCACAGAATTTTCCTAATTTGTTTTTCACAAATATATATTATTTGGGATCCTTAAAATATCAACTCATATTCTAACGGATACTATAAAAAAATACGAAAGATAGCGTACATGGCGGTATGGCATTTTATGCATCAAGCCTGCCCAGTGGCAGTGGGCGAAAACAGTGAGAGGTAACCGTATGGAGGCGGCAAACCTACAAAATACGGGTGCATACCTACAACTCAATTTAACCTTAATATGGCTGCCATTATTCGGGTAGAATAAGACAAGAAAATATCGACATTGAAATATCGTTTATTCATCATATTTTTTTATTTTTATTTTAATATAATTGTAGAAAATTTTCGGGGTGTAGCCTATTGAAATTAGAACACTAAGTTTTTGTTGTTACTTTTTCACACAGCAACGGCATAACCGACAAATAAAACTACATGGAGGTAACTTATATCCTAGCTGTTTTTTTAGTCTATCACACAAGCTACTTTTCCTCCAGGAATACCTAATAGCAGATGGTGTGCCGTGTGGCGAGTGACATCAAACAACAAAACTTAGAGTTTTTACGATAACTCCCAAACAACATTGTATCGATACTTCATTTTAGTTGTTGTCAATTTTGTGATACATACTTGAATAGTGACGATTGGTACGAAACCTTCAGTGCGCGAGCCCGACTCGCACTTGGGCGGATTATTGTTCTTTCTGGTTTCACACTGCGCTAAATTATTATATAGAAAGAAAGAAAATAAATTTTATTCGACACCTTTACAAAAACTTATATCTAAAGGATACAATCAGTGTCGAATGGGTCCGTCTCAGCATAACACAACATATGGTGGAATTGTAAGTATCGCAAACACACACACTAAAAAAAATTATCTAAAAATATGATTTTTTTATCAAATCAAACTAGACATTTTGACTGTTTAAATAATTACGTACCCTTAGAATACTACGTATACTTAGTTATTCCAAGTATGTACCATAGATTGATGAACTATAAGATGGCGAAGTGGCACCCGTTTATAATGTCAGTTTGTATGCGTAGAAAACAGTCCGTAAGATATAATATCTCACAATGAGCGAAAATGTCATTTGTTTTGTTGTTGCAGTCAGTTGTCTGACGTCTGTCAGTTTCAGTTGTCGGCAAAACATTTGAATTTGCGTAGTCAATTCGACTATATTATAATTCAATTATTATACAATAAACTAGTATTTATATTCTCTTTGCAATAAACAGTCGTCTTAATAATATTCTACAGGTTTGGTAATTCCCACTATGGCTAAATTGGCTAAGATCAATTATTGTATACCCAATAACCCACTACCACAAAAATTACGAAACCCACAATTAATAATTAATTACTCTGATCATCTTGATATTAAATTTATTTTCATTCTGCTCTGCTCGGTATTTGTGTTGAAGAAGACGCATCAGCGTTGCTGTATAGAACTGTAAAACGTTACTTTGGGTGATTTTAACAATTGCACTTCTATCGTCATTATATTGTATTTATTGTTTGGCAGAGTCGTGCGTGACTTGCAGTAACGATGGGTCGAGCGTTGCTTACGCTCGTGGCGCTGGCCGCGGCTTCGGTCTGCGCCTCCGCCTTCACCAGGTACTTCATGTTAAGATCCATTATCTTAATCATCTATATATCTTAATCGACCCCTCATCTATTTTAAGCGTTCTACACCTAAGTTAGTTAAGATTTCTTCTGAGCGGACCTAGGTATACATCGGTTTTTAATTTAATCCTAATTTCATATCACCATCGCGACGCTCCCTGAATCTTGTCTACCTATTTTTACCTAAATAAAATAATGCGTGATAAGTACCGATAAACAAATCGCGAAACTTTGAGAATGACTGTTGAAGCACAAATTGGGTTTCAGATTTTGATTGATTAGAATGTCAATTATAAATTATTATAACACCGGCTTGCACTCACAATTATGCAAGTCGGTGTTATAGTAATTTATAATGAATCCTCACGCGAGTTTTGATGAAGTGATTAGAATGTCACTAAAATATGTAATTCGTTGTTCTGTTGTGTATCAGAGTCTCGTATGTCCAGTAATCAGTGCGAATGTTGGTGTTCACGTGCTGACGTAGAGTGTACTGAGAGCGATGTGTGTGTGTGCAGGGTGCCGCTGTACCGCATGCAGAGTGTGCGGCAACACTTCCACGAGGTGGACACAGACCTGACCGTGGTGCGCCGCAAGTACGCCGCCACGGGGCCCGCGCCCGAGCCGCTCTCCAACTACCTCGATGTAAGTACATGTGCGGTACCTATCTACAGCGTCAACTCTGAAATAAAACTCAAGGGACCGAGCATTTTTTTAAATTCGTTGTCACACTTTAAAGTGTGTACTATAATCATGTTAAGTTTGATGCTTGTAAGTATTACCGTTTTCACATTAAAGCTAATACAAAAATACATAAAAAAAATACGTTTGTTGTATTGTGACCCCCCTTTTCTTTTTACTTTTTGACTTTTTTATTATTTGTTAGTCAAACTGCCGTAACATTACATATTCTGTGCAAATTTCAACTGGCTATCTATTACAGTTTGAAAGATACAGCCGTTAATAGCTAGAACAGACTGACTGACAGACAGACATGGTAGTAGACATCTTAGTAATAGGGTCCCGATTTTACCCTTTGGGTACGGAACCCTAAAAATCGGAGCCCTTATAGGATCACTTTGTTGTCCGTCTGTCAAGACCTTTTTTCTCAAGAACGTGTTGAGGTATCAAGTTGAAATTAATATCAAACACTCGAGTATCTCTATCTCTACATTAACGCGCCCAGATACGGTTAGCGGTCGCGCAACATTTTTGGGATACGCGCAACTGGATAGCTTTAAAGAGCTAGCCGTAATGCCCCTGTGGATAAAAGTGATGCAATATTGGCACTGTGCAGTGTTGTCAGTGATAACCTCCGCGCCCACATCGCTCGCGGGTTGTTTTGTCTCCTTATCACTAACATTGTTTGTTATACAGCAAATAACACATTTGTTATCAACCTGCGACTATTAGAGGCACTTTGAGAACAAACAAACTTCTACGGAATTGATAACATTATGGCAGAGTAATGTACTTTGTTACTTGTCCACACACACACACACACACACACACACACAGTGACGACAGCTACAAATAATTAATTAAATAAATAAAATAAAAAATAAAGTAGGTGACGTTCAAGTCAAACTCATTCCCCAGTCAAGCGATGGAGGCTTTACAAGAAACTTCTATGGAGTTTTGGTAACAATACGAAAATACATGTTTCAGTTTGTTAATATCACTAACCCCACACTCGAGCATGTTCACGAGCATTTGATAAATAATAATCCACCATTATTACGCATTAACACTCGAAAATACACAAGTTTAGGAACATAATACAACGAGCCGACATGTTGTTTCACGTTGGCGCCACAACTCCCCGGCCCCCGGCGAGTGTGTGGGTCGCCAGCTGACACCAGCGTGTGTGCGCAGGCGCAGTACTACGGGCCGATCTCCATCGGCGCGCCCCCGCAGTCGTTCAAGGTGGTGTTCGACACGGGCTCCTCCAACCTGTGGGTGCCCTCCAAGAAGTGCCACTACACCAACATCGCCTGCCGTACGTATGCACACACACACATACTATACAGGTGGAACTTTTGACAAGGAAACTGTTTTGCGATTTTTGAAGTTTCTTGTGCTAACCCAAGTTGGTCTCTTAGACTTTAATCCTTATAACAAACGGGATCTAATGGCGTCACAAAAGCATTTTTTTCTCTATGATTGTAAATACTTTCAAAATCTGTAAACGCCAATAAAAATGTCTCAAAAATGGTTGGAATGTCTCATACCGTGTCGTGTAGTTATAACACTTACTAGTTAGTAGCCCTCACTGTAGCCTCCCAGTATGGTACCTCTCACCCGAGTCCCGACTTCCGAGCCCCGGGACAGGGCAGGGACACCCTCTCCCGTGTAATGTTGGTTACACTCGTACATATCGCCAGTTGTGTGCCGGCACTCAACATTATTATGGTTCTTATCATCTTCCACGGTGTTTCTGAGAAGCTACATCATGGGGTTCTTCAAAAGGCGAGTTAATCGAGTCCTAAAGGGTCGGCAACGTATTTGTGATGCCTCTGGTGTTACAAGTATCCATAGGCGCCGGTGACTGCTTACCATCAGGCAGCCCGTATGCTTGTTTGCCACCTATGGAATAAATAAATAAAAATGTGACTGAGATAACCATTATCACCTTGAAGTAGTCCTCGCATGTTTGTGTCTGGAGCCGCGCCAACGAAACAAACATTATGTTGTTTACAATCTGTACTGATGGTTGAGTAAGTCGACACACACATACACAATATTTTATTTGTAACAAAAGAATCAGAATCAGAATCAGAATATATTTATTGCAAGAACTGTGTACAAAAGATGTTCATAATAACTAGGGTATCAACAGTTTACCCATTTCGGGCGTGCAATTTTTTGTTTAAAATTATATAAAACTAACGAAAACTATATAAAACTTACGAATAATAATTACACATAAAGCATTTACATTACACATAGAACGAAATAATAATTATACATAAGAGTAAGTATTTACATTTGCTTGGCTTAACTTGTTATAATTCAATAAAACTAAATATCTAATTATCATCTAAGTATTCTTTAAGACTATAATAAGTTTTTATTATAAGCCAGGCTTTTAAATTAATTTTAAACTGTGGTATTTCTAATGACTTCAATTCTGTGGGCAAATGATTGTAAATTTTAATGGCAGTATAGAAAGAACTATTATAGAACATGGAATTATTTACTTGACGTATGCATATGTTGTACTTTTGTTTACAACGCAATATGTCAGCACGGCTTGAGTGAATGTTATAGAAGTAAGTTCCATTATTCTTTATAAATAAGCATAATTCTAATATATAAATTCCTGTAACGGTGAGAAAGCTATTTTCTTTAAATACATTTCGTAATGTATCAGTACTTTTTAAATTATAAATAATACGGAGGCATTTCTTCTGTAAAATAAAAGTTGATTCTACTTCAACCGAGTTCCCCCAAAATATAATGCCGTAACTCAAGTGAGGATATACATTGCCATAGTAGGCGTTTGTAGCAATGGCTTTTGAAGTAGAATCTTTAATTATTGATAGAGCATAGCAGTATTGAGACAGTTTAATATTAATTTTATGTATATGTTGTTTCCAGTTTAAGTTAGTATCTAAAATCACCCCCAAAAAATTTGATTCTTGGACTAAATCGACTTTACTGCCGTTATTTTCAATATTTAGCTGTGGAGATTTTTGTTTGTAGTTTTTAAAGTGAATTAATTTAGTTTTATCAATATTAACCTTTAAATTTATATTATTCAGCCAATTTACGATATTTTTTAAGGTATTATTTATTTCTAATTCAAATTCTTTTTCGGACTGAGCATTTTTTGGAATGTATACTGTCGCATCGTCAGCAAACATAATACTTAGATGCTTTGTAACTAAGGGTAATTCATTAATATATATTAGGAATAGGAGTGGTCCTAGTATGCTACCTTGGGGCACTCCTAATAATATATTCATAAATTTTGATAAAACTGGGTGAACTGTTTTTGTGTCGTTATCGTAGGTCTTTAGAGATATGGCTTGGGTTCGGTTTTTTAGATATGATTCAATCAGTTTAAGAGCTTGACCTCTAATACCAACGTGTTCCAGTTTGTTAAATAACGTTTGGTGTACCACACAATCAAAAGCTTTAGACAAATCTATAAATAATGCCACACCTGTTTTTTTAATATTTAAGTCATCCCAGACCTGCTTGAGCATTTTGAATATTGCCAGGGATGTATTTTTGCCCTTTTGAAAACCAAACTGATTTTTATTGAGGATATTATCTGCCTTAAGAAACGAGCACAATCTGTTGTATATAGCTCTTTCAAATATTTTAGAAAAACATGGTAAGAGTGCTATTGGTCTATAATTATTTACATCGTTTTTGTGTCCTTTTTTGTGTACAGGTATTATTAAAGCCCGTTTAAGTTCATCGGGAAAACATCCAGTAGAGAGAGAAAGGTTGATAATGTGGACGAGAGGATCAACAATAAAGTCGATGCAGCTTTTTATTAATTGCATTGAAATATTATCATGTCCAGCAGACTTCTTATTTTTAAGTTTTTTAACAATATTTGCAATTTCTATTTTGTCCACTGGAGCCAAAAAGATTGTTTTGGGATTTGGTTGAGTTAGGTTTTTATTGTTAAAATTATTAGTAGGAACGTTAGAATGTGAAATTTTATTTATATTAATAAAGTGATGGTTTATTTTTTCGGATATTAGCAATTGATCGGTAATATTTTCGTTGTTTATTTTTAAATAATCTATACTAGTATGTATGTTGTTGACAGGACATGTATATTGTTTTATAATTCCCCAAGTGGCTTTTGTTTGATTCGTACTTCTCTTTATGTACTTTATGTTGGTAGCCTTTTTTGAGAACTTTATTACTCGTTTTAATGTTCTCGAGTACCTTTTATATTTATTTACGTTGTTTTCAGTATTGTGTGTACATGTTTTTAAATATAACTCTTTTTTTCTTTTACAAGATATCGCAATACCTGCAGTTTTCCAATTTGGCTTCCTCCTATGATATATTTTTACCCTTTGTAAAGGTATGCATAAATTAAATATAAGGGTAAATATTTCTATAAATTCAGCATAAGCTTTATTGACATCAGTTTGATCATAAACATTAGAAAAACTAAGTTTAGATAGATAATTTATAAATATATGTAGATTTGTGTCTATATTCCTTTTTTCTTCAAACCAATACTTTTCATTAAAGCTAAGATTTGTTTGTATTTGAATTTTTTGTGATGTGTGATCGGTTAGCTCTTTTTGTAAGTGAATAATTTCAGTTTTATATTGTTTAATGTTCGTCAGAATATTATCAATGCACGTTTGAGAATGAGGTGTAATCCTAGTAGGTTCTGCAATGGCAGGATGCATTTTGAATGAAGTCAAAGTGTTTCTAAATGTTTCACTGATTTTGTTTTTCTCTAGTAAGTTTATATTAAAATCCCCCAATATGAAAACTTTTTTCTTGTTATGTCTAGCCCTGACAGTTAGTTTGTGTAGCAGCGTTTCAAGAGTTTGAATGTAGAGGTTGAAGTTGCTATTTGGAGCCCTGTAATTGCATATTATAATTGCATTTAATTCCGGCAGCAGTATTCCACAACATTCAAAATGACTTTCAATTGACATTTCAGCTACCCAATCAAGTTTTTTGTAATTTACAGAATTTTTAACATACACACAAACTCCACCTTGTACTTTTTTCTTTCTTGAAAAGTGAGCTGCTTTTTTATATCCATCAATTTGTAATATATCCGCTTCGTTGTCACGTAAATGTGTCTCCGTAAAGCAGCATACATGAGGTTTATGTTCACTATTAATTAGTTCTATGTCATCAACTTTATATCTCATACTACGTATATTTGTGTGCATTATATTAAATGAATTTTTATTATCAGTATTGTTAGTTACGAAAAAACTGAGTTTCATTTTCAGTTGGTTTGTTGGTGGAGTGTTTCTTCAATGTGTGGTCGTGTTGTTTTTTAAAATAAAAAGGTATAGTCCCTGGTCTGCAAGTAGGTTTGGTAGTCAAGGTTTTTTCAGCAGTTTTATTTTTGTATGCCGTAGTTTTATTAATTTTATCAAAATAGTAGGGTATAGTTCCAGTTTTCATTTTGATTTGAGTTTTATGGCCCAAGGACCGTGTAATATTTTCGTCTAGATATGACGCAGCATAATCATCTACATTTATTTGATTGTTTATTAATCTCGCCACGTACGTCTCGTACGAGTTTTTCGGAGCTTTCCTAAAGTTGTTTGACGGTGAAGCAATTTCTAAGTATTTGCAATGTTGAAACTTTCTAATCATGTTTTTGAAATGTGAATTTAGTATATCCTTATTTAAGTACCGGTTATGCAATATTCCTACTATAATTACATTTTGACATTTTAATGATTTGAGCATTGTTGACATTTCTAACAGTAGTTTTGTAGGGTTTGTATCGTTTGTTCCTACGCTTATTACCATCCAGTCGTTTTCTTGTAGATTTAGTTGGTCAAAATCCGTGTTTGGCAGTATGTACTCTCCTGGTGCTCCGGAGTGGGCGAAGTTAATGATCCTGTAAGTTCTTGAATTTTTCTGTTTAGATCGCAAGTTTATCATTTGTGCTGCTAAATTCTTACATGTTTGATCTCCAATTATCACTATTCTATTTCGTTTATCTGAGGCCCGATTTGTCTCTGTTTTATTATATGTGTTACATTTTACAGGTTCAGCAACTGATGTACCATATTGCATATTCTGTTTTTTATTTTTATTTATAGCACGTAATGGTTGGGGTGGTTCAGATATATCATTTCTTTCCTTCGTTGCTCGCTTTTCTTTTGTCTGTTTGAGATCCGTTGTAGTAATCTGTACTTTACCTGAAGCTGACTTTCGTTCGTTCTTGCTTAATTCGTCCATTTGGCGACTCATACGTAGAGGTGTCAAAGGAAGTTCGATTGTAGTTTTATCATCTACTTTTGATGTATTTTTGGAATTTTTTCTTGGGGTAGTTCCATTCAGAGTAAGAGATTCTTTCAATGCTAAGTTTTCTGTGTGTAATTTATTTATTTCTTCTTTAGCTTTAATTAATTGGTTGGTCAGCTCTTCAATTTCTAGTTTAAGATGAAGCATTTCGTAATTTTTACTCATTGGGGCATTGTTTTCGTTAAAGTGTGATGTGGTATCTTTTGAAAAAGTCTGATCTTCAATCGATTGATCCAATAGTGAAATGTCATCCATTGATATTTGTAAGCTGAACGCCTTTGGTTTTCTTAAGGTAACATTTTCATTTGCATTTTTGTTGGAATTATGGTGGGTACCGACAGGAGTGTTCGAGTTATCACCTGTTGATTTTTTGTTGCAGATACACGCCTGACACTTCCAAGTAGCTTTCTTCTCAGGTTCCATGATATAAAATCTAGTCGTCGATACATTTCCACAGATTAGGTCGTACGTAAGATTGCACGACGAGCACAGTAGGTAAAAATACACACACACAAACACACACTTAGAGCACATATTTACCTTATACTATTCATAGTGCAGAAAGAAAGACTGCTGACGTTATTTACTGAACGTCGGCGTAGACAAGTAATACGCGACCTGAACGTCGGCGCAGACAAGTAATACGCGACCTGAACGTCAGCGCAGACAAGTAATACGCGACCTGAACGTCAGCGCAGACAAGTAATACGCGACCTGAACGTCGGTGTTTTAAAAAAATATTATAGTTCGCAAACAGCCGCGTGCTAAACGTTTACACAATAATTGTTACAATATAAGGTACATTTAGGATGCAATAATTATTTTGTAAATAGTTTTTATATACATATTTCTCTTTATTCTTTCTGTGTGGAGCGCATAATATCATTTATTTCTAGAAAGGCAGTGTAGGTACTTGTACCGACCGACTGACCTGTAGATTTGCCTTCGATAAATATTTTCATTTCAAGACTACCCTCTAAATTAATGGATCGGTGGCAGGAGACGAGGCTGAAGTGAGAAGAGGTGACGTCACCAGTGTCGTTGTGTTGCAGTGCTGCACAACAAGTACGACAGCAGCCGGTCCCGCTCGTACCGCGCCAACGGCACCGAGTTCGCCATCCAGTACGGCTCCGGCAGCCTGTCCGGGTTCCTCTCCACCGACGACGTCACCGTCAGTACCACACACATACGGGCCGGTGTCCACCGCAGGGGGCGGCGCTCCCGGCGCACGTGGTGGACACCGGACCTGATGGAGTATTGCTTGAAGTTTGGCGCGGGTTGTTGTATAGTTTGTTAAACTAACTTCATACACTTGTTCGGCCAACCCTAGCCAGTGTCCATGACATCCAAATGTTTGGAAAATATAGCTTTTAGCGATAAGGCCGCCTTTTGTACCTATGTACAGTACCAGTTGTACCTCTCATTATAAGAGGGGCATGCCAAAAGAAATTAGATACTCCATGGTAATTTGATTGATACTGGCAAGTTATACACCATAGTAAAGGTTGGTTATTTACTTATAAATTTAAAAATGGAACACTCGATAAATCTTACCATTTTTTTTTAAAATATTTTTTTTGTGGTTCAATCTGGCGGGAATTTGCCGTAACAATGGAGCTCACTCGACGTGATTTTCGTATTATGATTTATTATGACTTTAAAAAAAGGTTTAAAGCCTCAAGAATGTTTTGAACTTTTAGTCACGACTTTTGGTGAGTCTGCGTGTTCACGTGCAACTGTTTTTAATTGGTTTGCTGAATTTAAAAGAGGACAGGTTAGCTTTGAAGATGAGGCGAAGCCAGGACGGCCGCCAACCGCAGTTACTCAAGAAAATGTGCAAGCTGTGGAAAAAAATATTCGTGAGAACCGACGAATTACATAAGTAGAGCTTGAGCGTGAACTGGGTATTGGATCAGCAACATTGCAAACCATCATTCATGATCAACTGTTCCTCCATAAGCGTTGTTCAAGATGGGTGTCGCACAAACTCAAAGATTTGCAGAAAGACCGTCGAGTGGATTGGTGCAAATTTATGATAGATACATTTGATTCTGGAGAGAAAAAAAAAACGTTTATGATATACTGACAGCTGACGAAACATGGCTATATAACTACGACCCTGAAACAAAGTGACAGTCCAGTCAGTCCACAGTACGGTGCTTTGAAGATGAGCCGACTGCAACAAAATGTCGCCGAGCACGAAGCACACAGAAACAAATGGTTGCCTCATTTTTCTGGAAGACGGGACATATTGCTTCGGTAGTGCTAGAAGATCAAAAGCCAGTTAATTCAGAATGGTATGTGACAGTTTGTGCCCCAAGAGTATTGTCAGCTTGGTGTGACAAGCGGCCGAAGTCAGGAACCCAGCACCTGCTCTGGCACCACGACAACGCTGCCCCGCACACTTCTGCTAGAACACTTGACTATTTCAGTTTAACAAACGTCACTATTCTGCTTCACCCGCTATATTACCCTGACCTAGCACCCTGTGATTTTTACCTTTTTTCCGAAAATTCAAGAAAAATTAAAAGGAAAGCGATTTGAGAACAAAGAAGATGCCCTGGCAGCTTATAACTATGAAATTTCTGAGGTGTCTAAAGAAGGGTGGTCATTAGTATTTTCCAAGTGGTTTATACGGACGGACAAGTGTATACATGTTCACGGTGAATACTTTGAAAAAATAGATAACTTAAATAAAGAATAAACTCTGAAACTTTTAAGTATCTAATTTCTTTTGGCATGACCCTCGTATGGCGTGACTATATAAAACAAATATTTGGTACCTACTAACCTATTGTTCTCTGAGCCACGATAGCGCTTAATTTGTAAATGCTACTCGCGGTCACTCGATCGAAGAGTGACCGGACTTGTCTGTGCGACCTCTATTTAGAATGATATAACAGTGTAAGTAAGTAGTACAGTCGCCGTGCGTGTAGTGAGAGTTGACGGTGTCGCAGGTGGGAGGCATCACGGTGTCGCGGCAGACGTTCGCGGAGGCCATGTCGGAGCCCGGGCTGGCCTTCGTGGCCGCCAAGTTCGACGGCATCCTCGGCATGGGCTTCCCCAGGTACTACATTCACTTTGATCTAAAGTTCCCGTTTTATCGACCCGCATTCTCAGTTTTACTTACGTTGCATGTATGAGTATGTATACAGGGTTACTGGTAGCTACTAGGCATGGCGCACTCCGGACTTTAGGTATGTTTGGCCGGTGTCCCTTCCCGAGAGGGTCATAGCAGGGCAATCAGTGGCCGCTCGGCTCGCGCCCGGCCTGCACGTTACGCTAGCCACGTCGCGCGTAATTAAGCATCTTTTCTGTCAGGGACCTTGCCCTATTATTTTCAACAGAATCTGCAAATTTGGTCTCCCAAATGAGGTATCCATGTTTCATGTAGTTTTTACCTAAATATGCATCGGGATGATGATCTTGTAATAGGCCTCTTAAACTTATACTTTTGCATGATTGTTGTTGGACCAAATTCAGAATAAGCGTTAGTTTTTTTGTGCAGATTAAATGTCATTCTAATTAAAGTAGAATATAAGTAGTAGGTAAGTACTACATAGGCTACATAGCAAGTAAGTAAATACTAATAAGTATTCTGTGTAACACCCCTCTCGAAGAGGGAGGCATGTGTTCAGCAGTGGACGTTTACTGGCTGGTGATGATGATGATTCTGTGTAAATATCAAGAAGACAACCCTAACGTTACACGTGCCGCGTCAGGAGAGATAGAGCTACGTGATAGAAAGAGGGCGGCCTTCTAGGTGAATATAGCGAGCGGTATTCAGCGCTGTACGGGTTGAATTGCTACTTTATTGCCTCGTAGATAGAGTCCTTATTTATTTAAATTTGTTCGCGGAGTGAACCTTCTGTGTCTATTATGTCTTCTGTGCCACTAGCTAGCAACCTCTCGCAGGTACAAAAGTAGTTATCATACATGATTACTTTTGTTCTATTATTTAAATTCTTAATGGGTACACTATTTTTTTGTATGAAACATTATTTTGTTTTGCATTTTAAAGCAGCTAGAGTAGGCTCCTGGCTCCATGCGGACCCGCGTCCCTTCTCATTTGAAACCGTGTACAGTAAAGTACAGTTGTCATTAAGAGCTCAAATATTTCTGTTTGGGTATTACTAGTATTTTATCTATGCTAGTATTCAACATTTTGATAATTCAACTGTCTGCGAAGTCGATGTTATGAACCTAAAGGTAAAAAAGCAGATGATTAAAAGTCATAGAACAAAATCAATTAAGAATGATGGTTAATTATTTTTGTCATGACTTTGGATACAGAGTCCTTCAGTCGTAATATTAAACATGGGTGCGAGGGTCGCCAGCAGTAACCAGTAGCCCTGTGTACTGTGTAGAGCAGTGTAACGAGGCGTGTGTTTGTCGGCAGCATCGCAGTGGACGGCGTGACGCCTGTCTTCCAGAACATGGTGGCGCAGGACAAGCTGCAGCCGGTGTTCTCCTTCTACCTGAACCGGTGCGTACTCAGCCCTGCCGGGGCGGAGATCGTCCCCGTGCAGCCAACAACTCTGGCTTTAGTATAAAGGCAAATCGTAGTATCGACCGTAATGAAGAGTAAAATTACAAAGTTAGCAAGTTCGTAGACAAAGGTATTTAAACTTGTTTTTTTTACGAATCTGTAGTTTATTGCCGCTTCAACGTCGCATTAAGCACATAAGGAATTTGGAATCAATTGGCTTTGTTTAACTCTACAGAATTTAACCTAACCTGAAACAAAAAAATATTATATCTGCAACAAAATAAATACAATGAACTTTGTTAATGATACTAATACATGATATATAATCGCGAGCAAATCGGTTTGTTCGAGACAAGCGTGTTCTATGGAAGACCGCATCATCGCTTAACATATATAATAATAATAAAATGGTAAAAGGGTCAGATGCAGAAGGCGGTAATCCTTGACACGGCACGTATTGTCAGGAGGTTCCTCACTCTGCAGCCCTAACCACCGGTAGCTTGGGCCCTGCCCCGCTGCCGGCGGCACTCTAGGTTTAGGTTTTGTTATAATATTTTATGTTTTTATAGGAAATATTGTAAAAAAACGTAAATTTAAGAAGAAAAATAAATATGTGAATAAAATAAAACACTTACACTATGTTTCCACATCGACGTCGTTTGGTTGCAACCTAAATTTTCCACCTGGAGGTTGATAAAGTTGTAACGCGGGCGAGGTGCGCCGCCCTAGCGCTCCGCTGCTGACTCGGGGACCGGAGACGACACATTTTTTCAAATAAAACGTAACTATTTATTAACGATAAGCTCACGTAACTGGAAGCCAGTTCCGCTCCAGCAGCCTAACGGCACAATACGCGGTCAGGGAGTTTGAGCTGGTGGTTGTTTGTGACGCAGCGACCCGGCGGCGGCGCAGGGCGGGGAGATCATCCTGGGCGGCTCCGACCCGGCGCACTACACCGGGAACTTCACCTACGTGCCCGTTACCAGGCCCACCTACTGGCAGTTCCACATGGACTCCGTCACTGTCAACAAGCAGACCTTCTGCGCTAATGTGAGTCGCGAAACGAACACTTACCAGTTGCCACCGTCGCATCACCTGCAGTTACCGCCATCACCCTTGACATCCTGTAAGCACTGAGGTGCTGGCTCCCTGAGTCTTGTGCATTTATTGAAATTATATTACAACAGTAAATTTTTATGATAGGTACATAGTTATCTCACTTTTTGTAAATTGTTACTACCCCATACTATAGTCCCCTGAGAAACGCGTGAACTGATTACTTGCCCTCTCGCTCGCACAGTCGACGTTTTGGTTTAAAACAACTAGCCGCGCTTCCATCCGCGGGAACTTCCTCGTGAACGTTGATCCACACTCTTCCAGAACACGGGGTCGTGTGGTTGCCCTATACTCCAGAACACGGGGTCGTGTGGTTGCCCTATACTCCAGAACACGGGGTCGTGTGGTTGCCCTGTACTCCAGAACACGGGGTCGTGTGGTTGCCCTATACTCCAGAACACGGGGTCGTGTGGTTGCCCTGTACTCGTTATTGTGAAGGAGAAGTTTTCAGTTACACCAACAAATAAGAAAGAAGAGAATCCGATAGCAGTTTTAATAAAATTATAATATTAGAGAATATGTTTAATGCAGCGATTCGCACCGCAATACAAAACAACATTTTTTTTTACATTTTGATAGGTAGAATAGCGAAGCGACACAAGTGGTAGAAATAGTGAACTAACTACTCTTTACGAAGGTTCGCAACCTTCTTTATATAAAACATAATATATAGTTGAAATCGTTGAGAAGGAAGTTTTCAAAATCCTAAAAACACTAGACTGTAATAAAGGCGCGGGCCCTGACGGATTGCATCCAATTCTGATCTCAAATTGTGCGAGTAGTTTGACTCTCCCAATATCTTATCTATTTAAACGTTCTATTAAGGAAGGAGTCATGCCTAAGATCTGGAAAAAAGCAACCGTTACCCCAATCCACAAAAAAGGGCCTAAACAAGAAGTGACTAACTATAGACCTATTTCCAAACTCTGTGTGTTCGCAAAATCTCTGGAAAAAATAATTCATACTCAAGTTTATACATCTCTTAAACATACCTTTATCTCTCAGCAACATGGTTTTCTGAGAGGACGATCTACCTTAAGCAACTTGCTGGAGTTTACTGATATTTTGCTCAGAGATATGGAATGCGGGGGTCAAGTAGATGCAATATATACCGATTACAGTAAGGCGTTCGATCGAATAGATCACGTGATCTTGCTGGACAAGCTTCAATTGGCAGGTATTCGCGGAGATCTCCTTAGGTGGTTCAGCTCGTACGTCAATGGCCGCTGCCAAACTGTGGTCTTGAACGGCTTTGCCTCACATTCCTGTCTCTCTGCTATACCATCGGGTGTCCCACAGGGCTCAATTTTGGGACCTTTGATGTTTATTTTGTTTATTAACGATATACATAAATGCTTTGTCAACTCTAACTTTTCGCTATTTGCAGACGACATGAAAATATACAAAAAAATTAACTCAATTTATGATTGCTTATTGTTGCAACAGGATCTAGACAGACTACAGGAGTACTGTTATGTTAACAAATTAGACCTTAACGTTTCTAAATGTAATTGCATCTCCTTCACTAGGTCTCCTAACTCATTAATTTTTGACTACATTTTAAATCATCAGTCGCTCCAACGTACTGACCATGTCAGAGATCTTGGCGTCACCCTTGACTCCAAGCTACTTTTCGACAAGCACGTGGAAAACATAACCAGTAAAGCCACTAAATCGCTTGGTTTCATCTTTCGAATCACCAAAAACTTCAAAGCACTAAAAACATTAAAAATCCTATACTGTTCTTTAGTAAGGAGTCATTTGGATTATGCATCCCAAGTTTGGAATCCATGCTATGAATTGTACATAGATAAAATTGAAAAAGTACAAAGAAAATTCCTGCGCTTTATCAACTATAAGCACAGGATACATGTCGCCAGCTACGAATACAGTTGTAAACACCACCATGTACTTCCTTTAGTTCAGAGAAGAGAAGTGGCTGATGTAACCTTTCTTCACAATTTGGTTTTAAATAACGTTGACAGTAGCACTCTTCTATCCAAATTAAACCTACAAGTACCCAGTCGTATCAACACTAGGCGCAAATGTCTTAAACTCCGCGCTGACTTGTGTTCGACAAACTACAGATACAATTCGTACTTTATCCGAATTTGCAATACCTTTAATGCTAAGTATACCGAGCATGTTGACTTATTTACCGCTAAAAGGAATTTCTTCAAACAGTATGCATGTGCCGCTTTCTTCGAAACTAGTACATAAACCATTACTAATTTTCTACATTATTTTTTATTACTATTATAAACCTCGGTGGGCTGATGTGGCTTCTTTTCATGTATTATATCAATGTAATTATGTATACATAGTAATTACCGTTTAGCTATTATTTTTACATCTCTGTCTTAGGATCTGGACCGTAAACATCTTTCGATTTTATAAGTGAAAACTTTTTATGGCTTTTGTCTACTATCTACCTACTATAATTAGTTAGTTTCAGCTGTTTGTTTTCCGAATAGTGTAAAAAAAATAAAAAATTAAATTGTATACAATATAAATATAATATTGACAAGGATGGCGAGGCGAGTACGCCACAGGGAGTGGAGACGTGATGTGACGCGGTGTTGCAGGGCTGCGAGGTGATCGCCGACACCGGCACGTCGCTGATCGCGGGCCCCACGCGGGACATCGCCGCCCTGAACGCGGCCATCGGAGCCACGGCGCTGGTGTCGGGCCAGTACATGGTGGACTGCAGCCTGCTGCCGCGCCTGCCGCCCGTCACCTTCTCCATCGGGGGCCAGCCCTTCACTCTGCACGGGACCGACTACGTGCTCCGGGTCAGTTCACTGCGGGCTACAGTCGGCCAGCCAACGCCGAGCTCGAACAGAGCTCCAGTGTGACGTGTGCGCTCGTCTAGTGGCGGGTGTCGCTCGTCTAGTGGCGGGTGTCGCTCGTCTAGTGGCGGGTGTCGCTCGTCTAGTGGCGGGTGTCGCTCGTCTAGTGGCGGGTGTCGCTCGTCTAGTGGCGGGTGTCGCTCGTCTAGTGACGTGTGCGCTCGTCTAGTGGCGGGTGTCGCTCGTCTAGTGACGTGTGCGCTCGTCTAGTGGCGGGTGTCGCTCGCTCGACACTGGCAACAACTTTCTCTATAACTAGTATTCATTTTACTATATACAGTCATATGGGAAGGATACAAACAGAACAACTATTTTTTTTTATCATACTAGGAAGCTCGGAGCTAACAATTAGATTTGATGTTCATTTGAAGAATGTAACATCTGCTATTTCTCTTCTTTTAGAAAGGAGGATTGTTCCAATAGTTATTATGCATTAAATCCGCGCGTGCAAATGTATCGGCTAGCGGCTAGCGTGCTGCAGCTTAGACCGCATCATCGCTTCACTTCAGGCGAGGTGGCGGCCAAACGCAAGCAGTAGCGTAAAAAAAAACATACAAAAATAAAACAATTGTAATGGTGATAACAAATAACCACAGACATAATTTATTTGCAACGCGAACAACTATTCGTATTTGTTTTGATTCGGCCCTTCTGGAGATCGATGTGGGAGGCCCGTCCAGCAGTGGACGTCCCACGGCTGAAATGATGATGATTTGTTTTGATAATCTGGGACCTTATCGATTCCCTTAAGCTGGTAGTTTGTCCTGTTGGACGTAGGCTCCGTGTTCAGCGCCGCAGTAGTTCACTATCCGTCTTCCCAGTCTCTGCTGCTCTGGACCACCATTTTGTGATCGCTTTAATTGAGGCGATGGTAGGCTGCGTATCTACCAGAAATATCTTAACTAATTAAAGCAGTATGCGAGGAAAACATCAACCAATAGCAGGCGAGGCGAGACAGAACTAAAATATCCTTTTGGTAGATTTTATCGTCGCGCACCGCTCGTCTTCCTCGCATATGTCAGGTGGATACGCAGCCTAGCGAACACTTTCAAAGCCGGGATAAGAGAGCCCCAGAAGCGTGTAAATTATTTAACAGAATAACATGTATAATTTGTGTCGATGTGCAGATCTCTCAGTTCGGCAAGACTGTGTGTCTGTCCGGGTTCATGGGGCTGGACATCCCGCCGCCGAACGGGCCGCTGTGGATCCTGGGAGACGTGTTCATCGGACGCTACTACACGGAGTTCGACGTCGCCAACAAGCGGCTCGGGTTCGCGCCCGCCGCCTGAGCCCGTACGCTGCGCCCGCGCCGCGCCGGTCTGCCGACACGCCACCGACCTCCGATACCACATCGACGCGGGCCTCACCGAGTCCAGCTCGGCGAGCTAGGAACACAACGTGATTAATTCATTTACACGTATCGCGGGAATATCTCCAAACTTGTACTCGTATGATGACTAAGCATAATACTGTCAGACACTTGCGATAGTGAGGGAAGCCGAAACTATAGTCGCTCCAAGCATTTATTTGCTCTGACAGCTGCAATAACATAAAAAGCTGAATGAACGCACGAATTTTAATCACTTTCGCTAGGTTTTTGCATAATTATACTTCAGTGAAATAATAAAAGAAAATGTTTTTAGCTGTCAGAGCAAATAAAAGAATGGAAATGCAGTAGCTAGCTTGCGACTCCGTGTGTTTACTTGTCCCGACTCCTCCCTGGGTTGTGTGTGTTAGAGTGCTCGATGTGCCCTCTGTCGGTTCTGCTGACTTCCATGGCGTGGCTTGTTAAATACGCGCGGTTTTTTTTATATTTTAAGGCTTTCACTCATTCTTATTGCGATTAATTCTGAATAGATAAATGCCTTATTGGATAGAGAATGGTAACTGTGTTAAAAAGACAATACCAAAGAAATGCAAATAACATTATGCTAAGGTATATTACTTTGTATACCAGTACTTGTAGAACGTTACGTATTTGTATTTGCTATATTATTATATATTGTTTGGTGCAGAACACTGTGTGGTTGGTACGGTACATGACAACAGCCCACTTGGTTATATTCCTCATGTTTCACTTTATAGGGTAGTTAAGTCTGTATTCGTTTTTATCTTAATAAATAAACAAAGTAAAAAAGGTATTTTCATTTATTCTACCTTCGTCACCAACATACATTACAAATAATACATAAATAATCGATTCTCTTGAAAAGAAAAATCCATTTAGTAGTTCATTTAAATACTATTTCTTTATTTTAAATAAAACGTTATTTTTTTTTTTTAAGTAGATAAATTATAATTACATAATTTGCTGAATATCTTACTGGCTACAGAGACTTGTAGAATAGGCTAGGGGCGGGGCGAGGGCTACGAGAGCCCTAGCTTGCGTTTTTTCCTGAACTTGTTGACGTAGGCCTCCACTAGCGACTGGATCTTGGTCGGGTTGATCTCGCCCGTCTTGTTGTGACAGATCTGGAACAACAACATGCACACATCGCTACACTATTCACGGGAGAGATATCAACAGAAAAACACATCAGGCCGCTCCACACAAATTGCCATACCCTGATTGGGATTATGTGTGATCATAATGTTCAATATAATATGACTTGACTTGAGAAGCTGGTCTTGATAACATTTTGTAAGGAAGTACTTGTAGGACATAATGAGGATGGACAGTAACATAGTTTTTAGCCAAAAATTATAGGAGCAGTTCTACCTGCTAGTTCTAATTCCCATTATTCAAAACACGCACTGCTCATTGTGTGCACTAGTAGGTAGCTCGTGATATGAACGACTCCGTCGAACGAGACATGTTGCTTATGTTATTCTGGTCTGAACCTTTCCACGTGCCTGATGTTAAGCCTGACGCGGACTGGCATGGAGCATGTTGGCGTAGAAGTAACTTGTTCACTCTCGATTTGAAAACAACCATATATTGTCCTTGTTTTGGAGAAAAAGAGCAATCTCTTTGTATAAGCTGAGCTGTTCTGGTGAGAAGAATCGTCACATCTTATAGATGCCGAGCTTCTTTATGGCTAATTGAGCTTTTGACTGAACTTATGGGCCTAAAAGAGTAGTTGAGAGAGTAACACCAAGGAGCTCGAGGTAGTCTGTTATCGGCACAGACTCATCACGGAAACAGTTGACATGCCATCTAAACAAACACGCCAGGATCTTGGTGGCATTGAACTAAATTATGTTGGCATCAGCATCACCCTAATCGGAGACTGCCTTAAGGGACCGATTCAAGCGCTCCACCATAACCTCTGTGTGACTGGATCTGTGGCCTCCTGGCTAATGTGTTAGATTTGTAGTTCTCTTCTAGAGTAGACTCTTAACTGTGCTGTCGTCTGTGACGTCTGTGTACCCAAAATATCAGCTAGACTTCAACAGATTGCTAATTTAACACTTGACATTGCAGAGAGCATCAGCCCCTGGGGAACACCGGCATTGATAGCTGTTTAGCCCAATGAGCAGCCGTCAATAACCACTGGTGTCGATCGGTCTCGGGTAGTCCGATATTCAAAGACACAGAAGCCAGTAGACAGGCCTTACTAGGAAGCTTGCTAATACGGTTCATGCCAAACCCTGTCAAAGTCATACGAAATGCAAGCGCCCCCCGTGTTTCTCGATGTCATGGTTGGTAGGGTCGGCACAACTACTTTTTAGGCGCGGCTGCATGTTAGTAAATTTCCAATATTTTGGCACTGGACTTGTGTCAAGACGTCGTGCTACCACAGGAGACCATTCTGACCACAACTCCTCAGAACATTGGCTGAAATACCACCAGGGCTACAGGCCTTGTTCACTGGCACACTGTATAGCATTTAGCTCTCTCTCTATGACTCTCGTTACTTGGCAGAATCGGAGGTATCTCGCGCTGGGCGTAAAGACTGCAAAGAGAGAAGCTCACAGGTTTGCCTTCTCTACAGCGGTGTAAGCCAGCATAAGGTCAGGCATTATGAGTGAAGGCAGTGAGAAGCGGTAAAAGTTTGCTCCTACCGATTCAACTAGAGACCAGGACAGTTACTACCCGCAAGATAAGAACTCAGTTTGATCTCTATTCGACAGATGCTGACAAAGTGAGCATCCTGCAGTTTTTTATGGTTTGACAGACTAGGCGTTGGAGTTCACCGGATGTTAAGTGATGATCATCTTCGACGGTAAACACGCCTCTATTTATTTTATTGTGTTTAACTCGTAATGTCTTTGTATCTTTTGTTTCTGTCATGAATAAATGTTTTTCTTTCTTTCGTCTGGGATGAAAACTGGCTCTGTTTGCAGGAGTTGGCAGCTTTGTTTGAAAGCCCTCTTCTGGTGTATGTGGGTCACCGAGCAAGGAGCCGGGCCAGGCGCGCCAGTCCGCGAGCGCCTGACGGTTCCACGACGCTAGCTATGGACGTACCTTGGGCACGGCGCGGCGCAGGATGTGCTTGTACTCCTCCTTGGTGACGTGCTTCTTGTTGTAGTGCGGCTTGAGGACCAGCTTCACCTCCTCCACGACGCGCTCCTGCCGGTTCAGTTTCTTCAGGAACTGCGCCAGAACACAACAACAACCATGTTTTATTGTTATTCACACAGGCCAACTACTTCACTTCACTCAGATATTTTATCAGAATAAAATATAGGCTGTTATATTTCTGACGTATGTGAACTGAGAAATGTTTCCTTAGCACGGTCATGGTCATGGTATACAGCAGTGGGCAAAGACCTTTGTGTTGCATCAAGTTAATATTGTAGTAACTACCCAAAGTTCTGTCCAAAAAGAAATCTGACATAGAAGGAATTCCGTTTTCTTCAGAAAAATAACAGCCAATATTTCATTATGACGAAAGCGGAATCTGACCCAAGTGAACTAATTCACACATGCACTGGCTAAATACACAAAACAAAACTAATGAACAGCACGCGCGTGCACACACTCACACATTTACTAATTGTAAAGAGCAGTTCACATGCGATACAACACAACTCACACGCTTACCGACATTCATTTAGGATTTACAAATTTACATTTTTGTTACTGAATAGGCTTGCGTTTGTTGCTAAGCGATGATGCGGGGCTGAGCGACCCAACTCCGTAGGAGAGCAGAAAAAGTAGAATGGGGAACTCGACCGGGAAATGTGGGGACGCCCGAGCCTCCCCGTGGGATGACCATCGGGCCCTTTCATCCGGTCGCCGACCAGCACGATGGCATACCGGGGACTTTACGAGTTGGCGGGGCATTTTTGCGTGAGTGGCTAGCTCACTACTTTGGGCCCCTACTAACTACGGCCGGGCAGCGGACCCTGCTACCCTCTGCAGCGTGACGGTCTTGCAGCTGTGAAGTAACTGTTCGGTGGCATGGCTGTCATCCAGTAGGATGTCACCTGGTCACCTGCGTGCGCGCGCGGAGGTGAGTGGACTACAACTACGGCTAGATACTGCAAGCGACCTTACATTACTCACTTTACTCTTGACTTGCATCTCGACGGCCGAGCTCGGCAGCTCGTCCAGCACCTTCAGGTTGTCATCATCCAATTTCACGTCCACTTGAGTTTTGCCTGAAAATGTTTACAATCCAATACAACTTACATTCATTTTATTACTCAATATTCCAGAGTACGCAAGTCATGGCACTTCGTCTTTTCGGCCAACTAGAGTCTGAATATGTGGGCCGAGGCGTAGCCGAGGCCAGCATTCGCAATTCCACAAATGCTTAGTTGCCATCAAGGTTTATAAAGTACTTTTCTCAAACATTACATGGATCAATGGCTATCAGTTTTTTAGCAGATACATTTCGGAGACTGTATGTCGTATCTACATTATTTAATTCCGTCCTACCCATTTTTCTATCGGAGTGCCAGAGTGGGCACGAAAAGGTGACACCGCTTTATGGTTGATATTCCCAAAACCAGTACAAAGCGCTTTTATTCCACTTTTTTTGAAGGAACTGCTAGTATTTGGAATGTGCTGCCTGAAAATGCCGGTGTACCCCGATATATACAATCTGGGGGTCATTCGGTGTCAACAAGCGGTGTATTCTAGACAAGCGTGCTCCATCGTAGACCACATCATCGCTTAATCTCAGGCGGGGTGGCAGTCAAAAGAAAGACCAGATTTTTTATTTTTATTTATTTAAAAATATCACTCAAAACATGTATGAATATTTTGTAGTAATTTTCGCATTTGATTAAAACGTCTAGTAAGTAAACTATGAGCAAAAAATATATTATTGCCATAGCTTGTAATATGAGCCAATAATATCCTATGACTCCATCGGGAAATGTCAATATTTTTTGTAATTTTGTGGAAAAAGTAAATATATGTATTTTTTTTTATATTTGATAGAATATCAGGCGTTTTCATGCGGAAGTTCATCTTGGAAACCGTTTCCTATATATCTAGTATTCCTGGTGTGTGGTTCTCTCTTGTTTCTAGAGGATACCAACCAGACATTTAGCGAGTAGGTAATGTGAGAAGATTGTGGCGCTCGAGTGTTTGCTATGTAGTCGCTTACCATCAGCTTACCAGCGAGCCGCCGGTGCAAGAGAGTAGTGTAGGTTGGAGCGGTACGTTGCAGGGCAGGTAGAGAAATGGAGGCTCACCTCTCTTCTTCTTGCCGGCCTTGTTGTGGGAGCGCTTGCGGCGCGACGGCTTATCGAAGAGCGCGTCGAAGGAGTCCTGCGGCGCGTGGTGCGGCGGCGCCGGCGGCTCGAACAGGTCGCCGAAGTCGCTGGAGCCGGGCGAGTAGGGAGAGTCGCCGCGCACCGCCGGCAGCGGCAGTCGCGAGATCTTGGTGGCCTGCTGCATCGGCTTGATGGGGTCCGACTTGATCGGAGACGGCTTGCCCAGGAACAGCTTGGGCTTGGTGCCGGCCGGCTCGGGCAGCACGACACGCGGGGCAGCGGGCGCGGGCGCAGCGGGCGCGCCGGGCGCCGCCCCCGCCGCGGGCTCCGGCGGCGGGTCGGGCGGCGCGTCGCGCGTCGACTGCAGGAGCGCCATCACCTGTCGTGCCGTTACACCCTTACATCTTACAACTCCGTCTGTTACAACTTCTTACTATTCAGAGCACCGTTATTTATAAATCTATTTGGAAAATTATTTTTTTATTTAAAAGGATAGTATACTTCCTGATTGGCCCGGGTATGTCTGTATGGGTAAGATAGTTCACAATGTATTTCCAGTTTTGTGGCCTTTAATTAAATAAATAAAATGTCCATAAACTGCGACCAGAACCACCGGAGGATGGGCAGCAGCGACCTATTATTACACGGCCGGTGAACATACTGCGATCCCCAAGCCACCTGCCTAGCGTAGGATGATGGCAGGGGTGTCCCTCTGTAAGAGCAGGGGACGTTTATTGGCTGTTGATGAGATGTGATACTTTCATGTGAATATGAAATCGGTTTTTTTAATTCATAATTGATTTAAAATTAAATAGTAGATATTTGACTGGGAGTTGACGTAAGACTTGTTTTTGTGTGTTTCACGACATCCCCCACAGAGAGTGATGGGTGACAGTGGAGAGCTAAGAGTGTGACAAGTTACATGCTGTGTGTATGTACGTCCCCGACAGAGGGAACCTACTGGGGAGCTACGAATATGACAAATTACATGCAGTGTATAGAGGTCCCCGACAGAGGGAACCTAGTGGGGAGCTACGAGTGTGACAAATTACATGCAGTGTATGTACGTCCCCGACAGAGGGAACCTAGTGGGGAGCTACGAGTGTGATAAATTACATGCAGTGTATGTACGTCCCCGACAGAGGGAACCTAGTGGAGAGCTACGAGTGTAACAAGTTACATGCTGTGTGTATGAGGTCCCCGACAGAGGGAACCTAGTGGAGAGCTACGAGTGTAACAAGTTACATGCTGTGTGAATGTACATCCCCGACAGAGGGAACCTAGTGAGGAGCTATGAGTGTGACAAGTAACATGCTGTGTATGTACGTCCCCAACAGAGGGAAACTAGTGGGGAGCTACGAGTATGACAAGTAACATGCTGTGTATGTACGTCCCCGACAGAGGGAACCTAGTGGGGAGCTACGAGTGTGACAAGTAACATGCTGTGTATGTACGTCCCCAACAGAGGGAACCTAGTGGGGAGCTACGAGTGTGACAAGTAACATGCTGTGTATGTACGTCCCCGACAGAGGGAACTTAGTGGGGAGCTACGAGTATGACAAGTAACATGCTGTGTATGTACGTCCCCAACAGAGGGAACCTAGTGGGGAGCTACGAGTGTGACAAGTAACATGCTGTGTATGTACGTCCCCGACAGAGGGAACCTAGTGGGGAGCTACGAGTGTGACAAGTAACATGCTGTGTATGTACGTCCCCAACAGAGGGAACCTAGTGGGGAGCTACGAGTGTGACAAGTAACATGCTGTGTATGTACGTCCCCGACAGAGGGAACCTAGTGGGGAGCTACGAGTGTAACAAGTTACATGCTGTGTGTATGAGGTCCCCGACAGAGGGAACCTAGTGGAGAGCTACGAGTGTAACAAGTTACATGCTGTGTGAATGTACATCCCCGACAGAGGGAACCTAGTGAGGAGCTACGAGTGTGACAAGTAACATGCTGTGTATGTACGTCCCCAACAGAGGGAACCTAGTGGGGAGCTACGAGTATGACAAGTTACGATACGAGAAGTTAATCTCTAAAACTATTGATATAGTTCTAATGCTGTACTGCACGAGGCGCGCGAAGTCAACATGTGCAGTTCACGGGCTCTCTATCTCAAATGTATCCGATAAGCAAGTAACCTTCTGTCAATGCACAAGGCTTCGCAGATCATAGTGTAGTTTCCTATCAGGCTCGTGGCACGCTGCTGTGATGGTCCAGCGCCTCCCGCTGGTGGTCGGCAGGTCCACTCACACGACGTCTCCGACACTAGGTGACCTAGCCAAAACCTGACCTACAATATTTTTAGCTATCAGTATGGAGTGATCTAAAACGAATACCTTCTCGATGGGCTCGAGCGGGCGGCGGTCCAGCACCTCGTCCGCAGACATGTTGGTCTTCTGCGCCGCCTCCAGGGTCATGGAGGGGCGCGCGGGGGAGGCGGGCTCGGCGGCGGGCGGGGAGGCCGTTGGCTCGTAGGGGTCGTACGCATCCGGCGAGTCGGGCGGCTCGGGCGGCGTGTTGGGCCCCTGGGGCGCAGGCGCGGGCGCCACGGCCGGCTCGGGTGGCGTCTTGGGCCCGGCGGCGGGGTCCGCGGCGGCAGGCGCGGGCGCAGGCGCCGGCCGCTCGTCGTCGCTGAGCACGATGACGCGCTCGGGCGAGGGCGTGAGCTCGCGGAAGGGCGAGCGCTCCAGGTCGATGATGGCGACCGGCTTAGGCGGCGCGGGCTCGTCCTGCGCGCGCGCACGCCGCCGGCGCCGGCGCTCCCGCCGCCGCTCGCGCCGTCCCACGCCCGCTCCGCCCGCAGGCTCCTTGAAGCTCACACTGACCAGGATATTGTCTCCCGACGTGAACACCTGCAACACGTGGGACCGCGGCATCAGTATGACTGCTCTCTGCTCGCGACACCGCAGCTGGTGCCAGGCTACGAAATTATTTTGTTTTACACTATTTGGAAACAAACAGCTAACTAACTAATTATAGTAGGTAGATTAAATAGTAGACGCAATCCATAAAAAGTTTTCACTTATAAAATCGAAAGTTGTTTACAACCCAGATCTCAACACAGAGATGTAATAAATAATAGCTAAACAGTAATCGTTATTTATTTTACACTATTCGGAAAACAAACAGCTGAAACTAACTAATTATACTAGGTATCTACCTAGATAGTAGACAAAAGCCATAAAAAGTTTTCACTTATAAAATCGAAATATATATTTTTATATTATATGAAAAGAAGCCATATAAACCCAACGAGGTTTGTAAAAGTAGTTAGTACAGAAATCTCTTCTGAAACCTCTCCAACCTGTCTGAGTGCACTTGGTACACAGGGTTCCAAACAACACTACAGTAATCTAAAATACTACGTACGAGACTGTAGAAGAGGTGGATGGAGAGACTCACGTTTCGAAAAAATTTTGACTGCTTGATTACGAAACCGCCTACCTTAAATGCCTTCTTGACAGTATAATTGATGTGATCACGAAAGCTAAGCTTATTGTCAATTATTACTCCTAGGTCACGTATTGAAGAAAGTTCTGTCAAAGGAATGTTGTCTATTTTGTAGCAAGCCAATAAAGGAGCGTGCTTACGAGAAAACTTGATATAAAAGCATTTGGAAGCATTTAACATCATACGATGTTGCCTGCACCATTGACTCACAACATCGATGTCGGCCTGTAACTCCTCTACATCTTTCTCATTGCTGACTTGGGGCCGGTTTTTGTGATAATGTACGCACTCATATTTGAATAATTGTGTTTGTCCTTAAATTTCATTATCACAAAATAAACATTTCTGTATTTCTGTATTTTCATCACAAATAGTCCTATAGAGTTTTAGATCATCAGCGAATAATTTAACGTTAGATTTCAATAAACCAGGCAAATCATTGATGAAGATGAGAAACAGTAGAGGGCCCAAATGAGATCCCTGGGGTACTCCTGATGGAACTTCTGTTTCCAAAGATCTAAATCCTTTAGCAACTACCAACTGAGATCGATTCGGCCTTAGTGTGACGAACGACTCGAGCTGAGTGCAGATGGTCAACACAATGTTGCGAGTGTTATCTCACCACGACAACTTTCTGCCCCATACCGCTGGCATTAAGAAACCCACGTACATGCTTCAACCCCTTAAACAAAACGCTTTTTTTAAGGGACGTTGTGTAAAAATTTAATTATCTCTAAAACGCCAAATTGGATACACGAGTCATTAATGTCATAATTAAAGTGCCTCGTACAGGGGCCTTATTATGATTCTTTGATCGGGATCGAAATTGCATGCCGTCCCGTTCGTATCTATTTACTCGCACCACGTGCGTAAGTGAGATGGCACGCGATCGCGATCACGATCCGAATCATCCATAATAAGGTAGCAGGATGTAAGAGCAGAATTAAGTATTTTTTGTGTTTTTATAGAAACAACACTAAATGAGATGTAAGTAAAATAAATAACCCGAGAGGTGAGATAAGAGGAGCACACAGACACAGATACGCACCTCCTTTGAGGGTCCGAGGGCGTCGGGCCGCCTGTGCTTGGAGCGGTCGCGGCGCTTCCTGAGGCGGCGCGCCTCTATGGGCAGCGGCGCGGGCGCGAGCTGCGGGGGCGGCGTGCGCGGGGACGCGGGCCGCGGGGACCACGCTGGCGCCTCGCCGCCGGGCTCGGAGCCACGCCGCGTGCGTTTGCGCTTCGGGCTCTTGCGGCGTGCCGGGACTCCCGCGCCCACCGCCGGCGACCGCGATCGCGCGCGCTTCTTCTTCTTCGCTTTCGGCTTGCCGCCGCCGGGCGCAGAGGCCGAGCGGCGCCGCTTGCGGCCGCGCGACCCGGAGCGTCGCCGTCGCGCCTCGGCCCGCCGGCCGCGCGACGCAGAGCGCCGCCGGCGTCGAGCCGCGCGCGGGGACACCGCCGGCGGACTCGCAGACGGCGAACCGCGCACGTGTCTCGGTGACGGAGAGGGCCGCATCCGCCGCGGGGAGGGCGAAGCGCGCGCGCGACGCGGGGAAGGGGACCCACGGATGCGTCTCGGTGAAGGCGAACCGCGTATACGTCTCGGGGAAGGCGAAGCGCGTATACGTCTAGGGGAGGGCGAAGCGCGTATACGTCTCGGGGAGGGCGAAGCGCGTATACGTCTCGGGGAGGGCGAAGCGCGTATACGTCTCGGGGAAGGCGATCCGCGTAATCGTCTCGGGGAGGGAGAGGGTCGTACTCGTCTGGGGGAGGGGGAGGTGCGAACGCGCGGCGGGGAAGGCGAGCCGCTCGCGCGGCGTGGCGGGGAAGGGTCGCGCGGGGACATGTCCAGCTCGCGCGGGGACACGTCCCGCCCGAACGCGTCCTTAGTGCGTCGTCTCTTTTCCGAGAGCAAGGTGCGCACATCGTACCTCTCCAGGTCTTTGCGTTTCTCTCGCTTGCGGCGGCGCTCCGAGTCGCGCGAGCCCGACTCGGACGCGTCCCGTGACCGGTACTTGCGTTCCTTCACCTTGCCGCTCTTCTTGAACACGACTTCGGCGCGCTTCTTGCCCTTGCGCTCCTTGCCTTCCCGCTTCGACTCTTTCTTCTTCTTTTTTTTGGCGGCGTCTTCGGGGCGGGTTTCGTTCGCCGGCGAGTCAGCAGGCGCAGGCGCAGGCGCGGGCGCGGGAGCGGCCGGCGAACGCGGCTCCTCCTCCGAGAAGAGGCCGTTCCCCTCGTCCTCGGAGATCAACTCGGTGTCGAGCCCGTCCAGGCCCCGGTCGGGCTCGTCCCGGTGCTCGTCCAGGCACGGCGTGTAGCTGCGCTCGTCTTCAGTCTCGCTGATGGACTCGGTCATTTTTTCCCGTGGCGACTTGTGAGTCTCTCCCGCGGGCTCGTCGGGTATGGAGGGCGTGCCGTCCTTGTCTGAGGTGTCGCCGTCTCGCTCCTCGCTTGGCTCGCGGGCGGGCTGCAGCAGCGCGGCCTCTTCCTGTTCCTCCGGCTCCGCCTCGTCCTGTTCCTCCGGCTCGGTCTCTTCCTGTTCCTCCAGCTCGGCCTCTTCCTGTTCTTCCGGCTCGGCCTCTTCCTGTTCCTCCGGGTCGCACTCTTCCTGCTCCTCTGGCTCGAGCTCTGGTGTTTTCTCCTTTTCGTGTTGAGCGTCGTTCGCGGCGTCGCGAGCGAGGGGCGTCGCGGCCGGCGGGTCCCCGGGCACCTCGGCGCTGCGGTCGGCCGGCTCCTCGGGCTCCGGCTCCACGTCCTCCTCGTCGTAGAGCGACACCTGGCGGCGGATCAGCGCCGGCGCGTTCAGCTTTATCTTGATCGGGTTGCGAGTGTTCGTCGTGATCGGACATCGCTTCGACACTCTCTCGTTGTACTCGTCTGACTTGCGCTTGGCGGCGTCATCGAGCGGCGCCTCCGCCTCGCCGGCAGAGCGGCCGAGAGCGGGCGGCTCGGGGAGCAACGCGCTCGAAGCTATGTGCACGCTGGTCGCCGAGTAGATAGAGAAGTTGGGGCATTCTCCGTCGGAGCCGTCGTCGCTGTGGTCGCGCGCGGGCGGCGGCTCCACCAGCGCGCGGTGCTCGCGCAGCACGTGGCGCACCGCGCTGTCCAGCAGCGCGGAGGACACGCCGGGAGCGTCCATGCCCGCCAGGATGGACTCCACGGCGGCCAGCGAGGCCGGCGGCTCGAGCGGCGCGGAGGCGGGCGCCGGCGCACCCCCCTCCTCGTCCTCCGTCGGCTCGGTGGGGTCGTACTTGTCCGTGTCGATGACGAGGCTGGAGTCGCTGCGCTCATCCTCCTCCTCGGGCGGCGCCAGCGGGAAGGAAGGAGGCTCGGGCAGCGGCGCGTACGGCTTGTCGGCGGCGGCGCGGCGCTCGGGCGGCGTGCCCGTGCGCATGTCCACCGCCCCGGAGAAGGGGTAGGGCACGCGCGGCGCACGGTCGGGACGGAAGGGCGGCGGGCGGGGGTGCCTCTCGTCGAAGGGGCGCCGCCGGTCGCGCTCGTACAGTCCGTCGTCGTACCGGCGCCGCTCGTACGCGTGGAAGCCCTCGTCGTCGGCGCGTCGGTCGGGCCGGCCCGCCGGGGCCCCGTAGCCGTTGTCGTACTGCGGGCGGGGCCCGCCGGGGCCGGGCGCGGGCGCTCGCTCCGCCGGGTACCGGTAGCCGCCGCCCCAGCCGCCGCCTCCGCGCGACTGCCCGTAGGAGGGCGCCTGCCGCGCGGAGCCGCCGCTCCCCTGCCGCACGTCCACCCGCTGCTCCGCGGGCTCGTCTCTCCTGTCACGCGGCTTGATGTTCAGGGCTCCGTCGGCGGCTCGTCTCGAGTGCAGCAGCGCCTGGCTCTCCAGGATGGAGGAGAGGATGTCGGGCGCGGTGTGCGCGTGCGGCGGCGACGGGATCAATACCATCTTGCGTCTTGCCTGAGAACAGTTGTCATATTTTACATTGTCATTACCTTCAAATCCTTCAGATTATTATTTCATCGGTTATTGTCGTAGAAACGCCGTTGTTGAACTGGTGTGGTGTATATTAACTTCACTCACTTGAAACTTGACTGTGACGATGTTTGGCAGGTAGGTTATTAGGAGTAGAAATCCGTTGAGGTTTAAGGGTCGAATTAAGGGGATCAAAAAGGGGTAGAAAGTAATTATAAAGTGTCGACAGCTAGTGAGAATATAGGAGCGTGGCCGGGAGACCCACCTGGCGGTAAGCGGCTCGGACAGAGGAAGCGGAGACAGCGCGCGCGGCCAGCGCCACGCCTCCGCCCCCGCCGGCCGCCGCGGGCTCCGGCTCCTCGTCCGAGAAGTAGTCGAGGTCCCTGGCCGAGCCGAACAAGCTGAGCGGCGGCACCGCGGGCAGCGCGCGGCGCGCAGCGAGGGCCCGCCCAGCGGCCGAGTCCCCGCGCTGCGCCGCCAGCGCGCGCCCGGCGGCCGGGGCCCCGCGCTGCGCCGCCAGCTTGGCGCGCACGCTCTGGCGCACCTGCGCGCGCCGCGCCGCCGTGCGCGGCTGACGCCTCTTCACCTGTCACATCACAACAAGACAAGTGTGTTTGTGTTCTCTGCGACCCTGCGACCCGCGGTGTTGCCCTGGTACTGCGCAACATCTAGCCTGCATGCCGTGATAACACTTACCGGCCTACTCTGTATGTGCTGACTAAATGACACAGAGACACAACTACAATCGTAGGTTTGTCACAATTTAGCACGACAAAAGTAGACGTAATAGCTTTGAGTATACATTACACGCGCGCCAAGCCATTAGAGCATTATGTAGCCATTGGAGTGCCAGCGGAGCGAACGCGCGATGCGAATTCTCTTATTATTTTCCTTAGATAATTAATTTTTTGAAAAAGCCAATAACCGACTCCAACTTGTAACTTAAAAGCCTATTTACAATTAAGTTAAGCTTAAGTTTGCTTTAGTTAAGCTTTCTCATTAGAAAGCTTCAACAGAAATGACACGGTTGCGTAATCTTTCCAACAATAGAGTAGTTTTCGTTAAGAATAGGCTCGCCTGGCGGGGATGAAGCAGGCGTGGGACGCGGGGCTACACGTGCCGCCCGCACTGCCCCGCAATTCCGTTTCGAATGTCCACTCTGCTTCTGAATCGGTATTATGTCATTTTAGTAAAGTTTTTTTTATTTTTGTTTGGATTAGGAATGGAAGCTCTGCCCCGTTCCCGCAGTGTGTGCCAGTATAGTTTGTATGGCGTCTCTAGTAGTGACGTCATTTGTAAGCATAGTGGGCTCTCTGTCTAGCAAGATATGAAAGTGCTTATAATTATCTTCCTTAATGAACATTTTAATTTAGTTTTCAGTTATCGGCTCTATTTATCTTCAGCAATTTTATAAGATAATAAAAAATAATGTGCAGTAGCCCATAGTATGACCATAGTAGCCCATAGTATGACCGCACGCGTACAACGGCAGCTGTACCTTTCTTCTTCTGAGTTTTCTTCTGACGCGTTTAGTGATGGGAAATTTTCCGTTCTCCTCGAGCTCATATTCTATGATGACGGTGCGCGTGCGGCGCCGCTTGCGGGCGCGGGTGCGCGCGCGGGACGGCGCGGGTGGCGCGCGCGACCGGGACGTGGAGGGCGCGTCGGGCGGGGCGGCGGCCGGGCCCCGCCCCGTGCGCCGCGCGCGTGACATGATGCGGCGCCAGGGCGCAGCACCCGGCACCTCCTCCGCCTCTGAGAACAGCTCGTCCATTTCCCGTATCTGCACGACGTCGAATCCGGCGAACCGGTCCACGCAGCTCGGACAGAGCCACTGGTTCAGGGGGATCTGGAAACAATACTTCTACATTGCCATTGTCCCCTTCATTCATATTACTGTTACATTGCTATTATTAGAAATTGTCAAGTTCAGGTTACATAGTTCTTTTTATCCCCCCCCCCCCCCCCTACACTACACGCAGGGTGAGGGATGAGCAGTCGAGTGGTTATTACTACATGCAGGGTGAGGGATGAGCAGTCGAGTGGTTATTACTACATGCAGGGTGAGGGATGAGCAGTCGAGTGGTTATACACTACACGCAGGGTGAGGGATGAGCAGTCGAGTGGTTATACACTACACGCAGGGTGAGGGATGAGCAGTCGAGTGGTTATACACTACACGCAGGGTGAGGGATGAGCAGTCGAGTGGTTATACACTACACGCAGGGTGAGAGATGAGCAGTCGAGTGGTTATTACTACACGCAGGGTGAGGGATGAGCAGTCGAGTGGTTATACACTACACGCAGGGTGAGGGATGAGCAGTCGAGTGGTTATACACTACGCGCAGGGTGAGGGATGAGCAGTCAAGTGGTTATACACTACGCGCAGGGTGAGGGATGAGCAGTCGAGTAGTTATACACTACACGCAGGTGAGGGATGAGCAGTCGAGTGGTTATACACTACACGCAGGGTGAGGGATGAGCAGTCGAGTGGTTATACACTACACGCAGGGTGAGGGATGAGCAGTCGAGTGGTTATACACTACACGCAGGGTGAGGGATGAGCAGTCGAGTGGTTATACACTACACGCAGGGTGAGGGATGAGCAGTCGAGTGGTTATACACTACACGCAGGGTGAGGGATGAGCAGTCGAGTGGTTATACACTACACGCAGGGTGAGGGATGAGCAGTCGAGTGGTTATACACTACATGCAGGGTGAGGGATGAAGAACACTTTCACTGCTCATCAATAAATATCATTATAATCATTACAACTCATAATAGTAGACTTAAGTAAGGAAGATAGGTATAATAAGTAACAAGCAAAAATTTAATTATAGCTAAAACCAAATTATTGTAATATTTATAACGTTTTTATCATGGTATTTAACCAAAAACCAAACTAATTCAGTTTTGATTCATGTAATTTCTACGATTTTAATTATATATTATACCATTTGTTTTCCATGCAAAATAAAAACATAAGAAGTGAATGTCCAGAACCAGGGTTACCTGGGTGAGAGGCGGGGTGAGACATTCCATGTGGAAGCCGAGGTCGCAGCCGTCGCACAGCAGCATGGTCTCTTCACTGCTCGAGCTGCCACAGATCTGCACACATTTATATTACACGGAAGCTTAGTCTCGCACATCTATCTACTACAGCTTCTTCTCGCCAAATAAAATGAACTTGCAAAATGATAACAATGTATTTGTGCATATAGATTACCTCACAGGATGTAAGGTCCTCCACAAGTATCATTTCAACAGAGGGTGGGCGCTCCACCACCTCCACTGGCTGCGTGGCGAGCACTCGCCCACCCACATATGCTCGCACCACTATAGAGTCAAACGTCAGGCGATCCACTGGGCACGTGTTCACATTCCTCGCCCACTCTGTTATACAGTCCAAACAGAATACATGTTCGCAGGTCTGCGGTGTGCCCACTTGCTGGTCGGTGAACCGCATCAGACATATGGAGCACTTGTCAGAGTTGCCTTCTGAACTGTCAGAAGCAAAGCCCGATGGAGGTTTAGCAGACCCAGTGGTGGGAGCCTCCGAGCCGGCAGCTGCATGGTCGGTAGCCCAGCTCGACGAGTCACTGTCGCTGTCCGTGTCACGTAGCTTGGGCAGCGCGCGCTTGCGGCGGCTTCCCACGGCCACCGAGCTCTCACTGCTCGAGCTGTCCTCATCGCTCAGTACCTGCAATATTCCACTTTCTATTAATGCACGTTCAGTGATGGAATCCACTCGAGACGTCACACGATGAAGGTTTACCCGGAGTCGCTTTTTGCGCGTCGAAGTGGCGGGACCGCTGTCGTCCGACTCGGAGCCGGACGATGAGGCCAGTACTATCTTCTTGATCTTTCGCCGCGGCCGAGACGGCGGCGAGTCCTCGCCCTCGTCGCTCATGGCTCACGAACGCCGCCTTTTGATTGTGGACAGCCTTAGTAGGCACGACACGCAGCTAATGGCAATGGTAATGTAAATGACCTCCGCGTACAACTCGTCGAAACATCAAAGAAAAGAACATTTGATGAGTTCATTCGGTCCACGATTGTGAGCGTCGCATTGAATCTGATCAGGTAACTTGCTGTGATGAAATTAATTTATTTTATTTTGACAGCAAGCCGCTATGGTCAGTCGGCCATTTTCCTTTCTTTTTTTTCGGCATTCGTCAACACTTGCGTTTAGTTACCAATTTTTTTTTTATAATGTGGAATATTAATTTGTAGCACCACTTATATTTTGCCTATTCTCAAAAACCGATTAATTCACGAAATCGATTTCTTTGTGCCAAAGTGAAAAGTGGATCTGCTTTAATCACGCTCTAATGGTTTCTACCAATGAGTATAATAATATACCTATAGGGATTTTTACTTGTAAATCTCTTTGCAGTTTGCATAATGGTACCGTAGTATTTATTTTCTCTTTGAATGGTACGCTGCCGCCGCGCGGCCGCGCCGCGCGCCGCCGTCTGAATTCTCTTTGCCGTCTGACTTCCCTGTAATCAACAAAAATCTATTGATCAAATCAGCGAAATAAAAGTTCGCTGGATCAAATCCAACAATCCAAATTCCAACTTTTTCCAAAGACACTATTTTCCCTCTCGTTGGTTGGACGGCAGTCAGTCAACCAAGTCTGACTGTTCCAAGCATGACTGTTCTTTTTTCCAAGAATGTTCCGTACTGTAAGATTTAAATAGTACCTATAGTTTTGGTGGAGTACCTTTTGGTGGAAATATTGGAAAATCTGCGTTTCCTGTTGGTTTCCTGTGACTTTGTACCTCTCTTTTTTTCTTCAGTCAACTCAAGTCAGCAGTCTCCCAAACTCCCAACCCAACAGTCATCATCTGGCCCAATCTGGCCTGGCAACACAGTATTTTTCAACGGTGCTCTGTGTGTGTGTGTGCCGTGCTTTTCTTTGTTACTTTCGTAAATAAAGCCGAAAATCTGTGATAAGTTGGAGTTAAATATACGATGACTGCTGAGAACGAACGCGAAATATATCACAAGTTAGAAGCCATGAAAGAAATCAGGTGGGATAGTTATTTATAATCGTAAATCATATGCCTTCGCACCTGTAGACTCGGATCAATAAATAGAGTTAACATGAAAGAGTACTCGTAGTGTTTGTTGCACTTGGTCGTACTCGTAACTAGGTATCTCTCCTCCGAACTGCAGTAAACACGTACTGAGCGGTTGTGTTCCATGTTCAGGAATAAGACGATAACCCTGGAGCGGCTGAAGCGCAGCATCCTGAGCGAGGTGCGCGGCGGCGACCAGGAGGGCCGCTGCCTGGCGCAGTACAAGCGCGAGATGGAGATGCTGCAGCAGGAGAAGATGAGCCACGTCGAGGAGCTGCGCCAGATACACGCCGACATCAACGCGGTGAGGGACATGTACCTAAACGCATTCACTATTCAAATTACTTATCTTAATGAACAAGAATTAGGTATTTCATTATATTTAATAGCCCTGTTGGCCCAGTTTCACTTGGCTTAGGGGCTTGGGTTCGATTCCCACCTAGAGCAAATATTTATGTGAAGAACATTTGTGTTTGTTCTATATCTGGGTGTTAATATAGTTTAAGTATGTATTTAAAATTTAATATAATTACATAATATGTTAATCAGTCTCTTTCAGCCACAGTACAAGCTTTGCTTAGTTTGGAGTCAGATGACTGTGTGTGCAAAAATGTCCCAAATATTTATTTACAAGAAGCATAGTACTGCTACGTAATGTACTCCCTGTTGTCTAGGGTACCATGTTCCCTGAGAATGTATCATATATGTGAAGAAATTTTAAAATTCAATAAAATCAAGCTCAAAGGTAATATTTACCGTTTTGTAAAATTATCTTAACAAAGAATCATTCCCTAGTATCCAATGTGTTTTGTTTCTCCACTCTGCTTTTTTAATGTGTAATTTTTATTTCAATGAATAAACTAGTTAAACAGTAATTTACCATGCTTGAGAAGAAACCGTAAGGCACAGATACACGAGAGGTACATTATAAGAATGAAATGCATGAAAAGAAGAAATAAAACAAATCTAAGAATAGCGTTCTTGTCATTAACTCAGTTTATTTGTGTAGTGAGCTGCGAGGGTGTTGAATAGTATCCTACAACAGAACAACTGGAGCACATCCACTGTTTGTTTGGATTGTCCGCGCCACCGCAGAGCCGCACTGCCAGTGGGCTAACTACACATGTGACTAGCTCTTCTAAATAGCTGATACATTTCTGTGTCTGGTTTCACTTTTACATACATACTTCAATATGCAAAGGCAATTGTTGGAAGATTTACATGATGACTTTTTAGGGTTCCGTAGTACTACAAGGTCCATCCGTCTGATTGTCCTAATTCTTTAGAACCTTCTAACTCTTATAGTTATCAAGGTAAGTGCATTAAACTTTGCAGAGCTACAGTTTTTGTATACTCAAATTTAAAAGTACATCACACTAATATTATAAATGCGAAAGTTTGTGTGTGACTGAGGGTGTGTGTGTGTGAGTGTGTGTGTGTGTGTATATATGTATGTTTGTTACTCCTTTAAGCTGATGTGGCTGGACGGATTTGGATGAAATTTAGGACATAGGTTTAGGTTTATAGACATTTATTCTCATATAAGATGTTACATCACTTCCATGAGAACACTGCTAACAATACATTTACAGTTCGTCGTCGCAAAAATAACTAATAACATTACAAACATGTAGAACAAAATAATATAATAAAGCATCCAGTACATAATATATATCTAATTACATAGATAGCTTATGTCCTGAATTAACATATAGACTACTTTTCATCATCATCGTCATTACCATTTTTCATCACTACGCGGGTGTAACAGTGGGATGCAGCTAGTAAAAAATATGATTTTGTTTTTTAAGGGTGGCTCTGGTACATGTGAAATGGGGATGTTTTTTTTGCTTCACTCCCTCATTCTAGGTATCGTTGAATAGGTCTTTTGAAATGAAGGTAAGGTTTTCTTTGTGTGATATGGCCCGCCAAAGTGGCAAAATGTTATTCCCCCCCCCACCCCTGCATTTTTCTAAACTATTACACAGAAACTTGTAACCTGTCATGCTAATATGTCATGTATTCTAATACTAACCCACTCGCGGCGTTATGCCCTTTATCATTTCCATCCTGGAGCTTAGGTTTTTAGCTCTTGCGGTTTCTACCTCCCAGACAACCAGTTAAGGCAAGGCAGGGGTCAGAGTCTCTGGGGTTTTAGCCCCATGAAATCGGGGTACGCGGTGTCGCCACTCACCGACGGCTCGCCACAAAGCTGCCCTGCGTACAATAATAGCCTGTTTTAGATAGCCCATTGGTCCAGTTGGTAGTGAACCTACCTTCTGAGCCTGAGGGCGTGGGTTCGATTCCCACGTAGGACAAACATTTGTGTGATGAACATTTGTGTTTGTTCTATATCTGGTTGTTAATATCTATTTAAGTATGTATTTAAAAAACTATATATGTATGTATATCAGTCTCTGGCAGCCATATCACAAGCTTTGTTTAGTTTGGGGTCAGATGACCGTGTGTGCAAAATGTCCCAAATATTTATTTTAATTATTTATAATAATCATTTACCACCCATCATCAACAACCATTTACCACCCACTGTTGGGTATAGGTCTCCTTTTCAGCGCGCCATCTTTTCCGGACCTGTGCTAGCCTTGTCCACTGCTGTCTTAAAGATGTCGTCCGCGGGCTGGTGGTCTGCCCGGTGGTCGCAACTGTCGAATAGCCTATTCTGTTGATGACATACAACATCTGTCGCGTAATTTGATCTACTACATTCTACTAAGTACCTGAAAATTGCACGCACTTGCATTAAAATCGACACGACGAACATTATCTCTATCCCTTTTCATCATTTCAATATGTAAGAACAGGATGGCAACAGTTGCAAAGCTGTGAAGTTTAGTTTATAGCAAACGGTACATCAGAATGGATCGAACTGCTGGACTGTAACTGATGATCCTCCAACCAACACTGGCCAGTGTTGGTTGGAGGATCATTACTTGCAGTCCAGCAGTTCGAACAGGCTCACACATGACAATGATGCCCACTTGTTAATGGGGACGAAGCTGATGAATGATGACGTATGTTATCAGATGGAGACCGTGATAAAGCAGACGGAAGAGAGCATGTCGCGCAAGCTGTCGGCGGCGTCCCGGCTGCACGAAGACTACCGGCCGCTGAAGGCTGAGGTGGACCTGCTGCGGCGGCAGTGCCTGGGGCTGGAGCGCCTGCCGGACCTGCACGAGGAGGAGGGCAGCCCCATCACCCCAGAGTCAGTACACTACACTACTGCAGCTCTGTTCTGAGCTTCTTGCGGTGCTGTCTCCATCTCCGCACGTGCCAGTGGTCCTGGATCACATGTTTCAAGGAGCAGGTTGGCTCGGGCAGATGCAATGTCCAATACATCCTGAGCGGGCTGTCAGTCCTGGACTTGTCGCCTCCAAATCAAATAGTAAAAACTAGAGTACACACTATCTGACAAGGTCCAGCGCCGCCTGAAGCGCGAGGTGAAGCTGCTGCCTCACGTGGAACCATCTCGTATAATTAATTTCCTAAGCTTGTTTATGTAATGATGTACAGGACGCATTGTACTGCTTCACCGACGAATGAGACAACAAGCACTGCCAACGTATTGTATATGACACGGTGTCGCCTAAATCAGTTCATTTAATACGATTCAGTTTGAAAGCGCAGCTGGCGTCGCCTCGCGTGCCGACTTGTCACTCTGAGACGGCATGTTCCAACCAGCAGGCGGCAGGTGTATGTGTGCGTGACTGCGTGTGTTGTTGCAGTCGGTTCCCGGCACCGGCGGGCGCGGCGGCCGGGCCCGCGGCGCGGCCCCTGCCCTTCCTGGCGGCGCCGCGCAAGCCGCCGCCGCCGCCCCCCGCGTTCAGGTCTGCTCTCGAACAAGATTTCATTACGGTCTCGCTGAGGTTCGCTAGTTCACTTTTGTTTCTTCCCGAACTCCGCTCCCCCCCCACCCCGCCTCCGAACTCCGCCCCCCTGCCTCCGCCCTAAGTCCTTATGCTTTATATTCTTTCACATATAATTTTATTGTACTCTACACATAAGTATTAGGTTATGTTAAGTTTGTTTTTATGTTTGTTTAGTTCATTGTTAACCGCACGTGAATCATTATACTATTAAAGAAGTAAAACACTCTTTTAAGCTGTCACGGTTGTTCACTAAAGTGATATGATTATTTACGGGATATTTACCGTGGTACCGGAAGTACTTAAATTATCTGGTTGTGTGGTGTATTGTCAACCTCGGAACCCGCGGAACCAATGACTATGACTAACATCTAACTGAGAATCTATAGGACATTGTATATATATATCAATATTCCTAGGTTGGAACCGGCTCATTGATAGGGATGCGGATTCTGTCGGAAACCATTTCCACCAGGTGGGGCCGGAACCGGTCCACGTCGACAACACTCCCGACGTAGAGACAAGGGATATAGGGGATTCCCCGATATAGAGAACAGGTGCTCTTTATAGACACCTCATAGCATACTGTGCGACCCCACAAACATACATAGCATGCTCCCGGACATGTGACTCGTCGGGCAGCAGGCGAGCGAGCTCTGCACCACGTGTCCACTGAGAGCGACGTCTCCGGGCCGCTCGATGTCAGCAGTGTACCGAGCGTGGTGTTGCATGTCACTGCCCAGTTGGTAGTGAACCTGCCTTCTGCACTTGGGGGTGTGGGTTCGATTCCCGCCTAGGACAAACATACATGTGATGAACATTTGTGTTTGTTCTATATCTGGTTGTTAATATCTAATTAAGAATGTATTAAATATATATTATATATATATATGTATATCAGTATCTGGCAGCCATAGTACAAGCTTTGCTTAGTTTGGAGTCAGATGACCGTGTGTGCAAAAATATGTATAGCATTGATATTGATGTTACAGGCAGCAGCCGCCCCCGATGAAGTCGTGTCTCTCGTGCCACCAGCAGATCCACCGCAACGCGCCCATCTGCCCGCTCTGCAAGGCCAAGAGTCGCTCCCGCAACCCCAAGAAACCCAAGAAGAAATAGTACCGCGGCGCTCCACGCGCGGCTCGCCCGACCGACACCCCCCACCCCCCTGCCTCACCTCACTTCACTCATCACTTCGCTTGTTACATTATTTACGAACAAGTAAAGTAACTCTCTCTCTCTCTCTCTCTCTCTCTCTCGTAGTGACTTGCCAACGTCTGTCTGCGCCAACTGTGTCTACCTTTGTTAACATATATTATTATCTAAGAATGGAATGAGGAGCAGCCAGAACAAAGATAATATAACCACTTGATCGTGAGTGAAGTCAAAATCAGCTTTTGCACGAGTAAGCCATTTCGGTCGCGGGGGGAAGGACTAGCTGTCAAGTGGTTATATGGTAATTGAGCCTGAAGTACATACTGAGTGTCTGTCAGCCATATGTAGAGCTCTTCATTTTGTTACTTGTACAGTTAAGTTTGTCGGTCTGTTTAATAGACATGCGCGGGGCCATTTCTGACTAAGTTATAATTCTATATTATCTAAATAATATTGTATATTAATCTTATAAAGGGCTCCTGGTACCAGCTCACCACCTCACGCGAGCGGCTCGCCTACATCAAACATAACTACTTTAGTTTCATGACATTTTACCGAAGTTAACTCATTATCCAAATAAATTTACTAAAGTTTAAAAAAATATCTTTAGTTGTGTAGTTTGTAAGTGTAAAAGCGCTCTTAGTTGTTTGCAATTTTGAGCCCTATTAAAAATATACGTGACGTTATGCGTGATTTTCCGAACTGCGCTGTTTTAGCGCTGATTCGAGCCCGCGTTAAGAGTTAGTCGACTATTCGGCAAAAGGTCACGTTGTGCGCGTTGAACCGTGTTGTACTGTGCGGAGGCTGCAAGCGCGTGGACCACTCGCGAGGCGACTGACGATGTAACGTCACACATTGCTGTATACAACAACTAGCTGTTGCCCACTACCGTACACTTTCATATAAACGTTTATCAACCCCCTTTTGGCCCCTTTAATTCGGCCCTGTCGCAAAACCCTTTGTTAGCGGACTTCCTCCTACACCGTATAAGGAATCTGCCATTTCAGCATTATAGGTTAAGCAGTTTTCAAGATGTCGTGATGAGTGAGTGATTTCGTACTCGTACTTAGTTGTGGTGTTCGCACCTCCTTCTAGTATCTGTTCTGCTGCCGGTAGCTGCTATAGAATTTCTCTTTATCCAGCTTCACCCATGTTCGAGCACACAGTCGGTTACCATCAGGCGAGCTGAGCTCGAACGCCTAAACTATGTCATCAAAAAACCTGTTTCCCTTTCGTGCAGTTAGACAAGGAGGTTACTTTGGTCCTGAATATACCCTCGAATGAAGCGATGGTGGCAGAGCGGTAGCATGTGCGCTTTACAATCTGACGGCACCCGGTTCGATGTTCGGCTCTGCTCACATCACTTGTTAGTTCGATATCATCATCGCTCAAAAACGGTGAAGGAAAATATTGCGTGGAACATGTCCAACGAGTCTTGTTTTAAATGTTTATCGAGACTTATCGCGCATTGTTTTATTTAGGTAAAAATAGTACCTACGACAGTATATAATATATGCTGGGTTACGCGGAAAGGGTGTGCTAACCCGAAAATAGAAAATGGTCATTCATCATTATCATTTTAGCCATGGGACGTCACTGCTGGACGTAAGGCCTCCCCCATCGATCTCCATAAGGGCCGGTTGGAAGCGGCCTGCATCCAGCGTATCCCTGCGGTCTCTTTTAGGCCGTCTGTCCATCTTGTGGGTGGACGTCCTACGCTGCGCTTACCGGTCACGGACCTCTCCATTGCAGAACCTTTCGGCTCATCGGCCATCTCTTCTACGTGATATGTGCCCTGCCCACTGCCACTTCAACTTGCTAATCCGGTGGGCTATGTCGGTGACTTTCGTTCGTCTACGGATCTCCTCATTTCTGTTTCGATCTCGTAGAGAAACCCCGAGCATAGCCCTCTCCATGACTCGTTGTGCGACTTAGAGCTTGTTTATGCTATATTATGCTAATGGTCATTCACAGTGGACAAAATGTGTGGAACAGCTGATATTTTTTTGCGATTTCAGTATTGGTCCCGTACGTCGAAAAGTTATACATAGAACGCACAACGCGTTAAAAATTATAGTCAAAAAACCTCTGCAGTTTCATGTATAAACATAGCTATGTACAATTTACATCGAAACACAATTTTACCAAAATCAAACGTATATTAATATATTTACGGCTCAGTTCTCTAATGTGAGTTCGATCCGTACAAAACTCGTCCACCGCATTTGATGAAGCGAGGCGGCGATGTCTGACTCGCAAGTTATGGATTTTGTTTAATACATTATTATAACACCGGCTTACACTCACCATAATGAATAAAATCTAGTAAATTATCTTTGATAAAATGAATCCTCAGGCGAGTTTTGATGAAGTATTTGTTTCATGTTTGAAGTAAAATAGCGCTAGTCTCGGTACGTGTGTGAAGGGGGATGCTGCCGAATCAAAATACTATATTTATGAATAAGTGATTTCTATGACTAGTGTCTTTTTGTGACTATTTGGATAATAAACAGTAATGTGTGTATGGAATATTTACTTACCGATGATATGTTCCGCCATTATTATTTTTACATTTATTTTGTTATTCTTGCAATATTTCGAGGAGCACATGTCATTGTGCGGGCTTGCGCAGCTATCGCGTGACTGCGGGTCCAACTTGTCCCCGGATTGATTCGGGACAAGTTGAGTATTGCCTCGACTAGCGCGTCCTTGTGGCATCTTTATATTTGATGAAGGTCCCATATAGTAAAAGTTGTTCGTAATGATGGGTACTATGGACCCCCTTTCGGCTTAGTACACCCATTCCGCGTAATCCAGCATTTAAATATAGATGTCTCGGGCCAACCGACCGACAGCGACAAGCTGACGTATACGACGTATATTCCTTTAGTATTTACACGTAGGTACCATTTCGAGCCATTTTCAACTTCCCCTCATAACTCAAAATCTAATAATGTTACAACATTGCAATTTTGTGTATGTAAAGTTTATAGGCGTGACCGACCGACCGACCGACGCGGACGTCTGCAATAGTCTGCATCTCCCCGCCAAGCTTGTACTATATGGTCATGCATCAGCTGGCCACGTATCCTCTTCATACGTATATTGCTTTGTTCGGTTTTGTTGTCGTTTGTTCCAGCTCGCCACTCCACACACTCATGTTGTATTGTAGTGTACTCCTTCGTATATAACATAGATCATCACATATCTTGTCTATTATTTGTCTCTGTTAGTGATATCAATGGATCTACTTTAAATTACGTAATTTTTTCAAGTGTAAATACTAATTAATTAGTTGTTGTATCGATTGTAAGCGTGTTGGAGGATCTGTTGTACATTTTGTACATAACTTAGAGATAAGTAGCGAGTAGCGTACTGATCGTGGACTCTAATGTAAACTCGTTTCAGTACTAGTTAGTAACTATGTAAGTGTCGAGTGCCAAAGCGAACTTTTGTAAATATTTATTTTCTTTGCCAATAAATGTGTTGTGAAACTTGATGGTAATTAATAGACCTAGTATTATTTTGAATGTCCCAGTAGAGCTACAATACAAGCGAGTGTTCTATCACCTGTACCAGAGATGGCGAACCAATGGCACGCATGCCAACCACCACTTCACATTGATAATCATTGACAAATGTATGTACTGATCGATAAATAGTATTATTATGCAATTAGTAAATAAAGGACGGATTTAAAGCGAGGGCCATACATGAATCACGAGCAAGTGAAGGATTTACGGTCGTGAATTCATGATGATTCAGGATGGTGAGCGACGCGAGTGATTCATGGCCCTCTTAATAAATCTGTTTTATTCAAGAGTTGCATACTATTATAACTTTATACCATGACTACGAGAACAAAGAAAGATTTAAGAAGTTTGTATCGCGTATTTTTTGCGCAAGGGGATTGTATAATATAACATTGTGATGGAGGTCGCATATATATTAGCGTGTTCTAAATTCAAACACCTAAATAGTGATTAAATGTGCTTTTTATTCACTGTTTTCAGTAAATAAATTAAGCTTTTTAGAGAGGGAATGGTATCAAAATATTATCAGTCTGCGGTCAACCATATTTATTTATATGCGAATAAAATTAAATTATTACTCGAATTAAAATAATTTAATGTATAGTATTCTATCTCAGTATGTTTTATAATCTCAGCATTCGCTAACGTGACGAGTTGTTTCAACGATTCTATTTTGTTTTCTATCAATAGAAAATCTGACAGATAAGCTTGTCACTTAATAAAACCGGCAAAGTCCGAACCGGGCCCGCGCACTGAGGTTTCCGTACCACCACAAAACACAATAACTTAAAAAAACGACTTCAAAATTAGTAAAATATGGCATTACGATTCGTTGAAATAAAATGAGGTCATCCAAATAAACCAATTACCAGTTATAACCTGGTAATGAACAGACATTTGTCCCCGACTCGCACTAGGCCATTATTTATTATTGGTTGTTATAGTTTAGAGTACGTGCTATAATCATGCCAAGTCTGACGCTTGTACGTGTCACCATTTTACATTAGAGCTAATACAAAAATACGTTTAATTAAAGGACACGGTAACACTACTTTTTGATTATAATCAATCAAAAAGTAGTATTTCCTAGTTACAAATTACTCCAACATGAACCCAATATTAATAACGACGTGTTGTAACGTAGATACCTACTGTTGTACCTACCTCGGTGAGAGTACAGACAAACGAGGTGCTTAGATAGGTGCCTCGCTATCTGCTATCAATGACGACCTAGCTCTGTCTAGGCTGCGAGCTGCGAGACAGCGTATATGGAATGCAATGTGGAAGCAGGAACACTGTCGCCTTGTCTTTTATGTAAAACAAACGTATCGTATAATAGAAGCGGAACGCCCACGTCTGCCAAAGGGTAAAAAACCGGCCAAGTGCGGGTCGGGCTCGCGCACTGAGGGTTCCGTACCACTACAAAATACAAAAGGTAGTGCAAATAGACTATATCACGCCAAAGCGGTCACCCATCCAAGTACCGATCATTATTAGAACAAATGAAAACGGCGGTGCTGCTGATCGTCGTACAATGAGGTGTCAACTCCAGAGGGGGTCCGGGGTGCTGCTGCTCGGATCAATGGTTTGGGCTGGGATGTCTGACCTCGTGTGTATTGTTTTGAAATGAACTGCTCCAGGCCTACTATTTATGGAAAATAAAAGTACTTTTGCTGTAATAGAACTTATGTTGAAGCGTGGGTACCAACTTCCAATCAAATGATGATCAAGCTTAGTTGACAGAAGATAGTTCCTGCCTCGGTCCGATTCTGAGCTCGGAACCTTCAATGGAAGATGCCACTCTAACCACTGTTACACCAGCAATCAAATTTAGTATTTATTTATTGCCTAAAAATATATACAAGTTCAGAACCTAAAAACCTTACGTATATACCAGTCAGAGTTCTCCCCCCAGAGATCATAATACCTATGGCTCGAATTGACTAAGAAGCAGGTTGCCTAAGCTTTGTGATTACCTAGATATGTATTACCAGTATATAATCTTTGGTATTACCCACATCCCACATACGACAGAGTACCTATTACTGGTAATCAGTGTTATAACTTTTGTTCTGAGACTTAAAAAAATCTCGGAAAAAAATCAGCTGTCTCATAGATTTTGTCGGGATTGAATAATTTGTACGGAACGGCAGTTTTCTCTCTCTCGTGAATTTCGAAATGTATTCCAAAAGTTGTTTGTTTTGATGTAGTGTTAAGAGGATGCTTACTGATTACCAGTATATAGCCCTGTATACGACGGTCGGTACCGTGATATATGAGTGAGTAGTATAATACAAGTGGTGGTACCGGCTCTTTTGGAGATCGATGAGGGAGCTAGGCCTATGTCTAGCAGTGGACGTCCTATGGCTGAAATGATGATGATACAAGTGTCCAGTCGACTGTGCGACGCAGCCAGTAGGTAGGGACCTACTCAGCTACCGCCAGTGGGTATCCCAGTGACTCTTCGATCGACCTCTCACTCGTCACGTGCTCCGATAGCCTGGTATCCTTATCAGTCGGTGGGCAGCGCCAGAAATACCTACATTACATACCTACCTGACGTCAGAGACGCCCCTCGCTTCACTGATTACCGGGAACCGGCACCAAATAAATATACCTATATGTACGCGTTCTAGTTACGAGAAGAGCGGAATCCTTTGTTTGCTGTAACAAAGAACTTATTATGATATGTTATATTACTGTGGGTACCGACCCAATGATATCGTAATATATCTAAATCTCTTGTATTTTTACATCAAAATGAAAATAACTGATACTTCTTAGAGCAACGGTTCTACAAAAGTTTATGGTAGGTATTTTTAGTACGTTATCTAAGTGGGTAATGCCAATGACCTGGAATGGTACCTACTGTTTTGAGAGCTAGGAACATATTACAAATATTATAAAGTAGGTAGCAGCGCCCCGCGGTCTCACCCGCTAATCTACAGGAAGACTGAGTTATGAATACTCATAACTCAGTCTTCCTACACTGAGTTAGGTAGTTAGGAGTACAGGAACCGTTATTTTTTTCCTGGATAAAAAGCAGCAAATATGTGTTAAACCAGGGTATAAACTGCCCCCATACAAAATTTCATCCACATCAATCATTCACCCGTTAAATTATTGTATATTTTAATTGCACTGTAGCACAGAAGACAATAGACAACTGTAGCACCAAATTAATTAATACGACGGATTACTTTTTATACGTTGTTTATTTCCCAGCAGACACTAACTGGGGGCAGGAGACAGAGCTGTCATCTGTCATCAGTAGGTGAGAGTAGATAGATACAACAGAACCATTTGAGAACATATAAATAAAAATTTATAAATATTCGGGACATTTTGCGCACACGGTCATCTGACCCCAAACTATATAAGCAAAGCTTGTAATATGGCTGACAGAAACTGATATACTTTTTTTTTTTATACATACTTATTAGATATTAACACCCAGATATAGAACAAACACAAATGATTGTTAACCTGGAGTAGCATCATCGTCATCAGCCCTGAGTGACCCACTGCTGGGTATAGGCCTCCCTTTGTTTATGCCACTCTCCCGGGTCTCTCGCTATTCGCATCCACTCGTTATTGGCTTTATTCATTTTGAAGGGGGGGTTTAGCCTTAAAACGCCACGCTGGCCAGTGCGTCTTGGCGAGTCCTCCTGTCCACATTGGCCTGTGGCAAGCAATGCTGCAGCAATGGAATGATATTGCAGCACTACTTGTCACAGTTTACGGGGGGAACCGCGCGGAGGTCTAGGGCCTTACGGACAACAGCTATTACAGGCACCTAATACGCTCAGTTGGAAAATCACGCGACCGCAAACCGTATCTGGGCGCGATAAGCGTGATTTTCCAACTGAGTGGATTAGGTGCCTGTAATAGCAGTTGTCCGTAAGGCCCCAGGACTCGGAATTGAGGTCTGGACTGTGTGTGGTACCAAAATCAAGGGATTTTGAAACCGATACCACCCACAATCGAGACCCCCTTCTCCTGGGAGTATGCCAACATTGTATTTTTGTTTTAATCACAAGATGACGCTGCGCCTTCCGGTTCGTGGTCTCCACTCAAGAACGTTTTACCTCCATCGGTTATAAGTTTATATTATCACTATTCCTGTTTGCTACTCAGGAACCCTGCATACATATTATAGTAATTAGGTATGCACCTGCTCACCCTACATATTTTTTTTATAGTGTGCACATACATACCCTGCATATACATATATTATAGTGAGCCCGTACTCACCCCTTACCCACATTCACCCCGTTATACGTCTGAGAGAGATCAAGGGGAATTGAATCAAAAACAATTTATTAAAAATACTTTATTTCCCATTTAACTTACAATCGTAATATCACGTAAGTACTTACCTATCATTTTAATAATATCTATCGGAGCCAGACAAGTACCTATATACACGCTGTTTAACTTTACATTTATGTTTTATTTTATAGTACCTACAAGACAAAATAACGTATTTATCATAAATTTACTTTACAAATTAATAAGTGTTTCTTATAAGCTTACATTAAAGGAAAAATATCGTATAGAATAACGTGATAAATGCCAAAGATAATCATAAGATAATATAAATTCATTGTAAAATGCCCATAGTAATGCTAGGTAGGTACTCTGGTACAGTTCAGGTAAGTGTCATGGATAAACTATCAGATATACCTACCAATACCTATTCCATGATTCACGTACTAACCAATGAAAAGCAAATTTAACTAAATATATTTCAAATATATTATTAAAATGGATGGTATAATGAGCTACAACTGGACACGTTCCCGCGCGTCACGAACTAACGAGGCGGCTAACTGAATAATTACAGGAAAACAAACAATTATAATAAATGGAGAGATAACTTTTTACACGTTTCATTATTTGTTGTGGGTATAACTGACCAACAAAAAAAAGTTATTAGAACAATTTTTAAGTTAAACTAATTTAACCCGCAAGGAGCTGTCCGTCGACGCTCTTATGATGCAGTGGGTACATTTACAAGGATAGTAGTCATGACACGTGGGTTGTGGGTACCTAGCAGTGCGCGTTACACCAGCGGGAAGGAGGCGTCCGTGGCGATGCCGCAGTGGTTGTCCTTGTTGCGCGCCATCTTGATGTACCCCAGGTCACCCCACGTGCGGCCCCACGAGTTCTTCACCAGCCAGTAGTCGCCTCCCTCCTCGTCCGTGCCGTACCCCACCACCAACACCTGTACACGAGTACAAGGCTCAGAACTAACCTCATAGTTCTGAGGTCGAGTGATGCATTACGTGATACGAGCGCGACGACGTCCCGACACATGTCATGCTGGTAGATTCTCACACATCACATGCCATGCCACGCCACGCTTCGCGACACCTACATTACCTACATAGCAAACATGAGCCATCTCCACAGGGCACAACACAAATATTACATCTGAATCAATCGACACCGCTTTATGGTTGATATTCCGAAAACGCGTACGAAGCGCTTTGATTCCACCTTTATTGTGCGAACTGCTAGTCTGTGGAATGCGCTGTCTGAATGAGTGTTCCCCGATAGTTAAAATCTGGGTGTCTTGAAATCACGATTCACGAGTGGAGTGCGGTAAATGAGAAAGAGAAAAAAAAGATGGACTCATTAGTATTGAAGCTTAATTTAAGTCTTGTAAAAATGTTAATATTACGTCAAACAGAAAAAATAATATAACAAAGCATGGACAATTTAATATGTGAATGGTGAAAATGTATTTAAAAAAAAAGTCAATCATTTTCTTCTAGGCAAGCGTGCTCCACCACATCATCGCTTAACATCAGGCAAGATGGCGGCCAAACGCAAGCCAATTATAAAAAAACATAAATATGTTTTATGGAAAAAAATTAGTAAAAATGTATTCAAAGTGAAGATTATGGTAAGTAGGTAGATTTAGTAGGTTCTCGTTTGTACTCGCATTCTGACAGACTGCAAGATAGAGAGTTGAACGAGTGAGCAGCAGGTCTGTCGGTCGGTCCCGCTCGTGTAGTCGGTGAGACACGCGCCTCGTGGCCCAGCGGGCTGCAGGCTGCAGGCCGGACGCAATCTCCCCGTCACATCCGCCTCGAACGAGCCATTTGCTTTTTTGTCACGAGCACCGTTACTGGCCTAATGTAATTTATGCGAGTGTGAGTCGGTAAAGCAGCATGTACTCACGCCGTGGTCGAGGGTTTCATTGGAGCAGTTCTCGTCGAAGTAGACCCCGCGATGGTAGAACTGGAATGACTCCTGCGAGGCGTCGATGGCGACGGACACGGGGCCGACGGTGGCCACGGCCGCCATCAGCTTCTGCTCGTCTCCCGCAGGCACGTCCACGAACCCCGTGTCGTCCGCGCCAGAGTTCTTGGCATTGTACCTGCAACACGCACCCGGCTACCGTCTGACCTCGCTCCACGGAACGGCAGCGAGATCTCGCGAACATCGATCCGTTCGATCCGATCCTCTACTTTACTCGAATAAGTACCCTCCCAGACTACCGGTGAACATATTTACTGTTTCAACTCATTGAGATATTCACTGTTTAAACTGGAATTTAATGCAACCGCTTGCTTATTAAAGGGAGATAACTTTAACGCCCTCGTCTTTTTTTATGCAACCGAGTGGCGAGACAAGCGGGTCGCTCGCCTGATGGTAAGCTTAGCCGTGACAGTTCAGGGCCACGCAGAATTATGAAATGCAACAGTTCAAAACCCGGGGCACAGAAAACTGCCTTGAATAAAAGTGCATTGCGCTCGTCACTGAGATATTAGATGTAAAAGTTCTTCATGGTCTGTGATTTCACTTGAAACATTGCCCTTCAATCCGGAGTACAGTAATGTACTACAGTGTTTGACGGTTGAATAACTCGGCAGCAACGATGAGGTAGTTCCCGAGTCGGGAGCAGGAGTCCTACCCCTACAATCCGTTTGAGCCTGTTCCTATTTGTAGTCCTCTCCAGTCCATTGGTCGCACATAGGTACAGTTGAAATATGTTTGTGATGCAATAAGCACAATGCGCACCTGCAGTTATCGTCGATGCCCTCGTACGGGTAAGTGGTCTCGGTGTCGATGCCGCCGTTGTCCTTGATGTATTTGAATGCGTTGTCCATGAGGCCACCGTTGCACCCGTTGTTCCCGTACTTCGTGCTGCAGTCGATCAGGTTCTGCTCCGACAGGGACACCAAGTACCCAGTCTTGCGGAAGTGCTGACCCTCAAGTGCACCAGTCTGCATACAACGACACTCATCACACTCTGTTCGTCTGTACCTACCTACCTACATGTACATACACTTACCTACAGCCGTAACTCTTAACCGGTCAATAGTAATAGCTGCAACTGCACAGTCAAGAACAGGTACTAGGTACTTCTGATTAAATATCAGGTTCTTCTGACTAAAGAGTACTTCTGATTAAGTAGGTTTAAAATGGTTTTAACCAAGTGTGTTAGCCAATATTCACTTTAGACCTGTAGTGAAGAGTGTGATAACTACTTGCAAAATTATTGTCATGATGATTGATATTTTTATTGCTTTTATTCTTCATCATTATCATCACCATTCTTTCTAATCCCATGAGTGAGATTGCCTCGCATTATGTCGATAAATAATTGTATGGAAAACGCATCGATGAAAAATTAAATTCTTTGGGAAAACGCATTACGTTACTTAGCCAATATAGGTATGTTAGAAGAGTTCGTGCGGACACGAGCCGTGCTGCACTGCAGCGTGTCGTACTCACCGTGCTGAAGGACCAGCAGGAGCCGCACTTCCCCTGGTCCTTGACCTCGGTGACGGCGCCTTTCTTGCGCCAGTCCACCTGGTCGGGCAGCTGCACGTGCGCGGGCGGGATGAAGGTCGCGCCTCGCGTCTCGTGCCCCTTGCCGTGCGCCGGCTTGCCGAGCCTGCAACACGAACCGCACCCGTTACTTCTCATTACCACGCCGCCGCGCACCCGTGACCACCTCACGCTACCGCAACACCTACGACGCAGCAGACGACATCGTCGTAACGCCTCAATCGCTGCAGGACTTACGATGGACGCTGGACGGCCTAGCAAAATATTTTTAACCTGTCACTGTGGTATCTGGATGAACTTGGATAAAAATGCCAAGGCTCAACGAGCACGATGCTTTGCTCCGGAACCGATTGCCACTAATGATTTCACTTTAGGCATCGTTTAAAAGTACGTTTACCTAGGGCAGACGTTTCACATTTGAACTAAGCAGTAATGATTTTGTAAGAGAGGCTTAGAGAGGACAAGGGAAGACAGTCGTTCCTTGCGGAGCGTGGACACTTATAGTTGGAGCGGTCCACAAGTTCAAGATATTCGCCGTTATTTTTAAGGATCTTATTCGGAACAAATTGATACGGTAGTGAATCGGTCATAGGTTAAAAATAATCAATAGGCTTGCAGTACCGATTACCGTCGGGGTAAACGTGTTCTGGAGTAGTGACCACTAATCGGCAAATATAGCGTAGGGCACCCGAGACTAGATGAAGTGACGATATACGTAAGGCAAATCAGTGGATTGAAGCGAACATTAAAAAAACAGGGCTGATTGGCGCTCCTTAGTGAGTGAGAGGCATATTATAATATTAGTGGAGTGAGACGCACTGACTGAGAGGAAGTGAATGCAGGACACAAGGCATCTCGGAAATAATCTATGCCTATTATTGTGTGGTGATAACTGGCCAATATTACCTCTATTTTTTATTTAACAATAAACTTGCGTTTGGCCGCCACCTCGCCTGATGTTAACCCGTCGAATGCGAGCGCAGGAGTTTTCTTATGGCTAAAATGGGGGATTTCACTTACATTTAAGGTAATTAAAAAAAAAAAGTTTAAAAAAGTATAAAATACGTGCATAATATTATATACCATTGGTATTGGTCTTCTTACACACAATACGCGCATCGGAACAGTTTTTCCTTACGCCGACATGCGGTGCGTAACACATTTGAGGGGTTAAGCGATGATGCGGTCTACGATAGAGCACGCTTGTCTAGAAGAAACCGATTCACTCGCTACTTGAAAACACCTAGATTTTAACTATCGTGAAACACTCATTCAACCAGCCCATTCCACAAACTAGAGGTTCGCACAATAAAGGTGGAATCAAAGTGCTTCGAGCGGATTTTTACGACGGTACGGGTTTTTGACGTTTAGTTACTTTTTTTCTAGAGTTCCGTTTTTACTAACGTAATATTGTATTCTCAATGGTTCAATAATTTTGCTAGTTAACGTGGTATCTGATATCAATTAAATAATACCGATATGGAATACAACGTACTTGTAATACAATCCAATCCAGTGACGTTCGTCGGATACAGTGTCACCGCAGTCATAGACAATACAACTACAGTACACGCTACAAGCAACACTATACTTACTAAAAACTATTGTGCAAAGTTTTACTCACTCATCATTATTTTGTAGTTACTAACTATTGCATCAGACATGATGCGGACAGCGGGCGTACAGAGCTGCTCTGTGCAAGGTCAAGCAGCAGCTGTGAACCCGCAGTCCGTTACTGCACGGCCGAACTAGTGTTGATGAAACTCCGCGAGGAGATCGTGTGTAATATGAAGGAAACTGGAAGATCGCGGAACACAGCTAGAGGCGAATAGCACGATTGAAATACACGTGAGGAACAAAAACAGACAGACGGGTAACATTTAACGAAAACTAATTATGACATATAATATTAGGACTGACCGGAGCGCCTTGTTGAACCCGTTCATGGTGTGCACGAACTCCTGGTGCAGCATGTCTCCGTACTTGTTCTGTTCCAGCGAGAAGGGCTCGAGACCGCGCTCGAACCGCTGGTTGTGCTTTGCTATCTTGTGCTTGTTCTCTGCGTAGATCTTCATACGGAACTTGTCTTCCACCTCGCTGGAGTACTGCTTCTTGTGTTTCATCTGAGGGAGACATCACGCTCGTCATCCTTACATCATAATGATACTTACATAATACAGTTTATTTTATTGTATAGTAAATAGGCTTGCGCTTGGCCGCCATCTCGGCTGATGTTAAGCGACGAAGCGGTCTCCGGTGGAGCACGCTTGCCTAGAAGAAACCGATTCACTCTCTTAACATCCACTCAGTTTGTGTGGATGTTTATTACTTCTTCACGTGAAACGGATTTGGATGAAATTTTGAATGGAGATAGCTTATACTCAGGTTAACACACTTTTTATCCCAAAAAATGTAACGGTTCCTGTGGGATAGCGGGTGGACCCGCGGGACGCAGCTCGTCTATACTAAGTATTCCAAATTGGATGAAAACAGAATTAATAGATGTCGACGAAGTTAACAGTAGCAGTAGTTTTTTACGGAAGGTTTATTTATGTAACAAGCGCCCCGACCTGGCTTCGCACGTAAGTTACACCCGTGCGAAGCCGGGCGGGCGGGTCGCTAGTCTCCTATAAATTCTGTATAATGATGGATTACATATATTTCCGATACGTTGTTGTTGGTACTCTAGTGGTCTAGTGGGCGACAGTGAACAGATACATACCTTATAAGCCTCCCATTCTTCCTTGACGAGGTCGTAGAAGGAGACCGCGGAGGCCGCTGCGACCAGGCACACTAGGACCGCCAAGCACTTCATCCTCTATGCGTTCCTGCGACCAGAGAACAGTGTAATCAAGGTTTATCGAGTGTTGGTTGCGAACTAGTCTACGAAGATTGCGAACTTACAAGCTCCTTACTACTTCCTTGCCAATAAAAAACCCAGTCAAGGCGAGATGTCAACGTGTTCACGCCAGCCACGGATATATTGTGACAAAAATGTACTCTTGGACATGTGGTAGGTGTTTAAATTCTATAATTATGTAATATTATTGTCTGTCATTCGTGTAATTGGTGTTTAAACCGTGCTAATTGAATAAATAGATACAAAAATACATACCTATACAAAAATTTAATGCAAGTATTGGTATTGTACTTTGCTTCGGTTCTTGACCCTGTTCACATTCATTAACTGGCTACATGAGTGATTCTGGGGCTCAAATTTAGAAACGCTTGGATGAGTATTTTTTTTGTTATAAACGTGCAAATACTGCTTGTTTTTTTTTATGCCATAGGTGGCAAACAAGCAGACGGGCTGCCTGATGGTAAGCAGTCACCGTCGCCTATGGATACTTGTAGCACCAGAGGCATCACAAATACGTTGCCGACCCTTGTATTGATTTGGGGTCGCATTTCTCGCAAAATAAATACGAAAAAATCGGAGCACCTTGTAAAGTTTATCAATGCAGTAGAGTCAACTGCATTGATAAACTTTTACAAGTAGTAGTACTGAGTAGACGATAAAATTACATAAAATATAAATGTTTTGAAATTGTTAAATAAAAACTTACTATTTGTTTTTATTTATAAACTGATACCAATAATTTTACATATCATTTTAGTGAAGGCCGTTTCAAGCTGTACTGTACAGTGTACAGGTTAAAAAGCCAGCTTACGATGAGTAAAATAAGTTGATTCATTAGATTGCATTTGTCCATTTCCTGAGAACGCATTAAAGTGTCATGGGAATTTATTACCCAATAAGGTATATTATAATTTTTAGAAAAAAAAAGAACCGACTTCATGATTATACCTTCATTTACAAACTAAAACTACAAATAACTAACTCCAAAAATAACTGATTATAAATTTTAAATATGTATATAAGTAGGTAATATATGTATTAATAATTTCGTTGATTGTCCTGTAATGCTCATTGCTTTGAAGTTATTTAAATATTATTTTCTACTTTTTAGTTTTAGTTTGTAAATGAAGGTATAATCATGAAGTCGGTTCTTTTTTTTTCTAAAAATTATCTTTATTTTTAAATTTTTAGTGGGATTTATTCCGCAGAGATAAAAAAGTGCGTGTCGGGCTCACGCACTGAGCGCGCTCGCGTACGTTCTGTACCACCACAAAATACAAAAAGTGCAAAAAACATCACGTCCAGGTGCCATCACCCGTCACCAAGGATGGTATATATTATACCCTAATAACTTCCTTGCTCCGTCACCCATCCAAGTACCGACCGCGCTCTATGTTGGTTAACATGATATTGAACAGACATTTGTCACTGACTCACACTTTGCCATTATTTATTACCTACAGTTATACTTTAGAGTGTGTACTATAATCATGCCAAGTTTGACGCTTGTACCTACATATTGCCGTTTTTACATTAGACCAATTTAAAAAATACGTAAAAATACATTTGTTGTATATAGGGCCATTTTTAGTTTTTACTTTTTGATTTTATTATTATTTGTTAAGTTAATATGCTGTAATTTACAATTTCTGTAAAAAAACTGGCTATCTATTACGGTTCAAAAGACAGCCGTTAAAAGGTAGGACGCAGACATCACATGCAGATAGCGTAGGCTCAGTTAACCCGTAGGTCCCGTTTTTAGCCTTTGTATACGGAACCCTAAAAAGGAATAATAAACCCTAATAAGGGTCCAAAACTCCATAGAAGCCTCTTGTAAAGCCTCCACCACTTTACTGGTGCATGAGTTTGACTTGACCGTGCATGATTAGCTCTGCTTGACTGGCTTGTTTGACGCTATTGAACACTATATAAAATATTTAATACTAAATACACGACACTAATTAATACTAAGACTCAAATACTCTGTATCCATGGTCATGAAAAATTTAACGAAAAACAACAGGGCATGGTCGCCATGGAGACGTTTTTTGAAGTCTGTTCCTCTATGTTTGTCAGTAGTAGATCTGTCACAGATCTACTACCTATAGATTTTCAATGAGCGTGGCTAGCTCAGTGCCTCTCGCTTCAACAAGGTGTGTTGCCACATTAAAATGATTTGCTATAAGTTAGGGTAATTTACCTACTATGATGGGTAGTGAATCTTCAATGAGTACTTTGGAAACAATACTACCTTTTAAATATTTATATTTTATACACTATCTGCTGCAACCCGCGGAGCTACCTGCAATGTTCTGGGAAGAAAAGTACGTTGTCTGTCCTCATGACACACCCCTATCGTCCTGACAAAATTTGACTTAGCCAATGATCTAAGAAAACAAGGTCTAGCAATTTGAGAGTGGTCCCGCAATGACGTCACTGTCCAGTTGCCACTTTATTCAATCAGCTGTTACGTGGTGTATCGTCATCTCTCTCAAACCTGTTGTAAATTGACATCATGACATCATTGCGGGACGCCCACGTAAACATTTTTTCTCGGATTGCTATACCTGGCGGAGTATATTATTATACCATGACTTAGCCATTTCCTCGTAAAAACAGACAGAAAGTTACTTGCGTTTTTATTATAATTATTTGTTAGGATTAGAATATAGTACTAGAAAAAAGGTTGAAAAGTAACCATAGCATGATTTTTTATAATTAATAAAATATAATAAAAAAGTCAGAGTTAAAACGGAACGAGGGATCATGCAACAAACGTTAAACGTATTTTTGGATTTGTTCTAGTGTAAAAACGGTAATCCGTACAAGCGTCAAATTTAGCGGATTATAGTGAACATAAGTAAAACAACAAATAATAAACACTGGCCAAGTGTGAGTCAGTGACAAATTTCTGTTTACCACTAAGCTAAGCAACGTCGGGCGCGGTCGGTACTTGGATGGGTGACAGCCTGGGCGTGATGTTGTCTTTTTGCACAACTTTTTGTATTTTGTGATTGTAAAGAACTCTCAGCGCGCGAGCCCGACTCGCGCTTGGTCAGTTTAGTTTTTTCATGAATGGAATTATGTATAACATTCCAAATAATTAGATAAATAGACTCTTTAATGTTTACAGTACAAATTTCACGAACAGCGCGTAGCTTTTTGAATCGGTTCGCCGAAATCGCCTTTAGCTTTTCCAGCTTCATAGCTGTGGCCTCATTAATATATATTTAATATTAACATTCACCATATTCATATGGGCATAAAAGGGTCGGTATTTTGCACTTCTTGTAATGTGCCAGCTTTTTTCAGCAATGTGACAGGATCAGTTGGAAACCTGCAGAACGAATAATTTATGTTAGTTGCGGTGGGTAATTTCTTTCATAAACTGGCAACATTCATAATTTATTTTCTAAGTGAATAATTTGATAAAATTCATAGAATTAGACCACAAATCGACCTAAAAACTGACTAATTATGAATAAAATATTTGCGAATTGATATCCTGAATTTATTTAGGTGATCGTTACAAGCTTTATATGTTTACTTACGTGTGAAATGATATTTCATCGTATTTTCGCTCACTGCGCTTCTTGCAGCCCAAAATGCTACAACCAACCATTGTAAAATATCTTTTACAATTATTTCTCAGAGGAAACACGCATTTATCACATTAAATCACCAAAAAAAGGCAATAAATATAATTCAGACCCGTTTTGTTTGTCACTGATTATTACAGATTTTGACACTTGAGGTACCAAAAACAGGTCATGTCGATAAGGACAACAAAATCTATTTATGTCCTTTTCGTACTTGTGCTGAGCCATATCAAGTTGTCTCTTTCACTAAAAGATATTGCCGATCTGGTTGTGTATATCTGTGAGATCTGTGATGTTTGCTGTTTAGTTGACAGCGTCGCTAGTGGAGAACAAAGTATGAAATTCACCAAGAAATAACTGTAGTTCCAATGTTGCCCACCTTAACAGCTAAGTTGGTGGCACTGTCCAATGTTTACAATGTACATTGAATTTGTAGATATTTTTGTAGATTTTTAAAAAAGCACTGAATCAATGTCGATAAAAAAATTATGGGACCACCTATGAGCTATGACCTACCAACCAAAAAAAATACATCAAAAACAATTCTAAATTGGAGGAGTAATCGCGTAACAAACATACAAAAAAAAAAAAAAACATACAGTCGAATTGAATACCTCCTCTTGAAGTCGGTTAATAAGTAGGTACAATTCGTTGTGTTATTTGCGGGCCGTCAAACACACACATTTTCTGTTACATAAAGATGGTCTACGATTTCGTAATTTATACATCTATTCGAAATCTTTATACCAGCCTAAATACAAATACTTAGAAGATGGGCTAAGCATGGTAGATGATATATCTTTTAATAAATATAATCATATTAGTGAGATTATAAGCCCTCACGAAGCGCCATCAGATTTAATTATTGTTTTTGATGTAGCTTGCGAAAAACAATATAATAATCGAGATTATTTTGCGATGGGACGACACAAGAACATACTGTTTTTACCTAAACCAAACTTATACCAAAATCCCAAAACAACTCGTGCGGGATAAGAAGTCAATGTCAAAGTAAGAAGTGGGAGGGATTCTAATCTGATAGTTCTGTTCAAACAAGACGATGTTCATTTAAAACATGTTTATAACGAACACTCAGACATGTCAGGGAATGAATGAGTTTCGAGATAAGTATGTGCTCAAAGGTTTGGGATAGACCTTACTTTGGGATATTGTTATCAATAAAGGGTGTTACAGATTTAGATACTTTTATAATTGCGGATGAACATTTATAATATGTGAAATGATCATTAAAAGTCATTGCTATTTGAGATATCAACCGAGTATAACGATCTTACATAGTTACAGAAAGAAAACTTAAAGACAAAATTAAAATTTGCAGAAGCTGTAATGCAGACAAGGCATTCAACAAGGTTCGAAGGAATCAAATCGAAAAATTGTGTCGAATGTATGGAATTGCTAGGTGTTTTGGGGGAGGGGGGGGGGGGACATGGGGGCCATGCCCCCTGGATCCGCCAATGCCTCAAACACTATGGTATTAAATACAATAGATCCTCTAAACAGAATTACAAACTAAAATAACTAAAATAAACTAGAACAATCAATAGAAAGTACAATGAACAGTTCAGACCATAGTGAAAGCGAATCTTCTTCATCGTCGAATGAGGACTTTGAAGAAGAAAGTATTAATGAACAACATTTAAATTCAGACAGTACTAAGATCGGTCGAACAAACATAGAATCACTAGCTGAATCCCGTGATGTTGCCCGCGATTTTCCATTTTTTCCGCACTTTCTGGGGGGGAATAACTTCCCTAAGTCCGTCCTGGGGCCTTACGGACAACTGCTATTACAGGCGCCTAATCCGCTCAGTTGGAAAATCACGCTACCGCAAACCGTATCTGGGCGCGATAAGGTTTGCGGTTTTTGCCCCTGTGATGTAACACTATCGTCCTGCCGAATTTCGTTATGTGGCCTATTACAAAATGCACCGTTATATTTTAAGTACTTATTTGGATTTTCGGGCATAAAACAAAAAAAAAAATTTTTTCAAGATAAATATAAAACAAGTAGGTAATCATAACATTAAAATTGTTTTTTTTATGTCAGTATTTAATTTAACGAAATCCATTCTCAAATTTACCCCTTCTTAGAGTTTTACGAAAAACTACTTTTGCAAATTGGAGGTAACAAGTGGATAATTATGTTGAGGTTTTCCAAAATCTGAAGCCGCTACTTTCAATAAAAAATACGAAACTGAATTTTCTATAAATCTATTGATAGAATTAGAACGACAAAAATCCGGTTTTCGATGCTATTTTCGTCAAAAAATGTGAAAGTTAAGTTTAGCCAAAGATTATTATACTAGTTTAGCCTAGCCGTTTAGTCGTGAAAGCGAACAAACAGACAAAGGCAATATTTCGCTTTTATAATTTAGTAGTTATGATTACGATATTTATAATTCATAATCATAATCATAATCTTTATTTGGCACAAGGAAAAATACAAACAAAACAATTGAAAAAATTATAAGGAAATAAGAAATAAAACAAACAAAAATGTAGCCAAGTTCTTTTACCAATAAAGAGCCATAAAGTGTATGTAATATAGAGTATTTTATTGTGATTTGAGTGAGTTTATGTAAGAAATAACAATATTTACAGGACAAGTCAAAACAAAATTAACTAGGTAATTGACAACTTTATCGGCGTACGTTGTTGGCCAAATAATTGTAAGAGATAGTACGAAATTTTCCTAGATGTTCGCCCCGACCGAACAGACCTCGCGACCTCTATATCTTCGCAATCTCTCCAACAATTTTGCGCCTATTTAAAAATGAGCTACTTGCCTACAAAATTTCATGGAGATAGAGTCAACGATTCGCAAGTTATCGTCGAAGAAATATACAAACATAGGTACATTACATAGATACGCAGACTTGTCTCATGGTTGAGGTCTGCGACCTCTCTTCGCTCGGTCAATAACAATAACAGAAATCACGCGATCACGCGATTCTACAATAATTGCGCCAGCATGCTGGGTACGCTGCCAACTGGTAGTGAGTGTTGGGTTTTCTTTAGACCTTCAACGGTCTATGGGCAGTCTAACTGGTTTTGTAGTGTTAGGTTGTAGGTACAGTTCGGAACTGAAGGTGGGCTCTTGCGAACCATTGCGCAAGTAGCACATCCCTGCGACACAAAAATACAAGCACTTGCCATTTGCCAAGCACATATAAAGAAATAAAGTAGATACTTTTTAACGTTATTCCATTGTTAGCATTTATTTCAAAGCTACCGTCATAATGTAGCTGTACTTTAACAGTCTGTATGTTTAAATTTTGCATGGATTATAAAAGTATGGGTTTGTGTTGAGCTTTAGAGGTCCACACGCCTGCATCGTAAGCATCCGGCGGAATTCATTCTATTAGTACCTAAGTTATTGTTATGAATTCGATGCGACCCGAACTGTCCGATCACACCCATCGGACTCTGATGAGTGAATAAGTGCGATGCGATAAGAGCGGGGCAGGTCGGAGTCATGGTATAATTGGATCATGGTCGGAGTCATGATTATTATACCATGGTCGGAGTATCACGCAGCCTGACTGAAAGTTGTCAGCGGGATGGTAAGGGAACTGGGCGGATGGGAGTAAAGTTGATTATGGGACAGATGCGGGACTAGACCGGAAGAGCACAGTGGGATTAGTGGGTTACGGGGAGGATGAGGGAGTGGAATGAGCGGAAACAACACGGGAGTAGTACCTACCTAGAGTAGATTAACGTTGATTTCTTCAATGCTCAACTATAATTAGGTGCGATTAAATTAAGAATAGGATCGGTCTAGCTGGCGCCATTTTGTGACGTCGAGATGGCAATTTGCTATTATTAAAAAAGAAATTAAAAAAAATATCATGAGATATAAATAATAAAACAAACGAAAAACAAAGAATGAAAACGATACGAATTTTTAAATAATCGTTATTTTTTAATATTTCTTTTTTGGCCTATTGTACCAAGATTACTGAAGATTACCATCTTGACCTCACAAAATGGCGCTACAACTACACCGATCCCATCCTTATTTTAATCACAATAGGCATGTGTCCTCTTCTTTAATTTATTACAAATAACCGGCTTAGCGAGGAATATAACTAAATACATTACACATACTGAAAAAATTATTTAAATTGGCTGATAAATCTCTGAGATATGAGCGTTTAAAGTTTTAGGTGGGGATAGGGAGGGGATGCTCTATCCCTTTCTTACAAAGCGTGTGTTAGTATAGCATTTGTATGGCGCTCCTGTGCCGTGACGTCACGGCTCAGTATAGTGCGCTCTCTGTCTAGCATGAAATTTAAATGCTTATATCTGCTTATATCTTATTTATTTTTGAACTAATTTTAATTTTGTTTTCGTTGATGGGCTCTATTTATGATCAGCTTTTTTATGAGGTAATAAAAAAATATTAGTCATCATGCCTATTGTAGGTAGGTACCTTACCTAACTACCTACCTACCAGGGTTGCCACCTGTCCCGATTCTGCCGGGACAGTCCTGATTTCGCGTACCGATCACCTATAATTTTGTCCCGATTTTTAATAACAAATTTTTCGTTTTTTAAACTGTAAACCTAAGTTTTATTTTGTTAATTTTCTTCATTATTCATGTAATGTTGTCACATTATTTAAATATCCTTCTGCTCTGAGGTCGCACGTAAACTAAAACTTTTTAACGCGAATTTTTTTTTACCGACAAAATAAATAGGACCTTCTCAAGTCGAAGCGTAGGTATAATAAAATACAGGTATAGTTTTAGTAATATATGTACCTATTTTTATAAGTAGGGCACTGCCTACATTACCAAGTGAAACCTTGTACTAATATGTATTCTGTAGAGTACCAGTGGACCCAGATATTCTCGAGTTGAAAGAGCGGGTGGAAAACTAATGACCTAAATACATACCTATTCTTTCATGATAAATTTGATAGGTATTAATAATATTTAAGTAGATCATAGTCAAAGGATAGACAATGAAGTAGATAAAGATTATTGAGTAGGTAGGTAGATATACTCCAAAGTTGCAAATATCTACCTTATTTTCCTATTGCTAAATAAGTTTGTTGAGGTTTTACCTACTTTTTACTTTTTGTATATCTACTGCGCAGTGCGCCTAAAATCGACACAACACGCTATGATTCAACACAAAGGATGTAAACCCTGGCAAAGGCAAAGGTTATCTCATGACCCTTGCTATATTATAAGAAAGTTAAAACATTGAAATATTTCTGGGCAAAAGTAAATAACAATATTACAGAAACCTTACCTTTCTTTTTTTTTTCCTTTCACAGTGTAAATTGCGAATTAATTACGTTACGAACGATAAAACTTTAAAGCAAGACACGTCCTTCTACTTAGATTTACGCGTTGTAACTGTTTAATTTTTCTACAAATTAAATATTTGAACTATTCCTTTCCTGTTTTGTTTTGTGTTGTCAAAGATTTCTTTGTGTGTGAACTGTGATCGTGGATTGTGGTGAATTGTCAGAATTATGAATTCAGCGTGACCACTTTTAGTTCAACGATTCTACTAAAAAAATAGCAGAATTCTACTAAATTATACAAAAAATATATTGTTTTCTTCGTTCTACCTGTGGTTATACAGCTTCTAAATAATAATATGGAAATCAAGTGAAAAATAAAAAGAAGGTCACATCCCTTGATTAGCAAAAATTTAGAAATGTGAGTTGGTTGCCTCTTGCTCACTGAGCAAGGATGGGAATCAACCCTCAGATAAACAAGGTTGATTAATTTTATTATCTTTCGAGTTTTATTTTCAGACAGCCCATCATTTATCTAGAAATTGAATGGCTGCACTATTCATGTAAAACAGAACGAAGAAAGAGGTAATCTCTGAGGGTGAAACGTGTATTTTCTTATAGCCATAATGGCTTAAGTCTGCCCAGTAATGGGCAAAAACAAAAAATATATTTCATCAACCATCAAATGAATTGAGAGTTTTGGCGCCAACGTTGAAACAACATGTCGGCTTGTGCTATTATTTTCCTAAACTTGTGTATTTTCGCGTGTTAATGTGTATTAAATGGTGAATATTATTCATTAAGTGCTCGTAAACGTGCTCGAGTGTGGGCAAGTGATATAACGAGGTGAAACGTGTCTTTTCGTGTTGTTTCCAAAACTCCATAGGAGCCTCTTGTAAAGTCCCCATCACTTTACAGGGGCATGAGTTTGACTTGACCATGACTTACTTAACTTGACTCTGACTGTGACTATGACTTGTTTGACGTATTAAGACTATACAAAACAGATGAACAGGCGGTATGGCTTTAAAGGCTTTAGCCTGCCCGATGGGCGAATAATAAAAAAAACAAGAAACAAATGAATTGATCATATGTCAAATAAACTCAAATATGTCAATGTCAATGGCCATATTAAAATAAACAGTACCGCTCACAGATATACACAACCAGATCGGCAATATATTTTAGTGAAAGAGACAACTTGATATGGCTCAGCACAAGTACGAAAAGGACATAAATAGATTTTGTTGTCCTTATCGGCGTGACCTGTTTTTGGTACCTCAAGTGTCAAAATCTGTAATAATCAGTGACAAACAAAACGGGTCTGAATTATATTTATTGCCTTTTTTTGGTGATTAAATGTGATAAATGCGTGTTTCCTCTGAGAAATAATTGTAAAAGATATTTTACAATGGTTGGTTGTAGCATTTTGGGCTGCAAGAAGCGCAGTGAGCGAAAATACGATGAAATATCATTTCACACGTAAGTAAACATATAAAGCTTGTAACGATCACCTAAATACATTCAGGATATCAATTCGCAAATATTTTATTCATAATTAGTCAGTTTTTAGGTCGATTTGTGGTCTAATTCTATGAATTTTATCAAATTATTCACTTAGAAAATAAATTATGAATGTTGCCAGTTTATGAAAGAAATTACCCACCGCAACTAACATAAATTATTCGTTCTGCAGGTTTCCAACTGATCCTGTCACATTGCTGAAAAAAGCTGGCACATTGCAAGAAGTGCAAAATACCGACCCTTTTATGCCCATATGAATATGGTGAATGTTAATATTAAATATATATTAATGAGGCCACAGTTATGAAGCTGGAAAAGCAAAAGGCGATTTCGGCGAACCGATTCAAAAAGCTACGCGCTGTTCGTGAAATTTGTACTGTAAACATTAAAGAGTCTATTTATCTAATTATTTGGAATGTTATACATAATTCCATTCATGAAAAAACTAAACTGACCAAGCGCGAGTCGGGCTCGCGCGCTGAGAGTTCTTTACAATCACAAAATACAAAAAGTTGTGCAAAAGACAACCACACGCCCAGGCTGTCACCCATCCAAGTACCGACCGCGCCCGACGTTGCTTAGCTTAGTGGTAAACAGAAATTTGTCACTGACTCGCACTTGGTGTTTATTATTTGTTGTTTTACTTATGTTCACTATAATCCGCTAAATTTGACGCTTGTACGGATTACCGTTTTTACACTAGAACAAATCCAAAAATACGTTTAACGTTTGTTGCATGGGGGCCCTTCCTTTGCCCTTCCGTTTTAACTCTTTGACTTTTTTATTATTTTTAATTAATCATAAAAAATCATGCTATGGTTACTTTACAACCCTTTTTCTAGTACTATATTCTAATCCTAACAAATAATTAAAATAAAAACGCAAGTAAGTTTGTAACTTTCTGTCTGTTTTTTTACGAGGAAACGGCTAAGTCATGGTATAATAATATACTCCGCCAGGTATAGCAATTCGAGAAAAAATGTTTACGTAGGCGTCCCGCAATGATGTCATGATGTCAATTTACAACAGGTTCGAGAGAGATGACGATACACCACATAACAGCTGATTGAATAAAGTGGCAACTGGACAGTGACGTCATTGCGGGACCACTCCCAGATTGCTAGACCTTGTTTTCTTAGATCATGGGCTAAGTCAAATTTTGTCAGGACGATAGGGTGTGTCATGAGGACAGACAACGTACTTTTCTTCCCAGAACATTGCAGGTAGCTCCGCGGGTTGCAGCAGATAGTGTATAAAATATAAATATTTAAAAGGTAGTATTGTTTCCAAAGTACTCATTGAAGATTCACTACCCATCATAGTAGGTAAATTACCCTAACTTATAGCAAATCATTTTAATGTGGCAACACACCTTGTTGAAGCGAGAGGCGCTGAGCTAGCCACGCTCATTGAAAATCTATAGGTAGTAGATCTGTGGTACCGCTCATACAGTCATACTACTCTTTGGTACCGCTGGTCCATGCTTCCATTCCGCCCATGTGATTTTATAACAAAATAAAAAACAGTGAAAATAAATGTTGTTTTGATAATTACAATGAAACAAGAGGAAAAAACAAAGCAAAGTCAGGGCAGACGAAAAAAAGTGAAATTATTTAAGCCCAGGAAGAACAAGAGCGCCGAAGAAGATGCAGCTATCCAATATTTAGAGGCACAGTATGAAAAGGTATGTAATGTACGTTATGAGCTCGGTTCATTCATGCAGGCCGTGGACAAATTGTCTTGCACCTGTGTTTATGACAGCAAAAATATTATTCTCTTCGCCTTACATAGCACGGCAACCGAGGGCGACGAAAGGGATTAAATCTTTCCCTATGACGTTTATCGTAGACAATTATGTCCCGATACTCCCGCTCCATACATAGCTCGAAAAAACGTTGAATAAAATACCCTCCGATTGACATAAGTTAGGGAAGAGGGATATTTATTGACAAGAGTTATCATGATATTCACAACAACATTGAACACCTACCTATAACTCTATTTATTCATCCAAGCTATAACTAAACCAAACACAAAATGTGTAAAGCTACAACTAATTGAGGTTCGTTTATACTATCTATAGGCAACTAATTTAATTCGAAATGATCCCCAATATCAGGCAACGTGCCCAATATGCTGCCCGCGTTGCCCTGCTGCGTTGTGAGGCTAATTTTCTGACCAAAATACAGGCCAGCATTTTGGTCACGTACAGAATAATTCAGTCTCCCCATCGAGATACAATTCCGTTGAGCGAAAGGTACATATTTTTTACCTAAATTAAATAATACGTGATAAGTCCCGATTAACATTTAAAATAATTCCTATAGAGTCACAATCTCTCAGTGAAAACAGTCAAAAAACGTCCCAAGCATCATTGTACATACATTGTATCAATTATATACTTCACAATGCCACATTTACTCCAATTTAGACAATATGTCGCTTGCATAGTGTTCAACGTTAGTTGTACTCTATGTCATCGTACCTCTGGCATCGCACGGCGGCGCTGTAGTCGGATCGCGGTTACCTTGTAACTAACCAAAAGTCGGCGCAATTCGTAGCGTGCGCCGAGTTTTGCTCGTTTTTTTTTTGGCATGAGTGTGATTCTAATGTATTGTATGTCGATGAGTCTCCCCGACAAATCCTTAATTTTTTTCGTAAACACGGCACAAATAAAACAGAGTAATATCATTCATCTTGAAGGTGAGTATACAAGCTTATCCTTATACAAATCAAATGTCAGGAGCATGTTATATTTATATTTTGAGGCGAAAAATGCCCCTATTGTAGAGAAAATAACATCAAAAATATCTCGAAATGACGACACTGTATTTCAAGGAGCATGGTAACTAATTGTAGCAGCAAACTTGGGATCAAGTACTAAAATCATCATGTTTGAGACAATCCTAAGTTAAGGCTGATTGATTTTACAGCACCAGTCCAAATTTCACATTTATATCATTAGATGTTTGAACTGTGCTTTGGTATGTTAATAAGTCAGGATACAACTTTTTATAGGTTACTAGGTTTTGCCTGCGGCTCCACCTGCGTTATGAATATAACAATATACTCTTTGTTATTGAGGGACAATTGTTCTTATCTATGATGCAAGAAAATCTGTTTAGCCATTTGCCAATTTTAATGGGTTTTAAAAATAATAAAACTTGTTAATTTTCAGATAGTTCCAGATGAAATTAAGACATTCAAAGATTTCCCACTGTCACAGAAGACATTAAAAGGACTAAAAGAAAACAACTACATTTCCCCAACTGATATCCAGAAACAGTCTATTGGTTATGCTCTACAAGGCAAGGACATTCTGGGCGCTGCCAAGACTGGCTCGGGCAAAACTCTCGCATTTATGGTACCCATTCTAGAAAATCTTTTCTGTAAGAAATGGACGAGATTGGACGGAGTGGGGGCATTGGTAATATCCCCCACTCGTGAGCTCGCCTATCAGATATATGAAACACTACGTAAAGTCGGCCATCTTCACGACTTCTCGGCCGGCCTGATCATCGGAGGACAAAACCTCAAGTTTGAAAAGAAAAGAATGGATCAAATCAACATATTGATTAGCACTCCGGGTCGCTTATTGCAACACATGGATGAAAACCCACTGTTTGACTGCAGTCATTTACAAATCCTGGTGCTGGACGAAGCAGACAGGTGCTTGGATATGGGTTTTGAGGCAACAATGAACGCTATCATTGAAAATTTACCCTCTGAGAGACAAACACTACTGTTTTCTGCGACGCAGACTAAATCTGTGAAAGATCTTGCTCGGCTCAGCCTGTCGTTCCCGACATACGTGGCACCCCACGAGCAGGCAGACACGGTCACACCAGACTCCCTGCAGCAGAGCTATATTGTGTGTGAAATCGACGAAAAGCTTGGAATACTATGGTCTTTTATAAAAAATCATTTAAAACAAAAAGTTCTAGTATTCATGGCTACTTGTAAGCAAGTAAAATACACATATGAGCTGTTCTGCAAGCTGCGACCCGGAGTCAGTGTGCTGGCTTTGTATGGCACTCTCCACCAGGAGAAAAGAGAGAAAATTTACAATGAATTCTGCAGGAAATCCAATGTAGTATTAATTGCTACTGATTTAGCCTCGAGAGGTCTCGATTTTCCTCGTGTAAATTGGGTAATACAGATGGACTGCCCGGAGAACGTAGACACCTACATCCATAGAGCTGGTCGAACGGCTCGGGGAGTCTTTGGTAAAGGAGAAGGTCTCCTCATGTTGTTACCCAATGAAGAAAAGATTGCAGATGACCTGCAAAAAAGCAAAATCCCTATAAATAAAATTTCAGTGGACCCGTCAAAAGTAGTGGCTCCACAGCGCAAGATAGAAGCTCTTCTTTCAGACAATACAGAACTGAAACAATCTGCTCAGAGAGCTTTTGTGAGCTATGTCAAGTCTATATCCCTGATGAAGAACAAGGAAATATTCAAAGTTCAGGAGTTAGATACTGATGCTTACTCCAGATCCCTGGGGTTGATAGTGCCTCCGCGGATTACTTTTATGCATAAGTACCAGAGAAACAATGCACAAAAGGACCAAGACCCTACGAGTGACAATAACAACATTATTAACAAATTAAAGACCAACACCGACAATGATGGAACAGATAATAGTGAATCTGACGGAGACGAAACACAAGAACAGCAAATAATATTAACAAAAAAAGTAATATCAAAAAATAATAAGAACAAAAAACTCGAGACTTTTAACTTTGACTGTCAGGATGATGATAGTGATGAAGACTTCTTTCAAGTTAAAAAGGCTGATGTCAGAATTGATGATATGCCAGTGGAAGAGGACAAAATTGTATCCAAAAAGAAGGCCAAGCCAGTTACAAAAGCTGCTATAGCCAAGAAGATACTAAGGAAAAAGATCAAAGTAAATACAACTGTGAAATTTACTGATGAAGGTGAAACCATAGAGGATGATAAGAAAGATGTAAAATCAGAGTTAGCTAAACAGTTTTCGAATGAAAACGTTGGAGGAATAGATATAGAAAAGGCCAAAGAGGTCCTAAAAGAGGAGGATAAATATGACAAAATAAGGTTCAGAGAAAAGGTGAAGGCTAAGCATAAAGAACAGAAGCGTAAATTGAAAAATAAAACTAAAGATGATGGAGAAAAGGATGATTTTGGATCGCAGTCGGAATCTGATGGGCCCGATTTATCGTGGCTCCCTGATCCTGATAGGATTTACGGTCCTAAGGATGGTAGTGATGATGGGAGCGCAGGCTGGAACAGTGATGCAGCAAATTCTGATGTGGGTCAGTCAAGTGAGGCCTCTGACGAAGATGACAAATATCACAGGTATGGTAACATTCTGAAGCCTTATTCACAGCTTTCATAATTATCTATTAATAATGTTATTTCAGCTCAATAAAGCTATCTACTCTCCCGGTGGCCCAGTTGGTAGTGAATCTGCCTTCTGCGCTGTGGGTTCGATTCCCACCTAGGACAAACATTAATGTGATTAACAGTTTGTGTTTGTTCTATATCTGGGCGTTAATATCTATTTAAGTATGTATTTAAAAATATATATGTATGTATATCAGTCTCTGGCAGCCATATCACAAGCTTTGCTTAGTTTGGGGTCAGATGACCATGCGATATGATGAATTTTGTTGTGCAAAAACGTACCGAATATATCGCACATCTAGATTAAAACTAAGACAACTCGAAATACAACATTTTTCATTAGACCAAAAAAACATTTTTCTCCTATTTTTGTTACCAAAGTTACAGAACAAAATAACATTTTAGGTTGTTCATTTTGCCTAAAATGTTATTTGAAAAAACGAAGGTTGAGAAGTAATCCTTGTTACCACAATCATCATTTTTAGAGTTCCGTACCTCAAAAGGAAAAAACGGAACCCTTATAGGATCACTTCGTTGTCCGTCTGTCAAGACCCTTTTTCCCAAGAACGCGTAAAGGTATCAAGTTGAAATTTATACTAAATACTTGGATCTACGGTTTCTTTCGGCTGTAAAAAAATAAAAGTTGTAAGTAAACGCAATCAAAAGATATGAACGTTTATGTCGCATATTTTGCGATTTCACAGGGGAACCAAAACCTATAGGGTACTTCCCGTCGACCTAGAATCATGAAATTTGGCAAAAGGCAAGGTCTCATAGCACATATAAAGGAATAAATCCGAAACATACAAATTTGAAGTTATATCATTTAAAAATAATTATTTTGCTATTACAAACTTACATTTTGTAGTTGGAATGTATAGAAGAACCTTATTGTCAACTACAAAGTTAAGTTTGTCTTTCAATATTTCAACTTCAAATCGTTTTTTTTTTTGGACTCGCGCTCTGTGGTTTCCATCCAACGGAACCCTCACAGCACGAGTTCTACTCGTACTTGTCCGGTTTTTTTTAGTTGTTATACCTTAGGACGGATATTATTTACTTAAAATAAAATTTATTTTGAGTTAACTCAGTTTTACTCGATCATATTGCGGGGACTTTTTTATTTTATTTTAAAACTTTGAGCAATTATACTACAAAAACGGATAGTATTATTTATAAGTTACATCAAAAAACTTTTTGATTAACAAAAAATCAGTCTGCTTGTCTACAAACTTACACTACAAGAACAGTACTGTCTTCTTTCCTCATCAACGTCATTGCTGCAGCACTGCCTGCATTTTGTGCAACAAACTCTTATTGTTAGAAATGGTTTTTTCACTTTTGACAAAAATATATAGGCTTTGAAATCTACAGATGTTTTGCAGCATTTTCTTTCTATGTTTCTTTTGTTTGTAATCTTTTTTCCTTCTTGTTTCCATTTCTTAAAGATTGACGTTTACAATCTTGATACACAACATTTTGATAATAAAACGTAGTATTTATGTGATCATTTGTAACAGGATTTACTGCTAATCTTCAGTATCGGCTACTGCTAGAATTGAACTACTACAAGTACTACTGAAACTAGAAGAACTAATGACTATAGTGGCCAGTTTTACTTCTTTATTTTGGTGTGATAAAATTGGAATCAGCATCGGAGTTTTCAAATAAACTTTCATAGCTTGGTAAAATTTGGTAGTCATCATAACTTTGCTCAGCCAACTAAATTTAAGAAGTGATCAGCTGTGCACCTTTCTATTTTATTTTTCTACGTGGTTTTCTTTCGCTATTGTATAATCTTTTTATCCTTTTCTTTGGGAGTGTTTGGGCTGGTAGTAATATTCTCCTATATTTTTTGCGGTGGATCCAGCATTTTTTTACATTTTATAGTGACATTACCTGACTGTGGACATTGTTTATTTCTCTATAGTTTTCTTTATAATTTTATTGTATAATGCTAACAAAAAGACGTTAATAATTGGTAATTTTTCTAAACTAAAGATACTTTTACTAGATATTTTATTTAAATCATCTAAAGAAAGTCAACTCAAATAAGCTCTCATACAAACAAGTTTGTGCATAGTTTGATTAAAACGGGATTTTATTAAGATATATATACCTATGACCCACACGATCTTTAAAATAAAACACGTAAAAACCCAGGTTTTGTATGAAATTCCATTAAACTAAATTACAACCAACAAACGTAAGTCATCTAGAAATATGCATTATCATCAACCAAAACAAAGTTAAGTGGAAATAAGAAAAAAAATTATAGTCACTCTATAAATCAAAACTGGAACAATTCAAAATATACCAATACATATTTCAAAGTTAATTCACCAATACTATAACAACTAAAAATAATCATTTGGAAAAAATTGAAATCAATGTGGAAAACCATGACAATTAAAAATAACCTAGTTTAGTTCTAAACTCACACGCAACCTTGCGATGGCTGTTGACGTGCAGCTGACAATATTCCTGTTTAGGCGGGAGAGAATTTCAGACATTCGTTCAACAACATGAAGCTAACACCATCTACTGGATCATTTTTAAAGCTTTTATTGAACCTGTTTTTGTGGTTACTTGCGTTATGTTACAGAATAATCGAATACAATGTTAACTCCAAATTGATGTTTTTGGAGTTGTGAGAGATGTACTCTCCATTGTGTACTCAATCAAGGAAGATATAGACTAAGAGGAAAGACAATAGCGGAACATTAGAGCGTAGCTCGGAAATTGCCTAAATATGGTATAAACTTAGATGGCACCGTAATTTGAGCGTGGTGTAGGTTGTCTCGAACTTCCGTAAGCGCTGCAGTCAGATAACGTACGAAAGGGTTCTACAAATTACCGTAGCGCTAGTATCGCAGTCAAGTTTCGCAGCATTTCAAGAGAATAAAGAAAAGCGCCATCTACTGGTATGGGTTGCGAACCGCGGCCATGAGAAGCTTTCTCATGGTCGTGGTGCCGCGGCATTAGAATACGTCGTCGGTATCCCTGTAGGTGTGGTGGTTTGAAGCCAGAGCCTACTAAAAGGAGACTTTCACGATGAAAGGCGTAGCATTTTTTTCTCATTCCAGCAATGTTTGATCATTCCAGGCCTCCGAAGCGGAAACTGGTGGAAAGCAAGGGTATCGCGCAGGAGAGCGTAACGCCGCGGAAGGTGAAGAAGGCGCAAGATATATCAAAGAGCCTCTCCGTACAGGAGGCGGAAGCGTTAGCTATGCAATTACTGCAGAAACGATTGTAAATTATCAGTGTTTATAATAAACTGAATTATTGATTTGATAACATTAATTTCATTATTAAGTTGAATGATGCCGTGAAGAAACTTCATCATTTCAGCCTATCATGTTCCCACTGCTCTCAGGTGCGGTCTCAGGCCTTCTCTCATAGAGAATGGGCCCTAATCCACCATGCTGGCCCAGTGCATGTTGTTGAATATTATCTCTTTGGAGTTTCCAGTTAATTTAGAACAAGTTTCTTCACTGATTGAGCAATGGTGGCTGAGCGGTAGCATGTGCGCTTTACAATCTGACAGCACCCGGATCGATTCTCTGCTCTGAACAAAGATTATAGCCCCAATCTCTTATTTAGTACTTCAATAAATTATGTGCACTTTCAAAAGTTCAAAGACAGGTCTTTGAACTGAACGTGTATTATTAGGGTTCTGTACCCAAAGGCTAAAAACAGGATCCTTTTACTAAGCCTACGATGTCTGTCTGTCTGTCTGTCCGTCCGTACTTCCGTCTGTCCTACCTTTTAACCGTTGTATCTTTCGATCCGTAATATATAGCCATTTGAAATTCTCACAAAATATGTAACGTTATAACAGACTTTGACTAACAGATTTGGTGGACGTACCGCCGTCCAACCAATCAATGGGAGAGAAAGAGTGAATGGTATATATCCTTCATTTTCCCATTGGTCAGACTGCGGTTAAGGATAACCAAATCAACACGTCTGTTAGCACTATTACGGTAGGATTAACTAACAAATAATAAAGAATAGTAATAGAGGGGGGTTCGTACAACAAATGTATTTTTGTATTAGCTCTAATGTAAAAACGATAATACGTACACGCGTCAAACTTGGCACGATTGTAGCACACACTCTAAAGTATAACAATAAATAATGGCCAAGTGAGAGTCGATGACAAATTTCTATTCATTACCAAGTTATAACTTGGTTATACTCGAGCGCCTGTACCAAAATAATTAATTAAGCGTAGCAATTTTGGAATGCGTTATAATAACTAGTAATTCGGCTACTTGGACAACCTTATTGTATTTTGTGGTACGAAACCCACAGTGCGCGAGCCCGACTCGCACTTGGCCGGTTTATTTTGAAATTTGGAAAGGACAAGGTCAATATACCTAAATAACTTCGTTTCATAAAATCGAAATTGAATTTTTTTTAGTTGTGAATACTAAAATTCTTAATTAATTGACTGCTTACCATCAGGCGACCCGTCTGCTAGTTTGCCACTTGGCATAAAAAAAATAAAGCTCTGATTTTGATATAATTATGACGATACGCATATGTGGAGGTTAAAGGGGGAAGCCTATGTTCGGCAGTGGACGTCTTCTGGCTGATGATGATGTTGATGTATATGGGCCTAATTAGATTACATTTGCCCATCGTTTGCCTGAATCAAATAGTATAGTAACACACCGGGCCTGATTCAGACTGAGTTTATGAATCAACTAGCTTCAGGCAATAAAACACATAGTATGCCGATTAGTATTAGTTTGCTTCATAAATTCAATATCTGAAATCAGGCAAATGTAATTAATAACCCCATAGAAACCTTTCGTAAAGTCTCCACACATGAACCTAGTATCTACATCCTTGTCTCCTCTATTGTATTCTCTTTGTCCACCACTTTACTAAGGCATGACTTTGACTTGACCGTGACTTACTTTGCTTGACTGTGACTTGTTCTTGTTTGACTACATCTTTCAAACTTGAACTTGATACATAGGCTAAGTTTAGTATACTTCTCCCCACAGCTTCTCCCTCTACGACTTGATAATAATTTTTGACACAGGCAAATGCACAAGAGTGCGAAGCCAAAATCTTCACAGAGTAAAGAGTTTAAAAAGTACACGCCTAGGTGCACTTATAGTGCTAACAGACGCTCGAACGCGGCTGACGGACCGCCGTCCCACCAACGGGAGAGTAAGAGTGAAAATATCATATTTCCTTCTCTTTCTGTCCCATTGGTCAGACGGCGGTTGAGGTCAGCCGCGTTCGTGCGTCTGTCAGCACTATTACAACGAAATTTTAAACATGATCAAAGTGCGTATATCGCAATACCATCACTTTAAATCCTATGTTAAAATTATGTAAAAAGGTACCTACTTTTTTTTAAGCTGTGGGGCTTAAGGGCTTACCTTGATAGGGAAAATTTATTGACTAAGTATAGGTCTCTCTCTACGGGAAAAATCTATCTTTGGAAAAGGTGGTATTTCAGCTATTTCATTCTTGCGTGTCCCTTTGTCGAGCTCACAGGTTTGACGCTCTTCCCTCACTGTAAAGACAAAGGGAAGAAGCACAGAAGAGAGATTTTTTTTTACTTCTTTTCTATGGGACGAAGCCAAGATTTAAAAAAAAGTAACCACTATATTTATTTTATGGCAATACCGACCTTGAACTGTCAAAAAGAAAACGGATCGGATCGTTGCACTCATCGGGAAACGCTAGAAATTTGTAAAAATAATAAGTTTTCTATGGATTTAGCGTAATTACAATAGTTGTACTTATTAATTTTAATTATGTTTTGGAGTGGAAACTTTATTGTTGTTAGGGAGCTTAATTTCCTTCTCAAGGAAGAGGTGCGTATATTGTTCAAATATTCATGGTTATGACTGGGTGATTTGGTGATTTCGCTATTATTTTCTATTGTGTAAATAATAATTTAGCTATAAATAGTTGGCGGAAAAGCTACGTAACTGTAGTCCAAGTCAGATAATAATGGTCACAAATGTATGAAGTTGGTCTAAATGAGTTTATTTTCTTTCAGAATGTAACATTGTCCCAAGTCTTAGAAGCAGATGACATTCTACAGGAATGCAAGGCGGACAATAAAGCCCTGATGCAGTTGTAAGTAACACAACGACATAGCTGTTATTCTCCAAAAGATAAGTTCATGTTACCATGAAGAATGCAAGAGGTTTGAAATTTACAAATTGAGCTGCAAATTTTTCTTCAGAAAAAATTATTATTAAGTGTGATTAACTTATTTATGTCATAAAACTTTATTTAATTTTGTAAATTTGAATTTTCGTTCCAAGAAGACAAAGAACTTTTCGGTCTACATGTTCAAAGTAGTTCAACCATCTATGGAAACGGCTATGCTTTGTTTTTTTTTTGAGGAATCGTATCCAGAATGACTTCCTTTGCTAGAGAACCAAAGTCAATGACAGAGCTCCGCATATCAGTGAGCCGAAGTGACAGTAGCTGGTCATAGCTATTGCAGAACTTTAACTGGTAAATGTTCTAGAGTGGAGACTGAATCGTCAATCCATGGATCATGAGACTCAATAGAGTGGAGTGACTATAAAGCTACACAGTGTAGTGGCATTGCCTGGAAGCAACACCGACAGTAATGTAGTATACAGCCTATGAAGTATCTGCCAAGACACTATATTTCCAAGTGTTCAATTTGATAAACCCAATCTTTGGTCCTGTTTTGATAAATGGGTTAGCAACGAATTTCCATCATCCAAAGAAGATGCTTTGGAATTTAATAAGCTCTATCAGGTCAGTTTTGTACATTCCATATAGTTACAGAGCCACCACTGATTCAATAAGGATGTAACTAGATACCCATTTCTGATGTGATGAGTTACTGGCTCGGTCTTGAAATGTTCAACCTGATAAAAATATTTCAATCAATTCAATCCAAAAATTATATTTTAGTTATGTACTTCCTTAAATAATAATATAAGAATAATAATAATTATAAGAGTAATTATTGCATGCGTCTTGCCCTGGGGCAGGTTCAAAAGAGTTAATTATTACCTCTGCCCTAAAAAGTATGGAAATAGTTTTTAAGAATGGAGACCAGCGACTGGTCTGGTCCAGAGGACAACAAAATGTTCAAGTTTTAAAATACTCTTTTCCACTAGGCTTGCACAGACATATTAGCAGTTTGCTGCACAGGGAGTCTGTTGTAGTAATTATGGTGTTCCGATTGCCTACTAGTTCATTTAAATAGAGTTTTCGTCAAAATAAGCATCTGCAATCTCACTTGGTTTGGTTATTAATCAATCCTAGTGAGATCTCTGTTATGATTTGTAATTGCCAATGGAATGCTAAGCTTAGATGTACTACAGGGAAGTATGATCGGTACAAGTCCATGAAATCTTGGCTTGGCCATGAAATATGTAATTGTAGAACGTCCAGTGAGCTCAGTATCTGATTGCAGCCTGACGCGGCCGGACATCCTGGCAGAGCTGATAACGCTGATCACGGAGGAGCCCCCAGCCAGCGTGGAGCTAGCGGCGCAGTACCGGCACGCGTCTATAGCGTGCGAGGTACTCACCTCCCCGCTCTCCTCGCTCTCCGACCGCCTCTCTCATGACACTCATCAGATGAACAGACTCTGCGATTTCATCAACAGGTTATTTATTATTTACAATCCTAGATAAGATAATATATTTTGATTAAATACATTCTAACAAAATTATAAGTACACAAAAATTGCTAAACACGGCTTCACGGTTTTATCATCGTACTAGCCGCCAGTGGCCTGAAAGTTCGTACACACATAATAGTTCAGTGGAAATCGCACACTGTGCGATTCACACGATCTTTCTTGCCTCACACCTGCAAAATGTGAATGAGCTACCTAATGTGGTGTTTCCGAGAAGCTACAACATGGGGTTCTTCAAAAGGCGAGTGAATAGAGTCCTTAAGGGTCGGCAACGTATTTGTGATACCTCTGGTGTTACAAGTATCCATAGGCGATGGTGACTATCTGACGTGACGTGAATAATTACCCAGCCTAGCTACAAAGAAAAAACATTATTTTTGAAATTTGAATTTCCTGTCATAGGTGAAACGTACCACCTTAAACTATTATCATTCTATAATGACACAGAATTTTTCTATCAGATATGCTGCTGACTCTATGAAATCATTTGTGTACCAAGAGGGCCATCCGATAATTTATAAGCTTTTATATCTGTCGGAGAACACCCGGTACTAGGATGTTTTTTGAAGCTGTGACGTCATTAATGCTGATGATACTATTTCCATCACTGGGTTCTACCATTGGAGATAAAACCTTAACTGGCAGAACTACTCTCTTCTAAGCAACTTTGTAGTTTTTAGGCTGTACCAAACTGACTTATTCACGGGGTAGGTCAAAGAAACACATTGAAAGTTCTCATAATGAATTCTTGATCTTTTATTTCTGCATAGACCCTAAGAAGGTGCTCTATGCTAATGCTAATTTACCGCCACGTTCGTAAAACCCTAGACGCTTATAGAAGAAGGGCAAGAAACTACAGCGCCATCACTTTATCACAATTATTACAGAATAACACTTTTTATAACATTTATTGAGCAATAAATAGTAGTTAACAAAATAGTAACAGCACTCTAAGTGCACCGGATAACGCTTCAAGCAAGACTGCCTGTTTCTGCACTTTGTACTGTGCTCGATGAATGCCTCAAACAGAATGAGCCTGGCTCCTTTTTTTTTTTTTTTTTTATGATTGACTTTTACTGTTGGCCTTTTGGCCTCCACAGCTTGACCGGACTAGTTAGCGAACGCAGAGTGCGTTCGGCATAACTTGGTGGTTAAGTTTATAGGCGACTAGCACAAGGGCACCTCGAAGGTACGAACCTCGGCTTGGGCCGTCGCCGGGAGTGGGAATCAGACTTGCCCAGGCACCCTAGAGGGGGTGTGCCCTGGAGCCCTAACGGTTTGTTGAACTGAATGATTATTTGGAGAGAATCTAACCGATCTTCTAACAGATCCTGTGGGTCTACGATCCTGCCGGCGGGATCGCTGTGTGTGTGTGTGCCTCTGGTAACCGACGCCTGTAGAGCCTGGCTCCACAACAGCTCGCCATTTTATAACAAAGATGGCGTCGTGTCGTTATGAAGTCATAACACTATTCATTAAAGATCTACAAATAACCTACTTTACAGTAGTTTATAACTCGTTAAATAATCCTAACTAATTACAGAACTTAGCTCTTATTAACACTTAAACTAAACATTTAAATAATCGAAACAAGGCGCCATGTTTTTCGTTTTGTAAATCGTATATCAAATCAGCTGTCTTTTAATTTAATCATTAACTAATGATTTTAAACCCAATGTTTATCGTTTACAAATCAAGACATGTATTTAGCAATAGATAACTTTACATTTAACTAAAGATTAAATAGTCTTGTGTCATTGTTTCCTGTCCGGAAAGAGAACAAAACATATTTTTACATTTTAGTTTTCCACAGTTAACTTTACGCTTAAATAAGTAAACTAATTACATCAATCAGTTTGTAAACCTTTCTGGTCTTCATTTTAACGGACATTGTTGAATTCGACGTTATTATTTAGAAGCTTATATTGATCTTGTGCCGACATATCTATGTATAGACCATTTAAATAAAACAATATGTTTGCCAGCCAAGCCAGTATTTGTTAGCGCATACTCTCTTCATCTCCCTTGTTGTACTGGTGTAATGGTGGAAGTTGACCAACAGGGACCCGCCTCTCAACCCGCTCCTGGCATCCTACTTCAGCAAAACTATTGAAATGCTGCTCGAGAGGAACCCTAAACAGGTAATCATCATCGTCTTCTTATTAGATAAAAATCTGTTGTTGTTCATTAGTATTAGTTGGGTTGGTATTAGCTAAATACAGGGATGATATAGAAAAAAAAATTGGAAAATTTGTCCGGAAAATTCAGAAATATTGAAAGCGTTTTTTTCTATTAAAATTTGGACAGAATAACGTTTGTCGGGGTCAGTTCGTCACCACTACATTCTTTGGTCCGGTGCACCTCTCTCGCCGGTGGCTCCATACCTTTGACATAAAACACTTAAAACAACTATAACCAAAGGGAAACTTGTTGTTGATCTGCGATGTGTTGAGTTTGTTGTTGTTTTGTGTTGTTGTTGCTGGTGGTCCTTCCCCTAACTAAGTGCTGTACAATTTTCCAGCTTTCCCTCATTCGCTATTCAAATCTGTTCAGCCAATAACAATAGGCTAGTTGACTGGGGGTTTCGTTTATTACAAATAACAGGCCTACCGAAGGATATAATTAAATACATTACATATACTGAAAATATAATATAAATTACTGTCATTCACCTTCAAAACCGCCGAATGCGGTTGAAACTATAGTCGGCATAACCGGCTTAATCGTCCGTAAGTAAATACCGTGTAATATAAATAAAATAAATTCTTCAGTATATATTTCATTATAGTATTCACTAAGCCTGTTATTTTAACAAATCAAACACTAGTCTAATATCATATTTAGTAAACACAAAAAGTAGTATTATAAGTGTAATGAAATGCATTGTACAGGACTGGTACCTGTACCACATCGTGTGCCTGCGAGTGCTGGACTTCTTCAAGTCCCGGCGCGACTTCCTGCCCAACCTGTTGCGGCACATCTCCACCTCTGCCATCGCAGACACCTTCAACTACTTCATACGCCTCGACGACCTCTTCAACAAGATCATAATGGAGGTCATTACCGCTTACTGTTCTTAGTTTTTTTTAATGAAAGAAGACATAACGCACAGGCGTTCACCCATCTATGTATCAACCGCACTCGTCGTTTCTTAACTTTTGTGAGCAGAAATTTGTCACCGACTTGCACTTGGCTACGGTTCGAAAGACACAGTCGTTAAAAGGTAGGACGGACGGACAGCATGGGCTTAGTAATTCGGTCCCGTTTACACCTTTTGGGGTATGGAACCCTAAAAATGATGTCTATGTCTAATTAAATAATCATAATGCCCTCTAACTAGAGCATGGACCATTCAGATAGCAGCATACTATGTGTGAACATTATATATGCTATCACAATAACATTATTATGTGATAATGACACGGAAACATCCTCAGTGTATGCTGCCACTCAGCCTGACTCATCTGCCGCGACAAGTCGATACATACCTTGGTAACACACACACATGGCCGTGTTTACAATGGCTGTAGATCTAGCACGTTGATTAATTAAATACCTCTATTGTCTAGTTTTTAAATGACCTTGTTTACATTATTCTGATTGTGTTTTGATTACGCTTCTACAGGGCTATGCGTATAGACTGTACTAAGCTGAAAGGAGGTTATTGGTCTCATCACTATGAACAACTTTTACAATGGGACCAACCCACTGTGATGCGATCTCTGTTAGAATGCACAGCCGAGGTGACGTTGTGAAAGACTATACAGGTGAATTTTTCAAGTGGAGGTGGAGGTGGATGGCCAGATCCGAAACTATGAGGAATAGCAAAAAGTACTAAAAGCAGTCACGGGCCCGATTTTGGTAAAAAAACTGCTTCATTGGATTTTTGAAAAATCAATGTTCATAGCCAGGAATGGAAAACGTTGATTTTGAAAAAAAAACACCTTAACCACCTTTCGATAGTGGCGCTAATAAGGATCGAATTCTGGGAAGTAATTACATACGGCAAACGAAATGTTCAATTGTAATGAACTGCTTCATATTTTAAAGTAATGTTTAAATAGTAAATTCATACATACATTAACCTGGTTCGAAAAAAACCAATGATGCAGTTAAAGTATTCACCAAATGTGGACGAGACTCCTTTGAGTACTTTTAGCTATTCCGCATAGTTTCGGATTTAGTCATCCACGTCCACTTGAAAAATTCATCCTATATACCCAACTGCATAAGAAAGGTAAGGTTTTTTGGGTGTATGTCTCTACAACCTAACCGACAGGCTCGACAGATGTAGGAGCGTGAAGTGTCGTTAGATTCATTTAATTTCCGCAGAGTGACCGGCTACATTTGACAGTCTCGTTCAATGTTCAGCTAGTCTTTACTTTATTTTATTAATGAACACCAACATGATGTACGTCCTTGCTTTACATGACGGAAATAAGGCACAAGAAATAACTAACCGCCACCACAATTATAGGTGCAGACTACATGCTACTACTAAAAAACTTACTACTTTCAAAAATGTAGTAGTGTGTGGTGGTTACAGTGGTTAGAAGAGCACCAGTTCGTCGAGTGCTTGATCCAAATAATATGCGGCACGTACGTGGCGGAGGGCGCGGCGGCGGCACCGGGCCCCGAGGAGCCCGAGAAGGGCACGCGCGAGCCCAGCGAGAAACTGAACCACACGGGAGACGCGCACTCCAACGATGAAGGTAAACACATTATATTCGATAGCAAACTTACCACTGTCAAGTGTCCATCACTACTGATGGACATTTGACACGGATGCCTGGAAGAGATCGGTTTAAGCGATAAGGCCGCCTGTTAAAAGCCTAGATAATATTTTTATTGTAATGTTTATGTTATCCTTGTTTTGTGGTATTTTAATAAAGAGTTATTAAAATAACCACAAAACAGCAAAAAAGGCAACGCTATGACATCTATTTTTTTCATTTATTTCATTATTTAACGTATTCATATTAAACAAGTTACAAGTCAAAATAAAAATTCAACTGCCATAGTCACTCGAGAAGGTAATACTTCAGTATTTTTTGAACTATTATTTTTTGGTAACATATTTATGGTATTATATAGTCAAAAATCTCATTAGGCCGTTTTTAGCTAATCTGCTTTTTATACCTATCCTATGCAATACGCTATGTTACTAGAGATAGTACTACAATAATACTTCATTACATTCTCGAGTGACTATTAGTCACAATTTTGTTCACTTATGTTTTAGTATACCTGTTATGTTTTTTAAATAAGGGCGCTACTCCTGCGCTCTCTTCACCTTCAGTTCGATTGTTGTATATGAGTGGTGACGATGTTGCGCCCAGGATCCCCCGACCACCAGAACAAGTTATCCCCGGCGCCGGACGAGGCGAGCGAGGCGCGGCGCCGCGCGCGCACGGCCGCCGTGGCCTCCGCCAACGCATGCGCACTACTCTGCGACCTGGTGGCCACAGGTAACGTACATTCCTCTTTACACAATCATGTCGTACGATGTCACCGCTAGATACCTTTACTAATAACAGTTTTGTAATATCTCTGCTAATAGTTTTGTAATATCTCTGCTAATAGTTTTGTAATATCTCTGCTAATAGTTTTGTAATATCTCTGCTAATAGTTTTCGGCCAACCACAATTTGTTTTCTTGAAAGCAATACTTTTATTTGAATTATCTATATTCTACTCAAATTCAAATAATTTATTTATCTAATGATAACATCAAAATTATTACAAAATCATTAAACTGATTTAAGCTAAGTATTTTAACTTTTAACTGTGGGCCCCAAACTAGGCCGAGCCTGTACTTTGGGGTCCCTTGATTTTCCAGAAACATGTTAACATTCGTTCAACCCTGTATAAAAGATCTGGTATTTTCTGCATCTAGCATTTGTATTTCTTGTCAACCAAAACCCTAGTTACAAACTTAAAATATAGTTAAAACAGATAGTTGTAAGTGGTCGGTGTGTGACGCAGGGTGCGCGGCGGAAGGCGCCGCGACGCGCTCCCGCACGTCCTGGGCGCTGGTGGGCAAGCTGTCCGGCGGCGGCGGCGTGCGCTCCCTGCTGCAGGCCGTGTTCACGAGCGCGGGCGCCGCGCGCGCCGCCGCGCTGGTGCACGGCACGCGGCTGCTGCGGCACCTGCTCGACCACCACCCCGTGCTGTGAGTCTCTGCCCGCGTGCCCCTGCTCCTCGCCGTGGACGTGTCATCCTATCGTTCTCAACTCTCTACCGGTGGCGCACCATGTGCCACGGATCCGGATATTGTAGCCTGCGTACATGTTACAGTAGCCACAGCGGGTCGTTGTGTTGTGATATATATATATATATATGTTTCAGAGTGTGGTAATGTGTTCTGTTGTGTGCAGAGGAGCGGAGGGCGGCGCCTCGCGGTCGCAGGTGGAGCTGGCGGTGGCGCCGCACCTGCCGCTGCTGCACCAGGCGTTGTTGCGGGATCCCGCCACCTACGCACAGGTAGGTGCCTACTCCATACTACAGTAGAGGGAATTTTCCGCAATTGGGCCAATGATAGGCCCTTTTTGCGTCACCCGGCCTGTAGCTATTTCAGGTCTCTTCCAGGAGGGCTAGCAGTTGGTGGCGCCGACGCAGGCATCACGGAACGTCTCGCGTGACCCGAGGATGTCGTATCCTTGTCCCACCACGCTGCTGAGCTGCAGCAGTACCCCTGTTGTGACTCAATTGTTGTGAGGCTACTTTTATTTGGATGGGGCTTGAATTATTGGACACTAGGCTGATACGACAAACGTTATCCTGTACAAATTCCACAGAAAAAACACCTTAATTTTTTCTTGAATTTTCCAATTTTTGGGGCAAATATTTCACTTTTATTTTTCTTCCTAATCACAATCACATCCAAGCCGTCCGTCAAGCCGTTTTTGAGTTTTAGCGAGACTAACGAACAGCAATTGATTTTTATATAGATAAAATAGACCTTAGTGAGGAATGGTTTGTTCGCAGGAAGAGCAGGGCGCGGCGGAGGTCGGCGGGGCGGAGTCCGGCGTGGGGGCGGCGCGGGTACAAACTGCGGCTCTACTAGCCCACCTCGCCTCGTCGGAGGTGGAGGAGGTTCCAACCACCATGCTCACACTGGGTGAGTACAGTGCCACCTGTGGTTATTGGACCAAAGCCGCTCTGGCAAGGCGCTCGCACAGCGCCTGAAGATCTATTACAGATTCGGCTACTCACTACAAAATGTTCAAAACGCCGGCAGCGAACTTTTTTTGTTATTTTCAACCGTGACTTTTAAAAAGGAGGTTTTCAATTAGACTGTATTCATATTTTTTTGTATAAAAATAATGTTTTATATTTAATAGTCTATATCTTGAGGGCACAACAAACGGGGTTTTAAAAGGGACCACTCTTTAAAATTAGAAGTTAATATGAGGGATGGAGATGGATCCAGTTTATTGAAATTCCCATGAAGACAAAGAAGAAGAGATTAAGTCGGATGTTATTTTTTGTAAAAATATATTAGTCATTTTAGAACACAAAGATTGTTAGAGGATTCATTTAGAGATCTAGTTTCATCTGACTTGTACAAGGCACAGTCGCACAGCGAGTGTGGGAAGCAAGTTGACTGCTGCGTATGTAAAGAACAGGGGGATTGTGGAACTCACGAAGTCACAAAATGAAGGATTTGGACATTTTTGGTAAAAACAATTCGAATTTGACAAATATAAATTATCGATTTTGTTTTGCTGTTGTAAATATATCAAATGCCGTATTATTTTGCCCCCGGGTGCCACCATGAACCCTTAAAATCATGGTCACTATGAACTCTTTTCAACCTCTACAGAAATGTCCTCTTTAAATGTTATTGTTATACGATGAAGCTAACTCTGGAAGATAAATTATGCTAAAAACCTTAAGAACGATAACAACCTTTGTCGGAGAAGTTAATTCCCTTGGGCCATGTAGTGATGTGACAGTTGCACGGTGTGTTGTGTCGTGGTGCAGGGACCCCGGCCGTGCTGGTGGACATGTTCTTCCGTCACCCGGACAACAACTTCCTCCACGCGCAGCTGCTCGCGTTCTGCCGGAACGCGCTCGCCAACCCCGCCTACCGCACGCAGTACGCCACGCACGTGAGTACACTGACGTCACTCGTCACCACACACCCACTTCACACGTGATCGTGTCTACACTTCGCCTGTCACCATACTAACGTCAATCGTGACCGCACAAATTCAAAATCAAATTATTTATTTGTCAGAGAATGGTAGGTACACATACATATAAAGTAGCATACATGGTCGTAAGAATGGAGACGTATCTCATGTCCTTGCCTGTTACAGGGTACAAATGTTAGTTTTCACATCGACTTCACACGTGAACAATTCAATTACACGTCGCCTTTGACCATACTAACGTCAATTGTGAACACACACTGACTTCACACGTGATCACGACTTAACACGTGATCATATACACGTCGCCCGTGACCACACTAATGTCACTCGTGAGTCTTCTTCTTCTTTCGAGTCAATGTTCCACAAAATACAACATACACTCGTGAGTCGTGACCACACACCGACTTCACACCTAATCATACTGACGTCGCCCGTGGCCACACCAACGTCGTGGTGACCACAGGCTAGTTGCATCCGTGACCAGCATTGATGACAGTGGCGTCACTGGTGACCAGTACTGCGGTGTCGGTGAGCACATGGAGTCCGCCTGTGACCGTTCACGTTTGATTCCAGTTGCTGGTGGAATGTGATCTGTTAACGAGACTGATGGATGCCTTCGAAGATAATGAAAACAAACAGTGAGTAAAAATATTATAATTTAAAGTTATGTATATGATTATTTACGGGATATTTACCGTGGTAAGGTTGTGGAATGAGCTCCCGATATTTCGGCGCAGTTACATGCACCATGTTCACGGGGAGACTGAAGAATGCGGGTGGTTGGTTAGGTTCGAGTTTATATTGATTTATATTGACTATGCGAGACAAATTTTGATTTGCTTATCTTTTAGTATACCCGTTATGTTTTGTTTAAACGAGGGCGCCACTGCTGCGTTCTATTCTCCTTCAACCTTTACCTTAAAGCGAGTTAATAGATTATTAAAGGGTCGGCAACGTAGTTGTGATGCCTCTGGTGTTGTAAGCATCCATAGGTGAGGGTGACTGCGTACCATCAGGCGGCCCGTCTGCTTGTTAGCCACCTATGGCATAAACAAGTATGTGTGTGTGTGTGCAGAGAGAGCGGCCCCCGCGCCGGGTACATGGGCCACGTGACGCTGCTGCTGTCGAGCCTGCAGCCCGGGGCGGAGGCGCTGGCGCTGCCGGCCGCGCTGGCCGCGCGCTGGCGCTGCTTCGCCACCGACAAGCTGGAGCCCGCGCTCAACCAATTCGCCACGCCGCTGGTCTGTATCATTCTCATATTATTGATAACACTGATTACAGGTCAACCGACATAGCTGTTAACATTTGCAAGTTGAAGTGGCCATGGGCAGGCCACATCGCTCGAAGAACCGATAACCGATGGGGAAGAAAGGTTCTTGAGTGGAGTCCACAAGCAGGAAGACGCAGCGTGGGTAGGCCTTCCACTAGATGGATCGACGACATCGTGAGAGTCGTGGGCTTCCAGTGGATGCAAAAGGCTTGCTGTCGTTCCATGTGGAGGCCAAAGGGAGAGGCCTATGTTCAGTAGTAGACGTCTTCTGGACGCTGATGATAATGAATTACAGGTCATATCTTATTACTACTAATAAACTAACACGTCACCACGAACAAGGCGACGCATAACTAACGAACTCCTAATCTAAGCAGAGCCTTGAGCGTAATCTTCTTTTTCACTAATACATTTCTAATAGGTGACTCCTAAACTAAGAGTTGCCTATTCTTTTGACAGTTATCTATGGTTTTGATGCGAGTGAGTGCGCACGCGCGGCGCGGGCTGTCGGCATAACAGTTTAATGTCAATGTAAACTTGTGTAAATTAATAATATTATTTATTAAAGTGTAATTATTTTCAGGGTGGAACATACCCTTCAGAGAACAGTTACGAGGTAAGAATGTTTGATATAATATGATCATTGACTCGTACAACTCGAATGTTACATGTTTTATATATTATGCAGTACTTGTGAGCGTTCTTCAAACATATACAGCGTGTTTCTCACCCGCAGGCGGAGAACAGCATGACTGACAGGCTGGATGCGTACTACGATGCCGATGTGAGTATAAATTATGTGTGTTGTATTTTTTTTAAACAAGTTCAAACATACTCTTATGTGATATTCTTGGGATCACATTATTCACTGTGTCGTATTTTCCCCGTGACCATATTTGACTTCACCCATGACTATAATTGACTTCAGTGACCACAATTGATTTCCCCCATTGTTAGAATTATAGTTGGCAACATTAGTAATTAGTATTAGTTTTTATTATCTGTACAATATCTTTATACGACATAGTCACTTTTAAGTAGTCTGTCTTTAAATGAAATATGTTTATTAAAACGATAATCATTGCTCTTTTTTTGTGTAAGCTAGTAAGATACGGTAATGGCAGAGAAGGTGGTAATTCGTCATAATATCGTCTTTCTCACAGAACGACGCGATATCGATTCAGCTGTCAGGTACACGCGAGCAAAACTAATTCTTTATTGCGTTACAATAAAACACAGTTTCGTTCGTGCAGACTGATAGCCGAATCATCATCGTTTCACGAATAAAGTCTAGAGATGGGCGAACTCGAGTTTAAGCCAAACCGAGTCTACTCTAGTGGAAATATGAGTAACTCGAGTTAGCCAACTTGAGTTGACTGGACGAAGAAATGTACTAGTCTGCCCGGTTTGAGAATCCATCTGAATTGAACTGATGTTTGTTCTAGTTGACTCGAGTTAGCCAACTTGAGTTGTCTGGACGAAGAAATGTACTAGTCTGCCCAGTTTGAGAATCCGTCTGAACTGAACTGATGTTTGTTCTAGTTGGCTCGAGTTAGACAACTTGAGTTGACTGGACGAAGAAATGTACTAGTCTGCCCGGTTTGAGAATTCGTCTGAACTGAACTGATGTTTGTTCTAGTTGGCTCGAGTTAGACAACTTGAGTTGACTGGACGAAGAAATGTACTAGTCTGCCCAGTTTGAGAATCCGTCTGAACTGAACTGATGTTTGTTCTAGTTGGCTCGAGTTAGACAACTTGAGTTGACTGGACGAAGAAATGTACTAGTCTGCCCGGTTTGAGAATCCGTCTGAACTGAACTGATGTTTGTTCTAGTTGGCTCGAGTTAGACAACTTGAGTTGACTGGACGAAGAAATGTACTAGTCTGCCCGGTTTGTGAATCCGTCTGAACTGAACTGATGTTTGTTCTAGTTGGCTCGAGTTAGACAGCTTGAGTTGTCTGGACGAAGAAATGTACTAGTCTGCCCAGTTTGAGAATTCGTCTGAACTGAACTGATGTTTGTTCTAGTTGGCTCGAGTTAGACAACTTGAGTTGACTGGATGAAGAAATGTACTAGTCTGCCCAGTTTGAGAATCCGTCTGAACTGAACTGATGTTTGTTCTAGTTGGCTCGAGTTAGACAACTTGAGTTGACTGGACGAAGAAATGTACTAGTCTGCCCGGTTTGAGAATCCGTCTGAACTGAACTGATGTTCGTTCTAGTTGGCTCGAGTTAGACAACTTGAGTTGACTGGACGAAGAAATGTACTAGTCTGCCCGGTTTGAGAATTCGTCTGAACTGAACTGATGTTTGTTCTAGTTGGCTCGAGTTAGACAACTTGAGTTGACTGGACGAAGAAATGTACTAGTCTGCCCAGTTTGAGAATCCGTCTGAACTGAACTGATGTTTGTTCTAGTTGGCTCGAGTTAGACAACTTGAGTTGACTGGACGAAGAAATGTACTAGTCTGCCCGGTTTGAGAATCCGTCTGAACTGAACTGATGTTTGTTCTAGTTGGCTCGAGTTAGACAACTTGAGTTGACTGGACGAAGAAATGTACTAGTCTGCCCGGTTTGTGAATCCGTCTGAACTGAACTGATGTTTGTTCTAGTTGGCTCGAGTTAGACAACTTGAGTTGTCTGGACGAAGAAATGTACTAGTCTGCCCAGTTTGAGAATTCGTCTGAACTGAACTGATGTTTGTTCTAGTTGGCTCGAGTTAGACAACTTGAGTTGACTGGACGAAGAAATGTACTAGTCTGCCCAGTTTGAGAATCCGTCTGAACTGAACTGATGTTTGTTCTAGTTGGCTCGAGTTAGACAACTTGAGTTGACTGGACGAAGAAATGTACTAGTCTGCCCGGTTTGTGAATCCGTCTGAACTGAACTGATGTTTGTTCTAGTTGGCTCGAGTTAGACAACTTGAGTTGACTGGACGAAGAAATGTACTAGTCTGCCCGGTTTGAGAATCCGTCTGAACTGAACTGATGTTTGTTCTAGTTGGCTCGAGTTAGCCAACTTGAGTTGACTGGACGAAGAAATGTACTAGTCTGCCTGGTTTGTGAATCCGTCTGAACTGAACTGATGTTTGTTCTAGTTGGCTCGAGTTGGACAACTTGAGTTGACTGGACGAAGAAATGTACTAGTCTGCCTGGTTTGTGAATCCGTCTGAACTGAACTGATGTTTGTTCTAGTTGGCTCGAGTTGGACAACTCGTGGAGGACCCGGACGACTTCGTAGCGGACGGAATAGGGCTGGACGACGACGGCAAGGTAACGTAGCGGTCGTAGCTCACTAGCGTAGGCGATGGCGGCCGAGCGGGAGCATGTGCGCTTTACAATCTGACGGCACCCGGTTTGATCCTCTGCCTTGCTCTAATCACTTATTTAGTACATTAATAAATTATGTGCAGTTTCGATGCCATCGCTCGAAAAACGGTATAGAAAAACATCGTAAGGAAACAAGTATGTCCAATAAACTTAAGCTTAATGACGTATGACATTAACCATCATGCTCTGGGCCAGCATGGTGGAGGCCCATCCTCTCTCTCTGAGAGAAGGCCTGTATCCCAGCAGTGGGAACATGATAAGCTGATAATGATAGCTCAGGTTGGTGCGTTAGAATTCCATTCCGCAGGGTGTGGGTTCAAATCCCAACAATGAGCCAACAACGTTGCCAGTGAAGGAGGAAACCATAGCATGGTGGTTACACTGTATTGGTCGGCTGGGTAGCTGCCATCCTCAAGTTAAAACCCTGTCGCAAAGCGTGTGTTAGTGTCATTTTTATGACGTCATCACGTGCTATAGCGCGCTCTCTGTCTAGCATGAAATTAAAATACTTGTAACTTATTTATGTTTGAACATAATTTTGTTTTCATCATTGATGGACTCTCAGCTTTTTTATGAAGGCATCAAAATATCTGAACACATGCGTATTGCAATTGATTTTCCTTTTACTGTATTGAATGTACCATTGCTTGTGTTCCAGCCAATGAACTCGGCCAAAGACAGATTCCTAGAGCTCGCGGGTCAGCGGTTCGATGACGAGTGAGTACATTTTTGTTTACATTACGTCCCGCGGATTCACTTAGGTACGCATTCCCTCAGGAAACATACGTAATTTGAAATAAAAAGTAACCTATGTTACTTTACGAGCCTTTTAACTTGATCTATATGAAAACCACATCAATCGGTTGCTCTGCTGCGAATGTACACAATATAAAAAAAACAAACACACTTTTAAACCTCCGACGCATAAAGAGGCGTGTTGTGTGTCTGTCTGCGGCGTCGTAGCTCCCGCACGGCTGAACCGAGTTTCTATATCGTTTATTGTTGTTGGATGGTGATTTGATCGAGAGTGTTCTTGACTATGATTCAAGGAAATCTGTTCTACCGTTTGAAGATTATCAGCTCTTTTATCGGAGGTTAACTCGAAATGTATACAGGGCTACGCATATAGACTACTATGCCGAAAGGAGGTCATTGTACTCATCATTATGAACAACTTTTACAATGGGACCAACCCTGAAATCGCGGAAAAAAGCCAGCTCCATTTCCAACCAATCCATTCATCATCATCATCATCATCATCACATATTTTTTTTTTTTTTTACAACTTTTTTGTCCTTTCATTTTGTCGAGTGTCAATGACAGTTTTCTATGGAATAGCTTTTTCTTTTCGTGGTTTCAGATTTAGTCACACAGTAAAAGTTGTTCATAATGATGAATACAGCGACTTCGCTTCGTACAGGGTGAATGCGTAACCCTGTATAATGTTAGTATGAGCCCCGGGGGCCCAGTTGTTAGTGAACCTGTCTTCTGCACTTGGGGTCGTGGGTTCGATTCCCACCTAGGGCAAACATTCATGTGATGAACATTTGTGTTTGTTCTATATCTGGTTGTTAATATCTATTTAAGTATGTATTTAAAACTATATATGTATGTATATCAGTCTCTGGCAGCCATATCACAAGCTTTGCTTAGTTGGTGGTTGGATGACCGTGTGTGAAAAAATGTCCCGAATATAATACATATATATTAAAATGAATGAATGCATGAATGATATAGAATAGAGTAGTGTCCGTGGTGTAACGGGACGTGTGTGTAACGTGTTGTCGGTGCAGCATGTGGGACGAGGGGCCGGAGCCCGACGCGGAGGAGGACGGAGCGCCCGGCGCTGCGCTGCGGGACCGCCTGGCCGAGGGCAGCCGTACGTACACACCATGCACTCTCTTCATTTATATTATACTAACTGGATCCCGCGCTCTTACGGTCCACAGTTTCTGGGACTATCACGATTAGCCCTATATTAATAGGGCTTGCTCCACGGCCTAGCTTTGTGCCTGTGAAGCCGAAGGCCGAGCACCGCTGTGATGATTAAGCCCCCTTATCTCGTTATCTCGAGCCGATTCTGAGATCTCTATCCTATTTCTGTAGCCCTTAAATTTTTCCCATGTATCGCTTTCTGGTCCCCCATTCCTTGTGGGAGATCCAGGAACCTCCAAGCAACTATGTACTGTACAAATATATTATATATTAATTTGAAACTGCAAATGTACGTAGTTCCGATGGCTACACAATATGGTATAATTAATTGATCTGCTCTGATGATGGAGCTGGAAGGTAGAAAACAAAGGTTCTTTTTTGTTTTAATTTGAACGGCTGTCAAGGCATTTTTGTAAGAAATTTGTTGTAGCCATGTAAAGGAAACGTCAGTCATTCGAAATCAGTTATCAACTGCGATGCGGAGTTCGACGCGTTGATCTAAATAAGAATGTTCAATCAAGGTTCACTCATAATGCCTGGTAACAGATTTTCCTTCTCATTTCAGTTCTATTTACTTCTCTTTTCTGTGGTAGGATCAGAACTGTTGAATGGATAGTAAACCCCTTATTAATAAACTCGTACCTTGGAGTAGTTTTGTTTCCTATTTTTCATAATTTTGAATTCATTGAAAAAGACAATACAGTATTTATTCCAAGGTCGTCATTAGTTTAAGGAGTCCTATTTATAACAAATACTGTTTTTAAGAGTTATTTGAATGTGTTATTGTTATCCCCACAGCGTGGGGCAGCGATTCCCCCCCTCGCTCCGAGCCTGCCCCGGAGGGCGAGGGCTGGGCGCAGTTCGAGACACTGGGGGCTGCACTGGCACCCTCGGACCCGTTCGCGCACTACTGGCCCTACGAGGGCGCAGGGCCTGCAAGTGAGTCACTGCTGTACTATTGTATAATCTGTAACCGAGTTGCCTTGACTGCCATACCATGGTCATCTGTCCACAAGGTAGAGTTGACCGACCAACAATCAAATGATCCGACCAAATTAAAAGGGCAGTAGTTAACGAATGGAAAAGAAGTTTAGGAAACGGCTCCAAAGTTTTTTTTAATTTTTTTTAATTAATAATCGGTTTGCTTTAGTCCGCCAACTCGCGTGATGTTAACGATGAAGCGGTCTACGGTAGAGTACGCTTAGAAGATACATTTATTAAAACGAAAGTAGGCCTGCGCCTGGCGGTGGCTCAGGGCTGATGATGACGTCATAGTCGCCATCTGATACTGGACCAATCTCGCAAACTAGACCAGTGGGCGAAGTACGAATATTCGCTACGTAAAATACGTATCGGCTGTTGGTATCTATGTGACATTATGGGAGTCCCTGTCACACTTGTGTCAATCCAAACGAGAGTGACCGTGACGACACTACTATCGCAGCTCCTGGAATAACCCATATAGCTGTGCAGTACGTGGGTAGTTGATCCACCCTAATAAAGAAACTGCCTTAAAACAGTTGGAGACCTCACCTCAAAGAATATGTTAACTACTATCGAGTAACAAAACAATATATTAAAGCAGAGCCTCAAATCACAACTTGATATTGATGTCCAGCAAGTTGTGATTTTTTATGAAACTTGTGTCATAAAATTCATATCTTGATGCTTCAGTAATGGGAGTTGTGAAGTCTATATAGAATACAAAGTAGTGTTATTGTCGCTTCTGTACAGGGTTGTAAGCTTCGGGTGTACTGAGTCGAAAGGAGATCGTCGTCCTCGCCATTATGAACAACTGTCACTATGGGACACGAAGAGTATCATTCACACTCATCGAAATGTATGGATCAGCTGGTGTTTTCGTCATTTCAGATTTACTCCCATAGCAAAAGTTCACTAAACTGGCCGTAACATCTTTAAATTCGTTTTTTTATACATATAGAAATGGCATTGTACGACCTCCTAGAAGTGAACACTGCACGTGCATGCACGCGAATGAATACAATAGTAATAATTAATACACTACTTAAATTAAACTAAAGATTGAATTGACTACTTAAATTACAATGTTTTTTGATACTGCCTGATGTAGTATTAAAAATATCCAATTGTTCATGAAGATAAGTACAATGACCTCCTTTCTGGGCAGTACACCCCAAGGTTGTCCCCTGCTTGCGCCCTGTACAAGTGTAAGGTGAATATTGTGTTACAGGCTCATCATCCCTGGAGGGCGGGCTGCTGGGCGGGCCCACTGAACGCTGTGTCTCCCTGGCCACCAACCTTCTCACCGCCATGTCCGGCATGTCGCCCGCCGACGTCGCCAACATCGTCAACGCTAACCTGGACCTCGGCACACTACCGCCCGCCGACCTCACTCCTCACGATAAGGCTATACATGAACAAGTCGCGGATGAACAAGTTATAGATACGTCCGTCAAGGATGCGGTCGTACAAGACGCGAATGCGTCGACAACAGATACAGAATCAAATATTACGGACGCATTTTCACAGATTACGAATGAAGTTAGGATAGTGCGCCCGAATCTGTCAGGCGCGAGTGAAGCAGTTACGGATGCGTCTACAAAAGCTACGGATGTATGTCCAATGGCGATAGATCCAACTCCTAACGTGGACTCTCGAGACGTGCCTACTTCAAATACTTCCATACATTCAGACGTGCCCAATAAAAAACCTCTATCTAACGCCGGGGATTCCCCGGCAACAGAAACTATACACTTAAACGAGATTACAGATAAAATGAACGATATTTCCTTAAACGACAAGTCTGACAATTCATCGACAAGTAGTCCAACAGACGCAGTTTTAGATACAATAGCGATAGATACGAGTGAAGCCACCGAGGCCTCCGAGGCTGCCGAGAGATGATCTTTCGAGGGCCTGTTTTTGGCCTCCGGAGGCCTGTAGCTAGTTTATCCACCGTAGAGGGGATAAACACCCGCTTAGCTGGTATTTCTCCCCTCGACGATTTATGTATTTTATCACGTTTATAACAATAGTATGCGAGCGGGCGACGAGCCGCTGTCTCGATGTGATCGGATTATAGTTTCCTTATTTTGTAAGAAATTCTGTATTTATCGTTGTTGTGGTAGACGTTCCACACCGAACAGACTGAGAACCATTCAAATATGAACCTTATTTCAACTTGCATAGCGGTCTCTGTTGTTGTTAATTAACTAACAGCAGGCAGCTTTCCTACATAATATCTAACAATGTTACTTCCGTGACTTTTAATCATTAGCTTTTTAATTCCTCCATACAAATGAAGAACATTTAAATTAGGGCTATAAACTGCAATTACTTTACACGGGTTTGAATGAGACTGACCGCGGGACCGCGCCGCCTCTTGTGTACTTATAAAATACAAATAAAATAAACTTAAGTAAAATGTAAGAAAGCTGCTTGCGAGTGTTTGTTAGCTAATTATTAATAATATATCCCCTATATCCTCTTAATTCATTTGCTTTTAGTCGGTGCGATGTCGAATTGCAATGAACGAGGTCCGTTATTCCTGAGAGAAATGCGTCGCGAGCAATAACCCTACAACGACTTTTATAATTCCAATATAACTAACAATCGAGCAATTTATTGAAAGACTAAAGTTTTCAAAATAATAACACTAGTATAGCAAACGTTTAAGAATTACTTTTGAATTCTAACCAGGTGATTGGATGCTGAATACATAGCATGCCGAGTCGCCGTATCCGGGCGACGTTATAATGTGCCGAGTCGCCGTGACCGGGCGACGTTATAATGTGCCGAGTCGCTGTGATCGGGCGACGTTATAATGTGCCGAGTCGCTGTGATCGGGCGACGTTATAATGTGCCGAGTCGCTGTGATCGGGCGACGTTATAATGTGCCGAGTCGCCGTGACCGGGCGACGTTATAATGTGCCGAGTCGCTGTGATCGGGCGACGTTATAATGTGCCGAGTCGCCGTGACCGGGCGACGTTATAATGTGCCGAGTCGCCGTGACCGGGCGACGTTATAATGTGCCGAGTCGCCGTGACCGGGCGACGTTATAATGTGCCGAGTCGCCGTGACCGGGCGACGTTATAATGTGCCGAGTCGCTGTGATCGGGCGACGTTATAATGTGCCGAGTCGCTGTGATCGGGCGACGTTATAATGTGCCGAGTCGCTGTGATCGGGCGACGTTATAATGTGCCGAGTCGCTGTGATCGGGCGACGTTATAATGTGCCGAGTCGCTGTGATCGGGCGACGTTATAATGTGCCGAGTCGCTGTGATCGGGCGACGTTATAATGTGCCGAGTCGCCGTGACCGGGCGACGTTATAATGTGCCGAGTCGCTGTGATCGGGCGACGTTATAATGTGCCGAGTCGCTGTGATCGGGCGACGTTATAATGTGCCGAGTCGCTGTGATCGGGCGACGTTATAATGTGCCGAGTCGCTGTGATCGGGCGACGTTATAATGTGCCGAGTCGCTGTGATCGGGCGACGTTATAATGTGCCGAGTCGCTGTGATCGGGCGACGTTATAATGTGCCGAGTCGCTGTGATCGGGCGACGTTATAATGTGCCGAGTCGCCGTGACCGGGCGACGTTATAATGTGCCGAGTCGCTGTGATCGGGCGACGTTATAATGTGCCGAGTCGCTGTGATCGGGCGACGTTATAATGTGCCGAGTCGCTGTGATCGGGCGACGTTATAATGTGTCGAGTCGCTGGGTCCGGGCGACGTTATTGTTTAGTTAGAACGTCGGCTTCTAAGGTTCTATAGATCTTTATCAAGATAGACCCCGCGAGATCACATTACTTTGCGTGTCTTATGGCCAGTCTTAAGTTAGATTAATGCACCAACTAGCTGCATAATTCAGTTCGATCTCCATCGTCTTGGCAGTAGCACGTCAGATGTTAATACAAAAATGTAAATTTTCGTCATACAAAAGTGTCAAAATACTTCGAAAACAGTTGTCCGTGCGACAATGGAGTTAAACTACCACTTAGTACTTTTGTGACATATTATGTCGGATGTCACATTAGGTACAAAAATGCAGCACGCTGGGTTTTTATACAATTTGACATGGTCGCGGGATCTATTCTAATAAACATCTATGGTTAGAGCCTATACGTAACGCACATTTGCAATATATTGTGATACCGCGTCTTAAATGTAATCTCCCATTAGTTAATTTGTACGGTATGTAGCGTACACGCCTATTTAATCCCAGTACAAATGTGTATCTTTTAGATTTTAGCTATTTTACTTTTGCAGCTTATTTAGTTACCTATGGCTAGACCTACAATCTACAGACTTACTGCGCGTTCTACAAAATTTTTTAAAATAAATTTGGGTCCAATAAACATATATCCTATGCAATTTGCGTCCTTTTGCTATCGTAACTCTAACAGATTAAATTAAATACCTTATATATAATGCAAATACTGATGTATCGGCAATCATAAACATTCTGTCCTGATTTTAAAAAATTGACAATTTAATATAAAATATCTCTTTCAAGATAAATCGAGCTTCGTTTTACGTCAACGGATTTAAAATATCGACATTATTGCCTTGACTTTAAAGTCTAAAATCGCTGTGAATCGAGCTTCGCGTCTCAAAATAGAATGTGTTCCTTTGTATTCGTTAATTAAGATTTGAGTTAGCGAAATAAATCTTATATGATCAATTTAATTAATAGAGTTGAGAAAATAGAAACTAGATGTACCTTATCCAGCTTTATTATATGCGCGGCCTTTGTGTTTAATTCAGACGATTTCACCAGAGTATGGGATTTGAAAGACCCTTTTTAGCTGAATAAACAGCGCGAGCGTCCTCACCGCGAGCAGCCGTGTGCCGCGACAGACGAACTGTCGCCGCGGTCGTCCGTCTCCTCACCGCGAGCAGCCGTGTGCCGCGACAGACGAACTGTCGCCGCGGTCGTCCGTCTCCTCACCGCGGGCAGCCGTGTGCCGCGACAGACGAACGGTCGTCCGTCTCGCTCTCTCACGTGTGATAAGTAGAAACAATACATCGTGTTGTTACACCCGTCACAAACTCTCACGTGAAATAGTGATGGGAAAATTGATAATTATAATTAATATCGATATTTCACTTTTAGCTTCTTTCAAAACTGTCATGAGGCAGCGTTTTGTGATCTATTTGATTAGGCCTATTATTTCGACTTATCTTAAACGTAAAATAAAAAGTAAGTACACCACTTACAAATAGAATGTATGGAACTTGTTTCGTTTGAATGAGGGACGTCGAGTGACGTCTGCGAACTCTCATAGATTGTGTTCACTTTCAATTGGAGATTATCTAAATTGTAAATATGTTGATTGTATATAGACGTAACCGCAACTTGTAGCCTTATTCGCGTACCTTAATGTCTTCAATCGTTCAATGAAGTCGAAGTTGAGACATACGCTATATAATATTGTTAATAATTATTTTTTTTCGGGACATTTTTGCACACACGGTCATCTGACCCCAAACTAAGCAAAGCTTGTGATATGGCTGGCAGAGACTGATATACATACATATATATTTTTTAAATACATACTTAAATAGATATTAACAACCAGATATAGAACAAACACAAATGTTCATCACACAAATGTTTGTCCTACGTGGGAATCGAACCCACGCCCTCAGGCTCAGAAGGTAGGTTCACTACCAACTGGACCAACGGGCTATCTATCTATTGTTATGCTTTTTTAACATTTTATAATGAACAATGCAACATCTAGTCTTACCGGGTGGCGGAATCTCTTTTCAAATAGCTTTTTGGAAGTAACTATCGATATGGATAGTAAATAATATCATACCGTACATATCGATAAGTCGGCTGGCGCGGCGCGGCGCGGCGCGGCCCTGGCGTGTTGCTGGACCCTGAGTCCAGTTAATGATTATAGATTTCAACGTTTCACGTGCTTGTGTCTCTTATTTCATTATTAGTTACTGAATGCTTCAATTACATTTAAGATGTTTTTAATGCGCTATTTTATAATAAATGTTGCACTGGTTGCGATATCTGTGATCTCATTCCATGATTCCGCATGAAGTTGCTTGTTGTAGGGCGGTTAGATGAATTTAACCAATCGTTCTGTGTGCAGTACAATAACTACAATACAGTCGTAAAACCTTCAGCCGGCCTCACAACCGGCACGCACGAACAAAAAAACTGTTATCTGTGCACAGAATACTTATCAAAGACTTGTATAGACGCCAAGTGTAAGGACAGGCCGTCTGCGCATTCTATATACATAGAGACACGAATTTTAATAAACTACAAAGTCAAAGCTTACCTGTCTTTACTATACCTTTATCTAACATGGTTGAAGTACTCGCAGCTCCAATAGTTAAGTCCAATAGGTTTAACTTTAAAGGTATGATTCCGAACTCAGCAGCACGCAGCAGTGCTACCACAACAGTGCTTCCGCAGCACTATTAGTCCCCGTACATTATCTAAAGGCATTATCGAGGCTGCCGCGGCATTGCTGCGTAGCTCGGAATGTATTCTCATATAAACCTATGGAGAATGTACGGGGACCAGGGGCCAGATTCTACTAAACCAATTGTTTTTAAATTGTAATAGTTTTAATTTAAATTTTATAATGGATTACCTCAAAATTGACAGTTTTTCAATTTTTTTATACTTTAAGTGTCATAAGTGTAAATTTTAGGGCAATTCATTAACAATTTAAAAACAATTGGTTTAGTCACACAAATTGTGACTTATGACACTTGTTTTATATTTTAAGTGTATTTTTTTATGCAATTCATTAACAATTTAAAAACAAGTGGGTTAGTAGAGTCGGGCCCCTGTAGTGCTGCTTGCTGCAGAGAGCTGCCGAGTTCGGAATCATACCTTAAAACAAACGAATAGTTAGTATTAGAGAAGAAAGATTGTTGTAACATTTAAGGTTCGTTGGAAGTGCTCGCTACTTACCTGCCGTGCAATGTAGGGTGTTTCAGGTACCTAGGAGTCAGTCTACATATCCGTGTTGCTATGTCGGCAGGGTTAGCCGCAGTAGGTCCGCTTTACATTCATGCAGTTGAGATAATCCAATACAGTGTGGCCAGCTTGTTCAGTTGGTAGCTAAGGGTCGATTCACACCGGATTGTCAGCGACGGCAACAGCAGCGCCACTACTCACTTTTAAACAATATCTTAGGTTAGATGACCTAACTGTACAGGGTTACTGGTAATCAGTAAGCACCCTTTTAAGGGCGGCCTCACTACATCAAAACAAACAACTTTTGATATAGGATATTTCTAAATTCGCGAAATAAAAATCGGCCGCCACATACAAAATATCTCACTCCCGACAAAATGTATGAAACTGCTGTATTTTATTTTGCGAATTTTGATAATTCGTAATTTCACTTTGTACCGATTCGGCGACGATGGAAAAAACTTACATATTTGCGACATATTTCAAGAATTTCTAAACATATTGTATGCCATATCGTTAAATTTTGTTTTAGTACAAATTGTGCGTTCCACTTAAATTTCTCACGTAACAAAGTCTACTTAGTTTTGTATTGGTAAAATGTAAGTTTCCTCATTTTACATGTTCACGGTAGATAAGGGCTTCTCGGGAAACGTCGTGTGCTCAGACCCTAAGTATTAATGCATTTCATGTAAATCCATTATGACCTTAAAATGTTGTAGTTTGTTTAATTTCAATGTTAGGAGGCATGTTTCTTAGTAACAAGTTGATTAACGTCGTGTCAGGCACACGAGAGCTGATTGGTGGACGAACGGAAATAATATGGGCCGAGGAGAAGCTGAGGCACACAAACCGTGAGTCCATCCAATGCCGGCATAACTTTTACACTATTTACTTGAAGATGTCTAGAATATTGTCGGAATACCGCGACAGCCGACCTGTAACAACGACGGTGACCGAGCGGTAGTATGTGCGCTTACAATCTGACGGCGCCCGGTTCGATCCTCCGTCCTGACGAATCACTTATTTAGTACTTAAATTAATTATGTGCAGTTTCGATGGCATCGCTCAAAAACAGCGTAAGAAAACATCGTGAGGAAACAAAACAAGTATGTCCAAGAACCTTATGTCAAAAGACATAATTATGATATTCACCAACATGCACCGGGCCAGCTTGGTGGATTAGAAAAGGCCTGTGTCCCAGCAGTGGGCTGATAATGATGACCGACATGACGACAGCAACGAACGATATCCGAGAATGTTCGAGATATGTTTGTAACAGAATTATGCAGAAAACGAATGAAATTATTATGTTCGTGTGGATCTGGTCTCGGCGTTATTGAGCGAAGTGTTGTGCACGTGCCCTTAGAGTTTAATCAGGGGCCTTACGACTAACTCTTAACGCGGGCTCGAATTAACGCCGAAACAGCGCAGTTCGGAAAATCACGCGAACCTGAACCTTGACTTGGTTTAAAACATGTAGCCGTAAGGCCCCCTGTACACTGTATTATATGTACTGTACTGTACACTGTGTAATACGCTGTGATTGATTGATTGATTGATTGATTAACTCTTTATTGTTCACACCATGAAATTTGATACAGATGACAAAAAGCTCTTAAAAACTAGTGTAACAATTTGTGATACGAGAGTCGAGCGCGCTGTGACACGGGTCGGACACGAGTCGGACACGGCCGACACTTGCCACGTCACGGAACGATGAAGTCACGCGACGTCCGTGTTTGGTGGAACGACAGCCTCACGATATGAAGCTGTGAAAGTTGTGCAATTACTTGCCTCCGTGGCTCTTGTTCAATTTTATGAACTAAGGATAAAATATAATTGTTGATTTCAATATGTATATCAAAGTTTGTCTGTTCTGTTATACCAACTATGTGTGTATAACAAGTGTCGAGCTGTTGTATTCGCTCGCCGATGACGTGTCGGGTACGAACTACCACCTAGCCTGTGAGCTAGCGCTCGGCAATATGTGAAGCTGCGATCATGTTGGTCCTTCGATACGAGGCGAGCTCTGTACTGTCACATTTTACTTGTACAAATACTTGTACTTCGTACAAATTAGTAAAGTCCAGTAGCAAAATATAATATGTACTTTTGTACTGGTAGCATACTTGCAGTGATACTGTGTGATCCTTAGCTACGTGTCATTTTGTATGGAGCGTCCACATTTGTAACATTTATAGAGTAACGTAGCATCGTGTTGTACTGACTGCACTCGTGTTAAACATATGTTTTAATAAATATTACACAATGTGGGCACGTCCTTACACACATCAACTCGGCTCTTCCAAAGTTTTCATTAAAATTGTACAAATTTTATGTCACGTTTATCGATTTCGACCTTCAGCTAACTGCGACCGTCCTCGGTGTTCGCTTCTCTAGGTATTGTAACTTGTAATGTAACACGAGTTTTGTTTTAATGGGACCTTATTGTAACACCATAACTTTCTGTGAGAATTCATCGTTAGTTTAGTCACACTGGTTAACAGTGAGCACGAGTGTTTCTTAGACCGTGCGTTGTTGGTGGCGGGCGCACGCAGCGGGTGTCTAGTGATGCTACAACTCGGAGTGTCCGCAGTAGTGTGCGCGGCCGCCTGCCTCAGCGAACGGCCCTCAAACCTTGTCATGCGATAACTTGTGCGCGACCTCTGCCGGTCACACAGGCCTCACTTGTTGGCGACGGGCGGACGTGTCGTGTGTCCTGTGCGCACTGGGGCTCGGGTTTTAATCGCTCGTTACGATATTTAGCACGAAAATATCGCATTTTTTTAATAACCACGCTAACGCGACGAATTGTTTAAACTTTTCGAAATTGCTTTGTATCAATAGAAAAATCTTTCATTTCGTATTATATTTTGTGCGAAATCATACGAAACGAAGCCCCTGGTCTCCGCCGCCTTCGCACGCGTCCGCCTTAAGCTTTGGTCTCTCGCTCGAAGCACCACGCGGCGGTAAGCGGATCCAACGCAGCGTGAGTCTTCTGACAGTCACGGAACGACAGACTCCACACGTCGTTCATACAGTGCAGTATCACGACGCCGCTGCGTTGCGAGTACCGAGCCACAGAGCAAGGCTTCAGTGGCTGGGAGTCGATAGTCGGTCGGCTGTCTACATTACATAGTACGTAGCGCGTTTGTATGTGGCCAGCTGAGAGCTAGCGAGCGCGTGACGCTTGCGCACGCGTCCGCCGAGCGCACATTCGCGTTGAACGAGAAGTGTGCCTTCAGGGCTGCCGGGCGCGCCTGTGGCTGCTGTATACTTGTAACTCGCGAGAGACGCTCGCCGCGCCCGAAGCCCGACACATAATAAATGCTCGTGATGTATCCTAATGTAACTATTTATATCATAGTTAATGTTTTATTAAAAAAAGTTGCTCAATTTCTTGCCTTTTATTTTGCACTATTCGGAAAACAAACAGCAAAATTTACAAATTTCAGTAGGTAGATAGTAAACGCAAGCCATACAGTCTTTTCACTTATACTGGGTTACGCGGAAAAGGTGTACTAAGCCGAAAGGGGTCCGTTATAGTCATCATTATGAACAACTTTTACTATGGGCAGGCTGGCGCATTCCGCACTTTATGTATGAAGCTACGAGTCATGCCCCGTTGGATGCATTAGAGTTGGAATTGCTACAAGTAGCCACCTTGTCGGACTTGCCGCGCGACAGGAGTTAATATGTTAACTAATATTTGGTCACAGAATCAGTCTTCTCACTAGTAAGTATTTGTTTTAGCGCGTGCCAGCTTGTAGACGAAGCAGTTGAGCAAAGACGTTTCTATTACCTCAAGGCTATAGGATGTTAACAAAACGCGCTGAAATACTTTGATATATTTTTATTTTCATATTTTCATAATTTATTTATATATAATGACTATAATAATCATCTACCAAACTAAATAATCAATATAATTCAACAGCATCCTTTATATACAATATGTATAGTTATTACACTTGTAGTGGTCCAGCGTAGGGCTCCAGCGAGGCGGAGGCGGGTCCCACGTTGGAAACACGCTACATTACACCTGTTACAGATATATCAAGTAGATACATAATCATTTGCCACAAGATTTTTTGTTTTATTATTTATTTACAAATCTTATATTTATAATTTAGTCCCATAATTTCCAAATGAATCGTTAAGCGTTTGAAATGGAACCTTTTCTGTATATTTATATTACTAATACGTATTGCGTGTATCTAAGTAACAAGTAATAGAATTGAGAAAACTTAACTTCTTTGTTCTTACCGCAAGCTAATATAACATTGGGTTTAGATGTACCTAGTGACGTCACAAGACTAGATGATCCTACGGCGACTTTACAGAGCCTGAATCGCGAGACCTTTTATTGGTAGATAATAAACTAAATATTTCAAATTAACAAACAAAACCTACTTAATAAACATTTATAAATTCAAACATAAATATTTGTCAAATTGTAGGTAATTCTAACATGAAAAGGGAATGAACCGTGAGACGAATAAAATACTTCCTAACTGGCCTAATCTTATAATTATATCGTGTAAATGAAAATTATGTTTTATCTTATAGGGTGTTAGGTAGAAAATGTGGTAAGCCTCGTCTCAAAAGTAAACAATCTTACAATAGGGCAGACCCGCGATACAAATTGGTACTTTCTGATATACCTACTTCTCTGATATGCCACTCGGATATGGGCGCCGACACGCGCTAGCCATCACCACCGACGTTACTGCATCTCGTTAAAACACCATTATAATATCTACCTATTGAAACTGCGACTATTCAAACTGGTAAAATGTCTTAAGAAAATATTTAATTCTTGCTATGCTTTATAATAATATAATCTGGTTAAAACGTGTAAAGAGTGACATCGCGACCGAGTTTCGTCTACTCTGATCTATCCCCTCGCTATTAACGAAACTACCTAACTCAGTTAAAACGATTACAATTTTTAACAATTATGAAGTAGTTATACGTAGCATCAAAATAGTACAAATATTTGGCATCCCATATATTACACGGCTCCTAGGTACGACGGAACTAAACTAGCTTCACTAATAAGTAGTATAACAACAAGCTAAGGAAGGCGATTCAATGACATTCCACGTTAAATTACAGTAAATATTTAGAAAGTAAACATTACACTCAACATTACGATTTAGCGAATAACTAAGGTAGGTACTACTCACAGCACAGTTGAAAGAATTCGCCTTCTCGGCGCACCGCCTACGGATGAGTTGTGGACTGCGGCCTAGCGGACACGCGGCCTGCGGCCTGGCGGCACTGCGGCAGCGCCAGCGCAGTGACGACATAGAAAACTTTATTGCTATGGGATACACCGATATCCAGTAGGTACAGTAGAACGAGCCGAGCGCCGAGACCCGCCTCTCTTCCTAACACCTATCCTTTCGTACAAACAATATCAGGCGAGTCTCTTCACTCACTTATATTTATATTTACTCAGCGATATACACGACAGCAGTTAATTGTTATTTAATATTAGTTATCGCTTTATTCTTTATTTATTTAACCTAGCAACACCGACACGACACCGATTGGTCTGGTTTACTTTAGGCTTGCGACCCGCACTTGTATTGCTATCATTGTATATTTTCAGGAAGGTATGATCGACCATAGAGAGATCATTTCAATAAGCAAACGCTCACATGTTGATGCAATATACAAATGAACTGCTAAGCCCGTTGCACACCATGCGCATTAGCTCGCGCAAGTAGCAACATAGATAAGTACATAGCATAGTACGGTAGTAACAAGTGCCTACGTACATTCCTGCTTGCGCAAGCTAATGCGTGTCATATACAACAAGCTTAAAAATCAATAGATATACCTATCCATTAACAAATCATAGTAGTTAGAATTATTGATAATCAAAATATTTTCGTTTTCCGAAGATAAATGACATAGTCGTTACAAACCGAGACATTAACAAAGCGCGCAACAACGACCGGAGAGTTTAGAAGAGAAACTGAACTACACTCGCGAGTGTCAAAGAAATCTCCAGGGAGAAGTGTAACAAAAATTATTGTCATCCAATGGTTCATTTTCCAATCTTTATATTTTCCCATTATTTAATTTTACTTAATACTTTATACAGATCGACGTAATTCAACTAACATTCATGTAAAATTACATATCATTTTGTAACTTTTATCGTTTCTTAAAAATGTACATCTAGTTACACGGATCGTAAATATATTATCAGCAACATTTAAATAATCTCAACGTTACATAATACTCTAACACAATGCGACACTACATTTTATTATTAATTCATTATGTATATCTAATTGTATATTTATTAAAATTAACGTTTTACTAACTGCGTTCAAAATTATAATTAGGTGTGATGTAGGTACGTACCTACCGAATAACAAGTCTACAATACGCAGCCAAAAACTGATCGTAATTGAAAAGCTTTCATCTCAGGACACAGTTCCACAAAATAAACCTCCTTTTTCGAAGGAAAAGAGAATATTTACAAAGTAAGGCATAGATACTCGCACTGGGCGCGCATCGCAGCGTAGCCACCATAGCTTTAACAAAACGAGACACAGGAATAACGACACTCGTATACGAGGCATCTACTTTATAGTACTTTGTATAAAAAAGATTTATCAGAATTAGTTTACAGTTCGATATATTTACATTATCACATCGCGTGAAGGAATGCAGCGCGAGAGGCGAGGAGTATGTACAGGGAACACCCGCGATCCTATTCTACTAGGACGGGGCTTCGGTGCCTGCAAGTAAGCCCTTCTGCGGAGAGATAAGGACTCCGGCTGTCTCGGGCGTCACTCCGAGAGGCTCCGGTAAACTATAAATAGAGGCACAGAAATAATTGAACGATCCAGCGTGTGGAAGCGGAACACTACTGATCGAATCCCCTCTGATAAGTGACATTTTTGTGCGTTCGTTCATTTCGAGTCACGCCTAAAGAGTCTAAATACAAAGTTCATAAGATCTCTACGTGGGTAGCTAAGCTCTGGCGACGGCGGTCTACGGTATCTTAGTGTGATCCTCGTGAGTTGGCTCAGCTAAGCTCTGGCGACGGCGGTCTATGGTATCTTAGTGTGATCCTCGTGAGTTGGCTCAGCTAAGCTCTGGCGACGGCGGTCTATGGTATCTTAGTGTGATCCTCGTGAGTTGGCTCAGCTAAGCTCTGGCGACGGCGGTCTATGGTATCTTAGTGTGATCCTCGTGAGTTGGCTCAGCTAAGCGTAGGTACCGACCGACGATTCCCTATATACCTAACGCCTTTTTGTAAATAATTCTACAATTGATTGTCATTTCATGTCAACCGAACTAGACCTTTTTGTCTATGATACCGCTTTAGTTTTGTACCTTAGCAGTAGAATTTCTATTTCTATTGAGTCGCTTCGAGAAGCAGAAGTAGGTTTCGCCTTACAGACAGAAATCCGATCTCACTTCTATCGCGTTTCTATAATACTTCAACATTTCATTACATAATAAGGTAACGACATTTACTGTGTTATCATTAGTGAAGTGTATATTTTCGTTAATAGACTAATTAATTCTCGTGTTAACATCGTTTACAAGTTGTCATATCAAAAGTCGTATTCTGAAGCACACAGTAGTCAGTATGAACAGGCTGTCCTGGGACAGAGTGACAACAGTGGCGCAGTGAACGTAGAGAGGCAGGTTCATAGCTGGTACCACTTCTTGTCCTTGTACTTGAGCATCAGCTGGTGCGCGGACGACGAGAACTCCCCCGCCTGCAAGTTAAATGCTTTATATGAATAACTATACGCATTAGATTTTGAAAAAGCTTTTGATTGCATTATTTGAGCTTAACATGGTTGGTCGTTATAAGACCATATAAGACAAAATTACATAGTAGTGTGCAAAAGAGTGAAGAATTGATTGTTTTATATGATTTTTTGCAGTATACGTCAACAGCTAAGAAAAGCGGCCATCGATTGATTGATTGATTGATTAACTCTTTATTGTTCACACCATGAAATTTGATACAGAGGACAAAAAACTCTTAAAAACTAGTGTAACACCTGGCGGCCCGCATCATCGCCCGCAGTCATTAAGATAACAACTGGTAGGTACTCTTTGTCACAACCGTTCGATGAACAAAACTGGACGTGAACATTCCCGCGAGAAGTAGTACGCGCGAGAAAGACACTAAAAGCACATTTTAGGTCTATTGGAGACTAGAGAGCGAGAGCATAGTGAGGGGCGAGACCTGGTTGTGCATGCGCTCGGTGCGGTCCTCGAGCTGCGAGAGCTTGTCTCCCCGCTCCAGCACCAGCATGTGCGCGCGCGACACCTCGCTGGCCGCGGTGGAGGCGCGCGTGTTCAGGGTCTCCAGCGCCGCGGTCGGCCCCGGGATGTGCTTCGCCACCGCGCGGTTCGGCTTTAGGCCGCTCGACTCGCCGACTGGGAAACGGGAACATAAAAATAAACACTGCATTATACTCGAGCAGGGGCGGTCTTAGACGTTGCAAGGCTTCGGGCGGGTGCCCTTGTCTTTGTGGAATTAGTTTTAATGATGATGCTTATAAGTTATAAATTTGTATTGTTTATTGTAAATTAACAAGCTACCGCGCAAGAGAGAGCGAGTTGTGAGTTTTGTTAGGCGCGTAATTCAAATAAACATTAGTACTATTAGTAAGTACCCCAATGTTTTTCTACTTGGGTTGTTGCACGAGTGCGCGAGGGCCCTGCGAGAGCGAGGCCCCGGGCGGTTGCCCTGCTCGCCTTGCCCAGAAGTACTTGCCTGTACTTGAGGAAAGAAGATAATATAGTAAACTCACATAGTTCCTCCCGGTCTAGCGTGCGCGATCCTCCTCCGAAGAGGCCTTTGAAGAAGCTCTCCTTGGGCGGCTCCGGCATGTCCCTTGGGAGGAACAGCTCGCCCAGCATCTCGTTCAGCTGCTGACTGGACATACAACCAGGACAATACATTTTCCAAGCTTCCAAAATTGAAAAGTATCATTATCTACTGATAAGTATATACCACAGTATACACGGTGACGTGGAAAGGATGAACTAAGCCGCAAGAGGTCCACAGTATACACGGTGACGTGGAAAGGATGAACTAAGCCGCAAGAGGTCCACAGTATACACGGTGACGTGGAAAGGATGAACTAAGCCGCAAGAGGTCCACAGTATACACGGTGACGTGGAAAGGATGAACTAAGCCGCAAGAGGTCCACAGTATACACGGTGACGTGGAAAGGATGAACTAAGCCGCAAGAGGTCCACAGTACCCATCATTATGAACAACTTTTATCATGGGATCAACTCTGAAATCACCAATAAAATACCAGCTGTTCCATACATTTGTCATCGCTAGCGCCGTTGTCATTGAAGGGCGCTTGTTATTGGAGACTCAAACGTCATTCATACAATTTGCGCCTAGGATTGGCCCGCTCGAAAAAGATTATGCTACAAATTTAGAATCATTTCATCGCGTGGGTAAAGGACTAGCTGTCAAGTAGATATCTATATGCGACGGTGGTCGCTTACCATCAGGCGACCCGTTACATTTTTATCCAGGTATGGTATAAAAAAAAGTGGATATCGCCATTGACCGCTGACCACGGTCAATGCAAGGTGTTCCAAACGTTACAAATTAAAATGATGTAAAATACACGCGATAAAAGCTATTAAGCAATTTAATTTTCTAGTCTATTTACATTCTATTCTGTGACGTGTGAAAAAATATTAAAAAGCAAGATGGTCATGGTACTGTCACTTACCAAAACTCAGTGTCTATGGTGAACTTCTGTATCTCAGTGGGCGAGGCCAGGTACAAGCCGTGGCCTTTATTGGTGAAGCAGAATGTCTTCGCTATCCTGAAATATCGTCATGAACACGCTCTAGTCTCAGCAGATAACAACTCGGCCGAGTTGACGTTGTTTAGTTCAAACCAGATGAACGTCGAGTTTCTTAACTCCTCAAATATGCAATCAGGATTAAATTGTTCAAGAAATTATAACACGTAAGTACATGTAGGTATACCCATCAATGTGGTAAAATCTTTACAGAAACTACTAAACAACGTCAACTACTACAAATTGAAAATAAAGACCCTATTCAGACAGTAATTCATTTTCATGGTCAGTTTATAATTCGTATTGAAGAAGAGAGAGCCCATAGACAGTTCAGTTTAAAGCAGACTTTAGTTCGAAGGTGAAGTTTAGTGACAGTTCAGAAAGTAAAGATCTGGTTAATTGTTCTCACCTTGAATCATCCTCGCTTCCTCTGTTGGTGTCTAGAGGATAAATTAACATCTAACATAAAGCGTAGCTAACATGTATCTATTTGCGTCTATTTACAGAGATACTTCAAGTAAAGCGAGAAAATATTAGAGAAAGCTCTCGATAAGCTCTCATGCTGCGAAACAAACCAGATACTAAGCAACTTGCGGAGCAAAAACGGTCTAAGTACGTGTTTCTCTGGAACGTATCAAATGGCCCCAGAACTAGGTACTGTTTGGTTGTTAAACTTTGAAACGAACTGTATGTAGTTATATCTTGGTTCTCGTCAAATCTTCTCACATTATCGTTCTGGTAGAAGCTTTGAAGAGCCACGATTGAAATTTCGTTCATAAAACCGACCATTTTGCCCCAAAAACAATACCGCAATTACCTAATAGATCGAGTGTCAGCCCAGCGAGAGAGAAAGAAGAGAGCGTTAAAAGGAAAATAATGTAAGATAACCAATGTATCGGTGGATGCGTGTCAGTAGTTCTCAACAAGACCATGTAGTGTGGCGTGTCGTTCATACTCCGTCGGATAACTAGGAAGCAGGTTGCAAGCAGCCGCCGGGCCCGAGCGAATCACTTTGTAACAAAACGCTTCTATCACTCAATCCACCACACCATTCTAATAATGTGTCAAAATATCTATTTACTTACAAACATGAATCGTAGTGCGTAGAAAAAGCATTTAGTACATATAGGTTTTAAGTAATAGAGATACGAGACAACAGAAAAAAGTGGTGTTACAATTACAGCATCAATCTTTCCAAATCTTTCCTCAAATGTAAGGAAAGTTCGTTTTATTTGATAGATAGATAACTTAATATGTTTTGTCTACAAACATTTTTAACAGGCTCATTTATATAGTACCTACCTAAGACATTCAACGAATGAACATTCTATTTAATCTTGTAACTGATTATAATAAGTTGTGATTTGCTCGTGACCGGCGGTAAACCATGGGTAAACAGGGTACGGGTATCGAAGCCGAACAATAACATGAACAGTAACGTGTCTAACGCAACAGAGGCGGGAGCGAGCTCCACAAACATGGCGACGAACATGGCTAGCCTTCTGGCGGACTTACTGGTCCGTGTCCTCGTTTACTATTAGCTGTTGGCCCCATATGGAGAGCATTGGGTCTACGATACCCCTCTGTTTGGACTGTGTCTGGAAGCTACCGTGAACACAGACTCTCGTCAGCTGGGTGCGCATCTCGACACGCGCGCGCACTTCCACGAAGCGTTTCCGCAAATCTTCTTACTGGTCTATATTTCTTGCAATCATTATTTACTCGGCAAAACATATATTTGCTTTTCGTTCAGACGAATTATATGCATGTAAGAATAATTTTGCCAAAATTAGTTTATCTAGATCAGGAGCAACATCATGGCTTTAATGTAGTTCAAAATGTTAAGTTCGAAGACACTCAGTGAGGAGATTTTGTGAAACATTTCGTTGGAAAGACAAAGCACGTGTCGATGTGAAATAAAATTAAACTGTTATAAATTAAGAGTGAGTTAGGTACAGATGTAACTGCAGGGTACACTATTCATGATAACATTGTAAAGGTTGGCAGACTGGGAAGTGTCACATTATTACATAATGTTGATATCCAAACATTTCAGTGTACGAGCCTTCTAGTCATAGAGTTGGAAGCACCTCGGTAAGTGAGTTCATTGTTAGAAAGTAAAACGGTGTTGATTGAACTGAAACAGGTAATCTAGTGCCGATGTGTGTCAGTGTCAGCAGATTGGTATCAATTTAAACTTAAATATAGAAAGAGTGCCAAAAACCGGAAGCACAGAGGTGCTCGACAGATTTGCATTAATTTTGTCTACTTGTGATTGGAAACTGCACGATTGCCTCTAGTAGCGTGTGCTCGCAACAACTCCAAATTAGTAGAAGATGACACCGTCGCTTGTTTGGCACCAGACTCGGATCTCGGCGGCTTCTGCGCGAGCGCACGAGCGAGAGCAGCCGAGATGTCTCACACCAAACAACTCTACATTTCTAACATCGATCGGAGGAAGTCTGTCGATAGGCTCCCAAATGATAAAATAGCGAATGATCTTAAAAAAATCCTGCGAATGAGCGGAATGGATGTACCTATAATGACAAATCGTAAACAGCATCCTCATGCCGATATAAAACTGCGAAAGCTATTTATAGCTAAAATGAGTAGATAAAAAATGAAGCCGTTTATCATTTAGTGCCTTCGTTTGGTGCATGGAAGTCGTCTAACAGTATCTGTGTATCGCTGGAGCCGGACAGTCTATCGCGCCTGCGCATACAACGATGTAAACACAATAGTTTGATACGAGTCGAACTGAGTCGCGTCGGTGTGATCGGTCGCACTCGCCCGTCCGCGGGGGTGAGGGAGTGAGACGGCACCAAACTGTCAGGCTGTGATAAGCTAGCGTGTTCACATCAAGACTGAGTCCAAGGTGGAGGTATGTGAGGGAGCGCGGACGAGGCGCACACGCACCTGAGCTCCGAGAGCGGCAGGAAGTCCACGTCCACTAGCGGGCGCAGCGAGGGCAGGCTGTAGGCCACCAGGTGGCCCGTCGATAGGTAATTCACCAGGCATACACTATCTGGAACACGACAACGATTGTCTCACACACACACACAGAGCTTATAAATCTACTTTTATTTTGAAATTGTAAACTAAATTAGGCAAACCGCTGTAGCAGAGTCGCCCATCGTTCTGGAACAACAGGAAGTAGAAGGTATCTTCAAGGTAGAACAGTTACCAAACAAACTCAAACTGGTTCTTTTTAGATAATTAAGATATTAAAAGTTATTAAGATATTAGTTGAGTCGACTACCAACTCTCATCAGGGATAACAGCTGCACTTCCATAAGAAGTTCCAGATCTGGGGCTCGATATTTGAATCGCTCGTGTGATTCGCACGAAAATATGATGCGAATTGACTGACTTTCGAACGTAAAAGTAACATTTTTGAAATAATAAAAAATCACACTCTAACGCAACGAAAGAAAGTCTTATTTTGCATGATATTTTCGTGCGAATCATACGAGCGATTGAAAAGTCGAGAGTCGGAGTCTGAGTGTAATGGGGATAGTTCTAATTTATTTACCAAAAGTTTCAATGGTATTTTCAACAGAAATTTTAAGATAACCTTTTAAATATATGTTTTTCTCGCGATAGTTATTTACCAAAAAAATACTAATAATACTATTTTGAAACTTTTATACGCGGTGACGTCAGCATTGGCAGATGTCTTTACCTAAGTTTCCTCTATGCAGTTTTGTTATATGGCTAGGAACGAGCTCAATATACGAACCAATGACTATGTCAATGACTATGTCATTGGTTCGTATATGAAGGTCAATCAAATTAAGTAAAATGTATCCATCAGCAGCAATTAGGTTTCAACATAAACTGATGTATTGATCAAAGAGCCTTATCATCCAAATGATTTTGTAATTACAATGAAAAGAGAATATAATTATGAAGATCGTGTTTTTATTAGATGCGTATAGTTTAATTATTATTATAACACCGGCTTGCACTCACGATTATGTTTCTATCGGTCGAGACGATCGACCGGTTTCGGAGCCATTAGAGCCCCTTCCTCAGGGAATACGCGCGCTTCTGGAGAAGGTCGTATAGTTTACATTGAATGTGGGGTACCTTTTAAGCTGACGATCTCAGCTTTAACAACGAAGTCCGTGTCGACGATCTGCTGCCGGTAGACGCAGTTCTGGCTGGGCAGCGCCACCACCCGCGCCTGCTTCTCGGACGCCAGCACCACGAACTGGCGGTCGCCGGAGGGCTCGCTGGCGCCGGCCGCGGGCGTGGGGCTCATGCGACTGCCGCTGCCGGACGAGCCTTGCTTCGTCGGCGTCCGCTCTCTCCGCTCTCGAGACTGCTCGCCCGAACAACAATGTGACATAACCAAATCTTTGTTCGCACTGTACTCCGGCTGACCGATTTCAATACAATTTGGTATAGACGTAGCTTATATCGTCTGGATTAATACTCATATGCTACTTTATGTTGGTTAGCGGGTGAAACCACGGGGTGCTACTAGTATTGATTTAATTCCACGATTGATAGTTTACCCGATGTATTGTTTAACTAGCATCAAGCAATTTCACTCGTAGTTCCTGTTTTCCCTGATGTTCCGATTTCGTTTATTTTTTTTAATTGGTTCTTCTGTCACAAATAAACGATGTGTATGTCTATATGTAATAAGTGAATGTAAATGAAGTTACACTTACATCTTTACCATCGTCTCTCCAACTCTCGTGTGAGTAGGGTATTAACGCACCGTTGCAGTCAAGAAATGACATCGTCAGGATTGAACCTTTTAACCTAAATATGGGACCACCTGAAAACAAACAATATATGTAGGTACTTAGATTACTGTCTAGTTACTAGTGCACTAAGAAACGGGTTAGCATCTGAAGGGCTTATTAAACATTACCAATATAAAAACATACTTCGAAATTAATGACCAATAGAACAAAACGAAGGACCCGGATATCGACCAGAGCCACCAGAGGATGGCAGCAGCATCCTATTAGTACACGGTGAACGTACTGCGATCCCCAAGCCACCTGTCCAGCGTGAGGATTATAGCAACACCCTTCTATAAGAGGGAGGCCTTTCTTCAGCAGTGGACGTGTACTGGCTGATGATGTGATGCAAACAAAATGATTCGTATCATTGAAGCTGGTTTAAAGACGACTGACCCAAAGTTAATAAAATGTTTGTGAGACCACCCCCAGAGCTCCTCTAATAATCCAAGCGTTTTGCCTCCTCTTTATTAGAATGGCTAATCAATGGATTGCCTTTGCTTGCGTCAGTGTTTCCGCAGAATTTTGCAATCTTGGAGTGTTCAAGACTACGATTAATACGTCATTACTAGCCAAACGTGCTCCATATTCGACCGCGTCATCGTTTTCTATTAGGTGAGATCGTAGTCAAACGTTAGCGTTAAAATCAGATGTAGAAAAATAATTAAATCGAATTGAGAACCTTTATCCTTTTTTGGAGTCGGTTAAAAATATAAAGCAACGCATTGTATGGCGGAGTGAGTAGTAGGTAAGGAAGGTGCGGGTCTCACAGCTTGTGACGATGACGGGCTGCGTGTGTCTCAGGTCGGGCTCCGGCAGGTTGATCATCATCGTGAGCACGGAGCCCTGCGTCGTGCCGACCCACAGCGTGGGCAGCAGCGTCGTGGGGTCTGTAACACAGTACATGCAACTATACAACATTTGACAGAAGGTAGGTATTAAAATTATCGATTTTAGCATCACTACTTATGTGGTACATCCCTATGACTTTATTATCTGTAGTAACTATCTGACAAATCTCTCTCTCTCCTTCCGTCTGTGGCTCCGATGGCTTGTGAAATAAATGTCCAACAAGTTTATAACGAAGTTCTAACTAAATATAAGTTATCAAGTGTCAAGTATTTGAATCGACCCACTCGACTGCTAGGTCTGCGCAGACCACTGTGTGATCAATACTTTGCATCTGTAGGAACTTTAACGAGGTAGCGAGGGTAACAAGTCACTTGACTTTGAAATCTGTAAACTGCTGTATATAAACTGCTATAAACTGCTTTTTACCAAACCTTAGAGGAAATTGCAAAAAAAGACGAATTTTCAGTATGTTTTCATTTTAAATTATATAATTCATTTCAATTATATAATTATAATTTTCAGCTCTGAATGTTTTATACATTCGCCATGACATAAAAAAGAACGTTTAGGTACGTAGAAGATTACTATAACAACCAAAAACAATATAAGTATGTAACAATAATGAATATCATATGAATATCATACATTTTGTCTGTATTTTAGATATTTTTTATCTCAATCAATACTCAATCATTTATTGCACAATTATTATGAAGTTCACATACAGATGTCAGGTGGCATGTTTTAAGGAAGGTATCACATAATGACCCTGATTGTGTATGGCAATATAGTGCGGAGCGGATTGATTATTCCATAATTGATTTGTCTTCTAAATACTCTAACATTTTGCTAGCAATATGTTTTTAAAGGTTTTGTAAAATTTATTTTCATTTTCTATATCCTTTATCTGTACGGGTAGTTTATTATATATTTTGATGGCCATTGGATTTGGGCCGGAGCTAGGTATGCATTGCTAATTTAGATGTTGGTAAGATTAATTTATGTTTATAGTTAGACCTTATTCGATAGTTTCGGTTCCAAGCAAATTTTCTAAAGAATCGTGGGTACTTTCTAACAAATTTACAGTTTTCAAATATGTATAGAGAGGCGACAGTTAAAATTTTATATTGAATATAATATGGTCTATGGATTGGTATACTGATGTCTGTGAGTTTGATATTGGCGAGGATACGGATGCATTTCTTCTGGACAACAAAGAGATCTGTGGCGTCTACACTATTGAGAAAACTACGGACAATTCCAGAGACAAAAACATTACATCACACACGTATCTAGATTTTTGGCATACCCACCCAGAGTTTGATGCGTCCACAGCAAGCATTTAGACTAAGCTCTTAATTTTTTTTTTAATATACAGATTCAGATTGTTGTTGTAATAAACTAAGTTTAAAGTTCTTGACATCCTCACTAAAAAAATTGTCCCATCTAGTGTATATTTCTTCCCCCTCTTTTGATACGTGTCTGCCTAATAAATAATGATGTCTATGTAATAAAAAATAGCCGAGGACTAACATAGGAGAGTTAGCTAGCAAAACAAAGGTCATAAAGTTAACAGATCACTCACCAGACTTTTTAATGTAGCTATCGGCGAAGGCGAGGCACTGGATGCCCTCCTGGGAGATGTTCTCGAGGCTGGACATGGAGCTGGAGCGGGAGCGTGAGAACGAGCTGTCCAGCTTGTCTGCACGGCCGGTTGTAACAGAACACGCGATTATTGGTCCGTCGGCGCGCGCCGGCCGGCGACCCTTTACCGACTCGGTAAACGATCCTCGGCGCACTGCGGGCGGTCTCACTTCGCATCTTCAACACATTCAACTAGTAACAAAGTCACGGGAACATTCAATGTTTCACGAATCTTTCACAGGATTTTTCAGTTCTCAGTTCTAATATTGTTAATATTGAAGTTTCCACAGGAATTTGGTGTTGTGAATGTGACAGAAGTGAACCCACCAGCTGAGCTACGATCTACATAGTAGGTACAGTTGCAACACACAAGCTGGAGCTCGTGGCTCGGGTGTCTGTGCAGGTTGTGAAACACGCTGAAATTGACATTCAGGTGCTTTGAATAGTGCCGGTACAAAGAGTAATGGAGAGTCATGCCAGAAGGAGGTCGCAGGCGCTTGCATGCCCGTCCAATCTCAGCTTATTTACACAACGTTCCTCACTACTTTATATTATTGTTCAGTTTAAGTATCGATGGTTAGTGTTTTGACTCACGACAGTTGAAGGTTGAAGGTTAAAAGAAAGGAGATTAACACGCCTAGATGAATAAACAAATTTAAAGATTAACACGCCCAGATGAATAGACAAATTTAAAGATTAACACGCCCAGATGAATAGACAAATTTAAAGATTAACACGCCCAGATGAATAAACAAATTTAAAGATTAACACGCCCAGATGAATAAACAAATTTAAAGATTAACACGCCCAGATGAATAGAAAAAATTAGAGATTAACACGCCCAGATGAATAGAAAAAATTAGAGATTAACACGCCCAGATGAATAGACAAAGTTAGTGATTAACACGCCCAGATGAATAGACAAAGTTAAATATTAACACGCCCAGATGAATAGACAAAGTTAAATATTAACACGGCCAGATGAATAGACGAAGTCAAAACACCGCTCACCCCTTTAAGCTATTCACATGTAAACAGTAAACTTAGTTATATAACTAGCACATCCATAGACAGCTCTAGACGAGGAGTAGAGCGGATGAGAAGCTTCGAGCAAAGACTAAATCATACGTTAATGTAGCAAAAGAAAATCGATGGGATGAGTGATGGGTTGATGGTGACCAGGTCGGAGCCAGAAGCCGGGGTCCGTCTGCAGCCGAAACGAAGCCCGCTCTAAGTGTTCCGCTCTAGGAAGCACACACTGTTCAGCCCCCGCTGTACAACTAGATCTATGTATAGGAACTATGGGAAGCCCCGCGTCAGCAGGTAGGCCCCGCGTCAGCAGGTAAGACCCGCGCGTCTAACGGCAAGCGGTAGTGGACGGACAGACAAGTCTGATGCTAGGTCTAAGAGACACAGCGAGCGGTGCAAGTCGGGCCATCGGAGGCGCATGCATCTAGTGCGTTGTTAGTAAGAGAATACCGTAAGCATACATAGACATAATGACAGCCGTACATAGAGGCAGCCAAAAACGAGCCATATAAACTTTTTGGTTTGTGGTCGCGCTAGAAAAGAAACAAATATCATGTACTCAACAGCATCTGATAAAGGACAAGGTATCGCCGAGCGGCGAGCGGCGAGCGGCGAGTCAAGCGCGCGTCGTACGCCGCGCCGTACCGTGCGGTACGTGCGCGTACGTGGGTGCGGCGATGCACGAGACACGTGCGTACGCGCATGTTGCGGACAAAGGCAAATAAATACAAAACGTGATCGCTCGTGATTAGTAAAATACTGTCGACGATATCAAACAAAATGTATAGGAACGAATAGAAATTAATGAAAAGGTACACACCGTGTCTGATACAATATGGAAAGCCTCGCTTATAAATATAATGCACATATAACATAGAATAGATCCGCTCGTACGATACACAAGTGATAGATTATAAAATAGAATAGTTTTGAGTAGTAAGTCACCTTTTATATTTCATTCTTAAGAGTCATGCCACTTGAAGGGATCGAGTTCGGTGCGGTCGAAGTGTCGTGTGTGGAGAGAGAAGAACAAGACAAACAGTCACAGCCACAATTTCAAATCTAGATAACGTCTACCTACGTGTGAGTACGCACGAGAAGTAGTTACCTACTGGTGACCAAGCACAACATAAACACACAATCGAACCGAGAGGGAACGGAAAAATAATAACGATGCAAATATTGTTGGGTACCATTGGGTTGCATTATGTGTAAGTACTCCATAGATGCGAGAGTCTGCGGAATAGTTGGTTCTGTACCGACAAATAAACCACAAATATTACAAGCATGATCTCAGGAGGCCGACGGCGCGCCACCGCCCAGCGGCCGCCCCGCAGCTCGGGCGAGGGCGTCACAGCGCGCTGGGCGGCGGGGCCGTCTTCTCGTCTCATATCCTCACATGACACAGGGTCAACAGTTTGGACATTCATAACACCATCGAGATGAGGATTTTAACAATTGCAGTGACAACGAAACAGAAACACTACTCGGATAACACAACTAGAAATTAAAATTATAATGGAAAAGGCGTGTTATATTCCAACTATTACCATTTAACTGATTCCGATCTGAAATTGGAAATTGTTCAAATGAATTACAATGAATTACAACTCAACACAATCATGCTTGAAGGGAACTCAATGGGGTCTAATGATAACACAACTCGAATCTGTTTAAAGCAAATGTTTTTCTTTTAGTGGACAATTTAGAAGTATTTTATGAACTTGAAGATATTTCAATGATTACTTATCTGATTTGTGAAATGGAAGATTTAGTTTGTGAAAAGGAACATGATTGTTATGAAATGGTTTCGAAGGAAATTTTCCATTTCACAATGTCAAGAAGTTTGGATGATGTTTTAGTAATGAAAGAAGTAGGAAGAAATTATAAACAAAAAGGAATAACTAATAAAAGAAACAAGGTAGAAAATACCAGCACGAGCAGATGTCAGCTCGCGCGGTGCGACTGAACTTCTTCTATGTAACATAACAGCACATTAGTAAGTACATAAATAGGTTTCAAGTGATGCTGCATGATGCTGCAACATAGATCCGCTTTAGGCACACAATCCAGCGTCGATATAATGCTGTACTCATGGTATACTACGATGAATGACGGAACATGTTCAACAAGCTCAAATAAGCTCTCAAGATGCAAGTCACATCGATACGATCCGTGAAATGCAGAGAACACCGAGCGACTCGGCTCTCGGCGGCCAATGTAAGCGACGCTTCATCGATTAATGAACGAAACGAACCAAACGTAACTGAACATAAAGAAGAAGAGAAATTGCGACTGCGTTTAGAACGGAAGGAGGTCGTATGCCGAGTGACTGTAAGGTGACTGTACTACCAAAACTGCAATACTGTCGCGTCGTGAGCAGCGAGTGCTGCGGGGCGGGGGGCGCGCCGTACACGTCCGACGCGGTGGACAGGCACTTGTGCAGTTTGCGGGTACCTTGCGAGCGCGAGCGGCGCACCCGCGCGCCCGCCGCCGCCCCGCCCGCCGCCGCCGGCCCGGTCCCGGCCGGCGCGCCCGCGGCCGGCCCGGCGCCCGCTCCCGGCCCGTTCATCTACAACACACACACACGCCGTCCGACCGCCGTCTCACTGGCCCTGCGCCCCGCCACCGCGACGACGAACACGCAACATGAACACCCTGTTAGTGCACCGAGATCTCTGTGCCGTGGTCGTGTTAGTCAGCCCAGTGTGCCGGTTAGTGTGGCGTACCTAGTGTGCGCGCCGGGAGCCGCTCCTCCCCCGCCCCGGCCCCGGCGGGCTCGTTCCTGGCGCACAGGCTCGCTACTAACTCTCCTGGGGACAGGACATGTGATGAGCGGGATGACGCCGACGGATGCGAAGCTACCAAGCGGCGGGAGCGAGCTAGCGTCTCCGGTCTCGAGACCACTAGCGGCAGTACCTACGTCGTCTCACAAGGACACCGGACAACACAGAGATCACCTACACTACGTACATGACTGATGCAACTCAACCATCATTCAACATTTATTTACCGAGGAAGTCGGCGAATAGATATCTAAGGCAGTTAGAGTCTTCCTCGGATGACTCCTTGTCCTTCAAATAAGAAAACACACACATGAGGGACTTCACTTACATACTAGTTGGTACCTAAACACCGTGCGTTTGTACAGGTGATACTTTACACAGCATACTTATCATATAATATACCTACGCATTTTATATATTTTCATAAGTATACAATATAATAAATGAAAATAAATAAAAAGCCAAATATCACAAAAAGCGTAAAGCAAGTTACAGAGAGACGTCGCCAACTCAAATGTCTTCCACCGTCAAACTACCAGCCTACTGTTTATCCTTATTTAGTTAATTACAATCACACCTGCTTTAAAGTACAATATTAAATGTAGTATCAATCGGGTACATGTTATATCTAGCTACGGTCATCTATATAGAGCGTTAGTACTAAATCCTGTTTAGTAAAAGGGACTACTGATTTAGTGAACCAGAAGAAAAAAAAACGCCAAACCATTACCATTCCAATCCGAGAGTTTCGAATATCTACTCTAGGTTACAACGTTCTAAGTGCTACGCAACGGAGGTAGGTGAGACCCGGGGCGTTAGTGAAGTCGATGTGTGAGTGAGGTGAGCATGTCCCGCGGGGTGACTCGATACTTACTGAAGCGGCGCATGAAGCTCCCGGCGAAGGAGGGCGGCTGCTGCTGCGGCTGCTGCGAGTGCTTGCGGCGCAGGTCACGGACCGCCTCCTGCTTGTACTTGATGTTGGGCACCGACAGCAGCCGCTGATCGCGCTCGCGCTGCTCGACTCTCGTCGGCTTCTCCTCCTCGCGCTTGCCTCTGCCTTTCTGGCGCGGAGGCCTGGTCGGGCGGCCGTCCTCCTCGAAGAGCGGCAGGTTGTCGGGCCGCTCGGCGGGCGCCGCGGGACTCTGCGCCGCGGGACTGTCGGCCTCGGCCTCGGCGCGCTCCTTGTCCTGCCACCGCTCCTGGAGCTCACGATGCATTCTGTCGTACACGTCTGCAGACCTCTTCTCTTGTAACTCCTTGTGCATCCGTTCGAACACGTCAGAGCACACGCGCAGCGGTGACGATGCCGGGCTCTTCTCAGCGCTTCTGTGTTTGTCCCCGTGTTCATCGACTTGTTCGACTTCAGGCTTGACTTCCTCGTCGGGCGTGTCCACCGGGGGATCGGGGAACGCTTCTTGCGCCACCTCGGGCTTCGGACTGGACTCACAGTAGAACTGGGAAGTTTTGTTCTCGCCAGCGGTCTCATCGAGGTCGTTCTCGGCGGGTGGGACGGCGAACGCCGCTTTCAACTTGAGGTCCACTTTGGAGAACTGCCTTTTGAGGTTGAAAGTCTTCCAGGAGGTGGACTTGCGGCGCGTGTCCAGCTTGGCTCTGTCCTCTGGCACAGGCGCAGGGTTGTCCTCGGGCGGGACGTCCGCGGGGCTGGCGGCGGGGGTGGGGCGCGCCGACTCCTCCAGCTTGGGGCCCGCGGGGGGAAACAAACATCATTGGTGAAGGAAAGGCGCGCCGCCCGCGCAGGAGCGGCCGCGTGCGGGAGGATGGCGTGCGTGACATCGGGACGTGGATCTACGCATACTCGTGAACAAGACAAGGACCTATGTCCGAGTGTGAACTCAACTCTAGCGGTGTGCGGTGAGCGGGCGCGGCCTAACTTACTGTCGACGAATGTTAACTGCAAACTGTGGTTCTGCAAACTTGCAAATGTTATACTGTGCGAGAGAGAAACAAGTCAGAGACAGGCCGAGAATAAACAATGTCTAACGATGCCATGCCATGTCGCTACGGGGAAGCTGGGTTCGGCGCTACCTCTAAGTAGGTACTTCAATTAAATCGATTCGTACTCAAAATATAAGAAATCAAATGGAAAGAGGAGAGGGTGCGGCCGCGGCGAGACCGCTAGAGTTTCTCTCGAGCGAGTCCCTCCGTCGGCCGAAGCAACTTAACGATAAGGAAATAAAATGGCAAATCAAACGTAATGTGAAGTAGTCGCCTCATGAAGATGGCATCCATTCCCTACACTGTGTTGTGTACCTACGAGTAGTTCAATACATTCTGGTGTTATTACATTTGTTCTTCACTCAATGTGTGGATCAACAGGAACTGAATCGTCATTATGATATCTAGGTATTTTGTTTTTTTCTTCAGGAAAGAAAAGTAGAAGTATGCTAGAATTAACTAAATTATATTTAATACTACGCTGACATCTTAAAGAAACTCATTTCTGTTCGTAGGGTTGCATAGTGTTGTATCAGTGTCAATATCTCATAAATATTGTCGATGCCCTTTGTTTTGCGTCGAGCCTGTGTGTGGTACACGAGTCTCAGGAGTGTGGGTGTATTAAAGATAAATAACTAGTATTGCCTTGCATATGTAGCGACTGTTGATGATCCGGGGCCCCGCGGCAGGTGCCGTGCAGCCTGCGTGTATGGCAGTACCTGGTCGAGGCTGGGCGAGCGCTGGCGGTCGGGCGCGCGCTGCGGGCCGCCCGCGGCTGAGCCCGCGCCACCCGTCTGGTACAGTGCGCCGGCACCGAGCGCGCACACGCCGGCGCGGGACACCATGTCCACCACCACCACGCCGCGCTCCCCGCCCCACGCCATGCTGACAACCACGTACAATACACAACCTATCATAATCGTAACTACACTATCGGACATGTCACGGAGCATACATACACAGAAACATGCAAACCCTGCATTACAAAACACGAGTCGGCACAAACGTTGCACTCAGTGCTTCGAAGGAGTGAAACGAAGAGCCTAAAGCAAGAAAATAATTTCGAAACATTATAATCCCAACTACGCAACTCTGCTTCAACGTGAAGTAGGCATACCATTCACATAGCCGCATCGAACAGATGGGATCGCACCAAATTAATCTTACTACTAAGCTGTGGTTGTGCTATTATTAATTCTGTGCCTGTTTTAGACACAGATTAGAGAATATTTGCTGAAATGCATCGCAGTCCGATCCGTTCGATGCGGTTATGGACATATACGCCGAGAGGGCATGGGACTAGACGGGAACGCGCTGGGAGAGCAACCTGAGCGGGACGGATACTGGACTGAAACGGAAAGAATGGGATGGAGTAAAGTGGTTTATGGGACAAATAAGGGACTGAAACTGAAAGGCCCGGATGGCGGTAGAGTGGAATATAAGACGGATTCTGGGCTTGATCAAGAAGGGCGGATTGGGAGTAGAGTTGATTTCTATTTTACGCGAGCGATATACCTACAAGCCAGCTAGTATAATATAAATGAGAGAATGTATGCGGTACTGACAGGCCGTAGGAGGAGTTGATGGTGAGCGCCGCGATAGGGTGCGGCGGGCCCTGCTGCAGCGCCACCAGCGTGGGCTGGAAGCCGGGGGCGCGCCTCGCGCCGCCGGAGCCGCTCGCGCCACGCACGCGCAGCACCTCGCCGCCCCCTCCCCCGCACCACACCCCCGACTGCAACACACATATTATAAACTCGTGAAACCTTGAAAAAGTCCGCCGAATGCGGTTGAAACAGTCAGAGTAACAGGCTTAATCATATGTGAGTAATTTCCGTGCTATATAAATAAAACGTTCAAACACGTTTAAGGGCGCGTCTGGTCCGCCACGTCTGACTGAGACAACGCAGCGCGGCTCAAAAGTTATCGAATTTAGGAGCGGAGCGACGGCGCGGGGATACGCAGGGAGACGCAGGGAGACGCGGGGAGACGCGGGCAGGCGCGCATTTTGCCAAGTAACCGTCAATATGAACTGATCGAACAAAATAATCTGTGAGTTCTTAACTTTCTACGAAACACAGCACATGGCACGCAGAACAGATGGCCGATGGGGTCGAAAGGTTCTCGAATGGAGACCGCGGACTGGTAAGCGCAGCGTAGGACGTCCACCCACAAGATGGAGAGACGACCTAAAAGAGACCGCAGGGAAACGCTGGATGCAGGCCGCTTCCAACCGGCCCTTTTGGAGATCGACGGGGAGGCCTATGTCCAGCAGTGGACGTCCTATGGCTGAAATGATGATGATAAATAATACATAAGTAGATGCAGATATACAAGTATATAATGTTAATGTTTTCTATGACCCTCGACAAGAGGCTGTTTTAATCTAGCAGAAAGTGTCAGCATACTTTGAAATGGATAAAATAACTCACCCTTCTACTGTCAGCCTCGGAGTCCCCCCCTCTACTCGCGAAGGACATTGACCTGCCCCCCGCCGCCTCCGCCTCGGGCGAGGGTTCCTCTTCTAACGTTTCCGTTATCATTGGAATTTCTATAACCTGAAACACATCAGCCATTCGGCATGTAACAACCATGTGTCTTGCAGACACAGTTACTGACTGTAAGTGGATCTACCATTTATAATTCGATATGCATGGCAGTTATCACTGCTATCACTTTTCTATCATAGACCACATAGTCACTAGAGCTGACAAATATTAAGTACGCAGGAAACTTTACGAGATTGAGGAGGTCAGGAAAAAGAGTAAGAAAAAAATATAATATTCGGGAGATTTTTGCACGCACGGTCATCTGACCCCAAACTAAGCAAAGCTTGTGATATGGCTGCCAGAGGGTATGAACGATTTTCTTTTATTTTTTTATACCCTCACCAGTCCCACCACTATCACACCCTAACGCTAAAGCGCGCTCTACATTCTCGCCGAGATATCTCGGTCTCGGGTCTAGCCGAGACAGGACGAGACCGAGAATGGCTCTCCACAGTCTCACTCGCGCAGTTCCCGTTCGTTTATAGGGTCCGCAATACCAACATGGAGACTACACGAACATAGGCGAGACTTACCAAATGGGTTCTCTTCACTCTCGCATTTCGCTGTTCTCGTGTAGTTTTGGCAGGGATGTGGAGCGCACTTAACATCTCCACGAGTGTCACGAGGGTATTTTTTTTATACTACAACCTCACCTGATGTAAAGCGATGATGCGGTTGAACACCTATTAACCTCAGGCTAACTTTACCTACTACCTTAAACTTTTTTTTTCCATAAATAATAGGCTTGCATTTGACCACCATCTCGCCTGATGTTAAGCGATGATGTGGTCTACGTTGGAGCACACTTGCCTAGAAGAACCCGATTCACTCGACTTGAACACTCCAAGAATGTAATGCTATGGCACCAGATGACAAGGCGTTGCATTGTGTAGCCAATGTAATGAAGAGAGTGGAGTAGTATGGGTACCTGTGTTTCCCCGTGCGTTTCTGCTTTCCTAAACTTGAAGAGCACGACGTGTCCGTGCGGCAGCGCCACGGCCAGCCGGCGCGACTCCGCGCACAGCGCCACCTGCTGCACCGCCAGCGGACTCTCCTCCTCGTAGCTGCCGCCTGCGCCCGCGCACGAGCTGGCGCGCCGCTCGAACACTGCGCACGACACAAGCTACTGATTTATTCAGCTCCATCCAACGTCATGAATAAAATAATTGCGTAATCGGGCATCTAAGTTTGACTCGCCACTGATGCAAAACAAAAGTTTCCCGATACAGTTGTCTCGTACATTGTAATGTACGTACATTAAGTACTACAGATAGTCAAATACTTAAATATATATTACTGTTTTAAACTATCACGGTTGTTCACTAAAGTTATATGATTATTTACGGGATATTTACCGTGGTAAGGTTGTGGAATGAGCTCCCGATATTTCGGCGCAGTTACATGCACCATTATGGTGCATGTAACTGCGCCGAAATCCCGTAAATAATCATATAACTTTAAATATATATTTACCTATGTATTTTCATGGGTTTACTCTACGTAAAGGACAATGGGCAAAAATATATATAAAAATATATAGGGCAAGCACTGACGTGGGACCCTCCCACCGGCACACTAGCACACCTGGACGTGTCACCTACCGACTGCTGTGAGGTGAACTACGTCCGGTGAATGTGGAAAATTCAAATTCATCATCATCCACTGCTGAACATAGGTCTCCTATTTTGACCTCCACACTGGACGACAGCCTGCCATCTGCATCCACTGGATGCCCCCGACTCTCACGATGTCGTCGGTCCATCTAGTGGGAGGCCTCCCTACGCTGCGTCTTCCGGTTCGTGGTCAATCCAAATTCAATCCAATTGTAATGGTCAAAAAGAGTGTTGCATTGTTGGTGTTTGTTCGTATTTCAGCATTTATTGCATATAATTATTATTTTTTGTCCTGAAAAAATGTACCGTTCCTTAGGGAATATCGAAGCGGGTGAAACCGCCGGGCGCAGTTAGTCCGCCGTTAAAGAACAGGTATGATGATGATAGACAAATAAGAAGAATTGATTAGTACTAACCCTTGCTACATTTTAATTTGTACAAAATTTGTAAAGTCCCTGCACTCGCATCCCAAAATTTTACACTACCATCTGCATGCCTGGAACAAATGAAAACAGTTTGAATAGCACATTTATACTAAAAACTACAGAACTCGCATTTTTCTTTTTCTTACTAAATCTATGCTACAAACGAATGTTATTGTTTGGTTGAAACAAGAGAAAGACCAACATAACCACAGAAAAGAGAAGTAAATAGAACGGAAATGAGAACGAAAATCTGTTACCAGGCATTATGAGTGAACCTTGATTGAACATTCTTATTTAGATCAACGCGTCGAGCTCCGCATCACAGTTGCTAACTGATTTCGAATGACTGACGTTTCGTTTATATGGGTGCAACTGGCTACAACAAAAAAGACTTGACAGCCGTTCTAATTTAAACAAAAAAAAATATTTTCTGTAAACATAACAGTGGCACTGGAAGTCATGGATCACATATTTATTATTACTATTAGTTTGTTTTGTTGCATCTGACCGCCACCTCGCCTGGTGTGACCTCGAGTCTACGATGGAACTCACTTGCCTAGAAGATATCCACATTGTAACTATAGGGAAACATGATTTACGGCAACGCAGCCACAGACTAGCGGCTTACACAATTACAGGGTTACGTCGAAAGGGTGCTTTAAGCCGAAAAGGGTCTACACAAAAACTATGATGTGGTTATGAACAACTTTTACTATGGGACCAACCCTGAAATCTTAAATAATCGGGTTTTCCATAAAAACGGTCATTCACACCCAACAAAATTTATGGAACAGCTGGTTTTAGGGTTAGTCGCATACTAAAAGTTGTTCATAATGATGGCTATTACCTTAGTTAGACCTTTTTCGGTTTAGTACACCCTTTCAGCTTAACCCTGTATAATTTTCGTAGCGATGATAGCTCAGGTTGGTGCGTTAGATTTCCATACCACAGAGTGTGGGTTCAAATCCCAACAATGAGTTAGAACTGCCGGTGAAGGATAACATCGTGATTCCGTTGTTAAACGGTGGCATCGAAACTGCACGTTATCAAATAAGTACTAAATAAGCGATTGGTGCAGGGTCGAGGATCGAACCGGGTACCGTCAGATTGTACAGTGCACATGTTACCGGCCTGCCCAAATCGACAGACAAGGCTAGGTACTGACCCTGTAAGTATAATTTCGCTGTATGAGCAGGAGGCCGGCGCCCACTCGCCGCCGTTGATGGGCCACAGCTTCTCGCTGAACCCGCCCACCTTCTTGTTGCACTGCCGACCCACCGAGTAGAACGCAGGGATCTGCAAGGAGCACACACTTACATCGGATCTACACACGAGCAGGACAGAGATACCTATATGAATGATAAGATTTCCTTTTCACGTCGTTGCTTACTATCAGCTGATACTCAACATTAATAGATATGATTATACAAAAATATATCAACAGACTTCATGGGAATCATTCACGAGTCTAGCCGCGAGTTTGGAGTTACTATGTTCCCAATAAATGATTGATTGAAGCCAACACCAAGAGGCCCGGTGTAAAAAATATAAAATACAATATATATTATGGAAAGTTGTAGAGTAGAGTAAAGTTGTAGTTGCACAGTTGTAGAGAAGTACATATCCAATCCCAGGGCCGGAAAGGCTGAAATCCAAGCGTTGAGAAAGACATGGTTGAGCGAATGAATCAGACCCTGACGACCGTATCAAATTGGGGTGACGAAAACCTCGTCAAATTCAACGCCAACAAAACCCAAGCTTGTCTTTTCTCCGCAAAAAAGTGTCCATTCACGCTATCTCCACTATTTCAGAATGTTCCTGTACCTTTGGCAGATCACCTGGAACTCCTAGGGTTGTCTCTTACACCGACCCTCAACTACGGCACCTACCTAGAGTCAAAGGCTAAATTAGCTGGTAAAAAGCTGGGCGTCCTGAGTAAGGTTAGGCGGTATTTCACACCGGGGCAGTTGCTTACTCTGTATCAATCCGTACTCAACTCCGATCGTGTTTGGAATACTGCTGTCATCTTTGGGACGGTTCAGCCAAATACCAGCTCGAAGCTCTTGAATCGGTAGACCGGCGTGCTGTTCGTCTTATAGGCGATGAGAAGTTAGTGGCTAAGAAACTTCTCAGTCTAGAACACCGCCGTAAGGTAGCGAGTCTGTCAATTTTCTACAGGATTCATTTTGGAGAATGTGCATCAGAGCTACATGACCTTATCCTACCATCCCCTTTCTACTACAGGACAAGTATAGGAAAACGGCCCACTACCACCCATACATTGTGGATTTTCCTTGGATACGTACCAAACGTTTCGATTCTACGTTTCTAATCCGTACGGCCAAAGTTTGGAACAACCTGCCAGCTTCCTTGTTTCCTGAGAGATATAACCTGGACCTTTTCAAGGCCAGATTGAATAGTTATCTTCTAAGTCTGCGTGCTTCATCTTCGACCACATCGTCGCTTACCAACAGGCGAGTTGGTGGTCAAACGCAGACTTATCAGCGTAAAAAAAAGTAAAAAAAGTGTGTGAAACTTATGTATGTATAATTAGATTAGAATGTACGATTTATATAAGTATCAAATAATTTATTCACTATAATGTATTGCACGCCCGCCTGCTAACTCATGTACAAATCATCTCCATCCTAGGGTTGCTTGGAAGAGATCGCTTTTGATGATAACGCCGCCGATTGTTGCACTAGTTTTTAAAACTTTTTATCGTTTATATGTAAATTGTGGTGTCGATAAAGAGCTCTAACAGATTTCCATAACCAGTCGCAGATGTTCCGAGCTTAGCATAATTTAAAAACCAACAGAAAATATTGTTGATTACTTAATAATTTTATAAATATGAGGTTTTCTACGACATTCAAATAAGTCGTACCTGTGCAAAGCGAGACGCAGCCGCGCGCGCGCATTCACCTTGAAAAAGACAGTCTAATGCGGTTGAAACTATAGTCGCAGTGACCGGCTTAATCTTACGTGAGTAATTCCCGTGTAATATAAGTAAATAAAATGTGTGAAAACCACGTCAGTTTCTAAAATAAGTCATACCTCTTCATAATTTATTATTTCTTTGTGTTCATTATTTTTCGATTATTATTTACTGCGATATTGCTTGAGCTGATATTTTTTCATGGTTTCATAATGACTACAATGACCTCCTTTCGGCTAAGTACACCCCAAGTTTACAGCCCTGTAGTAAAGAGGTGGTAGTCGTTACCAGGTCGGAGGGGCAGTCCGCAAAGTAGGAGCAGCAGGTGACGGGAGACTCGTGGATGTCCATGGGGTAGGGGTTCTCGAAGCACGGGTACCCGGGGGACTGCAGGTCGATCACCACCAGGTCGTTCTGGAGCAGCACTACTATCGCGTACGGCTCCTGGTAGTCTGGAATCAACGACGTTATCTCCTTTACAATACCATCTACAACAGAAAGGAACTCTTTCAAACTTTGATCTTTTTTGATGCTGATCCTAGGTGCACTATATTTATTTTCATATGAACACAATGTATGATTTAAATTGTTTGAATGAAATAATGTTTTGGGTATATTAGTGAATATCCCAATGAAGTATGTAGTGTACGGGATGGAAACTTTAACAAAGGACAGTAAGGACATCTTAACCGTTAAAGCTACTATGTAAAGTGAAATACTAGCATCATTATATTAAGTTATCAAACTATTGATTTGTGAGTTTTAAATATGTATGTTTGGCTTAACCCTAAAATTTGTGAGTAGGAATCTAGTTATTAGACCGTTCCAAGCCACAAAAATATAGAAATACAAAACAGACTTGTGACAATGAAATTTAAATCAAATAGCAAATATCATACTAATATTATAACTGTGAAAAGTTTGTTGGTTTGTTTGTTTCTCTTTCACGCAGCAACAGAGCAACGGATCGACCTGATTTTTTGCATGGGTATAGTTCAAGGGTCGGAGAGTAACATAGGTCGGAGAGTACACACATAACATATAATAACATAGTAACACATTTTATCATCATTATCACCATCACCATTTTTCACCACTACGAGGGTGAAACCGCGGGGCGCAGCTAGTTAAAAATATAGGTAGAATGATACCTGCAGTGTGCGGCGTCTCGCAGAGCGTGACGAAGTCGACCACGCTGTGTTCCATCTCCAGCACGGTGGTGCTCTTCCCGTTGAGGACCGTGATGCTGTGCGAGCGGCCGGCCTTGTCTGTCGGCAGCCCGCCGCTGAACACCACCAGACTCTCGCTGGAACATTCACAAACATCGGCTCACCTAGGGCTGCCAGCTCGCCTTATCTACTTTATACTCGGGAGAATCTAGTTGCTCTATAAGGTTCCATGTAGGTCAGCATATCTGACCACTCACGGCACACCTTAACGAGATTAAAGCTTTCAGCCAATACATGGTTGTGTTACCGTTACTCAAATTATTTATTTTCATGATTAGTGGCTACCAAGAACTTAAACGTAGGTAGCATCCATGTAGCATTCTTAAAACCGGCGAGCCGTGATGCGTGACGTAATATACAACTGAGAACGGTAAAGTTACAAACGAACAACTAAAACGTGAAATCAAACATCAGGTTTCAAACTGTCGCATATCGAAAATATTAGACTAATTTGAAACACGATCAGCACGTTACGAGGAGAGAAAACAACTCTATCGGCAAGCTCGGTGATAGGCTCGTTTACAGGCTCAGTTTCCGATCCATCGGGTCCACTCGATCCTGATATCCTGGTAACGATCCACGCTGTTATAGCACCGAGCTTGTCCAATGTCCCATCGTAAACCTCGTTACGAGAACGATCATTGTCACAGCCGTCATTTTGTGCGAAAACAGTGACATAATCGTGAACAAGCTTGTCTGCTGGCAGCCTGATCGACTACTCTCCTCTCGCCCTCGCTGCGGTTTTCAGAAGCGGGATAATCTGACGAATGTACTTATACCAATTCAAATGTTACAATGGTTAGTTGTGTTAGTTTAACTTACCCTGTTCTTGATGTTTTCCATTCCAGTCTGAGTATAGGTTTACAAGGTTCTAGTTTTCCGTCTTTGTTTGCTTTTGCTGAAAATAAAACAGAAAATAGCATTTAAATTTAAAGAAAATTTGCGTAACATCCTATACCCTCACATCTTGTATAACCTTATAAATTGTATGACCTGTGGTTTCTACTTTGGGTGAACCTCCACTGAAACTACAGCCACTGTATGACATGGGGAGCGTATAATTTTGACTTTATGGTAAAAAATCACGGAGTAAGCTCAAAATAACAAGATTTATAGAGTTAATGGTAAGTAACCTAACGGACTTCACATGCCTGGTTCAATGTTTATACGCCTTGACGATCTGCTTATTATTGACCTGGTGCGATAAGCCAGCTCAACGTATACGTGTGTTATCATAAACCTGTCGTCTTGCTGCCCGGGGCCCGGGGCCAGCGAGCCGCGCCACTCACCGTGTGGGTATGAGAGCGAGGACGGTCTCGGCGCGCGCACGCTCCACACCGCCAGCGCGCCGTCCACGTGCGCCGTCATGAGCTTGCCGTCGTGCTGCCAGGCGGCGGCACGCACGCCCTCGCCGGGCCCGGGGCCCAGCGAGCTGCGCCACTCCGCCGCGCGCGCGCGCAGGTCCCACACCACTATTAGACCCGTCTCGTATGCTATTAGCAGCTGGAACATTACAACCAATAATGTCAACGCTAAATCTATCTAGTACCTACACACTTCCTCCTCCCCCACTCATCAGACGTGGACAGAGACACAGCAGAGAAAGCAAGAAACATCTAACTAGATAACTTCCATGCCATCGCAACGATAAAAAACAATATTAGTGCCTAGTGAGAGTTTTTATACGTATTCGAACTGCGATTTGTATGAAGTAACAGCAGTGCCATACTCATAGCGCTAGATGGCGCTGCTCTTATTTCATACAAATCGTAGTTAACGTTAACGCGATCGAATAGGTGAACGCAAATAGAAAAACTCGCACCAGGCAAGACAGTCTGATACTAGACCCAAGTTACTTGTTGGTATAAAAGTTCCAGACGACTAACAGATAAGTTTCTCAGCTCCGCCGGTCCGGTCCCTGAACCCGAACTTCAATAGAACATTAGACATAGTCTTGTGAAGTTGGAATCGTGAAAACTTTCAGGAACATTAGGAATCCCATTGGATAACGATTTGCATACTGTTTGTTTACTAACTAAAGTTGTTCTTTTAAAGGAGTTTTAGGGGAATTAACGTCCATTAGTGCTCAAGTTTAACAAGTTGTAAGTGGAAGAGCTCGAGGAGATTTAGTGATACTTACTTTGCTGGCATCCAGGGGATTATCACTAATTTCTACCACTGCACCGGGGTGACTCTGTCTCGTGCTGGAACAAAAATAGACATTTCATTCGCACGCACCGCAAATTATAAGCAATGTGGTTGTTCTGCTCGGAATTCATAGAGATAAATTATTTATAGGACAGCTTATGCTCAAAAAAATTCGAAAGAACCGGTTTCTTCATGGCAAGCGTGCTCCAGCGTAGACCGCGTAATTAATTAGCATCAACCATTTCATTTAATAAAAAAAGTTAATTAATTCTCAAGGAAATACTGAAAACTCTGAAGACGATAACTAAAATGATCTCGAGTTACCCAGTGTTACCAGCTCAAATCTAGTTCCAAAACAAAAATCAAGCGATATTAACTTAACTCGTCATACGGCTATTTGTTTTGGAACACATCCCAAGAAGATTGCATGACGTTGACAGTGACCAGGACTTAAACTAGTATTTTTTTAATGCCATAAGTGGCAAACAAGCAGACGGGCCGCCTGATGGTAAGCTATCACCGACGCCTATGGAAACCTGCAACACCAGGGGCATCACAGATACATTGCCGACCCTTAAATAATCTATTAACAGCCCTTTAGCCCAACTAGTACATTATACTTGACACTGGCTACTTTGCTTGACTCTTACTTGTTTGACGACTTTGACGATATATAATAAAACTGATACTGATATATACTTGACACTAGCAAATGCACAAGACGTGCAACGCCTAAATAATCTCAAGAAGAAAGAATAATAAAAACTGGAACAATAAACTATGTATTATTAAAAGTTAGTAAAAGCAGATTTTTTTATGCTGAAAATAGAGCTCATTTTCATGTGTCTTTCAAACGAGTTTCACTATTTTCTGCCATTGTAATACAGCCATGATTTTTTTCCATTTGAGAGCCGCGTCTCCATAATGTTTGTCCTTAATGCAGATTAATGAATGGTAAACAAAGAGAAGATAAAGAATCCGTCATCCGTGCGCTCCGGCGGCTGCGTGTCAATCAACTGGTCGCGGAGTCGCGGCGCCACTTGTTGCCGCCCCCCTTCCTTCTGCCCCCACCATTAGTGCCTCCTCCAACCTCGGAGGCTTCAGGGTAGTTGGAGAGCACATGGTGGATCTTATAACTCTTTAATAAATTATCCATGCGTCATGACATCTTACTGATCCTACTGCCACGGAGCCTCCGAAATTATGATTGGAGACTGCTCAGTGTGGTGTATGTGATTTCAGAGTTCATTTTTTTTTGGGTCAATCAATTTGACGAGATAGTATTGTTTAACGGCATTTTCTTTAAAGTAAATAAAACATTGCAGAGATTTTGATTGGATAACGAATGATGACGATAATTAACCTGAATTTACATTACACAGCGAGCGTACCGCAGCAATGTGTAAGATAATCAAAACTTTTTTACATGAAATGTAAGAAACAAGCTGATGTCTTGTTTGACGGTGTGCGGAACCCGTCGCTATGATCTACTACAACATCAATGGCGCAGAGGCACGAATTATTTACATTTTATTGTATTATTGCATTTTTTGCATTTTATTGGCCTATGTCCAGCAGTGGCCTCCCACTAGATGGACCGACGACATAGTAAGAGTCGCTGGCATCCAGTGGATGCAAAAAGCCGGCTGTCGTTCAGTGTGGAGGTTAAAGGAGGCCTATGTTCAGCTGTGGACGTCTTCTGGCTGATGATGATGATGATGATGTCCAGCAGTGGACGTCATATGGCTGAAATTGTGATGACGACGATGATTATTTATATGTATCTTTAAATACGCAATGACTAGTCGTGATTTTAACCTAAAACCTATGTTTTGGTTTGCAAGCCATAACACTGTAACCAGGAAGTCGTCACTAAGTCCGGGATAGAGGGGGATGATTGTAAATGGAGGAAGATTAAGAGCGGTTCGCGTGAGGCGACGCGGAACACTCGCCAGATGGCGCGCCGAGTCGGCGCTGTCTCCAAGGAACCAGTGAGACGATCCAGTGACTGGCTCCAGCCACTGGAAATTGACACTGCTCGTTGGAGTCCTGCTAGTTCTAGGAGATGTTATGTTCTAATGAAATCAGCCTCACATTCTACACCAATACAATACAATACATCTTTATTACACACCGAAAATACAAATGAAACTTAAACCAACCAATGTACCAATACCAATGTAGGATAGTATGGACTGATACGGAACGTAATAGCAGGTGGGTTATTCCAGCACCATATTAGTTGAGTCACCTGTCACTCTCATTCGAATTGACATGGGTAAGTGCGACAAGAACAGAAACCAATTTGCATACAAAAAACAGCCGGCCAGTTTTTTTTTGATACGGCAATGATAGTTTCTCATAGATAGGGATACCATATGACAGGCATTTGTCGCATTTAACATGACTTTTAAGGTTTCTGTAGACGAGTGGCCGGTTTTGATCTTAGAATGGCTTGATATATGTTTGAACTTTGCTCGCGTTCTCAATTAAAAGCGATATAACTTAAGGAAACTTCAAAGATCTCAACCAATATAGGTTGTGATCTTTACAAATCCAAGAAAAAACTGACCTTGCAAAATGTTATCTGAATATACCACTCTTAGTAGTTATATGACTAATACTGTATTAAAAAAAAGGTTTTAAAAAATCTTTACTAGGTCAAAAAAAATCTAAGACAGATAGGCCTTTTAATGAGAAAAAAAAAACAGGCATTTTTGGCACCCTAGACAGGCATCCCTTCATCAACGGCATATATAGATTTTATTGAATATAACACTAGCTTTTATTTAACTTGCAATGTTTGTATGTTTGTTTGTTTAGGTCAAATCTTGCAAGCTGAACATTTTGCTGAAATTTTGCATACACCTTTAGTTTTGGTGACAATACAAAATGCAATACCCAGTATTGTAATATTTTCAACATGGCCGCCAAAAATAAAATATTTTAATAAAAAAGAAAAGCAAAATTTAAAAAAGCTTGTTATAAAAATATGTTCTTTAGTTTTTTTATCAATAAATTCTTGATATAATTATAAATCATTATACGAAAATAGCAGTTTCATTAATTATGTTCAGTCAGTAAATGTAGCTATCAGCCAAATATACACTCAGCATCAGTGCACAAGCGAGTTACTGGCTCACAGTAAACGAGCCTCTACGGCGACTATTGTTTGGAGCCACTCAATGCCATTCAAGCGGGAGTCAGCGACTAGATTTTAAACAATGCTTTTTATACTATGTACTCTATTTACGTAGCTAGAGCCATGCAGAATATTAACCGAGGAAACAAACTTACTTACGTACTTATCTACTATTTCATCTATACTAATATTATAAAGAGGAAATATTTGATTGTTTGTTTGTTTGTTTGCATTGAATAGGCTCCGAAACTACTGAACCGATTTGAATTTTTTTTTCACTATTGGGAAGCTACACTATCCCCGGGTGACATAGGCTATAATCTATACCCATGCGAAGCTGGGGCGGACCGCTAGTATCTTATAAATGGTTATAATAACGAATTTAATAGCTATAAAAGTTTTGGTTCTCAAGTTATTCGCTAGAGAACCAGGCACCGACAATCGACATATCTCAGCGTAATATTAGCTAGTTGAAGTGGCAGTGGGCCGGTCATATCTGTCGCAGAACCGATAACTGTTAGAGTACACGTGTTCTACAGCGGAGACCACGAATCGGCAAACGTAGCGTACGACGCCCTCAGACTCGTTGGATTGACGATATACGTAAGACGGCTGGCAGTGGCTGGAAGAAAGGCCGAAGATCGGGTCAAGAGACGTGCTGCGGGAGAGCCCTATGTCCAGCCGTGGACTGATAGGCTGATTATAATGTTGATGAGGTTAACACGTGTACTTTAATAGCTGTTTAATGTTAAAATAACTACTTGAAAATTATTGGAAAGACAGCACAATAAAATTTCGTTTTTATTTATTTTTTGTTGACAGAACAAACATCGCTTTATTTTTAACTTAAGTGTACTAGACGAGAACAAGCAACTTTTAGTAGGTAAGTTTAGTTTAGTCACATTTAAAATCGACATCAATATCTATATCTATGTGGGCATGTGGAGAATACGAAAACATTTTGTTATTCAAGGTGGATATCGCTTTTCGACCCTCGGCCCGAACCCGCAAACTTTCCGTCCCATTGACCAAGTTTGCGGGACGAATGGGAATAATACAGTTGCAACCTTTTCTATTACTGAAGGCCGAGTACAGTCCGTGCATAACTTTATGACTGCTCTGTATCGTGGAAGCACTCTCTGTATGTATACAGCTTGCCATTAAACTCTTGAAACGAACACTTGTTTCCTGTAACAATACTGTGGAAAACATGTGGTGGAAGAATTTCATGCAATCATCTTCCTCAGTTTATTTATTTCATGACCAATGTCCAATACAAAGTCCTTCAGTCAGCTTCAGCCTTGTACGCTTTGTAAATCACTTAACTGATTCTATGCTCTTTATTGTTCTGTGGTTTCTACTCACGAACCGTTGAAGCTTTATTGGTAGGAAAAATGTCAACACTTCGATTTTGTCCTATGTATTTTCAAACTATCTCTGTCCAAACCGCGGGGTTCTACCTACGGTTTAGAGTTTTCCCGCATTATATAAGTCAAATAAGAGTTTTACATCAGTCTCCATGATGTACACTACTTTATTGGAAAGCTTTATCAAGAACGGTACAGCAGTTCACTCGTGAATAAGAAACGAGTGCATCTGGCACACGTGGGGGGCGTACTGGACTAGGATTTGCGACAAAGTATTTTTTACAATCAGTCGGTTTGGCTTTCATAACATTAGTGAGATGGAGTAGTTGAGACAAGTAGCAGTAAACCGAGCGAGTCCTATCACGGTAATACGCTACAAGATAGCATCCAAGCGGCGGGTCGTTCCTTGCTCTCGTCCGCGCTCCACTGGCGAGATAAAACATCCTAAACTTGAATATGTTCTAGAAGATACACATGAAGATATTTTCGCGCCGAACCACTTTATTGACCCCTCAGCTACACCAGAATAATCTACAAAATAGTAACAAGTAGGTATACGAAGCAACGAGTGGAGTGAATATAGTCATCCATGGTAGGCAACGCACCGCCAACGCCCCGGGTATGCCCGGGGTGCCCCGGTCCATAGGCGACGGTGACTACTTACTATCAAGTGGCACGTCGCTTGTTTGTCAACCAATAGATAAAAGATAAATTCCACGGAGACGAATATATAGACACCTCGCTCATCACAATCTGTCAAGCCGTCCAGGGTACTGCAGGCAGCACAGAGACACAGCCACACATCTATAGTAGGCACAGCAGATCTTTGTCTCTGAAGGTAGGCTCTGCGAACCATTGCGTAAGTAGCACATCCCTTGCAGCCAACTTCAGGTGTCGAATAAAATATATCTTCTTTTTTTTCTTTCTACTGTTTTTTGTACGAATATAACAAGTAGGAAACATAATTACCGGTTGTTTTACCAATATAACAAGTAGGGAAAATATTTACCGGTTGTTTTACCAATATAACAAGTAGGAAAAATAATTACCAGTTGTTCTAATCCGCAAAATAACCACGGCCGACTAACCTTCACACTGCTCTCACTGGTGCGACGGTTAGGAACTAATCTACATACTGTACCTACCGAATTTGTTGATGTATTACGCTACTACAGGTATCACGTTTACGTATTCCTGGATATAAAGTAGCCCATGTGTTAAACCAGGGTATAAACTACCTACCTACCACATTTTTTTCAAATCCGTTCAGTAATTACTTGTAAAATGTATATTTCTATAATTCCTACTTATACCGTAGGAATTATACAAATATAATATTGTATAATTATATTTGTATAGTTCCTACTGTGTTTCGGTTGGTGAGTCGTGAGTACTCCTGAGTATGATGTGTATCGCCCTCACTCCGACACGTGACGGAGCCGGCTGCGCAGCGCCCTGGGTCCGGCGTCCGCTCCCCGGCCGGATATTACATTAATTTCACCGGAACACCGGATCCTTTGTCCATACACTGCTATCTCTGTCCCGGATACACCGGGCGCTGGTTTTAAAAGCTTTGTAAAAGGATCTCTTGTTTCACGGAAAATGCACTCATTATTTTCAGTGCCAGTCTGATTTATAAAGTCTTTTTTTATTTACTTCGTAAAATTATGTGCAGAACTTACGTAAATAAAACTTACTTACAAGACCGGTAACTTACGATCATCATCATTGTCAGCCTGTATCAACCCACTGCTGGGTATAGGCACCCTCCCTTGCACCATTGATCCCTGTCTCGGGCTAATCTCATCTACGTATGACCTGCGATGGGCCTGATACCATCGACCCACCGGGCTGCTTGTCTGCCTACAGAACTTACGATGATAGTACCTAATACGCATGCATTTTTAACATAATGACTTCAAAGAAGAAGGCGGTTCTCAATTCGTTTGTACGTTTTTTTAAATGTTTATTACCTCAGAACTCCGTCATTGATAAACCAATTTAGTTTTTTTTTTACGAATATACTGTCAGATTGGGCCCATATCAATTTTATCAAAATTGGTTCAGTAGTTTGGTTTTTAAATCAAAATTACAAGAAAAAAATATAGCATCCAAGTAAACGAAATTGCGTATTTACTGATTATGTATTTACAAGAAAGCGTTGCACGCAGAACGTAATGTATTTCGAGTAAGCATCTACAATTATATGTGAAATATGAATTTCACATTACTCGTAAAAAAAGATTTTTCAATATCACTTGTCCGCACTCAATATCTTTACTTCGAATCCAAACAAAGGTCGCGGCTGTTGCTCGCTAGACAACGGAGTCGATAAGCAGGCCAACAATATGCGTCCGGAACGGTCGGCGTATCGGCGTATCGGCGTATCGGGGTGTCGAGCGGTTACTGTCTTTGTGTACCAACCACGCTGGGAATCTGCAAATATCTGGGACATATCAGGGAATGTTCGCTCAGACATTTCCATTCGAATAGAGCGTTTGTTCTTCGTGATGCGATCGACATCATCTGTACAAATCTATCTATTATCATCATCATCAGCCAGAAGACGTCCACTGCTGAACATAGGCCTCCCCCTTCAACCTCCACACTGAACGACAGCCTGCCTTTTGCATCCACTGGATGCCCGCGACTCTCACAATGTCGTCGGTCCATCTAGTGGGAGGCCTCCCTACGCTGCGTCTTCCGGTTCGTGGTCTCCACTCCAGAACCTTTCTTCCCCATCGGTTATCGGTTCTTCGAGCGATGTGGCCTGCCCATTGCCACTTCAACTTGCAAATTTTAACAGCTATGTCAGTGACTCTGGTTCTTTGGCGAATATCCACGTTTCGGATCTTATCGCGCAAAGAAACTCCGAGCCCGAGCATACCTCTCTCCATTGCCCGCTGTGTGACTCTGAGCTTTTCCAAAAGGCCAACAGTTAAGGACCACGTCTCAGTACCATATGTCATCACTGGCAACACACATTGGTCAAAGACCCTCGTCTTGAGGCACTGTGGTATTTTGGACGAGAAGATGTCACGCAATTTCCCGAACGCTGCCCATCCGAGTTGGATTCTTCGGGCGACCTCTTTGCCTAAGTTGAACTTACCTAACTGAACAATCTGTTCAAGATAGGTGTAATGGTCAACAACTTCGAGAGTATCGTTCCCAACGAATACCGGCACGGGTTCAACATGGACATTGGACATAATTTTTGTCTTGTCCATATTCATCTTAAGACCCACCTGTTGGGAAAGGCTACTGAGGTCGCTGAGCATCGTATTTAGGTCCTCTAGCGACTCTGCCATGATGACTATATCATCGGCAAAACGAAGGTGATTGATGTATTTGCCATTGATGTTGATGCCTAATCCGTTCCAGTCCAAGAGCTTGAAAACGTCCTCCAATGCGTTCGTGAACAGTTTCGGAGAGATAACATCTCCCTGTCTCACGCCTTTCTGCAGTTGGATTGGTTCCGTGCTCTCGTCCTGTAATCGGATCGACATGGTGGCGTTTCTATACAAACACTTCAACACTTCGATATACCTATAGTCGATATGACAATGCTGGAGGGACTGTAATACTGCCCAGGTCTCGAATAAACCGAAGACTTTTAAATCTATCTATTATATATCCAGACAAATATTAAACCTCGGAATGAAAGATATGACAAGAAATAAACTCGTACATATTTTTGTTTTGACATTTTATAAGTTTCATTCACAAGTCTCGTGTGCGCAAGTCTAAATATTGAAGGTCAAGAGACGCTAAAACTATTTCTTTTGTAAACATCTCTTTTATTTGTAACAAATGATATTCGGAGTTATTAAAAAAACAACATATAATTAACTACGAATTAATCGCCAATATTTCATACAATTCCCGAAAAAGAGCGCGAAGATTGCGAAGCACTGAGAATTCTGAGCCAAGTCATATAACGTGAAACAAAGATATATACGAGTTTATATTTTACATTAAATATTTTATTCCGAAATTTGATCCTTTTTCGCCTTATTTGAGTAGAGTTTTCGAAGATACTGACATTAGACAGAACGCGCACGTAATTTGGTATTAGCACACTCGTAGGTTCGCGAGCACTCCAAGGGTTAATGTCAGACCCGCCGTTATAATAGACAATACGCCTCCGGAACGCAACAACACAATAAAACTCTAGCACAAAGATACCCGCATTAAACCGAATATGATAGCGAAACGAATTCAGATACAAGACAGTTGCGCAATGTTCTGGTTCAAGGGGCATTACGAGGATCCTTGTTATATTCCCCCGCGCCTACTTCGAACTCGGTCTTTTTCCATAAATTATATCATTTAAGAGCCGACGAACAAACGAGCCTATTCATTCTCATCGCCCGTGAGATTTTTCTATATTAAATTTGCACCATACCTTTTGTCCGCTCCGTCTGGCGCGGACGTCGTTACGTCACTACACGGTCATTTTAATAAATCTTGGATATTCAACAATGGGCGCGTGACGACCCTAGGCGGTTTAATTGTAATTGTAACGCCATTGGCGGAAGTTCGTTACGAGTCTCCAATGAGAGCGCGTTATTTGAATTGCGAACGCGACGCGAGGTGGTAGGGCTGCCGCGCCCGAAGGCTTGTTATAACGACCTTTATTGTCAGAGAATTTAACGTTTACAATAAAACCAGCGGGGTGAACAAGTTTACCAGTTAAACCCTTTGTTTATAGTGCAAAGAGAGCGTTTGCCTAGCCGAAGTCAGCTCAGCTTTTAATAATAAAACAAACGTAGAAACAATTACGCTGAGCGCTGTTATGGTACATTTAAGTAATTACATTTTATGACGTTTCATCTTTGGGGAGCAATTTGGCATAAAAGCTGTGAAATCGCACGGATATTAATAAAAACAAACGTTTTAAACGGCGTCAATTAACACTCCTTTAGAAACTTTCTTAGCGGCACTCACTAGAGCGCTTAAACTTTATTAATTTGATCTTTGAACCAAAACTGGTAAATATTAATATCGGCAGGCACGCGACTGACTTATGAAGCATAGTAACAAGTTTCCCGGTACTTGGCCGCAAAAGCAGTAATCAACGGCGTGCGAAACGCTAAGTAATTGAAGCCACTTTGTTACACCCAATGATCTAGAAAAGTCGAGCTAAAACATTATTTCCGATATTCTGTCGAAATTGTGAGCAGTCGATTACTGAACCGCCTGTGACAATATCAAAAACAAAGGCCCTGAATAAACTCAATCAAACGAACAAATATTGTTCGAGGGTCCCATTTCTCCAATCTAGTTGTTTGAAAGGATACAGCTCCCGCTATTTCGGCACTCAAATATAAACACTAGATAAAACTAGGTACCCTCGAGTCCTCAGCAGCTTCATATTCTGTCTGGCCTGGGATTATAAAAAAACACTTTAGTGCTCGCTCTAAACAAAGATACAAACTTTTATTATCTGAGACAAAGAGAAATAACGTTTCTTTTTCTACTGTTTATGTCGCAGGTATCTGAAGGAATGATCTCAAGCTTTTAAGGAATTAAGTGAGAGTTACAATTTTTCAGATTGATCTGTTTACTAAAACTATCAAAAAGCAACTTTTTTCTACAAGCACCCACCCATCCAATATTGTGCTCCACAATCAAGGTCCATTCATTCCTCCGACCGGGCGGTAATGGAAACAAACAGTTGAAAAGCCGATTGGTATATTCATAACACGGCAATTAACACATTCAAAGGCAAGCGATTTCAGCTGAAAAGTGGCTTTCAGCCGATATTTTTATTCACGCTCAATGTGAGTGGAAGTTGGAACTTTGATTCTGGTTATTGAAAATAGGAAAATAGAAACGGGTTAATGCAGCCAGCCGTGTGCACTCGTGGTTTGCGAACATTGCATTATTTTGCAGTTGCAATAAACGAACAAGCAAGTGTTTGTTTAGTAGTTATCTTTTTTATTTGGAAATATTCAAAATAATTCCGGTTCAACAACTCGTCAATCACTATGGGCCTCATAAGCAAGCTAAAAGTCGCACGACGAGTTATGGAGAGGGCTATGCTCGGGGTTTCTCTACGAGATCGAATCCGAAATGTAGATCCGTAGACAAACGAAAGTTACCGACATATCCCACCGCATTAGCAAGTTGAAGTGGCAGTGGCAGGGCATATATCACACAGAACAGATGGCCGATGGGGCCAAAAGGTTCTGGAAAGGAGACCACGGACCGGTAAGCGCAGCGTAGGACGTCCACCCATAAGATGTACAGACGACCTAAAAGAGACCGCAGGGAAACGTTGGATGCAGGCCGCTTCCAACCGGCCCTTTTGGAGATCGACGGGGAAGTCTATGTTCAGCAGTGGACTTCCTATAGCTGAAATGATGATGATGATGATGATGAAAACTCGTCCCTCAGCTAATTTAATTAACCAACCCTAGCACTCGTTAGCCAGTGTTATATCATGTGACATGAAAATATAGTACTTTCATATTACTACCAAACTTTTTCTCATGCAAAGTAGCCTTAAAGTGGTTTTTTACGTAACACCGCGTTTAGGATTCTCGTGAAACAACCACTTATCTATGTAAAACAACACAAAGAGGCCATATCACTTGAATTCATTGTCGCCGTCAAATTCCGCACAAAGCCGCGGCCGCAGTGCCTTGAATAACATTTGAATAATGGCGGACAAACATGCGGGTAGAGGGCGCCACGCTCGCTCATCTACTCAACAACAAAAGTCAGAGATTTATATTGACACTGGTTAAATAGACAAAAAGTCTGGAGCCAAAAATTAAAAGAAATAACATAAGTTAGAGATGAGATATTACATGTTAGAAAAGTCAAATTTTCTTACACAAGCGAAGGTAATGAAAACAATATTTTCATTTACCTACCTTACATTCATTAAGAATTTATACATTACCTTCATCAAGAATTTGGTAAATTTTTAGCCGACTTCCGCGAAGTAAGCGAAGTTCTCAATTTAATCCGTATTTTTTTATATGTATGTACGACGACTTTGTGAACAGATTAACGTGTTTCTTTATTAATATATAGAGAAAACTCTCAAGCTGGTCCTATTACATTTTCATTCGTTTTGTCTCAGCAATTTTTAACCAGTTCCAACAATATGAATAATTTTGGTCGAGCGCCTACTCACTTCGAAGTTGGTATTAAAATATAACAAAAACCGGCCAAGTGCGAGTCAGGCTTGCGCACTGAGGGTACCGTACAAACTTAGTAAATATGTCATACATTGATCCGCATAAATTACCCTCCATTTGATTAGAAGAGTCTAAATATTGAAAACCAACAAACTTAGAGAAACATTCTCCCATACATTGTTCTAGATCGCAAACAAGCGATGTTGTGTTGTTGTGAGCGATGGTGTTTTGTTGTGATTGTTGTTTGTTCACTGTCAGTTTTGCTACTACAGAATGTAAGTTTGTAATCGAGCTTAAAAAAATATCTAATTGAGGATTTTTTCCTTTACATGTGTGCTGTACGACGATGCTTCTTACCAAATTTCATTGTTCTAAGTCAAAGGGAAATACTCTATAGGTTTTATTATTATTTGTGAGTTTACGATCTAAATATAGAACATAAAAGGCTTTAATTATTAATTGCGTTGACATAGAACCTTCATTTTTAATATTTTTTATTTGTCATTGTTATGTGTTTAGTTTATAGTTTCTAAATTAATTAGTATGGATGTAAATCTGGAATAAACTATTATCATTTCATTTACATTATTAATTTAATGCAAAACCCTCGCCATAGTGTCTGATATTAATTTCAATTTGACACCTGCATTCCTAAGAAAACACCTTCTTTCCTTGACCTACGGAAAGACAGACAACAAAGTAATGCTATAAGGGTTTAGTTTTTTTCTTTTGAAGTACGGAACCCACGGCCTATGTCCAGTAGTGGACGTCCTACGGCTGAAATGATGACGATGACGACGAAACTCAAAAAAATATTTTTAAGGTGACTTAAGACACATAGACTAGATGATTTAGGAGAAATACTCGTAATACACGTAGCACCAACTTGAATTTCAAATGAAAAAAATAAATTGCTCGCGTTCTTTTTATCAACACCCAATGTTAAGCAATGAATTGATACAATCTACGACCTTCTTGCCTATAAAGTAGCCCTTCTAATTAAACAGTTTTGCATCGCACACACAAGTTACTAACATTTCGCAAATTGCGACAGTAATTTGTACAAAATACGAAATAATTTCCTGGTATACTGCAGCTCCATTCAATGAGAATTCAATTTCCCTCCATCGCTGTAACAAAACGTTTAATCAAAATGGCGGCTGCTTGTGACGTCACCAAAATGGCGGCAATGAGTGACGTCGCATTATGTTTAAACATGTCGTGTGATTTATTTACTCGTGCATGCGGAGATGATATTTTTTTTAACCCCCGACGCAAACAGAAGGTTGTTATAAGTTTAACGTTTGTATCTGTGTAACTGTCAGTGGCATCTTAGCTCCCGAACGGCTGCACCGATATTGATTTAGTATTTGTTTTGTGACTTGATCAAGAGTGTTCTTACAATACTTACAATACAATTCTTTATTAATAACAATAATAACTCCATAGTTACCAGTCAAATTTCTCCAGTACACTTTCTACAACGATGTATACAAACTTATCTTAGCTTATGACTCATGAAAATCTGTTCAGCCCTTTGAAGATTATCAGCTCTCTTATCGTTTTCCCCTTCAATTTATACTTATTTCCATGATACGAGAAATATTATTCTTTTCAATTTCGATTTTGTAACGAGATCCTGCACTGAAGATATATTTTGTAACAGTAGAGTTTATGCCTGTCACTCTCAGGCGGGATCTTTACCAGGCTAGATGCCGCGCTGCGACCACGTCAAATTGCATGAAAACCCAGAGTGCCACAGCTTTTGTACATCGCGAAAGTAATTTAATGGTACACATATTTATAGCATATATACTCGTATATTAAAAATAGGTAAATTTCTGCACAAAATATAGTTTTCTTCCAATTTTTTCTTGTTGCAAAAATTTATTTTGTTTTGAACAAATTTTGACTTCAAGCTAATAAATAATACTCGCAGGCTATAACGTGTGCGTATCACGATCTTTATCATTTCATGTCAACAGTACCAAGCTATTGGTTTTTTTACTTTCAACATTCAGTAACTTAAGACTACTTTTATCGAGGGTATCCACGCGGGTGAAACCGCGGGGTGCAGCTTATAATCTATACAAATAAATCACCTTAACTCAATGAGTAAATTAACTAATACGAGCCCTAGGGCTCTATTTTTGAATCGCTCGTATGATATTTCGCACAAATATATCATGCAAAATCATTTGAAATGACTGACTTTTTGAACAAAATCCCAAACAAAAGTCGCATTATTGAAATAATCATATCACTCGCTAACGCAACGAGTGGTTTGAACCATTCGAATTTGCTTTCATTTGTTCGTCCGAAATCATACGACCGATTCAAAAATCGAGCCGGACCGGTAAGTTTCTAATACACTGCCGCGTTCCCGCGCTGAATCGCCAAAAAACCCGCTGGGCCTGGAACCAACCCAATTTGTAGTTGTAACTAACTAACTAACACTATTTGTGTAGCAATCATTCACATACTCTAAACATTTAAAGGTGCCATTATGGAGCAACACATTTCAGCTAAGCCAGTTTATAGCCATTCATCAAATTTCTCACAGACGTTAAATAAACTTCACCAAATTGCTAAAACAAGTTTCGACAAACTTGTTTTAGATTTCAATTGAAGCGGACTGGTTCGACGAAGCTTAACGTCGGGGGCCGATTCCACGTACTTTGGTTAACATTTCGACGGTCTCTAATCGAAAATGTTCATAATTATAGACATCAAAGTTCAAAATGAGAGTTATTTTGTAATTTGTAAAACGTCAACTTCAGAGTTAAGGCAAATTTGCAACCACAGTGTACACAGAAAGATCACTACGGACAAATACAGTTTTCTGATTTTCAGGCACCGTGACTAATTCTGACAACAGTTTAGTTTGAGATTGTGTTACAATTCTGTAGATTTGTATAAAATTATAATCTGTACATTACTAGTTATATTATAGAAGCCTTTTGCCTTAAAAATTTGGCAATTCCGGAATGTAAAATAGCTAAACATTTTCGTGTGTGTAAAGTTTTACTTTTTCCACTATTTAAATTAATTGATGATATTTTATATGGTGTAAAACATAAATGCCCAAATGTGTTTTTCACGGGGAAACGGAACAACGGATCGACGTGATTTGCATACAACGGTATTTAGAGGGTCGGTAAGTGACATAGCATACTTTTAATTCGGATAAATACGTATACTTGATGACTTTCAGCCTCCCGAACAAGCCGGTTTCCGTACAGGCTGGAGCACCGTAGACCACATACACACCATCCGCCAGATTATACAGAAGACTGAGGAGTATAATCGGCCATTATGCCTGGCGTTTGTGGACTATGAGAAAGCCTTTGATTCCATCGAGACCTGGGCAGTATTACAGTCCCTCCAGCGTTGTCATATCGACTATAGGTATATCGAAGTGTTGAAGTGTTTGTATAGAAACGCCACCATGTCGATCCGATTACAGGACGAGAGCACGGAACCAATCCAATTGCAGAAAGGCGTGAGACAGGGAGATGTTATCTCTCCGAAACTGTTCACGAACGCATTGGAGGACGTTTTCAAGCTCTTGGACTGGAACGGATTAGGCATCAACATCAATGGCAAATACATCACTCACCTTCGTTTTGCCGATGATATAGTCATCATGGCAGAGTCGGTGGCGGACCTAAATACGATGCTAAGCGACCTCAGTAGCCTTTCCCAACAGGTGGGTCTTAAAATGAACATGGACAAGACAAAAATCATGTCCAATGTCCATGTTGAACCCGTGCCGGTAGTCGTTGGGAACGATACTCTCGAAGTTGTTGACCATTACACCTATCTTGGACAGATTGTTCAGTTAGGTAAGTCCAACTTAGGCAAAGAGGTCGCCCGAAGAATCCAACTCGGATGGGCAGCGTTCGGGAAATTGCGTGACATCTTCTCGTCCAAGATACCACAGTGCCTAAAGACAAGGGTCTTTGACCAGTGTGTGTTGCCAGTGATGACATATGGTACTGAGACGTGGTCCTTAACTGTTGGCCTTTTGGAAAAACTCAGAGTCACACAGCGGGCAATGGAGAGAGCTATGCTCGGAGTTTCGTTGCGCGATAGAATCCGAAACGTGGATATTCGCCAAAGAACCAGAGTCACCGACATAGCTGTTAAAATTTGCAAGTTGAAGTGGCAATGGGCAGGCCACACCGCTCGGAGAACCGATAACCGATGGGGAAGAAAGGTTCTTGAGTGGAGACCACGAACCGGAAGACGCAGCGTAGGTAGGCCTCCCACTAGATGGACCGACGACATAGTAAGAGTCGCTGGCATCCAGTAGATGCAAAAGGCAGGTTGTCGTTCAGTGTGGAGGTTAAAGGGGGAGGCCTATGTTCAGCAGTGGACGTCTTCCGGCTGATGATGATGATGATGACGTATACTTAGGCAATGTCCATACGGGTGAAACCGCAGGTAGTTATCCATAAAGTATAGTTCACACTTGTAACTGTCCTCCATTTTACATTTTACAGTTGTGTGCAGGTCTTGCTACTGCATGCCTACTTGCTGTGGCCACTGGAAGGGTAAGCGTCGGCATCATCAGCTCGGAGAGAAAGCCACAGAGGTGTGCCTCTGAGTTTGTATCGAGCACGACGACGCCGAATGGACCTTACTGCCCGGCGATAAATATTAACCTGTACTGTTACCTGAACAACAAAGGAGCTGCCACTTGCAGAAGGCTCAATTGAAATTTGATTAGAAAATCACTAGTAGAAATTAAATACTTTAACTGAATTTTTATTTATATTACACGGGAATTACTCACGTAAGATTAAGCCGGTGTCACTCCGAAGTCCGACTATAGTTTCAACCGCATTAGGCGCCTTCTTCAAGGTGATAGTCGCGCGCGTGGCTGCGTCTCGCTTTGCATCACTTAACTTTACTTTGTTTTTGACTTTTAAAAGAAAATTGTCGCGTGGATAGTGTGTTCGTGGTCACATGTAGACTAAATAACCAATGAAATAATCGCGAAAATCTAACAAATCATTATATCACTAGTTGCATTGAGCGGTGACCTCGTGACCCATAAACCTTCATGACCCGTGGATGGGTTTTGCTCATATTCGAACTTATAAATTGTAAATTCTCGGCCAAGCGCTCGAAGAGTGAACACGTCCTGCGAATGCGTCGTGCAGAGGCGAGACACGTGTCTACAAAGTGCTCGAAGTGTGAAGGTTTAATTGTTTATTTCTTTAATTTTTAATTTTTACAACATTAATAACAAAGTCATTTCACATTTAACTATCTTTATATCTTATTTATATCAGATTTTATAATAATAATTATCATTGTAACAGATTAATTAGAAGTAAGTTTCTTCGAATTTCTCGTTTTAGAATTAAGTAATTCATTTTGGTTTCAGGTTAGGCTAAATAAGTAGAACAACAACATATCTATCATTAACAAAGTTCATTCAATTACAGTTTTAGTTTATCCGAGTAGGTATAATTTTTGTTTCAAGTTAGGTTAGTAGTCAAACATGTTTGTTTGACCCCTAATTTCTTAAATGACTTGTAATTTTTTAACCCATGACGCAAAAAGAGGAGTGTTATATATTTAACGTGTCTACTTGTGTAGGTGTGTGTCTGTGTGTGGCATCGTAGTATAGTGCATGTTTTATCTTTATCAACACAAATGTTCGTTTAATGCGAAATCACAACAATTTAATTATTTTTGTGCCATAGGCGGCGAAGAAGCAGATAGCCTGTCTGATGGTAAGCAGTCACCGTCACCTATGGGTACTTGTAACACCAGCGACATCACAAATATGTTGCCGACCCTTTAATACTCTATTAACTCGCCATTTGAAGAACCTAACATAACCTGTTTTTTTTTTTATGAAAACATTTCTTTACTAGCTATTGAAGAGTTCCACTATCCAGCTCCTAGCTTCATCATCAGATCAGTTCCATGGTACCAAGTTATTGTATTGTCATCCGATTTACATAAACTAGCTAAGTTTCAAATCAATACAACAATTAGAAGTAGGTTCAGATCGACTTACAAGTTTAAAAAAAATTATAAATAGGCTTGCGTTTGGCCGCCAACTCGCCTGATGTTAAGCGATGATGCGGCCTACGATGGAGCACGCTTGCCTAGAAGAAACCGATTCACTCTCGACTTACATTAACTTATTAACTTAATAATTCATTCGACTTATTTAAGATTTGTTTACAGAGTTATAAGCGAATCTTATAGAAAGTTAACAAGTTCTTTATTAAAAAATATATTTTTCAAACCAAGCTTTTATGAAATTAGTGATCGGAACGGTGTGCTGATCAAAATGAGACTGCCAGTCTACTAATATCCATCGCGGAGTGCCGTTGTCCACCGTTTCCATCATCAAGTCAGCTCGCTGTCACCATAATATTGTATTGTCATCGGAACTTGACAAGTATGCCAAATTTCAGCTCAATCGAACACCGGGAAGTAGGTCAAATTTAGCTTGCAAGATTTGATTACAAACAGGCATCGGGACAGGTGAAACTAAATCAAAGCTTGTAATAATTGGACACACAATCACACGCTGGTTATACAAATGCACAGCCAAATGAACTTATTCTATTAAAAAGTAATGCGACCTAATTCTTTAGACAAAGCGCCGCAAATCGGCCTCGATCGAAGCTCTAATTAATCTACAACAAGTCAATACCTAATGAATACACCTCCGGATAAAACATTCCTCGAGACGGGGAAGCGAGGCTCGGTGCAAACAAGCGTCACGATGGAAGAGATCCAATTCTATCGACACAAGGTTCATTTTGCTTTGTTTTTTGTTTGTTCTTTAGTTAGTAGCTTCGGTGATATTATTTTTTGTTCTTTTGTTGGATTGCGCGAGTGTATTTATAGCTACCTGTTAAGCTGTTAGGTGTTATGGCCAATTACTGCAGACCACATACTTAGTAAGTATTAGAGAGAAATAGGTGATTAGGTCTTTAATATACGACTTCTTCCGCGGGTACGCTCACATGAGCTATGTAGAAACACAATAGTTGGGGCGGTCTAGCTTCTACTCAATCGGGTGAAGGTGTCGCGAATGCATAGAAGACAGATCGAAAAACGTTTACCACCAATACTAAACTAAAAGTAGTACTAATATCAACTCGTATATAATTATCTAATAATATCGTACTGTGTCGCTTCGTAGTGGTCAACAGACGTAGTAGCACTGCTACGTGCCACGTAGCGTGTAGCTACGCGTCGTAGGCATTCGTAGCATGCCTGTTAAGTGCCTACTAATGCTGTTCTCACACGGGGAAACATTAGAGCAACGCTTACAATCAAATATAATATGAAAGTTCGACTTGTGAATGTAAAATATCTATAAAACATTGTTTTAATTACTTTCGATATTGTATCTCGTTTCATGTATAATTTTTTTTTTCCATTTTATGATGTAAAAGGGCGCGTAAAGGTCATACGTCGATTTTTATTTATACCCTCTCTGCGTAACGATCGGAATCGCGTTTGTAATGGCTCGTAAAGTTTACGAGAGAAGCCTGCGGAGGCTGTAAGTCTGCATGGGTCACAGTATCCGTGGTTATACTCCGGGAGCACACCGCAGCCGCGTCGCGGGGGAGTACCGCCCGCACGTGCTTACATGTGTGCCAATCGTGAAACTTTAAACCTGGTAACAACTCGGTAAACTTAATGCACTTGTATCAGACCCCCGGGGAAATTAAAAACAACATTAGTAGCAACTCACCAAGTCACTAACAAGTTTATTTCTTTAAACATATATAAAACTAGCTGCGCCCCGTGGTTTCATAGTGCATGTAACTGCGCCGAAATATCGGGAGCTCCATCCACTACCTTACCACGGTAAATATCCCGTTAATAATCATATACCTGTAATTATTTACATTCTCATTAACTGTATGGGAATCAAAGACGTGCAATGTGGCTTTGGCTTTGTGACTTCGGGTAAGAAGAACATGCCGTGATAGAGTTGTTTGTTTAAAACAACAATTATCAGGGGACCTGAAAATTGTGTCACTAGTCACTAGTCAGCTTTCACGACACGCTTCTAGAACCAACTAGTAAAGTAAACTAGTAACCATTGTTATTACAAATGGAAAAGTGATAATACATGCGTTATTTTATACAAACAGACACAAGTTTGTTTAAGTTAAATAAAAAACTGACAATCAAATTTTTGTCGGATTAAATTTCGCAAACGGAACAAAAACGGAACTGAACTAACTACTTTATCATTTCGGGTGCAGCGATCTCGCTCGCGCATTTCATGTTTTATGATTAGAAGCTAGTGCATTGGGTTCTTCAAAAGGCGAGTTAATAGATTCTGAAAGGGTCGGCAACGTAGTTGTGATGCCTCTGGTGTTACAAGTATCCAAGTGACTGCGTACCATCAGGCAGCCCGTCTGCTTGTAAAAATAGAAAGTGCATATACATTGGGGGGTGCATATATATACCTACATGCTACTACAACATAGGGCATTGTTTTGCATCGTCGGTTAAAAGGAAACGGGCAACGTCGTTCTATAATGAATGCAGAGAAGACAAATGTATTACGTTGTATATAAACATGGCATTCTATATACAGAACCGGTCGTGGAACGACGAGGAAGATTCTCCAATTTCTAAAGGAAACAGAAACGTACATCTGAATTAGAGCGTCTAGGGAGCCGGAAACAATTCTCTCGTTAAACGATGGGAGTTTACGAGCCGTGAACGAATTAACGGCGCCGTTTAACGTCGCGACAAATAGGTCAAGTAACGATTATTTTTTGTCTCCGAGAAGTTTGGCGGATGGTACAGTATTATACTAACAGGTATCCAAAGCTAGTTCCCGACTCGGACTGCTGATGCGTTTTATGCAATAGCTGACCAAGAAACAGACGAGCTGTCTGCTTCAATCACATGCCACCTTATATTAGGTATAAAAAAAAATGTTTTAATTCCAACCACTCTAACTAGGTTAACCACAGGTAGGGAACGGTCTGTTATGAAAGTTCACTATCTGTGGTTAACCGAGCTAGTTCAACTGGCTGGACTATGGGTACTCACACTGATCCATGGTCCACCTCCTTGTTGTACGGACTTATTGTGCATTATTATTATTTAGGTAAAATAGTACCAACTAGTACCAACATAGTACCTATTGTACCAAATCGTGAAAGTTTAAAACTCACATAAAATTTACATTTGTTAAGTAATCTTCTTTTTAGGCAATTGTGTAATACCGATGTCCGATGGTATTTTCCATCAGTTAAATAGGGAATAATGATGCTCATACAAACTTTCACCCATATTTAATTCGTTTAGGAAATTAATTTCCAAATATACGGCTACAGCTTATACAGCTGACTTTTGTAAACATAAACCTAAATATCAACTTCCACGTTTCTAACTTTAAACAAATTACGAACTTTCATCCAAAGTTTCATCCCCCTTAGGGTATGTGTTTTCAAAAAATGATGATACAATAAACTTTCTTTGCTATTGCAGGTGTCAGAGCAAATATATGCTTGGATCGAGAACAATACCGTTTACAATATGTTTTATCATTTCACAAAAAGGGCAACCGATGAAATATGAATTGCACATGTAAAGAAATATACCGTAGTATGTAGGTACAGAACAACAAAATTTGTCTTAGGGCGCTTGCAGACGATGCGTAGTACAAGTAGCAAGTAGAACTTGTAAGTAGCTACTACGCATCGTCTGCAACGTTTTGATTAGTGCAAGTGGCATTGGTAGTGCTTAGTAGTACTACCACCATGGTCAAGTTTATACACTAACTACCATACCTTCTTTTTGGCTTTGCATCGTCGGGTAAAAAGGGGCTACTCTCTCGACTTAAACTCCTTTCATTTTGTAAAGTCAGTGAACTATTCACCGCACCAGCGATTACAAATTATGGAAATGTGTCATTGAAAGTGTGGAGTGTCGGCTCGGAGCCGGCGCGGCCGGACTGCGGACGGAACGAGCCAGCTGGAGACTTATTCGCCGGTCTTCAACGATAACGGCCAGTTAACGGCTGGAGAGTGGATCAAATGAAGATTCGGTTTAATTTACCATCAGCCACGTGAAGTGGGTCAGAATACATCTAACCTAAATATACTAGTGTCAGTGTGGAGGTCAAAGAGGGAGGCCTATGTTCAGCAGTGGACGTCTTCTGGCTGATGATGATGATGATGAAATATACTAGTAGTTCGCCCCGATCTGTAACCTCGCGACTCATAAATCTTCTGATCCCTTTGATCGATTTTGGCCATATTCGAACTTAAAAATTATATTGAACAAATTGTCTACAAAAATTCATGAAGATCGAATGAATGGTACTCAAGTTGCCGTCGAACATACATACATTTGTTTAAACGCTGATTTGTCCCAGTAGAATCTTAGAGCTCACTTCGCTCGGCCATTAATATTAGTGTGAAAATTGGGCATCGAAAACTTTCCTCCAAGATAGTAGCCCATACAGGTGTGTCCCCCGCGGCCACCAGTGCGGCTTATCTCTCCCGATGCGCCGCAGGAACCGGCTGCGGCCGCAGATAACATCCCCTCATATGTCACCATGTATGTTTGTTTTATGTACGTGTGGAGGTGAGACCAGCGTGTGTATACGCCGGAGGATACTAATCTGTTTTGATTTACCTTGTTTTGGGCACGTTCATTTGTAAGAACCGTTTTTTTAAATAATCAACGTTGGATTTACGTTGTTGATTATGCTACGAGGTAAAACTGTGACCCTAGGGCTGGTCACTCGGTCTAAGCACAGGTAACACATTTCTGATTCAAGCAGTAAACATTGTTTTTATTTATTTTTGTCTCCATCTGTAAATAGAGACGTATATTATACAAGACCGCGCGGCACCATTTTGTGTAGGTCCAATTACTCCCACGAAACGATTTGAATGATTTGCTAAATATTGTGTCCCTACTTTAGACGAAGAGGTCTACGATTCGGTGCGTATATGAGAAAATTATAATTATGTATACCAATTTACGTAACCGTGATTCTTTTTTTATTATCCATTATTTAACTTTGAGCTATTTTTTGTGTTTTTGAACTAGCACTTATAAATACGAATAATATTGTTAGATCGGCTATTAATTTGCCAATGGCAATTATTTTGCTAGAACGCTTGCTAAATTTGAAGTCAGTTTTTTATATTAAGAATTATTTTGGAAGTACAGTATGGCAAATACAGCTGAAATAACACTCGAGTTGAATATGTACAAAAGAATACTTAAAACCGACTCCAATGTACGGAAAATATGGCAAAAAATTAGAGTTTAATTTAGCGTTATCTTTCCGTGAGCATTATACCGCGTCAGCAGACGATTCTCTGTTATGTCGGTTGCGGCCCGCGTGCGGCCCGATACGGCCGGATACGGCCCGCGTACGGCCCGCCGCGGCGCGGTTTACGAGCGACCTGGGTTACAGCCGCGTCATACCTAGCCGTTGTTTCTTGTCTCCGAGGTGATGGAACGTGTTAATAGTATTACTTCACGTTTATAGAACGTAAAATAAAGATTGTAACCGTAAAAATACATGAATTTTCGTGTAACGACAATGTCATGGCAAAACATATATTCTAAAAATATGTTATTTTCGTTGTACACCTTCTAAGTGTTAAACAAACTGGAATTGACAACAGATGTCGAACACGGACTGTCTCTCAACTCAAATGATATATCAACGTATCGAATAAAAGTAAATATAGATATAGTAAGTATGTTTAGATAATTCCTTATTTTAGCTCTGCTTGCTTGAATGCCCTGACAATTTATCACATTTTTGACTTTCAATGATTCAACAAAAGAACTCGCACAAACTCTATCGAAACAAATATTTGATACGTAATATATAGACAATGCAAAAACAGCAGCGGCGATCACGGAAACTCATAGATTCAGTATAAGTACACTGAATCTATGCGGAAACTACATTTATAATACATTTTTGACAATGACTGTGGCTTGGGTTTATATTTGGAATGGCAGTAAAAACCACACTGCCTCGGTTTCGGCAGGTTTACCTCGACCCTAATACAGCCAGCTTCGGCTGTCGGGCGTTAACATTGTGACCGGCACTAATTATTCAAATTCGTGATCGAGCCGCGCCTAATTCGGAGATAGTGGTTTATCGGGCCGGGAGGGCCGCAACCGGGCGGCTTATCGGGCCGCAACCGGCCAGCTGAGCTGCTTGGATAAGCACGCTCTTACATCAGCTGATTAGCATGCAAGGGCCTCGTCGTGCATTATTGCTCTGTTAATTAACGCTACGTTGTATGGAATCTTCTTCAATAATGAAAATTTGTCTCAAGTACCGATTTTACTCATATAGTACGCATAATATTTCAGCTAATTGACATAATATTTTTTGGTATTAATATTTTTTACACGAATATCGTAATAGAGTAAATTGATTGAATCGGCTTCAGCCACTTCAGTAGTAACACTATGATTAGTATACCTACGTGTACGGTAACTCATGGTCCGAATGATTACATTTTTCTCTAATCTAATAAATTACTACTTCAGTACCGATAATTAGTTACTTCAGATCGAAAGTAATCTTATCATCATCATTTCAGCCGTAGGACGTCCACTGCTGGACATAGGCCTCTCCCATCGATCTCCAAAAGGGCCGGTTGGAAGTGGCCTGCATCCAGCGTTTCCCTGCGGTCTCTTTTAGGTCGTCTATCCACCTTGTGGGTGGACGTCCTACGCTGCGCATACCAGTCCGTGGTCTCCATTCCAGAACCTTTCGGCCCCATCGGCCATCTGTTCTGCGTGATATGTGCCCTGCCCACTGCTATTTCAACTTGTTAATCCGGTGGGCTATGTCGGTGACCTTCGTTCGTCTACGGATCTCCTCTTAACCTTAAGGAAGGAAGAAGGAAGCAAGGAGGAAGTAATCTTACATTTATTTTTTTAAACTTAATCGGTATGCAAAAAAAAAGGTTTCCCATGCACAGAGATACTGTTATGAAGTCTATTGGAAATTATTTCACACTGAATGAAGTTAAGAAATATCTCCTAATAACAGATCGTGCTCCTTTTGACTTGTTAAAACTTGGCTCATCATTCACCGGCAAACATTTATTTTACCCTTCGCGATTGATTCATCAAATTTTCTAATCTAACGATAATTACAGAAGTTGAATCAACTTATATAATTATGATTTTCCGCAAAGAACGTTATTGATCGGTTTAATTCAGAAGTGGGATCCGACAGAGCGTTTCAGACCGGGATGAACTGCGCCTCATTACTGACATATTCGTATCTTAGAAACATAATTAGAAGCTTCAATCCCTCTCTACGGTTATTTCTGCTTTCTGCCGTAGACGCTCAAGTGTGGCATAACGATCTGTTTTAACGATACGACGCCGTAACGGCGGCGTTACGGTGACGTCAAATCGTATGGCAAGGTAACGAACTTGTGCTCGTAAAAAAATAATGCTCGCGGGTAGAAAACACGGCTATGCGTTGTGAACGCGATGACAAATAACTCGTCTTAACTACACTAATTTCTACATTTTGTTCCTCTTTAACTTAGATACTTTTAGGTTTACTTTTTGTATGACTTTATTATGCTCTAAGTTTCAACTAATCAAGATCATGCGATAATATTATGTAGTCTGTAAAACCTTAAGTGTACGTCATAAAGACATACGGCGTTACTTAAATACATAATTTCAGCAAATCTGTTTAAAACTCTTCTATCTCTTTTACGTGCGTGACAATTTCCGTTGACACAACGTTGGAGAGCAATTTAAAACATTTATTAACTTAAGGCCTTGTTTTCCCAATTTTAGCAATTTTGGCCATTCTAGTTTTTGTTTGTCTCAACTTGACTCAATCTGACTTTCATGGTCAGATCAAAAGTATGAAAATAGTGTCGTATCAAAATTGTTTTTTTTTTATCTAGGGTAATGTGAACGCCGAAACACGACAAAGGAGATTTCGCTCCATAGAAAAAAAGTAACACTAATTTGCGTTTTTTTCCTGTTTTTTTTTATTCATTCAAATACCTATTTACTAAATGATGTCTACGATATCGTCATGTGCCGAATTTATGGAGGGAACAGTTAAGGTACATTTTACATTACAGCTATACTTTTCGAAAAATATGACCAAAACCTCAATAATAGAAGTAGAGAAACGCACGAGTGTGTGTAAGCGCCGCGGTTTTTCTCCACTAAATACGACTTTCAGAATATATATTAAGCCTTATGGTCACCTGTAGTAACAAGCGTTGCTTAAAAGTGGGTAAACCTCGCCTTAAGTAACGTTTCCAAGTAAGGACTTTTATCTAGAGGTAAGAAAAAAAGTAATATAAAAGCTAAGTATATAAATGAACGATCGTGGGACACAAAATGTGTATTTAAATATTTAGTCAAATGAGGTTCCATTTATGAGTCCGCTGCTATTTATAGCTATCGTGTTTAATGTTATAAACTTCTATATTACTGTCGTAAACTAAGTTCCGACTACATCAGAAAGTGAATGAAACAGATTACGAGCGCCATTGCCAGTACAATTTAATATCACTGAATGCCTAGCATTAACTAACAGAACAGTGACCCGATTATCCTCAAGATTAAATCGCAACGCGATCGATTCAAAATCAGTTCAATCGAATATTCTTATTATTTCCTTTTGAGAGAATTTTGGCGTGGCACATCTTGTACTTTTGCCAGTGTCAGTATTGCATTGTTTTCAAATTTTATTGAATATCGTCGAACAAGTCATAGTCACAGTGAGAGTCAAGCAACGTAAGTCACGGTCAAGTCCATGTCATGCCCTTGTAAAATAGTGGACACTTTACAAGAGTCCCGTTTGCAGCGTGTATAGTATTCCGTTTCTAGTGCGTGTGTCCCGATTCCGGTATCGCAGCTACAATTACATTAATTAACATGTTTGCTCATTGTCTCCGTTTCACTGTCGGAACAATGAACATACCGTTGGTTTGGGGTAATGTGAAAATGTTTTTCCTTGTTGTGCTTAGTGTAAAAATAAAATGTGGTGAAAGTAGGAATTTGTATTGTGAGTAGGATTTTATTAAGATTTTTGCTTGCTAAAGAAATACAGTCAAATTAAAAACATCTTCTTTTATTGAAGTTTGTAGAGGATCTGAGCAAATTCGACGAATCTAGCCTATTATGGCATGTTTATAAAACAATCTAAATTTGCCGTAAGGGTGTTTTAGGACCTATTTCATTCAACATTTCGCTCGAAGAACCGATAATCGATGAAGATGAAAGGTTCTTGAGTGGAGACCACGAACCAGAAGACGCAATAGGCCTCCCCCACTAGATGGACTGACAACATCGTGAGAGTCGCGGGCTTCCAGTGGATGCAGATAATAGGCTGTCGTTCAGTGTGGAGTTCTAAGGGAGAGGCCTGTTTTCAGCAGTGGTCGTCTTCTAGCTGATGATAAATTCAATATCTTATGATTTTTTTTCAAATAACCCTGGTATTTAATTACACAATATACGTTGTGAAAGTTTCACGGAACAGCGAATCCTTATTAAATATTCATCGTTCTATGATGTCCTTTCATAAACAGTTTAACACCGGCCTAACAAGCGAGCGAGGGTGCCCGGTAATGGCCTATAGCGGCCGGACGGTTACGTTGTCTCGATCAATTGTCATTTGAATAGGTCTGCACACGAATCTCTACCCTAACCGGCTGATAATACTGGCGGGTATAGGCGCACAAACAGCTAAGGCACTATGCATATGAGCGGCAAGTTTGAGGTGAAGCGTCTTAGTCCAAGAATATCAAAAAGTGAGTGTTGTTTGCGTTTTTCTAGAGATCAGTTCGCGCTATTTAGTTGTGATGCACGAGTGGCATCGCGATTTATCGCTTTCCGACGCTTGTCTAGGACCACAGAAAACACCACCAGTTCGTCAAATTGTATAAAAATTCTGTGCGTCGTATTTTTTGTACCTACTATGACGTCACCAATGCTATTTACTGGCAGTTTAACTGCATTCGCAGGACCAACTGCTTTTGAAGAGTTTAACAGTTTACTGTGGCGCATCAGTTTGGCATTTTTTATAATAACGTCTGACGTGCTACTGCCAAGGCGATGGAGATCGAACTGAATTATGCGTCGTGCTAGTTAAAGCATTAATCCAACTTAAGGCAGGCCACATCATGCAAAGTAACGGTGTCACGGTCTCACGGTGTCTATAAAGGTCTGTATAGGATGATGAATAACCGATGGTACCCGACCGTATTGTCAAGTGATCAGAATGCAAGGTCGTGTGTAGAAAAGTCTTGAAAGTGATGGAGAAATTTCAATTGGTTTGCTCAGGTGATTAAAGTATAAGTAGATGTCGGCGCGAGTCCGCGGGTGACTAATCGAAAAGGCGGAGCGGTCGCTGAACGAATTAGGATTATTCAAAGAAAATATTATTCAAAAACATCGCGAGATAATTTCATTTTATTTACCGTTAACTGTATGAAAAATATTGCGCGATCTTTTTTACGCTATATATCGTATACACTACAGGAATAAAATAGCACCACCTATTTGTTTAAATAAATAAAAAAACGGAATCAGAATCCATTTATTGTAACACTGTGTACATATATGCAAGTTCTTAAAATAGGTTTAGTCTCAACAGCTTCGCCCTTAACGGACATACAATACAACGTGTTTTTTTATCATCGTTCCCAGCAACATCCGTTCTTTATCCTACTGCTGGGTATAGAACTCTCTCTTGCTATGCCATCTGCCCGGTCCTGTGCTAATCGAGTCCAAGTTCAGCTCTATGGCAGCTGTACAATAATTACCTACCTATTATATAAACCGATAAGTGGGTGAAATTCAATCAAAAGTAATCGTATCCATATTTATCCACCATCAATGATAAAATATTTTCTTCAAAATTTAATGCATAAATTAATTAAGCATAATCAGCCGTTTCATAGTCCACTTCTGGACTTAGGCCTACCCCCGAAAGGGCGATTGGGCCATACGCACCACGCTGGCCCAGTTAAGGGTAGGTGGATACACATGCGCCATAAAATTTATTCTCCGTACGTATGAAATTTACGTCACGATTTTCTCTTAATGTTTTCGATGTTCTTTCGAATTCTAATGGGACCACCCTAAAGATAGATAATATCTGTTCATAATCGGCAGAGATATCACGTAACATAAACATACAAAAAATACAGTAAAATCGAGAAGAAACCATCATCAATTTCATATGATTTTGTTACAATACTAGCTACAGGGAAGTACGTAAAGTAAAACAAAGCGTACTCAAGTTGGTTCCATCGTGTTTCTGTCGCTCCCTTGTCAAACTTCCCCGTGGCGGCCGGCTCGGGGCGGAGCACCCAAATCGTGTATCGACGTGCAACAGGCAACACAACACAACTGTGGGTGCCAAGCGTGGAACTTTGCGATCGATCTGAGACTCGCTTTCTCTTCCTTGTTGTCCGCTCTGGAGGTCTGTTTCTCCTACAGAACTATATCACGATAGACACCGGAAGCACGTCAAGTTAAATAAAAACCTCATTTTTGTACTATGACGAGAGAACAAGTGGTAGTTTCTTCATTAGCACGACGGTTTTCGAAGAGTTTTTACAGTTTACTATCATGGTGCGTGAGAGATAGTGGCCGAGCGGTAGCATGTGCGCTTTACAATCTAACGGCACCCGATCATTCCGGCATCCCGGCATTCGATCCTCGGCCCTGTACCAATGAGTTGTTTATTACCTACATAATGTATTAACCCGTTTGCAGGTTTATATCAGCTCAAATTGTCTCCCGCATTCGACCGCGGATATTAAACGGAATTTTGTCACAGAAAATAAAGTTGTAAAGCATTGTTTGTATTTGGTAACACGGTCTATTGGTACAATAAAGAGTTAATCAATCAATCAATCTATTCGGTACAATAAGAATAGGCAAATATTTGTCAGGTATTAACACAGAAAATAGAAGTAAATAAAACGGAAATAAGAAGGAAAATCTGTTACCAGGCATATTAGTGAACCTTGATTGAACATTCTTATTTAGATCAACGCGTCGACCTCCGCATCACAGTTGCTAACTTATTTCGAATGACTGACGTTTCGTTTATATGGGTGCAACTGGCTACATGCCTTGATAGGCGTTCTAATTTAAACAAAAAATTTCTTTTCTGTGAGTATAAGAGGAAAGTAGGTACTCACACTTCGATGGCCTTGTTCCAGTTGATGACGTATCCGCTGAGCGCGAACGTCTCGATGTTGACGACATGCACGTTCCCGCGCACCGTGCCCACGTGCGCCCACTTCGACTGCAGCGGCAGGTGCAGGCACGTGATCCTGGGGACACCACGGGGCATTATAACCTTCACTACGATACAACAGTACTGCTACTAGCTAGCCAGGTAACAACGGTTGCTAGTTACAATCATAGAATCATTTATTGACGTTATAACATTCGTCACACTGGGCAAGTCATTTTACAACAACACCTAAATTAACATAACACACAAACCAATAAAATGAAGAAAATATTCGTTCAATGAATAATTAATATAATAAGGTAGGATACTGAATGACGGTTGCTGAAGTTTGCAAGGAACACAGCAAGAGCTGAACGGAGATGGGGACAAGGCAGGAGTCGGACAGCTACTAGGAGAGCGCGAGACGTACCTACGTGGTAGCAGAGTACTGTTTAGCAAACTCTACAATCGGCGAATAAGTCCGCGTTTGACTACCAACGTTTATCTGTCAAATAGTAAAATCCAAGCATTTTCGTGGTGATATTTTGTGTTTCTAACGCTCTAAAAGAATAAAACATAGGATTTCCTACTGATGAGTGTCCGTTATACCTTGCAAGTTATTTTAGAATGACAATGACAGTGGGCGCTCCACTATCGCAAATAATTTACATTTATATATTTACATTTTGCTGGCAAGTTGTGGATTAACGGTAAGTGTATTAGACGAATTAGTTGACTGTGCATACACAGTCGCACAGTAAATTATATTACAGAAATTACTTTACTGTGCATACACAGTCGCACAGTAAATTATATTACAGAAATTACTTTACTGTGCATACACAGTCGCACAGTAAATTATATTACAGGAATTACTTTACTGTGCATACACAGTCGCAGAGTAAATTATATTACAGGAATTACTTTACTGTGCATACACAGTCGCACAGTAAATTATATTACAGGAATTACTTTACTGTGCATACACAGTCGCACAGTAAATTATATTACAGGAATTACTTTACTGTGCATACACAGTCGCACAGTAAATTATATTACAGGATTACTTTACTGTGCATACACAGTCACCCAGTAAATTATATTACAGGAATTACTTTACTGTGCATACAAAGCGTATTTACACGAATTACTTTATTATGCATACACAGTAGCACGGTAAAGCTAGAATGTCCATAAATCCATTTCTCATTGAATAATGTATATGTAAGTACTAGGAATCATGACAATGGCGACCGTGAGGGGTGGAACGTTCTACTTCTTCAATAGTACTCCAAGCTATTGCTTTGCATGTTATATGTTCATATTAGAACACTTCCACAATAGAGTCTCTACAAACAATAGATATTTACCAACTGGTAGTGCTCCGTCCAATATAAGTTTTGTTTTATAGCAGTGAGGCATTTGAATAAAGCTCCCTTGTTAAGGTTTGAACATGATTCAGCGACGGCTAGGACAGGATTGATAACTGACCGAAATCAAGCGATAATACGGAACACACGGTTAGCGCTTGGTAGTTTTGTGGTAACAAACGCGCGCCAAGGAACACCGTTCGGCCCGATTTTTTGTTTTTCTCTTCTAGCCACTGCCAGCTGCCTTACATAAATATATCGTCACTCAAACGAATCTCAGGACGTCGTACTAACTTACGGTATACAACTTTGCTACGTATGTACTTTATTATCTAAGCATTTTATGATTTCTTAATTTGAGAATGATATATAAGTAAAATTAATTAATTTAAAACAAAAAATTGTGTACAAAAAAAAAACATTTGAAAAGCAAAACTACCAAAAATTACTACTGAAAAAACCCCCTAATTTATTAAGCCGCTATCTGTGCGAATTTCCAAAATACTAACCATATTATCACCTTGTATACATAGCATTGCTCACCCTTTGAGCAGTCTTATTTCGATCACGTATTGCATCGACCAGACGTGATGACAAATCTATAAAAATATGTCGGCTCGCGGTTCCCACGGGTCTTTGGTTATGATCCTCAAATAATAGTTAAATTAGAATAAGATCAACAAATAAATAGAATAAATAAAATGAATATTCGGAACATTAAGAATTGATTCTTCATTATGCTGTAATAGGTTGCATTGCATTTTATATTAATAAACCAAAAGCATTGTTTTATATAAAATTAAATGTTACCTTTCACGGCATAGCATTTCTTAATACCTATTAATATTATCGTGAAAAACATAAACAACAACTATAATCATCTGTTCTGTTTAGACTTTCCCCGCAATTTGTTTGAAATACGACTGCACTAGATACAAAGTCCCATATCAGATCATATCTCGGCAGCAAGAAAATACTTTCCCGAGACTATAAAAGTAAATACCGTTTCCACATGACTGCCCGACAGATACGCGAAGACAAACAAAGTTCTGGGTAATTGCACACGGAGTAAGTAACCTGCGACAATTAAGGGCGCGCGTGCGAGAGCAGGGCGAATTTCAAATTGCGCAGGTCACTTGCATCACGTGTAAGAAGCTTAACTGAGTCGATCTTAGTGTGGGTTGCACCATCTTACTTTAGCTTTAACAAACGTCGACATTTCGGTTAAAGTACCGGTTAGGCTAAAAATTTGTTGCACCATCTGACAATTGTTAAATGACGTCATAACTTTAACTGTTAACCGTAACTGCCCACGATTCACTATTGTTTATTTTAAATATCTGTCAAATGCATAAAATATAATTCCAGCTATGCATCTGGAGTAAATAAGGTCTCATTTGACTTGCAACCCTGGTAACTTTAACTATGCTAAGGAATACTCTGGTGCAACGCATTTTGCAGTAACTGCTAAAGTCAGCGTTATTGTTATTGTCAATTTTGTCATAAACCTTAACTTTAACTACTACTTGGTGCAACCAAGCCTTAGTGAGCCAAAGCGAATGAATCTTAATAAACCGGCCAAGTGCGAGCCGGGCTCGCGCAATGAGGGTTCCGGTCCACCACAAAATACAAATAGTAGTGCAAAATGACAACATCTCGCCCAGGCGGTAACCCTTACAAGACCGGCCGCGGCCTACGTTGCTTAAATTGGTAATGAACAGAAATTTATCACCGACTCACACTTGGCCGTCATTTATTATTTGATGTCATACTTTAGAGTGTGTAATATAATCATGCCAAGTTTGACGCTTGTACGTATTACTGTATTGACATTAGAGCCAATTCAAAAATACGTTTAAAAATATTTGTATGGGGCCTACCCTTTAGTTTTTACTTTTTTACTATATTATTTACTAGTTATTCCGCCGTAACATTACATATTCTGTGAAAACTTCAACTGGCTATCTATTACTGTTCGAAACATACAGTCGTTAAAAGGTAGAACAGACAGACGGACGAACGGACGGACAGACAGACACAGACAGCTTAGGCTTAGTAATAGGGTCCCGTTTACTCCCCTTGGGTAGGGAACATTAAAAACTGCGGACAACATCCTTACAAAGTGCTATTAAATATCTACGCCGTAGCACGTGTCGTAGCACCGTAGCAGCTACGAACTTACCGAAGAACCGCCTAATTAAGATATTTCCTGCTGAATGCCTACAAAGAGCGACAAAAAGGCGCAGCTGTTGGCAGGTCGTGCCAACAAAATGCAATTCTCCGTTTTGGCATGGTTTGCGTTTTACATAATTGTCGGCCGGAAGGGCTATTATCGTTAACTATCGGGAAGGCAGAGGCCCAGGGGCGGTTACTATAACACGTCACCGATCATGCAAGTGACACATCGGGGTCTCAGCTAATCGGCAATAGAACATTGCTACAGCCTCCGAATTATTTATAAACTAGAAAGTCCTGATACTTTACGAAATATATTCAAGGAAAATAGCTTCCTCACCGATACAGGAATTTATATATTAGAATTATGCTTATTTATGGAAGTAGTATAGTAATGGAAGTAACTTCTTTAATATTCACTCCAAGTCGCGCTGATTTATATTGCGTTGTAAACAAGTACAAAATTGGTCACAGTCAGTGATCACTTAGGCAATGGTCATTTTAAGAAGTGGTCATGTCTAGTAGTGGTCATTACAAGAAGTGGTCATTTCAAGAAGTGGTCATTACAAGAAGTGGTAATTTCAAGAAGTGGTCGTTTGTAGAAGTGGTCATTTGTAGAAGTGATCATTTGAAGAAGTGGTCATTATAAGAAGATGTCATTTTTAATTGTGGTCCTAAACCGCCGAAACGACCATAATATGCAATAAATACGTCAAATAAATAATTCCATGTTCTGCAATAGTTCCTTCTATACTGCCATTAAAATTTATTATTTATTTATTTAATTGTGTCTACATAGTCTACAAAGTCATTAGAAATAACACAGATAAAATAAAATTTAAAGAATGGCTAGTAGGAATTAAAAGCTTAAAATAGTCTTAAAGAACATTTCGGTGATAATTAAATATACACATGCCACATTACATTTTTGTACCGATTGCCGTGGAGACCATGGGCAGTTGGGCCACTGAAGCCAGAAGCTTCATTGGCGAGTTGGGGCGCAGGTTGAGGGAAAAAAATAACGACCCTCGCTCCGGCTCGTACCTGGTGCAAAGGTTGGCCATAGCCATTCAGCGTGGCAATGCTGCTAGCATTATGGGCACCTTTGCACCAGGTACAGTTAGGGGCGGGTTATTTGATTGATCGTTATATTTTTTTATTTATTTTAAATATTTAGTTTGTATTTAATATTTTAATTTGTAGGTAGTTTGTTTAGATTTTATTATAAGTTTTAGTTTTTAGTCATTAATTTAAGTTTTTGTTTTTTAATTAAATATTAAATAATCAGTATTTTTCAAATTAAAAAGTTAAGACATGCATCAATGTAAATACGAACTCTTATTGTTAATCTTTATGTGTAATTATTATTTCATTTTATTATGTTAGTTTACGTGTTTTTTTTTAATGTAGACTAAGTTCTCGAGGTGGTTCCATAAAAATTTCATTAACTTTTGGTTAGTAGTTTTTGAACCAGCTCCTATATAACGAATAATATTGTTCGAGAGCCTGTTGATCTGGCAAAAGCAATAATTTTATTCTAGTGTTTACTATTATTGAAGTCGTTTTTTTTTTGTATTGATATAACATAGATTAGCTTATCAACCATTTATGGACAGAGGGTTAAACTGGAATAATACCTAAACAACTAATACTAAAAAAAAATGTTATTGTTAAAATTTGTTAGAAGTTGTTACATATTTGAGCCGTTTGGAGTCGAGACAGTGAGCCCTTGAAGACCGGGGGGAGCTCACCTAATTTTCAAAAATCTTTCAGAGCGCCTGTTTAATGCGACGTGTGACCAAAATGCTGGCGTGTTTCTGGCTCAACGCATAAGCATTGCCATTCAGCGTGGTAATGCCGCCAGCATGCTGGGTACGCTGCCAACTGGTAGTGGGCTTGAACATTTGGATTCTTGAACTTCAGTCTAACTGTATTTGTAGTGTTAGTGCTAGCTTGTATTTTGTTTAGTTAATGAAGGCACTTGCTCTCAGCATAGTAGTTATTGGGTAATATGCTTAAATGTTTCGGCACCTCGCCTTATGTTAAACGATGATGCGATCTCCGATGAAGCACACTTGCCTACAAGTGACAGATTTACTTGCGTCTTGAACACACCCAGATTGAAGTAGAACAATCTATGTACGGTTATTAGTTCGCTCCACAACTGACTATTATAATTAGTTACACAATTCCAATTAATTACTTGGTGCTGTCATGGCAACAACGTGTGAGGCAATCATGGACATTCCGACGTTAACGGCAATCAGAGCGCGGAGGCGTTACCAGCTACCACCCGACAACCAATGCAAGGGATGAACATTTCACAAGTTTATATACATATTTTATTTATATTACACGGGAATTACACACGTAAGATTAAGCCGGTCACTCCTACTATAGTTTCAACTGCATTAGGCGGCCTTTTTCAAGGTGAATGCACGCGCGCGGCTGCGTCTCACTTTTTATATATAAAGCGAAATACCACTCACAGGCTGATTGACTGTCTGACTCATCAAAAATCTCGAAAACGAATTGACGTATGAGGCTGAGAGGATAATGCAACCTGCTGCACGCTGGCATTGGTTTATCCGCAAATTATTAGTGTTTCTACATTTTAAATCTAGGAGTGCGTTCTGTATCACGCCAATAGTACCTACGACTTTAACAAAGCTATTGAGAACCAACACGGTAGCACGAACAAATTTTTGATTTATTTTGTAGTTAGTATTTGTATAGTATCGGTTCTGTTGGCGTCATTAGCGTGAAACGTGCCTTATTAAGTATAATTATATCAGAGATACAATATATGCCGCGCCTGTGCGTATGACGCACACTACTACCTTGATCATTATTGGTTTTCGCCGTTTAGTAGTTAAAAGGTAGGTAACAAAAAGTTACTTTTATAATATTAACATAAAGTGTATCTAGTAAATAGTTCGGCTTATATCAACGATTTACTTTATTTAAATTACTGCTGTATTTACCACTGTATTTCCACCCATTTCCTAGTAAAATCAACAAGAAAATATAATATTCTTGTAGATGTATCGAAACTGTACTTATATATATATATATATATATATATATATATATATATATACAAAACAAGAGTATCATAAGAACGAACGAATTCCTCGGGGAAATCTCGCCTCCATTTGTGTAACAAAACTTTTTTTAATTTAGACAAATTGAGACACGAATTCGAAAGAAACTTAGCTACATTGATTAGGTTCATGAATAATGAAATAACAAGTGTCATAAGTAATGGTTTTATTTTTGAAGTGAAACTTAGACAGTTGGATAAATACTAATGTATGGAACAACACTACAAATATTATAAAAAATACTTTCGAGTAGTTATCGCCAAGTCGTAAGTGTATATAAGTTATACTTACCTAATACCGGATATAAATGAATTGAATTGCATTAAAAATACATCTTCTTTAAAACTTTTAAGGCTAAGGGGGAACCCTATGTTATTATGAGATAATATTTCCAGGAAAATTGTAGAAAGTCAAGAAAACCCCGAGAAACCACAAGTCGGAAAATCAGTAATGATGTGTACAAAATTATCTATCCAAAAAAAATGCACGTGATATACAGGGTTACTGGTAATCAGTTAGCATCCTGTTAAGGACTTCAATTTTTTTTTTTTTTTTTTTAAATATAATAGTCGACAAACAAGCGACGGGCCACCTGATGGTAAGTGGTCACCGTTGCCTATGGACACCTACAATACCCAGGGCATTGGCGGTGCGTTGCCTACCTTTGAGGACTCTATTCACTCTTCGCTTGAAGCAATTGAGGTTATATTTTGGAGGAAAAACCGAAGGTGGTAAGCCATTCCACAACTTACAGGTGCGTGGCAGAAACAATCGATCAAATCGAACAGTGCGAGACTTCCACGCATCTATAAATATGAGGATGGCTTTGAAACAAACAACTTTTGTTCTATTTTTGTTCTTTGTGGTGGCCTTCAGACAATGTCATACTTGATAGAGCGTGCAGCGTGTCCTACAACCTGCACACAAGACCTGAATGAAGCCAAGGAGAGTGCCATTGGGGTGGACAAATTTTGACCAAAAGCTTAAAACGATTAAATAATATTTGTAACATTGATTCGAAAGAAGATCGGGAGTGTTATTTTTTTTAGATGGAACGACTGATTTTATCTAAAAGTCGTCGAACAAAAGTTGTTTGTTTTTGATTCGGCCTCAGTATCAAAAACAAATAACTTTTGTTAAGAAACTTTAAGAGGATGCTAACTGATTACAGTAACCCTGTATGCAATATCTCATTGTAGTTTGATATTACAATCGGTGAGTGTGCAACGAAACCTCACTAACTTGTTCCCCCATCACCTTTTTATAACCTACGTCCAGATAAACAGCAAGGCGTCATCCTTACAAGGTCGAAATGAGATTTATTCGCACCAAGCGTTTTGCCTCCTCTTTCTTAATTAGAACAGCAAAACAATGGAACGCCTTGCCCCTGTCTGTGTTTCCGCAGCATTACAATCTTGGAGTGTTCAAGTCTAGGGTTAATAGGTTATTACTGGGCAAACGTGCTCCATCTTCGACCGCATTATCACTTTCCATCAGGCGAGATCGTGGTCAAATGTTAGCCTAGTCCGATGAAAAAAAATATCGTCAGTACGTGATGGTCAGTAATGACACGGGCAGCGTAGTGGAGCTGTAACCAGCTCGCCTGGAGTAGCACGATGTATTCTCCGCCCTGCACTAACTAACTACGCTGTATAATTGAACTTATATTGTCCAATCAAATATATAGTTAACGAGCATTGGAATAATTACGTCAGAATAAATTAACCATATTATTGGATTTGTGTATCATTGACTAAAGTTAAATCGATCTAGCAATGTTAATATTACAAACGCCTAAAACCCCTCTTATGCATTCGCTTTATCTATATTAATATACAAATTAAAGGTGTTCGTTGGTAAATGCATCACTCGGTCTATTTTCGGCTGGATTTTGGTACGAAGTAGTCCGAATAAGATTTTATGAGAAATAATTTTTTTAAACTTCGTCCGGAAATTTTTAAAATTCGAGGGAAAATGAAAGTGTTTTCACGTCGCTTACCACCAAATGCTTGATGGTAAGCGACGAGGTGGCCGAGGATGCAACACGTTGAAACAAATGTATTTACATTTAGACAGGACAACGTCTGTCTGTCAGTCCGTCTGTCGTGTCCGCTAGTGTCCGATAAAAAACAAATACACACCATCATCGCTTAACATCAGCCGAGGTGGAGATCAAACGCAAGCCAATTATTAAATAATTTTAAAAATTATGCACGATTCACTATAAACTTTGTCAGCTTTTTGTAACAAATTAAAATACCTACAAACAATAAAATACCAAAAAAGATGTGTCACAAACAAATGTATACAAGAAGTATCTTGAAATATATTAGAAACTATAAATATATCGGATGCCTACCAGATCACAACTACAACTAGACTAAAACTATACTATGACGAGAGTATGACAATCCGTATAAAACTATACTATGACGATAGTATGACAATCCGTATAAAACTATACTATGACGAGAGTATGACACTCCGTATAAAACTATACTATGACGAGAGTATGACAATCCGTATAAAACTATACTATGACGAGAGTATGACAATCCGTATAAAACTATACTATGACGAGAGTATGACAATCCGTATAAAACTATACTATGACGAGAGTATGACGATCCGTATAAAACTATACTATGACGAGAGTATGACGATCCGTATAAAACTATACTATGACGAGAGTATGACAATCCGTACAAAACTATACTATGACGAGAGTATGACAATCCGTATAAAACAGGAGAGCAACTCTAAAAATCATCTTATAAGTTAATTAACTATTCAGTATCGATAATCCAATGAATTGATGCATATTTACAGTTCCGTAGCGTTACTTTTACATTTTGTTGTTAGTCTTATCGTCCGGCCGCTACTTACTTTGCACTACGCGTACGAAGTCACGGGCATCAGCTAGTAAGTTCTAAAATTGCTGATATTAAATTGAAATAGAGGACCCAGATATTTCATGAACTCGCTGTTTTACAATAGTATATTAAGGAAACTGTGATTAAAATCGACATTAACGTCGGCCTGTCCCAGATGTCTGTATGAGGAACACGATCAAACAAAACTCTTTACAATGTTATCCATCCTTTCATTAAAATTGAAAAGCCTATTCCAGGAATAATTGATTGTACGCCCGCTCACGCGAGACCACCTTTTGTGTCTCACAGTAATATTAGAACAAAGCCGAAGCCCGAGACTACTCAAGGCAATCCAGATTGTTTCTGTCACTGCCATTCTTATTAACAACGTCTAAAAGTGACATAGAAGTATACCCGGGTTCTAAAATAACAAAGCTCAGGCGTACTGTTCCCTTCTGTAACGGGTGGTGGCACTGTACCGAGCTCGAATCCTGTTTATTATGATGTAATGAGTGAGATGAGATCAATGAATAGGAGGCGACAATGGCGCTAAGGAACAACGTAACCATGACAACCGTTCAGGCAATGTCACAGTATATTTGGTACCAGTAGGTCATCTTAAACATCTCATAAAAAACGTGAAAAAAATCAGGTGGTGATGAAACTATAGAATTGGAGTATCCGACTTAATAAAAATATAACACAAAAAGTTTCGCCATTCTCTGTTGTTTTTTCATTCACTCAAAATCTTTAGACTTTACGAAAAAGACAGCTAATTTTAGTGTTGTCAAAATTAGTTTGGTTACCAAAATGGTACAACCGAACGACGCGACGACGCAAATGAAGAATATTTTGCAAAAAATAAAACCAAACTCAAAAAGTATTATATCTGCATATAATATATTTATATCTGCATATAATATTAATTCAAGGAAACAGTGGTTGTGGCGCCATTAGCAACATTTCACCCGAGCATCGGTCTCGTATACAAATGGCTAATTTATCTTCGGGTTGGGGCGTTAGAGCACTGTCGATTTGAGAACGTTTTTACAAAGCGATCGCCGTGAGTTATATTTATGCTTTAGTCTTTTGTAAGGTGTACTTCAAGTGTACGATACTGAGATAATGCACCGCTTCGCAGTGTCACGGCGAGAGCCTTGACCAGGTAACTCGTTCGCAAATCGACAGTGTGATAACGCCCTTACACAAATTATGCAAACCAGCCTCAGGGAACTCTGGGTCACGCTTGATTCAATCGCGAACGGAATTGATAATTTCTACTTTGTTGGAATCGGTCGTATTGAATTTAATGGTTCTTACGTGAGTTGTGTAAAGAAAGATATAAATGTAGCAAATTTAAGTTTTTATGGGCTATAAATATTATATAATTATATAGTATAATATTAAAAAATAATCATTTAAATCAGTTCACATTTGGCGAAGATATCACGTAGCACACACAACAAACAATATCATCAGTCGGTTGTCAACAGGGTGATCCTTTCGGTCCCGCCATTTTCAGCCTGGCTATTCACTCAATTATTCAACGTCTCCAGTCCAAACTTAATGTTTGGTACTTGGATGACGGAACCTTAGGAGGCGACGTTGACACTGTTCTAAGTGATTTGCAATTTCTCATAGACGAATTTCGTCATATTGGTTTGGAACTAAATTTTTCTAAATGCGAACTTTTTGTTTGCGATTCATGTCCGGATAAAGATGAGGTTATTGAAAAATTCAATAATTTAGCTCCCAATATCAAATTATTAGACAGGCGTTCTCTCCGTCTCCTGGGTTCACCGATATTGGATGAGTCTTTTTCACCTTTTGTTGAGGAAAAAATTCAAAATTTTATGGGTGCTTCCGACAGGTTACTCAAAATTAACGCCCATATGGCGTTTACAATTATCAGATACTGTTTGTTTGTTCCTAAATTTATGTACACTTTACGATGTAGTCCACTGTGGAAACACGGTGAGCTCCTTTCGAGCTTAGACAATGTCGTAAAGGAAACTCTAATATCGGTTTTGAATGTTGATTTGAGTGACAGGACATGGTTACAAGCCTCACTACCTGTAAGGTTAGGAGGCTTAGGGATCCGCCAAATTTCAAGTGTTGCGTTACCAGCATTCTTGTCCTCATTTCATAGTACTCATAAATTAATAGAAAAAATCCTTGCACCCTCTTTAGGTCCTTCCGATGTAGTTGTATCTCATTCGAAAGAGGCAATGAATGCTTGGAGGCTGGCTTGTCCAAATACCGATTTTCCCAGGAAGTTGTCTTCCCAGAGACTGTGGGATCGGCCGATCTGCGAACTAGCACGGAAATCGCTACTAGATACGTGTCCTAGTATTGCAGATCGCGCTCGTATTCTTGCTGTCTCTGTTTGGGAATCGGGACTTTGGTTGCAAGCCATGCCCTCTTTTAACACAGGTAGCCTTTTAGATCCAACCGCATTTCGTCTAGCTGTCAGCTTACGCTTGGGTGCAAGGTGCTGTGAGGCCCATCGCTGTCAGTGTGGTACTGCTGTTGACCAGCTCGGTCACCATGGTCTCTCTTGCTCGAGAAGCGCTGGTCGTATTGGCCGACACGCTAGCCTGAACGATATCATACGCAGGGCACTTTCCACCGCCAATGTCGCGGCTGTGCTCGAACCGAGTGGTCTTGCGCGTGGCGATGGATGGCCCCTTGTATGGGACGCAACTTGTGTCGATACTTTGGCGCCGTCACATCTTCCTGAGACACAAGGTAGGGCTGGCGCGGCTGCCAATTCGGCAGAGCAGCACAAGCGTCGCAAATATGCTAACCTCGGCAGTGGTTACATATTTGAGGCGTTTGGGGTCGAGACATTGGGCCCTTGGGGACCGGGAGCTCACCTCATTTTCAAAAATCTTTCAGAGCGCCTGGTTAATGCGACGCGTGACCAAAATGCTGGCGTGTTTCTGGCTCAACGCATTAGCATTGCCATTCAACGTGGTAATGCCGCCAGCATGTTGGGTACGCTGCCAACTGGTAGTGGGCTTGAGCATTTGGATTGTCTTTAGACCTTCAACGGTCTATGGGCAGTCTAACTGTATTTGTAGTGTTAGTTTTAGCTTGTATTTTGTTTAGTTAATAAAGGCACTTGCCCGGAAAAAAACAAACAATAAAGGTTGGAATAAAAATCGTAGTGCAAAATTAGTTCATAAAGTCCGCCATATTGGATTCTGTGTGACATTACCCCGGGTGCTATACCGGCATTGACGATATAACCACTTGACTGCTCATCCTTTACCCCGCATGAGGCAAAGGTTCTAATCCAATCCAGGGCCAATCGTAGGCGCGAATTGAATGAATGACTTTTGATTCTCCAATCACAAGCGTCGAGTCTCCAATCACAAGCTGTCCCCCGCGACCGACGTGGCATTATTTTGCAAAAGGGAATTTTGACTACATGCGCGATCAAGTGGTTATATTATCTTTGTATACCGGGGTGTTACATAAGTTGGTAAATTACATTTTTGATAACGTAGGCTATTGGGACGTTTGTGAATTGGAGTAATCATAACTTAAATCTTATTATTAACCCACCATCACGGCGCAACGAAAGTTAGACGACGTGAATCAAGCTCAGTACAGTGTAATGGGTCACATTAATATAAACCTGCCGAAGCTGAGCCGCGGGTGCAAGCGGGGGCTGCGGGAGGGGAATGTTATGGTAAGGGAGGGGATTAAACGAAGGAGCGGCACGGCAATGAAATATTAGTATGTAAAGCTCGTAATTTCGACTGCCTTTCAAACGGATATCATGGCGAAACACTGGGCTTACAAATAATATTCTTTTCTTAAAAATATTACCCGACAATGGTATTTTTGGTGAAAGAGTATAACTTCTGGTCACTTCTATAATTTTTTGTTGACAAACGATGACATACCAGACTTGTTGAATGTGCATGTCACGACATGCACGCCGCAGTTGCAATTTTTATTTTTCATCCTCCATTTACATGTCTTGTATTTATGATGACGTCTTGTATTTTGGCCTTAGTTAAGAAATTTAAGCGGGTCGAAGTGCAGAGTGCGTTCTTAGATGTTACCTTTCTCTCTGGAACTTGAGTGAGTGCATGCGCTGCGGTGACTTCTGGCGGAAGGTCCAGAGATGGAGCTGGTCGTCCGCGGTGGCGGTCACCAGCGCGCCGTCGTTGATGAGGAACTTGGCGTGCAGCACGGCCTCGCCGGCCTCGTGGCGCACGTGCGCGTCCACACCAGGGCCGCCTAGTCTGTGTCGAGCCGAGTCAAGGAAACACGGTCTAACCATACGACATTCATAAAACTGGAATAACAATTAAAAAAAAAAAAATAAGTTGCGGTCAGCTGTTAACAGAGTAACACAGGTCTCCTCCCCCCTCTATCTCACCTCTCCTATGTTCTATTTAGTGTTCCGTAAGCGTGCTTCATGAAATTAAACACTTTTAACCAATTTTATCGCGTGCTTTATTCTAGTTTCCATCTTTGCTTAACAACAGGCGTGTTGCTAAACGCAAGTCTAGGTCAGCCTTTGTTAGAGTTACCGCGAATTCACGTTCGCGTAAGCGTTGTTCCGGTGTGTTATCGAATTGTAGGCATTATTTAGAATATTTTGCGATAGTGTATTGAAATTCTGAATATCATGTCTATGTACTTCAATACAAATCGATGTTTGAGTATGCGCTAAATAAACAGCATTAGATCTAGCTCAAAATGTACCTAGACTCTAGAGTGTAGGAGACTGAGTTCAAATTCCAACTAGAAGGTACGGATATGTCTACATATTCGGACAATTAGCATGGGTAAGTCCGCGTTTGACCACATTAAAAAACATAAATAAATAAATATACATGTAACATAAAAAACAAAATCTACATAGCAACTCCGCTTTCCCGTGTCATATACTAAGTTCTGCAGAGTACTCATATTTATTTAAATTATTCTGAGAGCAATTTACGTTCGGACAGTTTAACGACTTTTAGCGTCTTGCTATCAAAACATCAATACAGTAAAATTTAAATCCCCTTTATAATTGAACGCAAAATACCATAAAATGTGCTAAACTTGTTATGATATTAAATACTAAGTTAATACCGTCAGGGGAAAACTTTAATCAAGACGTGAAAATTCGAGATTAACTCAGTTGTAACATTACTAAGACAGTTATTATTCTCTAGACAGACTACCGACCATAAATTTACATTATAATGTAGTTTGATAAATTGTTTCTAATTAGCTGTAATCCAATCACATTCAAAACTTTTGTGGTCCGTGCCGAACTTTATAGGCGCTTGAAACATAGTCACAGAAGTCGGACGTTAAGGCACTTGCAGACGATGCGTAGTACAAGTAGCAAGTAGAAGTTGTAAGCAGTTACTACTAAGCACCACCACTGCCAATTGCACGAAGCTACACGCTGCAGACGATGCGTAGTAGCTACTTACAACTTCTACTTGCTACTTGTACTACGCATCCTCTGCAAGCGCCTTTAGTCTTCAAACACGTCAAAGGCCCAAAACAAAGTAACAAAAGTGAGAACTATCTACAGACTATAGTCAGTCATCTGCCCGAGGCTTCAGGTATAAGCGGGAGGGTAATCGGAACTAAGCTTACCGCACTACAGAGCGGACATAAAGTTTGGCGCATACTCTACTAGATAGATTGTGAAGTCGCCAAACAAGGGATCTATCTTCGTTCCCAGCCCCGAATTAATCATAATCACTCTGTGGGCATCACAACAAGCTTGTTTGTTACAACAATCGGTCTACAACAATAACGAGGAATCTGTTCATGGAAACTTTGGTTCAGTAAAACTGCGGTACGAGGGGAGACTGGAACAAGATAAATGTAGCATTCATTCAATCATAATATCTATAAACAGAATGACTGATTTTGCATTGAATTAATTACGTAAGAAGGTACAAGACTGATCATTCATTGATTAGGGTTCAAAATAATACCACTGACCAGTTGGTAAAATTAAATTATTCTTTGATAGTACCTAGGTATGTACTCGTACGTGATGATACCTTAATACAGTCTTTGACATGATGCTCACCAACAATATGATTTGACCACAAGCTTTTAGTTAAAACAAGTTTTTATTAAAAAATGTCTTTTTCAAACCAAGTTTTTTTAATGTTTTTTGTTTGTTTAATTTACTAACAGGCTTGCTTTTGACCATCAACTCGCCTGATGTTAAGCGACGATGCGGTCTACGGCGGAGCACGCTTGCCTAGAAGAAACCGATTCACTCGTGATTTGAAGACACCCATATTGTAACTATCGGGGAACACCCATTATAAAATAGTGAAATATAAAATTTTATAAAAGAGCTCTTATAAAATTAGTGATCAGAACAGTGCTGATCAAAATGAGCCCAAACACTGCCAGTCTACTATTATCCATCGAGGAGTGCCGTTGTCCACTGTCACCATCATCACATCAGTTCGCTGTCACCATAATAGGTATTATATTGTCATCGGAACTTGACAAGTACCTACGATTATACCAAATTTCAGCTCAAACACCGAGAAGTGGGTCAAATTTAACTTGCAAGATTTGATTACAACCAGGCATCGGGACAGGTGAAACTTCATCAAAGCTTGTAAAAAGCTTCAGCTTCGTATTTTAAATGATTTTAAGGTTTGGTTTATATTTATTTATCAACCTACATTTCGGGTCTAGGTACTATAACATTTTAATTTAATTTAATCTTATGAATTATACATTAAACGTCTTCCCGCAGAGAAAAAACAACAACACAATATCGCTCAAAATAAAGTCTACGAACCTACGAACGGAATTGAGATAAATATGACGGTGCTGTCGTGCCGTCTGTCATCGTTAGAAATGGCGGGAAAACAGAGCCGCCATCTTGGAATCTCAGACGTCACTTTCAAATATTCTCGCAAAGTGTAGTCTAGCATTTTTAGGAAAAATGATAATAAAGAAAATGGAAACGAAAGCCTTCCCTCGCGGTAACGGAGTTGTTATCGGAAACGGTTGACGGAGCTTTGTGAACGTTCCCATATTTATGAATAATTTTCTCTGCACTATTATCTGGATCGAAGATTTTTTGATAGTTTTGTACTTGTAATATAGTGTCCTAAGTAAACAATAAATGATATCTAATTACACTTTCAAAGATAAACTAAACTATTGAAATTGTCTGATGAAAGTAGAGGATCAAATTGCACTACACACAGACATACAGACATACGTACCTGCTTTATTCTGACCTGGTTTAATTGCACTACACACAGACATAGGTTAGGTACCTGCTTTATTCTGACCTGGTTTAATTGCACTACACACAGACATAGGTTAGGTACCTGCTTTATTCTGACCTGGTTTAATTGCACTACACACAGACATAGGTTAGGTACCTGCTTTATTCTGACCTGGTTTAATTGCACTACACACAGACATAGGTTAGGTACCTGCTTTATTCTGACCTGGTTTAATTGCACTACACACAGACATAGGTTAGGTACCTGCTTTATTCTGACCTGGTTTAATTCAACTTGCATGAATATACGAGGATACCCATCCAACATTAGCCATCGCAAATGTCCACTGCTTGAAATCTATGCTTTGAATTGAAATTAAAATGTATAAAGAGACAAACGCTGCAAGCTGCAAATGATTAGTTCGATCTCTCCCCGCGCCGGTATCAGGGGTACAACCCTAACTTCTCCCTCGCCTGTTTGTCCCTCCAAAGCGACAGAGCAGGGAGACAGATCGGAATTATCCCTCACTTTGCCATACAGAGGCAACTCCCGGTAGTGTGCGATAGTAGGTTGGTGACACTTAGATAACCGCAAGTGACTCGTTGTATTAATCGAGTTAGGTACTTAACCACTCCGATAAAACTGCTTTTTTTCTGTGTAATTTTAAAATTTTTATTTTCTAATTTTCAATTAATTTATGTAATTTGAATAATAAATTATACTGGATAGTAAATTTTTCATTTCATTATTTTTATTTCATTTTAATTTTAATTTAATTTTATTTGTATTGATATGTTGCCAGTCTCATCCATTCATTTCCTAGATCCCGATAGAGGCAAATTACCAATGTTAATGTTAACTAAGACCAGACCAAGGTAAACTAGAACTTTATATAATACCTAGACAGGTGAAAGATTTTCTCAAAGACGCTTGACGCTTTTACATTTAGTTCAAAATGACATTACCCAAGTTATTGTCTCAAACAAGTTTAGTGTTAAAAGTTTTTTACAAAAGGAAAATTATTCATATCCCAAACAAAGAAACCCGCAAATCCAGCAAACGGCCTAAAACGGGACAACGGACGAAGTTCTCGACTCAACTTGTGTTTTAATTCAGAGGACTCCATTAAAGTTATTAATCGTTTGTGGGCTCCACCGCGCGATGCTATCTGAGGTTGTCCCATTGTGAACCCACCATCAAGTGGTACGCAGCTCGGAGATTTGTTCTCGAGATGACTCGTGATTGTGTAACCTGATAGGTTGTATGCGCTCTTTGAACAGATCTGAAACACACGGTAAATATACGATTAAAATTCGTCTTTGTATTTTCGATATAAATATTCCCCTTCGACCGTGTACGAAACCGGAGCTTCGTAACTAGTTGCGATCGAAGACATTTTCGCCCTTGTATGTAACCAGTCAGAATATAAATCAATCGAAGAGTTTTGTTATCAAAACTCCATAGTATAATGATAAATGCAATCATTTATCATTATACTATGGAGTTTTGATAACTGTTTAGAAATCTCTTTAAGTGTGTTTTCTTATTAAGAGTACTTTCGAAGCCTTGTGCATTTCGAGCTAGATACCAAAGGCTAAAGAGCATTATTTAACGGCAACAAAGTGACTTTAATCCAACAAAAAAGTCAAACAATTGGAAAATAAGGTCCAGCCGTAGATAGGACTCCCTATAGCCCATCAGAAACCGGCCAAATTAAACGCGCCCCGTCCTAAAACAAGTCTGCGCCTACGTTACTCTAGTCTAATGAAAAAGGGACGTAATGTGGTCTCTAGAGGTAATTTAATACGTAACAGAATACAGCGTTTCTTTTGTGAATATCTATTCTAGGTTCACATATACGACATTGTGCTGCTAACTTAACTTAACTAGGTTGACTACAGTGTTTTATTCAGTTCATACATAAATATTTAACTTCTACAATTCCAAACACATAGATTCATGTAAAATGTACTTTAATTATTTTATTTTAGATGTAAAACAAACAGGTGCTGTCAAACTCGGTAGATATGCGATAAACAGTTTCACAAAAGCCAAAAATAAGTTTTCACTAATACTAACTTAAGTAGTGTAAATGGCACGTTGCAACAACTACTTGGGCCTGGATCTTTGATAATATATAGTTTGGATCTGAACTCGAGCCAGTACCGAAACCTTACCAACAGGCGAGTTGGTGGTCAAAGGGGGACTTATTCAAGTTAAAAAAAACTGTGGGCTAGGTAAACACGTATTGCACACACTGAAATATTCTTACTAGTTCTACGCACACTTCAATATTAAGCGGCACACAACTGCAAACGATGATGTGCTCAAAATGTAAACGAATGGACGACCGAGAGGGATGTAGATGCTAAAAAGAATATTTACCCGGCCTAGCTACAAGGACAAAAAACTGTTTGAAATTTGAATTTCCCGCCACAGGTGAAACGTACCACCTTAATAACCAAACTAATGATCGATTTTCATGAAATTTCTATGGAACCAGTTTGAAAGTATATTCTTTCAAATCGAATTGAGAACATCCTCCTTTTTTAAAGTCGGTTAAAACATAATTGACAGCTAGACCCGTCGGTAGCTTTTAGTATAAATATTCACAAAGAAAGCAACGAAAATTCAAAAGTGAATATCAACAAGTTAAATGAGTTTTTAATTGATGTTAGCGCAATGGCGGGCCCAATAACCTGCTTCAGCGGAGAACGCGGCACAATTCTCAAAAGTTTTCCCTTTCCTTTGTCCATAAATCAGGAAGTTGGCTTACGGCGGGAATTATAAATCTTGGCGCACCCCGGTCAAGCGGGGCTGGATTATTGTCATAATCCTTTGGAAATAGAGAAGCCTTTTTTCTTTTTAATTGCCTTTTGAATTCGAGTTCAAAACCTGTTGATATTTGTTCGGCTTTTGTATGAGGAGCTGGATTCATTGTTACGGTTGACAATTCAGACGGACACTGGATTCTTTATCTGAATGGCAGGTATTCGTTGTGAGACATGCTCGTCCCGTTTGTTGCCCGGGGTGCTGCAAGCGGTATATAGTATAACCGCGGAGGAGTACCACGGGAGCGTTTTAATTCCAGTCTCTAACACGTCATTTGTCTGATACAAAAATTAACCGGCCAAGTGCGAATCGGGCTCGCGCACTGAGGGTTCCGTACTAACCACCACAAAATTCAATAACGGAATTACCAGTTATAAATTGGTAATGAACAGAAACTTGTCACCGACTCGCACTTGGCCATTATTTATTATTAGTTGTTATACTTTAAAGTGTGTACTATAATCATGCCAAGTTTGACGCTAGCGTATATATTACCGTTTTTACATTACGTTAATACGTTTTTGGGGGGACCCCCCCTCTCATTTTTAATTTTTGACCTTTTTATTATTTGTTAGTCAATCCGCCGTAATTTTACATATTCTGTGAAAATTTCTACTGACTATCTATTACGGTTCGAAAGATACAGCCGTTTAAAGGTAGGGCGGACAGACAGACATCGTAGGCTTAGTAATAGGGTCCCATTTTTACCCTTTGGGTCATAATCATCATCATCATCAGCCAGAAGACGTCCACTGCTGAACATAGGCCTCCCCCTTTAACCTCCACACTAAACGACAGCCTGCCTACGGACGGACACCTAAAAACAAAAATTTAACGCTGTTCGTTGGTAATCGCATCACTTGAGGACGGCTGGACCAATTTGGCATGTTTTTTTTTTTAATTATGAGGATTCGGATGATTCGGCCAGTAAAAATTTAAAATTTGGGAAAAATTTAAGTGCCTTTTTCTGTGATTTTTTTAAAAACTCAAAACAAATTTATTTAAATTTGGACACCACAACGTCTATTGGGCTAGCTAGTACGACATATTTCCACCCTTGTCTTGGGTCTGCCTATATAATGTATATGTAACATTTATAACGAACATTCTACCTCAATATCAATATGCCTAGACTCGGACACTAGGGCTGGCCGCTCAGCCTATACTAACTTTTTTTTAGATTATTATTCAGTAGGCGTTAATCATATTATTTTAATATCAAGCCCTTAATAAACCTCACGAGAACACTTAATAGAGAATTAGTTTCCCCCATTTAATATCTTATTCCAAAAAATATATCGTAAGCCAGAAAGGCGTATTATTTAACGAGAATGAATTATTAAAAAGACTCGAGGTATTCTTGGAAAAGCTAAGGGAGAGTTCGAAAAAAAGCTATTTCTCGGTACGAGGAAAAAGTCCTTGATGGACGTTTTTAGATATTGAAAGTTAAATATTGGCCGTTACTCCGGCCCTTGTTGAACTCCGCCGAGCGTGAGATCGCTCGCTGAGCGGACTTCATTAAACTTACTTTCGACACTTTGTCAAATATACGGGAAATTGGACAAGTTTTTTTATGTTATTTCTATTGCCACGTCTACAATTTACCTGTTTATTGACGCAAAACATATTTTATGAGATGTTATAGAATTGTTAAGTAAACAATGACTACTGCTTTCCTGCTGCCCTCGCGTCGTCCGACCAGCGAGCTGGTCAAACATAATAATATTTATGCCCAGTAAATTAATTTGTATTTGTATTCGGGACAATAATAATAATAACCTTTGGGTCATTTTGGCACACACGGTCATTTGACCCAGTATATAAAAAGGTACTCTTTGCCCCAAACTAAGCAAAGCTTGTGATATGGCTGCCAGAGACTGATATACATACATATATAGTTTTAAATACATACTTAAATAGATATTATCAACCAGATATAGAATAAACACAAATGTTCATGACATAAATGTTTGTCCTAGGTGGGAAACGAACCCACGCCCCAAAGCTCAGCACTGGACCAACGGGCTTAAACTAAACAACAGGTTTATGGCGGCGCCGAAAAGAAAACTATAGCTCAGCAGTGAACAGAAAGTGGTATATGATGATGATGACGATGTTGATAAGAAATTACCATATATTACTGTGAAACAAAACCACTCTTCGCATCAAATTGATAGGCCACCTCGGAGGCCTTCTCATAGTATAAGAACTAAGACACTAGGGTATTAAGCCACTCAGTCTGTAACAGACTTCGATGTTACAGATGGGTTGAATCGAACATAATCTGAAGACAATAATAGCAAATCGTAGATAAAAATACCAAAATGTCACAAAAGCATCACAAGTAGAATACAAAATATCAGATCCCTGTATAGATATTATTAAATGTTACAAACATCTGAGACGGGATAAAAATATCTAAAATCGTTCTAGAACCGTGATTTCACGCAAAGTCACGTTCCAGAAGAATCCTCAGACACGTAACCGAGCCGTTCATGTAGATTCTCAGTGATATCATCTTATCTTGAACAAAAATATTCGATCAAATCTCTGAATATGGTAATTCGATAAACGTCTTATTGGATCACATCTTAGTTGTATTTACAGGTATATTAGTGTCGAAAATTCTGAGAATCCTCGGTAAGAATATTACGACGTTTACACTGTTATAATACCTTAAGGCATAATACGTACTAACGTAGGTAATTGTACCTCTATGCTTTAATATTTTTAATTAATTTATTTTTAATATTTTAATAATTTTCTTAGCTTCTTATAATTTTAATTTACAAAAGCTACCTTAAAGTAGTGCAAGATAAATTAGTAAATATGAATGACAGGTAAAATCGTGGACAAAAGAATTGGTCTCCAGTGCGTACAAATAAGTACGTTATGCTTAACATCGAATTTAGGCTCAATATGATGATATTAGTAATATATTAAGATAAGTATATTAAAGAAACTGTACGGGGCACGTTGATAGGTGCAGTGATGCCAGTTGGAGTGAGGTTGAGACAGAGTGGTGACCGAGGCAAGGTAAGCGGAGCAGTCATCCAGCTGCAAGATGGGTCGACTATATCGCCACCGTCGCGGGTCGCGCACAGGACCTACACCACAGATATACACCTACACAGATGACATAGCAACAGAGAGGGCTGTCAATCATGATGAAGTAGTAATGGTAGCAACAAATATGCCAGTAAAATTGACGATCCAAAAATACCTTTAAATTTGGAGAACTCTTTAGGTTCAGGCAAAGTATAATAAGCAAGATATCTTTTTGTTGAATATATAAATTAATTTTGCCGTTTCAATTAGCCATACAGCGCTATTTTATTTTTGCAATAAAATACAGTAAGTATCTGAAAGTTAGCAAAATTTAAGGTAAATGAAGAAAATCACGCTCAGCTGAACAGCTAAGGAGCGTCTCCCGGACAACTTGCAGGAGTTTGTTATACACAACATTCATCATTACAGAGAAGGAAGCATGAAAGGTACAATTTCAAAGGAGAGTTCGCATCAAAGCGTCGTTTGAGCGGCTCTCGGGCAAACTCGAGTGTCGTCAGGTACAGGGACTCGGTGACATACCTCGACACCGCGAATACTTGAATACATTCTTGTATCACGCACACTACCGTGAGATAATTCACTACGTACGTAACCTCGTAATATTAACTAGCGATTTTACATTTTTTCTGTATGAATAACGTCTATGATAGTTTCTCCGGTCCTAATGAGGTAAACTACTTCCTCGTGAAATTTCATGAAGATCGATCAGTTATGACAAAACATAAAGATAAAAAACACATATGAGAGTACCTACTGCCGGCAACTGTCGGTGCACCACTGACAGTTGCCGGCCTCAATAAGTACTGTTCCTTATGGACTCCGAAACGGCTGGACCGATATTGACGGGACTATCACTGGCAGATAGCTGATGTTATAAGAAGTAACTTAGGCTACTTTTATAGAGGGTATCCGCGTGGGTGAAACCATGGGGCGCAGCTAGTAACTCATAAAAATCGTGAGCTCCAGTATTGGGTTGTTAAGTACTGCGTTCAAATATCAGCATCGGCGTTCAAATCAATCTTCGAGATGACATCGAAAACGTGAAGAATGGAGAATCGACTACAGGTTGCTTTGGAAACTGTTGCAATAAATCAAGCTGACGTGTACAGAGTGTACAATAACTAGAGCAGACGGCGTCGGGTTATTACTGTGAAGTGATGGTTGAGACCCGGTTATGTCCTAAAACTGCGACCAGAACCACCAGATGATGGGCAGCGTCCTATTAGAAGACGGTGACCGTGCTGCGTTCCCCAAGCCATCCGCTAAGCGTGGGGATAATGGCAAAAGAAGGAAGCCTTTGTCCAGCAGTGGACGTTTAATGTTTACGTTTGCGAATCGATACGACAATTAGAAATAGGTTACAATCTAGATTTGTTCACATTAGATAGTGACAAGTGTGTTTAAAAAAATTATACGCTTCAACTAGAGAAACTCCTCTTTTTACGTAGCTTAAGAGGTTAGTAACAAGTGTGTTTAAAATAATTATATGAGTCGACTAGACAACCTCCTCTTTTTTACGTCGGTTTAAAGAAGAGAAATGAGCAATATCCCATCGTGAACTCATCTACATTTTACACTTCTGATGTGTTTTTCATTTCAGTATATAGACAAACATAAATATACGTTTAATTAAATAATTTTAGTTTAGAGAATTATGCAGCATAATCTACTTCAAATATAGCTTTCGCATTCCAAAAATATAAAGAATAGGTAGGAATAACGAGTGGTAGATGTTAGATAATTGAGAGAAAGCCCAGGGGCGGCAGGTAGCGGCTGATAATGCCCATTTGTTTACGTCAAGATTGCAGCCTTTTATGGCCAGCGCTGGCAACCCTCCAGGTTACTTTCCTCCGCCTTCCCGGAGGATTCGCTCTTTATTGTCCCACCACCATCTATTGAATTATTACTGCAATAACAAAGGATGAGAAAAAAATAGGTGCTTTTAGATAAACGTTTTTGCCGTTTCTTTCGTGCTCATAAGATGTTAGCATGGTTTGTTTATAATTGTCAAAATAACAATTAAGTTGAGTCTTTGATGGTTAATATACCCTGAGTCCTAGGCTAAACATTTTCATTTACAAGCTACAAGACTAACCGTCTTACCACAAAAGATTTAAGCACGCTTTAGACAAGTGTTTAGCATATTTTTCGCAGGGAAACAATTGCTAAACACTTGTCTAAAGCGTGCTTAAATCTTTTGTGGTAAGACGGTATAGGTCTACACCTATGTTGACGTGTGTCAACCTGTCATTATGTTGTTAGGACTCAGTCTCTGAACCACACTGCTGTAATGAAATGCAATCTTCCCGTTTCCCAAATCAAGTGCCTACAGTTTCAGTAGTCTCGCTGGCCGTAACTTTAACCAAATTAAACTGAACCCAAACAGAGCAAGTACATGCGGAGTTCTGAAGCTAGGTGGCTGTTAGGTTGGTAGCGGGATTGCTACTTCCAAGTTGGTGTTGGCGGCCTGACGCTGGCGCCTCGCCAGCCTGATGATGCGATCTAATGGACCGTGTAACAGTAAACTAGATGAGTATTTAGCAGAGTGAGGTGGTTTTATGGAAGGTTATGTGACCGTTTTTGACGATCAGATTTAATTATATATTTTTAAATGAAATAACGAACACTTATACGTTATGTTTATCGGTGAACAAGATCCCGAACGGTTACGGAGTCATTAGAGGTCCTTCATCAGAGAATACGCGCGCTCCCGGAGTACTTGTAATTGGATTGTTGTAATTGTAATTGAATTATTTTTATCCTTTTTATTAATTAATTATTTGACTGCGTCACACATGTACTTTTATGATTGAATTTTAATTGAAATATTTTAATGAGACGCGATTGTACTATTTTACTATCGAATTTATTTAATGCCAATCTGACTTGTAACTTTTGGGGTTATTAATAAAATCTGTATTCTGTATTCTGTATTCTGTACTTCCAATAATATGGTGCACTAACATGGTGGTTTTTGTCTGCTTTAGGCTCGGCGCCTTTGTCTTGCTCAAACTATATATTATTTAATTATTATAATTTAAGAGAAAGTTGTGAAGTGCAGTGAAGGAGAAATGGAGAGAAAAAAAATTGGGATATATAATTAGATAATAAAAAAATAAAATAAAAGATAGACTCATTAGTATTTAAGTTTAATTTAAGTCTTGTAATATTAGCCTAAGTGAAAAAATAATTAAAAAATATTTAAATTTATTAATAATGGGCAAATAAAGGCATGGACGAATTTGTCCATGATGAAAATGTATTAAAAAAACTGGTTTTGTGCCAGACTCTGTTCCATCTGTCTTTGTGTTACCTTTACGGCTGAGCGGTTGCAACAAGTTTTATAACATTTGACGAGAAAACAGTGTGCAAGGACATGAAAAAACATAAAAAAAGTACACAGGATACATTATCGCGGTAACATATAGTAAAACTAGATAAACTCGGGTAAAACCGTTAGTCAATAAAGATGTCTCCAAATTGCAGCCGAAGACAGCTAGTTCGTTAAATGTCTTAATTTTCGTGTAAGTGTTCCTGGTAGGTTGGAACATTCCCGACAATTTCGGTTCTATCGAAGTTAGTTGCAAACCGCAGTTAGTGCCAAATGGAACTGTTATATTTTATCACTTCACGAGTGCTGAGGGACGAATGGAAACTTCTGAGACTGCACTACTCGTTTTATGTGAAACTTCTCTTACAACTTCGAGTGACTCTATACTCTTTAGTTTTGTATTCGGGAGAACAATGTACGATACAATGAACATGGCAAACTTGAATTGGAACAGAGTAATAGAGTTAAATATCAAGAGAGGGCCGATGAAATATCAAGCTTTTTTACCGACTTCAAAAAGGAGGAAGATTCTCAATTCGGCCCGTATTTTTGTTTAAATTTGGTACGTGAAGACTTTTTTATATATAGAATAGATCTACTTTTGGCCAACAACTTGCCTGATGGTAAGCGACAGTGAGGCCGAGGATGGAACACGTTGATCTAGAAGAACTATTCACTCTACCCTTGAAGATACCTAGATTGTAGTTCTCAGGAAACGAGGAGGACGGCAGGGAGTTCCATTCTTGGGCAGTACGTATCATAAACGACAACCCAAACGTTGCGTACGAATCTTTGTAATTTGCATTAGGTAGGGGTGGTAGTGTGCAGTCCTTCTACTTGTCCTGTAGTAAAAGGGGGAAGGCGGAATAAGGTCATGAAGCTCTTGCGCACACTCGCCGAAATGTATTCGATAGAAAATAGACAGACAAGCTACTTTACGGCGGTGCTCGAGGCTTGCTGTGTTTTTTAACGACAAAATTTACCAATCAGCCTCATAGCACGCCGGTCTACCGAATCTAAAGCTTCCAGCTGGTACTTGGCTTCTTCGTCGAATAAGTAAGTAGGTAATATAGTAATCAATATATAAGAAAAACCCTATCTACCTTGGTCACGCCATAACTTGAGAACGACTTTACTGATTTCATTTATCTTTTTTTAAAGCTTTTTAATACTAAAACAATGTTTTAAACTATCACGGTTGTTCACTAAAGTTATATGATTATTTACGGGATATTTACCATGGTAAGGTTGTGGAATGAGCTCCCGATATAATAATACTCTTTTTAATACTTTCTAAAAGGTTCTTACGGAAAGAAAAAATAGGAAAATTGCGCAGAAAATTGAAAAATTTCAGAAAACTTAACGTGGATTTTAACTCGCAGGTGAAACCGCGGGCGCAGCTAGTATATATTATATATACATACAATACAAACGCGATAAGTCCCTGGAGTACTTTCGCATTATGAGCACACAATGCAAAGGCAGTAAGGAACAGTTGGATACCCAGGAAGAATAGTTGATGTTATAAGGAGTAACTTAGTACTTTTATCCCGGATATAACGCGGGTGAAACCGCAGGCCCAGCCAGTTCCTTATATTTCTTAATGCCAACAGAACGAGTTCGGGCAAGTCTAGAGATCTTCAAAACGCAAGCTTATTTTTTTTTTTTTTAAAGCGCATGAAGCGTGGTTCATATGATGCATTGTCCACGTAACTAGGTACCTATCTCATTTTTAATGTGTAGACGGCTTTTTGGTCAATATTAGACCCAGCATCGAAGCAATAACTAGCAAAACAACTTAAACTCTGCAAATCCTAAACAAACTTGGCTAAAAGGAGTCGATACGCACACACACATATTATTGGAAAGTAATCCAATTTCGGAGAAGCTTAAATTTCCAGCGTCGAAGTAACATAACCCTAACGGCGAAGGGTAGGGTACCGGAGGCCTAAGGGGCCTAATTGCCGAAAGGTGGCCTAAATCGATTCCTAACCGATCGGCCGTAAGCCCACACTTAGACTTGACGAGGGTCCGATCTAACATGTTGTTAATTTCAAATTGGGGAATTGAGACCGCCTTATAATTGGTCGGGATTTGGAAGGCGAAAAGGTGTACGTTTGAATTTAGGGATAACTTACCTAGGGATTGCGCTTAGGGAAAGTATGTTAAGATTATAAGCGAATTTAGTAAAATACTGACCACGTTTTATCTAGTCAATATGTCAAGCAATTCAATAATACTTAAGCACAAGCTGGCCGATGATTACAGCTTACTACATGTTTAGTCACGTGACACGTCCGGACTGTAATAGGAACTGGCTCTGAAGTAAGGCTGCCAGAGCACACTGGTGTTTTGCGACAAATTTGCGACAAAAAAACTTTGCAAGTTTATGCTATAAAATTCAGACGTGTACGGTTTTCAGAAAATAGCTAAATTTATACGTTTGTGTAAGCCTTAGCGGCAAGCTCATCTTATACAGAATATTGAATAGATAAAGAATCGAATGGGCACGAAGAATCGACACCGCTTTATGGCTGATATTCCGAGAACCCGTACGAAGCGCTTCGATTCCACATTTATTGTGCGAGCTGCTAGTCTGTGGAATTCGCTGCCTGAGTGGGTGTTCCCCGATAGTTACAATCTGGGAGTCTTCAAGTCGAGTGAATCGGTTTCTTCTAGGCAAGCGTGCTCCATCGTAGACCGCAGCATCGCTTAGCATCAGGCGAGTAGGCGGCCAAGCGCAAGCCTATTTATAATACAAAGATTTTTAAGAAAGTGATAATGATAAAACACACTATCACTGTCTAACTTTAAACGAGCAATACTTGTACTTACAATTATTTCGCGACGTATTGATTTTTAATCTTATCAATATAGGTGACTATTTCATAAACGCGAAATAAAAAACGTCGAGAGTAGCTCGATCGCCCAGGTACTAATGAATTAATATACACGCGTAGCAACAAAAGTGGTTTATCTTAATTTCAATGACCTTTCACAATCTGTATATCATTGTTTAAAACGTGTCGTGACTGCACTCGCTGCACCGATTTTCGTTTACTTACACTAACGTTTTAGTTTTGAAATATTTTTAAAAATAATAATTAATTGTTAGCGTTTATTTGTCCACATCACGACTGATGCTAAACAAATAATGTATAGTGATGGCAAAGCAGTCATCGTCACGTCATCTCGGTAAAACCAGAGGCATCACAAATAAGTCCATCTCACTTTTGAAAGACCCCATGTTGTAGCTTCTCTAAAACACAAAAGAAGTAAAGTAGTTATAAAGTAGTAGAAGGAAAGTAGCTCATTCCACATTTTGCAGATGTGAGACAAGAAAGATCGCGTGAAGCGGTGTGCGATTTCCACTTATGTATAATTTTTATTTATATATTTAATAATAGGCTTGCGTTTGACCGCCAGCTCGTCTGATGTTGAGCGATGATGCGGTCTACGTTGGAGCACGCTTGCCTAGAAGAGCCCGATTTACTCCCGACTTGAAGACACCCAGATTGTAACCATCGGGGAACACCCATTCAGGCAGCGCAATATGTTTATATTATAGTTTTTGCTACTTTACTATTTAATAATAAGTACTTTAAAATAGAAGAGATTACACAAGTATAAAATAGATATAACCCGTACGAAGCGCTTTGATTCCACATTTATTGTGCGAAGTGCTAATCTGTGGAATGCGCTTCAAATGAACCGCTGGTGGAATGCGCTGTCTTCAAATCAAGAGTGAATCAGTTTCTTCTAGGCAAGCGTGCTCCATCGTAGACCGCATCATCGATTAACATCAGGCGAGATGGCGGCCAAGCGCAAGTCTATTATAAAATTAAAATAAAAAGATATCAATGGACAAATAAATTACACAAATGACCACATCAGGTGATATCGTCTACATACAACATAGCCGTTAAATTCCTACAATAATAAGTTAATTAGCCGGTCAACTCTCTGTGTACTCTACTGGAGCTTGTTTCTACGCGAGGGGCAGATACCACGAGGCAAATAACACTTCTGTTTACAACGGAGGACAAGGGCCTGCGGTCTGATAAACCTAAAGCTGCACATTAAAATAATACTTTTACATATAGTTAGTTGTGACACGCGGTTTCTCTCTCATAGGTTTACAAATACATACAAGTGTAGTCTGTCTCGTGACCAAAATGCTGGCCAGTGCCTTGTGCAACGCGTCATTACTGGGATCCAACGCGGCTTTGCGGCCAGCATTTTGAACAGATATTAGCAAACTTGATATTAGCAATTCCATGCCAATAACTTAACTTGGCCGCGTTATGAGTTTATTGTAGTCATAGAGATTAAGGGCACAGGGTTCATGTTCATGCACAGACTAGGTAAAGCCAGTACGTAGTGTTCATCAAGTACGTAGTTATGACATGATGCGTTCCCTTCAGCCGTGTACGAAACCGGAGCTTCGTAACGAGTTGCGATCGAAGACTTTTTGCAATCAAAGTCTTTTTTGTCCTTATTGTTTATGGCAAGGAATCTATTGTGACATAGATAATTAGGGCCCTGATTTCCTATGTTGCTTAGGTTTTGGTATAAAAATTACTAACTCTGTTCTAATCTAGGATACAATTCATCTAAATCCAGTGTCATTATCACATAAGGCATATAAACCACATTCGGCCTGTACTAATTTACTTAATTATGTGAAGCTCTGTGGTGGCCCTGGTGTCAAAGTTTTAATGTCCCCCGAATCTCTACGACATGGCTTAGGGGTTGCTGTAATATTGCAAACAACCGAAACTTACAATAGGCATGTGTCATTTTAATCATCTTAAAAAAACCTGTTCATAAATAGAGCCCATCAATGAAAATGCAATGAAATGAAAGTGGATGCAAAAGGCAGGCTGTCGTACAGTGTGGAGGTTGAAAGAGGGAGGCCTATGTTCAGCAGTGGACGTCTTTTGGCTGATGATGATGATGAATGAAAATAAAATTAAAATAACTTTGAAAACAAATAACTTATAACTGTTTTAATTTGATAGCCCGTTGGTCTAGTTGATAGTGATCCTGCCTTCTGCACTTGGGGGCGTAGGTTCGATTCCCACCTAGGAAAAACATTCATGTGATGAACATTTGTGTTTGTTCTATATCTGGGTGTTAATATCTATTTAAGTATGTATTTAAAACTATATATGTATGTATATCAGTCTCTGGCAGCCATATCACAAGCTTTGCTTAGTTTGGGGGTCAGATGACCGTGTGTGCAAAAAAGTCCCGAAAAAAAAAGCTAGACAGGCGCACTTACTTTATTGAACTACAACTTTTGCTGGTCCCAGTGCAGCATTCAGTCAGTTCGTTTCAGTAAGCTTTATGCTTTCAGTTTTTTTCTATTGTAGCATCAACATTTTTCCTCACAGCAAATGTCCAAAGAGTGTACTCCGAGATAAGTCGGCTAAGCTTCCAGAATGTGACAGAAAAACGGCCCGATCGCCTCTCCACGCCAAGCTACGGAACTATCACGTTTAATAGAGAAAAGAGGGCACCAAGGAAATATAGTTTTCGGATTATTGTGATAAATGGCTGCGAGTTGAGTAACGAGACAAATTACATGTTTTTGTTGTTTATTTATTACAAGGATATTTAGAAAAGAACAATTTTTTTTAAATTATCTCATGTAGGAAGATAATGAGGCTTATTCTGTCATATCACTCACTAAACTAATCAGTGCCAGCAGAATCGATGCCATTGGCACCGGCTCTGATGTACTCTAAACTAAACTAAACTAAATTTGACAGCTCTAAAATTGTTGCCATATCCTTCTCTCACATATTAAAATAAAAAGAGGCAGATAATTTTAGTCCTGTCAGATTGGTTTAGTTTAGTGAGTGGTATGACAGAATAGACCTGGTGTCTATTCTGTCATACCACTCTGTCATATGTTAAAAAAAAATCTTTTCTCTGCGTTTAGCAGTGAACAGGTAAAAGCGGATGATGATGTTTGCTTTGAACGTGTTGTATAAAAAAAAACAGACAAGTACGAGTAGAACTCGCACTCTGAGTTGTATGAACTAGATCACATACAACTGTTTTGACACCTATGTAACATATATTATTACCTGGTTTCACAGACCAATAAAGTCATTGTATCTGAGGGTCCCGTACAAAGGAAACATCAAAACGTGAGTCAAAAAAAAAAATGTCAATTAAGTTTTTTTCTGATTGGAAATGTTGATTGCTGTAGTGTTTTCGAACAAAATAAATGTTTTCTTTTTTTCTTACCCTGATTTTTCCAAGTGCTCTGGTTGCAACATGGGCAATACGTCAACAAGTGTTTATCCTATGAAAGCTTGTTCTCAATGTTTAGTTGTAGTAGGTATTGATAAAGGATACATCCTGAGGTTGCCGCCCTTGTCGCCGATGACCAGCAGCTTCTGTATGGGGTCCCATGCCAGCGCCGTGGGGGAGAACGGGAACCCGTGCCGGAATGTCTGCGGACAAACGGAACTAATAAACTATCACGGAATATCACACTTATATTGTAAATATGAACGTTTATGTGTAAGTGCTTTTAGAGGTCTACCCACAAGATGGACAGACGACCTAAAAGATACCGCAGGGAAACTGGATGCAAGCCGCTTCCAACCGGCCCTTTTGGAGATCGATGGGGGAGGCCTATGTCCAGCAGTGGACGTCCTATGGCTGAAATGATGATGATGATGTGTAAGTGCTTAATATTACAAAATGCAATCGTTAAATATTAGGTATCTGGATTTTCGGGCTTAAAACTAAAAAATAAAGCCGTAATTTCTAAGACGAATACGTAATAACAAGTAAACCGTAACATTAAAATAGTTTATTTTATATTAGTAATTTAACTGAACCCATTCTCAAACTTTTCCTAGTTTTAAGAAAAAACTACTTTAGTAAATTGCAGGTAATAAGTTGATGTGTTGAGTTTTTCCAAGCTTTCAAACCTTTATTTGCAATAAAAAAAATACAGATCTATTTATTACAGAGATAGAATTTTCTATTTGATAGAATCAGAACGCCAAAATCCAGTTTGCGTTGCTTGCATGTGAGAGTGGGTTAAATCCCCCAACTCTCAAATCTGCTCAGTCGTTACAAGGCTGAGTACTTTTCTTAAATATTATGTGGATATTCAGGCAAAAAATTTACTGTAGTAATTTCCAAATTACTTGAAACGAGGTCTAACAAATAAATACGAAAAAATAACTTTTATAGTTAGCTATGGCTATTATTATGAGTCATTTAAAAAATTACAATAATTTTCTGTTTCATCATCATCATTTCAGCCGTAGGACGTCCACTGCTGGACATAGGCCTCCCCTTTCGATATCCTAAAGGGCCGGTTGGAAGCGGCCTGCATCCAGCGTTTCCCTGCGGTCTCTTTTAGGTCTTTCTGTTTCTTATTTCCAACATAATCTTTCACTAGAAAGAGGCGGATGCGAAACGTAATAAACCTCTGCACATTGAAACAGTAAAGTACGATATTTATTTTGTTTACATTAAATTGGACATTGTATTAAGTAAGCACTTATCAAAGAGAGATAACATTCGTAAAAGTTCTTAGTCACAATTATTAAAAAAAGCGATAGTATTATGTAGGTAAATAGTGATAAATACATTGTTGCTATCAGGTATATGAGGAGCTGATCTACCTCACCTTTAACACATCAATATATATATATTTATATATTATAAATAACTTTGTTGCGAAGTAATCAACATTGAAACATTGACCGGGAGCTCAACTCATGTTTAAAAATCTTTCAGAGCGCGACGCGTGATCAAAATGCTGACGTGTTGTTTCTGGCTCACCGCATTAGCATTTCCATTCAGCGTGGTAATGCCACCAGCATGTTGGGTACGCTGCCAACCTTTAGTCGGCTTGAGTATTTGGATTGTGTTTAGACCTTCAACGGTGTATGGGCAGTCTAACTGTATTTGTAGTGTTAGTATTAGCTTGTATTTTGTTTAGTTAAGAAAGGCCCTTGCCATGCGAAAGATTGTGGGTATGTGCGTGTATTGGAACTCAATTCCATAACGGTTACTCAGATTTTGATGAAATTCGGTATAGCTTAAACAGGTAAGTCGCAGGGCATTGCTAGCTTTGTTAATATTAATTAAGACTATATATTATGTGAAACAGTTTAACAATAAATATTTGTTAATACAATAAATTATGCATAAAATATCGTATATATAGTGTTTATCTAAAAGTATTCAATGTACCCAGTAGAAATCCCTGTCGGGAATGTATAGAACAAGTTTGGTGGTAGCTAGGTACTCGGTAATTTGTTATAATGACCTAGATGTATCATTGTAACGTAACATCTGCAACTAATGTACCCGATGTACCGTTTTCACGAAACTACTTTTATGTATCGTTTGCCAAGTCTAAGTAGCTGACGGCTTAGCTTCATTCATACAGAAAGTTATGATCTGAAATGAGCTATACCCCGCTCAAAACAACCTTTCTCTGTTCCATCGACCAACTGTATCCCTCTAATCAACCTTTTTCTACTCTCCCTTATCTTTCACCTCAAGTACAAGCAATATCACGTGTCGTGATAAGGTCCAGCACAACAGCCCGGCTGGTATATAAAGGGAGGCTGGGAGCAGGGCAGGCACAGTGCAGTCACTCGGCAGCATGAGGGTAATACTAGTCGCGGCGTGCCTGGCGCTGGCTGCGGCCTCCGTCGTCAGAGATGACGCCCTCAACAACGTCCTCATCGGCAAGGAGAACATGGGTAATTTGAACCATTTTGTAATAATCATTAAAATTCATCATCACCATTTCAGCCTATCGTGTCGGACCAAACCCACTCGTGTTCCACTGCTGGGACTTAGGCCTTCTACCAGAGAGAGAGAAAGAGAGAGAGAGAGCGATATATATATATATATAGAGGGGCACATTATTAAACAATAGAATTAATTAATTTAATTTCCACCAGCCTATTTGATATTGCGTCATGTTTTTTTGGGATTTATTTTAGAGTTTTCTCTTTGGAAACCAGTATCGTACAGTTACGAATAAAGAACTACGGTTTCTTAAAAGTAAAAAAACTTCGTACGCAATTGGTATCGTACAGAACATAATTATGTTTCGTTCGCAACTGGTTACGAGCTACCGGTTTCGTACGCGGCCGAAGGACCGCGATCTCAGACAACTAATTATTTATGTGCATTTAGGTTTTAGGGTTCCGTACCCAAACGGTAAAAACGGGACCCTATTACTAAGCCTACGACGTCTGTCTGTCCATCTCTCCTACCTTTAAACGGCTGTATCTTTCAAACCGTATTAGATAGCCAGTTGAAATTTTCTCAGAATACTAATACCACAAATTTTGAAGTCGAATTAATAGTTATTATTAGGCAATATTTGTAATAATTATTTAATTCTTAGGTGAGGTACATGTTATTCGTTAAAGGTTTAATTATAATTCAATTAAAAAAAGGCAAGAAATAATTCAATTGTTTATAGTGGTAGGGATCTTTCGCAGTCCGCCTGGGGAGGGTCGATCCCATGGGGAAGTCCTATATCTATATAGTCCGTCCAATTTTTTTTGGAACATTATACATGATATGGTACATTTGAAATAGGGATGTTTTTCGTTTCAGCCCTTCGTATGGGATATCGTTAAATAAGTATTTTAAAATGAAGGCAATATTTCGTACATCACTTTTTTTTAAGTGTGTTCCATGCGAAATATGTTCCGCCAAAGTGGCAAAAAGTTGGTCTTCCTTGCATTTTTTTTAACTATCCATAATGTATTAAACGAAATGTTTTTATCTCAGCGACTGTGGACGTGAAGATGAAGGAGTTGTGTATCATGAAGCTGCTGAACCAAATCCTGCAGCCGACCATGTACGAGGACATCCGCGAGGTGGCGCGCGAGTTCCAGCTCGAGGACAACACGGACAAATACCTGGTGAGGACTTGTTATTCACATTCGCAACCAATACTTATAGAAAGAATTACCATCATACCACAAAATGAAAGACATGGATTTACAAGATTAAGAAGACAAGAAATCAAAAAAGATGTAAAAATAATCTAAAACCGCACTTGAATTGTCATGCAAGAGTTAATCATTAGAAACATTAAGATGGCTGTTTGATACCTTCTTGTATTTTCACACGAATATTCATACTATACCCAAAACGTAGCTCAAAACTTATCAACCTTATGTTTTAATTACAGAAAACGGATGTTGTGAAGACGTTCATCAACACGTTCAAGATGGGCATGCTCCCGCGCGGCGAATTATTCGTCCACAACAACGAACTTCACCTCGACCAGGCTATCAAGGTCTTCCGCGTCCTCTACTTCGCCAAGGACTTCGACACTTTCATCAGGACAGCGTGCTGGATGCGCGAGCGTATCAATGGAGGCATGTTTGTCTACGCCCTCACTTGCGCCTGCTTCCATCGCACAGACTGCACCGGCATCACCATCCCGGCACCCTACGAGATCTATCCTTACTTCTTTGTCGACAGCCACGTTATTAACAAGGCGTTCATGATGAAGATGACCAAAGCCGTCACTGACCCCGTCATCATGGACTACTATGGCATTAAAGTCAACGACAAGAACGTAGTAGTTATTGACTGGCGTAAGGGAGTGCGTCACACTCTCACTGAGACCGATAAAATCAGCTATTTCACAGAAGATGTCGACTTGAACACCTACTACTACTACTTGCACATGAACTACCCCTTCTGGATGACGGACGACGTCTACAACCTGAACAAGGAGCGTCGCGGTGAGATTCTGATGTACACCAACATGCAGCTTCTGGCGAGGTACAGGCTGGAGCGGCTTGCCCATGGCATGTGCGATATCAAGCCTCTGATGCTCAACGAGCCTATGAAGACCGGCTACTGGCCCAAGATCCGCCTCCACACTGGTGACGAGATGCCCGTCAGACAGAACAACATGATGATATTGACAGAAAACAACATCAAATACAAATACATGTTGGATGATGTCGAGAGAATGATACGTGATGGTATCATGACAGGAAGAATTGAAATGGTAAGTTTACTTTCTAATTATTATTATTTATTTATTTATTTTTATTATAGGTTCACAGAACTGGAAATACACATATAGAACTTAATTAAACAATACACAATATGAGCGTTAGTGTATGTCCTACTTGGAGTGAACACGGCAACGTCACGGCACGTCATGATTTAGATTTTCATCCCTACTTCTTTACAGTAAGATACCAATAACTCTGATATGTTTATATATATATATCGGGACTTACATGTGCTCATGTGTTACACGTGTTCAAATCGCGAACGTTTAAAAATTACTAATAACTCTGATATGTTTGTATTTAGCGCGATGGTACTATCATCAACCTGAAGAAACCCGAAGACATTGAAAACTTGGCCCGTCTGTTGCTCGGCGGTATTCCTATCGTCAAGGATGACGCGAAGATTCTCCTCGTTACAAATCTGCTCAGAAAACTGCTTGGCTATGGTACTTACAATCAGAACAAGTAAGCACTTCATTATTTATTACCTTTCGCTTTTAGAAAAGCCTTTTAGCATATTTTTTTTTATTGAATAATAGGCTTGTGCTAGACCGCCATCTCGCCTGATGTTGAACGATGATGCGGTACACGGTGGAGCACACTTGCCTAGAAGAAACCCATTCACTCTTGACTTACAGACACTCAGATCATCATAATCATCCGTCTACGGTCATCTCCAGCTAAACGTAAACTTGATCGAATGTACTTTTAAGCTCGGCCTTTAGCCTTTAGCATCTGAACAAGCAACAAATGACTTTGTTTGGTTTTAGGCCGCAAGTCCAAAAACGTAATCTCCAGGCTTTTGTATAAAAATGACTATTATTCCCAGGTACACCTACGTGCCAACAGCTTTGGATATGTACTCGACCTGTCTGCGTGACCCAGTCTTCTGGATGATTATGAAGCGCGTCACTGATACTTGCATGCTCTTCAAGAAGATGCTACCCACCTACACCCGGGAGGACTTCGACTTCTCTGGAGTCAAGGTAGACCGTCTCACCACCGAAAAGCTTGTCACCTTCATGGATGAATATGACATGGATATCACCAACGCCGTGTACTTAGACAATGCGGAACTACAGAAGAAATCCTCCGACCAGATCTTCGTAGCCCGCATGCGTCGCCTGAACCACCAACCCTTCAAAGTGACCGTAGAGGTAACCTCGGAAAAGACTGTCGACTCCGTGGTTCGCGTCTTCCTCGGCCCAAAATACGACTGCATGGGTCGTCAGCTCTCCGTCAACGACAAACGCATGGACATGGTCGAAATCGACAGTTTTATCTACAAACTCGACACCGGAAAGAACATGATTGTCCGCAACTCCCTCGAGATGCACGGCGTCATCGAACAGAGACCTTGGACGCGTAACATCTGGAACAGAGTCCTGGACACGACTGGGGGCGGCGGCAAGACGTCGGAGAACTACTGGTACAAAACTCGTCTTGGATTCCCTCATCGACTGCTCTTGCCTCTCGGCTTGCGCGGCGGCTTGCCTCTGCAGATGTACGTCATCATCACGCCCGTCAGGACCGGCACTCTTCTCCCGATGATCGATCTCAACATGATGAAGGAGCGTTCTGCTTGTCGCTGGACTGCCTGTCACGACACGATGCCTCTCGGCTTCCCCTTCGATCGCCACATCGACTACACCCGCTTCTTCACTAACAACATGAAGTTCGCCGACGTCATGGTGTACCGCAAGGACCTCTCTTGGAATACCAACACGATTAAAGAGGTCGATATGTCAGACATGGTGATGAAGAAGGACGACCTCACCTACTTGGACTCGGACATGTTGGTCCGGTGGTCTTACAAGGACGTCATGCTCATGAATGTCGACAACATGATGCGGATGTGAACTGAATGATAAATGTTTAGGTTATTAGGAGATATCAATACAAGCATTCATAATTTTATATGTATTTTATTTACTTTGTAATATCCCTTCATTTATGACCATTAATTAGCAACAAAGAATAAAAATAAAAAAAAAAACATTTAATACCATCAGTAAATATTTTTTTTCTAAATATATCAATTAGATACAACTATCTCTAAACCAAAAGAAACTTATCACAGCAAGTGCTAAGGTACTTGTTACTTTAATAGGATTTAAAAAAAAACACGATGGTACTAATTATACCATAACCATATTAGAATTTCTCATGAATTTAAAATACGTGTAAACAGTATCCAAACACCAATATGCAAATGTTCAACCTCCTTACAAAATTAAACGTGAAATGAATTGAAGGACTTTAAAGACATAAAATAATATTGTAAAGTTCCAAAAGTCCAACAAACAAATCATCCAAGTAAATAGCGCAGGGCTAAAGGGCTCGCAAGTTGTAGGTGTTTGCCTGAACAAACAAAGTTAAGGACGTCTTTGATCCTTGCCCTTTGGCCCTTTCTAATGTTGTCAGTGGCGAGGCACAGCGACACAGCGAGTGGAGACAGTATCTTAATTTACAACAAATCAGTTGCAATACAAACTTCAAGCGATATAAATAGTTCAGCAGAAACAAAAATTACCAAGAAATTCATATTTCATCGTGCAATATATTTATATTCGTTAATAATGTTTATGTCTGTTTGCTCGTCTTCTATCCGTGAGCCGCGACCCTGAGACCTGTTGTACGTGCGGGGCCGAAGACTGAGCTCTACTGATATGCGAACGAAGTTGCGAGCATCAGCTAGTTTTGTATAAAACAGCAGAAGAAATTATAGTACAAACAAAATAAGCATGCATTTTATAAATAATAATATACAGTCTTTTTGGGATATTTTTTTAGTACAGTCCAGCAAATACATCTTTGCAAAATATCAAATCACATCCGATGCTGTATTCTATCTTAACATGAGTATTTATCAATTTAAAAAAATCTATATTAGTAATCGAATAAAATTATTAATATTGCCTAATCAATAGGCCCTCAAACAAACTTATTCGTATTATTAGAGCTGGTTAAAAAAATACTAAGCCTCATACCACTTACATTGCTTTAAACTATCATCTTCATCCACAACCTAATCACGGTGAATGTTCAGTTAATAATCACATAACTGTATTCATGTTTGAAATTCAAAGTTTAAATAATTGTAACGTGAGCTGAGGTACTGACTACATGGTGTATGTTTAATTGTGCTGGTACTGAAAGTACGACAAACACACACATACACGAGTGCTGGTAAATTATTTGTCTGAGAACTCTAATTAGAAGCTCTACACACGCGTCTGTCTTCTGAAAGAAAATGAACATTCTAATCATTTCATAATGAATGAAAACACAAGCCAAAGTGAGTTTCCTTGTTGGCTTGTCAGTTTGTTTATTCTTTTCTGTAATGTAGTGCGAGAGCATTTGATTATCGTGGTTTTCTGCACAAATATAGTTGACCGAGCAAAGCGATGGTGCGAAAAGAGCAATGGTGGCCGACCAGTTGCATGTGCACTTTACAATCTGATGGCACCCGGTTCGATCCTCGGCCCAATCACTTATTTGGTACCTTTTTTTTTTTTTTTTTTTTTTTTTTCGAGGGGGAAATCTTCTAAAGATACCCTGCTGCATTGGGGTGCAGCCAGGTTATGTGGGATTATACCCACTAAAACCCCCCCGGTGACCAGCCTTAGTGCTTGACAAGAGGGCTCCGAGATCTCCAGAGGAACGCACCGGAGCCCTCGGCACTGCGCTACGGCTCCTCCCGAGACAACCGTGTTGTCTCAGCCCCTCCACACACGACAACGTTGGTCACACAACGTTGTCGTTCTCTCCCTGGGCACGCTTATGTGGATGGTCAAAGCCCCAACTTTGACCATCCCGAGCCCGGAGGTCCCCTTTTAGTAGCCTCTTACTACAGGCAGGGGTTACCGGTGCCGTATTCTATTGCCCCGGCGCCAGGGCTACACTTATTTGGTACCTAAATAAATTATGTGCAGTTTCGATGCGATCGCTCAACGCCGGTGAAGGAAATCATAGTGAGGAAACCGGTATGTCCAAGAACCTCGAAAGTTCAGACGTATGACATTCACCAACATGCACTGGGCCAGCATGGTGGATCATGGCCCGTGTCTATGTTGGTGAATGACGTACTTTATTACCAACAACGTGCGAGGGTACGCGTTAATCTCCACGTGCTCATTATTTCACTAAGCTGGAAACCTTATACGTTTGTTTTCTATTATTTCTATATACTTAATTAGGATTCGTTATTATAATGAAGGTTAATTCAAATAACGAATAACGTAAAATGGGGTAAACAAAATACTTGCCATGTCATAAAGAATATAAGCGGCTCTTCTAGAGATCTGAACGATACCGTGATTCGGATGGTACTTTAAACAGTTGATATTTCTAAACACTCTTTAAGCTAAGCTAGAAGCCTCGGACGGTCTAATTTGTTGATATGTTAATTTAATTTCCATTCAAAACATTAGGTATTTATTTATTATTATTTATTTATAGAAATTGATTCAATAAAAAGTAATAATAGTTATTTTCTAATTTTGATGTAATTCGATTCGTTGCCAAATTTATATTCGGGGACAGGCAGGAGTTATTTATTCCTGTATGTCCCCAGATTCCAAATCGAGGACAGTCAGGAAAATATTTTGTACTGTTTGTCCCCTTGTGGGGTCAGAATGAAGGGACAGACAGGAATAACTCGACACTAGGGCTACCTACACAACAAGCAAATATCCAAGTATAACTTTGATATTTCTTTGGAACAAATCAAATCGATTCTTTTATTTGGGCACAATTTATAGTAAGTTATAGTGTTGAGCCCCGAGGCTCCCGAAATGGTCAGAGTCTGTGTAAATAAGAATTACCGAGAAACGGTAAAAAATCACTAAATTTTATATTAATTTCCATAAAATACCTATAAAACGAGAGTTCGTATTAACTACAAGTAATAAACGAAAGTTATTAAAAAACAACAAAAAGACTCGCCCGGATTTTATCCGTACTTTGATAAAATATCTGCAAAATGAGTTGTATTAAACTAGCGTAGAGCCGGCAAAGTAACCGGATGCCGGACCGGGCGCCGGCGCCGGTATTTCGCAATTACAGCTCTCCGGCGATACGAAACAATGTGTGCAATGATCTACGTGTATTCAACCGCAGACCACCACCAGGGTAGACACCGCAAGGTACTTTGTGCGTCTATGGCTTGGCTTTATCATCAGCCAGAACACGTCTACTGCTGAACATTGGCCTCCCCCTTAGATTTCCACACTGAGCAATCTTCCATCTGCATCCACTCCATGTCGTCGGTTTATATATCTATGGTGTGATATGGTGGGAGGCCTACCTACACTGCGTCTTCCGGTTCGTACTATCCACTCAATCTTTCATGCCCATCGGTTATCGGTTCTTCGAGCGATGTGGCCTGTTCATTGCCTTTTCAACTTACAAATCTGAGCAGTTATGCCGTAGACTGTGCTTCTGTGGCGAATATCGTCTCCGAATTTTACCGCGCATAGAAACTCCAAGCATAGCTCTCCATTTTCCGCTGTGCAACTCTTGAGTTTTTCCAAAACGCCATCAGTTACCAACCAGCATTGACATGTTAAATAAAATAACTATATTAAGACCTTGTACACAGTTGAACGATAAATCAGTATTCTATTACATTAAATGCTCCAACTAACATGCCGCAAAACTGAGTTCGATCGTAGTATTGGCAGTAGCACGTCAGATGTTAATACAAACATGGCAATTTACGCCACATTTAACTGTAAAAACTCTTGGAAGGCCGGGCGGATGCAGTTAAACTAGAGTCTGTGGAAAAAGACAACCGTCGCGGTAAAACGGACAACTAAAAACAGTAAACTAACACACGCGCAACCTCAACCTACGACCGTTCTCTTTTTGCACACACTCGACCCATTGATAATTTATACAAATAGCAAGCATTTACAATATACTTTATAACCTCCGACGCAAATAGAGGGGCGTTTTATTCAGTAAATTCGCACACGCACGCTTTATACTACGACGGTTCTGTTTTTCGGTGTTTCCTCTATCACTAAATTGCTCTCGTGACGACATAGTAGTCACAAGAAATTACAATTTTACTATATTACAAATTGACGCACTCGCGGCGTCTATGCTAATAAAGGTCTATTAATCCAACCGACTATCTGTACAGTTGGCTTTATGATATAAATAAAATTATCTCCGGAAGCTTTCAGTTTTGTTCAAATATTACGATAGTGGCTCCCTCACTCGAACCCACAGATAAGCTGGTCGTTTTACCAGCTCTGTGAAAATATTTCAAATTTTCCATACGTGAAACACCGCGCTTGCTCGAATATAGTTTTTGCTGAAATACCCGCTTTTGATAGAATCCAGTTTTATTGAATACGAGGTATTTCAATTTGAAGCGGACTGATTGTTCAGTTACGTCCGCGTTGTTTTAGTTTTTCAATTCCCTTTGTTGGTGATCAAGTTACTTTTTCTGAATACCACAGCGGGATGCCGCGGGTAGGCACGGGTAGCAATATATTCCTGGAGACACGATCCGAGGTAAAAAGCATAAATGTTAAAAATACTGCTGGGACACAGGACACAGGCCTTCTGAGAGAGAGAGAGAGAGAGAGGATAGGCCTTAATCCACCATGTTGGCCCAGTGCATGTTGGTGAATGTCATAATTGTCTTTGAACTTTTGAGGTTCTTGGACATATCCATTTCCTCAGACCTGCAGTTCAGCTGCAGCTCACCTGCAGATCTGTGCACCCAGCAGGCACCAATGCACTGAGTTCATTAGCTCTCGCTGCCGCCGACTGCATCAGATATCCACCATGCCACGCCATGCCACGCCACGCACCACAAACCACACTTATATTACAATTATCTCTATCTCTCTATAAAATAAAGTTGCTTTCCGCGTCTGTCTGTTTGTATATACGCTAACTCCTAAACCACGCAACGGATTTTGATGCGGTTTTCACATATATATTAACCTTCCGTGAAAAATAATCTAATTGGTGGTGATTGGTGGTGTAATAATAAAAATAATAGTATAATAAAAGTTATACCCGTGCGAAGCCGGGGTTGGTCGCTAGTATTATTATAAAATACAAAACTACAAGCCTGACCCGACGTTGTAATGTCTAAAATTGCAATAAATATGATTGAGTTATATACTTTAACCCCCTTATTAATAAACGTGGAGTAGCCTTTGAATAGTTACTCCGACTTTTGTCTTTTTCGATTGAGTTCAAAATGTGAAAGAGAGAAGAAGACAAAACACGGCGTAACTATTCCAAGACTACTCCACGTTTATTAATAAGGGGGTAAGATTTCATACAAAAATCCCATAGAAAAAAAGGATGCTCAGTTTTTCCTGAATTTAAATGTTTTTAGGTGATCGCGAGTGGCATTTACAACAGATCGCTACCGTGGGTCGGTTGACACATTACGTACTAACAACTGTAATGTACGTACTGTTTGTAGTTTAATCATGCACCTTCTTTTTGAGATGGACATAGATGAAAGAAACCTTGTTCCTTTGATTAATGGTCATATGATGGTCATCGTCAAAGCCTTGTACTTCACTCCTACTGTCTACCTCACGAATGCCCTAGTTCTGTCGTCACTCACGTTAACTCGCTGCTTTACCCCACGGGGCTGCATCTGAATGCAGTCGCTCCCAGCGCCGGTGCTCACACCACGCAGAGGCAGGTGAGCCTTCGACCTGCCCAGCACCAGCTGTTGCAAGGATTCCCACCACACGGACGCACAGTGCCACCCTGAAGACTCCCGCAACTTATGCCGTTTCGTCATCGCTTTACAATTTTTTTATTAGTTTGGGTATCGACGACTTTACCTCAAGAACAACTTCTCTTTGCTCAAGAACAACTCAAGAACTTGAAAAAACATATTTACATAATAGAAAATTCGCGCGATGGATGACACTGACATTTGAGTGGTGTGACAGATTGACAGTTTAAAGGTACAGAATTTACTAGACTAAGCACACACTAAGCATAATAGCCAAGCAGAATTTATTAGGATAAATCAACCTCCCTGGTTTGTTCTCTACTGCGGTTGAAAATTGAAAATAAACCAGGTGCGAGTCAGGTTCGTGCACTGAGGGTTCCGTACCACCACTAATGCACACCAATCATCCACAATCAATAACTATCAATTTAAAAAACCGGTTTCGAAATTAGTCAAATATGGTGGCATTTTGATTCGGTGAAAGAAACGATAAGGTCATCCAAGTAACAAAATTATCAGGTTATAACTTGGTAATGAACAGACATTTTTCACCTATTTACATTTATTTATTATTATTATTATTTATTATTTGTTGTTATACTTTAAAGTGTGTCGCTCAGTAATTAGGGCCCGTTTTTACCTTTTGTGTACAGGACCCCTAAAACGTATCGAATTAAGAACCTTTACCGTGAATACCGTGTTTATCGTGAATTTACCCGACTGCACAAAAAGAGGGCGATGTTTTCGGGCGGCTGTATATTTATTTGTATTTTTCGAATATTAATATCATCTCATTGTCTAATTGCATATTGTGTTTATTGCCAATTACAACGAGTGAGGTGTCGCTGGATTATATTCGGAGTGCCATAGGCTATGTTTTATGTAAAATACATTTACAGTTATTGTAATACATTTTTGCGCATAATATTATTAATTGCTTTTTTTCTTATCAGTATACTTTCTTTATTATTGAATTTAATTTGACTTACACCTAATAATATTATTAAAATATAATTTTTATATAAGTACTGGCTGTTGCCCGCGACTTCTTACGCGTAGAATTTCATACAAACTTTCAACCATCGACAAAAGGAAAGTAAACTTTTGTCGATGCTTTCAACCCCCTTTTGTCATCCTTAATTCGGCCCTTACGTAAAATCCTAGCGGACCTCTACACTTTATAGGAATCTACCTGCTTTTCAGCTTCGTAGGTCAAGAAGTTTTCGAGATTTCGTGATGAATGGGGAGTAGATGAATTTCGTTGTTTTTTTTTTTACAAGTAAAATATTGCCTATTGTTTAGACTTCTAGATGTAGGTTTGTTGGCCAAACGTAGATCAAGGACGTAACAAGTCGTATCGTAACATCAAGCGCAAGCTGTTCAACTAAAAACAACATTATCCTAATGTGTAGGAATATGTTTACGTAATTTTTAGCAAACTTGCAGAATAAAAGCTCGACGCAGCGTTTGAGCATGCATGTTTGAAGCAAACACCGGTAAAGCGCTTTACGTGGTGTTTGCTCTAGTACGGTTCTACCGCATTTAACCAGCGGATTAACCATGGATTGATTAATCGGCTTTGTCAGCGATCGAATCTATTTATTACATGCACGATAATTACTTTTCATTTATAATATTATGCTGTCAGGCATGTTTTTGATATGGTGAAAATAACTCAGTGAAAGAAAAATTAAATACATATAATATTTATACTGCAAATAAATTATTTACATCGGCTAGTTAAGTTCTGAGATATAAGCGTGTAAAGTTTTTGGTCGGCTTAGGAAGGGATGCTCTGTCCCTTTCCCGCAAAGTCAGTGTGGAGTTTTTTTAGCGTACTTATAAGTTTTGTTTTTGTTTTTTTTTTAATATTTTTATTTCACACAAACATTTTATACATTGGGCATCTTTAGTGTTAATTGAGTCCTAGAGGATTGAGTACTTATACGTGACGTCATTTATAGGCATAATGCGCTCATTGTCTAGCAAGACATTAAAATGCTTATGTATATCTTCCTTTATTTAGAACACTTTTTAATTTTGTTTTTTAAAGCCATATTTACGATATTTAAGCCACGAGTTTTCCTCATTCCATTATGCTGTCCTGTTTTCTCTTTGGTGCATGTTTTTGGTTCCCATCTCTTTGACACAGCGAAGCCTTTGAGATAGCAAGGTTGGATACAACCATGCTGTGAGCTGTGCCGTGGTATTAATATCCTCTCTGGCTGTGACTGCGGGCTGAAACTTAACAAATATTATGTTTCGATGGCACTATCACAAATTATACTACTTCGTTTTTCGTGCTGTTTGTTTTGCTTTTTGGTATGTTTATGTGCAAATTATTATGTGAATTCAATTCGAGGCGGTTTTTTAATAAGAATAGTTAATAAAAAAATTCAATTGCATTAAAATCTTAAACGATGAAAGGGTCCAGAGGGTGAATTTTTTGTTTTCTCTTTTCTGTGGCAGCCACCGACGTCACATCTCTTTAGTGGAGCATAGAGACCTTCACTTTCATTCAAGAAGTTTCTAGACTTAATCCTGCACTATCATCACCTCATCGAAAATCCGAAAACAAAATTAGAACAAAAATTTAAATTTAAAAATTCCAAAACACAATCGGAATACCAGCAAAAATCAGTCGGATTTTGTAAGTCATCCAAGTAAAATCAAATAAAAACTAAAAATATTTTGAAGTCCATAAATATTTTTATACGGACGTTTTACAATTCTAAATTGACGACCGTTTTTATAAGTTTCTTTACACCTAGTTTAATTTACCATGTAAGTATTTTATGTAATATTTTGTCTAGAACCTTTCGAAGAGTCTTTCATTTGCAAAGAAATATCCATACTAATATTATAAAAGCGAAAGTTCCTCTTTCACGCAACAACAGAGATCGGATCGTCGTGGTTTTTTTCCCTAGAGTTGAGGACCGGAAAATAAGTCTCAGATAAGGTACATGTACGTACTAAGGTACATGTACGTACGTCAAAGGGGTACGTATTGTCCGCATCTTACCCGTCCTGGAAACTGTACGGTTTGCTCGGAGCGCTCATAAGCTGCAGTTTTCCAGCTTCCAGCAGTCCTATATCAGCATTTGTCATCGATACAGCGAGCTGGCTGGCTGGCTGGCTGTTTTAGGTGATCTGCGGCATCTTACTTCTACAGAGCATGCCACAGGAAGGCCACAGGCAATGTTTCCCATTTAGCCGACTTTCCGGCATCATCGGGAACCTTCCGTCCACTTGGCTCCCCTAACAAGGATGCCCTAGAGGATTCAATAGGGTTTTTTGTCCACACGGATCCCCTGGTAGATTCACAGGTGACACTATTTTGAATGCCTAATTTATGTACCCATTAATCTTAGATTAGGTATTCAAAGTTTCACTCCTTCACCCATTACTTCTCAGTACCTACATTGATCTCTAGATTGGTTGCCACTGCACTGACGGACTGTTTTGTGCCAGTGCAAACAAAGGCCCGTGGAAGTGGATAGGCATACTGATAATTACATTTTGTTTGTAGAGTAAGTGATGGAGTGCTGCGCATACTGCAAGCAGACGATGGAGGGGTGCGCGTGCATCAAGTGCTCCCAGTGCTGCTCTCACTACCACCTGGAGTGCGTGTCCAGCGACCTGCTGGCGCCCAGCTCGAACCGCTGGAGGTGCTGCCGCTGCGAGGCCCAACGTTTAACGCAGAATGCGCCGCTGGTCGACACCAACGCGTAGTGTGCGACGCTCTTAGTGCAAGTTTAAGGAAAATTGTTCGAGAATAAACGTGTTTTGAGTGTACTTTGTGGTTTGTTTTTGGAAAATACGAGATACAACGGTTAAAAGTGGGGTGTGGTTTTGGGAAAGAATTTGAGGTCTATTCCACTTTGATCACCTGGGTGATATCACTAAATAATAATAATAGCTATTATTTTTATTATTAGCGACCATGGCTATTATTCAAATGAATAATAGCCATGGTCGACCCAGGTAAGCCAGCTAGGTGGAATCACGGGTCAGGAATCTACCGACCCGACTGCGGTCATTCGAGAAAAACCGCTTTCGTCCGTTTCCGATCGTTTCGGACCCTACTACTGCGAGGCTCAACTAGTAGAGCCGTTTGGACTCTTTTTTTCCCTTAGGCGCAACTAGTTGTAAGGAGTAGAAAAAAAATCTCCAAGGCTCCACTCGGAGCCTAGGCTCTACTGCGAAGGCTCAAAGCATTGGCCAGCAATTATTTGCAACGATACTACCAGCCGCACTACCAGTAGTTTCCCCGATTTACTTCTCGTCGTTTACAAACCAAGCCCATTTTAGATAAAATTGTTCAGACATTGCTATGAATTCTTTGTGTACAGACAACACAAAAAGATGATATATTACATTATGATTTATAAAAAATTTAAGTTTAGAATAAATATTAGTCTGTTAACAGAAATACTTAATATTTTATTCTGACAAAAGCGGAATCTGACCTGAGTGATCCAAATAAAAAAAAAAATGGCATCACTGATGATGCTGAGAAGACGACAGCATCTTGGAAGGGATCATTCTCGATAGATCCAATGCTAAGATCCATAATGGATCTATAGAGAATAAGATGGATTGTGGACGAAGATTTTAACGCACCTATACTAAAGCATTTTTAACCATTTCCTTCTCAGTATTGCTGGTCTCCTGGTACTTACATTGTAGAAACATAAAAGTAAGTACAGTATGAAGATTAGTAGTGAGATCAGTGTGAAGGTTAGTCAGCCGCAGTAGAATAAACGGTAATAATGTTTCCAATATTTTTACTGGGCAAGTGCCTTTATTAACTAAACAAAATACAAGCTAATACTGACCCTACAAATACAGTTAGACTGCCCATAGACCGTTGAAGGTTTAAAGACAATCCAAATGCTCAAGCCCGCTACCAGTTGAAAGCGTACCCAGCATGCTGGCGGCATTACCACGCTGAATGACAATGCTTATGCGTTGAGCCAGAAACACGCCAGTATTTTGGTCGCGCGTCGCATTAACCATGCGCTCTGAAAGATTTTTGAAAATGTCCTACTTCCTACTATTGGTAGAATACGGAGGAGAACAGATGGAAACGACCTGTGGCCACGACCGGCCCATCGACATAAAAGAATTAAAATATCCGGCTTTACTTAGAAGCGTTAGTTAAGTTAATCAATGTCTTAAAACAGCTCAGTCGACTTTTTTGTTTACTTGGCTAACGCCCCTTTGGGTGCTGGGGCAATTTTACCATCAAAAATGCGAGGAGATAGTGAAATTGTATCACTGACGAAAATTGTCTTGCGCAAAAACGAGACAACAAAAAATGAACACACTAATTCGAAGTTTTTAAATAAACAGTATTACTCACGGTGTATGTAAAATGCTATTTTCTCGTAAGTAAGCTTCTTATTATAAAGTGTAAGTAGGTTCCGCAATAACACACGGACAGACGGCTCGAAATATAGCTTCAATTACAGGAGAGATATGATTTAGGGATTCCAGACTGAAGCTCGAAACGAGCTCAGGTCTTAGGAGAGAGATTGTGGCTTGGTAATACGTTCTGCTGAGTTTATGAACTGTCCATTAAACTTACTTCTTTGTAATTAAATTTTGTTAGATCATAAAATAGAATATTGAGTGTATACTGCAAATCTTTTGAGCTAGGCTATTAAATCAGTGCAATGTTACCCAGAACTTTGAACTTTAAAGTTCTGGGTGACATTGCAACTACTTAGCTTGCCTAGCAAACGGCATGCTTGTCTTATTACTTTATTTCATAACTAGCGGTTTGTCCCAGCTTCGCACGGGTATAGATTATAGCCTATGTCACCCGGGGATAGTGTAGCTTCCCAACAGTGAAAGAATTTTTTAAATCGGTTCAGTAGTTTCGGAGCCTATTCGATGCAAACAAACAATAAAATATTTCCTCTTTATAATATTAGTATAGATAATTGAGTATTAAGCTTATTATGGCCCATCACGATAGGATGTTATGTACGTCTGAAGGAATGTGTGCGGTTTACACTCGTACTTAGTTTTAGTAATGTTACCATTGAAAGATATCGCCAAAACAACAGGCGCTCCAAGTACTTACTAAATTACTTGCCCGTAGCTTGTTTGCCACTTATTCTATATTTTTTATTTACTAAAAAAACCTGGTTAAAAATCCGCTGAGCCAAAGTTTATGAAATGTTTGTGGGACCACCTCGAGAGTTTCTTATACATGATAAAAATCGGCCATGCCACTCCAACCAACTAAACTGACCAACTGAAACGGATCAACTAATATTCAAGAAACACGTAAATCAGATCACAAATATCGTACATACATTAAGAAAAATACGGATAGAATTGATCACCTTTCCCCCTTTTTGAAGTCGGCTTAAAAGCGAATCTACACATTTTATAAAAACTTAGAAGGAAAAAGATAAGAGAATAAATCTCTTATTTATCCTCCTCGTCCAGTTTCAATTGAAACACGAACGGGCAACCAATCAGGACACATTGATGTCCCCCTCACATGTCACGGGCAGTTTTCCTCCATCGGGCATGTTTCCGGCGCGTCCCGGAACAGATATAATGTTCCTTGTGTTCTAACCTTTATGTCCTTTGGCCGATTTCCTGCTGCCTGCCACGAACTCTACAGATACGTATACATATACTTACAGCCCGTGTGACTTTTATCTCTCTGGGCTTAAATCGAGTTAGTACGTTTTAACTGTTAACTACTGCGTTGCGCACTAGCGTGTTACACAGTTGCATACATACTAATTCACACTAATATTATTAATGGGAAAATGTATCATCATGGGTCATAGGTCTCGCTTTGTTTATGCCACTCTTCCCGGTCTCTCGCTAGTCGCATGCGAAAATTTGTACAGTTATATGATTATTACCGGGATATTTACCGTGGTAAGGAGCTCCCGATAGGCTAGGACATAGGGTAGATCGTTATGTCTACACCTAAGTTTTAGCTGTTCGACTAACTACCCGCATTCTTCAATCTTCCCGTGAACATGGTGCATGTAACTGCGCCGAAATATCGGGAGCTCATTCCACAACCTTACCACATCGTTCAAACCTTCATTCATTTTTAGAGTTCCGTACCCAAAGGGTAAAAACGGGACCGTATTACTAAGCCTATTCTTACTGTCTGTTTGTCTATCCGTCCGTACCTTTAACGGCTGTACTTTTCGAACCGTAACAGACAGCCAGTTGAAATTTTTAGAGATTATAGGATTCACTCTAAAGTATAATAAAAAAAAATATATGGCCAAGTGTGAGTCAATGACAAATTTCTGTTTATTACCAAGTAATAACTGGTAATTTCGTTACTTGGACGATCTTGTCATTTCTTTCAACGAATCGAAATGCCACATTTTACTAATTTTGAAGTTGATTTTTTTAACTAATAATATTTGTATTTTGTGGTGGTACGGAACCCTCAGTGCGCAAGCACGTGAGCTCTATGGATACCTGTAACACAGGTGCATCACAGATACGTTGTCTTGCCCTTTGAGGAACCCCATGTTGTGGCTTCTCGGAAAAACAGCAGAAGGTAGCTCATTCTATATTTTGCGGGTTTCAGGTTTCAGCTTGCGTTCCACGTCCCAGAATGTATTCGTCCAATTTTAGTAAGGGAAAGTTTATTAAATAACAGTGACTGCGTACACAGAGTGCCTTTGTTGCGGCGATCACGGCTAATATTGGCTCGAGCGAGATAATATTGCTTCCGGTCGCTCTACCGGAAGTTTGGGATCGGTCTGTAAATGAAGGTAGGGAGGGAAGGATAACGTAGATACTCGCATTCACTGAACCTTTGGATGTTTTCTTACTTTTTGGCTACTTTTGTTTGTCCACTTATGGGATATAATCTGTTTAAACTTTATTTCAGAGCAGGATGGAGGAATTTCAGGGAGATGAGACCAGCCTGTCTGCAATCGCGCTCGGTACCTAAGAGCAACATTTGCGGCAGAGGACATCATATGATTGCCAAATAATTTGAAGTGATTTGGAAAGACTAAAAAAACTAAAATCGACAGAAAATCTACTCGGGGACAGGGACAGGGAACAGACCTCTCGATAAACCGTTATAGTTGTCCCCACATGTTTCCTATATTTTTTACTTCTACTAGGTCAATGTTTAACTGCAATATCACCTATAGGTGACCATGCGGTCGATGATGGAACACGTTTACTCCAAGATTGTACAGCTTGACAGAAAAATTTGGAAAATAATGAGGACAGCACTATCGCAAATAAATTACACACTGAAACAGGTCAGGTATAATTAATACTTTCTGTAGATTCTGTAGACAATCCGATGTATTTTGAGGATACAAAATATCGCTGCATTACGTAAGTTTTGGATTTTCCTCTGACATTTGATAGACTGAAAGTTTTTTATTTTTTATATTTTTTATTGATAGGTTCACAAAACTGGACATACACATGAAGAACTAACTTAATAAATGGGCTTAAATTGAAGACAAGTACATTATGTATATGCCCTTCTTGTTGTAAACACAGCATGCTTAACTACATTATTGTACATAGTATAAACTAATTAATTTAAATTAGAGTTGAGAGTAAGTGTTAGGTAAGGTTAGGGTTTCGTTAGGTATCCGTGGTCAGATCGGTTAGTTAGATTGATCTTTAGCTCAGTTTCTAGAACACAAATTCATTAGCGAATCCTTGAAATGCCAAAATTCAATGCATATGGCTGGGCCGGCAGATTCTAAAGCAATACATTTCTTTCCGCCAAAGAGGCTACCACGTAAAATAAAATTACAAACAAATGTGTTAGATGTTTCCTCGTCAAAATACCAAGATCTAGATCCCAGTACTGTGACTTCGTTACATGTAATTTGCCCTCGTGTCTCGCGGGATCTCCGACGATATCGCCTGACGTCGGAAATTGATCGGCGACATCTGCGACAGCCAGACGGCGCGCGATCTCTCTACAGCGAGTATTGCAGCTCATTTCGATGTAGATGTGGTATCTGTCGATCTTTTATCTAAACGATACCATATTATATTGATAGTCCCGTTGGCCCAGTTGGTAATGAACCTGCCTTCTGCGCTTGGGAGTGTGGGTTCGATTCCCACCTAGGGCATACATTCATGTGATGAACATTTGTGTTCTGTAACTGGGTGATAATATCTGTTTAAGTGTGTGTGTGTGTGTGTGTTTAAAACTATATTTGTATGTATATCAACCAGTCTCTGGCAGCCATAGTACAAGCTTTGCTTAGTTTGGGGTCAGATGACCGTGTGTGCAAAAATGTCCCGAATATGTATTTATTATTTATTTATTATGTAAATACTTAAGTTCGTATAGTCCTAGCTCCCAGCCCTAGTGTCAGGTTTTGTGTCGACGGATGTCTACACGATTCTTGCTCTGGGACAGACAAATTGAATGTACAGTTCCCTGGCATCAGAAACATGAAAGCACGGTTAAATCTTTCTTGGCTTTTTGCCTGAAAATTTTTCACAATAATAACGGATAATTTTGTATACAGAATCCCTATTCCTTTTTCGCTATTTGATTGGTCTCTTATATTTGAATGGAATCGTATGCACTGATTTACACTATGGTTTATTGTAGACTAACACCGCCTTGCAGTTTTATCTGCTATCCCACAGAAACAGTTATCCCCGATAGTTACAATCTGGGTGTCTTCAAATCACGACTGAATCGGTTTCTTCTATGCTAAGCGTGTTCCACCGCCTACGGCAAAGCACGTTTGCCTCGAAACAAAAACAGCACCGGTTCAATCCTTGGCCCTGCACCAATTACCTACTTATTTAGTATTTAAATAAATTATGTGCAGTTCGATGCCATCACAAAGTAACGGCGAAGGAAAACATCGGTATGTCCAAGAGCCTCAAAACTTCAAACATTCACCAACATTCACTGGGCCAGCATGCTGGATGATGGCCCATCCCCTCTCAATAAGAAAGCATGTGGCCCAGCAGTGGGAAAATGAAAGGCTGATAATAATGATGATGGGCAGAATGAATATTCAGTAGGTTAAATGCTTATCCAATTCCATACAAATTTAATTACGAAATTTTAAATTTGTATGGATTGGTTTGATACGTGGTTTACGTATCAAATGTTTATAATTCGCCTATACTGATGATCTAACGATATATAACACTAAGTATCTTGTGCACACCGTGAAGAACAACCGTAACTCGTGCGCGTAAAACCTATCACTTACTATACTCGATTTCCATATATCCAACATTCCGTAAGAAAAACCAAAAGTTTAAACGTAAAATCGTACCAAATATCAAGATATTTCTATAATAGAAGCACGCCTCGACCCCGATATTGGCTGGATAAATGCTATGTATTGCAAGGTTAGCACTACATAAAAGAACCGTTCTCCATTTCAAATTCTTCGATGCAAATATTGAAGATATTGAACGTCATTTTATTGGTTCAAGACCTAGCAGGTCGTAGCAGATAGAAAAAAACAGAACCAGAATAGCGAGGGCATGAGGTCGTAATCACCCATCTAAGACCATCCTAATCAACCACAGTATAATGTGTAAAGGACCTGTTATCTCCAATACAGTGCCGAATTCAATTAAAGATTTAAAAACAAGTATTTTTAATGTAACAAAAAAAAAAAGTTACTTTCAGTCGAGAAATGTTATTACAAAGCTAGTGATTAAATTTTTTAGTTATTGTGTCAGTCCTATTCATATTGTTTATTTTGCAATTACAGAAACGTCTATCTGTTATATAATTAGATTAATAATACAATATTTTAGCTATTGACATTGTTTTGACTATTTAATTTATGTGTAGCTTTCTTGATATAATTTTTAGGGTATTTAGGCCTATCACTCTAGATTGGTACGCCTCCTAGGCAAAACATATTCAAAGTGACTAAAATTTTTAAACACCCATATGTATGCGTTTTTTATTTGTATATTATTTACTCGTGTTTTGTGCAAATAAATTATATTTCTCTTTATGAGGAGAACTTATGACTAAGGAAATATTTAAGAGGCCTTTAAATTTCAAGTCAGTTGTTTTGGACCGCTTGAATGGCTTCAACATTGCAAAATAGAACTGGTAAAGGAAATACTGAGAATAAATGCCTTTTACTGATTTCTTATATGTATTTTATGTATCTTTGTGTCCATCTGCTAAGAAGATCTGACCTTGTTTACTTTTGATGCAATAACTTTTTCCTACCGGAATGTAACACAGGAATGTTGTCATAGAAATAGGTTTGAAATATCTGTTTTAAATATTTTTCATGTACTAGAGTCGTTTTTCATCGTTACGTTATAATTATTTAAAATAAATAAAATATTAAGTGAATATTAAAATAAAATAAACTCCCGATATAAGTGCTGACAATTTTCAAACGGCTAAGCAGATTACCTTGAGTCAACGTCATTGCTTAGTCATAGCTAAGAACACGCTCGATCAAGTAAACATAAAAAAAAAAACTAAATCATAATCGGTTCACCCGTTTGGGAGCTACGATGCCACAAACAGACACACAGATAGACACATTAAATGTATAACACCCCTCTGTTTGCGTCGAGGGTAAAGCAAGCAGGTAGCCCCGAGAAATGGTATAAGTTAAAGTAACGATACGGCGAGGTTTTTGCACAATAAGAACTAGGAACGTACGAGCTACGTACAGGTGACAGGAGTGATTGATGTTGCAGAATGCAGCTAACGTTGGTAATGCTTTAACTTTACAGCTCGGGAAGTGCTGTGCAGTGGGAGTATGATTGATACTGTAGCTTTAAAATACAAGCTTTTGTTTAAAAAAAAAATACATGTTTAAACAAGTTTTTATTTAAATGATGTGTTTAACTTTTTAGAAAAGCTTTATTTTTAATTTGTCGGCCATTTTGAATAAATGTATTAGAATGGTTGTGAGATAAAAAATATATTAAAATACTATAATTAAATTTTAATGCAAAAGTGTTTTTTTTATTTTTCTTCTTTCACGTAACAACAAGTTTTTTTTGCATAGAGTTAGTTGGAGGGCCGTAGTGTGACATAGTTGGTTTCCATTGATGTAGGTAAATGTAACAGTCATTGACGGTTTCTGAAGATCTGTCCACGCGGTTAACATCGCGGGCGTAGTTGATGATTTTACGACCCAAGTCTTGCGTAGAGATATTTGAAAGCTTTAAATAGGTCTTAACTAAACATTAATTTATAAAGGCAACCTTTCCCTATCTTTAAGTTTTCTTTAAGCCGTGTTTTCACATTGGCCATATTATGATTGAATTAAGTGAGCAGTAAAAACTAAACAATTTAATTGCAATTCCGATCAGAATGCAGCGTCATTGCATTAGAGGGCGGCGCACCGCGTTCGACCAACTGTGGCGCTCGCGGAGCTCTCTCGCGCGAGTTCACGCCGCTGAGTTCACTCGCGTTCCATTTATTGTGCGGCTGTGTCTACTCCACTCGCTGCTCTTGTATTATGTCGAGACTCGATGACTGTGTGATGGCTCGGCATTTGAAAATACATTTAATTTATATCGAATAAACGACATTTGTGGCAGCATTGTTTGTAATGATTTGTGTATGTTTATTATTTTCACTTTGTAATAATTTTATAAGTGTAATTTATTGTCCGAAATAAATGATTTTATTATTATCAAAATTGTTAATACAATGCACGCGAACTTATGAATTATACAAACAGAAGAGAAGAGTTGTGATTGCGACTAGGTTTAGCGATTTTACGCTACCAGAAGTCCACCAACATAGCCTCTCTTAACGTATAGTAACGTATAGTTCACTTTGAAAAATAAACCAAAACAACGCAAGAACACGGCGACTCTATCTGTGAATACAAAGTGAAAATAAAAGGCGTCAACCCCAATACAAACTTCAATATAATGTAGTCCAGTGGCCTAGTTTTGCCGGACGCGGTTGGCCGGACGCCGGACGCGGCGCCGCTCGGCCGCGCATTCAGTAACTCGGCCGTGTATTCACATCCCATTCCATCAGTGTCCTATGTGTTGCCAATCCTCTGTCCATTTGTGACAAAGCGCCTGACACAATGATAGCTCTCTGTTGGTCGGAGTTTTGTTTTCATTTTGTATCACGGCCTACATTATTGTAGCGAGCAAAGTTCATTCTCATTTTATTTCCTAATTATGGTCTAATTATTTTGCCATGAAGGAAAGCAATCAGAACTTCTTATAAAAAGTATTTAGGATAAAATAAAAAAATAAAAATAACCGTTTGGGCACATCGGAAGCTTTCAGGGAGCAAAAACTGCTAGAGGTTACTCAGTATAATACAAACTTACTAAAGTTCAATCTAAAAGTAGACATCCCGTAAAGAACGAACAAACGACTCTGTTCAGTTTGTAACTCGCTTCATGTTTTCTAAGTTTCACAAAGTATGAACAACCGTGATAGAGTAAACGACGGTAAAACGAGACAAACTACCAAAGTAATGTGATAAAGTTTTTAAACATTACTTCCGTTCCGTATATCATAGTTTAGGTTTTTAACCCGCGACGCAAAAAGAAGGGTGTTATCAGTTTAACGTGTGTATCTGTGTGTCTGTCTGTGGCATCGTAGCTCCCAAACGGCCGAACGAATTTTGATTTAGTTTAACTTAATTTAACCGACACATAAAATGTAAAGCAATACGCATTTCAATATCAACAACGTAATGTTTTACAAAATAATTAAAACTGAGTTCACGGGATTTAAATGAAATTCAGTAAACGTGGTTAATCTCCTTATTTTCTACTCTTGAGAAGTAGATTATTTTCTAAATTCAAATGGGATCACTATCGACATATACCTACGCCTATTCAATAAAAAAAACATTAAAATCTGTTTATAATCAGGGAATATATTGCGTAAAATTCCCACTCCTTTCAAATCAGTTGTAAAAGAAATCAGGAAAATCTGGCGAACAGTAAATAACGCAACTCGCAACTCCTTTGTTATGAAATAAATAAAGCAGGAGCCACACCGGCGATATTTCAAAGACAGCGACTTTGCAAACTCCTAAATACCATCAAACGTTTGCGAAAGGATAGCGCGATTCAAATCCCTACTTACAATGCGCCATTGACTCGACTCGCTAAGTTATTCGTGCGGTCGCACAAAGAAATACAGACTTTATAACTGAAGCGTAAGATCTATCAGTTGACGAGTAGAATCGACTGAAGGTTGCTGAGGCAAACAATGGCTGGAAAGTTCCAGAGTCTTAGCGCGCGGTTGTCAAATGAAATTATTGTTTCGTTTAGTTGTTGGTACCGGCCGCCATATTTGATCGTAGTCGTTTAAATTTAACAGATTTATTGAACCGCTAGGGTCATTAGTATAACGAAGGTCATGACCTAGCGGTTACCGGAAATGATCTTTGTATTGATCTTTGTTTCACCAACTTCTGTGCCTCGCGAAGGTCATAGGTTAACTACCTGTACAAAAAGGTCATTGTAGTTTTTATTGTGTATCACTTTTACTATTAGACAATCAGGGAAAAAGCTTTAATTCTATATTACTATCACTTCACTATCACTATCACTACATAGTATAAAACAAAGAAGATCTATAAAACTACGCAACGGATTTTGATGCGGTTTTCACCATCAGTTAGATTTTTTTTACGGAAGGTTTATATATGTAACAAGCGCCCCGACCTGGCTTCGCACGTAAGTTACATCCGTGCGAAGCCGGGCGGGCGGGTCGCTAGTAAATAATAAAGTTATTTTTAAACACCGAGGCAGGGAGCGCATTCCATTCCTATGCAGTTCGTATTAAGGAATTTTGGAAATGCTGCGAAAGTTAACGACACGTAAGGATGGAATGACTGCCTCGATGACTTATGACGCAAATTGGTTGACGGGATCATCAGGATACACACCTCCTTAACATAATTTTATATGAAACAATCTCATCATCAGACATTAAACGTCCACTGCTGAACAAAGGCCTGCCTCTTAGAGAGGGGTGTTGCCATAATCCCCACGCTTGGCAGGCGGCTTGAGGATCGCAGTATTTTCACCTCGTACTAATCAGACGCCACTGCCAATCATCTGGTGGTTCTGGTCGCAGTTTTTATTCCTGCCGTCTCGAGTCACCTTTAACTATCGGAAGACCATGTCTGAATCTTTGGAACAACCTTCAAACTGTGAGAGTATAACTCATCAGACTACACGTTAAGCAGGGTATCAGTGCAGAGATAGGTCCACCGGCGAGGCGGCGTCCTGCGGGGCGGACGCGGATAGGTCGGAGATCGCCCTAATCTGCGTTTGACAAACGACTGCTTTGAATGGTCCTGAATCCCGCCACAAGGTTGAACATACGACAGATAAGTACTTCATTTTCGTTGTAAAAAATCTGAATCAAAACTATACTACAGTCGTTCGCCCCGAACTTTGCCTATACCTATGGCAAAAAAAAAAACTTGATACCTATTAATATCGATACCGAAACGACGTTAATGATAAATAGGGTCGCGACCCCTATATCTTCGTAACACCTTTTTCTCATATTCGAACTTAATAATTGCAATAAAATGGACCACCTGTGTCATGAAGATCGGACCAACATTACGCAAGTTATCGTCGAATAAATAAACAAACTCCTTCCATCCTAAGGTTGCCTGGAAGAGATCGCTTTTAGCGATAAGGCCACCAGTTGTTACACTGGTTTTTAAGAGTTTTTTGTCCTCTGTATCAAATTTTTAGGGTGTGAACAATAAAGAGTTAATCAATCAATCAATCAAACTCACCAAAAAAAAACGCCAATTTGTTCTAAAACCTGCGACAGCTCTTCGCTCGGGCACCTATTAAAATGAAAACGTCGTTGACCCACCATACGGCCTACCAAACCTCACCGGCTAAAGTTATATCTCAATATGCATTATCAATATTTTGAAAGACAAAAATTCACTGAGTCAGTATTATGACATTATTATCAATTCTTGGTTCATCCGCCGTTACAATACATATTTTATGAAAATTACAACTAATTATCTATTACGGTTCAAAAGGTAGGACTGACAAACAGCATAGGCTTACTAATAGGGTCTCGTTGACACCCTTTGGGTACGTAACTCTAAACACGAATACAAGATAGTGTTGAAAGGCACCCAAGGCTAGCGTTTGACGTGGCATTCATTTATAATAAATGAGAGTAGATTTCTTTTTTTTTTTCTTTGTACTTTCATGAGCGACAACCCTGCATCAGTCGTACATCATCTGACCGGTCGGACAGATCTATCGGCTGGTCCTATCGACACGGTCCTGGAAGAAGCCATTTGTTACACCGATCTACTGATTACTTTACTTACCTTACCTGAGGAATATTTTTTTTTATTTTTTTTTATTTCTGGTGTACACAAGAAAGAGTTTCTACCTATATATATATACACTTGTCACGGAACTGAGAAATTCAGATAAAACTTGTACAACAGACATGATACAGACAGAAGAAAAATGGGGTTTGCGAATATGGTATACGCCAAGTACTCGACCGGACCACAGAGGAGCCATTTATAGATATTATAGAGAGAATAAAGCGATTCATCTGCCTCGGCAGATGGCATAACAAGAGAGAGGCCTATACCCAGCAGTGGGATAAGGAAGGCTGTGGATGATGATGATGAAAGCGATTCAAGCGTGCTCCATCGTAGACCGCAACATCGCTTAACATCAGGCGAGAAGTCGGCCAAACGCAAGCCTATTAAAAAAAAAAACGTCATGAATAACAATTAAAAAACCTGAGGGAATGGGGCCGTACCTTCCAACATTTTTCTGACGTCATTCGTAAGTTTTCACAAGTTGCACGTCAGAACTCGCCCAAAATTTCAAAATTCAAATATCAAATTCAAATTATTTATTGAGAATAAAAACGGACAAATTCCACTAACATTTATCTCACATACTGTTAAAACTAAAATAGATTTCCTAGTAAAAATAGGAATAATATTATAAAATTACTAATATAATAAATACAACAAATTGCTGTAAAAATATGTCAACATAAAATTTGTATGTCATACAAATTGTCATTATAGTCATCGGCTTTTTTGCCCCTGTCCCATTGGTCAGTTAAATTTTTACAATAAGTTAAAAACACTTTCATTACTGTTTTCCAATTGTCACAAATAATATCACAATCAGTTTTGGCGGAAAGGAGTGCATTGAAGTGGCGGCGGGCGCGAATCAGCGGAGACATGGAACGCGCTACGGTGCGGCTGTGATCCACGTGGAAAAACTTGGGCAATTTTCCAAGCCTATTAGCCGGAACCCCGGGTTTATCTGGCACAAACAAAGTGCACAATAAATTGTGCAGATGCAAGGAGTCAACCGATCCTCTGAGCACCTTGCAGCAAGTAGCAAGCTGATCCGACATCCTTCTCACTTCTAGTGAGTTGTAGCCGAGCTGGCCGAGCAAGAATTTAGTTGGGTACATGAACGGGTAATAACCGTGAAGCTTCTTATACAGCGATCTTAAGAAAGCCTTTTGAACTTTTTCAAGCATCCGCACGTAGGTGATGTGGTGCGGGTTCCAGACACATGCGCTCGACTCCAGCTTGCTTCTGACTAACGAGTTGTACAATGTTCTAATAACTAACGGATTTTCAAAATCTTTGGCATTTCGTAATACGAAGCCCAGACGACGATAGGCCTCTTTGGCGAGATCAGAGACGTGATCATGGAAATTCAGGGTACGATCAAATCCTTAATGCTATTTACCCGATTTATACATAGATTGTCAAGTTGATAATTATAATTGATGGGATTTCTTTTGCGGTCAAACGTCATTACATTACACTTGGTCACATTAAATATCATTTTGTTTTTCAAGCCCCATGCACAGATACTATCTATGTCCTCTTGTAAGGCTAGGCAGTCGCGGGGAGATTTTATTTCGAGAAAAAGCTTAAGGTCGTCGGCATACAAGAGAAATTTGGCAGTAGCCAGCACTTTAGGTAAATCGTGGACCATTATTTGAAATAATAACGGACCAGTGATGGAACCTTGGCTTACACCAGATCTGGTGTGATAGGGCACCGAAACGTGGATACCATGCTTAACATACTGTCGCCGGTCTCTCATAAAGTCCGCAAAGAAATTTAGGAGGCTGGGAGAAAAGCCGAGGTCACATAGCTTTTGTAACAATATATCGTTATCAATTTTATCAAAAGCTTTTTGAAAATCAAAATATATGACGTCGACCTGAGAACCAAAAGAGTGCATTTGCATTGACTTTCTTTGAATAGGCTATTTATAGTGTTTTGATGTCGCGCTGAACTGAGCTCTCAACTTTCTTTGATGCTCAACAGCTCGCGCCTAACTTGTCTGTAGAGTTGGCGAAATGATGGAACTCATAATTCTTCACAGATAGCTGCCAGTTTCTTTCATAAATGCGATGCTGGCTCCTCCAGTCAACTCCACAGATAAATACGTCGCTCTAGAAACCGCGGGCTTACTCTATCTCGATGAGTCTGTAGTGGCAGTAACATCGGAGTCGGTGTGAAGACAGATTCTCTATGAAGATAATATTAGTAAAGATTTGGTATAATTCTGAATACAAGCTATTAATTGTAAGACGTGAAAAGGGCCGGCTGCCTCCTCGCGCTTGGCTGACTTCTACCTAAGTGTTCAGGAGCGCTGAGTGTCCTGTCGGTCACCCATTCATCTCGTCCGAGACAAAGCCCCGTCTGGGCCTGTCTACTGGAGCCCCGGACCGCAATTTGATAAATGCCGCCTTTGTCCTACCCTCCCCCCCCCCCCCCCCCCCCCCCCGGCTAACCGACCGAATAATCTGCGACGAATTCACACTGTGGTGAAGATATCTGACGGACACTGTTCTGTGGGGTATCACGCTTAAACACGCAGTTTATTAACTACTTGTTGCGCCCCGCGGTTTCACTTGTATTATATACCACCTTGAAGCAACCTTGGTAGCGACAGCAACCTCTTTTGACTTCGATGACTTTTTTATCTATGATGTACTAATATGTCAATTATATTCAAATATATTCTTTTTTCTAGGGAAAATAATAACACAAAACAAAAAACTGTTGATCCGATCGCTACTAAACTTCACAGGATTACTCGCTGGGCTAGTTTGAAGATTGTCTGACATTTTCATCACAATCGGTCCAGCCGTTTCGGAGAACATAATTATATACATACCTACATAACGCACATCGCCTTTTATAGAAGATACAAATTAAATGTTAAGTACAGTATAGCGCTATACTGTAAATGCCACTTATGATCATAATTATCCAAGCAACGAGCGGATTTTCTGTTGCTTAACTTCAGCGATCTGTGAAGATCGCTTGATCAGGCTTCTTTACGGTTCCCGTAGGACTGAAGGGTAGAAGATAGCGGATCGTAAGGTACTTACATAAATCCTAAGAAAAAATAAACTTATAAAGTTGGTAACTTTACCCTGATTGGCTTTCATTAACAGCTTCCAACTTGTCAAGAAAAAACACCGCCTGCGTCCAGATTAACCCAAGCCGGGCTATAATTGGCTTCTTATTAAACTCCCAACCTTTTTAGCATTAAAATTCATCGAGTAAATAACGAGAAAAGTTAGACCAAGTTACTATATTAAGTTGGAGTATAGTGCCCAAGTTTAAAGCTGCCACGGATTAAAGAGTTGCAAGAGAAACATGGACGAGGGGGACTGGAGGTAATTACGATCATATACGCAATATGATATAGTTTATTCTTGGCTTGGTCGGTTTATTTCACGGCTGTCATGATGCGCAAAACGCGCCGCAACAAATAATTTTTGACTCTTTTTATCGTGCGTAAATGAGGCAAGGCTACGAGCGTGTATACCTACCGTCGTATCTATCTCTTTATTGCACGACAAAAAGTTGCGACAAATTCTGGTCGCAGCGTACATCTGCGAACAGAGAAGGCAGAAAAAACCTCTAGCTGGCAGTGGCTGGAAACTAAAATCCGATGATCGGGCTGCGGAGCATGCCTTGGTGGGAGAGGCTTCTGTCCAGCAATGAACCGAAGAGGGGTGGGGGGTTATGTAATAATACATTTACACTTAACAGCACCACTTTAACATCACATGTGCTGATAACTAATGCTAAGTGTCAAATCCTCCATCCACTAAATAAATAATTTTAACACGGTCCAAAACTTTCCACAAAGAGTTTATTACGTTTTAAATTTATTACATTTAAGTTTAGTTTTATCTCTCAGGTTTATTCAACAATACCTTCATTGCCCACGTTTACTTTTTAAGAATAAAATAAGCCAGTATTATCATTTAATAGCCGGCGGCCTTTCAGCGCCCGAGAGAAATAGCCAGGGTCTTATCGCGCTCGTAACTCGAGAAAAATGTACGGAAATATTTCAGGACCTAATTTCAGTGAAAGCGCTTTGGTAGTTGTGATTTATCTTACTGACGTTTTAAATCGTCTACGTTTGAAAGCTTCTGATAGAATTGCCTCCGGAGAAGAATTTAGACTTTGTGAAACTTTGAGGTCACCTGAAGGCCTGAAGATTAACATTTACTATTAAAAGGCAAATACTACTATTATATGGCCTTTTCACAACTTAAGAGTCACACAGCGGGCTATGGAGAGAGCTATGCTCGGAGTTTCTTTGCGCGATAAAATCCGGAATGAGGATATTCGCCGTAGAACCAGAGTCACCGACATATCTATTACAATTTGCAAGTTGAAGTGGCAATGGGCAGGCTACATCGCTCAAAGAACCGATAACCGATGGGGAAGAAAGGTTCTTGAGTGGAGATCACGAACCGGAAGACGCAGCGTAGGTATAGGCTAGATAGACCAACGACATCGCGATAGTCGCGGGCATCCAGTGGATGCAGGCTGTCATTCAGTGTGGCGTGCTAAGGGGAAGGCATATGTTCAGCAGTAGACGTCTTCTGGCCGATGATGATGATGATGACTACTATATCTAAATATATGAAAATGAATCCCTATTTACCTTGGACACGCCATAACTTGAGAACGACTTTACCGATTTCATTCATCTTTTTTATTAAAGTTATCTAATTCTTTGTAGAAGGTTCTTATGAAAAGAAAATAAAGAAAAAAAATTGCGTATAAAATTAGAAACATTTCAGAAAACATAACGATGTTTTTAACTTCACGCCTTTGACAGTTCTAAAACAGGACAAAGTCTGGCGGGTCAGCTAGTTAGCTAGTTATATTATTAAACTGTTAATCTGTCTGTATGTGTTCTGAATAAACAGCACAAAGGAAAGAAATCGTGTGTATCAAAGTGGAATGTGAAAGAAGAATACTACATAGTAGGTACATGTTATATCACAAAATATGTGGAAACTGGAACGGAGCATAAACGAGCGCACTTCTATCTTCGGCATAACACTTTATGAGCATACCCAACCCGTTTTATGAAACTCTTATTTTACCTTCTAAAAATAAAAACCTACTTAAACAAACCGGAGGTTGCGGGTTCAAATCCGAGTTGGATGCGCGCGTCCGAAACACCTTCATATGTTCACAATAGAAACACAAACCACAGAGTTGCGTGAATTTTAAAACGGCACCTGTTGGTATGAGTTGCTTTATCTTTATGATAGAGTCTGTGCCAAACTTTATAGCATTGTTTCCTTATAACTTGTGTTCCTAAAACTTGTTCTAGGTTTTTAATAGGTCGTCTTTCTAAAATTGTTACCTTCCTTGTCTGATGTATTGGAATTAAAAGAGACGGCGATAATTTAGTACCGTCAGATTAGTTTAGAGAATGGTACATAATTGATACTGATGTAAAAAAATATATATAAACGATTATTTTCAACAGATTTCAAAAAAGGTTATTAATCAGACCGTTAAAAAAAAATTGTATGATACGTGATATTTGCGCTAATTGTAAACCGATTTTAATGTGTTTTATTTATTATAGTGTAGCTTCATATAAATTTGAAGAAAATATTTCACTCCTAAGTGTGGAAAATTAGCGGACAAATCACGTATATCGAAGTTTACGTGAAATCGGTTGTTATATATTTTTGTAACAAATATTAACTGAAAATCTAAACCCTAAAAGAGCTGATACTTTTAAAACGACTGAACAGAGATTTTCTTAATACGAAGCTAAGAACACTCTCGATCATGTCAGCATTCAAACAAACTAAATGCGAAAACTATACTGCCTTGTGTGCAAAAATTTCCCGAATATTGTATTTATTTAAATCAAGTAGATTAAGCATTTGAAAGTTATGTTGGCACAGACATATTAACACCCCTCCTTTTGCGTCGGAGGCTAAAATGTATTATTTATCAGAGCGCCGTTAAATTTTTACAACTTGCAATGTTCAAATCAACTTTACCGAAAGTGTTCATACTTCCATAGCTGTCATAAAGTTGAGCGTGCACTGTTCACATGTCGGTAGGTGCTCATTTCCGGAGCATTCCAGAATTCATAACATCCGTGAGAGGCGCACATTAATCTAACCAGAGAGAGGGCTGCGCATCTCCGACTGAAGCTCACTGCCGTTCTAATTTGGTCCTACGTACCTCCGACATCAAACCGACTAAGTAAAACGACAACGTATCGATTTCGTGAGAGCTTTACTGGAGTACCATGTTGTCAAATTGTTTCACACATTGCTACAAAAGGACTTATTTTTAGCCGACTTTAATACAGAAGGAAGATTTGGGATTCAATCCATTTATGTATGTTTTAAATGATTGGTGCAGGGCCGAGAACCGAACCAGTTGTCGTCAGACAGTGAGCTCTGAACATCTCTATGGCATTACATGTTTCCGGAGATACATCGGATCGGGGATCTGTACATCAGATAGACAACGTTATTCAATAGGAACCAGTGACGCTTGGATCCAGTGGAAGTGTGGCGCCGCGATATTGTCCGACTCATACATTTTGTATGAGCGCGGAGCTCGGCCTTGACTCCCGCCCGCCCTGCGTCCGCCCTCATTGAGATATGAATGGGGCCACGTGGAATCTTTTCATAGTAATGTACACTCGCTTGATATGATTGGTGTGACAGGTCACGGAAAGATCACATTTAAATGTGTTTACTCAAAAATACTTGTAATGTGGTCATTATTTTGACAAATTTCTTTGAGCAAAGTCGACCTTTCCGCGCTACTCGAATAGGCGCCAGCAAAGTTGTATAGAATGTCACTGCTGGTGAGTTTTAGCCACCAGCAATTTCCTTTGAAATTCCACTGTTCGCGAGTTTAATTTCAAAAATAGTCACGTGCAAAAAGATTTACATGTAAATAACAAATTAGGCAATAAATGATCATGAACATGGTTTTGTTCAGAATTTGGCTATATAGTAAAGTATATGCCAGTAGAAGCATCATTGCCTAATATAAAAAATACTAATACTAAGCTGGTTCTATTTAAATGACCCGCATTGTTAGATTAAATCACTGTACAAGCCTTGGTCCGCATTGACTGCACTGCTGGCCAGTCTGGCAACGCTATGATGACCTCGAACTAAGCTTCGAAGCTTAGCTACGCTCTCGGCCTTCAAGCTTGGTCATCATTGCAGCCCTTGCTGTCCGCGCTATAAAAGCCTCGACCTTCATTGTATGTTGTCCATGCGCGGGCTGCAATGCTGACCGCGCTGTGATGGGCTGGAGCTGCGCTGTCGGCCATCATCATCGCTGCCAGCAACGCACTCATTACAAACAGCGACAGTAATGTACTAAAGTATGTTTGTTTCGACTCGCTGTTTGATTTGGATGAAAGTTGATAATTGATAGTTTCCAACAACAACAAAATCGGACAACAGTATCCTTAACTTATAACTAAGAGCAAATTTAAAAAACTATACTATTAAAATAATATTATCTATACTTACTTACTTATTTTTAAAAATTGTCCAGACAGCTGCATACTCTTTCGTAGTCTCTTTATTGACCATCGTTTGCACAAAATACCTAAATATAGGCAAAAAATGGTTCTCTGGTACATTTAAGTTCATATTTATCTTTTTTTTCGACTTTAAATTGAGTAAGCGCTTGAACCACATTATTGCTGTTGCTAAATCAACAGGCGCTTATTCATATTAATGGAGCTGGTTAAAAACTACTGAGCCAAGTCAATGAATTTTATATGGAACCACCTTAATAGCTTCCTATATAAAAGAAAGAAAAAAACGTAAATCCTTTCACTAATGGCGGAGTTATCGGTGTATATACCTCCTCTCCTGAACTTAGTTAAAAATAACATATACCTACTTTACTTGCTCAAACGTAAGGCATGGTACAGACGAATGCGGCCGCGGCCCGGCCGGCCCGGCGCGGCGGCGGTCGCCCGGCGGCGGAAGGGCCCGCCGACCCACACATGAATAATGAGAATGGTTTACTTACACGTGCTTAAGCACGTTTCACTTACAGCTACTCTATTTTGGGATGATTGTGAGCGCATTATTTAACACAGGGTCAAATAAAACACCTTTGCTGAGGTATTCTTACCTATTTTGTGTTTTTACTTATCTATTCAAACAGCAAAAATTTACAGGACACTATAAAGGATTTTTATAATATGTGTAAAAAATAATAATAAGTAGAAAATCCAGATACAAAGCATTGAAAAAGCGACTTTTAATGATATGCACATTAATTGTAACTACAAGTAAGTATAATAGATATACACGGACGAACATGATTACACCTTATTACGTACATAAGCCCAATTAAGTGATTGGTACAAAATAACACGACTCCAAAACACTATATGATCTAAAATATATACGAAGCAGGAGCACTTGTATATATCTCACTAAAATTAAATATGACACCGAGTAAGGCACATTAACCATCACGCACGAACATTCTCCACGCATGTTAACAAAACGTTCATATTCATAAATTGCGAAAACATTACACAATTTCATTGTCTTATAAATATTAATGTCCATAACACTGTCATCAGAATATTTATCATATCTCCGTAAAACGTCTTCCTACGAAAAATTAACATATCAACGTAAAATAAATTCTAACTGCCATATGATAGAGCTTACATTTGTTTGCGAGATGAGATCATTTACATAAGGAATGTAAAATGTAGAATTCATTGCTTTTAGCTCGGAGCGTATGTGAAATATTAGGTATTCGGTTTCGTGTAATTTTATTCTCTGTCTTGAGAGACGGTCCCTTAATTATGTGGGATCGCGTGGATTTTGCGCGGGCGAATTGAATTTACAACGCGAACGTCGCCGCGAATCGCGTCGCGTCGTCTGTACGCGACCTAAAATTGGAGACTTATGACCTTATGACAATAATGACATTCAATTAAAGATGCTTTAATTGCTATTTTACTTGATATAAACTATTAATTAATGTAAAACGTGTGTCGTCTCTTCCGTTCTCTTTCGTTACTTACAAAGCTTAACGCTCTAACCATCTGGATGATTTCAGTTTGTTTGATGGTTACCTGAAACAAAAGACGTTAACAATTACAATGAGGCTTTGATAAAGAAACAACCCACGCATAACAACGAAATACTAACTTAATTAAAAGACAATCACAAAAGGACAAGTGTTTGATTAGTTCAAAATAACAGGTTTAATTAAAAATATATTTAAATGTTAAACACTTACTGAAGAAATTATTTAGAACGGCTATTAAAGTTCTGAGATATAAAGGTCTTACTTATAAACGTTACTTAAATGTTAAGCAATTTTTAAAATTGCTGTCTCATTTTCACCTGTGACAATTTCCGTCAACGAGAAGTTGACAGAGCAATTTTAAGCATTGCTTAGCTTAAGTAACGTTTATAAGTAAGGCCGTGATTGTTTAAAGTTATTGTTCAGATTAGGGAGGGATACTCTGTCCCTTTCCCGTAAAGTGAGTGTCACACAGACTAAGTAAAGCTACGTAACGCCTTTGGAGTGTCAGTATAGTGTTTGTATGGTGTACCCGCAAGTGACGTGACGTCATTACTAAGTATGGTGCGCTCTCTGTCTAGCATGACATTAAAATGCTTATGTATTCCTTCATTTTGAACACTTTTTGATTTTGTTTGCGGTGATCGGTTCTATGTATGGACAGTTTCTTTATAAGATAATCTAAATAATCAGTCCGGTACATATAATTGTATTTGTTCTTAAAAACTAATATTCTATGTTTGACCACAATTGATCTAAGTGATGTTAGGCGGTAGTATTTACATCTAGTAATTACCTACAACTAAAATACAAATTTAATTGAAGTAAAATCTATAGCCTGATATGGATTTTAATAAGTTTTATTATTTTTACCCTAAAATTACAGCCATGGATAGAGGGCTACACTCGGGGCTTCTCTATACGTGATCGAATCAGAAATGAAGAGATCCATAGACGAACGAAAGTCACCGACATAGCCCACCGGATTTGCAAGTTGAAGTGGCATTGGGCAGGGCACATATCACGCAGAACAGATGGCCGATGGGCCGAAAGGTTCTGGAATGGAGAGGTCCGTGACCGGTAAGCGCAGCGCAGGTCGTCCACCCACAAGATGGACAGACGGCCTAAAAGAGACCGCAGGGATACGCTGGATGCAGGCCGCTTTCAACCGGCCCTTATGGAGATCAATGGGGGAGGCCTATGTTCATCAGTGGACGTCCTACGGCTGAAATGATAATGACCCTAAATTTTTTAATTACCCATGTAAAATATTAATAATTTACAAAACATGACAAAACTGAAGTAACTCCCGTTCCCGTTGGTAACTCATCGGGAAGTACCAAGCCAGCGTTCCTTTGAATGCAGTATAAATCTAAAACTTCCAGCGTGTTTCACTTTGTTGCGAAGGGAAACCATTCATTGGCGCGCCGAAACACCTTTCTATTGAAAAAGTTTGCTCACTTTCTGCTCAGCTACTTTTGTGAGCAGATCTTGGGAAAGTTTTGTACTTCGAGTTTAAAGGGCAAAGGGTGGGAATGTACTTTGATTGAAATGAATTGCAAATATGCGGAATTTTGTATAAATATACATTATATAAATTTTGTATAAATATACTTTTTTCCTATTGTAGTAAACTACTATCACATATCGCGGGCATCCAGTGGATGCAGATAGCAGGCTGTCGTTCAGTGTGGAGGTTAAAGGGGAGGTCTATGTTCAGCAGTGGACGTCTTCTGGCTGATGATGATGATCAAACTACTATTGGCTGGCCAATAGTCAATGTATCGGTTTTTTCTAGGTAAGCGTGCTCCATAATAGACCGCATCATTACTTAACATCAGGCGAGTTGGCGGTCAAAAGCAAACCAATTACAATATAAAAAGTACCCTGATAATGCCTCACATTACAGCACCATTAACATAAAAATATGTAAAGGCGGATTTTTAGCGGAAAATAGATTTTTAAGTTCGACTTGTTTGGACTTGGCTGGGGATCGGCCTCCCCTAACTCCATTTCCATCTGTCTTATGATACTCGCATTATGTCACGTTTGCCAACATTACAGGAATGATTCCTGGCTCGGTAATAGCACTCCTACTTGCGCTCACAGCTGGCTCCATCAACTCTCCTCTCGAGCCGTACCTTCTTCCGTGTAATAGCGCGAAACTTAATTTCCTCCTCGGAGACTGACATATTGACACACGTCCTGTCGATTTGACATCCACACCGAGTGCTACGTGACGTCATCGCACTCAATAGACCTTCCAGAGCACAGAGTGTATATTTGTGTTCCAGAGAGTTATTTCATCCAAATGGATGTCACAGATTAAACGTTGTGTATTTAGAAATTATAGGCCTATTTACGTATTTTGCTAGTTAACAATTCCAGTAAAACAAAACAGTGCTTATGATTTAAAACTTGTTAGAATCAAAATGAAATGTTTACTGAACATTTGTAATGCTATTTTGTTTTTTGCAGAGACGAAGTTTTACATAAGTACATTCAACCATTTTGAATCTTCAAATGTTCTACGTTGAAATGTGCTAGCGAGATCGAGGCACAAAGCATGGGCTAGTAAAAAGAGTAGGTTAGCCGGAAGTGAATAAAATATATAGAATTGAGAATAAATTTTCCAAAACCCTAAGACATATTGGTCGCAAAATGTTACTATAGCCTAGACGAGTATTTAGAAGACAAATCAATTATGGAATAATCAATCCGCTCCGTGATATATTGCCATACCCAATCAGTGTCATTATGTGATACTTACCTTAAACATGCCACCTGACATCTGTATGTGAATTTCATAATATACAATAAATTATTGAGTATCGAGTATTGCATTATTTAGGTACGTATGTGCTATGACGTAAGCAAACAAAGCCATCCAAAAAGCGATATGTAGTTTGAAATACTTTTCGGCTAGGCTTGCAGTTTTGCCTGCTTTCTTTCTTACTAGTAACAAAGTAGTTTTCCGGCAGGTAGTACGGTTTCCAGTACTAAAAACCCACCGCTGCCCTGAAATTACTAAATTTTATTTCAGTAACTCTATTCAGCTAATTGATACAAATCGGCAAACTGTATATGATGCGAGTGATGTCAGAAAAGGTGAAGACAGTTTTGACAAAGAAAACCGAGATTTGAGGTATGTGGCGAGCCTCAGGGAAGGCTTATTATGTCTCAGTGGACGATTTGGACTAATGATGATGGTGATTCGGGTATTTCGGAAATGTGTGGTAACAAATACTCATCATCATCATCATAATCAGCCTTTTAACAGTCCACTGCTGGACTTTTAGCCTAGCCCCGAAGGGGTGATTGGGCCATATCCACCACGCTGGCCCAGTTGCGGGTTGGTGGATTCACATACGCCATTGGATTTCTTCTCCGTAGGTATGCAGGTTTCGTCACGATGTTTTCCTTCACCAGGAAGCCAGAGGCATGAGAATCCGTACATAAACTCCAAAGAGCTCATTGGTAGAGCCGTGGCAGCCTATTTGGGAGACCGCTAGACTTAAAGATATACTCACTCGCCCACAAACCCAAGCTGTCGTATTTACAATATTAGTGTGAGATGGCATCACAGAGGGTAATGCCATCGCCCTGATACGTAAAACGGAATGTGATTGCCGCAATAAATGCGTTCCTTTACACGCATATTGTCGCCACGAATTTATGATATAGTTAATGTTGGGATATGGGAAATAAAAGTGATTTGTAGCATACTTGTAGTGCCGTCGGCTCGGTAATGGCGGAGTGTTGCCGAACTTCTAAACTAGATGGCGATTAATAATAAGTGGGCTATATAACTTGTATATGACCATAACATATATTATTAGTACTGATTGGATGAAGTAATGAAGTGAATGTTATTGCAAAACAAGACATTAATGCTTTCTACACTAGTCAAAATTATCACAGACCAATTATTATAATTAATAATTAAGATTAAAAAAAAACGACTTCAAGACTATACATAAATGTACAAACTTAAACTAAAAAGAATAAAAATTACAGTTAAAACAGAGATTGAAAGTTCTCATCAAAACTATTGCTGAAGGAAACCACAAAACAAAACGTCGTGTTTTTTTTTGTTTTTTTTATTTTTTCAAAAAGTTTGATCAAGTTCTGTAAAATTCATTTGTAAACACCTCTGAAGTAAGACCTACTAATATTTTTTTATCAAAAGCAATTCATAATTAGCGTTAGTAACATAAAAAAACCTAGTTGAATTGATAACCTCCTCTTATCGTCGGTTAAAAAACCGAAGAACCACTCTTAGCTACTAAGAAGTTTCATTATCCACCGCTCAGCTCCATAATTATAATTTATACAGTGTAAAACAACAACGAATGTTGAATTAAAAAATAAGATGTTTTTAGTTTCCCATACATAGAAAAGGCTCAAATGGCATATTTTTTCTGACCCTGGCGTGTGGGGGGTATCATAGTGTAAAGCTTGTCAAATAGAGTAGGTACAAATATCATTTATATTTTTTTATCTTCCTAAATGGAGAAACAACTTACTACAACTATAATGGACCCTCCGTTAAGATTGTAATTTTTAGACCCTCTCTATTACGGGGTCTATTTCAAAAACTAAACTTTCTTTATGTGTTATATTTTGTATTTTTCCACGCGGTTCAGGGCACCAAGTACCGTTCTTTATCGATCGTCAAATTCGATAGAATGCCATAGAATCGATCATAGTGAGTACTGATCAAATGACATTTTATCGAATTTTACGACCTCAACTGTCAATGTGACGATCGATAAAAAACGGTACAGCGCGAGTGCGGTTTTTTTAAATTGCTTTTTCTAAAATGATTGCATAGAAATATTTTTTTGTGCCGGCTGAAACCTGCTCTATCCACAAAAGTTGCGAACCAGTAACACGCGGGACGGGACGGGAGCCCGCGCTAATTCGATCACTATTGTCGAGTGACATCTCGCATCCATCTCCCGACCCTCGTCACCTGGACCCGAGTCACGGACTCCTTCAGTACATGGAGTGGAAACACCGCCACGTCACTACACCCTTACTGACCCGCTGACAAGTTCGTATAGTGTGACCAGCCCTAGCGTCTGACTATTTCGTTGCGCGAAGGACGATCTGGCCATCGAATAGACCGCGAAAGGAATTCACGCCTGAACGTTGCCATATTTCGGATAGTCCGTTAAACAGTGATCCCCAGTTGTTTATCCAAGAACTGTTGGAGGCCTTCTAACGTCCTAAGAACACTGTCACTACAAATCGGCCATTTAGCTACCCGACTACGTTTTATTTACGTTTTAGCGAAGACACGTCAGTAACTAAAACGGACTATGTTTAAGACATTCTACGATCATGGTAAGCGAAACAGTGGCCAAATATTGGGAGCTTTATACTAAACTACCGGATGTCTGCGACTCGGTACGCGTGGAATTTCACATTAAGTTTCAAACTCCATTTGCCCTCTTTTATGTCGTCCTTTTTGCAAAATTCTTTCAAACCGAACTTCTACACCCCATAAGTATCACGTGGAATCCGTATCACGTGACCTACACGCGAATGCTGGAGAAGGTGCAAAAAGCGTTTTTGCGGATGTTGTACAAGAAGCTCTATGGCTACTACCCATTCTTGTACCCGACCAAATTCCTCCTGGGGCAGCTTGGGTACAACTCATTAGAAGTCAGAAGAATGTCAGACCAACTCACTATTTGCTGTAAGGTAGTTAGAGGTGTAGTTGACTCAACCAATCTGCATGATTTGGTTTGCATGCTATTTGTCCCTGACGGACCCGGGGTTCCCGCCAGTAGGCGTGGTCGCCGGAATGACTTGTTCTACGTATATGAAAGTCGCACAGTGGCGCGTTCAATGTCACCTCTCATTCGAGCCCGCCGCCACTTCAATGCACTCCTTGCCGCCAACTCTGATTTTGACATTTTTTGTGACAACTGGAGAATTGTAATGACATCTATTTTGACATATTCGGAGAACCAAATCGCCCAATGGGATAGGGGCAAAAAACCCGATAATGATTTGGACTTTTAGAAAATAATTGTACCTACCTGCTTAATTTTATTCATATTTGACATTTAGGAAATTATTAGTACTAATATTTTATTTGACATTTTGAAAATTGTAATGGATATTATTTTATTTGATGTTTAGATTATAAGCCTGACATTGTTTACTTTTACTTTTATGGAATTTTAGTTTTTAAATTTATTATTATTGTTTCTAATTATAATTTTTCTGTGTTACTTTGTGAGGTAAATGTAATTGATCAGATCGTTTTTATCTCAATAAACAAATTTAATTTAATTTAATTTAATTTAATAAGGAATCTACCTGCCCAATCTTAGCTGCGTAGGTCAAGTAGTTTTTGAGATTGCATGATGTGTCAGTGAGTAAGTGGTATTTTGCTGTTATATTTTTTGAATTTTGGTTTTGGTAAGTAGTTGAAAGTTTATATGAAAGTCTACGCGTACGAAGTCGCGGGCAACGTATAGTATATGTATTATTTTATAATACCACGCCAAATTCCGTAATAGATTTTATCAATCTGCACAAAAGTTAATTAAAATAGGTTTTATTTTTTCAGGATTGTTCCGGATAAATGTTTGTATTCGTGAGTCAATTTGCATTTCCAAATTAATTTAAAATCGAAAACGAATCGTGCTTGGCCAGAGCAATCAGCGACCATCCGGTCAATCTCAGCTCGTGAGGCAAGGGCGTTAGCACATTGGCGACTTGCGACTGCGAGACCGTATTTTCAGCGAGGCGATTAATCCTTCTTGCTCGATGCGCGTGTATTGTGCAGCGAAATAATAACTAGTATTGCGTGTTTCTTGTGCGTAGCGTACGTGCGACATTACACACTAAGAACTTGTAGCCGGTGGACTCCCTGTTTCTTAAAACTTTATATAAACTGTGTGGATACCCTAATTTTTTTAAAATAAATAAATTGGCTTGCGTTTGACCACCATCACGCCTGATGTTAAGCAATGTTGTTGTTAGAAGAATCTAGAGGAAAGTCCAGATAAAGGTACTTAGTAATTTCACTTAAACTATTTTCGAACTTCACAAAATAGTTTGCCACCGGCGGTTTGCAGTTTAGCGCCGGTACGCAGCCGCCTAGTGGTGTAGTGCGGAGGCAAGTGGCCGGAAAACGCCGACACAAAAATGAGTCCCTACATTATGTTTCTCTTACTTTAACTCACGCATAGTTATTTTCCTTATTACTTCAACTGCGGAAAGTTTATATGCAGCCTCTCGTCTATGATGACCTTAAAAATATATACTTTGCAGTATCGCAAGAAGTTTTTACGCACACCTGGCTAACGCCTTGACTGATCACCTCACTGGAAACAAGAACTCAAACCGCCAGTGTACTAACGCCATAAACTCAGTCCGTCCGAGTAAACTCAACCGGATTCCATTCCAACTTTTATATCCGGCTTCCGGATACGGCCGGAACCTCGCGAAACGTTCATTTGTTTTACAAATTAACGGCGCCTGATATTTTAATTGCCTATATTACTTTTATAATGCTCTCGAGGGCTCTCGCCGCACCTTCATCATTTAAGAGTATTTTCACGTAAAAGTGCGGTTAATTGTTTACTGGGATGATTTTATTAACCAACTTCCAAAAAAAAGAGGAAGTTCTTAATTAGACCCGTATTTTCATCCAGTGTTTATTACTTAGAATAAGTATTTGTAGTTCTCAGTCCGCTACTGGTCATAGGTTTCACCCAAGCTTCACTCAGCCCGATCTTCGGCTTTTCGTTATTACCAGCGCCAAGTGCCTTATGTATATCGTAAGAGCTGTGTTATATGACAGCATTATTGTTAAAAATTACTTTAACTTTGATAGTGTCACTTCATCAAAACTCGCGTGAGGATTCATTTTTTTTATAATATCTTTAAATATCCGGGAGGCTGTCTGGAAAAAGTCTAATGATATTGAAAACTTTTCTTGAAACTTTCCAAAACAAAAACCTAAGTTCACGTGTAATATAACTAATTTCAGTAACTTAAATACCATTCCTGTATCTTGGTATTTAAATATAGTTTAGGCTACGTTTGCTACGAAATTAGCTACAGCGCTACGCGTTCGTGACTCGATTGTAGCACACGTAGACTCGTAGCTAAATGCTACGAACCTCATTCATGTCACTCGTAGACTCGTAGCTAGATGCTCGATCATTGGAACTAAGCCGCAGCTAAATGCTGCGGACCTTTTTGACGTCATGTAGCTTAGAATTTGATTTTTTCATAAATAGGTATGAGATATAAAAAAAAATTATATTACCTTATGTCCCGAAGCGTGGAGTGTTCTTTGCTTATTACACACGAAGCTAGCGCTCAGCACATATTTCCTATCCGTTCAACATGGTTCACGAATCATAGAGAATGATAGAATATCAATCAGCGGGCAGTGTTCACTCGTGTACCGGCGTGTGATTTCCCCCGGGGGGCGGCAGCGCGGCGGCGGCGCTGTTCGCCGGAAAATAAGGATTTACGAGCATCCGATACAGAGTTACTTACGCGCGGTTTGAGGACCTTGGGTTGACAGGTTTTTTGATGAGACAAGTTTCTGAATGGAAGATATCTATACGTAGAAGTGGGTGAGGAAAGAGTGTGAATTATTTTGCTAAGTATTGTTAACGTTTCTCTTTTTTAACAAGCTTATATTAGCTTCACCTTTAAGCAAATCTTTACTAACTATGAAGTCGGTTTTTAATATTGATAATTATTGAATATATCTTCGTCCAAATTAAATCAATCAACCGTTGAACTTATCTATAACTTAATTACACTCCCCAATCAAATTCCTGATTGAACAGTTGACAGTGTAAGCTGGCTTGTCTAACAGTAGGTACCTAATTAATATATTCCGTGTATCTTCCGCGTGGTCGGTCAGGTGTGATTCAATGCGCGCGGACAATGGACTACTATCTAGCGGGTACTTTGATATAATGCAGTGTATCTGATATCTTAGCGATAATCACAACTGACACATTGGAACTTGATATTATACTGCAGGTTCATTCTAGAGCCAGCATTTATATCGTGGAGGATGGGAAAAAAGGTCACCTGATATGTAATACTTTGAAAACACAGAAAGGCAATTCTATAAAGAAATGTTTATTGTTTTGAACGATTTCAAAAAATGGGAGGCGTTTATCAATATATAAATAAAAACATGCTCGCACTCTGTGGTTTCTAAGCTATCACATTAATTGTTAACTACTAAAGTACAAACAAATTGTGCAAACTTGTGACCGGTGAGAAATCACAAGTTTGACGCTTGTACATTTTACATTTTTTAGGGTTCTGTACAACATGACAAAAAAGGGGGTAAAAACAGGACCCTATTAAATAACTAAGCCTACGATGTCTGTCGATCTGTCCGTCTGTCCTACCTTTAAACGGCTGTATCTTTCGAACCGTAATAGATAAAAGTCAAAAAGTATAAACTAAAGGGGGGTACCCCATACTACAAACGTATGTAACGTATTTTTGTTTAGCTCTAATGTAAAAATAGCAATATGTAGGTACAAGCGTTAAACTTGGCAAGATTATAGTACACACTCTAATGTATAACAACAAATAATAAAAAATGCCCAAGCGTGAGTCGATGACAAAATTCTGTTCATTATCAAGTTAGAACTGGTAGTTTCGTTATTGAATTTTGTGGTGGTACGGAACCCTTTGTGCGTAATCCCGACTCGCACTTGGCCAGTTCCTTACATTAGAGCAAATACAAAATTACGTTTATAAAAATGTTTGTTGGACCCATGGTTCATACTTTTTAACTTTATCATTATTTGTTAGTTAATCCGCCGTAACATTACATATTCTGTGAAAATTTCAACTGGCTATCTATTACGGTTAGAAAGATACAGCCGTTAATAGGTAAGACGGGCGGACAGACAGTTGACGCTTAGTAATAAGGTACCTTTTTTTACGCCCTTTGGGACCCCTAAAAATGGGTCGCATTGACACTCTCAACAACTTTAAACACTTTAAAATATGACATCAGGTTTCGTTGATGCCGTGACCCCCGGCTAGGCTCATATCGTGAGTAACTCACTGATTAAACATTACAACAATAAGTTTGTTTGACGTTAACATTGCGAACATCACTTCTTTGAAGCTGGTTAAAAACATGTTCTACTGTCCACGGTTGTCACAAACAGCACCCGTCATGTCCGTCGCAGCAAAACGTAAAAATGTTCAACAAATACGAGTCCAATTGCAAGACCAAAATACAATTCTATTTTTATTCAAATAGAATCGAAAGTCGCTTCCTTTCGTCGCAGTCGGAATATAAAACTAGATCGTTTTGAGCACACAATTGAAAGTTGAATGTACCGACTTGTGCATAAGACATTTTAATAAAATATTTGTATAAACTAGCTGTTATTTGCGATCTCGCTATTCTACAGAGCTACCATCATCATCATCAGCCAGAAGCCGTCCATTACTGAACGACAGCTTGCCATCTGCATCCACCGGATGCTCGCGACTCTCACGGTGTCGTCGGTCTATCTAGTGGGAGGCCTAACTACGCTGCGACTTCCGGTTCGTGGTCTCCACTCAAGAACCTTTCTTCTCCATCGGTTATCGGTTCTTCGAGCGATGTGGCCTGCCCACTGCCACTTCAACTTGTCAATTTTAAGAGCCATGTCGGTGCCTCTGGTTCTTCGTCGAATATATTCGTTTCGGATTCCATCGCGCATAGAAACTCCGTGCATAGCTGCGTGCGTGCCATTGCTCGCTATGCGAATCTCGAGTTACCTATATTTTAACTAAATTTCAATCAAATTTGCTAAGCTTTTACGAACACACACAAAATGGATATTAATCATCATCATAATCAGGCTATACTAGTCTACTGCTGGACATAGGTCTGCCCAAGCTCGCCATACAGCCCGATCTTCGGCTTTTCTCTTCCAGCCAGCTGATTTATGTATATCACTCCAACAAGTCTCAGGGCATCCTACGTTACGTTTGCCGATTCGTGGTCTCCATTCTAAAATACGTGTACCCCAACGGTTATCAGTTCTGTGACAGATATGACCGGCTCACTGCCACTTCAGCTTGCTAATACGCTGATATATGTCGCTAATTTCGTTCTCTGGCGAATAACTTCGTTACTGATATTGTTATCAAATTACGTATACTTTTATTCAATGTTGAAAATAGTAAGTAGTAAAGTAGTATCTAGTGAGGCGGAAAGTTTTTACTTTCGCCCCAGCTATTACAGGCGGAAACAGGAAAATATAACCGCTTACACAGAGTAGAAAAAGTTGTTTTGCTTGTATTTTTTACTGGATATTGTTGCGGAAGCGCGCGTTAAGTTCTGTGTTTATGGTAACAGGCTGTATTTCGGTCGTTCCATGCGAACTGCTGTGAGGAAACTCGTTGCCAAGTAACTACTGTTTGTTACACGTTTTACTTACTTCTTAAGAATTTACTGTACACTTCGGTAAAGGTTAAATTAAAATTAAACACTTTTAACGTATTTAAAAGCGTATATTTTATATTATTTTACTAAACGACGTTTTAAACTCTTTACAGTGTACTAGGTGACGGATGTCTATAGAAATGTAAAAAAATATTTTTGCGTTTACTAATGTAATTAATTTTTGTTTCAGGTTTGGTCAAATTAGCGTTGTTAATAAATTCTGTGAAGTAAAACATAAATAAATATTCCCTAATTCTTTCTTGATGGAACATTAAAGCGAAAATACACTAGTCTTAGAATAGAATAGAACTCAAGAAGGGGTCGTGGCCAGCTCACTTCACGTCGCAGGCTCGCTACTTCAGTGGTAGCTTGGAGTGGCAGCAGGCGGACCTGACAGATCCCCTCGGCCATTTTGCTCGTGGCTCTCAGAGTGGTGGCTTGGAGTGGCATCATGCGGAGCGGACAGAGCACCTCGGCCATTTTGCTCGTGGCTCCAGGGGGCAGGGATGGAACGACGGGCATTACGTACTCTCGTGCTAGTTTAGTAACCCACGTTTTTGTTAAAATGACGATAATTACTAAGAAGTGTCATGACATTTGTTTTTTTTTGTATCGATGAAATTTTTTTTTATAACTTAGGTTGTGTTTTCTTATTCTAGAGATTCGTTTAAGAAACAGTTTTGAAGATAAATTTCCGCAAAGTAACGGCTGATTCAATAAACTAGATTTGATCTATATTGGTAATATAAATCAGCTAATTATACGAGTACGAAAAAGCATTACACACTTGTACTACGCGATCAGGGCCAATTTGTCCACGGCCCGTGCTAGGCCTGCTGGAGGGAAAGTGACCCGCATCTTCGTGGGTAGCACTATCTGCAAAGATAAACAACTTACCTATGTTGTCTTGTATCAAGAGACAAGGCAATTTCAACCTTTATGAATGTACTAACTACAATATAAAAATACTGAGTAAAAGAATGTATTGGTTGCTGTTCTTTTTAATTAGAGAGCACACCGTATAAAGGCAACGCCACACCGCGCGACCGCGACTACAGTTTAGGTAAAGTACCGCAAGTTTTAAAGCCCTCGTAGTGGCTCTCACAAGGCGCGCCTTAAACAAGTGGCTTTGAGCGCTAACACTTATCTATGTAGGCTTCAATTGCTTTATATAGCACTACTCGTTGTGCTGGAATGCTGTTTGAATCAGAACTAACTTATTTTATTCTAGAAACCAATATTTACATTTATTATTTTGCTATAAATTAAAATACAATAAACATACATAATATTGTGAATGCGAATTCCGCTTTGAAGCAGCAACAGAGCATTTTTTGTATAGATATAGTTGGAGGGCTGGAGAGTGACATAGGATACTTTTATCCCGGAAAAATGTACAGTTCTTGAGGTAATGTCCACGCGAGTGAAACCGCAGGCCACAGCTTGTAGCACAATAAAATTAGTATTTGAACAGATTACTATTACGAGTTCAGGCTTGTCGAAACTGTTTGGCTCAAAAATAATGTAGTAGAATTATCAAAAGTTGATACAAATCATTGTAGGTAGGTAACCAATTTTACGATAGTAATAATAATGGGTTAAAAGTTCCAATTAGCGTATTCCAGGATCATAGTAGCACAAAAAGCCATTTTAATTTTAATTTCCCGGCGTAGGTTATCAGAGTTTGGTTTGTTTTCGCATCCTAGTACAAATCGAATGTCTCGGTCCGGCGAGCCGCGAGCCGGTCGTCACGGCGACGCTGCCCGCTTGCCAATTAGTGGCGCCACCGTCGCGTAAACTCTGTCCAACTAGTAGTGCGTCAAGAGATTCGATGCGCAGCGTCACCTCGCCTCGCCGTGTGCTCACACCTTTACTGCTCATTACCTGACCGAACTGTAACTAGTTTGGAAGTGTTCATACAAAAAAGAACTATTATTTATGGCGAGCAAGCAACAACTTTAATAAACTGAGCAAACGCACTGACCTTGACCTATTTTGCAGCAGCGCTTCCTCGGCGAGGCGGCAGCTAAGCAGTGAGTTTTTCCTAGCAGACGGTCAACAATCGTAAAATTTCGGGCTTATATTATGTGTATTTTATTTTAAATTATTGCCTACTACCTTGTTATTTCAATTTTAATTTTATTTATTACATTAGAGATTTAATACAAAAATACGTTTGTTGTATGGGGACCTTACCTTTCGTTTTTTTTATTTATTATTTCTTAGTTAATTCATACATATTATTATACATATTACATATTCTGTGAAAATTTCAACTGGCTATCTATTACGGTTCGATAGATACAGGCGATAATACGTAGGACAAACGGACGGACAGACATCGTAGGCTCAGTAATAGGGTCATGTTTTTACCCTATGGGTACGTAACCCCAAAAACCATTGCCAGTACTTGTAAATAATTTCATGATATTTGTATAGACAGACATATTAGACATCCGTCATCTAATCTACCTGATCTCGGACACTACAAATATTACACGCGATACAATCTGTTAAAAGTGTTTAACTTCAATGTTCTTCTTGTAGTTCATCATCAAACATAGTAATGATGAAATATTGATCAATACAATTTGCTAGAGGATGTATGTACGTGGTATACCAACGAGTACATACTACAAATTGTGGTTACCTTATTCAAAATATTCGAATTGCCATCGTGGAACCACATTTCAATTTACCACAAATTCGATCATGATGTTCAAAGCAAATTAAGTCTCTGCAAATTGGAGCATGCGATGCGTGTAGCGCTGACATTAAATTTTATACGTACAACAAACGCGCTTAAAAGTACGCACTTGTATTTATTCTGTGCCCGGAGCACGTTCGGTACACAATCCGATCGTATGCACAATTACGGAAAATATCTAATACTAACGCCGCCGGTCTGTTTAACACGTCTCATTTTTTTCCCGAAAAAAAAACCTTTTGTTAATCCGCATCTTTGCTAAATATCAGATATGACTTGGACAAACGCAAGCATATCACAAGTAATAATATTATACACTCCGCTCCTGTCTTTTGAGATCTAACTACATTTGTGCAAAAATCTCTTACGAACGTTGCTTTGCTTTGACGTTAAAAGCTGTATTACAAAATACGAGTATCTGGAATCTAGATAAACAACTCCCAAATAAAAATGCTCTTCTTTGATAGGGCGTTTGGGACGTCCTTCCATCTAAAACTACTTCTGTCACATCTGACGGGTCTTACAAGAAGGGTAAGTGCTCTAGAAAAACACACCTGCACTGTTCTCGTGTGTAAAGCACTTTAGAGCTAGCTAGACCTCATTTAATCTCCTCATATCTCATTAATGTTAACCTCCACATCCACACTGAACGACAGCCCGACATTTGCATCCACTGGATGCCCGCGACTCTCACAATGTCGTCGGTCCATCTAGTGGGAGGCCTCCCTACGCTGCGTCTTCCGGTTCGTGGTCTCCACTCCAGAATCTTTATTCCTCATCGGTTATCGGTTTAACGAACATGTCCTGTTCATTGTCACTTCAACTTGCAAATTGTAATAACTATGTCGGTGACTAGCTCTACGGTGAATATCTGCGTTCCGGATTCTATCGCGCAAAGAAACTCCGAGCATATCTCTCTCCATTGTCCGTTGTGTGACTCTGAGTTTTTCCAAAAGGCCAGTAGTTAAGGAGCACGTCTCAGTACCATATATCATTAAAACAAACATTTACATAAGGACAAACCTACATTTGCCTTATGCTGCGACTACATTATGAAGATTCGGCGAATATTCGCACTGTCGCGAGAAGTATTCGAGCGAACACGAATAACTGCCGTGGTGTTGTCGGTACATTGAAGCAAATCAAAGGGTTTTGTAAATGGAATCTAGTTTGCCTCAGAATGACATTTGATTGGAATCAAATGTGGACAAAACATTCACCGATGACCGAATAAGTTTTTATCATGACATTCCGACATGTACATAATTATTATGCGTGAAAATGTGACCCCAGCATTATTATAGCGAAGACTAATATTTCGCTGACATCATATCTGAGCCGTAAGTAAAATCTTCAATTTTCTTCGCTGTTTGATACAAAATGGATAAGAAAAGAATCCCGCCGGGATTCCAAGGCCGGATGTCCGGTACATGGAAATGGAAGAGCTTTTATAATGATAGTCTTTTAATGCTATGTTATACGTTCTTTAGTTATGTTACCATTATATAATAGTTCACATACCTAAAAATCCGACTGAATCTCTTTATTTTACTGGGCCAAAACAGGTAAATATGTCGAATCTTTTTAATAGTTTTATTGTCTGTGTATTACACAATGTACAATTGAGTATTAGTTATAATTTGTGCCTAAAATAAGTGTAACTATTATGCTAGCCGTGGTAGCCCATTTGGGAGACCGCTAGACTTGAAAGCGTGAGGTCGCGGGTTCAAACCGCGGGCCCGTACTAATGAGCTCTTTGGAGCTTATGTACGGATTTTCATACCACTGGCTTTTCGGTGAAGGAAAACATCGTGAGGAAACCTGCATACGTACGGAGAAGGAATTCAATGACGTATGTAAATCCACCAACCCGCACTGGGCCAGCGTGGTGGATATGGCCCAATCACCCTTTCGGGGGTAGGCTAAAAGTCCAGCAGTGGACTGTTAAAAGGCTGATTATGATGATGATGATGATGATGATGATTAATGCTAGATGAACCTGAAATATGAACCACGTTCTTTCTCAAATCGCAACTCTACTCTATTATCAGGCCATGTATGTTCACTCACACTCTTCACCGCTGATCTCGACAACAGCCAGTTTAAATCCATCACCAAATTAAACCGCGCTCCTAATCCCGTCTGTAGCCAGATAAGCGGCGCCGCTCCGAGCCGAGGGTCATCCAGACACGTGCCATAAATACAGTTGAGGCGCCTCCTCGGGGCTCCACGTGTGCCACCACGTGTAACTGTAATGAACAACCGTGATGGTTTAAAACGAGGACCTTTCTTTCTTTAATGAATTCTTAGGGTTTCGCGATTATCATTACGGCGGTACTTGTTACTAATTTCATAACATTTGGAAGACATCCGGCATCTAGTTAAGTGTACCTGTGGACTCGAACCACGGAAACGAAATCCGTTGAAAGTGTTTGACTTTACTTTGTGTATTATGGATGCTCCAAAAGTGCTTATAATCGAGAGTAAACAGGGTCCTTCAAAGCAAGCGTACTCCATCTTAGTCTGCTCCTTTGCTTAACATCAAGCGTGGATGGATAAACGCAAGCAATGCAATCTTAATAAAAAAATAAGGCAAAGAAAGTAAAAAGAGTGTTTTTGATGCGTCAACTTAAATGAATGGCTCTACGTTGATTTAATAGAAATGCTAGCTGCGTCATGCAGTTTTAACCGCTATTCCACAAAATAAAAAGTAACAACTCTAGTATGAGTAGGAAAAAAACTTACTAACTTCCGCATTGTTAACATTCATGTGATGTGATGAGATAAAAAATACGGCCCGAATTGACAACCTTCCTCCTTTTTTGAAGTCGGTTAATGAGTCCTGGCTAGCTCTAAAGTGCTTCACACACGAGAACAGTGCAGGTGTGTTTTTCTAGAGCACTTTATTGTAGAACCCTTCTTGTAAGGCCCATCAGACGTAAGTGGCTAAAGTAGTTTTTGATGGAAGGGTGTCCCAAATACCCTAGCAAAGAAAAGCATATTTATTTGGGAGATTTTTGACAAATTGTGTTTAATCCAACAACGTTCAAACATTTGTGTACTTGTTAACCGACTTCAAAAAAGAGGAATTCGAAGAAGTCTGAATTCGTTTTTTTATGTTTGTTACCCCAGAACTGCGTCATTTATGAACCGATTTGGCAAATTATTTTTTTATTTGAGAGGGTAAGGGAAAGAGGAATAAATGCAGATTGGTCCCATTGAAATTTCATCAAAATCGTTTCAGTCGTTTGTTTTGAAATCAAAATATCTGTAAGATTTAATTACTTGGATGACATAATATTGTCATCCAAGTCATAACGAAATTGCGTGTACGAGAAGCAGCCGCGCACGCGCATTCACCTTGAAGAAGACCGCCAAATGCGGTTGAAACTATGGCTTAATCTTACGTGAGTAATTCCCGTGTCATCATTCCATCATCATCATTTCAGCCATAGGACGTCCACAGCTGGACATAGGCCTCCCCCATCAATCTCCAAAAGGGCCGGTTGGAAGCGGCCTGCATCCAGCGTTTCTCTGCGGTCTCTTTTAGGTCGTCGGTCTATCTTATGGGTGGCTGTTCTACGCTGCGCTTACCGATCCGTGGTCTCCATTCGAAAACCTTTCGGCGCCATCGGCCATCTGTTCTGCGTGATATGTGCCCTGCCCACTGCCATTTCAACTTGCTAATCCGGTGGGCTATGTCGGTGACTTTCGTTCGTCTACAGATCTCTTCATTTCTGATTCGATTGAAGACAAAGGTCTTCTGTTGCAAGTGATGACATAGGTACGGCAGTGAAACATGGTTTCTCACTATGGGCCTCATAAGCAAGCTCAAAGTCGCATAACGGGCTATGGAGAGGGCTATGCTCGGGGTTTCTCTACGAGATCGAATTCCCGTGTTATATCAATAAAATATGTGAAAAACATGTCAGTTTCCATAATGAAATTGCGTATGTACATAATTTGAATTGTATTTTTTTAAATTGATAATTTAGTTAGTTTAGTTAGACAGATGTTTCTCGACCAATAATCACACCCACACGTCCGTGTATCGTATCAGGGCAGATAATCGTCGAGTGTGATGGCCGCGATCGAGATGAGATCGAACATAAACATTTACGGGAGTAAACAAACTAGTTTAGAGCCGCCCTCCAGTTACGATCATCTGCCGTTACAGCTCGCGCCGTAAAAACAGCTTCCCACTGGATCAGCAAGATTGATGGAACTAGATACAAATTCAAATAAACTTTCCGGTTTAGAATAGTTATAAAAAAATATGCTCAAGTGGGAACAATTCTGTAGATATGGTAATCTATACTAATATTATAAAGAGGAAAGATTTGATTGTTTGTTTGTTTGTTTGCATTGAATAGGCTCTGAAACTACTGAACCGATTTGAAAAATTCTTTCACTGTTGGGAAGCTACACTATCCCCGGGTGACATAGGCTATATTATATTTTCAAAAAAAATTGGGATCCTTACTAAAACTCCAATAATGTAACCTCCAATAATGTAACTCAAGGTGTAAAAAAATTAGATTTACAATGTTGACTTTGCGTGTTTGACAGTTCTAAGACAGGACAACGTCTGTCAGGTCAGCTAGTAAACTATTCTCTTTGCTATATACTAATTTTGTAAAAAAATAATATTCCTTTTATTTGAATATTGTTTTGATATTGTTTTACTCGTCAGTACACTTTTATCACTGAACCAGCTCGTATGATTTCTATTCTCTACAATGAGACAGATGAACGTTTACACTTGCAGGGAAACTTTGGAGCGACAACATTGTACTAATTTACCTCACACTTGAACACACTTCAGTTCGTGAAGACACAAACGGAGGCGCGGTGGTATATTCTATTATGGAAACTGTCACATTGTTGACACATTTTATTCACACAATAAACGGCAATTATTCACGTTAGATGAAACTGGCTACTAAAACTATAGTTTCAACCATATTCAGCGGTCTATAGTCAGAGTAAGGGGCTTAATCTTACGCAAGTTATTTCCGTTTAATATAAACAAAATACTTCGTGTTATTATTTTAACTTCTTTATAAAATCTTTGTTAAGCTGTTTAGCGTTATAGTAAAAAAAATGTGTTAACTGTAATTGTACTAAGGCATATCTGCTTGTTTGCCTGATCTGATACCACGAATTGAACGCCTGATGTCGCCGCGTACACTTTATCTCGTCATCCATATGTAAAGTAGTTGCATGTGTAACTGTGTAAAGTAAACGGTCCGCTCGCGTGTCCTCTCCGCCCCGCATTATATCACGCAGCCGCCCCCGCCCCCCGCGCCGCCCGCCCTCGGTGTTCGCACAAGTTACAGCTGTATCGCAGGTTAAATAACAGTCACTACATGTCGCGGTCTGCTGCTGTCGTATTTACTTCATTTGCCAAATATGCGGCATAGTTTGTAGTGTGTGCGGTAGTTTGTATTGCTCTGTGTGAAGCTTTTTTGGGAGTATCTCTAGACGACGGAAATATTCGAGAACATCATTGTTAACAACTCTTATTTGAGACCAACCCTAAAATCGCGAAAAAAAGACGTTGTTCCTTGCACTTGCTTAACTGTTCAACACATATTTCTATGGAACAACAGTTATTATTTTTAATCATTAAGTATTACTTGATGTGTTTTTGGAAAGAGCTTCGACTTCGTAATAGAATAGTTGAACGGCATAAGATCCTAATATAAGTTGTAATGAAGTTACAATGAGTTAAGCGACACTCTAAAGTTAAATTAAACAATTAAATCTCGTCAGTTGGAATTCCAGCGCGAGTCCGAGAACAAATCATCAAACAATTAATTACAAAGCGAGCCCTCCCCAGTTATCCCGGGACTATTGTGGGCCCGCGGGGACCACTCGCCCTTAAGAGGGACCGGCATACATAATGCTGTAAATTGACGGACTCGGTGTTTTTAACTTGGAAACAATATAAACAAAAGTCAAACTTGTAATTCACACTGAGCTTAGTCATATTTCATATTTTTTTCTGAAATTCTATCTGAATATTAAGCCACAGTTTTTTTATGTAATAGTAGACATACAAGCGACAGGCCTCCTGATGGTAAGTAGTCACCGCTGCCTATGAACACCTACAACACCCGGGGCATTGGCGGCGCGTTGCCTGCCTTTGAGGACTCTATTCACTCTTCGTTTGAAGCAATTGAGGGTATATTTAGTTCGAAAACTAAACTAAACTAACTACTTCAACTTGCAGATCGTTTATAATATCTATAAGCAAAGAAGGTCTATAGATAGATAGTTCAAACGATATCAAATTTCAAGCAACGTGCCCATTATGCTGGCCGCGTTGCCTCGCTGGATTGCGCTAACTTTCTGACCAAAATACAGGCCAGCATTATATCATTTTTGCAGTGCAACCGTTCTTTATCGATCGCCGAATTTGACAATTGATATCGTCAAATTCGATAAAATTCCATTTGATCGAATTTGACGACCGATAAAGAAAGTTCCTTGAGTTCCTTGCACTGCTTATTTGTTTAAAATTCAATCTCAAGTCAAACAAGGTATAGTTAGGTACATCATATAATTATTGTTTTAAATATTTTACGTGTAAATATACCAGTAAAACAATATAATTGTGCACCAGGTAGAGTGAAAAAAGTACTTTTAAAAACGTTGCATTCTATAACTTACAGAATTGTTTTTCATAAAGTAAAATGATCCGTTCTCCATTCGTTGAATGAGTTCGCAACATGTTTCAAATATCCCAGCCAGCGCACGCAAACAAGGTGTCTGTCCGAGTTTACAAATATCCCAGCCAGCGCACGCAAACAAGGTGTCTGTCCGAGTTTACAAATATCTCAGCCAGCGCACGCAAACAAGGTGTCTGTCCGAGTTTACAAATATCCCAGCCAGCGCACGCAAACAAGGTGACTGTCCGAGTTTACAAATATCCCAGCCAGCGCACGCAAACAAGGTGTCTGTCCGAGTTTACAAATATCCCAGCCAGCGCACGCAAACAAGATGTCTGTCCGAGTTTACAAATATCCCAGCCAGCGCACGCAAACAAGGTGTCTGTCCGAGTTTACAAATATCTCAGCCAGCGCACGCAAACAAGGTGTCTGTCCGAGTTTACAAATATCCCAGCCAGCGCACGCAAACAAGGTGTCTGTCCGAGTTTACAAATATCCCAGCCAGCGCACGCAAACAAGATGTCTGTCCGAGTTTACAAATATCCCAGCCAGCGCACGCAAACAAGGTGTCTGTCCGAGTTTACAAATATCTCAGCCAGCGCACGCAAACAAGGTGTCTGTCCGAGTTTACAAATATCTCAGCCAGCGCACGCAAACAAGGTGTCTGTCCGAGTTTACAAATATCCCAGCCAGCGCACGCAAACAAGGTGTCTGTCCGAGTTTACAAATATCCCAGCCAGCGCACGCAAACAAGATGTCTGTCCGAGTTTACAAATATCCCAGCCAGCGCACGCAAACAAGGTGTCTGTCCGAGTTTACAAATATCTCAGCCAGCGCACGCAAACAAGGTGTCTGTCCGAGTTTACAAATATCCCAGCCAGCGCACGCAAACAAGGTGTCTGTCCGAGTTTACAAATATCCCAGCCAGCGCACGCAAACAAGGTGTCTGTCCGAGTTTACAAATATCTCAGCCAGCGCACGCAAACAAGGTGTCTGTCCGAGTTTACAAATATCCCAGCCAGCGCACGCAAACAAGATGTCTGTCCGAGTTTACAATTACTCTGAATTCTCGGAAGTGGAAACTCACCCGATTCCGTGAAGCTTTATTCGAAATCCACGGTACTGAGAAATCGTACTCTCAGTACCGAGAAATGGAAACACAAATTCTCAGGATCTCGGTAACATAATAATCGGCAACACGTTTAATTATGTTTCTCACTACCAACCTTACTCTATGGCAACAATATGCGCCACAGCGTAAACATAGCGTAACGTAAATGCAGTAGGGACGTGTGTATTCCAGATATTATTATACTATAAGAAAGGGGGAAATATTTTTTCCACTTAGTAAGTACGTGTAATCTACACTCAATATTATAAAGTTTGTATGTTTGTTTGTAGGAGATGAGACTCCGAAACTACTGATCCGGTTGTGTTTTTCCGGTTCGGTTCTGTTTCTGAACGTTTGTTTTAAATGGTTATCGAGACTTATCGCGAAAGTTTAAAGTTATTTTTTATACCAACAACGTGCTAAATATTCGTTATAATTTGTAGTTAGTGTACATTGTTGATTATATGAGGTTTGTGATTCGTGAACCACAAGGGCCACCCTCGGACCGAATGAATATAACGTGAAACTGGAGCCAGATGTTCAATTTCAGTATTTACATTTATTCATCGACATCTGAATATGACGCCGCCGCCGCCCGCCCCCCGCCGTCCGCCGGCAACACTGTAATTCAACACGCTGTACACAGGATCATACCAAATATTGACAGTAAAGCCGCGTACACACATCCTGGAACATCATTGTGACAAGTTTCTTTGACGAATCTCTAGTGTGTTTCCGCTTTAACGTCGCATTAAGTACAATAAAGAATTAGAGCAATTATTTTTGTTTTACTCTACAGAAATATGCCAATGATGCTAAATTAAACTAAACTTGAAACAAATATTAAATATATAAGAAAAACTTTAATGAATTTTTACGAAAAAATTACAACAGAATTTACGGGTAGTTCGATAAAATGGATTCATTTCCCAATTCTCCACCTTTAGAGGTAGAACATTTTCGCCAAAATTAAATAGACCACACTTTGACTTGACACACAAACCGTTACATTAAATAAAAAAGTCTTATTAAGTACCTCCTTTTTTGAAGTCGGTAAAAAATATGAAAAGCCTTTGAGCGGCATTTTTGTCGGATCTATTTCGCAAACGGATAAAAAATCCATATCTGATGTCTGATCAAAAATTATGTACCAAACCTTACCTTTATTTTGACCGAGGAAAAAAGAGGAGGTTCTCTAGTTGTCGCAAACATTATTTTGACTAAATCTTTTTATATATGTCAGCGCGTTGAAGTATTAGCACTCGGCGCAACTACCGTCGGATAGTTTTTAAGGCTTAGATTATGTAGGTAGGCGTCACCTAGCTTTGTTTTGGTGGACTAGTGATAGAGGTGGCGCCGTCACTGGTGTAACGCTGCAGTAACTTACTCTGCTGAAGTTCGTTGTGAAGTTGTGTCGTTGACAACCAATCAGAGTTTAGTAAGTTGGTATACCGTCCGGCAGAGGCGCTAGTGAGCGCGGCGCGGCGGACACGTGCGCGAGGCTCGGTGGAGCACACTTATACTTTGGTGTCTGATTTGGGATTGTCACTTTTTGAGGTTAGGAATTGGAATTGTTGGTTGGAGGGTGGTAGCGTTCGTTACAAGGCGGAACACCTTGTCCCCAAGTAATTTTCAAGTAATTTGGATATTGTAATTAGTAATCATAGCGCTTCGAAATAAAAACTGTATCAATGTACGTGCGATGTCTCATTCTCCTCGGCCACTATACTCACGCCATAGAAACAAGATTAATCTGATGAAGATCGGCCATCCACCGACCGGTGCCCCCGCCTCACGCCTCCAGGCTCGCCCCGTCATATATATATTTTTGTACGACCGCGCATTACTTTTTTACTTAGCAGATGACTGTTTTAATAAAATACCTATTTAGTGATACGTCACATTAGAGGATGTAATCTAATATCTTTTCCATCCCCACTTTTCAAAGTACATGTCGCCATGTTTTTTTAAAAGTTTCCGCTTCACAGCTCCTCGCTAGGATTCCCCGTGCCTGGGCCGGCTTGGAACACACACAAAGCCACGAACAACCTACACCCAGAGCAGATATTTGATTCAATCATTCAAACATCTGCCTGGCCAGGAATCAAACCCGGGACCTCTTACTTATGAGACAGAGGTGCTACTGAGCCAAACCGATCGTCATTTATGATGACGTCGCCGGCTCAGTGACCGTCTCTGAACTTACAGAAAACTATCGGCACCTCGGTTATCAAATTCGGTTGAGTCGTACAGGCTGTTGGTTACATACAAGTAATGCCATATCTTTTGCTGTACGGGAAACGAAACTAGAACTACGAACAAAGGGAAAGTTTTTTTGATTATTAAAAGAAACGAGTTAGAATGCATACCAATAGAAGAGCGCTTGCGGTATTGTTTGTTGTGTTTGCGACCACAGAACAAGTTGGCTTTGCACGTTTCATTACACATTCTGTTACAGATAGTCTGTACGCAGCTTAATTCACTTTGAGAGGGAATTCGACGAATTTTCGAATGCAGTTTGCTTTGTGTGCGGATGTTGGATATCAAATATTTAACGCAATCGGCACTCGCCTCGGGGTATCGCATCAAACGAAATATAAACGAATCAAACTTGTGTCTACGTCGGAAAATACACAAAAGTTTTCCAAATACTTTGTGATACTTTTCTACTAGGTGTTTGATGCACATCTCATCCATCGTCATTCAACCTGTTAATAAATGAAGATCGTTAACACACCAGCCAGAAAAATGAGAACTGGCTCTCAAGTGATGCTGGCGGAACGCAACAACCACAACAGTCTTTTAAAAATAATAGGCTTGCGTTTGACTACTAATTCGCCTGATGTTAAGCAATGATGCGGTCTACAGTGGAGCACGCTTGCCTAGAAGAAACCGATTCACTCGTGATTTGAAGACACCCAGATTGTAACTAATTCGGAACAATTCAGGCAGCGCATTTCATAGATTAACAGTTCACATAATAAGAATTTATAAGCGATCTACGCTACAAGGGCTACGAGCTACACCATAAGGGTTGCGAGCTACGCTACAAGGGTTACGAACTACGCTACAAGGGCTACGAGCCACACCATAAGGGTTGCTAGCTACGCTACAAGGGTTACGAGCTACGCTACAAGATCTACGAGCCACACCATAAGGGTTGCGAGCTACGCTACAAGGGTTACGAGCTACGCTACAAGGGCTACGACCTAAGCTACAAGGGCTACGAGCTACGCTACAAGAGCTACGAGCTACGCTACAAGAGCTACGAGCTAAACTACAAGGGCTACGAGCTAAGCTACAAGCGCTACGAGCTACGATACAAGGGTTACCATATACAGTACAAGGTGTACGAGCTACGCCACAAGGGCTACGAACTACACGACAAAGATGTGAGCAACACCGTGAGATTTACACTTTTTATAAATTTTAGACGAAAAAACATAATAAAGCTCAATTTTCCACAACATTGATCGGCTTAATTACCGACAGCTCATCATACTTGTATAACACGAACAAGATAATTGGAAAATAGTAATTAATAACGAACAGGTAATAATAAATTCACTCCGCGTTATTCATTTCAATTAGTAAACTGGAATCTTGCAAGAAATTCGCCGTTATCTAACATTTTACCTTAATTTAAACATTTATTACAAGCAATTTTGAGCCGTATTCCGTCTTGCTTATTGTAAAATAAACCAGATTTATCGGTGCTATTTTGAGCCTTATTTGTTTCTGTTAACGTTAATTTCTCGAGGACTGTTTTGGAGAAGGCAATTAATAAATCCGTTAATCGCTGTGAATTAGCGTTTAACTACAGGGTAGATAATCTACAGAGGAACGGTTCCCTAAAGCATTCAAATATAGATTCTTCAGTACATGCGCAGCGATGTGAGCGTTTAATGACGGCTCTCCGACTCCAGGAACTTCTTAGTCTCTCGTTAGTGACATCGTTTTGTGATGTTGTCGAACTGAACAACGAACACATCGAGTGAAAGGTTGTTTAGATGATTTTCGTGAAAATCATCGCGTTTAAGTAAATACACGTCTAAAAATGTATTCTTCTAAAATATATCAGGCTTTTGTCATTGGACTCGGCAAAATGCGCGAAGCTTTTGCTTCTTGAAATGCTTACAATTTTTTAGCCAGTACGTGACTCTGTCGTTTTAAGCACAATTTACAAACACGCACGCATCACTTGTAGAGTTGCGCGTATTGTAGAGCACCTACAGATTTGTGATGGTGGTGCTTTACCTCTGTAGATGTTCTAATCGGTGTTGCAACTGAAGGAAGAGCTTTGGGGATGGTCCATTATCTTCTAATATCTATGGTTAATATCGCGTAATATTAAACTTAATTGGCCGAGCGAAGCGAAGTCTACAGGGACAAATAGGCTGTATGCATGTTTGTGAGTTTGTATATTTGTTCAACGATAGCATGCATACCGTTGATCCGATCTTTATAAAATTGTATGCACTAGTAGTTTGATCTAAAAAAAGTTTTAACTATGAACATAACCAGTATAAATGTGAACTCTGTAACTCTGTCTGTCTGAGTGATGTGTAACTCTGTCTGTTCATCTGTCACCAATTCACAGCTAAACGGCTGAACTGTTTTCTAGTGATTAGCCCCATACTGACCTCGCAACCTCTATATCTTTGCAACCTATGAAATTTTATTTATATGCATATTTGAAAATTGCGTTGGTAGGAACTACTTGCCTACTAAATTTCGTGAAGATCGTATCAACGATACGCAAGTTATCGTTGAACAAATATACAAACATACATAGAATATACATACATACATACATGGGGCCAGCATTTTGGGAACAGTTCCCACTGGTAGCGGTTTGATAGAATGATAGTTAGGTTTTAATTTGTTGTTTTTTTTTTTTAATAATAGAGTAAAGTAATATACTTTCTAGTCAATATGCATACCTTAAATAACATGTTTTAGTGCATCTTAAATTACATGTAGTACATATAACTCTGTTAGGGTATGGCAACAGTAAGAACAGAACGGTCTATTTGTACATCGTCCAAATTACCCTTGAAAAATTCTTCCAGGGTGTAGTAACATTTAGATTTATTTGGTAGTTTATTTTGATGGGCAAGTGCCTTAATTAACTAAACAAAATACAAGCTAATACTGACCCTACAAATACAGTTAGACTGCCCATACACCGTTGAACGTCTAAAGACCATCCAAATGCTCAAGCCCACTACCAGTTGGCAGCGTTTAGTTACTTTACCTTATTTACCAGGAGATTATTGAATATTTTTGTGGCCAGAACTATGAATCACTAGATTAAACTTCGGTTCAATAAGTTTATGTCTATATTGCGCTCTGATTTTGCGCGGATAGTCGATTTTTACAAATTTTTCATTATATTCTTTCCTTCAGATATACTTTTTATCCCAAAAATGCAGAAATACCATAAAACTATCAATTAGTTCACTTAACAAACCTTCTTCTAAAGCATGATAACTTAAATTTTAGTGCTGAAAAGGTGCTAAAACATAAGCAAGATTATGTAAGTGCTTGTACATAACATAACTACAATTCCAGGGCCTTTTAATGCATAATCGTGTTTGAGCTCGAGTTACCTTTAATTACGTTAACAAAGCATCGACGGTGATACAATAATCCTCTTACCGGCGCCTTTGTTCCGGACCGTTTGATGTGTGCCGCCTTTGTTACGGACGGACCTGTTATTACCGAGGTGAGTTTACAGTTTTGTGCTGCACACTACTGTGTTATCGCCGGTTTTACATTCTAATAATCAAAATATTAATATATTTTTTTTACAGTTTTTACCTGAGCTTGCCAAATTATGATATTAGTTGATCATACTTTTTGTTATAATCCTCAGTTCCGACTAATTACACTAATATTTTAAACGCGATAATATTTTTTGTCTGTAAGCATCAAGCTGAACGTATTTGGATGAAATTTGGAGTAAGGTGTCTTGTACCCTGAATTACGCAAGTGCTAGTTTTTATCACGAAAAAAATAAATCCTATTGATAGCCGGTTAGACGAATGTTTCCGAAATTTGTGACCACTTTTTGACACTTGAACGCCAAAAACAAGGGGGATGAGTTGCTTTCTCCCTCTACGGGGATGAGGCTAATAGCTTTTAGCAGTCACCCATTTGCTGAACGTGGCTGCACTATCGCAGCTGTCCCTTCATCAATAGGGCCTCCATGCCGTGGGTTTGTGAGTGACGAAGAACATAAATAACTTGCACACCTCAAGTAAATGTTATATATTATCAACTAAGTACGGTACGTGCTTTAATTTTGCGAACGCTGTAGCAGCAATCCTTTTACCTTCCGCCTTTGTTACGTTCCATTTTACGTTCTGTTTATACCTTTGTTACTGTGGGATGGATAGTGTCCGTCAGTTTACAGTGAAATGCTTTAAGCTTCATTGTAACATTACTACTTACATAATTATTAAGTTTACGAGGTGACCCCTGCCGGACTAAAACTGAAATTGTATTTGCAAGGCTTGGCGTACAAAGCCGCGAGTATTTAACTAGAACTAGAGACTATCTGCTTTTGCTATTTTTTCTTCATAGAACCAGTCTTCTGTCTTCGTTCTCATATCTTCTTGTCTTCTTTTAGCTGTGGAGGATAGAGTCGGAGAGAGCCGCGTGTGTCTTATGATAGATTATCAGCCACACTACCAATAAGAGCACACGCAAGGCTCACCCACACTCCAGCAAGCTTCTGCTATTTCTTCTTCTTAAACGGGTAACTAAAGCTACATTTTGCAATTAATGACCTGAGATGAAGTGGCAAAAGTTGTGAGGAATTTTTAGTTAATGCTTAACATAAACGTATGTAAGGGATGAAGGAATGGAAGGATGATGAGGGAAGGGTAGTCGAAAGCGAGACTTTTTCAGGTTACTGCAATAATAAAGTTAGTTAAAATAACTACGAGCTGTTGTTACTAGCCTTATAACTAGCCCCGAACTGAGATCTCGTAGCCCCTATATCTACGGTAGCCGGACATATATTGCTCATATTCGAAATTCAAAATTATACTGAAATTAACTACTTACTTAAACGTGGTCTCTTACTATGGGCCTCATAAGCAAGCTCAAAGTCGCACAACGAGCTATGGAGAGAGGGCTATGCTCGGGGTTTCTCTACGAGATCGAAGCAAAAATGAGGAGATCCGTAGACGAACGAAAGTCACCACCGGATTAGCAAGTTGAAGTGGCAGTGGGCAGGGCACATATCACGCAGAACAGATGGCCGATGGGGCCGAAAGGTTCTGGAATGGAGACCACGGACCGGTAAGCGCAGCGTAGGACGTCCACCCACAAGATGGACAGACGACCTAAAAGAGACCGCAGGGAAACGCTGGATGCAGGCCGCTTCCAACCGGCCCTTTAGTAGATCGATGGGGGAGGCCTATGTCCAGCAGTGGACGTCCTATGGCTGAAACGATGATGATGATGATGATGATGAACTATTTGCCTACAAAATTTACTGAATATGTTTTCAACGATACTATCATGGAACAAACATACATAGAAGCGCAGACTTGTCCAGTTAGAATCTGAAACTTATCTTCGCTCTGTATGAACCTGATAAAACTCCGTCTTGTTACTCAAAAACCGGTAATTGTTGTGACATTTTGTTATATTTTTGTTAAACTTAGTGATACTTTGTTGTTTTTTTTTAATATTTTATTGGTGTAGGTGGACTTAATATTAAATAAATAAAGGAACCTTAATAATTTGGACGCGACTGAAGCGTATAATAGGGACCCCGAAAACGAGTACTTGTTCCTTGATTACGAGTTTCCTCTCCCACATATTTTTTTCTCACTATATGAAAGCCTCCATTCGACTGATAAATCAGCACCGGAAGTGGTCAGCCGGAAAATACGTCGCCAGATAGCGCGAGAAAAGTTGGTAAGCGGCGGCAAATCGTCCCTGATTCCAGCAACGTCGTTATAACGGCGTTAGGTAAGCTCTGTTAAGACCTGTTTTAGTGTAATAGATTGACGGCTCGGAGATTTCTCGTTGAGCATTTTTCCAGCACATACGAGAGATTTCTCTATTCAGCTGTATTTTGTGTCATCATCATCATTTCAGCCGTAGGACGTCCACTGCTGGACATAGGCCTCCCGCATGTATTTTGTGTAGACCCTACTAATTATATCTCCGGTATTATTTTTATTTTTAAAATCCTCGGATTTTTGTGATATTTTAGAAATAACCTACGCTATTTTTGAGAAAAGAAATAAACAAGTCTTGGTGGCAATTAAGTATTGATGGAATAAACTGGAGGCGACGTCGCGTCGATTGAAGAGCTGGAAACCACTGTTCAAAAAAGAATGTTTAATTTAATTAGTATGTTATATAGTTCAGGTTTTACTCATGTTATGTGTTTCGCCTGACTTTTTAACCGACGTACAAAAGAGGTTCTAAATTCGTTTTTATTATCTTTAGAACTCCTTCACATATAAACCGATTTGGAAAATCATTTTGTATAGAAAGGACATACTTTCATATTGGTCACAGAAATTTCATCAAAACCTGTTTAGTAGTTTGGTTTTAAAATCAAAATAACTGGAAAATTCTGTTACTTGGATGACAATATGATAATCCAAAGAACCGAAATAGTGTATTTTAGTAATTTTGTGAAGTCGGTTTTTTGAATTGATAATTTTTTACTTTGACGCTATTTCATGAGTCTTTTTTCGTGTCACGACGTAATGTCGACTATATCGACGATATTACAACAACACGTCGAGAATGAAAGCAATGCCAGTTGGCTATGATTTTTTAATTGTTCATCTGAATAATTGTATTGTACAAGAAACAAATGAACAGTAAACGTTGACGTCACAAAATTCCATCAAAATTCAAAATGCAAACGAAATCGTCCAAAAACAGCGTGACGTGTAAAGAACGTCAACTCCCTCAACTGCCGACAACTGAATTATTCATACTTCGCTATTCATTACATTTTGAGAGCAGAATTAATCTGCTGCTCAAATTGACTCCGCTCTGTATATAGACGCACGGTTTGTCTTGAACCAAAACGCTAGAAAGAGAAACTTTGGAATTCCGTGTCGGTGAAACGTTAAATAATACTCCGTCTTTTTGTTCTCTCAGCCCAAATCAGCTCTGAAAATTGTAAGTGCCATATCATTCAGATTTATTGGTTGCTAGCTGGTGAGACGTTGTCCTGTCCAAATTTAAATAGTTTGAGTCATATTTTTGAGTACATAGAAAAAAGCTCTTTAATTTTTTCCTAAATATTCCGACATCCTGTAAAAATTTTCTTTACCTTAAAACCTTATTCAAATTATAGATTTTATTCAAACAAAATAACAGAATCGTTCCAGCCGTTCTTAAATGATGTGTTTTCCAATGGATAGCAGTTATTTTTTATTTATATAGATTTACTAGCTGTTCCCCGCGACTTCGTCAGCGTAGACTTTCATATAAACTTTCAACCCCCTTTTGTCATCCTTAATTCGGCCCTTTCGTAAAATCTTCTCTTCTTAGCGGACCTCTACACCCCATAAGGAATGTACCTGCCAAATTTCAGCTTAGTAGGTCAAGTAGTTTTCGAGATTCGTGTTTAATGAGTGAGTGAGTGAGTGAGTAGATGAATTTTGCTTTTATATAAATAGATTGACTTGACACTGTCTTGAGGTCATAACTTCATAAAAGCATTTGTAAGAAAGTTACTTGCTTTTTTGACCATCTAAAAATCTCCTTAATTTATGCAAGATCGTCTAAGCCCAGGTACATTTAGATATACAAAAGTTAGATCATACTAACATGAAACATTTGTTCCTAAGGTCAAGAGCAGATTCCACACGGCGCAGAGCCCTCGGGAAATATGCGAGAAGGTAGGTCGTGACATTTGTCTCGAGGCGCGGCCCAGTGTGACCTAGGGCTTATCTCAGATAAATTGAGGTTCTGTTCCAAACAAATACGTTTTGAAACAAACTGTTATTTGTCTGTTACAATGTGTCAGTTGTGAGAGTTGTCTCGTTGACGATTTACCTGTAATTTATACGTATATTTCACGTAGGTGAATGATATTACAAAAGTTTTGGGTATAATTGTAACTGGGTATTAGAGTGGGTGGCATAATGGATCGAAATATTTCGGATACGGAGAAATAACCATTTGACCTACGCCCACTGTATCACCATCAATACCTTACCAATTTAACAGGAACTTTCTATAGAAGTTACTCATGAATTCACTCATCAACAACGAAAGAGAACTTTATATATGTAACTAAATTTTACGTAACGTTATTGAGCTCTATGATTAATAAGTATCGGTGAGCTGAAGGTCCGAAGCCTATCCTAGAGCCCAGGATTTAGTGCCCGACCCAGTCTGACCCAGACCTTACGTTCCCAAATCAAAGTTGTTTATCGACGTGGAATGTATACCCGTGTTATTGAAATTTCGGGTCAAATGGTTCGAGAACTTTCCGTTTATTGCCCACATTTTCAATAATACATAATGGAAACACGACGAAAAAGACTTTATGACTATTTGATACCTTTGTTAGGTTGAAAATTGATTTTCACATTTGAGACCATTGAGAGGAAGTCTAAATTTAGTCGACAGGATATTAATTTTAATACGACTTTAAAATGAGGAAAATTTCAAGTGTATAAGTGAATTTATGTAAATTTAAGTTTCAATTGTAAACCAATTTCAATGATTATTTTATTCACGAATATTTTCGAATTAGTTAATCCATGTTTTTTAATCATAATCTTGATTAAAAAACATGAGTACAATATAATTCCACTAGCTCATTGAGTACGTGACAACTGGTAGTAGCAATTATTTTTATTTTTTTTAGATTTTTAACGGTCTATAGCTTTGGTCTATAGGTTTTTTCTGGTATGTCTTTTGAACTGTTTTTTTACATGTATCTATCAATCTGGTGTCAATAAAATATTATGAACTATTTAGATGTTTAGTATTAGCTTGTATTTTGTTTAGTAGAATGGTCTATTGAACAAAATACAACATTCCTTTTATGTAATATCAGATATTAAAAAAAATAATTGTAAAAGTTGACAAAGGGCACGGAACCAGGTGTCCGTGGAGAATAAAATAAACAATAAAAAAAAAAAATACAAACGTACAAAATGGTTGTCAATTTAAAAAAAATTTGATTGTTAGTTGATTCGACAATATCAATACGTAATTATATTCAGGCACTTACTAATTTTGAAAGTTGTTTTTTTTATATTGAAAATGTGCAACTTAATTTGTATGTAATTTCTGGTGTGAACAATAAATTGTTGTATAAACTGTTTTAGCAACCGATCTAAACATTAAAATAGAAAATCCCCAACCGTTACTTCAATATTAACTAACGTAAGTTACAGCCTATCGATATCTGTACACCGAGACCCGCATTGTCGCCGAATGGAAGCGAGCCCGCTGGATATTATTCCATCTGTGGCACGGACCGATAGCCATTCACTAGGACAGACGAAAAACTCCGAGATGTTTTATGAATAGACTCGTTTATTGGGAGCTATCTGTTGAACGAGCGGTTTATACCGGCTATTGTTATTGTACTAGCTATGCTATACGTTTTTCCCTATTTCTTGCCCGCCATTGAGTCATTCCTAAGAATTGGTACGAGAAGATACTTTATATAATACAATTCGAATTTATTTTGGCTATTTGTGTGTAGATCAGTTGATAAAAGAGAAAATTACTCTGCGCTTATTTTTGATTAAATTTTAGTAATGTCATCATAATAAAAATGTGTTATTAGCATAATAAGCTCATATCCTTTTCTCCTAGTGTAATATAACTAAATTATAATATATATAACTCCCTCAAGGGTGTTATTTGAGATAATATTAACCACGGTAGCTGCTAAAAACGTTTATAATGCAAAACGGAAAATAACAATCGTAGCACTACGACTGAGCTACGAATATACGTGCTACGACGCTACGTGCTACGGAGCTACGAAAACTTGATTTGAAATTCTATTCCATAGATTTCGAATGCAAAGTTTTCCGGAATATAATATAATATTTTCCACATATTTCGATATGAATACAATTATATGCTCACAAAGACTTTAAGCTACCAACACCGCTGTCTTACGTCGGGGCATGTCACCCGTTCAAAACACTCTGTTTATCCCAGTGGCGCTTGAAAAATCGTTGTCTCATTATGAATTCTGTTTTCGTATTGAAAACGAACGAAATGAGAGTAATATCGTTATTCGTTCGCGTTTGTAGCGCTGACTTGGAAAATTTTAGTGTAAATCTGAAAGAAAATGGTCAAAGATCTAAATCTAAACGAAAATGGTCGGAGTATGGCGCCCTCGTTATTTTCTTTATATTATTAGAATGAGACTCGTTTATATAGTACCAGGTCTCTTTATATGTATCTCCGTCCTGTTACGATAGTTAAAGGTCTCTCATTGTAATGGTTTTCGGATTCATATAGATCCTTGTCCTGGTTACATTTGTTATATCACTCAGTTGTACTCACCTGGCGCGCCATTCAACTGGTGTCCATACATGTGTTACTTGTCACGTGTCCAGCAGAGGAGTCGACCTTCCACTGAACGAACCCGCAACCCGCGGTAAGCGTCTGCTTACCTGTGGAAGAATGATAAAAAAATATTAACAAATACATAGGGAATGTGTTGATTAAAAATTATTGTCGGTGCTTGTAAATAATTTCATAACATTTGTATAGACATCCGTCATCTAGTCTACGTGTGATCTCGGACACTGCAAAGTGTTCGAAACGTCAGGAATTAAAATAATGTAAAATACACGTGATACAAGCGAGTATGGCAACACCCACTTACAGAACTAAGATGGGAGGCTGGGTTGTGGCGCCAACGTGGAAAAAACATGTCGACTCGTTGGATTATTTTCCAAAACTTGTGTATTTTCGAGTGTTAATGTGTACTAAATGGTGAATTATTATTAATTAAGTGTTCGTAAACGTGCTCGAGTTTGGAAAGTGAAAACATGTCTTTTCGTGTTGTTTCCAAAACTCCATAGGAGCCTCTTGTAAAGTCTCCACCACTTTACTGGGCATAAGTTTGACTTGACCATGACTTACTTTGCTTCTCTCTGACTGTGACTATGACTTGTTTGACGCTATTAATACTATGCAAACTTGTTTTGTTTTGGCTTTTGTTCAACAGTGGACATTTAATGGCTGTTGATGATGATGATGACACGCGATACAATCTGTTAAAAGTGTTTAATTTCAGTGAAGTTTTCGCCTAAGAAAAAAGTTGTTTTCACTTTTATCACTGTACTGTGCTTCAAAAAAGAGGTCTCAATTCGACTGTATTTTTTGTGTGTATGTTACGTGATATTTTCGCCGTTTGTGAACTGATTTTCAACCCCCGACGTAAAAAGAGTGTTATAATTTTAACATGTGTTTGTGTGTCTGTCTGTAGCAACATAGGTCCAAAACGGCTGAACCAATATTGATTTAGTTTTTTGATTGAAAGGTGACTTGATTCTAAAAAAATATCTGAAAATCTGATCAGCCGTTTGAAGATTATCAGCACATTTATCGTTTTCTTTATGGACGATGTTAGTAGAGATGCGTGTTTAGGTAGTTTATGCGCACTTTAGGCGCATTGTGATGTATCATTCCGAGATTATATCGTTTGTGACGCGGTTTCCATGTTAAAGACATAAACTCGGTCTCGAAGGGACGGAATGTAAGGATGGAACGAGTCAGCGTAAAACAATCCTTTGGGAACAAATAATTTGCGTAAATACGGATAGCTTATGAATAGGTCGAGTAGAAACCCGCTTTTAGACTACAGTTTCTATGAGCTCAGGCTACTTTAATGAAATTCAGTGATGATTTTTGCTCGGATTTGTTTGCATAAAAAATAATTTCTTAAAACATATCTATTCAGGTAGCCCGTCCTCCAAAGCACCACAACTTATCTTCAGCTGTTTGGACAGTGCTGATTTCGGCAAAAAGTTAATTATTATTTCATTTATTTTCTTTTCCATTTCGGGTCTAGTCCGGACATTTGAGAAGCGATGGAAGCCAACACCCCAAGAGGCACCAGAGGTTCAATATAAAAACAATTATTCTTATCATTATGTTCAATAACCTATCTTCTTTCAATTTTATGATGCTTCAACCAACTGTAGGTATTTCACAAAAGCAAATATACAACTGTTTTCATACATCACATAGCTTCTTGAATGACAAGAAACTGTAAGCCGTACATGTTGGTATTCCTTTGTATCGCGGCCAGTTTGCGGCCGGTGTCGGGCCGTTTGCGGCCGCCAGCGGAGCAGGAAGTGGCTTTGTGCCGTGTCCCGCAGGAAGACGTGGGAGATATCGGATACCGTGCCGGTGATTCTTTATATAAGGCTCGTTTTCTCGTTACGAGACTTCTAAGATATATTCCTTTTCAGAATGTCAAAGCTAACATTGAGGGTTTTACATCGATTTAATAGTAGGTTTTTAAAATATATTTAAATTGTAATCATTTTCAATTACCAGTTTTTTACTCATCTTGGCATCGCACGTGTTACTAACCTCCTAATTAAAATGCAAAACTCCACTAACATCAAACAAATAAATCATATAAATAAAATTAAATACCTATCAAGGCATTTACATTTTCACGTACTTCCATATGTCCAATATTCATACCCTCATTAGCTGTGTATTTTGCAGTGATCAGATCACGTTTGTACATCGCTCAGTCCTGGAAAAGGTCCAATCAGCATATATTTACACACGAGTGTTTAACACGTTTCTATCTGACCTCACCCTGCCCGGGGTGAAATCCCCTACCTAATATAAATGAAAAACGGTGTTTGTCTTTCTTTGACATCAAGAAATTCAACGTAATTTATAACCGATGAAAGGAGGTATTCAATTCGACTGTATTTTTATTAGTATGTTTGTTACGCGATTACATCACCAACTAAATTGATTTTGACCTTTTTATTTGTTTGGTAGGTCATACTTCAGAGGATATAAATTTTATCAAAATTGATTTAGGGCTTTTTGAAAAACACAACAAAAACCAAAAATATATACACAGTTGGTGACGTTTTGGTTTGTGGTTCTCTTTAACAAAAGCTTTGATGAGAACTTTCAATCTCTGTTTTAAAAGTAATTTTTCTACTTTTTAGTTTAAGTTTGTACATTTAGGTATAGTATAGTAGTCGTTTTTTTCTTCTAAAAATAAACTTTAATTAGGGGAGCAAAGAGTAATGCAAGGATCCTTTATAAGGATTTTGATACCATCAACATACATCAGTAGCAAAACGTTTAACTACTCAAAACATATAATTAGTAATTCGCATTATGTAGTTTTATTATGATTTGTCGTTTTATGAAATAGGGCCCTGTACACGTTAAATGCGCATATCTTATACAAATACAAATATCTTTATTTACCTTAAAAATTCTTCAATTAATCTTCAACTTCAACTTTTGTTCATGGCTTATGTACGGTGATGTACGGTATTGCCGCAACATATTCTCGTATCAAAACATTCAACTAACAAAACGTCTATATCAGAGTGACAGATGTATTAATGTCACAAATGTCAAAGATCATGTTGTTAGCTTTTCAGCCAAGAAATCATCTTTTAAACTGTTTTACACACAATTCGTTTACACTTGTTATCGCTTCGAGGTTCGAGCAAAGAAAGAGGGTGATTGCAATGCAACCGCCACTTATATACTGTGTTCGTTGGCAGTCGACAAAAGACTGTCAACTGTCAACGAACACGTGTGAACTTCGCCAATACAGTTTCATTATAATGGTGTTGTTAGTTCATCTATACATTAAATGATTAAACTAAAGTTGTTTTACATTCGGCCATCCGACTCAATTACACGTCCTCGTGTATACGTGTCATGTATTATTTGATAATAGACATTATACGTGTTAATTAAATGTGTACTTTACAATCTTATTTTGAAGTCTTATACTATCGTTTTATGTTACATAATATCAGAATGCAACTGCATACTGAAAAGCACATCATATCAGACTAAAACCGAATCTGGTTTAGTTAAGTCAGTACGCAACTGCGTACACTGTCTCTTACGCAACTGCGTACATCGGCTCTTACGCGACTACGTACACCGGATCTTACGCAACTGCGTACAATGTCTCTTACGCAACTGCGTACATCGGCTCTTACGCGACTACGTACACCGGATCTTACGCAACTGCGTACAATGTCTCTTACGCAACTGCGTACATCGGCTCTTACGCGACTACGTACACCGGATCTTACGCAACTGCGTACAATGTCTCTTACGTAACTGCGTACTGGAGGCTCCGCTGCAGGCTCAGCTGGCAGGTTCGACGGCAGGCTCAGCCGCAGGCTCAGCCGCAGGCTCGACAGCAGGCTCAGCCGCAGGCTCGACAGCAGGCTCAGCCGCAGACTCCGCGGCAGGCTCCACTGCAGGCTCCGCTGTATGCTCCGCCGCAGACTCGACCGCAGGCTCGACAGCAGGCTCAGCCGCAGGCTCGACAGCAGGCTCAGCCGCAGGCTCGACAGCAGGCTCAGCCGCAGGCTCGACGGCAGGTTCAGCGGCAGGCTCGACAGCAGGCTCAGCCGCAGAATCGGCGGCAGAAATTTGCATATATAACAATAAGTACACTAATCGGATATATAATCTGAAGAACTTTTAACATGAGCACAGTTATTTAGTAATTAGTATTAAATTAATCATTAGCAAAGAAATTATAATCAAGAAAACGCAAGGAATAAAACAGCCACTTTGTACAATAACTATTAATTAGGGCTCTAAAAAAAACATGACTAGCAAACAGGTTTTGAACCACTTAACAAAAGACAAATTACACTCTGTGGACATGGGAAAATAAGAAGACATCTGTAACTTATTAATCCCGATTCTGATTTGTTAGCTTTTCAGCCAAGAAATCATCTTTTAAACTGTTTTACACACAATTCGTTTACACTTGTTATCGCTTCGAGGTTCGAGCAAAGAAAGAGGGTGATTGCAATGCAACCGCCACTTATATACTGTGTTCGTTGGCAGTCGACAAAAGACTGTCAACTGTCAACGAACACGTGTGAACTTCGCCAATACAGTTTCATTATAATGGTGTTGTTAGTTCATCTATACATTAAATGATTAAACTAAAGTTGTTTTACAATGTTGAGATACAAGTGGATTTCGCCTCCGAAAAAAATTTGATTCACAAAAGAAATGAATGAACGCAGGTGAAACCACAGAGCGCCGCTAGTGTAAAATGGGAAAACATCTCTATTCCGGTCACGGGCGACCCACGCTCCACGCTGGACGGGTCGGGATATTAAAAATATAAGCACAGAATAATGTAAGCGGAAGCTTACAGTATATCGAAGCTTGAGATTTCTTTGCTTCTAGTGTTTTCATATCACGAGTGAATAAGCAAGTGTGCAGAATTAATAAACTGGAAAAGTGCGAGTAGGGCTCGCGCACTGAGGGTTCTGTACCACCACATAAATTGATAATTACTAAAGTACAAAAAAGTAGAGCAAAAAACGGACATCACGTCACCCATCCAAGTACCGAGCGCGCCTGACGTTGCTTAACTTCCGTGAACAGAAATTAGTGACCGACTCACACTTGGCCAGTATTTAATATTTGTTTGTTTTATTTTAGAGTATGTACTACAATCATGCTTATCAGTAACTCGGTATATGAATGTGTGCGTATCACAATTCTTTGTTACATTTCAAACTGTCTTCGCAAATAGTGTGATAAATACGCGGTGTGTGGTCGATGCTGACGTCAGAACCAACCGTACATACGAACATGACGTGAGAAATAGTTCCAGTCGTGGGTTCAGTGGACATGAGAGGTCACGTCCTTATATCAGTCATGTCTGTCTAGAGAGGTATCCTTCCTAACAAAACGAATAGGTTTGAGGAATGTTTTCATGATTTTCCCTCCCTATGTATTACCTACATACCTACACTACCTACAATATAAAGTAAAACTTGTATCCATCGTCGTAAGTGGATTTACATTACCCACGAATATACTCCTAATCTATACTATAATAATAATATTATAAAGAGGAAAGATTTGATTGTTTGTTTGTTTGCATTGAATAGGCTCCGAAACTACTGAACCGATTTGAAAAATTCTTTCACTGTTGGGAAGCTACACTATCCCCGGGTAACATAGGCTATATTATATTTTCAAAAAAAATTGGCATCCTTACCAAACCTCCAACAATGTAACCCAAGGTGTAAAAAAATAAGATTTACAATTTTAAGTTTGCGTGTTTGACAGTTCTAAGACAGGACAACGTCTGTCAGGTCAGCTAGTGCTAGTTACCTATAAGTATGTAGGTAAGTACTTAGTTTTTGAAATATTATTAGGCACAACTTTAAAAATATATATTGAGTACTAAACGCGAATATCATAACCCAATTTATTGGCACCGTCAAACTATAAAATCGGATAATATTAATAAAACTCGGTCAATACATAAAAAGTTCCATTACGTACCCTTGGGACATATCGTAAAAGGTCGATACAGGACATTATGGCCTCTGGCGACCAGTGGCCATTAATATGGCTTACGCTAACGGAGGTAAAGAATGATCGCATTATAGTGAAATGTTTAACCCCTTAATGCTGGAGACGTCACTCCGTCGTGTTTTGGGTCCAGGATTTTTTGCCAAGAATGTAAAAATAAATTAGACACTATTATATACATTGCTGCTATTGGCACAGAAAACAAATATCACACTATTGGGAGGTTTTCTGACCGCTGAAAGAACGCAGTTCTACAACCATCGATAGATGGCGCTGACGTAACATGATACTCAAAACACTTATACTACGAAATGAAATAACACAAAAACAAACAAGACAGACAGTGTCAGACAGACAGATCTTGTCTGTCTATGAGAATAAGCAAGTTTTTTGCTTGACCGTTCTTCGCCTGTGGTTTTGCATAATCTTCAGATCCATGTGTCGTTAACGCCATCTATCGCATTTTTAGGAACTTTTTTATTGTCTTTCGGAAAACCTCCCGTTGATTTAAAGTCATCCAGTACTGAGTCTGTCTAACAGAGTTTGTGAGTGAGAATGTGCTATAAGTGAACGTGTTAGTAGAATTACATTTGGTATGAAGCCTATTATATCTTAGACTAATACATACACTAATGTTCAACCCGGACAATCTGATCTGATCTCCTTAATTTTCCACCAAATATCACAATTTCTGTCTAAGTCCTTCCGTAAATGAGAGAGATAATGGCCAAACGGTAGCATGTGCGCTTTACAATGTGACGGCACATGGTTCGATCTTCAGCCCTGCACCAATAACTTATTAAGTACTTAAATAAATTGCGTGCAATTTCGAGCCGTCGCTCAACAACGGTGAAAAAAAAAACATCGTGTGGAAACCGGTGTGTCCAAAAACCTCAAAAGTTCAAAGACATATGATATTCACCAACATGCACTGGGCCAGCAATGCCGGAATGGTGGATTAACTGCTGTCGGAACATGATGGGCTGATAATGATGATAATGACTTTTGTAACTATTTAAATATTATAGACAATTCAAGAAATTACGAACAGCAGGATTCGAATCTGCCACCCACCTGCCCCATCCAGTCTGTCATGATCTGGTCTTGCCTATAACATTTAAATAGTAACATAATTTCAATATAATGATTACTTTCGTAACCCCAAAAAGACATTAAAAACAATTTCCAAACAAGTTTATTATCTGACGTGCGAGCTGCAATTACCGGTAGGTGGCGCTGCTCGCTCCATTATCCACGCTCAAAGGGATATGTCGCTTCCAGCCTTCCGGTTTAATTTAACTCTGTGTTTTAATGAAGTTTGGCGCGGGTCGATATATTTTCGCTTGGTTACCTTCGCTTACGTACTTATATTGGAGTACATGTCGAGGATGCTTTCCACTTGATTATATTACGTAACAGATTTTATTATTAGCTCCCTGTTGTCCGCGATTTGTAGCGAGCCTCTACACCTCATAGGGAAACTTAAATATAATAAAACTAACAAATTTCAATTTTGTTTGTCAAATCGTTTTCGAGATAAAGTTATATGATTATTTACGGGATATTTACCGTGGTAAGGTTGTGGAATGAGCTCCCGATATTTCGGCGCAGTTACATGCACCATGTTCACGGGAAGACGGACGGACGGGCGTTTTCGAGATTTCGTGATAAGTTAGTCAGTGAGTAAATAAATAAATAAATATTCAGGACATTTTTGCACACACGGTCAAACTAAGCAAAGCTTGTGATATGGCTGCCAGAGACTGATATATATACATATATAGTTTTAAATACATACTTAAATAGATATTACAAACAGATATAGAACAAACACAAATGTTCATCACATAAATGTTTGTCCTAGGTGGGAATCGAACCCACGCCCCCAAGCTCAGAAGTTAGGTTCACTACCAACTGGACCAACGGGATAACAAGATAAGGAGGTACCAGTTATAACTTGGTAATGAACAGCTCTTTAAGGGTAGGACGGACAGACAGACGGACAGACAATGTAGGCTTAGTAATAATAGGGTCCCGTTTTTACCCTTTGGGTAGGGAATCCTAAAAATACGACTCGAATTGAGAACACATCTCCTTTTTTGAAGTCGGTAAAAATTACTACCACACAAAAAATCTGGAAATTCCTTAGTCTACTAAACAATTAAGTTTGCCAAAGATTTATATCGAGTACTTTGTTTTGGACTCGCATTGTTTGCTAGAAAAAAGCAATAAAGAGAGTTTCCAGTTGGAAGTTGTGAGTTTCAGTGCGGAGTTTTTTTTTGTTTTTAAATAAGTCGTCAGTACAATAAAGTTGTAATGGATTGCGGAGAGCAGAACAGAGAGGTTTATGCAGGCGGAGTAAGTTTCTAGCGAACTTGGTATGGAAAGTGTTCGAAGAAAATCAGGGGTATTGTGAGTTTTGAGACGCCTTTTTCTGGGATTTTCAGCCGACTACAAAAATGAAGGTTCTCAATCCGACTGTATCTTTCTTGATACTACAATAAGACCTTTTCAGGGATAAGGAAATAGATACTAAATGAAAAAAAAATACTTTACAAAACTTTACCTTGACGATCACATCTATCACATCACACAAATATTACAAATGATAAAGTTTGTGTGTAAGTGTGTATGTTTGTCCACAATCAACTCTGTAACGGCTTAACGGACTAGGGTGAAATTTGATATAGAGATAGCTTATTCCCTTGATTAAGTCATGGCAGTCAGGTGCAGTCTCTGGCAGCTATACTACAAGCTTTGCTTAGTTTGGGATCAGATGACCGTGAGTGCAAAAATGTCCCAAATATTTATTTATTTATAAGTTAGTATATCCTATTGGAAGGCAAGAGAAACTGCGAGGATCAACTAGTATAGTCATAAACAACACGTCATCATCACCAGCCAGAAGACGTCCACTGCTGAACATAGGCCTCCTCCTTAGACTTCCACACTGAACGACAGCCTGCCATCTGCATCCACTGGATGTCCGCTACTCTCACAATCTACCTACCTAGGAGGCTTACCTACGCTGCGTCTCTACGTCGTTCGTGGTCCCCACTCAAGAACCTTTCTTCCCCATCAGTTATCGGAACTCGAGCCATGTGGCCTGCCCATTGCCACTTCAACTTGCTTTCGCTGGAACATTAGTTAGTATTGTTGTTGTTTCAGTAAAGTGTGAATGCCTGATGTTAAGTGATTATGTAAATGAGTACCAACTTGTAATTTGTAGCCTTTCAGTGTATTTAGTACTTAAAACTTCATTACAGGGCTATACAAGGCTCCTAATTTTTGTTCAACTGAAATTCTAAGCCTAATGTTTTGCAAATACACATTATTTAAAGTAAATACAACTAGAATGTTATTTTGAGTAGCGTTATGATTAATCAGATCACAAATTTAATTCTTGTAGAGTTTGTTGTGAGTCATCATTTCAGCCATAGGACGTCCACTGCTGGACATAGATCCCCATCGATCTCCAAAAGGGCCGGTTGGAAGTGGCCTGCATCCCGCGTTTCCCTGCGGTAATGCGATATTGTGAGTGTATTTTTTAACTCTTCAAACGGCTGAACAGACATTCATTCATCATAACTAAAATCAGTCTCGACCAAGTCACAGATAAACTTACAACTACCCTGTTAGCGTCGGTGATAAAAAACCTTATTTCTATTCGATATTATTTCAAACATTTTTGTCAAAATTGCAAAAAAAAGTGATTATTTAGTGAAGCAAGTTCGGCCAAACATCCCACACTTGCATGACAAAATTGAAGTTGTTCTGAATGACCTGCGATCTGTCGAACACATGCCTTTTCTAGTTTGGTTTCGTACTCTACATTGATTGGTTCAATACTTGGATGCAGTACTGTAGCAATTCTAATAACAAATGGAAACAACTATTTCAAAACATAATAATATCTGAAAGTTTTTGCGATAAAATTGGATCGCAAATACAAGCTAAAACGAAATATCTAAACAGTTTAACCTATTATTCAAACCCACCCCGTATTTGTACAAAACGCTTTGAGTCAACGTTTATTATGCGAACTGCTAGTCTGTAGAATGCGCTGCCTGAATGGGTGTTCCCGATAGTTACAATCTGGGTATCTTCAAATCACGAGTGAATCGGTTTCTTCTAGGCAAGTGTGCTCTAACGTAGACCGCATCAGGCGAGGTGGCGGTCAAGCACATTCAGTAAAAAAGTAGTTGCAATATCTTTAGACAGTTATAGGTTGCCTGGAAGAAATAACTTATAGCGATAAAGCCACCAATTGTTTCACTAGTTTAAAGATGTTTTTGTCTTATTTACGTTTGTCATTTCTGGTGTGAACAATAAAGAATTATATAATATCTATCTATCTATCTAAGTCTAAAAACAAAACAGGCATCTATGACTAAATGACTAAATAATCATTATATTAGAGTATTTTTAGTAAATTGCTTGTCACACCATCACATACTTTTTACAATACTTATTATAAACTTTATCACACTGGTTTAAGCTCTATTTTACAGATTAATGATAACTTCCTAGTAACAAACTAATTCCTATCAAATCTGGATACGATCATGATTTACGAACTCCTAGTGCTGTGAACACACGCGACACGCCGCCGTTACTTCTATACGTGACTTAAGAAAGCTTTAAACTAACCTCTATCACATTGACTTAAGGCTGTTTGTCCTTAGTTCAAGACGCAATCCAGATGTTAGCAATAATGGCCTTTAGAGTTCAGATTGGCAAGATATTCCTGCAATTTCTTGCTTGGCAACTTGATAGTTTCAAAACTACTAAAACTTTCAGATGCAAAATTGTATGGTAGCCAACCCTAGTGTCAGGCAAATAATTGGGACCTACTTTTTAACGTGTCATACGAAATACTGAAATTATCATCATCATCATCATATTATCATGTTTTTGAACTTTTAAGATTCTTGTAAAACCTCAGGATGTTTTCCTTCACCGTTGTTGAGCGATGTTCTAATTAAAGTTCTAGTTAAGTCATTGACAGGGCCGAGGGTAGAACCGGGTGCCGTCAGATTGTAAAACGCACATGCTTCCGCTGTGCCACCATATTTCCAAATACCTAAGTCATCATCATCATCATCATTTCAGCCGTAGGACGTCCACTGCTGGACATAGGCCTCCCCCATCGATCTCCAAAAGGGCCGGTTGGAAGCGGCCTGCATCCAGCGTTTCCCTGCGGTCTCTTTTAGGTCGTCTGTCCATCTTGTGGGTGGACGTCCTACGCTGCGCTTGCCAGTCCGTGGTCTCCATTCCAGAACCTTTCGGCCCCATCGGCCATCTGTTCTGCGTGATATGTGCCCTGCCCACTGCCATTTCAACTTACTAATCCGGTGGGCTATGTCGGTGACTTTCGTTCGTCTACGGATCTCCTCATTTCGGATTCGATCTCGTAGAGAAACCCCGAGCATAGCCCTCTCCATAGCTCGTTGTGCGACTTTGAGCTTGCTTATGAGGCCCATAGTGAGAGACCACGTTTCAGTGCCGTATGTCATCACTGGTAACACACACTGGTCGAAGACTTTCGTCTTAAGGCACTGAGGTATTTTGGACGAGAAGACGTTGCGTAGTTTACCGAACGCTGCCCAGCCGAGTTGGATTCGCCGATTGACCTCTTTCTTGAAGTTGGACCTAATATAAAGTGCTAAAGTAAATACCTAAGTGCTCAATTGCAAATGCCACACTCATCGAAAAACCGATCGGACTATACGTTGGTTAGCAAAGTGTTGCAAGTTTTCTTGCAAGTCTGAACTTCCCTTTGGCGATAATGGTCTGTAGAGCGAGAATCGCTTGTCACAGCTTACACACGCACACTAACTTTACTGAATGGGCCACTAAATTAACGATTTGCTAAGTTACGTAATTTCGGAATTAGCAATTCATGTGCTCCCTTGGCTTCAACCCCGCGTTATATTAATTTAGTGGTTGCCTGTTAAAGGGTTAAGGTTAGAGGGTAATGGGGGTGTTATTTGATATTTTTATATATTGAGTTAATTTAATTTAAACTTTCATCAGTACCAGTGATAGATAGAAACTCTTCGTTGTGTACACCAGAGGAGAAAAATTATAGTTAGTTATAGTATATTCCTTGTATATTAATATTTTAGTTATATTACTTGTATTCCTTGTATATTAATATTTTAGTTATATTCCTTGTATATTAATATTTTAGTTATATTCTTTGTCTAATGGCCAGTTATGAACAAGGGAAATATCCTATATAAGGGTATTTTTGATTATGTAAATATAGGTACCTTTAATTATGTATTGTCAAAGATAGGTACCTACACACATTTTAAAGTTCAGTTTAAAGTATGGCTCAAAGTACGAACAATTGATTCGACATCATACCTACTGCCGAGAGACCACGGCCGTTATACGAACGTAACAACCGTAAACAAACCCTGACACGAGTTGCGTCGAACTAAAGGATTCCGCACACGACACGGGCTTCACTCGTTGCGGCTTGCGGCTGCACCCTACAAGCGGAGGCGCTCTGCGGCCGGCGCCGGGTCGCAGAGGGGTAAAACCCCACTAAAACGCGCTGTTGTAATATAGACAGAGCTTCACGACGACGACATGGAAAAAGGTAAATAAATAAGCCAACTTTATTTCAATTGTGTTAACTTTATATTCCCTCTGATGTTTTAAACGTTTATCGGGACTTATCACGAAAAAAGCGCAAAAAAAAAAAAAAAAAAAGAATTCAAATCGCGAAAGTTTAAAAATTACTATTCCCTCTGATGTAAATATAGCGCAGCGTAGGACATCCACCCACAAGATGGACAAACGACCTAAAAAGAGACCGCAGGGAAACGCTGGATGCAGGCCGCTTCCAACCGGCCCTTTTGGAGATCGATGGGGGCGGCCTATGTCCAGCAGTGGACGTCCTACGGCTGAAATGATGATGATGTAAATATAGAGTATAGAACAAAGCAAATTATTTTCCATCAAATGTTTGCAACATTGTTTAGCTTTTCAACGACAAACTTTTAGATAAAACTGAGTCAGCACCAATTTAATGTAAGATATGTGCGTAGCGCGGCACCGTGTGACCTTTCTTGCCAATTTTGTAGAAAAATATTTTGCCGCTACACAACGGACTCGGTGTTTAACCCAAGCGTGGTTTCACCCTAAACCCTAATTAGGTATGTACATTGTAGAATGTACAAATGTCGGACACTCTCTGAAGCCTCCTACTTAGGCCCAGATTTCATTACGAGCTTTGATGTTTTATTTCAACGAATTTAATTCAGGGATTCTACAGAATTATGCCTGTCCGTGCAATGAAAACATCCTATACTAGTATGTTTTGTATTTTAAAGCTGTCTGCTAATCTACACTGAGGGCGTCGGATTAAAGCAGTAAAACGAGAGAAAATTAAATATGAGGATGTAATTGTAATGCTCTAATACAATACTAGTCGCGCCCCGCTGTTTAACCCGCGCAGACATTTCCTCAAGAACCGAACATTTTCCGGGATAAAAAGTGTCATAATTTCAATATCTGATCCTTCAACCCTCTTTATGCAAACAATCACATTGATCTGTCACTTTATTGCTGCATGAAAGTGAAACAAACAAACACACTTTCGTATTAATAATATTAGTATAAAAAAAATTAATAAAAATTTCTTTGCTAAAACAAAAAAATGATTGAAAGAAAATTATTTTAAATTTTTAAACAATACTTTAGAATTGGTTCTAAAGTATTGTTCTCTACGGGGTAGTATCTAACTCGACGGGGTTACGTCGTTTAGTTTAGAAGTTCCTATGGTCACCTCCTGCATTGCATTGTCACCAAACTAACACAAGTATGCAAAATTTCAACTCAATCGGTTGAGTCATTGATCACTTCAGTTGCAAAATTAGTCCCACTAACAGGGCACGGTAAATAAAAGCTTGTAAAAACTCCATCCTGAGCCAAACAAAACAACGCTTTGGTCAACCACAGAGTCCTTTACAGCAGCAACTCTAATTAAAACGTAACCAAACAACATACATGTAATATCTAGGAACAAGAGTAACGTCAGACAACGTGTATTAAATCAACACTATACGTGTCTGTTTGCTTTCCATTTGGTCTGACACTGTGGGATACAGACCGTAAGGCATAGTTGGACACTTTGGACATGGATGGAAACAGCCGGACACGGTTGGCCGCTGAGACAGCCGGACGGTGCAAGATCGTGTAATCTACAGGTGAGCCCGACCCAATTCTCGAGCTGCTCTGAAAGCTACGAGAACTAGAAACCTAGTTAAGATGTTAGGGAAGTTATGTTGGTGCAAATTTCTCTTTAGTCCACGTCATCAAATGTTTGTTGTTTTTGTCCTTTGGGCTGACTTCGACATGTGTTCAAAACAATAGAAAGTTTAATTTTTTATTTATTTTATTATTAACAAGCTTGCGCTTGGCCGCCAACTCGCCTGATGCTAAGCGATGATGCGGTCTACGATGGAGCACGCTAAAAAGTAGTTGAAATAATGTGTAAATATGACTATTATTAGAATAGTGTGACCTGAATATTATTTATAAGCTACTGTTTTTTATTTATCTAAATAAATACAATAAAAAAATAAAAAAAACCGAGTTTACGGGCATTAGTTGAAATGCAATAAACTGTGTTCATCCCCTAATGTTCCACCCTCAGAGTGAGAATATTTATCCAAAATTAAACGGGACTAGCTGTTCTCGAGAAAGCTTATTCAATAAAATATAACTATCATCGAAGCCACAATCCGCGAAGATATCGCGTCACCCACAAAAGTCCTTTTATAGAGACAGTCCAAAAGCTGTCATTTAAACTTAGATAATAAGTCCTCTACATTTATTTGGTTGATCGCAACTTAAAAGGGCGCTTACTTAAACTTTTTATATACAAGGTGAAGCCTATGTTTTAGGACATAAAGAATTTTCAGCTTTTATATGATCACAATTATAATTATGAACTTACAATAAGCGACCTTCAAGCATACTCTACGATTGCTCAATATTCATGATTGGTTACAACTAAAGTCAATTAGAACTTATACAAAGCCATAAACTCTAGATTGTCAAAGGCAATCTACGCTTTACCAGGTACGCTAATAACTGCCGCTTCCATAGCTTCATATAGCCAAGTAATCATGCTCTGCGCTCTCTTGAGAATGAAGCCTTTGGGACGCAAGCCACGCGTGGAAACAAGCTGTTATACGCCGATTTGACATAACGCACGAGCCAAATTGCTCCTTACTCTAAACACTTACAAGTCAATTTTGAATGTGCTAAGTAATTCGTAATATTCTTAGTAAATTGGTTTTAGAAAGAGCTGAATTGCACCTTCTAACACAGGCATACAAGTCAGTTTTTAATGTACAGAGTATAATTGGTAATATTCTTACTAGATTGATTTCACAAGGAGTTTCAAGTTCACGCATGGTGAAATGCACTTTGTGCAGATGAGTTAGGTGTTATTTCCGATTGGATGGAGACAGCTAATTTGTACTCAGAGAGGCTTCAACGTAAACCCCGTGTTTCCCTATGTAAAAGCGTCTTAAGAATTCTATTGAAAGTAAACCAAAGCCGCTAACATAAATTTAAGTTCGTTCAATTTGCGGCTCTGTTTTTGTGAAAAGGTAATTTTACAAAGTTTTTGTACAAGTTTACTTATTTAATATTCAAGATATCTTGCTGAAAGAATTGAAATTCTGTATGGCTGAAAAAATATTCAGAGGCGGGCGACGGCGACTTGATTGATGAATATTGATAAGGCATTATATTGCTTGTGATAGTGGTATGAGTGTTCGTCTAGTCTGAACAGTATTGTAGGATAATAAATAGCATACAAGTCATGCTCGTTCGTTCACCTTTGCTTCATCACATTTATTGGTAGGTACTTTTAATAAAAATCCAAAAGAATTTCGGCTTGTCTCTCTATTTCATCATAATCATCATAATCAGCCTTTTAACAGTCCACTGCTGGACTTTTAGCCTACCCCCGAAAGGGTAATTGGGCCATATCCACCACGCTGGCCCAGTGCGGGTTGGTGGATTCACATATGCCATTGAATTTCTTCTCCGTACGTATGCAGGTTTCCTCACGATGTTTTCCTTCACCGAAAAGCCAATGGTATGAAAATCCGTACATAAACTCCAAAGAGCTCATTGGTACGGGCCCGGGGTTCGAACCCGCGACCTCCCGCTTTCAAGTCTAGCGGTCTCCCAAATGGGCTACCACGGCACTCTGTCTCTCTGTCTCTGTCTCTCTATTTATACCAATATTATAAAGAGGAAAGATTTGATTGTTTGTTTGTTTGCATTGAATAGGATCCGAAACTACTGAACCGATTTGAAAAATTCTTTCACTGTTGGGAAGCTACACTATCCCCGGGTGACATAGGCTATATATCTATACCCGTGCGAAGCCGGGGCGAGCCGCTAGTTTGTTATAATATAATTAAGTTCTCGACTAAATAGTTGAAATCACACCTTTACCTTTTCTATACCATAATCAAAAGGAATATATTCTATACTAATATAATAAAGAGGAAAGATTTGATCGTCTGTTTGTTTGTTTGCATTGAATAGGCTCCGAAACTACTAGACCGATTTGAAAAATTCTTTCACTGTTGTGAAGCTACACTATCCCCAGGTGACATAGGCTATATATCTATACCCGTGCGAAGCCGGGGCGAGCCGCTAGTTTGTTATAATATAATTAAGTTCTCGACTAAATAGTTGAAATCACACCTTTACCTTTTCTATACCATAATCAAAAGGAATATATTCTATACTAATATAATAAAGAGGAAAGATTTGATCGTCTGTTTGTTTGTTTGCATTGAATAGGCTCCGAAACTACTAGACCGATTTGAAAAATTCTTTCACTGTTGTGAAGCTACACTATCCCCAGGTGACATAGGCTATAATCTATTAGGTATGGTATAATGTTTTGGGGTAACAGTACCAAAAATGAAGATGCTTTTAAAGCGCAGAAAAAATGTGTTAGGGCTATTTGTAAGTTGCGACAAAGAGAAACTTGTAAGCCACACTTCCAAAGTTTAAAAATCTTAACCCTTCCCTGTCTATACATTTATGACTGTGTGATGTTTGTACGTAATAATTCAAATTTGTACAGTAATTTAACATCTAAACGACATAAACAAAAAGTCAATATTCCCATGAATCAGACAGCATTACTAAATAATAGTGTAGTGTGTATGCTACCTATGATTTATAATCATTTACCAAAATGTATTGTTGACATACAACTTACCCACATTTTTAAACACAAAGTTAAATGTTTTCTTCAAGACAAAGCATATTACGATGTTGACGAGTACTTGAATGATAAATTTTAATATATGTTGACATACCTACCTACTTATTCTAGACTTGACATTTATTTCTGACCAAATCTTATATAATTGTATTTTGTGTTGACTTGTATAATTTGACAACGGCCATTAAAATGTGAGTTGTAGTTGAAGTTAATTTGATAATGTGTAATGTGATAATAATTTTTCATTGTTAGTTTATTTTTCCTTAGCTCCTTAAATTTGTTTGCATGCCGAAAGGTCGATTATGGCGCTCTTTTACTGTAATTTTTCCATCTCCTGTGTACCCATATTATACGCAATAAACGAAATATGAATATGAATATGAATATGAATAAGTTTGGTTGTTTTTTTTTGTAAGATAATTTTTGTGACATCGCTTAGAAGAGGGATGTTTATGGGAAAACAACAATGAGAGTGTAATTTCGCATAAGAGGCCGAAATATAGCTAGTGAGACAATAACATAACGAATGCTGAACGGTAGACAAATAAACAACGGCCAGATGCGGGTTCGATGCTGGCACGGCGCCAGCGCCACTAACCCACTTACCGCGACCGGGCCCGGACTGGTCACTATTCTGTGGTGGTGACATCTACTAATAGGACACGAGTTTGTGGTAAATACTAGTACAGGAAATACTGGAAAAACTGGATTTTTTTCTCTACATACAGTGTAAACTCTGCCGTTTCTGCTCTTTTATATTGGACAAGTTTTTATGCGTTAAACTATAACGTTCAAAAACTTTAAATAGAACTAACCGAGAGCTCAGCTTTACCAAATAAATTTTGTCAGATAGTGTTTCATTTAGGGCAATAGTCGTTGCATGTAAAAGATACACTAAAAAATATGTAGGTATGTATCTTTTTATTTATAAATGAAATGGGTCTTACATAAAGTGACTTGAGACTGTAGTTTTAGTAACATAATACTGAATACATCGAACTTTTTGAATATATGTAGATGATTATGTAAACGGCCCCCTACCACCCATACCACGCTAAGGCTAGTGGGTTGTTCAGTAGTAGAACGTAATTTAGCGCATGAGTGTAAAACCTACGACCCGGACTATTATAATTTCCTATCTACCTACTTTTCTAAACTAGTTACTTATATTTTTCTAATGTTTACCTACTACCTACCTCCTAGTGTTAAAATAAATGTTGTATATAGTAACCTCCTAGTTTTCTTCCTTCTACAGAACCAGAAACGTTACATGTGATATACTTTTTTTAACGCGAATAAGTCCGCCTTTGACCACCAACTCGCATGATGGTAAGCGACGATGTGTTCGAAGTCGAAGCACGCAGACTAAGAAGATACCTACTCCGTCTATATGACCAAGAAATCAGTACAAAAGTGTTTATGCTTTGTTAAACTTTCAAATCTAATCTTAGGTTAACCACCGTTTAAACTCAATACTTCCGGCGCTCAAGTTGAAACCATCTGTTTATCAAAGTGTTACCTCTTCCGAACTCTAACTGGCATCCCGTATCATCCCGTAAAGCCGGGCCCTCAGCCCTCGAGGGTGCTCCACGGCCGACGATTAGGCCCCGAGCCGCACTTCACGTATTTAGCTTTTGAACCGAATCTGAATGATATTCTGATAGTTATAAGTGTTAATGTTTAGGTTGTGGTGTAATTAATTTTGAACATGTTTAAATTTTTAATTTTTTACCCAGCTTCTCGTTTTACTCGGAATGGGCACTGTGTTCTAATGTTAGATCCCGGACATAGGCCTCCCCATCGATCTCCAAAAGGGCTGATTGGAAGCGGCCTGCATGCAGCGTTTCCCTGCGGCCTCTTTTAGATCGTCTATCAATATCTTGGGTGGACGTCCTACACTGCGTTTACAGGTCCGTGGTCTCCATTCCAGAACTTTTCGGCCCCATCGGCCATCTGTGCTGCGTGCTATGTGCCCTGCCCACTGCCACTTCAACTTCACTACTTTTGGTTAAAAAATTAAAAAAAAATTTATAATAAAGTGTGTTTCCACATTTTAGTGTTCACTATTTGACAGCAATTTAGACATTTGACGAGTGGCAGGATTCAAACTTGCGCCATCCACATAGGCTAAGTATAGCTTTCTCCCTCTACGGCCATCCAGGTATACGCCCCAGCTAGGCGCTAAACTAGCCGCTAAGCTACGGTCGTTTTCCTGTTGGCCATCAAAACCTTGAGCTCAACCCATTGCTCAATATGAATTTATATGGAGTCCTAAACAATACCAGAGACTGCGTGTAGGTCGCTTGCATCGCCGCGGTCGCCAGTCGCGGTCGCCAAGATTGGAATGCTACTTTAAGCGTTATAGACGCAAGCTATAATTCTCGCTTTTCAAAAAAATAAAAAACCAAGCTTTTCTTAAGTACACTTATTCTTATTTCAGCTTTGTTGTTATTTTGACTCGTAATCTATTTGATCTTTCGTCTACAAACATGAATAACATTTTATAAACATGAAAACATTTCCAGCCATATTTTTGTTTTCACGGCGTTCCAATATCCATATTTAGTGGTTTACTCTGCGAGGTCGCCATTTATTCACTGCATTCAGTTGGAGAGTGGTTTATAGCGAAGTGGCTTTAAACTCTACTTGAATATCGCCACGTCGATAGCATATTAATTTCCATAACGGTGAAAACTACACAAACTACACAGCTACACAAATATTAATAACTTGAGTATATTTTTGTGAGAGTCAGCAACAATGATTATAAAAACAAGTAGAATACTGATGACTTCGTCGTTGTTCGAATACACGCACACAAAGACAAATTGTCTACCTAGGAACAGTGTTGTGCATTGCACTATAAGCGACTGGCATCGCTTCAGAGGCTGTGACCGCTTCCCATCAAGCGACCGACTGGCAAGTGTGCTTCTCTTTTTATAAAAAATAAAACCAGCGTTTCACCCGAACTGGTTTTTTTTCTTCAGGATACAAAGTAGCTTATATATGTGTCCAGAGTATAAGCTACCTCCATACTAAGTTTAATTTAAATCCGTACCGCCGTTGCGGAACTGCGATACTAACACACAAATTCTTGTATCTATAATATAAGCGAGAAGTATGATATGGTTGAGAATCAATAAGGCGTATGTTCGTGGCTCCAATAATACTTAAATTAATCTGTCCATATGTACTCGTACGTAGAGATATTTGACTATCTCTTCCTCAAAGTAAACAAGAGCCAGAGATGTCTCGAGAGGAATAGGTACTTATATCTCGTCTCTGAATGCGAGCAGCCCATTACGCAAACTGCAAATAAAACATCAGAAGGGGGCACGATTTAAAATTAAAAGGCCGGAGTCGCGGACCGTAATACAGAGCCGCAAGGAGGGCTGTCGGAAACCCGCGCGTCCGTTTCCGGGGGCCGGAAACTGGCCCCCGCCCGCCTAAACGCTCCTTGCCCTCACCCTTCACGGCTTGCCCCACTGCCCGAGTAGGCGTCCCTGGCACAATGGGAGTACATTTCGCTTTCAAGATGTTTCGTCGGTTACTCACTTGTCTGTTGTACCAGCTGTATCATTGTGTCGCCAATTTGCTGCCTCGTGATAACTCGGAACTCAGAATGCAGGCGAACAACATACATATTTTATTATTAAAAAAGCTGCATGGAATTTCTCGGGAAGTTCAATAAACGGGATTCATTCCCTTATTTTCCACCTTTAGAGATGGAATATTTTCTTCTAATTTAAATGGAACCACTGATAAATTGAATATAAAAATATAATTAACAATCGACGGAGATATCGCATAACAAACACAACAAAAAGACGAGTTGAAAAAATCCTTTTTTCAATTATTTGAAGTTTTGAAGAATTATATTTTTCTAAAAGCGATACTTTCGTTGTACTACTCAGAGAACGGTAGAACGGTACTTCTAGCGGCCATAAACTCGAAACTAAATTCTTAGCTAAATGAATAAGTGAAATGGTGAGAAGCAACTGGTAGCTCCAACTGTTCCCGGCGCTCCATCGATCAAGCCGTAGTGCCAGCTGATCCATCACTCCGGATTCAGAACGAAGTGCAAAAAATGCCGTGAATATATTCCTAAGTTTGATAGGCAACTATAATGTTCGTCGTAAACGGAAGCGTCGACTTTATAAATAGTTCAAGAATTATAATGTCATCACATTTTTTTATTGATAATGTTTTATTTTAATGTCTTAATTAAGACTAGATCTTTGACTGCTCAAGCCTTGGCCTGAGCCATAATAAAATGAAAAAGTGACTGGCCACCGTTAAAAGTATTTAGACCGCTCAGAAACCATTGGCCGCCTAAATACATAATTCATTGCAATCGGCGGAATACGTATAATGCTTTATAGTACCATGAGTAGTTTTTAGTAGTGGAACCGCTACACTGCGGAATGCGTTGCCTGATCTGATTCTCCGACAGTAGCAATCTGGGTCTGCAAGTCGCGAGTAAATCAGTTTCTTCTAGACAATGATCTTCTAGGAGGCGTACTCTATCGTAGACCGCACCATCACTTAGCACTTGGAGAGGTGGCGATCAAACGGAAGCCTATTTTACTAAAAACTAGTGACCCGCCCGCCCGGCTTCGCACATGTGTAATTTACGTGCGAAGCCGGGGCGGGTCGCTAGTTATATACATAAACCTTCTGGGAAAATTTATCAGACTAATGGTGAAAACCGCATCAAAATCCGTTGCGTGGTTTAGGAGGAGTTAGCAGCCACACAGACAAATAGACGCGGAAAGCGACTTTAATTTATACTATGTAGAGATAGAGAAGTACAGTCGCAAACATTAGTTGTTTAATCAGATTTAGCTACCAAAATAAATGGAAGTATGATCCGTAGATACTCGGCTTTGTCTGGCAAACGACGAAAGAATTTCTCTCGTGTATGTTGAATACAAATCTAAACCATTTATAATACTAGTATAGGATTTATCAGACCACTGTTGTGTATAAACAACCGCGATCGAGCTCCGTAGCACTCTCATCCACAACAAATGGTACAATACATCTCGCACATTCAAGAAATGTAGTATCGACATGTAACTCACGTGATGTCCATACTGGTTTAGGTTACCATGTGTGACCCGCTGCTATAGTCTCACGCAAGCCGCTATCATAGGATGTGGTTACCAGACACGTACCTGTAACAAAACAATGCATATTAGTGAGCGAGGGATCTGGCTCAAACGATTGGTAGAGGAGAGGCCGGGTAACCGGAATGCTGGCGCCTACTTTAAATAGCTGACCGAGCGAAGAGAGGTCTCAGATTCTAATGGGACAAGTCGGCATTTCTGTGCATCATTAGTTCGCCGATACTTGCGTATCGGTGATCCGGTCTTCATGAAACTTTGTACTCAAGTAGTTTATTTCAATTTAAAAAAAGTTAGAATATGAGAGAAATGAGTCGAGGAATTACAGATATATAAAATAGAATTTTAGTAGGTAAGTACAGTTCCAACTGCACTTACCTGCTGTCTGTTAGCTCATTGAATTATTCAAGACTCGCGCTAGTCGACGCGAGTCGATCCCGCAAGTCGAATATGTATTACACAAACAGTAAATGTTTTGTCTTACAAATATTTATTTTTAACATGAACATAAATATCTATTTACTAAATTGCAAGATCAGTTGAGAGCCAGTTTCTATTTCAGGCTAGGTGTGCTTACCCTCTTTGACCACATCGTCACTTAATACTTAGCAGCAGATAAGATGTGGTCAAACGCCTAGACTGTCACGACAAAATGATAAAATTTCAAATTAAAAAAAACAACGATTGATCGAAATGAGTAACAAAATTATGTTAACTTAATAAGAGGAAGACAGATAAAGTTTTTCATCTCTACGTAGTTTACCTACGTCGTAGCAATAACCTACGCTCATCGTAGCATATTGTTACGCTCGTCGTAGCCGCTATTTCGTAGCTACTAGCTACGCCGTAGCCTCATAACCCTACGAAAGCCATATGGGGCTATCCGTCCGTTTACGGTCTCAAGAAGTCGACAAATACTTCATTTCGCCAAACCAATATAAGGTTCTATTTGGGCCGTAGGTATTGTTTCCACGAGTGTTATTTACGCAGCGGTACATTTGGTGCACGAGCGTATTCTGCGTAATAATTTATTTGTTACCAGTCTTCGTTTTTTTTTTGGCGTTTAATATTAAAATCTAATATATAAAAACCTTGTTTCACGGTGTTTGTGGTCGCACTTCTCCGAAATGGCTCGACCGATATTTATGATTTTTTTATTTATATTTGATAGGTATGAGAATAGGTCTTAAAGTACATTTCATACCGCTAGGTGATCAGGTTGTCATAGTAGCGATGGCGTAGGCTGAGCGCTACGCGTACGAAGTAGCGAGTATCAGCTATATATTAAAACATCTGGGAGAAAACCGGCTCAAAATCGATGACATATATGGGAGCACGCTCTCCTTTTCTAGCAGGCATGGCCAATACAACATGGCCGAAAACGTAGTCAAATAACATCTTAGTTTGATGAGACTTGTCTTCTATTTTTGAAAGATAAGCAAACAAACTTTGGCGATTATAATATTAGTAAGGACTAGCTGCGCCCCGCGGTTTCACCCGCGTAGTGATGAAAAATGGTGATGGTGATGAAAAGTACGTCACTCTCCGGCCCTTGAATTATACCCATGCACAAAGCAGGTTGATCCGTTGCTTTGTTGCTGCCCGAAAGAGGAGCAAACAAACCAACAAACTTTACGCATTTATAAAAATAGTATGATTCCAAAACATTTAATTCTGTTGCGATAAATTTTAATAAATGAAAAAGATATCTTAAGAAGAGATTTAAAAAAAATGCCGTTTGTATGTACAAATACAGTGCAGAATTACAAACAATTGTTATTTAGGTCCATGTACCTAATGCCTCATTAGGTGTCAGATATGATAGCATCATAGGTGTCAGATTCTCGCAGGAGGGCGCGTTCGTAATCGATGACGCGGCATGAGACAGACAGACACGTGTCACGCCTACACAGGGCCAATATCTCTCCAACCACGCGACACGCCAGTACAGGGTGACTTGTATCGGTATTCCGTCACACTTTGTGACTACGTGATGCATTCAGTTAGGTACGTAATCAACTTATTACCCGTCGACGCAAACCCAAAAAGAGGGTATTGTAGTAAGCGTGTGTGTGTATGTCGACCTACAACTTAAGTACTAAAGTATCACAGTTTATAAGCTTAAGGGTCGGCAACGTATTTGTGATGCCTCTGGTGTTACAAGTATCCATAGGCGACGGAGACTGCTTACCATCAGGCAGCTCGTCTGCTTGTTTGCCACATATGGCATTAAAAAAAAGCTTCTACATGGCCTCGATTTCTTTATGCCATCGGAGGCAGACAAGCAGGCAGATTGCCTGATAGTAAGCAGTCACCATCGCGTCGCTATTTAGTTAGCATCACAAATACGATGTCGACTTTTAAGGAGTATTAACTTTATCGTCATAACTGATTTTGATAAATGACATGTATGGGTTTAGGGCTGGTTCACTAGTTAGAAGTCGTCATCATAAACACAAGTTCATTATCAGCCTATCATATTCCCATTGCTGGGACTCAGGCCTTCTCCCAGAGAGAGAGAGAGAGAGGATGGGCCCACCATGCTGGCCCAGTGCATGTTTTTGAATGTCGTTTGTCTTTAAAGTTTTAAAGTTCTTGGACATACCTACATTTCGGCGAGTGTGAGAGCTTCTTAACCTTATTCCACCCTCCCCCTTTTTTTACTACAGGACAAGTAGAAGGACTGCACACTACTACCCCCTTCCTCGTGGAAATTCTAAAGAGTCGTACTCAACGATTTGGGTCGTCATTTATGATACGTACTGCCCAACAATGGAACTCCCTGCTTTCTGAGAACTACAATCTAGGTATCTTTAAAGCTAGAGTGAATAGATTTCTTCTAGATCAACGTGTTCCATCCTCGGCCACACCGTCGCTTACCAATAGATTTATTCGTAAGAAGGCTATTACAAAATGAACCGTTCAATTTTAAGTATTTGTTTTTAAGGGCATAAAACTAATATATAAAGCCGTAACTTACAAGATAAATATAAAATAAGTTAACCATAACATAAAATGTTTATTTTATGACAGTAATTTAACGAAATAATTATTCTCAAACTTTCCCTTCCCTCCTAAAATATAACGAAAAACTACTTTTGTAATTTGGAAGTAACAAATGCATATGTTGAGTTTTACCAAAATCTGAAGCCACTACATTCAATAAAAAATACAGATCTATTTAATACAGCAACTGAATTTTCTACAGAACTTATTAGTTGTAAGAGAAATTATACAAAAAATTCAGTTTTCGATGCTTTTTTCGTCAAAAAATGTGATTAGGACCCTTAACAACAAACAAAAACATTTCCTCGCGATGTTTTCCCCCGCCGTTGTTGAACTGTAAGAAAAGATAATCTCCAACACACAAACCTTTACATTATTATAGCAAAACAAACTGGAAACTCCATCGTAGACTTCCATTAATTTAGCGTAACTAGACTACCCTTTTACGCGTTCCTGGTTCCTCGCAGTTTCCCCTTCATAATAATTAGTGCGAGCAATAACTCTCGATGTAATTGGCGATGCCTAATAACCGTATTTGTAATTATGTAATTTGTAAGCCCTTTGTATAATGTACGTGGAATGAAACTGTATATTCATGACCGCTAATTGAATTTGGTTTGTTGTTCGATTCGTGTGTTGATGAATTATTGAAGTTTCGAGTTATTGTGCATTAATTAATATTTGAACTTGTGTGCTGGCAATTCAATTGGAGTAATAAACATTTATATCTGTCAACCTAGAGAGCAAATTTTACAGCAGTCACAAAATTATTTTCTTTGATGTTGAAGGATAATGGGTGCTATTCTACCACATTTCATGTATTGGGCTACACAGAATGTTGGTACAAAGCCGAATGGAGGTTGTACTTATCATTATGAACAATTTATACTATGGGAACCAACCTTGAAAACGTAAAAATATATCTTCAGTAACATACATTTCATTAAGCGTGAATTACATTTTTCTATTGAGCAGAAGATTCTTTTGCAATTTTAGCGTTGGAACCATAGTAAAAGTTTTTTTTTTGTTTTTTTTAAACATATTGAATATCTACGTAGTGGCACTAACTCGCCTGATGGTAAGTTTAAGTTGTTCAAAATGATGAGCACCATGACCTCCTTTCGGCTTAGTACTACTGTTCTGTATAACCCAGTACAGACGTGTCATACGCCAAACTAAAAGCACTAAAACAGCGTCCTACATACACTCGTGACGTCTGGCCGCGCCGCTGAGTGATGCGTGACTAACCGTACGCCGAGCGATTACCTTGATCTTATGTTGACAATATAGAACGCAAACAACCAGTCCTCATCTAAAACACTAAACTAGCTATTAGTAGAATAATTTGTGTTTTAGTAGAATACCTCATTTCTCAAACACTAAAGCATTCATAAGTAGTTTTTTTTTTTTAATTTTCGTTTATTCACAATTTAGTTTACAGTCGCTAAAACAAAAAAACAAAAATACAAAATATTTTAAACGTGAATCACTAGATCTGTGGGAGGATGATTGCATAAGGTTATAAGTAACTACAATCTGGATCACATGAAAGCTGAGGCGAAGCGTTAATTATTTACTTAAGGCTAGGTTTTGCCATTTTTAAACGTTTGTTACTACAAGGCTTAACATATTGTATTAAAGTCGCATTTGGTGGAGCAAAACAGCTTGCATTTAGCTACTCCAATTTTTGAGGTTTTTCTCACATTTTTCGGCAACCTTTACGGCTCTCTCCATAATTATGAAATCTGTAGATACCTATATTAAGATATCGTAGACGTCATTTAGTAAATAGGTATTTGAATGGATAATAAAAACAGAGAAAAGCTCAAATCAGTGTTACTTTTTTACTGTCGTGTGAAATGTTAATCGTATTTCGGTCTTTACGATTTCCTAGCTAAAATATTCATTTTCGATTTAACACAATTTTTATAATTTTAAGCTAGTATATTTTAAGTAGACAAATTAAAACTAATATGACCAAAATTGCTAAAAGTGGGAAAAGAGGGCCTTAAACACATAAAAAATCGAAGATATGCAGCTGTTGTTTTACCCGACTCAGTCAGCTAATAAAAAGCTAGTAAAATTCCTCATAGTTTGCTTCCAACCCGAGATGTGAAGAGTCCTCACATATCGTCTCTATAAAAGTGAGATAGTAACTTTTTATTGCGTTTCTGTCGCCGGATTGTTGGCAACACCGGGCAATGGCAAGCAAAAATGGACAAAGTTGAGAAATGGCGGGAGAACGCGGGCAACCGTAGGCAATAACAGCAACAGTATGCAGCTGGTTGCAAGACTGGCAACCCGCCAGCTCGGGTCGATGTATCTTTTAAATTTATTGCTAAAGTACTGCCGGATAAGGCATAAAATGCGGCAGAAGTTTATGCAAGTTCCGGAGGTTTACTACCTAGGTGAAGCTGTTTTAATTTTAACTAGCGACTCGCCCGGCTTAGCTCTTATTCTAGAAATCGCGTGTTAAATTCTGCCTTTAGAATAGTTAAAGCTTCATAGTATTTTGTAAAACCCTTTCGCACAGGCAAACATAACAGCAAAATACGGCTTAAACAAGTAAAAAAAAAACTACATTAAAAATTGTAATTTATTTATGTTTATAATCTTGTATCTATGTATACATTAGACAGACGCGCGATAATAGCTAAGCCAATGTTTAACCAAATTTCGATTGGATATCCAATTACAAAACAGGTTGCGTTTCGATTTCAGTTCAATAAATCTTTAAATGTTGTTTTCCACCCGCCTGCGATACCTTGAACGATACTTTAACGATTGGGTTTAATCCTTACAAAATAAATCCTATTTAGTTAAGCGCAAGCAATAAAACTGTCGTCTAACAATTTAATCTCGAAAAGGACGCAGATGTGCAAACAAACACCCCTACAGGGCAACATTTTACAAAATGCGTTCGAAAACAATATACACACCAGAGTAATTCCGACCAATCCCGAGATAGGAGAGAGAGGTAACGATCACGTGATTGGTCGAAAGGATAGAAATTAGTCCGTTGGCCCTCTCTCATTGGTCCCTTGAGGCGGCCTTAGTAAATTCAGATAATATATCTGTTTATGGATCGTATACATGTCATGAGTATTCAAATAAAGGGTACATTATAATCTCCCGAGAATAGCTATCCGTACTGAATGGTCTATAGTGGGATGGCTGTGGTTTTGAATTACGTAGGTAAATTATAACAGTATATTTACTGAGTAAACTACACCGCCTGTTTACAAAGTTAATTTACTGAAGATCCTTATTTTGCACACAAAAGGAAAAAATAACAAACAACCCTCTGAGAATCGCAATAATTTGTCTATATTTCACTTTTATTCTTTCGATTTCTTCTTTCATTTCGATATTTTTTTATTACACAACACTGCTCAAGATAACATATTATTGATATTGCCAAAAATTATAAAAACACATGGTAGCAGGCAGAAGTATATTTTTTGTTCAATTTCCTTTGACACCTAGTATCGACAGTAGTTTTTAGGGTTTCGTACCCAAAGGGTAAAAACGAGACCCTATTACAAAGCCTACGATATCTGTCTGTCTGTCTGTCTGTCTGTCCGTCCGTCCGTCTATCTGTCTGTCCTACCATTAAACGGCTGTATCTTTCGAACCGTAATAGACAGCCAGTTGACATTTTCACAGAATATTTAACGTTACGGCGGATTAACTAAGAATTAATAAAAAAAGTCAAAAAGTAATGGAATGTAAACGAAACGAGTCTCCATACAACAAACGTATTTTTTACATATTTTTGTATTAGCTCTAATGTAAAAACGGCAATACGTACAAGCGTCAAACTTGGCATGATTATAGTATACACTCTTAAGTATAACAACAAATAATAAATAATGGCCAAGTGCAAGTCGGTGACAAATCTCTGTTTATTACCAAGTTAGGCAACGTATTCGGCTACTCAGATGATCTTATCTTTCGTCTCACCGAATCGAAATGACATATTTTACTAACTTTGAAGTCGGTTTTTTAAACTGATAATTATTGTATGATGTGGTTGTACGGACCCTCGGCGCACGAACCCGACCCGCACTTGGCCGGTCTATTGATTTAATATTTGTAAAAAGATATTTGATCTTTTCAGTGAATTATTGCAAAATAAATAACTGACATAATAAATAAAGCTCAATAATAACGTAGCTACAACCTCTATATTCATCAAAAAACGAGAACAAATAAAATATTCCCGGCGACTGCCCCGAGGCGATGTTCCTGTCAATTAAAAATAACGATCAAGTTACGAACGGGCGATCACCGATCGAAGGTCAGAACGCACTACATCGTTGTCAGCCAAGTACATATAAATGTCTGTGTAGCCAAGCGATAACATACCAATAACGTTGGTTTTGAAGGGTTTCATTACACTAGCTTAACTATCGCTTTCGTTACTTTTAGACAAGGACAGCAATTGGTTAAGATTTATCATCTATCCCCTTTATAGCAGACATCACTGTAAGCGCTAATTGATTGTTCTGGACAGTTCCGTGCGTGCTTTCAGAATTCCATTACCGTAGACTGCAAGTATCATTCACAACTGATATAGTAATATTGTTTTAAATGTCACGTGAACTACTCCGATTGTTCTTAAACTAAGTTTAACTAATATCAGAGAGGTTCTAAAACACTGCCTACACAAAGACGGATTTGTCTTTCCTCGACTACCTAAAACGAGTTAAAACTAAAGAGCACCATGCAAAAGGTCTTGTCTTAATAAATTTAATAGAAGTAATCAATCAATCATTTATTTTATCAATTTGGTACAGTTATGTACACTTTTGAACGTCAAAAGCTATACAATGCAAATGATACTTTTAAGTTAGTAACTAATAGTTATTTTGCGACTTAATAAATTTATTGTTAGCAGTCTTCTCATAGAAGTGATGTGACATCTTATTTGAAAAAAAATATCTTTAAACCTAAATCTATAAGAGTATAGTGCACGATGGTCTCAACTGTAACTAACGGCAAACTCAGTAGTCGAAGTATAACTTTATGTATTGGAAACGTTTTTTTGTGTAATGAATAGCAATCAACGGTCGTTGAAAGGTTTATTACAGCGGTAACGAGCTTCGCTACTACTATATTGAAAAGCAGTTAAACGTATAAATATTAAAAACAATGGGAACAAATTATTATGGAAACTAGCAGCGCCCCGTGGTTGCACCCGCGTTCCTACAGGAACTCCTTACCTGCGTCTGTCATTCTGAACACATCATCGCTTCTCACCAGGCGAGATTGTGAACAATCGCAAGCCTAGAACGTTGTAAAAAAATATTAAACAAGTTTTCTTCACAGGCTACCTTCCGTCTCCATCATCAGACCAGCGATGGTACCATAACATAGCATTGTTACCGAACTTACATAAGTATGCCAAATTTCAGTTCAATCAGTTGAGGATCTAAAATATCAGTTGCAAGATTAGTCTCACACATACGAACGTAGGTACATACATACTAAAAGTTAAGTTGAATAAAAACTTGTAAAAAAAGAAACAATGAACTTTTTCGGGATAAAAAGTTGCCTGTGTTAATCCAGGGTAAAATCTACTTCTATGTCGAATTCCATTAAATCCGGTCAGATGTTACGTGGTTGAGTGTGATTTGATGATATTAAATAATTTAAACACAACCTACTAACCTAACCTTACGGTATTATGGCTACCTTTTAACGCGGGCTCGAAACAGCACAGAAACAGCGCAGTGCAGAAAACCACGCGAACGTGAACCTTAAAGCGCCGAGATACGGTTTCGAAAAAAAAGACAAATTATTAAAAGTCATGGATCTAAAGTTTTTTGATACAATGTACGGAAGCTGACTACGAGAGATTGTTATCCCCTTTTTAATAACCCTGTATACATATAAAACTATCTACTACTACGAGTATATACTAGTAAGAACTTTTCAAGAAAAGCAAAATCAAGACAGAGAAAGTTTGGTGTATATTTAACTTTGCCTTACTACTGATGAAGTTTTGTAACAATACATGTACGAATGCTATAGTTATAATATCAAACAATAGTAACTATAACCTATAGTTTGGAGGGCAATTATAAAAGTTAGATTACTGCCCGTGGGTCAGAAACAGCGGTTTATCGAGTATTATCGGCAGATCATTAAAACTATCGAGAACTGCGATAGTAATTAATAACATCGATATGTTCATTTATTAACGAGCTCGTATTGTTATCGCGGTATTATTTTAGATTAGGTACATACTGACTACTGTTCCAACTTGATTAGCGAATAAATTAATCATTAGCGAACATTTCAACTAATAATGTCTAACTTATTTTGGCTAGTTATCATTAACAGGCACTATCCTTATACAATAATTAGGTGCAGTACAGGGTTGGAAAAATCATGTTTTTTTTTCAATAAATCTTTTTTTTTAAATCAAAATATCCTCGATTTTTTCGTTTTGATATACGGCTTATCAATTTTTTTTTCATAAAACGGAACGCGCCTTTTGCTCTCGACGAAAAGAAACTTTGCCGCGCGATTACGATCTTACAGTCATTCATTCACTACTACTCGTAAGTTCTTTCTTCATTGGCTCGTGTTTTTGTGGTTTTGTTTGATTTTGTGATTTGATGAGTAATTATAATTAAAAGAGATTTTCTACCTTTGGCATTGTTAACGCAAAATTAGCGCAACCGACTGGCAATGATAGAGCCGGAAAATTAGTTTTTTGTTCAAATATTACAATAACGACACACACACACACACACACACAACAGATTTAGATTAAATAACATGTAAAGAATCTAAATTTAATGTTTTTCTACTATTTTTTTTTATTAAATCATAAATTTTTATTGAAAATATCATTATTTGAATCGTGATTTAAATTATGATTTAATCGTGCCAACCCTGGTGCAGTATCTACTTTACAATAAGTTCGTTCTGTCCGTCCGTCTGTCTATCTGTCTGTCTATCGTCCGTCCGTCCTGAGTTTTTAGTACCTTTTTACCTCTATAGTTATTAAGGCAAGTGCATGAAATTTTGCATGGTTACCGTTTTAGTTTAGATTTTAATTATAAAAGTATAAAAATATAATTATGCCTATTAGGGGTGGCTAATCCCCATATTAATATATCCCCAATTAATCCCCATTTCACATGTACCAGACACGTGAAATGGGGATTATATTTTTTCCGCTGCACTATCCACTCCACTATGCACTGCACTTTCTATTCAACTGCTTTTTTTTTGTTTGTTTATTAGGTCTTTTAAAATGAAAGTATGGTTTTATACATCACTTTTTATCAAGTGTATTCTTTGCGAAATATTGCGACTTTTCGGGACATTTTTTATTGTGGCCCGCCAAATTGTTATAAAGTTGTCACTGGCACAAAGACTAGCTCGGCCAATACTGACGGCTCACGAAAACAATCCGCATATTGCCTAACTAAGATCAACACATCTCCGCCAAATAAAACACCCGTACCGCAGATAATTTTACCCTCCTTTAAATAGCAAATATAACTCCCAAACATAATGTAACGATACAAATATTTTTTTGTTGAATAAACGATTACTACTAGTTACTTTATTATATGAGAACATATTAATAATATTTATAAAAAAGTCAATTAAACTAAAAGATGATTATTATCAAATATACAAACATGTACTACAAAACAAAAACGCCGTCAAGATCACCACCGTGCGGCGCGGCAGGAACACTGGCAGAACTGCCACAATAAACTAAATAAACAAATCTCAGAATTATTCGGCCCTACTTACTCTCTGAAAGCTAATACGAGCCTAAAACCCAATTTGTGTACAAGCTCTTTGTGCCTAAAGAAAGCGATCGCAAGCCCCGACGACGAAAGCAGAAAAAGTTTAAAAAACGTGAAAGCAAGAACCCGACCGCGCCGCGTTCTAACGAAGTTAGGTAACCCGACACGCGCCTGCTCGCCCGAAACGTCGCTCTAAACGAATTAAATTAAAGCATTTTTATCCTCACTGATTTAATCCAAAGTTACCGAAGCTTTTGTAAGATTATCTGAGCCTGGAAGGGGAGGACTGAGGGAGGAATAATTCCACTAACGTCCCGATTGGGAAATCGGAGCTATCTACACAAAAAAAATTTGTTCTTACGAAGAAAATGTTCTATCTCAGATTCTGAAGTGTCGGCAAGATGGCTAGTTTTTGATGAAACATTAAAAGAATCGCTCTTTTTATTTATTGTCCGAGCGAAGCGACGGTCTCAGATTCTATGGAGACTGATAGACGTGAAGGCAAGTAGTTCATTCTAATCTATACTAATATTATAAAGAGGAAAGATTTGTATGTAAGTATGTTTGTAACGAATTGGCTCAAAACTAGATACTGAACCGATTTTAAAAATTCTTTCACTGTTGGGAAGCTACACTATCCCCGGGTGACATAGGCTATAATCTATACCCGTGCGAAGCTGGGGCGGACCGCTAGTATTTTATAAAGTTCAAATATATACAAAATCAATGATGATAGGGGTCAGGAGGGCACAACTCGACGCGAACAGTGACCTCGCGACCTTTCGCACTAGTGTATGCAAGCTTGCGTGACTTTAAGGTCAATCAGTCACATCAGGCGAGGTATGTAGAATGCAAGGAGCTTCAATGTATCATACTTCATTAACTTCATTTTTATTAATATAACGTTTCACTTTGTATTTTTATTTGCAATTTTTTTATACGTTTAAAAAAACAACAATAAATACATTGTCATGAATAAATAACAATGAACCAGATTAACAATGGTGCGCTAGTCACGTCTATATGTAGTTTGCTAAATTTATACGTATCTAAGCGTACGTAATTTTTTTTTACAATCAGCCCAACCATACTCGAAAATGATACTTTGAAAACATTACTTATACTTAAGGCGCCGTGACTAGCTGACTTTTATGTTTTTGAGGGGGTGAAGCAGAGGCAGTGGCGGCCGACTACAGCGGGGCGCACCGCGTGAAACTCGCAGAAACGTGACGACCTTCACCTATACACAGCTAAAGACATGTAATTTCGTCGGTCCACAGCAAAGCTCTGTTGGCCTAGTGGTCTGGCACCGCGCTGGTAAACCACGAATGCCCGGTTCAAATCTAGTACTATGTAGATATTTTTGGACTCAATTTTTTATCATAACATTACGCATTATGCAAAGGGAGGGTCCCTTTGCATAATGCGTAATGTTATGATAAAAAATTACTTATAGACTTACTCCTGGTATAATTCTACTAACTTGATGGTAGAGTTCGGAGACTGCTAAAACTGCTAAATAGGGAAAGCGAGATAAGTCAAGGTTGGGCTCGTTTTTTTAGTCTTAGTGAGAAGTGTTAGTCAAGGAATGTTTTGACTGACCTGATCGAGGATTTCGGAGACTACTACTGGAACTGCTAGACGGAAAGACCTAGAAGTGTCGAGTTTGGGCTCGTTTCATTAGTCATGATGAGATCTTCTTCTAGGAATATTTTGACTGACCTGATCGAGGATTTCGAAGACTGCTACTGGAACTGCTAGACGGAAAGACCTAGAAGTGTCGAGTTTGGGCTCGTTTCATTAGTTGTGATGAGATCTTCTTCCAGAAATATTTTGACTGACCTGATCGAGGACTTCGGAGACTGCTACTGGAACTGCTAGACGGATAGAGATAGAATGGTCGAGTTTGGGCTCGTTTCATTAGTCGTGATGAGATCTTCTTCTAGGAATATTTTGACTGACCTGATCGAGAACTTCAGAGACTGCTACTGGAACTGCTAGACGGATAGAGATAGAATGGTCGAGTTTGGGCTCGTTTCATTAGTCGTGATGAGATCTTCTTCCAGGAATATTTTGACTGACCTGATCGAGAATTTGGAAGACTGCTACTGGAACTGCTAGACGGATAGAGATAGAATGGTCGAGTTTGGGCTCGTTTCATTAGTCGTGATGAGATCTTCTTCCAGGAATATTTTGACTGACCTGATCGAGGATTTCGGAGACTGCTACTGGAACTGCTAGACGGATAGAGCTAGAAGTGTCAAGTTTGGGCTTGTTTCATTAGTCGTGATGAGATCTTCTTCCAGAAATATTTTGACTGACCTGATCGAGAATTTTGGAGACTGCTAGTGAAACTGCTAGACGGATAGGGCTAGAAGTGTCGAGTTTGGGCTCATTTCATTAGTCGTGAAAAGATCTTCTTCCAGGAATATTTTGACTGACCTGATAGAGGACTTCGGAGTCTGCTACGGAACTGCTAGACGGATAGAGCTAGAAGTGTCGAGTTTGGGCTCGTTTTATTAGTCGTGATGAGAGCTTCTTCCACGAATATTTTGACTGACCTGATCGAGGATTTCGGAGCCAGCTAGTGGAACTGCTAGACGGATAGAGCTAGAAGTGTCGAGTTTGGGCTTGTTTCATTAGTCGTGATGAGATCTTCTTCCAGAAATATTTTGACTGACCTGATCGAGGACTTCGGAGACTGCTACTGGAACTGCTAGACGGAAAGAGCTAGAAGTGTCGAGTTTGGGCTCGTTTAATTAGTTGTGATGAGATCTTCTTCTAGGAATATTTTGACTGACCTGGTCGAGGATTTCGGAGCCAGCTAGTGGAACTGCTAGACGGATAGAGCTAGAAGTGTCGAGTTTGGGCTCGTTTCATTAGCCGTGATGAGATCTTCTTCCAGAAATATTTTGACTGACCTGATCGAGGACTTCGGAGACTGCTTCTGGAACTGCTAGACGGATAGAGCTAGAAGTGTCGAGTTTGGGCTTGTTTCATTAGTCGTGATGAGATCTTCTTCCAGAAATATTTTGACTGACCTGATCGAGGACTTCGGAGACTGCTACTGGAACTGCTAGACGGAAAGAGCTAGAAGTGTCGAGTTTGGGCTCGTTTCATTAGTTGTGATGAGATCTTCTTCTAGGAATATTTTGACTGACCTGATCGAGGACTTCGGAGACTGCTACTAGAACTGCTAGACGGATAGAGCTAGAAGTGTCGATTTTGGGCTCCTCGATCAGGTCAGTCAAAATATTCCTGGAAGAAGATCTCATCACAACTAATGAAACGATCCCAAACTCCACGCTCCTATCTCTTTCCATCTAGCAGTTCCACTAGCAGGCTCCGAAATCCTTGATCAGGTCAGTCAAAATATTCCTAGAAGATCTCATCACAACTAATGAAACGAGCCCAAACTCGACACTTCTAGCTCTTTCCGTCTAGCAGTTCCAGTAGCAGTCTCCGAAGTCCTCGATCAGGTCAGTCAAAATATTTCTGGAAGAAGATCTCATCACGACTAATGAAACAAGCCCAAACTCGACACTTCTAGCTCTATCCGTCTAGCAGTTCCAGAAGCAGTCTCCGAAGTCCTCGATCAGGTCAGTCAAAATATTTCTGGAAGAAGATCTCATCACGACTAATGAAACGAGCCCAAACTCGACACTTCTAGCTCTATCCGTCTAGCAGTTCCACTAGCTGGCTCCGAAATCCTCGATCAGGTCAGTCAAAATATTCCTAGAAGAAGATCTCATCACAACTAATTAAACGAGCCCAAACTCGACACTTCTAGCTCTTTCCGTCTAGCAGTTCCAGTAGCAGTCTCCGAAGTCCTCGACCAGGTCAGTCAAAATATTCCTAGAAGAAGATCTCATCACAATTAATGAAACGAGCCCAAACTCGACACTTCTAGCTCTTTCCGTCTAGCAGTTCCAGTAGCAGTCTCCGAAGTCCTCGATCAGGTCAGTCAAAATATTTCTGGAAGAAGATCTCATCACGACTAATGAAACAAGCCCAAACTCGACACTTCTAGCTCTATCCGTCTAGCAGTTCCAGAAGCAGTCTCCGAAGTCCTCGATCAGGTCAGTCAAAATATTTCTGGAAGAAGATCTCATCACGACTAATGAAACGAGCCCAAACTCGACACTTCTAGCTCTATCCGTCTAGCAGTTCCACTAGCTGGCTCCGAAATCCTCGATCAGGTCAGTCAAAATATTCCTAGAAGAAGATCTCATCACAACTAATTAAACGAGCCCAAACTCGACACTTCTAGCTCTTTCCGTCTAGCAGTTCCAGTAGCAGTCTCCGAAGTCCTCGACCAGGTCAGTCAAAATATTCCTAGAAGAAGATCTCATCACAATTAATTAAACGAGCCCAAACTCGACACTTCTAGCTCTTTCCGTCTAGCAGTTCCAGTAGCAGTCTCCGAAGTCCTCGATCAGGTCAGTCAAAATATTTCTGGAAGAAGATCTCATCACGACTAATGAAACAAGCTCAAACTCGACACTTCTAGCTCTATCCGTCTAGCAGTTCCACTAGCTGGCTCCGAAATCCTCGATCAGGTCAGTCAAAATATTCGTGGAAGAAGCTCTCATCACGACTAATAAAACGAGCCCAAACTCGACACTTCTAGCTCTATCCGTCTAGCAGTTCCGTAGCAGACTCCGAAGTCCTCTATCAGGTCAGTCAAAATATTCCTGGAAGAAGATCTTTTCACGACTAATGAAATGAGCCCAAACTCGACACTTCTAGCCCTATCCGTCTAGCAGTTTCACTAGCAGTCTCCAAAATTCTCGATCAGGTCAGTCAAAATATTTCTGGAAGAAGATCTCATCACGACTAATGAAACAAGCCCAAACTTGACACTTCTAGCTCTATCCGTCTAGCAGTTCCAGTAGCAGTCTCCGAAGTCCTCGATCAGGTCAGTCAAAATATTCCTAGAAGAAAACCTCATCACGACTAATGAAACGAGCCCAAACTCGACACTTCTAACTCTATCCGTCTAGCAGTTCCAGTAGCAGTCTCCGAAATCCTCGATCAGGTCAGTCAAAATATTCCTGGAAGAAGATCTCATCACGACTAATGAAACGAGCCCAAACTCGACACTTCTAGCTCTATCCGTCTAGCAGTTCCAGTAGCAGTCTCCGAAGTCCTCGATCAGGTCAGTCAAAATATTCCTAGAAGAAAACCTCATCACGACTAATGAAACGAGCCCAAACTCGACACTTCTAGCTCTATCCGTCTAGCAGTTCCAGTAGCAGTCTCCGAAATCCTCGATCAGGTCAGTCAAAATATTCCTGGAAGAAGATCTCATCACGACTAATGAAACGAGCCCAAACTCGACACTTTTAGCTCTCTCCGTCTAGCAGTTCCAGTAGCAGTCTCCGAAGTCCTCGATCAGGTCAGTCAAAATATTCCTAGAAGAAGATCTCATCACAACTAATGAAACGAGCCCAAACTCGACACTTTTAGCTCTTTCCGTCTAGCAGTTCCAGTAGCAGTCTCCGAAGTCCTCGATCAGGTCAGTCAAAATATTCCTAGAAGATCTCATCACAACTAATGAAACGAGCCCAAACTCGACACTTCTAGCTCTTTCCGTCTAGCAGTTCCAGTAGCAGTCTCCGAAGTCCTCGATCAGGTCAGTCAAAATATTTCTGGAAGAAGATCTCATCACGACTAATGAAACAAGCCCAAACTCGACACTTCTAGCTCTATCCGTCTAGCAGTTCCGTAGCAGACTCCGAAGTCCTCGATCAGGTCAGTTAATCCGTTTCTGGAGAAAGTAACATCACGACTTACCAAACTAGCTCAAACTAAACTAAACTAAAAATTGGTGCTGATGATGACGACGATGATGAAAAGCAGCATTTTTTCCTCTCGCTATAACATCAGCTATCTGAGAGTGAAAATCCCATCAAAATCAGTTCAGCCATTTTGGAGTTTATACGTAATATCATCATCATCATCATCAGCCTTCATAGGGAACATACATACATCGCTTTTTACATGTATATAGTAGAAAGATATACTCAAAGAAGACTGTAACACCTTTTTAGGGTTCCGTAGAATTACAAGGAACCCATATAAGTTCGTTCTGCCCATCCGTCTGTCTGTCTGTCCATCCCAAGTTGTTTAGGACTTCCTAACCATTATAGTAGACTAACTGCACCCCGCGCATTCACCTGCGTAGTAATGAAAAAATTGTGATGATGATGATGATGAAAAGTTGCTCGAATTTTTTTCAACATCAGCTATCTTACAGTGAAAATCCCATCAAAATCGGTCCTGCAGTTTTCGAGTCTATAAAGAACATTACAGACATACGCACAAGACGAAATATTTCAAAAACATAAAAATAACAAAAATAAAATGGAAATGTGAGAATTGAACCCGGAGCCTACTGAGTCACAGGAACTAATCCATTGCGTCAACCACTCTTCTAATTGAACTATGACGCAAGCGGTGAAATTATGCTTCTTAATCTATAAAATAATATAAATGTACAAAGAAATCGTCACAAAATGTAATTTTCATTCGCCTGCCTGTTTAGTACTAAGTACTTACTTGAAGCCTGACCAAAGGAAGTAAGGGTGAGACCAACTTGTAAATTTTACGCGTAAATTACGTACTTCTCAAGGTATCAACTGGAATGTCTAATTAAACTGGACGGAAAGCTATTTTGTATGATAACGTCGCTGACTGTCCACTTTGTGTGACCTCTGCAAATGCTCGAGACTCTTTTTTTTGTGGTACATCGACCACCGATACTTGGAAGCACAGATATATAGGTAGTAGATCTGTGCTTGGAAGTAATTATTATGCCTCTCGACTGATGTCACTCCACTCTCCTCCCCCGCGCAAACCGTGAAGACTAGGTCCGGAATGCAACTACACCGAAACCGTATCACTATGTAATGAATCCCTGAACGTTCAAAGAAGAATGTAACACCTTTTTAGGGTTCCGTAGAACTACAAGGAACCCATATAAGTTCCTTCTGTCCATCCGTCTGTCTGTCTGTCCATTCCAAGTAGTATAGAACTTTCTAACCTTTATAGTATCGTAATAGAGTCCTAAAGGGTCGGCAACATATTTGTGATGCTTCTGGTGTTACAAGTATCCATAGGCGACGATGACTGCTTACCATCAGGTAGCCCGTCTGCTTGTTTGCCACCTATGCCACATAAAAAAACCGGACAAGTACGAGTAGGACTCGTGCTCTGAGGGTTCCGTTAGACGGAACCCTCAGAGCGCGAGACCAAAAAGAAAAACTAACTGAAGTTAAAATATTGAAAGACAAACTTAAGTTTGTAGTTGACAATAAGGTTATTCCATACATTCCAACTACAAAATGTAAGTTTGTAATAGCAAAATAATTATTTTTAAATGATATAACTTCAAATTTATAATTTTCGGATTTATTCCTATATATGTGCTATGAGACCTTGCCTCTTGCCAAATTTCATGATTCTAGGTCAACGGGAAGTACCCTATAGGTTTAGATTCCCCTGTGAAATCGCAAAATATACGACATAAACGTTCATATCTTTTGATTGCTTTGACTTAACCGGACTTATATTTGACAACTTTTATTTTTTACAGCCGAAAGAAACCGTAGGCCCAAGTATTTAGTATAAATTTCAACTTGATACCTTTACGCGTTCTTGAGAAAAAGGGTATTGACAGACGGACAGACAGACGGACAACGAAGTGATCTTATAAGGGTTCCGTTTTATCCTTTTGAGGTACGGGACCCTAAAAAAGTAGACTAACTGTGCTCTGAGGGTTCACCTGCGAAGTAATGAAAAAATGGTGATGATGATGATGATAAAAAGATGCCAATTTTTTTTCTCCTCATAGCATCAGCTATCTGACAGTGAAAATCCCGTCAATAACGGCCCTACCATTTTCGAGTAAAGAACATTACACACATGCATACAAACACAAACACAAACACACACACACCCACGCACGCACGCACGAACATGACGAATTATTTTAAAAACATAAGAAAAATTACAAAACTTAAAATTATTGGTGACTATGAGATTTGAACCCGGAGCTTACTCACAGAGTCGCAGAGAACTCATCCATTGGGTCAAACCATTCGGCCAACTGGACTATGACGATTGTGGTGAAATTATCCTTCGTAAACTAATAAATACAAACAAATCGTTACAAAATGTAATTTTCATTCACCTGCCTTTTTAGTACTTATAATGCAAGAAAACATTGCAGATAAGGTAGGTACTTACTTTACAACTTGCGTCAAGGTGTTTTTGTGTCATAAAGTTGAGATTATATTTTGGAGCGGTTAGCGGAACAAAGCGACACACGTCCGTCTAGCAGCGCGCCTCAGCGGTCTCTGTCACATCGCGTAAAAATAAGAGAGAAGTGAAAAGACGCCGCGGCGGCACGACGTTTCGTTCGACACGTTCGAGCCAATTTATGATTAAATTAATTAATAGATAGAAAAATTGAATTTTAATCAATAAATAAAATTAATGATGTTATTTGTTACAATATTTAACATCATTCTTGTAAATTTTGTAAAGATTTGTTCATCAATAGTCGAGATAACATTGTATGCGTTTAGGTAAATTTCAAGGTTAGAGGTTATTTCATGATTTTTTTCTATCGAGAAAATTTATCGGAAACGTGTTTTGGAACTAATGGTACACTCAGAAATATGATCAAGATTACCACATATTTTTTTTACTGCTTTAAAATGAATATATTGTCCTAGAAAATTTTTCTGTGAAGCCTTTTTTGTCCGTAAGACCGCCTTAAGTTTACTTTATTTATAACAAAAGATAAACAAGTTGTCAAATATTTCAGCTGTGACAGCGACTCAAAGTAAACTTACTGCTTTGTTCCTAAGTTTGAAACTAGGCGGGTAACAAACGCGGAGTTATGGAAATCTTTTCTCCAAAACTTACAAACTTGTCAAATCCGTATTTTGTATTTTGGAAAAACACGACAGATGTTTCGCTAGTAAAATAATTAATTTAAGAAGACCCTGAGGCTTCAGTTATTAATTGTATCAGTGGACAACAAAACTGCTGTCTGTGAAATGCACACTGAAAGATGGTAATTTCCTCACGCTTTGGGAGCCCTGAAGACTGGCTACACAGGAAGGTCCCGAAAGCTGACGGACGATTTAAGTGCATTTAGTTTAGATTGATCCCAGCTACTAACAGAGTGTGAGAAATGAAAGAAAATGGGGAGACCTTTGCCCAGCAGTGGGATGTAATTAAATTTATGTATTGAGACAAAAACGAAAAATGTTGTAGTAGCATTTGTGCTGTTGGTCTATTTGAAATATAATAACTAAACTACAAAAACAAACTATAAATGTCAAATAATTATTAAAATAAATGTCAAGATATAATGACAGCTAATTGACACAATGACGAATAAAAAATTTTAAAAGGTGTTACTTAGCAGAAGTTTATCCTTTTACCCGAAACTTAAAAAAGATTTACGTTCTTTTTATTAAAGTATCACTCACCTACATTATAACCCGTATCCGCCCTTCGTGCGCAATAACCACGGAGGTACCTACTGTCGCGCGCTACACTGCCCACCAGCTTATATACCTCCGATAACCACGGCGCTGGCGAGTCGGGGAGGTACCCACTGTCGCGCGCTACACTGCCCACCAGCTTATATACCTCCGATAACGCACACCATATATACTGCACGCGGGTTCACCCGGGTACTCTATACTGAACCCATCATGTTATTCCATTACCATTTCGGCTATGACAACTAGTTGCTAATAGGTTTAATAGTCGTTAATAAAACCTTTAACTTTAGCTGTAATCCTAACCTTCTTAACCACCGACGCAAAAAGGGGTGTTATAAGTTTAACGTGTGTTTCTGTCTGTCTGTAGCAAAGATAATATAACCACTCGATCGCGCATGTAGTCAAAATTCCCTTTTGCAAAATGACGCCACGGCGGTCGCGGGGGGCAGTTTGTGATTGGAGACTCAGCGCGACTCGACGCTTGTGATTAGAGAATCAAAAGTCATTCATTCGAATTGAAATTCGCGCCTAGGATTGGCCCCGCTCAAATTAGTTTAGGTTGACATGTTAGAACCTTTGCCTCATGCGGGGTAAAGGATGAGCAGTGAAGTGGTTATATTGTCATTGGTCTGTAGCATCGCAGCTCCCAAACGGTTGAACCGACTTTGATTTTGTCTAGTGTCAATGACCGTCGAACATTTCTGTAACTAGTTGTAACAAACTAAACTTGAAGTGCATACTGTAGCTATTGATGAGTTACACTATCCACCTTCTGGCTCCATCATCAGACCCCCGTCACCAAGTATAATGTATGAAACTCGATAAAAACAAATATAAAACAAAGTGATAGTGATAGTGATAGTTTAAAACAGTGTTTTAAAAACAAATATAATGAGTACAAACTCTAAGAGTTTACTCGTAGCCATTGAAGAGTTTCAATATCTACCTCCTGGCTCCATCATCAGATCAGTTTGATGACACCAAATTATTATAATGTTATTCGAATTACATAGTTTCAAATCGATATGACAATTAGAAGTAACCTTAAATCGACTTCCAAGATTTGTTTACTTAGTAAGAAGTGAAGCTAATATAAGCTTAAGTTTATTTTTCTTAATAAAAAAAAAATACTTTTGAAAAACAAGCTTTTTCGTATTGTTCTCAGCAAACCCTTTCATTTGATACCCATATCATGATGGTAGATATTAACATTTTGTCCGCCATCTTGGAGCGTCCACCATATTGAATGTATCATCTAGGACCAAAGTGCTTGGGAAGACAAATCCAACGAACCCAAACTCGAAAGGGTTACGTCGTTTCGCCTAGGAGTTCCTATGGCTACCTTCCGTCTCCAACGAACGAACATACTAACAGGGCTAGTTAAATAAAAGCTTATAAAAAATATGCCTTTGAGAAAAACTTTTAAGTCACTATACTGTATGTACAAACGTACAAACAGGCAGACAGAATTATTTCAGCATTCCTGGTTTGTTTGATAAGCTTATATCGTGTTATCGCATTGAATATAATGAGTGAGATACCGCGCTATTGTGAAACCTCTCGTTTAGATTGATACGAGGAAAACTCATGCTGTATTATAGTAACGTTACTAAAATACAGTTTTGAAATAACATGGTACGGCCTTCAAAACACAGATAATAAATATACTTAAACTAGCTCTGTCTCGTATTCGCGCGTGGAGATTTCCGTCAGCGAAAAGTCGACAGAGTTAAGCATTAACTTAACTTAATACTCATATTTTTACTGCTACATATTGAATTTAAGATTTTTGTGTTGGTCCCATAGTAAAAGTTGTTCATAATGATAAGTACAATGATCTCCTTTCGGTTTAATACGGATTTCTATCTGACTGCCAGGGTGGGCAAGAAAAATCGACATCGTTTTATGGTTGATATTCCGAAAACCCGTACGAAGCGCTTTGATTCCACATTTATTGTGCGACCTGCTAGTCTGTGGAATACGCTGCCTGAATGGGTTTTCCCCGTCAGTTACATACTCCTCCTCCTCCTTAAATCGTATTCCTCATGTCTGAGGGTCGTGACCTCCACCTTCCATCAATCTCTCTCTGATGATGTCTTTCCATCGTCAGTTACATTCTAGGTGTCTTCAAATCGAGAGCGAATCCGTTTCTTCTAGGTAAGCGTGCTCCATTGTAGACCGCATCGTCGCTTTACATCAGGCGAGGTGGCGGCCAAGCGCAATCCTATCTACCATATCTATACTAATATTATAAAGAGGAAAGATTTGATTGTTTGTTTGTTTGCATTGAATAGGCTCCGAAAATATTGAACCGATTTGAAAAATTCTTTCACTGTTAGGAAGCTACGCTATCCCCGGGTCTATAATCTATACCCGTGCGAAGCTGGGGAGGACCGCTAGTAAAAAATTAAAATTAAAGTATGCATAATCCTATATTCATGCAAACAAACAAATTTGTGTTTTGATCTAGAGCTCCGCCTTGACGTAAAAGAAACACATACTTCCTCGACCACGTAACACGGTTTGTACCGTAATATCTCTCTCGTTTATTAATATGGTCTCACGTGACCAACACTGGAGATCTAAATACAAACATGTATAGAAACTTCTAGTCTTAACACTAATACAGACAACACAAACCTCCGCACTACAACTCCTGTATCTGCCCCACTTCGGCACAAACGCTAGCGGATCCCATACAATATGCAAACAAACAAACACTGACACTGTGTAACTTTGCATGCTCTAGACGTCCGTAGCAGGTGGCTACGAGAGTGGCTACGACGTAGAGACTACGATACATTTTATGACCGCTCCAAACAGCAGCACTTGGGACATAGCTTTATCAGCTGGTTTTAACAAATCGCTGAAGTTAGCAACCTTTGACCCGGTCAGCGTTTGTATGGGTGACTAGGAAATAAATTTTAATTTTGGATGTACGCTACAGCTACAGTGTTCTAGGAGCTATGTTTGAACAGTTGTTGGATGTAGAATAGCAATAAATTGTTAGGTCAGGACATTTGAATCCTTTGATGGCACAGACTGCCATTGATAAAACCTTTACGATAAACAGTGATAATATATTCAAAGCAGTCATTAAATTTGGCACGGACTAGTCGTCGGCGTAGAAGATCGTAGCAGCTAGCTACACCATAGCTACGGCGTAGACGTTTTGTAGACGAGCTACGGATATTGGATGTGCGAGATTCACTTTACTTGATTTGATGTTATGAAATTCTAGTGCATAGTAGTTGCTAGCTTATATCTACCCTTCTTTGTACGGACATGTAAACGTGACTCGTTCAAAATGGAATCGTAGCAAACTGAAAATTAATTCTAAATTGTGCATAAGTGGTTTGTCTTTAAGGCTTAATTCATCGTAATTTTTTTTTTTGCCAATGAACCAGTACTTGGAAATTATCCCTTTTTTGTGTTAGGTATTTTATTATCACCCTAGTTTCAGATAATGAAGGAAATGTCGTAAATGGAAAACATTTATTTGACAATCGAAAACAAACTAGGCAAGTATCAAACTCAAGTAGCTTCCATTTAAAATACATTTAAACGCCACATTTACCCGAAATGTCAACAGACATTTGTAAACACCCGCGAAGTTAAAACTCCTAGTTAGCAAGAATTAAGCGTCGTTTAGAACATTTCCAGAATGAGCTCGTTGTTTGAAATGCCATCAGCAACAAAAACCGCCGGAAAATTACCATAAGGTTGTTCAAATATTTGCTGCTAAAAGCGCAGTGGCAGCTCTCTCGCACTCTGGTGCCGCTCTAATGAATATTCAAATTGTACGGCAGCGAGTAACAGTGCGTTGGTCGCGCCGCCCTGCCTTTACTACACTGCTTTATTTTATTTATGCGATAATATAGCTTAATTCCATGTATATAACGTCCATGAATGCTTGATTGCCGCCAAGACAGGTTTATTCGAAAACTTTGCTATGGTATTTACGAAAATGACACAAATGTAATGTAAATCCGACATGGTTTTTTTCATAAGTTACGCTTGTATTTCATTTCTTAATTTAATTAGAACCTATTTACAGTAATTTATTTCTAATTAATTAAATTTTAAGGCTAAAAAAAAGTGTGGTGACTCCCGCTCCGGCTCGTTCCTGGTGCAAAGGTTGGTCATTGCCATCCAACGCGGTAACGCAGCGAGTGTTTTGGGTACCTTTGCGCCGGGAACGGTCGGGAACGGGTGGGTTATTTGAATAGATAGTTAAGTTGTTAGTGAATACCATATATTTAGGATTTTTGTGAATGAATGACTGTAAGACTGATCTGGTATTTAAGTCTAACTTAAAATTCTACGTATGCTATTTTAAAACTAAGAATGTGTCCAATAACACGTTTCTTATTATTAAGGGGAAGACACATAGCAAATTAAAATGTCATATTTATAAACACGCGAGAAGATGAGACTGCCTCATTTGATCCACAACATTTAAGTCAAAAGCAATCTAGTAAGCTTACCCTAAGCCAAATCTCTAATAGAAAGGCGGTTCCAGGCCGAATTTTAAGTAGATAAATAGATACAGGAAAAAATTGGCTTCGGCCGACGTCAATATTCCTCGTTTGGGGATAACGCCTCGGGGTGTAATGTTTACGGTTTGGAGTTGTTTTTGTTTACGAAAAACATTTTGTAATAAGTGAGTGCCGGAGAACATGTTCGTGGCTGTGTGAAGAACAAAAAGTTTTCGAGTTATTTTAAAAATGCGAAAGTTTACACTGAAGATACTTCAATCGTGGCAATCGTCATCAATGAAAGCTTTACTAAACTTCACAGAATTACTGCAAATTTTTCTCTTTTATTTTAACTTCACTGAACATAAAAATATACAACTTGACCTCAAAAACATTGACTTGTAGTTATTACAGTTATATGATTATTAACGGGGTATTTATCGTGGTAAGGTGGTGGAAGGAGCTCCCGAATATCCCGTTAATAATGATATAACTGTAGTGAACAACCGTGATAGTTTAAAACAGTGCTTAGTAGTTATAAATAGGCCTCACCCAACAACCCAAGTGTTTTCATAAAAAGAGATTGTTTTTCCGCTCAAGAATCTATAGGTAACTAAAATCTAAATGCTTTAACAATTTTCTTGTTATCGAATCACTTATCTAAAGCAATTTCAGGCAATATTCTAAAACCTAGACTCTCTGCCATCCATTATCGTATCGGAAGTCAAACAAAAAGCTCCTCGTTCAGCGAACCTCGGCCCGCGCGAGTTCCACGTACCTAGAGCGGCCTGGCAAGCTAACTAAACCTATATATACTAATGGCACTTTAATATAACGTTAGTTAAACATACTGGCGAAGTGTTTAAAGTTTAAATTCATTCAAAATTATAAAAAAAGATATTTGGATACTACATACTTACCTTTTTCTAGTTTTTCCGTCTTATCCGACCAAAAAGCCAAATTCACAAAGGCAACATCGGTCTAGTACCGTTTGGTCGTAATTTAGTCATAGACATAAGATCAGACCGAGACACTTAAAGAGTTTATCGATATTCGACCACCCCACACCATAAATCTATTTACATTTAAACTATTTAAAACACTGTTACGGCTGAAAGATTTTCTTGAATCATATCTAAGATCACTCTCGATCATGTCACTTTTCAAACAAAACAAAAACTAAATCATAATTGCTTTAGCCGTTTGGGAGCTACGATGCCACAGACACATAATATAGACACGTAAAATTTATAACGACCCTCTTTTTGCGTTGGGGGTTAAAAATGGCTTAGCCGACTGTTCCTGCGAGATTTGAGTATTTGAGTATTTGCCTTGACAGACTAACTTGACTATAAAAAATCAAGAGATAAACCTCTGTACAGTGAGTTAAATAGGTATTATAAAGTGACATTAAAATAAGCCTACTTTCAGAGCCTCGAGGGTAATCCCCGGCGGCGAATCAATACTGACCAAAATAAAAGGCTACTCGATACTGGTACGTACAGAACTTACTCGCCGGCTGAACCGACATTTATGGCATTATGGACCAACAGACAGTACAAGAGTTTTTGTTTTTTTGTTTTTATTGTATTATTTTAGGTTATTTTAACTCACGGTCAAATGGTGTTGTTGTTTTCAATATAAATAAAGTGTCTATTGATATTCCGTAAACCAGTACGAAGTGCTTTGATTCCACTTTTATTGTGCGCACTGCTAGTCTGTGGAATGCGCTGTCTGAATGGGTTTACCCCGATAGCTACAATCTGGGTGTTTCAAATCACGAGAGAATAAAAAAAAGTATAAAGGCATTATTTCAGTAACGTGACCACTTCTATAATGAGATGTGAATCAAAAGAGCGAATCTTGACTATTGTGTCTCATGTTTTAAAAAACCTAGTTTAAAACGCGCTTTATAATTGATTGGACATTTTTAGTATTGGAGTTTTTTATCATTAGACATTTTCACTTTTAGTCATTTTTATTATTAGAAATTTTTAATTTTGGGCATTGGCTTTGAACATATTTATTTTTTGACATTAGTCGTGCAAATCATTATTTCAGGTGTTATCCAGTGTTTTGAAACGCATCAATGAATTATTATTATGCTTAATACTATACCCAATGCTACGCCATTTCCATTGAATTTGGATTTGAATTGAAGTCTTGATGCTGTTTTCTAGTCAATCGAACCAACATAAAATAGGTGTCGGGAATAAAACCGATTCCACCCGCCAGCTCCCTGACTAAGCTTAATGCGCGAACCGGGAAATTCTTTAAATCCGAACCGGGATTTACTCCAGTATTTTATGAAAACTATTACTGCCATGACAGGAATAGAAGCGAGGAACTGAAGGAAGAAACTCGTTCATCACGAGTATTGGAATCGACCGCCACGTTCAATTTTGATTGTGTTATTTCGTTTGAATATATTTTGAAAACATTTAACTGCTGTCACTTCTTCGTTATGCTCTTTGATCACATCCTTGATAGAAGGTTATGCTAAAGAGAAAATTGACAATTTATAAGAAAAACATTATTTTGTTTGAAATAAGCTAATAAATAAGTGCGGCATGCAACTAGTTTTTTAAAGCAGTTTTAAAATTAGCTTTCGATGTCGATTGAAACCTCTTTTTATGCAATAGGTGGCAAACAAGCTAACAGGTCGCCTGACGGTAAGCCATCATCGTCGCCTTTGGATAACTGTAACACCAGGGACATCACAGATACATTGCCGACCTTTGAAGATTCTGTTCAAAAACATAAACTTAGTCAAATCAGGGTAATACTTTTGTTGCAAAGCATTTTTTATGATGTTCACATGTTCTGTCAAAAGAAACAGTATCAAATTGTTTTATAAAAACATTAACAACAACGGTTAAGTTTTTCCAATAGCGTGTTTGATTTGGTGACGTTTAATTGCATTATATAATCGTTGTTAATATTTAAATATTTATTAATACACTTCTACTGTTAATATAAAACAATGTGTACAAACATAAGCGCGTTAACAGAAGCTGTTAACTGGCTATAGGGCGCCCAAGATACAGGCTTTGCCTAGTTTGGGGCCCATTGGCACAACTATTTTTGCTGCTAGTATACTGTTCGTTGGTAATTATTCTATGATTGTTAATTTAAATAACTGTATTTGGGATTAAATGAATTATTTATTATTATTATTTAGTTATATCATCATAAAAAAAACTTTCCCCAGCGTGTTCTTGTGACAGAATCATGGAACTGGTCCCTTTAGGGTATATACAAGATCTTTGGACAGAATACGCTGACTATCTCCATTACGATAATTTAATTTAGTTTAATCAAACTCAAACATAAACCATGTAAATACTTTCCAATAACTAACAGCTTAGGCAAGCTTTTGACAGGCAATTGCCAATCACACGCACTGAACAAGTAAAGAGACACACTAAATAAGGGCTATGTTCACCAACATTTTATAAGATGATTATTTATTTGACATTTAACTAATGGTAGAGTTGTCAGAAACCCCTAATTAACTTAGTCGCTGTCACTACTAAACAATGTTTAAATCATAATACTTTGTAAAAAAACTTGACTTCTTATATTTGTGGTCAGAACGAATGTAATTTGTGGTTATAAATCGTAATTATGTACTTGGAACAATGCGAAATACCACCTTTTTATCGTGAATAAGTCCGCGTTTGACCAACAACTCGCCTGTTGGTAAGCGACGATGTGGTCGAAGATGAAGCACGCAGACTTACCACTTACCACCGCCTCAAAACTATTTGTAAATAACCTGTAAAGTTTAAAAGCATTTTAACTTGTAGCAGGCATCAAATTCTCTCCGCAAACTTGTAAAGCCGTGTAAATGTCTTAGTAAAACAGCTTAGACTTGCTAACTAGCCGGAGCCAAGATCACCTTAATAGGGTTGCTACATCTCACTTAATGTGTATTTCTCTGGAGCTTTTAAGGTCACAGAGACATTTACAAGTTTGAGAGAAGTTAATAGTTCGTTTACTCCAGTAAAATGCTAAAATATGTTTAGTCGTAAGTTTAAAGGCATGTAACAGATGAGTAAGATGAGTGGATCCACCAACCCGCACTGGGCCAGCGTGGTGGATATGGCCCAATCACCCTTTAAAAGCTTTAAAGGCTAAAAGTCCAGCAGTGACTGTTAAAAGGCTGATTATGATGATGATGAACAGATGACTATTACGTTGGGTGTGTACTGTGTGTGAATGTTTTGAGTGGGCGACTAACTTTTTGGGAACTCTTGCGCAATAAGTTAATATCATCCATCAATAATCACTATAATAAAATATTTGTCATTACCATGTCTATGATTATAGTTTTCTTTTAATGCCATAGGTGGCAAACAAGCAGACTGGCTGTCTGATGGTAAGCAGTTACTGTTGCCTATGGATATTTGTAACATCAGAGGCATCACAACTAAGTTGCCAAACGTTTAAGGATCTATTAACTCGCCTTTTGAAGAACCCCATGTTGTAAGCTTCTCGGAAACACCACGGAAGGTAGCTCATTCCACATTTTGCAGGAGGCAAGACAGATTGTGTGAATCGCACTGTGTGCAATTTCCACTGATATGATAATGTGTGGATGAGCCTTCAGGCGGTGGCGGCTAGTACGATGATAAAACCGCGACGCCGGCATCAGATCGAACAGTTCTTCAGAACACTCCCCGTTGTAAATGCGATAAAAGATACACGAGAGACCCAACGTCTCTGCGCTTGTTCAGTTTCGCATATTACATAGTTATTTTCAGTATATGTTAAAGTATACTATACTAGAAGCACTTTAGTCGAGTCAGTACAAGGCGTCCTCTGCGGTCGTGACCCCTTTCCGATCCGGCCGGTATGCCTTTACCTGAAACAAGAGAAGGAAGTTACACCACCGCTCGAGGAATCATTTTGTTGACTAAACTATTCTGGGAAAATATTCCACGTAACATACCGACATATGTGCAGTATGGGTACCTCTGATCGGGAGACGTTAGCCTTCTTATAAGTACAATTTTATGAACGTGATGATCACAATATTTAAAAAAGTATGTAAATGTCAAGACTGCTGCAAGAGTAATGCGCGTAAAAATTTTGCAAATTTTTGTTGTCCAAAAATTTTAGCTCAATCTGTTGGGGATAACTGGTCTAACATTCAGTTGCAAGATTTGTCCCAAAAAACTACTAATAATACTAATAAAAGCTTGTAAAAACACAAGACCCAGGACAAAAAAAAACTTATTTTAAATTATATAAACGGGATTTATCCCCTAATTTTACTTTATTTTATTATTTAAATGGTATCACTTTGGTGATGTGCAATTAGTTAACAACCGGCGAATATATCGCGTAACATACACACACACATACACATAATACAATCAAATTAAAACTCTTTTTTAACCGACTTCAAAAAGGAGGCGGTTATCAATTCGACTGTATTTTTTTTATCTGAACAGTATAAATGTATACCGTCTTAGAGCAAATACAAATATTTCTATATTTTCTGAGTATACCGTAAAACGATATACCTACTTCAATTAGGGTAGACTAGAAACTTAATATAATAGAACAAGATTATAATTGTAGTACCTACTCGTAGCGTAGCTTAATTGGCTTGATCTAATATCAAAGATAAACAAACTTCGACCGGTCAGACTTTGGAACGTAAAGGACATTCACAACAACGCAATTGTGTTTCAGACAATTGTTTAGAACTTTAGAATAACAATCGTTGACCATCTCAGTCAGTGGTCTTCAGATCACCTTTAAACTCTGTCACCGCGACTAGCCACAGCCTACCAAACAAGCCAGCCTGGATATTGTCGAGCCCTTACTGTTTCTGGAATGCGGATCCTTCACATTAAGATGCAAGGCGGCAGACAGCAGACGAGGGAGTGACACGACCGACGTGACTCTTTTAAATTGTCTCACCACTGTTACTATTGATTTATTGGCTCTGGGAGCTTCGGTGCTGTCCCGGACGTGACGGAGAAGTTTAACTGGTCGGTCACTGATACCCAGTGCGGGCAGCTATTTACGTTTTTCTCATCCGACTGCCCTAGAAGGAACCAATGTTTCATCATCATCATTCACTATTTCACGCTTTTCATGTTCCTGCTGCTATGTTCCTTTACTCAAAGAGAGAGAGTGGGCTATGATCCACCATGCCAGCCCAGTGCATGTTGCTGAATGTCATTTGTCTGGATTTTTGAGGCTCTTGGACATGCCGGTATCCTCAATTTTTTTTAACACTAATACTTCATTTAAAACTGTTGCTGAGACAAATCTGAGTATTTTTTAATCTGTAGTATGTTTTGAAGATAAACGTTCACAAATTAAATCAATTCATCATCATCATTTCAGCCTTAGGACATCCACTGCTGGACTTAGGCCTCCCCCATCGATCTCCAAAAGGGCCGGTTGGAAGCGGCCTGCATCCAGCGTTTCCCTGCGGTCTCTTTTAGGTCGTCTGTCCATCTTGTGGGTGGACGTCCTAAGCTGCGCTTACCGGTCCGTGGTCTCCATTCCAGAGCCTTTTGGCCCCAACGGCCATCTGTTCTGCGTGATATGTGCCCTGCCCACTGCCATTTCAACTTGCTAATCCAGTGAGCTATGTCGGTGACTTTCGTCCGTCTACGTATCTCCTCATTTCTGATTCGATCTCGTAGAGAAACCCCACAGAAGAGAAAAAAGAAACATTTACTTCTCTTTTCTGTGAGAAACCCCGAGCATAGCCCTCTCCGTAGCTCTTTGTGAGTAAATCAATTATTTCTTTATTATTAAATTTTTATTTCATTTCAGTTTTCTTTGTTACAAAAACATTAATTATCTACAAGCTACAAAACAAGATACAATTTGCTCACTGATCAGTCTTATTTGAGCAGAAAAACATTTTCTTCATAAAGATCACGACGTTGGAACCTAATTATTTTGTTTGTAAACTTCTGTAAGTCCGATCGCCTCGGTCTCATTTCGTTGAGACTTCACTTTGTTCTTTTCCTAATTATTTATTTAGAATACTGATCAGCGCACAACAGAAAATTACATTTAATTCAACTCTAGAAAACGAATTGGTATCTGTTTTCTGTTGTTTTTATTTTTTTTGGAATAAACCCAAGAATCCTTTTACCTTTCAGGTATACGTTCAACCATTACGGGCGTGAAACCTAATACAGATTTCTGTTGAATGCAAAAAAAAACAAATCGGCTTTTCTTTTCTCCCAGCTGCTATCGGTTCATATTTGTTTGTAAAATATAAGGCTTTGCTGGAAATAGCCTTGAATTTTCTGCTTTAAAGCAAGTTATCTATAATTACGAACATAAAAATTTACAAAAACTAAGTAAGTAGCAAGTAACTTATCGTAGAGTTGGTTAATTGCATTAATTCTTTTATATTGTAAGAAAGAGATGACTCTTTAATTTTAATCCTTCTATTTTTAAAGTTCCGTACACAAAGAGTGCAAACGGGACCATATTACTAAGTCCACGCTGTCTGTCTATCTGTTCGTCTGTCTGTCCGTCCATCTGTCCATTTGCCTGTCTGTCCGTCCGTCCTACCTTTTAATGGCTGTATCTTTCAAACCATAATAGATAGCAAGTTTATTTATTTTTCAAAACAAAGTAAGAAATAAGGAATACAACAAAAAAAATTTTTTTTTCTGTGTTGGTCCAAAGGAAGTTGTTTATAATGATATCCTCGAATATGTCCGTCTGGTATTACATCCCGTAGAGCTTATCCCATTGGAATAAAAACATTGAAAAAATTAAATTATACTCTCTCTCTCTCTACTTTTTCTCACAATATGAAAGACATGAAGATGTTGAAATATGTTTGGGGCAAGTAAACGAGAGACGAGAACCCCTTCCTCCGCGCGACATCTGGGCTCGGAGGCGATAAGTCGAGCGAAGCGCGTTGAGTGCCTGCTAATTCCAGATTAGCGAATATTTTATGGAAGCATGTTGTACACGGCGGGTTTAAAGAGGACCACTTACGCAGAGAGTTTTTGTGGGTAAGCTGGTGACGTAATGTATGAGTGGTTTTATATTTTCGACGTTACTTTCCGACTAGGTACCGAGCAATTTAGTTTCATACCTTATTACATAGCAGCGTGTTAAAATTAATCCGAGAGGTGAGCAGAGCAGTGCATGATTAGTTTCATGTGTTAAGATCAAACTTCTAGAAGTTTCATCAACTCTTCGCCACTGAGAAGTACTATTTTAACTGCAACTAAGTGTGAAGGAAAACGAATTTGTTATTTATTTTAACGCATTTTTTTTCCATATTAACTTCCTTGGGTTACTTCTTTTGGAAATCGTCTAGTTGACCACCGAAAACAGACTGCTTTAATTGAATACTGGCTGAATCCCACGGTTTTAACCGCAATTTTCTAAATTTCTGGGGGTTAAAGTACCCTATTTCCGTACTCATGATGCACCCTATTTTCCTGCCAAATTTCATTAAGATCAGCCTAGTGGTTTAGATGTGAAAAGCGAACAAACAGACAGAGACAGTTACTTTACTTTTAGTTTACTTTAGTAAATGTTAGGTAATATTAGGATAGATCTACGTTTGACCAACTCGCTAGATGGTAAGTGACGTTGTGGCCGAGGATAGAAGACTGATAAAGGACTGATATTGATCTAGAAGTATATTCTATTCTAGTCTATTCACAGATTAGTTAGATTATTAGTTAGATTTTAGTAGTTCCACCATAATTAATGTGGGACCAAATGGCTGCGTACGAATTTTTGTATTTCCATGACGAACGGGTGGTAGTGTACAGTGTACAGTCCTTCATCTTGTACTCTAATGTAGCTTGCAAGTACAAGTAGCAAGTACAAGTAGGCGTTCAAACGAAAATAGCCACTCGCGCGGTGACGCGCACAACTCGCGTGCGAGTAGGTACATACTCGCGCGAGTTTTCGAGCGAGACGAACGATGCGCAGTGGGCGTCGCACGAGTGGGCGGGGAAACGAAGCTTCAGTTGCGCAAGAACCAGCGCGTGTGATACTAAGCACTTCCACTGCCACTTGAACGTTGCAGACGATGCGTAGTAGGTACTTGCTATTTGTACTTCGTATGGTCTGTAACGGGCTTTACAAACATGTTATAGTGCTAACAGACGCTCGAACGCGGTTGACCTCAACCGCCGTCTGACCAATGGGAGAGAAAGAGAGGGAAATATGATATTCTCACTCTTTCTCTCCCGTTGGTTGGACGGCAGTCCGTCAGCTGCGTTCGAGCGTCTGTTAGCACTATTACAGAGTACATAGACGTAGTCATATTGCATAGTTACTAAAACCACATTCTACCTACTTGGTACCTACCTACACAAACACTGGCGTATATATGGAGAGACTGACTCAATCCAGAGAGTAATTGCACTCGCATACAGAGGTTGCATAATTGCTTGCAGTGCAAAGGAGCTTTGTATGAGGGTCGAGAGGACCTGTGCTGTGCATTCAGTGCTTTACGACGTTATTATCGTCGGAATTATTTACATGCGTGAATCATGTCGGTGGAGTGATCACCAACCTTCGCGGTCTTCCTGATCAAACTGACATTCACAAACTTATTTAGTAGCTGCGTCCCGTTGTTTTTAGGATTCCGTACCCAAATTGTATAAATGGGACCCTATTACTAAGCCTAAGATGTCTGTATGTATGTCTGTTTGGCTGTCCGTCCGTCCGTGCTGCATCGTTCGAACCGTAATAGATAGCCAGTTGAAATTTTGCTCTGAATTTCTAATGTTACGGCGGATAACTAAAAAAAAAGTCTAAAAGTTAAAACGAAGGGGGGGTTCCCCCACTCAACAAACATATTTTTTGACGTTTTTTTTGTAGTAGCTCTAATCGAAAAACGGTAATACGTACAAGCATCAAACTTTGCATGATTATAGTATACACTTTAAAGTATAACAACAAATAATAAATAATGGCCAAGTGCGAGTCAGTGACAAGTTTCTGTTCATTACCAAGTTATACCTGGTAATTTCGTTATTGAATTTTGTGGCGGTACGGAACCCTTAGTGCGCGCGCCCGACTCCCACTTGGCCGGTTTATTTTTTACAACGGACATAGACATGCGTTTGACCACATTATCTCTTTTTGGGAAGCGATGATGTAGTAAAGGATGTTGTACACTTACCTAGGAAATACCAATTCACTTTTTTTTAACAACCCCGGATGGTACCTGTTCTGAAAGACAGACGTAAGTAAAGAGTTCCGCACCTCTGTTGTTCTGTTCAATAAAGTGTATTGGAAACGCGTCTGAATGGAATATTCACCAAGAGAGTACCAGACGTACGACAAGGAGACTTGCTTGTCGTGCGTCTGGTACTGTAATGGAAGAACTGTGATGGCAGTATTAGGTCATGCAGTTGTAGTGCACACGCCTATGATCTGAACAAAGCCCCATTTAGTTGACATGGGTAGTTGAGAGCCGGCGGTGGAGGAATCTCGAAAGTAATCCAAGAACAAAGCCCGCAGGTGGGCCGCCACGCTTCCACGGCTAGATAATGCCACGACGCGCTCTTGTTTAGAGAGGAAAACCTGCGACCTAGTTTACTGGGTTTGTACAGTTGTGGGCATCATTTTGTGTACGTTTTTATTCTTACAAAATGTATCGCTGATACAGGTTCATAATTTTATTAACAAACTCAGTACAATACGTATATTTGATGATATCATCTAATCTACTGTATATTAAGAACTACTTATCGGTTCATCATCATCATCATCATTTCACCCATAGGACGTCCACTGCTGGAAATAGGCCTCCCCCATCGATCTCCAAAAGAGCCGGTTGGAAGCGGCCTGCATCCAGCGTTTTCCTGCGGTCTCTTTTAGGTCGTCTGTCCATCTTGTGGGTGGATGTCCTACGCTGCGCTTACCGGTCCGTGGTCTCCATTCGAGAACCTTTCGGCTCCATTGGATATCTATTCAGCGTGATATGTGCCCTGCCCACTGCCACTTCAACTTGCTAATCCGGTGGGCTATGTCGGTGACTTTCGTTCGTCTACGGATCTCTTCATTTCTGAATCGATCTCGTAGAGAAACCCCGAGCATAGCCCTCTCCATAGCTCGTTATGCGACTTTGAGCTTGCTTTTGAGGCCCATATATTATCGGTTAGCCCCGATGAAATTCGTGGTAGAGAAGCTGTCTTCAGATGGTTCAGATCCGTTACGACAAATAAGTTTAGTAAATCTACCTACCCATGATTTTTATTCTGAAAGGACTTGTACGTGTAAGAACAATGAGTAACCTATAAGATCATTGTATGAGAATTAGCATTTTAAATTTAGATATTGACACTAGATTTAGAAATTGTGTTTAGTTTGTTGTAATATGATAATATATTATTATGAGTAAACAAATAGAAGAAAACATCTCATCAAAGCGATAAGTTTTTTAAATATTTGCGGCTTTACTTACAACGTAAGTTAAGTAAATCAATGCCTAAAATTGCTATTTCCAGATTTTGTCTCGCGCAATATCCATCAGCAAGAAATGGACAGAGCAATTTTAAATACAGAATTACATAACTTGCGTTTTTAAGTAAAGCCGTAAATCTCTAGAAAACTCGTATGTTTGACAGTTTACCTCCATTCGTTTGCTCTACGCTTCCGTTTACTGATGGTGGCCGAGCGGTAGCATGTGCACTGTACAATCTGACGGCACCCGGTTCGATCCTCGGCTCTGCACCAATCACTTATTTAGTACTTATAAATTATGTGCAGTTACGATGCCATCGCTCAACAACGGTAAGGAAAACATCGTGACGAAACCGGTATGTCCAAGAACCTAAAAAATTCAAACATGCACTGGGCCAGCATGGCGGATTAAGGACATTCCTCTCGCTCTGATAGCAGCAGTGAGAACAAGATAGGCTGATAATGAGAATGATAATAAATAAAAGATATCTCACACACAACTTTAATAAATCACAAATCACGTAAGCGAGCAGAAACCTAACCCGGAAGCGATCCATTAATCCTGGAGTATGCACTCCAGCGATAATGTATTACGTCACGGGACTCGCTGGCGGAGAATATCTCCTTATCTATGCCATTAGAACTATTAGACGACGTCCATACAGATTAACCTTCTGTTTATAGCTTTAACCTATTCTTATTTCAAGTCATTATTGACCCGTGAAAGGAGCAAACAAGTGCGAAATAACTACCGTTTTGTTGTTACCTTTTCACAAAATATTACACTAAAAAGTAACGTCAAAGATTACTAAAAATTATTAACCGAGCAAAGTGAGGTCTCAGATTCTAATGGGACAAGTCGCCATTACTGTGCACGGTTTGTTTGACGATAACTTGCGTATCGTTGATCCGATTTTCATGAAACTTTTTAGGCAATTAGTTTATTTCAATATAATTTTTAAGTTCAAATATGGGCAAAATCGATCGTGTGGTTCCAATGATTTATGAGTCGCGAGGTCACAGTTCGGGCAAATTACTAGTTATTATTGAATAAGATAACATACTTTTTTTATTGTATTATGGAGTACAAATAATAATTGATTGATTGATTGATTAACTAAATTAATTGAATTGATTGATTAATTGGAGTGCGAAAATAGCAAATAGTTACGAGTATATTTAAAAAGTTCAAATAAAAATTAATACAAATTATATATAACATCTAATACAAGTATAGTACAGTAGTGTGTTGTGTGTCGTAGTGACAACCCTGCGATTTATCAGGATCAAGTAAAGGCAAAAGAACTCAACACCCGCTATTCTCGCCGGACTCAACCGCAGTGCTCAGACAGCTACAGCAACATGGTGGTAGCGTCGAGCGAAAGGTACCAATGTTACCTAAATATAATAATGCTTGATAAGTCCCGAATCCCGATAGACACTAAAACATGTGCTCAAATCGCGAAATCTTAAAAGTTACTTATGGGCTACGCTACGTTTACCAATTCGTACTATCTACTCTAGAAGACCAAAAGCCGGTCCAATTTAAGGTAAGCATAGTTCGCCTTCACTTTGAATTCTAAATCTAACCGAAGATAATATCAGTAACCATTAACAGCCATGGTTTCCTCCGCGGTTCCTCGTTAAACAGACAATGTCCCGTTATTCTGCTATCCCCGTTAATCCGTTATTCTCTCTCGGAGAGGTTAGCCAGCTCGTTAATAACGTTTCTAACGAACTGATAGCTCCTGGGGAAAACGTCTCTAGCTTTTGTAATATTAGATTAGCTCGAGTCTAATCTGCACAGCTTTTTGTTAATTTGTTTGCCGATTGTAGGCTAGATTTAAATTCAATTAGTTAACTGCTAATAAAACGCTTTATAGCGTTTATATTAAAAATGTTCCAGTAAGTGAAGTTTAATTAATCAATTGCCCATAACTACCATGCTATTGTTAATAATTATTATAAATTTAAACCATTAGATTATTAGATTAGTTTAGTTTTATATTTTGGTACTAGTTTGTATGTATTTTTAAGTAGCTTTTAGTTGTGTTTTTTTAAATAAATTTAAGAAACATACTTCAAAATTAGTAAAATACACTATTAGGGAGGTACGTAATTTTTTGTAAATATATGTACACCAATGACTCTGACATTTGTGAGCCGATTTACGTGATAGTCTTTTTATTGTGTAGCGGAAGCTCTCGAAGTGCTTCTACGAAAATTTTATTAATTTTGGCTCAGTAGAGTTTGAACCAGCTCGAATAATACAAATAATATTGTTTCGGCGCCTGTTGATTTGGCAATAGCAATACTTTTGCTAGAGCGCTAGCAAATTTTGAAGTAAGTTTTTTATAATGAGAATTAAAACTATCCCACATTTTACAAGGTAAAAGTATTAAATTAGTAATACATAAATCTAAAGTTATATTTCATCTTTTTACTACTACCTTGCATGACGTCATCTTTAAAACATCGTCAAGTATGAAGCCATTTACGTTTACCTACCTCTGTCGTCATTAAAAACATCATTAGAGCTTTAGCCGTCGGTATTTGTGGCCGGTTCGACACACGATGCGCCACGCTGCAGAAAACCACTAAAACTGCAACGAAACTTCTGGACGACCAATTACAAACTAATCTCATTAAAAATAAAAACCGCTTGTTCTGGTTTCAAAAGGTCTAATGTTGGAGGAAATGTAACTAACGAATGATGGATCTACGCTGTTTTATTTATATAGTACTAGCTGTTGCCCGCGACTTCGTACGCGTACACTTTCATATAATATTTCAACCCCCCTTTTCAACCTTTTTGCAAAATCCTTTCTTAGCGGACCTCTACACCCCATAAGTAATCTACTTGCCAAATTTCAGCCTCGTAATTACAAAACTGTCAACAAAAATCAAAACCCCCATTTCCCCTCCTTAATCCATCTTTTTCGGAAAAATAATAATAGAGTATTTATTTTATTTTAAACCATTACCTAAATACTAAATTTTATTTCCATAACATCAAAAACAAAGGACTTTCATACAAACTTCATCCTTCATTTGGCCCCCTTAATTCAGCCCTTTCGCAAAATACTTTCTTACGGGCCTCTAAACCCAATAAAAAATCTACCTGCCAAATTTCAACTTCGTAGGTCAAGTAGTTTTCGAGATATCGTGATGAATGAGTGTGTGAGTAGATGAATTTCGCTTTTATATATATAGAAGATAGATTCTATACACGAATGGAGAAGAAAAGCCGTCAATTAAGCTATGTGGCGTGCTTTGTGTGAGGCCTGTGTGGAGTTGTGTAGCCTGATAATGATAACGATAACTTTACAAACTGAGGCGTTATTAATTAATCCAGGGGCCTTACGGACAACTGCTATTACAGGCACCTAATCCGCTCAGTTGGAAAATCACGCGACCGCAAACCTTATCGCGCCCAGATACGGTTTGCGGTCGCGTGATTTTCCAACTGAGCGGATTAGGTGCCTGTAATAGCAGTTGTCCGTAAGGCCCCTGGTCGCGATGTTTCGCGTGCCGTTCCTCTCGTGCACATAGTCCGTGTCAGTTGGTGATTCCACAAGATGACACGCGATTACCGTTGCCACAAGACTTCCGCAATAAGGCTCCTGGTCGGGCGAACCAAAAACGCTGACCAGCCAACACGAGTCTTGTCTTTGCTTTAACAGTCTGGTTCAGAAAAAACAAAATCGGTAAAAGATAAGCATAAGTCGAACGAATGGCGGGCGCATGAAAAAACTATAATCTCTATATCGTCCCCGTAGAGCAAAAAGTCGACAAGTCGAAAAATTACTGAATTGAGTTAGGCATGTCTTTAAAATTGCCGATTTTTTCAGTCTCTCGTTGTGGCAATAGTTGTCATAATTCTTGTTTTAGAAAGTTCAAAAAAAATTAGGTATCTTATTGACCTATTTCATAATAAAAAGGAAGAAACAGCAAATTTATTTAAAAAAAAATGTTTTCTTAGATTTGTTTTAACTAAATTATTCAGTAGGTAGTTTTAATTACTTTTTTACTACTTACCGCTCAAATCTAAGATAGTAATAATTCTTAAACTCATTAAAACAACTAACTTCATTTAAATACAGTCTATTCGTTACAAAGCGTTATGAAAGCGTAAATTAACTAAGTCGAGCTATTTTCAAATAGAAGAACTAAGACGTAATCGAGAAATCATAATTTACATTAGAAAAATCACTAACAACGAAAGTACATGGTATGAGGAAAATTTATTCTTTTTTTTTACACTCTTATCTCAAAATGGGAAATTTTATTTTGATGACTTTTTGGTCGACGGGGACGATATTTGCCTTTCGCTGAAGATAGCAAAACCTGCCTTACTAAAATCGACCTTTCTAAATGTAAATCCAGTTTCCTTCCTCGAACTAAAACGTAAACAAAGTAAGTCGTGGATTTATCCCTCGTCAATGGCCATTCACGGCAGAGAGCCTTCACTCTCCGCTTGTTTAATGTTTTCACCTTTTTATATTTGGCCGCGAGAGCAAGAGATCATCAACTTCTTTTCCCTTATAAACCTGAAAGACCTCGAATGATTTCCAAACCTACCACTTACAGGATAAGGCTGAAAGTGGTTCGATACAAACGATGCAGAGCATTCTCAATGGAGGACTTTAGCCCTTTTGGCAACCTCTCAAGCGAATCTGATATATTGTAATAGCAGTCCAATATTCTGAACAGTGTATTGGATTGGGGTTTTCGGTGTGTTCGGGGTTTTGTGCTGATTTCGAGCGTACTTTTTTGTAGATATTGGGTGAATTCTGATGGGCGCGAGAAATAATTCTGGTGGATAAGCAATGTGTACCGCACTAACAGCGCCTCGTGGTTTTACTTGTTAGGCTACATGAAACGTACATTTCCCCGCTATAAATGTAGAGGATATACGAGTAAGCTCTCCTTTCCAAAAACAATCTTATGCTGTGTAGCCATTACAACATTGTGAATGAACAAATGCGTTTGCAACATTAAAAAAAATAAAAAAATACTAGCTGTTGCCCGCGACTTCATACCCGTACTTTCATATAAACTTTCAGCCTTCATTTACCCCTTAATACGGCCCTTTCGCAAAATCCTTTCTTACCGGACCTCTACACCCCATAAGGAATCTACCTGCCAAATTTCAGCTTCGTAGGTCAAGTAGTTTTCGAGATTTCGTGATGAATGAGTAGATGAATTTCACTCGTATAGATAGACAGATTAAGGACAACAAAAATCCAAAACAAAACAAGTTCCACACAACACTTAAAACCCTTTATATAAACCTTTGTTGTCCTTATTTTAGTGTATTAAGATATTTAATAGTGTTTAATATAATTTAATCTTTGCTTTGCATTTATTTATTTACTAGCAAAACCTCGTGCTTTCATCCGCTCTCCTACAGAAATCATGTTATTTTATTGGGATGAAAATAGGGTATAAGGTACCTCCATACAAAATTTCATTCAAATCTGTCCAGCTGTCACCGTGTTGAGTGCGGACAACATACTTGCACTCTTTTCGCTTTTATAATATCAAAGTGATAAAAATGGCAACTAAAAAGCTTTTAGCATAAACAACAATTCGCAACGTAACTTGTTATAACAAACCGCATCCGTGCACTTTCAACTTGACCACAACTAGAGTTCTAGGACATAGCTACGCTCATAGTTCTTTGTTCATTGTTCTGGAATATTCCCAAGCTATGAGAGAGCATGCTAATACAAACTGTTAGATAAACTGTAACTTGGGCGAGGTTCATGGAAACTAGATAGTTCGCGATAATTATGTGTACTCAAGAATATTTGTGCACTCAAGAATGTGTTATAACTTCGTATTAGTTTGGATGTAGTCTGTGCTTGCTTTACAATATTGTTCTAGAACCATCGACGCAGCAGTAGCTAGTCTGTCTGTACCTGATGGTCGTAGTTATTCACACTACAACATTTTTTATTAATTTTTTACACATATCTGGGGCCGTGCCTTCAGCTGGTTTAGGTAAGTGCAGAAAATCACGCGAACGTGAACCTTTGCGCGCAACTTCGCAGCCATATGCACCTAAATTGAATCACTTAAAACAGGTGACGGCGCGGCACGAAAAGTGCTATATTTTTAATGTCAATCCCAGTCTACTTAATACCAGAATAATTGTTAGATATCCAGTTTTGGATCGGTACTTCGGGGCCATTTTGGTCCTTCAAGCCGAATTGTACAAACAGAACGCAGACATAAAAAAGCGGAGCTTATGACGGTTCAAAGCAATTATAAAACTTGACAGACTTTAACAGCGACATCCTCGATTGCCGCAGTCACGTCCTGCTGTAGAATCGACGTCAACAATCACCTTGTTTTACAAGTTGTTCATTATGAAGGTACGTGAGGTGATTCCAGCTGGAACTACTTTATTATTTCCATCTAAGTACTCTGACACGTGATTACGGAGAGATCATGTCTGACTTAGATAATTGGTACTCGGTGAAACAACGCTTTATTTCTAACCGACTTCAAAAGGTTATCAAAGAGGTTGGAAGGAGGATTCTCAATTTTATTTAACTACATTCAACTACATTTATTTGGCATTATGACAGAACCTTGATTGAACATTCTTATTTATGTCAACGCGTCGAGCTCCGCATCCAAAGAACTGGGACCTTACCTTTTTAGGTTAAGTCTCAAAGATTTTTGTCCGCATCACAGTTGCTTACTGATTTCGAATGACTGACGAATAGTTTATAATTAGACAAAAAAAAAAAAAAACTGTGGTAGCTCAGCGGTTGGTGCATTTTTATTCTAATCCGAAGGGCGTGGGTTCGAATCCCAAAAATGATCTTGAGCTGCCATTTTCATTAAATACTTTCACCCAACATTTTCAATGTATACAACTGTTTTCCCCGGCGTTTCCGCTTGCTCCTACTGGGTACTCCTACTAGTAGGACCACTAGGACTAATATCGACGTTTTCTAAATCTACATGACTTGTTCGCCAAATTTTATCAAGATAGATTTAGCCGTTTCTTCGTGAAAAGGTAACAAACATACAGAGAGTTGCTTTCGCATTTATTATAATTAGTTTTGATGTGATACCGATTACTAGGATGGATATTCATATTGTTCATGCATTTTAAAATGTATTAGAATGCATAATGGCACATTGTACCTTCCATTCTACAGAATGCGAAGCTTTAAAACACCTGAATAGTTCAACCTTCATTCGTAGTTATTCCCTCAGAGACCGATAGTGCGGCTCAAATGAAACCGGGGAGCGATGCCCACATTACACCGCCACGCGCCATAAAGTAACTAGAAGGGCATTAGCAGCAACGTGCTTTTAATAATGCATTCAATAATGCAAATTGCGAGCGGCGCCGCAGCGTTCTCAACTTAAATGTGATCATTTACAAGCAGCTTTATAGCGCTCGAAATTAAATTACTTTTAATATGTATGGAAAATTTATAATGCATGTGAGAAAGACATACAACAACAACAACGTAATACAACAACGACGTCGTATTACAATGTGGCAATATGATTATATTTTATGATAATATGTATTTTATCATGTAATTACATCTGTAATAGTGCAGTACAACTCAAAACGATATTTCTTTCTATAAAAGCTGCAAATGGTACGTCATATTTAGAAGCTCCGAATCATTTTCTATTGAAACGCAAAACTCCCAACTGTACAAAGCACGCAACAGCGAAGTTGTAAACGGTCTCGTTAGCTCACCTTGCCGACGAGAGAGCTCATATTCAAACTACATTCATGGAAACTATCTCACACAGATCTCAGCTCTCAGAGCCTCGATATAAAGTCTTCGAACTGACTGGAGCCCTGAACAATATCTACACAAAGAAGCGCTACCGTCTCGACTTCTGAACGCGGAAGTTGTCAAACTGCGCTCGTGGAAGTGTTCAAACTACGAAAAGACTTTATGCCACATCTAGTTAAGTTAGTTTTGTATCTTGATGAATTTAAATAACTTCAGTGGTAGATTCGTGTTTTAAGTTCTACTCAGGAATTATAATATTAACTTTGTGTGATATGAACATTCTATTTCATCTAGTGGGAGCATACACAAAGTTACTACTTTTGTCTATGGGGGGGAGGGAAAAGTTGGAACTTATCAAGTTTCGTCGCTTCTATTCATCGCTTTTGTGCAATTTTATTACAAGTTGAGCTGAGCATTTTCTTTTATTATTTACTAAGATTTTTGACATAGTTAAGTAAGTGTTTAAAATTCTGTTCATGTTTCGAAAGTTTTGCTTTATTTTAAAACAATAAGCGAAGTGACCGCCTCGCTGCGACAAGTCCGCAACAGCTGCGCCGTTAGTACCAACATACAAGAAAAAAACTTAGTTTTTCTTTACTTATAGTGAAAAGGCTTTCTTGAATGTAAGAAGACAAATACAATGTACAGATATTTTAATACACGAGGACGAGCTCCGAGACAACCGTTATCTCCTAATCGCATAAAGTGCAAGTGTGACAAACAAAATTTTTAGTGTGTAAAGATAGATTAACACACTTGCAACTGATCACAATTTTCACTTTTTGAATGTAACTATGCTAATATGGCATTCATTCAATCGCGCGAGTGAGCAGGACAAGAAAAGAAATTCGAGGATTTACTCGTAACCTTAGAAGCGGGATGTAATTGTCAAAATTTATATGATTGATTGAAATGTGTGCAACGTAGAGGGAGAACTGAATCTATGGTGTGCACAGAGTAGTTATCTGTGATGGTGTGCAATCATTTGGACATCAGTCATTGGACCAATGACGTAAAATCTGCCATAAGCTCATTGATTGTGACCGACTCGTACTGTAACCACATAAATAACTAAAGATCCGTGATAAAAATTACAATATTTTTTTCTTATGTACAAATCAGAATTCTGTGTGTACAAAAACCTACTTCTAGACTATTGTACAAACTCAGACGAAAAAATAGAAAATGATAAAGATTGATAATCCTCATCAAAAACTTTGCTGAAAGGAACCAAAACATCATCTGTGAATAACATTGTTGATTTTTTCAAAAAGCGCTGAATCAATTTCGATTTAATACATATATGGGACTACATGTGAAATATAACTAAACCTACTAAAAAAAACAGAATCATCAAAATCAATTCCTAATTAGCGAAGTAAACGCGTAACGAACATACAGTCGAATTGATAACCTCCTCCTTTCGTCGGTTAAAAATCATAAACATTACACTGGGGAGACGATATACTTGTTTTTTTTACTGCAAAATATTCACGGTAAAGCTTCTAGCATCATTCAACTTGATTAAGGTTTTCGTCCTCACTAAAGTAGAGCCAAGTCATATTTCATACAGAACTTTCACCACAACAAACTTCATCAAAAAATCCAATCTGTCTTCTTGTTTCGAAACGGCTTGTTCGTCTGGAGATGCCGAGAAATATGAGATAGTATTTACTGGCTCAGCAAACAGTGCCTCCACGAGATATGAGCAATTTAAGACCACTACTGCATCTAGGAATTCTTATATGGCGTATTATCAAAATGACACAATAGCAAAGCGTCGGCCAGCCTCTAAAGTGTCTGGCTTGTAAATCACCAAGAATTAAAATCTGAAATAAGTTAGGTGTAAAGAGTTTTGACTTCAACTGTAATAAAACATGCATTATAAACCTTCATTAAAAAACTGGTGACGAATCGGGACGAAACGACAGTTTTAAATTCGAAAATTAATAATGTTTTAGGGCCTAAACGTGCATAAAATGAGGGCCGAAACCAGAATTTTTTATGCGGGTCGTAACTCTGGGGGACGAATCTGGTATAAATCAAAATTCATCACCTACATATAAACAAATGCCATAATAGCAAAAACAAATAGAATTCGTATCTAATCGTTATCAAGAAAATACAAAGTTTTATAGAAATCAACAGCTACCTGAAGCTAACAAAATCTTTCCTTTGAGATTTGACTTTATATTTTATCTACTCAAATTCCTTTCAACTCCGGGCCAACTTTGTACAGATAATCCAATTTGGCAACACTATATCCTCAAGTGGGCAGGTTGAGATGCTCGGCATACAGGAGATTCAACAGCGTGACAATGTGGACGGTATTGTGCTACTTTAGGACTGTGTTTTAGTACGGGACTGGTTGATTACATAATGAGTTTACAAAAAATATAATATAGGAACGTAAGTACTGTCTATAAAGTATACATTTTGGACGCTGGACGAAATAATAATAAAAAAAATATCTGAAAAGGCTTGCTTAACCTTGCCTATGCGATGATGCGGTCTACGATGGAGCACGCTTGTCTAGAAGAAACCGATTTACTCGCGACTTGAAGACACCCAGACTGTAACTTTCAAGCTCATCTCACAGTCTAGCAGTTCACACAATAAAAGTCAAAAAACGGTACCATTCTCACAGATTATATTTATGCTTTATTTTCATCATCGGTTTCTTGTCCCTTCACTACTAAATAAATACATATTTACTGAAACACGACTTGACTATGAGGTAATAAATTAAACATGAGGACACATGCCTATTATCCTAAAGTCTGGGTAAATGACAGTAATTTCACCATGCATTAAGAAACAATTTATCAACCACGTGATAACGATTTATCAATAGCAAACTAAATGTAGACGCTTAGATTTTTTTTTAAATGTTACAAGAAGGAAAATAGGAAAATATGGTTTGACGACAAAATGAATTAGGTACGTAATTTTTATCGTTTTAGCTGTTACAGCGTTGACTAAGATCTTTTTTTTTATTTTTTTTTATGGAACTTTAAAAACAAATTAATTAAAACTTAAAATATAAACTAAAACTTAAAACAACTAAATAAAAGCTACAACTAAACTAAAATATGATTGTATAAATATACAAACATGTACTACCTACTACAAAACAAAAACGCCGTCGAGATCACCACCGTGCGGCAGGGTTTTCTTTTTATATAATTTTTTTATTTTATTTCTAGGCGTTAAGTATTACTTATAGATAGAAAAACTTTATTATTACAAATACGAAAAATCAACCATAAACTCAAGCCATGTTTTGTCTTTATCTGTAGTTTCAGAATGTAGTTTGCACTATCACGAAATATAAATTCATCTTCATTTCTCAGATCAAACAGCTCATCAAGCTAAAACGTTTTCATTAAGTAAACGTCCGGTAGAAAAACCGTTTCCAATTCCAAGATTGCAACCCTCGAGATAAAACTGTCCGAGACAGGAATCAACCCCTTCGGGTGAATACATTTTATGAGCTGCCATTAGTCGATTGAAGAGTTAAAAAATAAATCCTTGTGGGGAAAATGGTAAAAACAGGAATTTTGCTGGATAATTTTCTACTAGATCAGTTCCATACATTTTCTGAAAAATATATTCAAAATAGTGATAGGGTCCGTTTACACCCTTTAGGTACGGAACCTTATCAAATTAACGTTCCGGGGCAAATAACAAGCTATAACTGCGTCAAGCACCCCGAAATGATTGGTTGTTACACCGAATAAGAAACTCATCACGTTCTACTGTCAACTGTAGTGTTGTAAATAACAAGCTATAACTGCGTCAAGCACCCCAAAATGATTGGTTGTTACACCGAATAAGAAACTCATCACGTTCTACTGCCAACTGTAGTGTTGTAAATAACAAGCTATAACTGCGTCAAGCACCCCAAAATGATTGGTTGTTACACCGAATAAGAAACTCATCACGTTCTACTGCCAACTGTAGTGTTGTAAATAACAAGCTATAACTGCGTCAAGCACCCCAAAATGATTGGTTGTTACACCGAATAAGAAACTCATCACGTTCTACTGCCAACTGTAGTGTTGTAAATAACAAGCTATAACTGCGTCAAGCACCCCGAAATGATTGGTTGTTACACCGAATAAGAAACTCATCACGTTCTACTGCCAACTGTAGTGTTGTAAATAACAAGCTATAACTGCGTCAAGCACCCCGAAATGATTGGTTGTTACACCGAATAAGAAACTCATCACGTTCTACTGCCAACTGTAGTGTTGTAAATAACAAGCTATAACTGCGTCAAGCACCCCAAAATGATTGGTTGTTACACCGAATAAGAAACTCATCACGTTCTACTGCCAACTGTAGTGTTGTAAATAACAAGCTATAACTGCGTCAAGCACCCCAAAATGATTGGTTGTTACACCGAATAAGAAACTCATCACGTTCTACTGCCAACTGTAGTGTTGTAAATAACAAGCTATAACTGCGTCAAGCACCCCAAAATGATTGGTTGTTACACCGAATAAGAAACTCATCACGTTCTACTGCCAACTGTAGTGTTGTAAATAACAAGCTATAACTGCGTCAAGCACCCCAAAATGATTGGTTGTTACACCGAATAAGAAACTCATCACGTTCTACTGCCAACTGTAGTGTTGTAAATAACAAGCTATAACTGCGTCAAGCACCCCAAAATGATTGGTTGTTACACCGAATAAGAAACTCATCACGTTCTACTGTCAACTGTAGTGTTGTAAATAACAAGCTATAACTGCGTCAAGCACCCCAAAATGATTGGTTGTTACACCGAATAAGAAACTCATCACGTTCTACTGCCAACTGTAGTGTTGTAAATAACAAGCTATAACTGCGTCAAGCACCCCAAAATGATTGGTTGTTACACCGAATAAGAAACTCATCACGTTCTACTGCCAACTGTAGTGTTGTAAATAACAAGCTATAACTGCGTCAAGCACCCCAAAATGATTGGTTGTTACACCGAATAAGAAACTCATCACGTTCTACTGTCAACTGTAGTGTTGTAAATAACAAGCTATAACTGCGTCAAGCACCCCAAAATGATTGGTTGTTACACCGAATAAGAAACTCATCACGTTCTACTGTCAACTGTAGTGTTGTAAATAACAAGCTATAACTGCGTCAAGCACCCCAAAATGATTGGTTGTTACACCGAATAAGAAACTCATCACGTTCTACTGTCAACTGTAGTGTTGTAAATAACAAGCTATAACTGCGTCAAGCACCCCAAAATGATTGGTTGTTACACCGAATAAGAAACTCATCACGTTCTACTGCCAACTGTAGTGTTGTAAATAACAAGCTATAACTGCGTCAAGCACCCCAAAATGATTGGTTGTTACACCGAATAAGAAACTCATCACGTTCTACTGTCAACTGTAGTGTTGTAAATAACAAGCTATAACTGCGTCAAGCACCCCAAAATGATTGGTTGTTACACCGAATAAGAAACTCATCACGTTCTACTGTCAACTGTAGTGTTGTAAATAACAAGCTATAACTGCGTCAAGCACCCCAAAATGATTGGTTGTTACACCGAATAAGAAACTCATCACGTTCTACTGTCAACTGTAGTGTTGTAAATAACAAGCTATAACTGCGTCAAGCACCCCAAAATGATTGGTTGTTACACCGAATAAGAAACTCATCACGTTCTACTGCCAACTGTAGTGTTGTAAATAACAAGCTATAACTGCGTCAAGCACCCCAAAATGATTGGTTGTTACACCGAATAAGAAACTCATCACGTTCTACTGTCAACTGTAGTGTTGTAAATAACAAGCTATAACTGCGTCAAGCACCCCAAAATGATTGGTTGTTACACCGAATAAGAAACTCATCACGTTCTACTGCCAACTGTAGTGTTGTAAATAACAAGCTATAACTGCGTCAAGCACCCCAAAATGATTGGTTGTTACACCGAATAAGAAACTCATCACGTTCTACTGCCAACTGTAGTGTTGTAAATAACAAGCTATAACTGCGTCAAGCACCCCAAAATGATTGGTTGTTACACCGAATAAGAAACTCATCACGTTCTACTGTCAACTGTAGTGTTGTAAATAACAAGCTATAACTGCGTCAAGCACCCCAAAATGATTGGTTGTTACACCGAATAAGAAACTCATCACGTTCTACTGTCAACTGTAGTGTTGTAAATAACAAGCTATAACTGCGTCAAGCACCCCAAAATGATTGGTTGTTACACCGAATAAGAAACTCATCACGTTCTACTGCCAACTGTAGTGTTGTAAATAACAAGCTATAACTGCGTCAAGCACCCCAAAATGATTGGTTGTTACACCGAATAAGAAACTCATCACGTTCTACTGCCAACTGTAGTGTTGTAAATAACAAGCTATAACTGCGTCAAGCACCCCAAAATGATTGGTTGTTACACCGAATAAGAAACTCATCACGTTCTACTGCCAACTGTAGTGTTGTAAATAACAAGCTATAACTGCGTCAAGCACCCCAAAATGATTGGTTGTTACACCGAATAAGAAACTCATCACGTTCTACTGCCAACTGTAGTGTTGTAAATAACAAGCTATAACTGCGTCAAGCACCCCAAAATGATTGGTTGTTACACCGAATAAGAAACTCATCACGTTCTACTGTCAACTGTAGTGTTGTAAATAACAAGCTATAACTGCGTCAAGCACCCCAAAATGATTGGTTGTTACACCGAATAAGAAACTCATCACGTTCTACTGTCAACTGTAGTGTTGTAAATAACAAGCTATAACTGCGTCAAGCACCCCAAAATGATTGGTTGTTACACCGAATAAGAAACTCATCACGTTCTACTGCCAACTGTAGTGTTGTAAATAACAAGCTATAACTGCGTCAAGCACCCCAAAATGATTGGTTGTTACACCGAATAAGAAACTCATCACGTTCTACTGTCAACTGTAGTGTTGTAAATAACAAGCTATAACTGCGTCAAGCACCCCAAAATGATTGGTTGTTACACCGAATAAGAAACTCATCACGTTCTACTGTCAACTGTAGTGTTGTAAATAACAAGCTATAACTGCGTCAAGCACCCCAAAATGATTGGTTGTTACACCGAATAAGAAACTCATCACGTTCTACTGCCAACTGTAGTGTTGTAAATAACAAGCTATAACTGCGTCAAGCACCCCAAAATGATTGGTTGTTACACCGAATAAGAAACTCATCACGTTCTACTGTCAACTGTAGTGTTGTAAATAACAAGCTATAACTGCGTCAAGCACCCCAAAATGATTGGTTGTTACACCGAATAAGAAACTCATCACGTTCTACTGTCAACTGTAGTGTTGTAAATAACAAGCTATAACTGCGTCAAGCACCCCAAAATGATTGGTTGTTACACCGAATAAGAAACTCATCACGTTCTACTGCCAACTGTAGTGTTGTAAATAACAAGCTATAACTGCGTCAAGCACCCCAAAATGATTGGTTGTTACACCGAATAAGAAACTCATCACGTTCTACTGCCAACTGTAGTGTTGTAAATAACAAGCTATAACTGCGTCAAGCACCCCAAAATGATTGGTTGTTACACCGAATAAGAAACTCATCACGTTCTACTGTCAACTGTAGTGTTGTAAATAACAAGCTATAACTGCGTCAAGCACCCCAAAATGATTGGTTGTTACAACTGCGTCAAGCACCCCAAAATGATTGGTTGTTACACCGAATAAGAAACTCATCACGTTCTACTGTCAACTGTAGTGTTGTAAATAACAAGCTATAACTGCGTCAAGCACCCCGAAATGATTGGTTGTTACACCGAATAAGAAACTCATCACGTTCTACTGTCAACTGTAGTGTTGTAAATAACAAGCTATAACTGCGTCAAGCACCCCGAAATGATTGGTTGTTACACCGAATAAGAAACTCATCACGTTCTACTGTCAACTGTAGTGTTGTAAATAACAAGCTATAACTGCGTCAAGCACCCCGAAATGATTGGTTGTTACACCGAATAAGAAACTCATCACGTTCTACTGCCAACTGTAGTGTTGTAAATAACAAGCTATAACTGCGTCAAGCACCCCGAAATGATTGGTTGTTACACCGAATAAGAAACTCATCACGTTCTACTGTCAACTGTAGTGTTGTAAATAACAAGCTATAACTGCGTCAAGCACCCCGAAATGATTGGTTGTTACACCGAATAAGAAACTCATCACGTTCTACTGCCAACTGTAGTGTTGTAAATAACAAGCTATAACTGCGTCAAGCACCCCGAAATGATTGGTTGTTACACCGAATAAGAAACTCATCACGTTCTACTGTCAACTGTAGTGTTGTAAATAACAAGCTATAACTGCGTCAAGCACCCCGAAATGATTGGTTGTTACACCGAATAAGAAACTCATCACGTTCTACTGCCAACTGTAGTGTTGTAAATAACAAGCTATAACTGCGTCAAGCACCCCGAAATGATTGGTTGTTACACCGAATAAGAAACTCATCACGTTCTACTGTCAACTGTAGTGTTGTAAATAACAAGCTATAACTGCGTCAAGCACCCCGAAATGATTGGTTGTTACACCGAATAAGAAACTCATCACGTTCTACTGTCAACTGTAGTGTTGTAAATAACAAGCTATAACTGCGTCAAGCACCCCGAAATGATTGGTTGTTACACCGAATAAGAAACTCATCACGTTCTACTGTCAACTGTAGTGTTGTAAATAACAAGCTATAACTGCGTCAAGCACCCCGAAATGATTGGTTGTTACACCGAATAAGAAACTCATCACGTTCTACTGTCAACTGTAGTGTTGTAAATAACAAGCTATAACTGCGTCAAGCACCCCAAAATGATTGGTTGTTACACCGAATAAGAAACTCATCACGTTCTACTGCCAACTGTAGTGTTGTAAATAACAAGCTATAACTGCGTCAAGCACCCCGAAATGATTGGTTGTTACACCGAATAAGAAACTCATCACGTTCTACTGTCAACTGTAGTGTTGTAAATAACAAGCTATAACTGCGTCAAGCACCCCGAAATGATTGGTTGTTACACCGAATAAGAAACTCATCACGTTCTACTGTCAACTGTAGTGTTGTAAATAACAAGCTATAACTGCGTCAAGCACCCCGAAATGATTGGTTGTTACACCGAATAAGAAACTCATCACGTTCTACTGCCAACTGTAGTGTTGTAAATAACAAGCTATAACTGCGTCAAGCACCCCGAAATGATTGGTTGTTACACCGAATAAGAAACTCATCACGTTCTACTGTCAACTGTAGTGTTGTAAATAACAAGCTATAACTGCGTCAAGCACCCCGAAATGATTGGTTGTTACACCGAATAAGAAACTCATCACGTTCTACTGCCAACTGTAGTGTTGTAAATAACAAGCTATAACTGCGTCAAGCACCCCGAAATGATTGGTTGTTACACCGAATAAGAAACTCATCACGTTCTACTGTCAACTGTAGTGTTGTAAATAACAAGCTATAACTGCGTCAAGCACCCCGAAATGATTGGTTGTTACACCGAATAAGAAACTCATCACGTTCTACTGTCAACTGTAGTGTTGTAAATAACAAGCTATAACTGCGTCAAGCACCCCGAAATGATTGGTTGTTACACCGAATAAGAAACTCATCACGTTCTACTGTCAACTGTAGTGTTGTAAATAACAAGCTATAACTGCGTCAAGCACCCCGAAATGATTGGTTGTTACACCGAATAAGAAACTCATCACGTTCTACTGTCAACTGTAGTGTTGTAAATAACAAGCTATAACTGCGTCAAGCACCCCGAAATGATTGGTTGTTACACCGAATAAGAAACTCATCACGTTCTACTGCCAACTGTAGTGTTGTAAATAACAAGCTATAACTGCGTCAAGCACCCCGAAATGATTGGTTGTTACACCGAATAAGAAACTCATCACGTTCTACTGCCAACTGTAGTGTTGTAAATAACAAGCTATAACTGCGTCAAGCACCCCGAAATGATTGGTTGTTACACCGAATAAGAAACTCATCACGTTCTACTGTCAACTGTAGTGTTGTAAATAACAAGCTATAACTGCGTCAAGCACCCCGAAATGATTGGTTGTTACACCGAATAAGAAACTCATCACGTTCTACTGCCAACTGTAGTGTTGTAAATAACAAGCTATAACTGCGTCAAGCACCCCGAAATGATTGGTTGTTACACCGAATAAGAAACTCATCACGTTCTACTGTCAACTGTAGTGTTGTAAATAACAAGCTATAACTGCGTCAAGCACCCCGAAATGATTGGTTGTTACACCGAATAAGAAACTCATCACGTTCTACTGTCAACTGTAGTGTTGTAAATAACAAGCTATAACTGCGTCAAGCACCCCGAAATGATTGGTTGTTACACCGAATAAGAAACTCATCACGTTCTACTGTCAACTGTAGTGTTGTAAATAACAAGCTATAACTGCGTCAAGCACCCCGAAATGATTGGTTGTTACACCGAATAAGAAACTCATCACGTTCTACTGCCAACTGTAGTGTTGTAAATAACAAGCTATAACTGCGTCAAGCACCCCGAAATGATTGGTTGTTACACCGAATAAGAAACTCATCACGTTCTACTGCCAACTGTAGTGTTGTAAATAACAAGCTATAACTGCGTCAAGCACCCCGAAATGATTGGTTGTTACACCGAATAAGAAACTCATCACGTTCTACTGTCAACTGTAGTGTTGTAAATAACAAGCTATAACTGCGTCAAGCACCCCGAAATGATTGGTTGTTACACCGAATAAGAAACTCATCACGTTCTACTGCCAACTGTAGTGTTGTAAATAACAAGCTATAACTGCGTCAAGCACCCCGAAATGATTGGTTGTTACACCGAATAAGAAACTCATCACGTTCTACTGTCAACTGTAGTGTTGTAAATAACAAGCTATAACTGCGTCAAGCACCCCGAAATGATTGGTTGTTACACCGAATAAGAAACTCATCACGTTCTACTGTCAACTGTAGTGTTGTAAATAACAAGCTATAACTGCGTCAAGCACCCCGAAATGATTGGTTGTTACACCGAATAAGAAACTCATCACGTTCTACTGCCAACTGTAGTGTTGTAAATAACAAGCTATAACTGCGTCAAGCACCCCAAAATGATTGGTTGTTACACCGAATAAGAAACTCATCACGTTCTACTGCCAACTGTAGTGTTGTAAATCTGTTTGTCTATAGTCTGTAGATTATTTTATTTATTGCCTTATACAAGCAAATACTAGCTACCTAAACCTATTGTACAAAAATAATTGGATTACCCAATATACCTTCCAATTATGAATTATACTTTTCGCGCGTATTCCCTGATGAAGGAGCTCTAATGGCTCCGAAACCGGTCGATCGTCTCGACCGATAAACATAACGTGAGTGCAAGCCGGTGTTATAGTAATTTATAATTATACTTTTATTTATAATCAAAATGCTCAAGCCCCACAGTTTGGGGCATATCCAGCAAGTTGTCAGCTCGTCAAATGGCAGAGCCACCTCAACTAAGTACGGTCTATATTGCAATCTGGGTGTCTTCAAGTCGAGAGTGAATCGGTGTTTCTAGGTAAGCATGCTCTAGCGTAGACCGCATCATCGCTTAACATCAGGCGAGGCGGCGGCCAAGCGCAAGCCTATTTATAAAAATAAAATAAAAAACAAACTGGGTTACGCGGAAAGGGGCCACTAAGCCAAAAGGGGTCCATAGTACGCATCATTATGTAGAACTTTTACTATAGTAACAAATCTAAAATCGCGATAAAAATATCAGCTGTTCCATAGAAAACGGTCATTGCCACTCGACAAAATGTATGGAACAGCTTTTTATCACGATTTCAGGGCTCGTCCCATAGTAAAAGTTGTTCGTAATGATGAATATAACGGACCCCTTGCTTAGTACAATCTTTCTGCGTAACCCTGTATGTCTTTGATTATACACACAAAGTATATTGTCTCACATGCACATGTAACCTCCCTCCGCACACTACCTAGTTTGTACTCGTAATGTAACTAAGCTCGGCCGGAACTCTGTTTAACTCACCTAGTTCAACAAATGTTGTGCGAGCAGTTTGCACCAGTTACTAGTTGATAATATGATGCCAGTTGGATGGTGTAGTGATGTAGGCGGTGATAGTGTTCTTATTGTTATTTAAATTGAAACAAACAAGTGGCCGCACTCAACTACAACGTCAAAAAAACCTTCGTGTATATCTCTTCACATAAGTTTGCAGCTGTCATACTATTTGTTACTATGTTGATTTGAAATAACAAACCAAAAAACCGACTTAAAAATTAAAGTGCTCTAACAAATTTATTGCTATTGCCGAATCAACAGGCGCTCAAATAATATTCTTCGTATTATCAGAGCTAGTTCAAAATCTACTGAGTCAAAATTAAAGGAAGTTTTGTGGGACCACCTCGAGAGCTTCCTTAACATTGAAATGTTAGTTTTTACCCGAGAAAATGTACAATTTCTGTGGCATATGAGTAAAATCGAGAAGGGGTAACTAGTTTCAACATTGGCAAGCAAGGTAGCTGAAGTGTAGAAGTGTTTAAGATTGTATCTCGGAGCGTTCATCAAAATAAGTTTGCTTTTCCGACAACACCTTTCTTTTTAGTTCAGCATGTTCGCAGGTACACAACTTTAGTGGAAATTTCTAAACTACGTTGCGGGGAACATAAATCTTCAACTCATATGCAGGGGAAACTCAACAAACTAGTCGGAAAGTACGATAAAACATGTGCATCTGCTAGGCAGCACCAACACGCTAAACTAGAATCCGTATAAAATGTGGAGAAATGAATGAGAGTTCAAAATATCGCTGGAAATCTCCCAGGAATATAGAAAGAAACAAAACTGTACGAAAAATTGTCAAATGAAGGAACAGTTTCCTGGCAGATTGGTTCAGAGTAACGGCACTCAACAGATGTTGGTCGCTCTGTAATATGTGACGCATGTGCAGTAATTTGTCAAGTTATTGTGGCAATGAGGTGGGCCCGGGAGCTGCCCGGGAGCTCACAGTGGACAAATTGGAGCTGTTTATTTGACAAACGCAGGCTTGAGCCGGCCGGGACCCTCTGCCCAGCTTACCAGCTATCCATTTTGTAGACAGCTCATTAAGTTTAATTTTAGAACAGATTAATCAATTACCCCCGGTGGTTTGTTCGGGAATGGTTGGGCATGGCTAATACGGTATTCACTGTTTGTCTCGCAGTCAATGAACAACGATAATCGAAAAACTGATAGATAAACTCTTTACTGTTCACACCACTATTTACATACACACAACTGATGTTGAGTTCTGGTAGGTAAGTGATATTTTTTTACCACTACTGCCGCCGACACAGAAAAGACGTTTTTTTTCTATTCTGTGGCTGCCGGTAATCATTGCCAGTTGAGTAGCACTACAGTGTCTATTGTAAAACAACTTTAGTTTAATCATTTAATGTATAGATGAACTAACAACACCATTATAATGAAACTGTATTGGCGAAGTTCACACGTGTTCGTTGACAGTTGACAGTCTGTTGTCAACTGCCAACGAACACAGTATATAAGTAGCGGTTGCATTGCAATCGCCCTCTTTCTTTGCTCGAACCTCGAAGCGATAACAAGTGTAAACGAATTGTGTGTAAAACAGTTTAAAAGGTGATTTCTTGGCTGAAAAGCTAACAAATCAGAATCGGGATTAATAAGTTACAGATGTCTTCTTATTTTCCCATGTCCACAGAGTGTAATTTGTCTTTTGTTAAGTGGTTCAAAACCTGTTTGCTAGTCATGTTTTTTTTTTAGAGCCCTAATTAATAGTTATTGTACAAAGTGGCTGTTTTATTCCTTGCGTTTTCTTGATTATAATTTCTTTACTAATGATTAATTTAATACTAATTACTAAATAACTGTGCTCATGCTAAAAGTTCTTCAGATTATATATCCGATTAGTGTACTTATTGTTATATATGCAAATTTCTGCCGCCGATTCTGCGGCTGAGCCTGCTGTCGAGCCTGCCGCTGAGCCTGCTGTCGAGTCTGCGGCTGAGCCTGCTGTCGAGTCTGCGGCTGAGCCTGCTGTCGAGTCTGCGGCTGAGCCTGCTGTCGAGCCTGCGGCTGAGCCTGCGGCTGAGCCTGCTGTCGAGCCTGCCGTTGAGCCTGCTGTCGAGCCTGCTGTCGAGCCTGCGGCTGAGCCTGCTGTCGAGCCTGCGGTCGAGTCTGCGGCTAAGCATACAGTGGAGCCTGCAGTGGAGCCTGCCGCGAAGTCTGCGGCTGAGCCTGCTGTCGAGCCTGCGGCTGAGCCTGCTGTCGAGCCTGCCGTCGAGCCTGCGGCTGAGCCTGCGGTCGAGTCTGCGGCGGAGCATACAGCGGAGCCTGCAGTGGAGCCTGCCGCGGAGTCTGCGGCTGAGCCTGCTGTCGAGCCTGCGGCTGAGCCTGCGGCTGAGCCTGCTGTTGAGCCTGCGGTCGAGTCTGCGGCGGAGCATACAGCGGAGCCTGCAGTGGAGCCTGCCGCGGAGTCTGCAGCTGAGCCTGCTGTCGAGCCTGCGGCTGAGCCTGCCGTCGAACCTGCCAGCTGAGCCTGCAGCGGAGCCTCCAGTACGCAGTTGCGTAAAAGACGGTGTACGCAGTTGCGTAAGAGACATTGTACGCAGTTGCGTAAGATCCGGTGTACGTAGTCGCGTAAGAGCCGATGTACGCAGTTGCGTAAGAGACAGTGTACGCAGTTGCGTACTGACTTAACTAAACCAGATTCGGTTTTAGTATGATATGATGTGCTTTTCAGTATGCAGTTGCATTCTGATATTATGTAACATAAAACGATAGTATAAGACTTCAAAATAAGATTGTAAAGTACACATTTAATTAACACGTATAATGTCTATTATTATACGTGTTCTACTATTATTATCATATAATACATGACACGTATACACGAGGACGTGTAATTGAGTCGGATGGCCGAATGTAAAACAACTTTAGTTTAATCATTTAATGTATAGATGAACTAACAACACCATTATAATGAAACTGTATTGGCGAAGTTCACACGTGTTCGTTGACAGTTGACAGTCTGTTGTCAACTGCCAACGAACACAGTATATAAGTAGCGGTTGCATTGCAATCGCCCTCTTTCTTTGCTCGAACCTCGAAGCGATAACAAGTGTAAACGAATTGTGTGTAAAACAGTTTAAAAGGTGATTTCTTGGCTGAAAAGCTAACACTATGTACGTTTTCGCTTTTTATAATATTAATTTACGAACATCTTCGACCGCTGATGTTCACTGATGTTATCAACCTATCGGTTGTAATAAAATGCGATGAAGAATAATTTTGAAAATTTTCAATAAGTAGTTTTGATTTAGATAGCGAGTCCAATGCGACAACACTTTTAAACTAGAACACAGATTTTTTCATGAGTACTCTATAGTGAAAAATCGTAGAACTTAAACAAAAATTTATTTTTTGTTGTACTATCACTAATAGCACAGTTTTTTTTCTGTCGTACAAAATCGTGGCGATAAAGGCATCTGCGAAACGTTAGCTAAGCTCATTACCTAGCAGTATACATCAGGTAGCGAGCGGAGCGCCGCTGCGCTTCAGGTAGCCCGTTAGTGCTCCGACTCCATTCTACAGTTTATGAAAAGCCCATTTAGTGAATATTACCTTAATGTTAAGTCACATCGCCAGCTGCGGCTGCAATATTCAGACACTTTTAAAATGATACTCAGGAAAATGTAATATCAGTAAAACAATTTCGTTTTATTAAGGCCAACGTTGAAGACAAAACTATGGCAATTTGGGTATATTGTGAAATTACTTATGGGCAACAGAATGACAAGACCAGAAAGTCACACACCAGGGCCCCGATTCTACTAAACAAATTGTTTTTAAATTGTAATTGTTTAAATTTTAATTTGTAAATAATTGCCTCAAAATTGACAGTTTTTAATATTTTTTTTATACTAAGTTATAATATTAGGTGGTGGCATTTTTCAAGTATATTTAAGTATAATAAAAAAAAAAAACTGTCAATTTTGAGGCCATTATTTACAAATTAAAATTGAAACAATTACATTTTAAAAACAGTTTGTTTAGTAGAATCGGGGGCTTGATGGTAAACATCACGCTTGCTTACAACAGTTCAATGCCACTGCGAATTATGCACAACAGTTCCAAACCATGGGCGGCAATGCATTGCGCTCTGAGATGTTTAGTCTCTTTATGCTCAATAATTGCCCTTCAATCCGGAACACACTACTGCTTGCCGGTTGAATAACTAGCAAAGGTGCTACTTCCCCAGAGGGTTCTGCAAAAGAGTCGTACTTACCACTACCGAAGTTGTTTCTTTAAGATCTGCGATACAGCTCCAACCGACTGTACTTTTTTAATTTTCACCAAGAAGTTTTTCTATGCATAAGTTCATTAAAATCTTTTAATGAAAGCTTCTCTGGGAATAATGAATAAATTATATTTTCTGTGTAAAATGGTATTAAATGTGTTTTTTTTAAGAGCGCGGTTTTATGAAAATTGTCCTCTACTAGTTCTAGAGTAATTGATGATAAATTTGATTCTCCTATGACCATCTGGTGCTGCGCAGTCAGCTGGAGGTGCTAGAGGAGCTACCAATATGTATTTTTGAGAGCATCACTTTTAGCATCCTCATCAATACAATACAATAAAATGACTCTTTATTAAAACAAGGATAACATAAACATTACAATAAAAATATTATCAAGGCTTTTAACAGGCGGCCTTATCGCTTAAAGCTATCTTTTCCAGGCAACTGTGCACGGAAAGGAATTATATAAAAAATTGTGGCCTTAACTAAAAAAAAAAAAGTAAATACCTATGCAAATAACAACAAACAATAGACTACAAATAAATATAACATATTTTATATTATTATCATCATTATCAGCCTATCATGTTCCGCTTGCTGGACCACAGGCCTTCTCTCAGAGAGAGAGAGGATGGGCCTTGGTCCACCATGCTGGCCCAGTGCATGATGGTTAGTGTCATACGTGTTTGAATTTTGAGGTTCTTGGACATACCGGTATCCCTACATCCCTACGATGTTTTCCTTCACCGTTGTTGAGCGAATGCATTCTTTTTACTATTAGACTTTTTGGAAATTACCATAGAAAAAATGTTTTTCTAGGATAATAGCTATGCACAAAAAAATTACGTCGAAGAGTTGGTTAGTTTAGTGTGAAATAATGATATACAAAGCTTGCTACAAATTCTCATTTTTACCACATTAGAGATATTATTTACGTTCCCAAACTCGTTACGGCCCCGGTGGCTCGTTTGTATCATCAATATATCAAACGGGGGTAATCTGCCCCCTTTGTTTGTAATCAGTGCTGAATATAAACGGCTGGATTGTTTATCTGTTTTCAACAATTTTAATTTTAACCCTTCCATATTTTACCAGAAATGTATTAAATTATTTTTATTGAATCGGGCTTTTAAAATGAAAGTGAGACATACATTTTTGGATCAGCTATACCCTTCGTGAAACATAATCCGCTAAAGTTGGCAATAAGCGACAACTCCGGGTTGCTAAAGTGTTCGACATTATGAACACGTCGACAAGTAAAAATTAAATTAAATATTTACATAGCCCCCGACAAAAAAACTAACAATCTTCATACGGCTGAATTTTTTTTCTTGAACCATAGCTAAGATTACTCCCAATTAAATCACTTTTCAAACAAAAAAAATTACCTTGTAAAAGACAGCCGAATACAGTTGAAACTATAGTCGGAGTAACCGGCTTAATCATACGTAAGTAATTACCTTGTCATAACTAAAAATTGTATAATCTAATTTGGGTGACAATACAATTATTAGGTACTATCTAACTGATCTGATGATGGAGCCAGGTGTTGGATAATGTGACTCTTCAATATACAAGTAAACCCTGTGGAGTTTGGGCTCATTTGGTTAGTTTTAACGAGTCCCATTCCATAACAATAATTCCACTATCCACTTCCCGGCTCCATCATCAGATCCTCGTTACCAAGTATAATGACTCCTATTTTTCTGGTACTGCCATAGAACTAAGTGATGCTATGACGCGGGAATTAAACTGAACTAAAAATATTCTTAGTCAAAGAAGTAGGTCAAGTAAATCCCGTTCAAAAACAACAAAACAAGCGTATCCAAATAAGAGCGCAAATTAAAACCAAAATAGAGCAGCGCTCCAATAGCGATACCCAAATGGCTTGATAAGTTTACACTTGCAATAAACGTTGCAGAACTTGACTTATTGGAAGTTATTGCCACGTAATCTAAGTGCAATCTATTTTAACTTTTTTGCCATGGCAGACCACTTGCCAGTATTTACTCTCACCTTGGACATCAACGACAACGCCTAGTGTCATTCGAAGTAACTGCTAGTTAACGTTACTTCAACGGAACCCTTATAGAGCCACCGTGGACATACAGGGGTCCGTGAATCAAGCTTAAGAACCTACTACGGCGTAATCAATAGCGAACCTTATTAGCAACTCAAAATTTGCTTGACTCCCAAAAAGTGGGTATGCCCCTGAAATGGAGAGCCCAAATTTTAAAACTAAGCAGTACACAAGATTTTTTCAACTCGCGGTTTTTTGTCCATCGCGGTATTGCCTGAATGATAAATACGCCTTTCTTGGAATAGTAAGTTTAAATAAATTGCGGCAAGTTCTTACCAGTCTAAACTCCACTTAATGTTAAAGCTTGCCTCGCGTGCTCTAGAAACATAAACTTAAAAACTTGGTTCGGCACTAAGATGAGACTTACCGATATAGTATAAGCTGGTGAAATAGCTCGAAAAACAACAATGTTTTTGAAGATAGTCTGAGAAAACATATTGTTTGGATAAATTTTGGATAACTAACATGAAAGAGAATTCTTATCATTATTTTTATTAGTTTTGATAAAAAAAGACGTATCTATAAGTTATTAGTGGTAGTTAGTTGTTGTTAGTTGTCTGCTTGTATATAACTTTAAAAATAACAAAAAAAAATTGACGGAGATACCTGAGCATTCAAGCGAGCTGAATGTTAAGCATTTGAAGAACCGAATGACGAATTTTGTTTGAATTGTACAGTTTTACATTTGCGAGAATGTTCACTGCGCCATATATGCGAGCGCTGATTTTAAAGCAATCATCATTATTTCTGTCTCTGACATTTCCATTTCCATCTGAGTGAGAATGGAATGATGAAAACAGCATTGTACTTGTATAGTAAGAAAAAATACTATTAGTATGTTTTTTAAAGAATTCTAAAACCCCGTGTGGCCACTGAAAGAATGCATCTGACAGTTGCCATAACTGTAAAAAGCCGAATGAAAACAGAAAATCCTGATCACTTTTACTAGCTTTTTGGTCGTAAGATTGTAGCCAATATACTCAATAAAATATTTATAGAAAATGTTTTTATCCTGACTTTGTAGCTGTCAGACGCATTCTCTCAGCATGTAGTGATGGCAAGAAATCCCCACAATCTACTGAAAGTTAGTTTGGTGCGACGATGTCGGAGCCACAGATCTCAACTTTCACCAAGTTCCGAGTGCACGTTGTTGGTGCTGATATTGCAGTGGACAAGACTGGGTTACACTGCGGGCGGACATCTTATGAAAAATTGTTCAGTTTTGATATCTAAATCTTATCGAGTATTAGATTATTTAGCTAAGAATTTTAGAATTCCTTATGACATTACAGAAAACATTACAAATCTATGACCTGATCTAAAATTCAGTTGCAAGATTTATCCCACACATAAATAGTAAACAGGGCAAGTTAAATAAATATTATGAATTTAAAAATACTTTTTAACAACAAGCTTTTAGGCATATGCCATATTGAATTTAGGTGACGTCATTTAATTTTTCGTTTTCTTCTTAGTAAATCCTTTCATTTGATACCCGATATTTTGTGATGAGTCAGTCAGTCAGTGAGTGCTTCGCTTTTGTGCAGGTAGGTATGGGGTGTAGAAGTCCGCTAAGAACAATGGATTTTGCGGAAAGGCAGCAAAAGGGGAATATATAGAAGAAAACTTTGCTCTTAATAAATCGCTACCAATCGGCCCATCCCCAAAGGGAACAAAACCAAAGGACGCTCACAAAGTGCTTGCAAGTAGAAATTTTAGAGACAGTTTGAGATGAGCTAACTAATAGATATAAAGTGAAGTTTTTGAATCGAATTTAAGAGCATTTCACATCGCTTATCACCGGCAGCAAGCGACAGGCGGCAGCGACAGCATTAGGTGACGACGCAAACAGACGTCATTGACGGTATGCAATTTTTATAGTTACGTTCCGGGTTACTCCATGTACTAATGGTATGTGTGTGACATGCACAATGTAAAAAATATTCGAGGGATTTACTAGTAGCCATTCCACTATCCAAAAAGAAAAATATGTAAATTGACCCCTTCCAAATGAGTGGAGTAGTTACCCCACCTACACCAACTCGCCACTGGGTAAAAATACCATTCCGACCATCGGACAGTAGTCAACTCACCCATGGGGTTAGGTCAGTAAGGTGGCAGCTCACTCATCTTGATGGGTGAGCTGCTACCTAACCCAATATCGATTCTAAGCCTGCGTGCTCCATCTTCTACCTGATCATCGCTTACCATCAGAAGAGTTAGTGAACAATGATTATTATTTATGCTAGACCGTGGCGGGCGCAGGCCGTGACTCGAACGAGGCACGGATTTAACATTTCAGGAACATTTTATACGTTGCAGTTGATGGTACACCGTGTGTCGGGCGCGTCCCGGACGAGGCTCGGCCGCGTCCCGGAACGTACGCCTTCATATCAAATGTTCGTGAAGTTTACAATCCGTGCGTCGTCCGCGCCTCGTACGGGCCACGGCTCGTGCCCGCCACGGTCTAGCATAAATCATCCGTTATACTTCGAACAAAATAAAATTAATAGACGGGCCCAGAAGGATCGAATTTTTGAAGAATTCAAAATGAGCGCCGGCGCTCACTTCGTTTCAGTCGGTCTCTAGCCGTAGGAAATAAATGCGACACAAGATTATTGTTACATGATAACGAAACATCTGACAAAATTATGCCTTCGTGTGCTTTCCCGAAGTGTAAAAACAAACAAAAAAACGCTATCTATTTTTTGTAACAAACGTACTTTACATGGTTATAATTAGGTGTTGAAGTATATGTCCGACGTTTTTGACTCGTTTTTACTGAGTAAGTATAGTGGTTATGGCCCGTCCATTCATTTTATTATGGTCGAAGCCGTTATACGCTTTAAACAAACCCGTCATCTGTCCCTGTAACCAGAACCAGAAACTGCAGATTGGTGGCAGCAGAACTTCTGCAGTATTTCCAGTCTGCCTATAATGATGACAGAAGCGTGGCTTTGTTCATAAATAACTGAAAAGAAACTTTTTGCAATATGAAAGTTAGATATTCCTTTGAATAAAGTATGCGGAGTCGGGAATCTTGTTGCGACAAGGTTTCCTTGTTCAGATATTTATTGCCCCGACCGAGGTACCGCTCGTGCCGTCGACACTTTAGCTCGGGAGTTTTATAATCCTTATAATACTGGAATGTTGGTTGCAAAATTGAGGAACGGAAATAGCGGTGTACAGCTTGGTTAATCAAGGTTAGATATGAAGCTAGAAACTAGCTGAGTGCTTGCATCTTCGACGATTGCCCTGATGTGGTTTTTTTATTAGCCACAATAACATTAAGCTTTTGATTGTGTATATCATATTAGATGGGGCGCTATTAACAAGCGCAAATATCTATAGAAAATTCAACATGAGGCTTCAATATGTCAAAACAAACAAATTTGGTGACGATTTATCAAAATTTGCGAAAAAAATCAGCTGTTTCATATATTTAGACGTAGGGAGTGAATAGTGAATATTTTTTTTTTGTATAAAACGGCTGTTTTATTTTCGCTCGTTTTGGAAAATTGTAGAACAAACGTTTTTATATTTATTTTGATCGGCTAAGAAAGAAAAAAAGCTAACCACAGAAAAGAGAAACAAAAGAAAAAAATTCTGTGATGCTAACTGATTACCAGTAGCCTGTACTTATTTGTCTTATTAATTGCTTTCTTTTTTTTTTCATTTTATACGCGAAAGTCCAAATATCTAAAATTTTATGATGCATTATGATGCATATGGCTCTAAATGTGGATCTTCTACATAGAATTGAACACGTACGCGTTAAGAAAATTAAACCGCCATAAAGTTGACAATAGATCTGAAGCATCGCTTAACTCCAATAAGAACCATAAACAGTTTGACGATTTGTTTGACGACCCGTCGACGATATCTCGTCGATTGTAAAGTCGTTTACGACTCTGTTCGACTATCGGTTTATAGACCGATTTTAAAATGTGTGTTAATGTTGTCATATCGGAGACTTTGTGGGTTTACTGGCAACATGTTTAATGTGCTATAATCTGAGGTAAACATTACTTTTATCACAAATTGAAAACAACAATCCATACACTTTAAAACTTTCAACTAATGGAATCATAATCTAACCTAACCTTCATGATCTAATTCCCTCCTGCCCATTGTTTTACCGGGCTGCCAGAGTGGACACGAAAAGGCGACTCCATTTCATGGTTGATATTCCAAAAACCCGTACCAAGCGCTTTGATTCAACTCATCATCATCATCATTTATCATCATCATTAGCCCGAAGACGTCCACTGCTGAACATAGGCCTACCCCCTTTGACCTTCACACTGCACGACAGCCTGGATGCCCGCGACTCTCACGATGTCGTCGGTCCATCTAGAAAGCCTACCAACGTTGCGTCTACCGGTTCATGATTGATTCCACTTTTATTGCAGTAGTCTGTGGACTGCGCTGCCTGAATGGGTGTTCCCCGATGGTTACAATCTGGGTGTCTTCAAATCACTAGTGAAACGGTTTCTTCTAGGCAAGCGTGCTCCATCGTAGACCGCATCATCGCTTAGCATCAGGCGAGTTGGCAGTCACGCGCAAGCCTATTGTCAACAAAAAAAACCTCAACTATACAGTTTTTTTTTATTCTGACTACTCAACAATGCATCAATTACTCCACAATTTAATGATCACCATAAAAAGTAGAGGTAAGCGAAATTTTTTTGACATAAAAATCTGTCCATTGACCCGTCTAGTCATTAAGAGACGTCCTTTGCGATTGAGGTCAAGTGGAATTGACCTACCGACCGAGCCGTGGCATGGGTTAGATGTCTGGAGACTACGGAAGAGCATAACATGTTTACTAGTAACTAGCCCTGGTGTCAGAGATTCTAGGTCATCTGAAGGCAGTTGACATAGCAACAAACGTAAGATCTGCAAAGGAATGTAATGTGCTCCCTGCCTCGGTGTTTCCTATAAAGTACAACCCTATAAAGTACAACCTGAGTATCTTCAAGACAAGATTGAAGACCTCAGTGCAAGCGTGCTGCATCATAGACCGCATCGTCACTTACCATCAGGTGAGTTGGGGTCAAACAATAGCCCAAAAAAACAGTGTTAAACAATAGCCCATTTAATCGTAAAAAATTGTTTAATAACATGGCCCAACAATTGCCGTAAGAAACTAACAACCGGGACTTACAATTTACAGCTAGTGCCACTTGTGGCACTAGCTCGTAAGTGTTTTCTATCGAGTTGTAATTTTTATTTCTGGTGTACACAATAAAGAGTTTCTGTCTATCTATCTATCTTTAGCGTGCCATCCGAACTACGGTAGCGCTCAGTTGTAAATGCCTCTTTCAGTCATTCAGGGACTGCCCGGGGTAAAGGTTGTGAAACTTCGGTGATCGTTAGGATCAACTAGCCAAGCGATACCATGGTCGCCACCATAGATATGTTGACCATGATATCGCCGGGTTAGTTGATCCTAACATCACCAAAAAAATATTTTGGTCTGTTGTTTTCCACAGAGACAGCAAGCTAACAAGAACGAAAACGATTTCTCAATTCGGTCCATATGAAGATGGTGATCAAACGCAAGCCATATATTTATTTAAAAAAATATGTATGTACACCGATTACCTACTCCTTCGATTTACGCGATTCTTCCATAGCGCGAGTCATAATTTAATCAGTGATGTCCACAGATCGCGACCTAACTTGTCAGTAATAATCAAAATAGGATTTGTATTATTGACAAATAATGTTATAATTTCAGATAATATACCGCAGTCTTATAGATCGGTTAGATATCCTTGGCTGAATCATGCTGGAAATCCCACATACCACCAGCATAAACCCAGCTCTTATCGCCCGGAAAACCCAAGGAAACAGACAATTTATCTATAAAGCCTAATCAATCAATTGCTTGGAATTGGATCCTAAACTCGGTAGTTAGAATTTGTTTATTTTACGTACAACTCAATGATGAGACAAACAAGACTGGTTCGTACAGAACCACCTTTCCTATATTTTCCTCCTTTTTCTTTCCAATTTTGAGTTTTGCGTGTTCAATGCACATCTACTGTCACGTGACCACGCATAGACAATCAAAGACACCAAAGACAATCGCCTGATAGTTATTGCCAATTATCACTGCCACACAAAGTTTTTAAATCTTGACAACTCAAAGCTCTGCGCAGTAGTCCGCTGCGTTCTTCACCGGTAGTCATAGAGCTCTCCCACTTCTAAAGCAGAGTTAGACGTTGTTTGTCTCCTATCTGCAAAAGACACGAACATGTTTAAAGTACTTAACCGCTCGTACTAATTCCAGATTAGAATAAGGCTCGTTCTATCCGCTATTTTAGCCGAGAAGTCATTAGTACAGGCTTAAGAGGCTGCTAGAACAAACTACCACAAGGAGGAGATTAATTTCTGGCTAGAACTTGATAAGATCGGTAAATATAAGTTTTGGAAATGTTTTTCTTTGTAGGCAACATAAAAAGTATGTAAAGAGAATGAAATAAAAACTGTAACAAGTTTGAAAATAAATAATTGTGTCACGATTCGTGAAAATAATAATAATAAACTACAATTAAAGTGTTAAAAGGCATAACGCCGCGAGTAGCGTTTAGTGGAAGTGCAGCACACCTCTCGACACCCTAAGCCACCCACGCCAATGTTGCCCCTCCGGTGCCAATATGCAGCAGCCATTATGGGGGCCCATTTAGTAGGTGGCAAGTCATGACCTGCCTAAATATATTTTAAGATGAGACAGAATAAGGCAGGTGCCGTTTCTCATCCTATAGATATGTTCTCCTATGCAGTAGTTGTTCACCTCAATAGCCCAGATTTTTTATCCTATACTGTGCAATAGTTTTATATTTTATACACACCCCATAATTGTTTTTTGTACTCAACAGGGCCTCTTCGTGTTGGCTTCGGCCCCACCACTGTCTCTCAAGGTTCGGGCTAGACCCGTGAATAAGTTTAAATAATGAATTACAATTACAATTTTATATTCAAAAGGGGCCTCTTAGTGTTGGCTTCGGTCCCACCAGTGCCTTTCAAATGTTCGAGCTAGACCCGAGAATGAATTGAAATAAAGATATACAACGTAATCAAAAGGCCTGTTGGTAAATAACTATGTATTTAAATTCTTTCATACGAGGAGAGTTGTTATACTGCTCTGCTATTAATGGTGCAAAACGATCTTTATAAAATAAGAGAAAATGGAAACTACAGCATTCACTATTATATTTAATCAGTGGCATAAAACATAGATTAAACAACAGTTAGTTAATGTAGACAGTAAACGAGGCCGGCCTAGAAATCGGGCCGGTTACCTGACTCCGCCTAGGTGACTTCATTTGTTCCATTTAGAGAGAGGTTAATTACACAAAGAGTTTTTCAAGGAATACAATGATTTGTTATGACCTTTGAAGTCTTTTTTGATGGCTAAGCCAGATTAAACGTTTGACCAAAACTTCTCCCTTTATTTGAAATACGTTAGACACACCCAACACAATTTTCCATACCCACGGAGCAACATTCAAGGAGCTGGGAGGAGCTGCGAGCCATGGCCAGGGTTCTCGCCTTCGCGAAAGTTTTTTTTTTGTTTGAGCTCCACCTCGTCTGATGTTATGTGATGATGCGGTCTACGATGGAGTACGTGAATAAGTTGCATAAAAAAACAACCTGAATAAGCGTATTGAGATGATATCAGTCTTCAACTTTTATTACGTATTTTCATCATTCCACGCAACCCTCTTTTTCCTTTCAACATCAAAAGACGTATTTAAAGACTCACATTCCATCCCGTTATTAAGTAAATCCTCTGATTCATTAACCCTCCATCGGATGCTGCCAAAAAGACGTAAAAAGTACTACAAACTGCGAGCGAAGCGAAGGATTAAGGCCCGTTTTCAAACCAGAGGAGCTTTCACACTACGCCTTAATAGGCTATCGGACAAATGTTTGATGTGTTACAAATAACAGACTTAGTGAATCACTAAGAAGTTATTTAAATCGGCTAATAAAGTTCTAGATATAAGCGTTCAAATGTTTGGTCGGATTAGGAAGGGATGTTTCCCGCAAAGTGGGTGTCAGTATGAAGTTTGTATGGCGTACTTACAAGTGACGCCATGCGTTAGTATGGTGCGCTCTCTGTCTAGCAAGATATTAAATTCCTTACGCTTCCTACGCTTTTATGGACAGTTTTTTGAAGCATATAAAAAATTATCAGTCTAGTTTGCGTATTATGATGACTTTAGCATTATACTTTCCTTTTAACTATTTTGAAAACTATTTTCTATCTGCGCCACGCTGTTCAACAATAAAATATTTCTTTATGTCACCGAAAATACAAATAAAACAACTCGTGTGGACATTTATCCAGGATCCATACATTTATCATTACATTTTTTTCGGATGAAAAGTCCCATGTCACTCTCTGGCGAGCGCGGCTTCTGTAGGACGGAGCAGGCTACAGGCAGTCGGGGAAACCATTAATATGAAGCTTTTTTTATATTATATTAGTCTGCATCATAGCACTGCAGAGAAAAGGCCTCCCTATATATCCAGCAGTGGACGTCTTATGGCTGAAATGATGATGATGATGAATATTATAGCGTAGTCTGAATGGTTCCTAATAGATATACAAGTAGGTACATAGGTCGGTAGATGGAGAGACGAGAGCTAAGCGCTTTTACGAGAGACATTTAAAAGGTAACAAGTTCGGTCCAGTTTTCGGCCAATTTCGCCAGTTCAACGTTTTCCCGCGTTCGCTGGAGAATTTTAAGGGTAAAGTGAAAATGTCGGGTTTTTACTGAATCAGCGGTTTTTATGTCATCTGTTGTCAAAGATGTTTTAAACGAATTAAGGGTTCGTGATTGAAAGTTTACAAAATAACTAATTTATTTTTGACGTTGGGTTGCTAGAATTTTTTTTATCAGACTTATTCTCTAGGATCTCTGTTTCTTTTTGTACACAATGTGGCAATAACACGAATATCTTATCCTTATAACAAAACGACAAAACTTATCTTTTTACAATTTGGCATTTATACAACTTATTTTATATAAGATAAGATGTCAGATAAATCCGGAAAACCTCTGGTAAGACTGCTTACAATTAACAATAACGAATACAATTAACGTATACAACACTCAAGAAATACCAAAACTAGTAAACCTCTTAACTTCTTATGCAAATAACACTTTATCGTTCACAGATTGTTGAAGGTCTGAAGATAATCCAAATGCTTAAGCCTACCGGTTGGCAGCGTACCCAGCTGCTGGCGGCATTACCACGCTTAATATCCATACTTTTTCGTTGAGCCAGATAAACATAATCCACAGCCCTTAAAAAACAAACTCCGAACTTATCTTACGGCCAATTAAGGATTTACATTTGGTCATGTAATGCCTTAACCAGGAGCTCTGATATTTTTTAGAAAACAAGATCCCCAGAAGAATAGAAGGACCCCCAAGAATCCATAGTGTCAACCCAAAACAACTCGAACTCTCAAGAACTATACAGAATGTACAGTACAAGTTAAGTTCACAGCAACCTAGTAAATAGCAAGCCAAACGAACAATTACTATTATATTACTCAGACACTAAACTAAACAGTGGGTTCAACTCGATCAGTCAAGTGTGTAGTCCCACAACCCTGGGCAGGCCCGGATTTATTTCTGGGGCCACAAAGACCGTCCCTAAGGCCCCAGACTCCGAGAGGGTCCCAGTTGAAAAAAGTTGAGTGTTTGATTGACCGAAAAACGAGGTAGAGTCTACCGTATCAAATTAGTTTTTGTTTGTATGACGTTTGTTCTTCTATTCATAAAACCCTAGTCAGGAAGGTAGTTTATCCAAAAATATTTTTAAAAAAATGCATTGTCATACAACGTGGCAACGCTGCCAGCTTACTGGCCACTTTTCCTTCCACCAAGGGGCTTTTAGATTCGTTTTTAGTTAAGTGGTTTGGGTATATTTATTTGTATATGTCGGAGAACACCCGGTACTAGGATGTTTTTTGAAGCTGTGACGTCATTAGTGCTGATGATACTGTTTCCATCACTGGGTTCTACCATTGGAGATAAAACCTTAACTGGCAGAACTACTCTCTTCTAAGCAACTTTGTAGTTTTTAGGCTGTACCAAACTGACTTATTCACGGGGTAGGTCAAAGAAACACATTGAAAGTTGTCATAATTAATCTTTGTTCCTTTATTTCTGCATAGACCCTAAGAAGGTGCTCTATGCTAATGCTGATTTACCGCCACGTTCGTAAAACCCTAGACGCTTATAGAAGAAGGGCAAGAAACTACAGCGCCATCACTTTATCACAATTATTACAGAATAACACTTTTCATAACACTTATTGAGCAATAAATAGTAGTTAACAAAATAGTAACAGCACTCTAAGTGCACTGGATATCGCTTCAAGCAAGACTGCCTGTTTCTGCACTTTGTACTGTGCTCGATGAATGCCTCAAACAGACTGAGACCGGCTCCACAACAGCTCGCCATTTTATAACAAAGATGGCGTCATGTCGTTGTGTAGTCATAACACTGTTCATTAAAGATCTACAAATAACCTACTTTACAGTAGTTTATAACTTGGTAAATAATCTTAACTATTTACAGAACTTAGCTCTTATTAACACTTAAGCTAAACATTTAAATAATCGAAACAAGGCGCCATGATGTTCTTTTTGTAAATCGAATATCAAATCAGCTGTCTTTTAATGTAATCATTAACTAATGATTTTAAACCTAATGTTTATCGTTTACAAATCAAGACATGAATTTAGCAATAGATAACTTTACATTTAACTAAAGATTAAATAGTCTTGTGTCATTGTTTCCTGTCCGGAAAGAGAACAAAACATATTTTTACATTTTAGTTTTCCACAGTTAACTTTACGCTTAGAAAGGTAAACTAATTACATCAATCAGTTTGTAAACCTTTCTGCTCTTCATTTTAACGGACATTGTTGAATTCGACGTTATTATTTAGAAGCTTATATTGGTCTTGCGCCGACACGGCCATTCTGACAGGTGGTGCGTGCTCTGCACCAGCCACATCAGTCTGTTGTTAGTATTCTTGAGAAACTTGCTGCTGGTACTTAGGGGTGGATAAAGATTTGGTATTGGAATTTTCTAGAATGTTCTTGAAGTGTATAAAGTATTTCAGGGGCCTCGATGTGTCTAGAAGATTTTAGTACTGTACTGTCGGAGAGTGTTGGAGTATCGGAGTGAGTAGAAATGAAATGAAATTAAAATTAATCTGGGTGGTTCTCGGAGTGTCTTGATGTGTCTCGGAGTGTCTCGGAGGTTCTCGAAGTGTATCGGCGTGTCTCGGAGGTTCTCGGAGTGTAACGGAGGGTCTCGGAGGTTCTCTGAGTGTAACGGAGGGTCTCGAAGAGTCTCGGAGGGTCTCGAAGTATCTAAAAATTAAAACGAGTTTCTCTGAGCTAGGTATCCATTCATAAGCACACTAACCGATAACTTATTTGTGGTCGGTGTTTCAGTTGTTTCAAAATAAGAAACTCAGCATGATTTCTATTGAATATCTTTTAATGATAACCGATTCCGATTATCAGTTATCAGCGGATATTTTTCACATCTTGACAATCATAAATGAATCAAGTTTAAAGTTAATGGAGGTAGGTAGAAGTTTACTGTACATGGAGAAGTAAGCGAAGATGTTGTAGTTAATGCTCCACGCATTGCAAATGTCCCTCGCATAACTGCAAGCTTTTATTTCTTATCGATAGGAACGATTTTATACTCTGCTATTGTTTGCATATTCAGCAGCTGGGCAATAGTTTGCTGTTGTGTCTACAGCCACTCGATGATGTCATGAATCATCGTCATCATTATTATTATACGAAAAGAATTCTGAAGGTACATCACCAGATTGTAATAGCAGCACCAGGTCCGCTGCAGGTCCACTCGTCACTGTGCATGGTGTAGACACGTCTTAACTTGTCGCACCAGTCATTAATCGGTTTGATTTGGGGTAATCCATCCATGAGCATTAACACTGTTCTCGTGGGCGTGACTAGGATAATCTGAAACATAATAAACAGACAGAAGGATCATCGGATTCTATCCCACTTCTGATGTCGGAGAACACCCGGTACTAGGATGTTTTTTGAAGCTGTGACGTCATTAGTGCTGATGATACTGTTTCCATCACTGGGTTCTACCATTGGAGATAAAACCTTAACTGGCAGAACTACTCTCTTCTAAGCAACTTTGTAGTTTTTAGGCTGTACCAAACTGACTTATTCACGGGGTAGGTCAAAGAAACACATTGAAAGTTGTCATAATTAATCTTTGTTCCTTTATTTCTGCATAGACCCTAAGAAGGTGCTCTATGCTAATGCTGATTTACCGCCACGTTCATAAAACCCTAGACGCTTATAGAAGAAGGGCAAGAAACTACAGCGCCATCACTTTATCACAATTATTACAGAATAACACTTTTCATAACACTTATTGAGCAATAAATAGTAGTTAACAAAATAGTAACAGCACTCTAAGTGCACTGGATATCGCTTCAAGCAAGACTGCCTGTTTCTGCACTTTGTACTGTGCTCGATGAATGCCTCAAACAGACTGAGACCGGCTCCACAACAGCTCGCCATTTTATAACAAAGATGGCGTCATGTCGTTGTGTAGTCATAACACTGTTCATTAAAGATCTACAAATAACCTACTTTACAGTAGTTTATAACTTGGTAAATAATCTTAACTATTTACAGAACTTAGCTCTTATTAACACTTAAGCTAAACATTTAAATAATCGAAACAAGGCGCCATGATGTTCTTTTTGTAAATCGAATATCAAATCAGCTGTCTTTTAATGTAATCATTAACTAATGATTTTAAACCTAATGTTTATCGTTTACAAATCAAGACATGAATTTAGCAATAGATAACTTTACATTTAACTAAAGATTAAATAGTCTTGTGTCATTGTTTCCTGTCCGGAAAGAGAACAAAACATATTTTTACATTTTAGTTTTCCACAGTTAACTTTACGCTTAGAAAGGTAAACTAATTACATCAATCAGTTTGTAAACCTTTCTGCTCTTCATTTTAACGGACATTGTTGAATTCGACGTTATTATTTAGAAGCTTATATTGGTCTTGCGCCGACATATATTTTAGTTTTTTTCTTTATATTTTTTGTTTATATTATAGTTCAAATATTATAAAATTGGTCTAGGACCACGTGTTATAATTATAAGATATAAGTAGGAGTCAAGAGATTTTAATTCGGTGCCAACAGTTCAAGTTTTCAACATTGTTCTCAAAACTCGTGGAGTGGGTTTTTGTGGGTCCCTTACCGAGAGGCCGTGGTCCCCTGAGTGCGGGCCTGTCCTGGGAACTAATATTTGCTTGTAATGTTGCGAACATGAAGGTGCCATGTAATATCGTGTTACCTGCCCTCTCGTGGAGGGAGAGGACAAGTTAAATTCAATATACACTTGTATGCTCTCAAGTTGTTTGTCTAATCTAATGGGAATAATGAAGGATTTCAGAAACTCAGGGATTTCGGAGTTGGGTTGAATTAGGGTACGGTGGTAGGAGGCAGGAAGGTAGTAGGTAGTGTAGGTGTTTTAAAAACTTTGCTCAGGGTGTTAAGTTAAGAAATGTAGAAATAGTTTTGATTTCAAAAAATTTATCGTACCCAATGTTATGTATGTACTTACGTATGTTTCACTTCAAAAATTACGATATCACAAAACTTGGTCGGACTACATTAAAAACACTGTTAAAAACTAGCTGTTGCCCACGACTTCTTACGCGTAGACTTTCATGTAAATTTTCTACCACCTTTTGCCCTCCTAAATACAGCCCTTTCGCAAAATCCTTAGACCTCTACACCCCATAAGGAATCTACCTGCCAAATTTCAACTTAGTACTTTCAAGTAGCTCGAGTACTTTTCGAGTTTTCGTGATGAGTGAGTGAGTGAGTGAATGAATTTTGCTTTTATATATATAATAGATAATTTTTTACAAATGTCAGTTGTAATTATAGTTATAGTTAACACAGAATTAAACAGTCATTTACAAAAGGAACAAAAACTGGAACTTACTGAAAAATAAACAAATATTAATTCAAGAGACAACCTTATTAAATATTGCAATCTAAAAGTAGTGATGGCAGTTCACTCAATCGCATCCGCATTCGAATTGATTTACGAATCGAATCTATTCGATAATGGAACGATAATGTTTGTCGCCCCTTCCGATAGTCCATTCGAACATCAAATAGAAGTTTTCCTTGGGAATGTTTGCTGATAAAGAGAAGTTAGTTGTTAGACCTTCTACATTGCAATGCTCTTTGTAGAATGGGTCTACTTTGCTAGTAGCAGTAGTATTACGTAGAGGTAGCTCTCGAGGTGGTCCCACAAACATTTCATTATCTTTGGCTCAGTACTTTTTAAGTTGCTAATATGAATAATGTTGTTCGAGCGCTCACTCAGTCGATTTTTCAATAAAATAATTATTCACTCAGGTACAGTATCACGTCCTCAGTCACAGAAACGGGACCCGTACGTTCCCATCCCCACATAAAGCTGTGTACACACGCACCAGCGAGTCCTTTGCCATCGCGTCTCATACCGTCTCACAAAGCGAGGACTTATTAAGTGTACACCCGACTGAACGCCTTTATACGGCCGATAGGACTTTTCACTTAGAGATTAGGCTTTCGTATTTTTATGAAAAAGACCTTACTATATGTTACGGTATAGATATATATATAATGTAGGTACGAGGATGGTAGGTAAATAGTTATATATATTTTTTGTGGTTTTAGTTTTTAATGCTTATTTTAGGTTTTTGCGAAAGGGACTTACTGAGATAGTGAGGAGTTGGATATTTGTATGAAAAATATTGACTGTAGGTACAAAATATTAGAAAAACACTGTTTTAAACTATCACGGTTGTTCACTAAAGTTATATGATTATTTACGGGATATTTACCGTGGTAAGGTTGTGGAATGAGCTCCCGAAAAAAATAAACAAAATAATAGACTATTTGAGTAGGTACTACTCCAAAGTACAGTTAAAAACTGTGAAACGCGTTACTCTGACAAATCGCGACTACGATGTACGATACTCCGTACGTTCGTAAAACACAACATAAGTCACACTCACAATAAGAAAGAAAATTGGTAAGGTATCCGTTAATTCAGTACTATTTTCAAGACGAAAAATATACGCAATCCTATCGATAAAAGTTCGAAGTTCTAAAATACCTAAATAAATAATAAAATGACGTACTGAACTCAGTGTAAGCATATTTTTCCTCGCCTTAATGCCCGATACCATTATACCATCCTCATCAAACTACAATACACCAACCAAAATGGAAGAAACGCCCGAATAGAACTTGACAAACGGCGACGTCATTGTCGACCGATTGACAGATGATCAGCGAACCTACCCACATATCCTAGATCTCTACATATCCTAGAAAATAGAAAAATAAGCTTTAGTCGCTTAGAATAAGAACGAACGACTTCCCGAAAGAGATCGATGTAATATGGTCGGTTGTAGACTCGCTCCGTTGCGTCTTTCAGAAAATGAGATATATCATTTTTTTCCTTGATTCCCGACGTCGGCATGCGAAATAAAATATACGATGAATTCGCACATTCCTTTATAAAGACTTTTCGTGTTTGCATTCGCTAAAATGTGTTCTGGAAACACTTAATTTTATCGTATCTTTTTGAAAATTGACGCGGCACGTTCTGGGAAATTGCGCCTCATTTGGAGAGATCTTGAGTGTGTTATCATTTTCGTTGCTGAAATGGCGCTTATGGCTTTGCCTTTGGCTTCTCGTACTTTTCATAATGGAATCATATATTCTGCAACAAGTATACGGAATCCTTAAAGAGAAAAGCTCTACTCGAGTCTGAGCAGTTCCGTCGCAGGAGACTGCACAAGGCAAGCAGAAATGAATATCAACGTAGTTGCTCTCTTTTTCCTCTAAATCAAATAATATCGAAACACCTGCAACATTTTAAATAACGCTAAAGTTTGCAAAAGTTTGTGTTGTGATGTGATGGGAATACTTCTCACATTCTGTAACTAAACGGATTTACATACGACGAAAGTATAATCTATATCCAGCAGATGTTGGAGATAGATTATACTCTGAATTGAGACAAAATTAGTATTTTTTATTATTATTGAGTAACTCTGTTGGCCTTACGGCCTCTATAGCTTGACTGGACTAGTTAGCGAACGCAGAGTGCGTTCTGTGACGTAGATTGCGTTCGGCGAGACAACATATTCCATAAAAGACTGATTTTGACGAGACATTCACTGGGAGATAACTGATGTTATAAGGAGTAAAAACCGCGGGCAAAACCGCGAGCCGCAGCTAGTAGGTACTAAATCCAATTATATATAGTCTATTTTATTCTTAAAATAATAACAACGTGCAATCGAAATAATGCAAAACTACAGACACCGCAACTGATTGTTTTAATCATTGGTTTTATTGTACAAATGTACAAAAAAACGTTATTTTAAGTATTGTAGATGATATTTGTGATTTTTGAATTAATATAAAAAATCACATAAAAACAGATTCTGGGCGCATTGCCTTCACCGTAATCACCGCACTGAAGTACGGACTGAATTAGTCTTTAAGTCTATACGAAGTTAAGATTGATGTTTCTTTCAACACATCGCCTTAACTTTTTTAATTCATCCCGGAAAATGGAAAAAGTTCTAAAGTCCTAAGGGGCGCGGCTAGGTTTAAAAAAAATTGGGTTGCGTTTGACGGCCAACTCGAGCGATGAAGCTGTCTACGGTGGAGCACGCTCGTCTAGAAGAAACGGATTCACTCGCGACTTGAAGAAACCTAGATTGTAACTATATAATATATTGAGAATCACCTATACAGGCAGCACATTCCACAGACTAGCAGTTCGCACAATTTTATTTTTTAACAAAGCTCTTCGTAGGGGTTTTCCTATGAAGCACCGGAAAAATAGGCAGAAGGGAATTTGGGTCATGCTAATCTGAACCACACTCCGAAATGTATCCGTTAAAAAACTGTAGACTATAGTAGAGCCAATTTAATAAATCACATTTTTTTACCTGTTATGCAGTTCTAACTTTGAAAAATTATATAATATCGTTACGTTGTTGAATTTTCATGAAGTGTCAAAATGTGATGTAATTAAATTGGCCCAACTTTAGCAACATGGCGCCGATGCTCAAGACTAAGAAGCTTAGTCTGAATAAAGGATTCGTTGCTGACGGCACGTTTCTCAATGGTTCAAATAAATGCCGACGTACGGTTATTTAAATAAACCCCACCCCACACTTGGTATTTACGCGGTACAGTCGGCCACAAAAGCGCTATCATTTCCCGCGTCGTCACTCGCGGCGGCTGTCAGTTGTCAGTCAAGTGGCGCCGCGCCCCGTCGACAGCTGGCAGCGGCGGATTCGGGTTATTGTTGCCTACAGTTTGGAAACTTCACATCAACTTTTTGATTGGCCCTTTGTTCTACAGAAGTGTTGAGGATAACGTTAGAATGTTACTGATTAGGTTTGTTCGCTCATGTGTCGGGTATGCTGAGTGGAAACCCATAGTTTACATTAACCTTGAACCTTAGAACACCCCACAGGGCCTAAGACATGCACAACTTTATTTTAAAGGAGTCTAACGTTATTTTAAAAGTAGTGTAAAAGACACGTTTTAGCGATTGTCGTTTTATTATGAACAAGCCGCGTTCCCCGGTTCACCCGCGTGCTACAATAATCATATTTATTTCTTGTCTTTATGAACACATGTTTATTGTTTTTGACAACTAACATACTCACTTTCCAGGCATGCAAAAATTACCGACTTGCCAAAAAGATGTCTTAAATTGTATTACCTCAAACAAAAGTTTCTCAAAAATGTCAATTTCATATTCCTAAATCAAATTGGCATCAAATTACTATAAGTTATCCTAACTCTAGTTTTAATCAAATTACTATTATAACTTTGCCATAAAATTACTACAACTTATCCTAACTCAAGTTGACCTCAAATTACTACAACTTATCCTAACTCAAGTTGTCATCAAATTACTACAACTTATCCTAACTCAAGTTGTCATCAAATTACTACAACTTATCCTAGCTCAAGTTGACTTCAATTTACTATAACTTATCCTAACTCAAGTTGACTTCATACTACTATAGCTTATTCTAACTCAAAGTGTCATCAAATTACTATCAGGTTCTTCACAACAAGTACTTTACCTATTTGTCAGCATTTAATACGAGAGTTACAAATGGGCGACATTTTTCGGGTTATCTCACGGCATGTCCCGAGGAAACCGGGATGAATTAGTTACGATGAATCTTGCTGATAAAGCCGAGCTTCGTGTCGGATCCGAACCAACACGCACCGTTTCTAAATACATTTTCTGAGAAACTTTCTTGGAATAGCTTCGGTAACGTAGATTTTGCTTACGACAAGGTACTTGATTGCTTTAACAATGTAACGTAAGAAATTTTCTTTTAAGAAAGATAAGATGCAAGGAAAGAATCGCTTGTTTAAAACTAGGTTATTTTCGACCTGTTTTATTATAAATCCTACATTAACTAAGACGAATAACAACTAATGAGCACGTCAATGCTTGGAAGATTGTAGGGTCATTGAGAAAAGCTTCAGAAAATAAATGAACTGAAAATTCTTTGTCCATAAAACCAAAACAAAGTGAAAGACACTTATCTTTTGTCAAACAAGTGCTCGTCAAGTATTTTTTGGTGTTTTGGACGATCAAATTTAATAGTCTAAATAAAAGAACTTTCTTTAACACAAAAGAATAAAATAGAGCAGCCGACATCCAATAATACAGAGTAGACAATATTGTTTAAGATACGTCTAAACAATATTGAAACTCATATACCTAACTCATCGTGATACAATTCTTATAGAGTCACAATCTCTCAGTGAAAACATTCAAAAAACGTCCGAGCGTCATTGTACATACATTAATTCAATTATGCCACAATACCACATATACTCAAATTTAGACGTTATGTCGCTTGCATAGTGTTCAACGTTAGTTGTCCGATAAGTCATCGTAGCTCTGGCATCGCGCGGCGTTGTAGTCGGATCGCGGTTACCTTGTAACTAACCAAAAAGTCTGCACAATTTGGTGCGTGCGCCGAGTTTTGGTTCACACATTTTTAGGCACGATTGTGACTCTATATGTATTGTATCTCGTTGAACTAACTGTACTTTCTAGAATGACATTGTTACTTGTTTTTTTATCAGACCTTATAGCTTTTTTATCTCAATTGTACTAAGTGAAATTGTATGGGCTGATTACACAAGTCAGTTTTTGATAAAAACTAAGCGTGACCAATCCAATTATTTCTTTAAGTCTGAAGGCGTCCTAAAAAGCTTTTTAAGCCGCCCCAAGGCTTGCTATATAGAATAAGTCGGTCCTAGTAAGCTTTCAAATTTTAAAATACCGTGTAAAACAACAACCTTCAGCGTAAATACCACTTGCGACCGCAGACCATCCACCGAAGACCCATCCGAAGACTAACCGGATCAAAAGTGAACTTCGATATCTTGTGCCCTCGAGACCGGTTATTCTTTTTAGTTCACAGATTCTGAACCTTGAAACATCCATTCTTACCTGAAACAAGAAAAGAAAACATTGGGTAAAGTAATTCGTAGCATTCCAAGTCTGAGGGACATATTTAGGGTCTATCCGGATAAAGTTTATGGTGAAACTTTCCTATCATAAAACCGGGGGTTTACTTCTTTTATTTAACTTTTAGAAACAAACATCCGAGAAGTTATAGTAAATAGTGGGAGCGAAGTCGTACGACTTTTCATAATTGTCGCGGGGTTTATTGTAGGAAATTTTAAGTTCTGGAGGTAATACAGCTATACTTTAAGTTTGTGGTTACGGGCGGACGCTGGGAGAGAATATTGTTAAGCCATGGTGTGAAGCATAAATTCTATCAAAGAAGTACGTATTCACTGCGTAACAAAGCTTTTGTCCAAAATAGCGGAATATTGGCACCAACGTCAAAAAAAAACTTTACTAATATAATTTTTCCTAAGCTTGTGTATTTTTTATCTATATCTATAATAACATTATAAAGAGGAAAGATGTGATTGTTTGTTTGTTTGCATTGAATAGGCTCCGAAACTACTGCAACGATTTGAAAAATTCTTTCACTGTTGGGAAGCTACACTATCCCACTAAAAGTACGTCAGCTAGTTTTCTGTATTATAATATTACAAAGAGGAAAGATTTGTATGTAAGTATGTTTGTAACGAATTGGCTCAAAAAGTACTGGACCGATTTTAAAAATTCTTTCACTGTTGGGAAGCTACACTATCCCCGGGTGACATAGGCTATAATCTATACACGTACGAAGCAGGGGCGGACCACTAGTATTATATTAAAATGAATCCCTATTTACCTTGGTCATGCCATAACTTGAGAACGACTTTACCGATTTCATTATCCAAATTTTTTTAAGTTTTTTTAATTCTTTGTAGAAGCAATGAAAAATTAAGAAAATTGCGCAGAAAAATGGAATATTTCAGAAAACTTAACGACGATTTTAACTTCGCGCGTTTGACAGTTCTAAGACAGGACAGCGTCGGTCGGTCAGCTAGTATGTAATAATTGTGGATTTTTATTTGTGTTTGTATACGTGCTCGAGTGTGGGTAAGTGATATAACGACCTGAAACATTTCTGTTCGTGTTGTTTCTAAAACTCAATAGACGCCTCCAGTAAAGTCTCCGCCACTTTCCTAGGGCATGACTTTGACTTGACCGTGACTTACTTTGCTTGACCTTGATAACTATAACTTTTTTGACGATATCTAATAAAACTTAAAATATTTCAATACTTGAGACTGGCAAATGCACAGGACGTGCGACGCCATGAAGAAAGAAAAAAGAAGACCAGCGCAGCGCCTATATCAGACGTGAATGGAACTAAATAATTTTTCAAACAAATTACGGAAACCTCATTCTCCAAAATTCGAACTTCGGAGGAACATTTGTAGGAGTTCCGAACTCGTGAATCCTGTAGTTCCATCCATACATAATTAGTCAAATTAAAGCATTCATTAATTAACTTAAAGCATTAATTGGTTAAATTAAAGCATTCATTAGTTAAACTCAAAGTATCCATTTATTTTCTCTTACACATGTAATACTATAAATAGACAAAATTTTCCACTGTCAAGTGCGCCGTGGACAGCTTTGAACGATTACCAGCTCGTAGGGCTTCGTGACAAGGGCAGGGCCTTCCGTCGCCTTCTAATCCTGTCTCCGACCGAGCCAGTTTAGACATAGTTCGACTAGATTAAGGCTACGATAGACACTTGAAAGGTGCTTAGGATTATCTGGATTACTCGACAGTAGGTCGGTTGTTTTATGCTCTAAATATAAATACAAAATTATAGGTATGGCCATTTCTTTCGTATTTCTGTGCATAATGTTTATCTACTAAATTTTCTCGACAAGCGGTCTCGTTGCAAATAAATATGGAATAGGGGTGCAAATAAGAGTTTCCATCCAATGTAAAATACCTGGTATGATATCACGGGTACTAAAAAGACCAAGTCGAGGAAACCCTCGTGAACTTCTGTCTATCTTAGCAAAAAATCGTTCAGGATATAAAGATACGCCTCTTTATAGCCTCAGTATTAGAGGATAAGGCTCATTTTGGATAATATGAAATTCCAACAGACTAGCGGCTTTACTTAGAAAAGGTACACGTTACATTAGAAAGTTTAACTTCATTAAACATGCTTAAAATGTATCCGTCAACTTCTGTCCGACAGAGATTGTCACGCGCAAAAATGAGACAAACATTGTTTAACTTAAGCAACGTTTCTAAAGCCTTGAGTGGATAGTCGTGTTTTAGCATTTAGGCCACCCGAAAGCCTCCAAAATGTTCTGAGATAATTGTTTCAGATCAAGCAGGCGTCCAATTGATGTGTCTGTAATTAGTTGGCGGCTGTTGATTGGGCGGTGGTACGAGTATACAGATAAGGTGGTACAATAATTTTATATCTTAATCAACAAGGTTGTTCGCTTTATTAAGCAACACTGTAATATACAGCGCACTAATAAAACAGCAAAAAGCAGACAACCAATGCATTATCCTGTTACCACACCCGAGCTAAATTACCCGACCATTACAAGGAATAAAGAAAGGCGAAACACAATGGTAGAGATGAAAAACCAGCTGCAAAACATAGAATCAACACACCAGAAAAAAGGAAATGCTGAACTAAGGATCATTGGCAAAGCTGAAAATATGCGGCAAAGACTAGAAACAGCCGAGAGTACAAAACCAAATGAAGCAGAAGATACTAATTCCAAAGAATAAAAAGTACAGTAGGTAAAGTAAAAAGCGACAACTTTTCCATTTAGTTGAATTGTCAGCGATCGAGGAATTGGTTTAATTTTTTCTGTAAATAGCACTGTATTAAACGTGTATTGTTCGCTCATCAATCAATCATAAAAATTCGACACCGGATTAGCAAGTTGAAGTGGCAGTGGGCAGGGCACATAGCACGCAAAACAGATGGCCGATGTGGCTGAAAGGTTCTCGAATGGAGACCACGGACCGGTAACCACAGCGTAGGACGTCCACCCACAAGATGGACAAACGACCTAAAAGAGAACGCAGGAAAACGCTGGATGCAGTCCGCTTCTTGGAGATCCCTTTTGGAGATCGATGGGGGAGGTCTATGTCCAGCAGTGGACGTCCTATGGCTGAAATGATGATTATGACCATTCAGACTTTAAAACTTAGCCCTGCAGCAATGCGCTGCGCTCGCTACTCTGAGATATTAGATGTTTAATCTCTTTATGCTCGGTAATTTCGCTGGAAATATTGCAGTTCAGTAAGTAAGAATACATACATAAAAAGATAGTAGGTAAAAGGTAGTATAGACTAAAACAGAAAGACAGTGGGTAAGTAGGGTGGCATAGAGTTAGAGTGACAGAGGGGGCGCCGGGAGGCAGCGGGGTGGTAATTGCCGCGCACTACTTCCGCTCTGAGTAAATCTAATTGGTCGGAAGCGTGCGGGCGCAGTGGGCGAAGAGCGGGTTTGTAAATGCTTTTATTAAATACAACAAAACAGGTTTGAAGATATTATGTACTTAAGACCTATGATTATATCTGTAGTTCTTATCTTGTAATGCAAATGCTTTAGTTTCTTTCATCTTATTTTGTTTCGGTAAATCAAGACTGAGTAGCAGACAGTTGCATTTTTCTGTAGATTTTTTGAATGTACATTCGCATATAAAACTCGTATTTATGCCTATTAACAAGGTTGAAAGACCTGCTCGCACACCTCAATAATTTCTACAAAAGAAACTCCAAACACCGTCGCGTACGCTGTCGCTGGCAGCACGACCGCACCCGACAACATTCGACCGCCGTCTGCCTTTATTCCTGCATCCTTTGTGTTATTAAGAACGGTGGTACTTGTAAAAGCACTGAATTTTTCTCTTCCCCTCTGTTTATTAAACATATTATTCTTTGTTTGCGCAATAACGTAAATTATATTTCCGCTTGAGTAAACCTTTTGTTTATTATTACGATTAGAACAACTGACACGGAAACAGCGGAATATAAGGAAAATTGACTGGAGCATTCTTTGTCCAACCAAACTTTCTAATCAACATAATAATAATCGGGAATTTTGGGATAAATGGGAAATCATTGTTTTATTACAAGCGCGTGATGAGATACATAAATCTCTAACCTATTTTAAGTACGACATCATAATCAGCCTCTCAGTCCAACACCAGTATGCCTCTCCCAAGACACACTTACTTACTCCACCACACCAGTTCCAGAGTAACCCACAATTTTAACTAATTTCGAAACGCCCCATGATACTTGTTTTACTGCTAAATCTCTTTATTCCTTGTGATTTCAATATAAATATGTACAAACATTTCAATTTAACCTGGATCATCGTCATGTTTGCACAATACTGCCAGACAATGTAATACCGTATTCTCCTTTTAAGAGTCCTAACGTACCGCTGCATATCATACTATTGCATTTCTATTATGTTCGCAACTAAGTATACGTAGATAGGGAACTTTTTTTAAAATAATTGACGGTATTCGTAGATAATTTTTATAACATTACTATAGATATAGCCCGTTGGTCCAGTTGGTAGTGAACCTACCTTCTGAGCCTGAGGGCGTGGGTTCAATTCCCACGTAGGACAAACATTTGTGTGATGAACATTTGTGTTTGTTCTAAATCTGGTTGTTAATATCTATTTAAGTATGTATTTAAAACTATATATGTATGTATATCAGTCTCTGGCAGCCATATCACAAGCTTTGCTTAGTTTGGGGTCAGATGACCGTGTGTGCAAAAATGTCCCAAATATTTATATCTAGTCTGCCTGTGAAACGTCAGGGATAAATATAAAATACACGCGATAAACTTCGTTAAACGTGTTTAATGTCAATAGAAGTACGTCAGCTAGTTTTCTGTATTATAATATTTACTACTATAATATTTGTATGTAAGTATGTTTGTAACGACTTGGCTCAAAAAGTACAGGACCGATTTGAAAAATTCTTTCACTGTTGGGAAGCTACACTATCCCCGGGTGACATAGGCTATAATCTATACTCGTGCGAAGCTGGGGCGGACCGCTAGTATTCTATACTTTGAATAAAATGTTCAGCTGGTTATGGAATTAGGAGTTTAATACAAATGAACGAGTATGTGTGAAGTACGCAAACTTCTAAGCTTAATTGAAAGCTATTCCTTCGCTGACTTACAACTATAAACCGAATGATACGACCGAAATATCCATAAAAATGTAATTACACCGTGAAATAAAGCTAAACATGTACTTAATGTTCAGTTTATGAGTTTCAGGGTAGGAACTAGGAAGCCATGGCTGTATGGACCATTAGGATGCCCCAGGGCGGTATTAACCGTTCCTAGTTACGTCCCATGGCGATATACTCCACAAACTCTAAAGTGGAGGTTAAACCAGCAAGAACTTGCCAGAAGATATTGTACGTACGACTTGCAGCAAGTGTCAAAACTATCACAAGATAATTACATTACACAGTAGGATACAGCGTTAGATATAAGATTGAAACTGTACTTGTCTAACTTTTTTCAGAGGAATTCTGAAATAAAATTACAATTTCCTTCTAGAAGATGTTTTTATTCTTTGACCTTGGAATTTCTGGGAACTAAAACTTACTTTCGGTACTATAGTGTTTTATTCAAAACTCCTTAAATGCACGTTTTCAACGTGTGGTACACTACTTTCCTATTTTTAGATCTCACCTGTCAGCCCCAAAATGGCTTGCGTCAGTCAACTTTTGCAAGTTTCGATAGTCTAAACTTGCCTTATGTGAGGTAAAGTATTTAGGATCCTTTGAAAGTAGGTCAACTGATGCGGGTTAGTCAATTGAGTGTTTAATTTGGGAAACGACGGGGGATGTGAAGTTTGGCGTATTTTATAGAGGTTATAACGGAATTTACCCTGATTTTAATCCACTGCAGTAATGTTATCCCCAGAGATCTGTTTTTTTCAACATCTCTTAAAGCACATCATTGCCTCATAATATTCATGTTTGGAGTTTATGACGTACAAAAAAACCTTTTCTTTTTTCTTTCTAGTAATTATAATCAAAATCATGATTAAAAATGTTGAGTTAAGATGAGCAGAGCGACGGCGATCGTCCAACGGGAGATAGGTTGGTGATATTGTCAACATCGCGGGTCGAACCTTGGACCTGATTAGCACAAGACCGAGCCATGAGATAAAGTTACAGAAGACGCCCTTCTTCGCAGTGGAGAAGGAGTTTGACTTCCAACTCGTCTGTTAGTAAGTGATGATATCGTCGAAGATGAAGCAAGCAGATTTAGAAGATACCTATTCACTCTGGCCTTGATGATAATAAATCATAGAATACTAATTCTAAGTGCTAACTAATTAGATGCTGGTTCAACAAGAAATCATCAAAATCACTAATACTCTGCTACCAAACCTTCCACAAGGCCCTAAAAATATTTTAGGCTGAAATTTATTCAAACTCCGTATTCTATATTTTAGTAACACAATACTCTAATCCTATTCCATTAGATAAGAAGCCGTCTATAACAAGCATCGTAACATTTCCGTCCCATCTCGCTCCCACAGGACATACTTGAAGTCTAGACTTAGACGTTATCAGAACCAATCGATATTGAACATTAAACATACCTCTGAGGCCACTGAGGAAACATTCACCCAAATAGTTTAGCAGAATAAAACTTTTTTAATTAGTAAAGGAATTAGGTTTAACCTGGGACTGTAGTTTTATAATACGACTATGGTATCCTACACTTATTGTAAAACCTTTGCATGGACTCGTCAAGCTAGACTTGGTAATGTTTTGGGGATCTGTCATGTTAAAGCGAGTCCAAGATAATGGCGCGGTAATGTGGCTTGCGTCGTTGTGCAGATGGGGAGTAGAGGAAAGCTCACAGCATTTTCCTAAGAATCACACCTCAAGCAACATGCTAGGAACCGGAGCATTCTTATAGAGAATCAGGCCGGTGTTCTTCATCAAGCTACGGCAAGCTACTGAGGGATTTGTAGCGGGTTTATTCCTACATCACGATGAAACCTGCAGCGCGTAGAAATTCAATGGCGTATGTGACTCCATCAACCCGCAACTGGGCCAGCGTGGTGGATATGGCCCAATCGCCTTTTCGGGGTAAGCCAAAGTCCAGCAGTGGACTATTAAAAGGCTGATTATGCTTATGCTATTCCTACATATGACATAACAGCCATTGCCGGGGTCAATTGGACACGCCTGGCCCACGATAAGCAAGAGTGGAACAGGATGGAGGAGGCCTATGTCCAAAAATGGACAACCAATAACTGAAAAACTTGAATTGTATTGAATTTGAAATAATAATAATAATATGTAATAATGTTTGTAATTATAAAAATGAACTTATGTTATTGAAATAAAAGGGCTATTGTATTGTATTGTATTGTATTCCTACATAACCTAGCTGCACCATAAAGCAGCTAGCAGTGCCTACATAAAAACTTTATTAAACTGTATATGGCTATCAAGAGACACGACAATTCACAGGTTGTTTGGCTTTAGGTAATGTTATTTTATTTCATAGACAAAGGTCAGAGGTCAGCGCCCTGCAAGCTACCGTTTGTAGCTAGGTCACAATAGTGCTATGTAGAGACGTTGATAAGGTCAACTCAGCTGTTACCGCGGTAATATTATATTATGGAAGAAACAAGAACTTAATAATGGAAAGAAATGTGCTCTAAGTTATAAGAGTAGGTACAAAACGTAGATTACTCAATTCTTAAGTATTGTGCTGCAGAAATGGCAGTAAGGAGATTTTTAAATCAAAATGCAAGGACGTTTTATACCTTATTTAGGGTATACAATGTCCTTGACAAAAAGTCAGTAAAACTACGGTACTTCATAATTGAGACATAGCACATAACGAATAGTTATATTTATTAGGTACAAAAAAAAACGAAATACTACAGACTTGAACAATTATCAATTTAAAAATAGCCGGACAAGTACGAAAAAAAGTTGAAACATTGAAAGACAAACTTTGTAGTGGACACATAGCGTACTTAGTCAGCACCTGACAACTGCTCCGAAAGTTTACAGAAACAAACAAGTACAGCAAGTTAGGCAGGAAGTATGCTGTAAGTATGTAAGTATGGAAGTAGGCAACTCTCAAAGGGCGTGCGGTCCAGGTTCTGGAGGACCTTTGAGACGCCCACGCCTACGACAACATTGTTCCAGAGCGACCAACATATCCGTAGAGTTGTCCAACTGGTGGAACGAACATTACCCACGGAAGGTCTTCAGTTTGTTTAGAAAATACGATAGTGGCTCTCTCAACTCAACACCAACGGATAAGTTGGTCGCACTGTACAAAGAGTTCTCATTTCAGAGATTAGCGGGTTCTTTTATTGTGTTTTGGGAGCATAATATGTGGTAGGTTTTTTTCCCCATTTATTTATCACTTTTTAGATTTTAGATAGCCCGCTGGTCCAGTTGGTAGTGAACCTGCATTTGGAGCTTGGGGGCGTGGGTTCGATTCCCACCTAGGACAAACATTTATGTGATGAACATTTGTGTTTGATCTATATCTGGTTGTTAATATATATTTAAGTATGTATTTAAAACTATATATGTATGTATATCAGTCTCTGGCAGCCATATCACAAGCTTTGCTTAGTTTGGGGTCAGATGACCGTGTATTTCCCGAATATTTATTTATTTACTTAAAAAAGAAAAGTATTCAAAAAAGGATATAACAGCATTTACAAACCACCAAGGTTTATTATTAACGCCATATGAAAAGGTTCATTTCAATATAAAACTCCGTTATTTACGTTTCCTTTTCTCGTATCGAATCAAGTTTTACTCACAAATCTTAGAAAATATAAGAAAAGGTAGGGTTTCAAGATCTTTTGATTTTCTAGCTCACAATATTTAGATGTTTTTATAAAACCGTATCTGTAATGTAGTGCTAATATCCAGCCTAAAATGTTGTACGCTAGTTTTGTAATTTTTTGTCGTGTTCAATTAATAAACAAGTCTACAGTCTTAGAATAACTACACAAAGAAACCAAGTACATTCGCAAAGTTTAAGCCATCCAAATGGTGTCATAGTTGGCTCCAAAAAAAATATAAAAATTTTACTATGACAATTTGCGCGGTGAAATCGTACCACAACAAATCAGAAAAGCAGCATAAGAGTTATGGTGTGACATTCCACAGGTAATCCATTAATTTTCTTGCTTAAATCGTTTAAAATACCAATCGAAACGTAAGCTACAAAGCGAATTTGTAGCTTACGTTTTGAGAAGGCGTTGTTTGGAAACCTACCTTCTCTGAGTAGTTATTCTAAGTCTACAGTGTAGAAAAACACAAATATTATGTAGAACGAATGAAGGACTGTGAAAAGACCTGAATTAATATAATTAATTAATTTATTAAGACCTACTTTAGAACAGGTGAAATGTTTTATTTTGCGGAGAAGAAAGAAAGCCTTGCTTTATAATTACTCCGCCCGACAAGAGGTTGCGGGTTGTTATAAGCGAAAAACAACCCTCCATATAATGCAGCGTACGCTGCGCTGTTAAAATATACGGCAAATTGCGTATAAGAGTATTAAAGACTCGCAGAATTATACCATAGATATGATTATGATGAAACCGTAAAAAAAGTTAACCTAGTTTTCAAACATACAATTTTAACGCTTGTGATCAAAAAGCAAATTTGTTTAGGAGAGAAGCGGTCAGATTGCAAGGTTATGCTATGCTATAAATGATTATGCAAGGTGTCCAATCTCGGTTCGAATGACACCATGAAGTTGTAGGTCACGACTGCTTGTTAAGAACTACATATCAAAAAATTTTAGCTAACATTAGGACCAGTGTTTACAGCAAGCGAGCAAGAAGTAGAAAGAGGATCATACTTAAAAGATATACCTTTCTTTATTTATCATAGGATTACGTATTATGTAATTGCACATAATTATTTACTGAGCCAAAGATAATAATAAAAAATGTGGGACCATCTCGAAAGCTTTTTCTACATAGTAGAAAAATAATCACGTAAGTTGGTTCAAAAATGTCGGAGTAATTACTTAGTAGACACATAAAAAAATAGGACCAAATTGATTTTCTTCACATTTCCTTCCTGAAATCGGTTAAAAAGGAATTATAAACATCGGTTCACAACCGGCGTAGATGTCGCGCAACATACAAAAAAAACAATCGAATTGAGAACCTTCTTTTTTAGGGTTCCGTACCAACCACCGTCCCGTCCCGTTTTTACCAAATTTACCAAAGGGTAAAAACGGGACCCTAAAAAAGCAGGTGAGTATCTCAGCAATACATTAACGTAGAACTAAAATTACAAGTAGGTACAACACTTAGATTAGAACAGTACCGCGATGTCTACGCTGGAAATCTGGTCGTTTGCCAACGAAGCAGTGGCCAAGCGGAAAGTACTTAAATACCATTAGGGATCCGCACTTAAAAACTTTTCTTATTATGGAAATAGCGATGTACTTCACCTTTTTGGAGCAGCTAAATCGCTTAAGGAAATTGTAAGGTGGCAAGTAGCTTAAATCTATTTGTTTTGCAAAATATTTCGTTAGTATTGTTGGTCTGTCGGTGACTTCCTTCCGTGTTGCTCAACACATGAAGGGAGTCGCCAAGCACAGCTATGGCTGCGTTGTTCTAAAGTTGGTGTTATATTTAGCACCCTCTTGAATTGTATGTAATAGCCGTTTGATATGTTTTACTGCCTCAATGGTAACGAATATATCCAAAAAAGTTTCAGAGCGCAATGCAATGCGTGACCTAAATGCTGGCGATTATCTTGTTCCACGAGAGCATTGCGATCATCATGAGGTTAAGATTAACAATAATTTACATTTGACTTTTAATATTTATGGTTTAGGTAATTTTATTTTATTTTTACTTTTATGTTATGTGTGTGTAATAATAATTCTAATTTTTGACATTTCGTATATATATGGAATTGTTTTCTATACTAATATTATAAAGAGGAAAGATTTGATTGTTTGTTTGTTTGTTTGCATTGAATAGGCTCCGAAACTAATGAACCGATTTGAAAAATTCTTTCACTGTTGGGTAGCTACACTATCCCCGGTTAACATAGGCTATATTATATTTTCAAAAAAAAATAGGGATCCTTACTAAACTCCAATAATGTAACCCAAGGTGTAAAAAATAAGATTTGTAATTTTGACTTTGCGTGTTTGACAGTTCTAAGACAGGACAACGTCTGTCAGGTCTGCTAGTCTGAAATAAATTGATTGAATTGAATTGAATTGCCATTCAGCGTGGTAATGCCGCCAGCATGCTGGGTGCGCTGCTGTTGTGTTTGATGTGTAATTGTCCAATAATGTAACCCAAGGTGTAAAAAATAAGATTTGTAATTTTGACTTTGCGTGTTTGACAGTTCTAAGACAGGACAACGTCTGTCAGGTCTGCTAGTCTGAAATAAATTGATTGAATTGAATTGAATTGCCATTCAGCGTGGTAATGCCGCCAGCATGCTGGGTGCGCTGCTGTTGTTGTGTTGTTTTTGTTTGATGTGTAATTGTTGTTGTATTTACATACTGTAAATACCACTCGCGGTCACAATTCCACAGATTCCTGTTCATTCGTGTCTTACTTTTGGTTATGGTAACATACATTTTACATCTTGCCACAAATGCCTATCAAAAGCAAAGATTAGCTAATTTAAATGCAAATCCCTTCAGTGCTTGGTAAAATTGTTTTTAAAACTGCTGAATAATGTTTACAACAACACGTGTGTTTTATATTAATGGCGCCACGTCGCGTATTGTAGACAACAAACATTTTTAATTACATAATTTATTTTTTTACGCTAACTTAATTTCAGAGTGATATTTTATTACCGTAAATACGAAGTGCCTTGGTTTCTTTAGTGTTATTCTTTTCGCGAGTAATCAGCTGAGCAGATCTTGAAGTATTTTAGAAATAAAGTAGTATAAAAAGACATTTGATGCTTTTTGTCCCGGAAAATTTGTGAAACTGGAAAATCACGGCAGCATAATATGGATACAAAAATGCGTACTTTCAAAGAATGTGTTTTCTATAAATTGGCGCTTTAATTACCATTTGTTTGAGTAAATTTAACTTAACTTGCCGAGATCGATTATAAAAAGAGTTTGTACTGACTGAGTTTATTTCTTGCCATCTCGTACAAACAACAAAACAAAACAAATCTTCAAGCTAAAACTCGCACAGAAGATTATCTCAAAAGTGTTACCAAGAATCGTGAACATAAACCCACAACAAACAATCTCGCATGATTTACCCAATCTCACATAACCAGGGCAGCTCGCATCTTGATAAAAATTCATCTCCGTTTATCTGGCGCGACCATGGGTTTATTGCCATGCATTCGCCATATTATGAAATACCACCCCGCACCACCCCCTGATAACTCAGCCTGGCTCACCCCCGTGACTAATATACGTGTTGAACGTTTGTACTTATTTATTTAGATTGGTATATTTGTTTGTCTACACAAGCGTTGTCTTGTGTAATGTTTTTACTTGCCTTAACAAAGACAAGGTAGGTCTATCTGCTCTTAAAAGATAAAAGAAAGTGAAAAGTAGTCTAAGATTTTGCACTATTTTTGTTTACGTGTTTATTGCCATATCATAACTAGACCTTAAGGCGAGGTTTTCTCACTTTTAAGCAACGCTTAAACATATACATACATACATTACATATGACCATAACGCTTAATATCTTTCGCATTTAGCGGAGCAAAACCATGGCGCTTACACATAGTCGTGCGTTTCGCTAAGTCTTTTTTTAAAGGTTTTTCCATATTTTTGAAAAATATAGCTGTTATGTGAATTGTACCTTTGCGATTTTCTCTATAATTATTAAATCTGTATATTAAGAAATCGTAGACATAAATTATTATTAATACTTAGTTTTTTGAATGAATCCAAAAAAACAGGGAAAAAAGCGCAAATTTGTGTTACTTTGTTAATTTTTTTCTATTGAGCGAAATGCCTTAATCGTGTTTTGGTGTTTGGTCGTGTTTGGGTTGGTGTTTTGGTCGTGTTTTGGTTTTGGTTTTCAAAAACGATAAAGGTTTTTTTTTTTTATTGGTTTACTAAACTGGTCGTAACATCTTTAAATCAATTTAAAGATTATTCATATATTTAACCAGTTTGCAAGAATATAATGTGCATTGTTATAGGATACGTTTTAAGAAATACGCTCTCCGTTATAAATTCCAGACAACTCAACTTGCTTCGGAATGGCACGGAATTGATCCAAATAGTTTTTTTTTTTCTTCAGATTTTACAGAAAACCTATTTTTTACTAAAGAAGTTTTATAAACCCCCAAAAACATTGTGTATATACCGTAAATATTTTTTTTCCAAAATTACATAATTGGAGATCCTTAGGCAACGAAGGACAAAAAAACCTGCATGCTGTTAATAAATAAGTCTGTAGCAATTGAGTATAGAACTCTAGTACCCTCTTGTGGTTGGTTAGTTCTTAGAACCGTAATTTCATAATAACGCTTCCTATTTTCAGTTTTCAGCTATTCCCGTGACGATGTAAAGGTAACAAAGGAAACGCGAGGCAGTAGACCGTAGAAACCTTAATTACAACTCAACCAACTTATCTATAGAGTTGACCTAACAATGGAACAAAAATGTTTCATATAGTTTTGTTCAGAAAATACTATGGTGGCTCCAGGATTCAACTCTGCAGGTAAGTTGGTCGCGTATCTAAGGAACGGTCAAGTTAGCAAACTCACGGACTTCTAATTTTGTTTCGGGGCTGAAAGGACCGGCCGTTGGGAAAATAAGGAGCTGGCGACTGAAACGAAGAAAAGGCCCACTGGAGGGTTAACATTTGTAATTTTCTTCATTTTACTATTGTTGAGTGAATAAACTGTAGGGCTTGTACCTAAATGGATTGAAGACATTGATTCAAATGTATACAGTGATATCGATGAGTCGCGGGTATCCAGTGGATGCAAAAGGCAGGCTGTCGTTCAGTGTGGTGGTTAAAGGGAGCGGCCTATGTTCAGCAGTGGACGTCTTCCGGCTGATGATGATGATGATGACAGTGATATCTCAGGGATGTCCAGAAATGTCCAGGGTGACCATCATCCTGCGCTATCACATCGAGTTACTATTGAAATATATTAACACTTTTAAACTATCACGGTTGTTCATTACAGTTATATTATTAACTGGACATTTACCGTGATAAGTTTGTGGATGGAGCTCTTGATTTTTCGGCGCAATTACATGAGTATTCCCGTGTAAACAAAAAAAACTACTTCATCAAAACTCGCATGAGGATTCATTAAAAAAAACTAAATCAAAAGCGATTCATCTATTTGGGAACTACGATGCCACAGACAGACACACAAATACATAGATATACAGATGCATAGATACACAGATACATAGATATCCACGTGAAACTTATAACACTTCTTTTTGCGTCGGAGGTTAAAAACATGGTCTTAGACGAAGCGGAAGTACAGACGAAATTCGTCTAAGAAACAGTTCCTTTTAATTAAGCTAATAGATATCATGCAGGTTCAAGAGATTCCTCTTTACATTTCCGCACAATTACCTTCTAATCTGAAGAGTTGAAAGCAGCTAATTGCCAATTCCGTAAACATTAGAACAGGCTCGCAGCTCGTCGTAAATCATCCCCGGCTTATCTCCCTACCTGGTACAAATTACAGGGGGGGGAGCCCGGACGCACGTTATCAACTTCATTACGAAGGATATGTAAGTATTAAATTATTTAAGTAGGTACGTCACGGTTATTACTGTTTTCGCTATTTGCGATCAACAATCGAAATAATAAAGGTCACAGTCCATTTATCGCCTCAGCACCCGATCAGCGCCACCTTGCTCCACAATCGAGTAAATAAATACATTGGCCAAAAGCATGTCGAGACACGGTAGGTAGGGTTCCGTTTTCCGTAGCCAAAGTCATAATTGTGGTCACAATTATAGTCCAGAAATTGGTGGTTCCAGAAAAAAAAAACGAAAGAACGAAGTTCTGTTGACTTAACCAGGTTTTAGAGGTGCATCACACCATCATATAGTTTTTATGGTTTAATCAAAAAGAAAACTACTTACTTGAGTTTTTTTTTTGTTCAGGCCATTTTACCAAAAAGTCAACGACCTTTGAGCTCACAGATCTACTACCTATAGATTTTCAATGAGCGTGGCTAGCTCAGTGCCTCTCGCTTCAACAAGGTGTGTTGCCACATTAAAATGATTTGCTATAAGTTAGGGTAATTTACCTACTATGATGGGTAGTGAATCTTCAATGAGTACTTTGGAAACAATACTACCTTTTAAATATTTATATTTTATACACTATCTGCTGCAACCCGCGGAGCTACCTGCAATGTTCTGGGAAGAAAAGTACGTTGTCTGTCCTCATGACACACCCTATCGTCCTGACAAAATTTGACTTAGCCCATGATCTAAGAAAACAAGGTCTAGCAATCTGGGAGTGGTCCCGCAATGACGTCACTGTCCAGTTGCCACTTTATTCAATCAGCTGTTACGTGGTGTATCGTCATCTCTCTCGAACCTGTTGTAAATTGACATCATGACATCATTGCGGGACGCCTACGTAAACATTTTTTCTCGAATTGCTATACCTGGCGGAGTATATTATTATACCATGACTTAGCCGTTTTCTCGTAAAAAAACAGACAGAAAGTTACAAACTTACTTGCGTTTTTATTATAATTATTTGTTAGGATTAGAATATAGTACTAGAAAAAAGGTTGTAAAGTAACCATAGCATGATTTTTTATGATTAATTAAAAATAATAAAAAAGTCAAAGAGTTAAAACGGAAGGGCAAAGGAAGGGCCCCCATGCAACAAACGTTAAACGTATTTTTGGATTTGTTCTAGTGTAAAAACGGTAATCCGTACAAGCGTCAAATTTAGCTGATTATAGTGAACATAAGTAAAACAACAAATAATAAACACTGGCCAAGTGCGAGTCAGTGACAAATTTCTGTTTACCACTAAGCTAAGCAACGTCGGGCGCGGTCGGTACTTGGATGGGTGACAGCCGTGATGTTGTCTTTTTGCACAACTTTTTGTATTTTGTGATTGTAAAGAACTCTCAGCGCGCGAGCCCGACTCGCGCTTGGTCAGTTTAGTTTTTTCATGAATGGAATTATGTATAACATTCCAAATAATTAGATAAATAGACTCTTTAATGTTTACAGTACAAATTTCACGAACAGCGCGTAGCTTTTTGAATCGGTTCGCCGAAATCGCCTTTTGCTTTTCCAGCTTCATAACTGTGGCCTCATTAATATATATTTAATATTAACATTCACCATATTCATATGGGCATAAAAGGGTCGGTATTTTGCAGTTCTTGCAATGTGCCACCTTTTTTCAGCAATGTGACAGGATCAGTTGGAAACCTGCAGAACGAATAATTTATGTTAGTTGCGGTGGGTAATTTCTTTCATAAACTGGCAACATTCATAATTTATTTTCTAAGTGAAAATTTGATAAAATTCATAGAATTAGACCACTAATCGACCTAAAAACTGACTAATTATGAATAAAATATTTGCGAATTGATATCCTGAATTTATTTAGGTGATCGTTACAAGCTTTATATGTTTACTTACGTGTGAAATGATATTTCATCGTATTTTCGCTCACTGCGCTTCTTGCAGCCCAAAATGCTACAACCAACCATTGTAAAATATCTTTTACAATTATTTCTCAGAGGAAACACGCATTTATCACATTTAATCACCAAAAAAAGGCAATAAATATAATTCAGACCCGTTTTGTTTGTCACTGATTATTACAGATTTTGACACTTGAGGTACCAAAAACAGGTCACGCCGATAAGGACAACAAAATCTATTTATGTCCTTTTCGTACTTGCGCTGAGCCATATCAAGTTGTCTCTTTCACTAAAATATATTGCCGATCTGGTTGTGTATATCTGTGTTTGAGCTAGAACGATTTGAATTTATTACAATTTTATAGACAATAGACAATATAGACAATATTTTATTTGTAACAAAAATCCATACACACTTAGAGCTACACACAAATTTAAAAGTAAAGTAAAAAAGTTGGACTTTTGCCACAAACCACTGTAACTCAAAAAGTTATAGCGACAAAGACTAAGAAAGAGGGTAGATCGTTATGTCTGCACCTAACTTTTTAACTGTTCTCCAACCACCCGCATTCTTCAGTCTTCCCGTGAACATGGTGCATGGAACTGCGCCGAAATATCGGGAGCTCATTCCACAACCTTACCACGGTGAATATCCCTTAAATAAACATATAACTTCAAAAAGTTATAATCAGAAAATGTCATAATTTATTTTGCCTAGCTGACCCGACCACAGAAGAGATTTTTTCGTTTACTTCTCTTTTCTGTGGACCCGACAGACGTTATCCAGTCTTAGAACTGTCAAACGCGCGAAGTTAAAATCGTCGTGAACTTTTCTACATTAATCACAAAAGTACCTAAAACCTAAAGTACCTAAATACCTAAAGTATGTGCAGTTTTAATGCCATCGCTCAACAACGACAAAGGAAAAATCGTGAGGAAACCAGTATGTCCAGGAACTTCAAAAGTTCAAAGACATGACATTCACCAACATGGCCACTGGACCAGCATGGCCACTGGACCAGCATGGTGGATTAGGGCCCAGCCTCACTCTATGAGAGAAGGCCTGCGTTCCAGCAGTGGCAACATAATAGGCTGAGGACTATGATGGCCCGAAATAATGATAAAAATAAACGCGACTTTGTACGGAATAACAATGTACCTTAAATTTCAATGCCCATTAGCAAAATTTCATAAGACTAACAGCCACATTTAAAGTAACAAAACTGCTCGACGAAATACCTATTTTAGTCCCAGACTTTCCGCTCAAACACTTTAAAGATTAAGTTTAGAATTCAAGAGAATTAATTTAACGATCATAAAGTCATAAATTCCCAAAACTGAAAACAAACGCCGAAAATTAAATTAATGTTGAGCTAAGTAAGGAACTCTCTAACTTGAGTTATCACTCAACTCGGTTGCTTTTGAGAAAGTTTCTAAACTCAACAAGCTATAGGTAATTCAGATTTCTCAGATTCGGTTTGATCAGAATATTGAAATCTGCCTGAATACTGTAAGCTTACAAACTCGAGGGAAATTTCCAAGAAGCTCCTACTACTGCTACTTCTGTATAATTTGTCTTAATTTAATCGTAAAAAGTATATCCGATGGAGCGAAAGTAGCCGAGCGATAGCATGTACGCTTCACAATCTAACGGCACCTGGTTCGATCCTCGGCCTTGACCAATGACTTATTTAGTACCTAGTACTCAAAGAGTTAAAATAGGAAGTTTCAATGGCATTGCTTAACAACGGTGAAGGAAATTATCATGAGGAAACCGGTATGTCCAAGAACCTCAAAAGTTCAAAGACATATGACATTCACCAACATGCTCTGGGCCAGCATGGTGGATTAGGGTCCATCCTCTCTCTCTCTCTCTCTCTCTCCCTTTTGTCTCTCTGGGAGATGGCTAGCAGGGGGAAAAAACGTACGGTTCCTAAGGGGATGTCCACGAGGGTGAAATCGCGGGGCACACCTCGTATAAAATATGCCTGAACCAGCCGAGATAGCAGATAGCAGCAGACGTAAACAGTAAGTAGGTGTAAATTAATAGATACCTAGGAATATATATTTACTATAATAACAATAATAGGAAGCGAAAATGCCAAGATTGGACTGAGTGGCGAGCACGTGTTATGTCCAGTACCTAGTGGACTAAGATAGGCTTATTATTTATTTTATTTTATTTTATATTTATATAGTTAGGTACAAAAATAATCAGCAAACTATGCTTATAAACTTAAAAACGAGTAGGTAGAGAAAAAACAATGACATTATGATGACGATGACTTGCCTATGCCTGCATCAATAGTATGTATGTATTTTTCATTTAGTTAAATTCTCCCGAAATTCCAGATATGAGTTACCGTTTAACTAATTAATTTTATTAGCAACAGTACGATATATTAGACAAGCCGAAGGATCAAGCGAAGATTAATTTGAGGCCCCTAATAAACCTGTACGATTAATTTACCTAATACCTACCGTCACACACCCGCATACAATGTCCTCGACAGGCGCATGTGTGGCGCGCACATTATGGGTGTAAAAACCCTCGTTAGGCTGCCAGCCACTTTACAAGGGGTGAGATATGGCTCAGATGGGATGAAAGATCCGAAAACATTGGAGTTACTCAATCTAATGTCAGCTGTACACACACACACGGCTCTCTCGCTGGAGAACTTTCCAGTTGAGAACGCGCGAGATAATCCAGTAAGTACAGTCTCGCTCTCGGCCTGTCTCAGGGTCTCTCGGTGAGACCCCACGCACGGTGAGGCACCATGCTTGTCCTCAACATTCCCAGAACTCCATCAGATCCAAAAACTTTGAACAGCAGTTCAATACCTGTGCGGCACTAAAAACCTGTCGTAATCTTGAGATATAGCAGTTACATTTTCTTTATATGTACTTTCACTGCAAACTTTGCCCTTCATGCCCCATTTGTTAGTATACTGCTTAGCAGTTGAGCTGGTAAAGATGTAGTACTTCCCCTGACTCTGCAAAAGAGCCCTACCACAACAAAATGTACAAAAACATGTTTCAAACATTCCGGCTAATACACATGCAATAACTAACTAAACAGCATAAACTAATCCATAGCATCGAGATAAATATCAATCGTCAGCCAATATAATGTAGGACACGCACGCAAACTCTGCCAAACCAGGATAGATACCTAACATGGTAAATATTATGGTGAAGCTACGGCCTTGACCTGCTGGCTCATCTCCAATTAACGTTGCGTGACACAGTCATCTCAACTGCCAAGTGTCACGATTTAATAGAAAGCAAGGCCCAAGGTTGGCGTACAACTTCTGGAAGGTTAGGATGGAACAAAACGTTTTTGGGTAAATGTGTTGTTAGAAGCATGGCGATCGATACTATCTTAGAAAATTAGATCTACTCGATCATCGAAGCCGTAGAATTGCACAAAACTAATTAGTTTAATAGGAAATAGCCATCAATCCAGTTGGCGTTGTTTTCGTTGGCCACCAATTCAATTGATGATAAGCGACGACATGGCCGACTGGAATACAAAATCTCACTAGCCTAGATTTGAGTCATGTTACTCCGTCTCGGTGAACAGGCAGCCTGTGCTAGTCTAATCTAGAAGGAAGCTCTAGAAATCTGACTGTCTTATCAATCCGTACGGTTTAATAAAATGCACATAAACATATACATTGACATAACGTAAAATTCAGCGTCATAATCTTATTTCTCGTACAACAGACGTGCAAATCGTTCGCATTTAACGTTAAATTATGTGAATCCCGTCCTTGGCCGGATTGGCGCTTCTCCAATCCTAGTAGCAATGGAGAAACTATCCCAAGGTTGAGGTGACTGAACTCTATGGCGCAGGATTTCGGCTTTTATTCTTATGATAAGTACTAGCAGCGGCGCGCGTAACTTGCATCCAAGTACGTTCAGCCGTTACGGGGTTGACTGTGGACAAACATACAGACTTACACACAAACTTTCGCATTTGTAATACTGTCTAGTAAGTGTGAAGTCATGCACAGACATCCCGCTTAGGGTGTATATTCCTCTGCCATGCCAGTGTCTACCAACTTTTTGGAGAATCTAAACGTGGCTCTGGGTGGCACCGTTGCTCCACTGCGAATGAAGATGACGATGAGAAGAAATCCAACGGTCCACTTCTTTCCAAGGTTGAGGAACCCCTCCATTGAATTGTATGGGGCGATACGATTTGTTTGCGATCTTAACCATACAAATGTTCTTGGCGTAATTATCACTTCTCCAACCTGCAGAGAGCCAATACATGAGAGATATCAAGTAAATGTATGTCGAGGTTCCTTAACCTCGAACCTTTCTTGGTTGAATGAATTGAACTCTTTTACGAAATTGTTTGATGATAATCTGTACGCTTAGTCCCAGATTTGTTAGTTTTCGAAAACTTTTTTCGTTTACTTATTGTTCCATACATTGATGGGCTAAAAGGTCATCAAAACTTGTACTAAGGGTACTGGTATTAAAATTAAGTTTGCAGAGGAAATAGGGCACGCGTTTGTGGCGTAGGCTGAATATCTAATCCGTGTCAGAGTTGTTTAGGTTTACTGGTTTGTTGAGACCAGCTTGTGATCAGCTACGAGCGCTATTGTGCTGCTGTTGCCAGGTTGCTACCGCCGGCCATTACAGTCGCCTCCAGTTTAGCCGCCCAAGAGCAGCTCACTGGTGGGCCAGCAACCAATCTAATCCTACCCTCACTAGCTGCGCTCCGCGGTTTTTTTTTTTTTTTTTTACATTGGACTAGGCTAACCTTTGACCGCGATCTCGCCTGATGGGAGGCGATGATGCGGTCGAAGATGGAGCACATTTCACCCGCGTGGACATTCCCTCAGGAACTTCACACTTTTTCGGGATAAAAAGTATCTCATGATCATATCTCCGGCCCTCCAACTATCTTTATGCCAAAAATGACGTCGATTCGTTCGTTTAGGCTGACAACGTCTTTGTCTAGTGTCCTAGAATGTCTAGTGCCCTAGAATGTCTAGTGTCCTAGAATGTCTAGTGTCCTAGAATGTCTAGTGTCCTAGAATGTCTAGTATGCTAAAGATTCTAGTGTTTGCTTCGTGAAGGAAGGATAAAGAAACCGACAAATCAACAAAAACACTTTTGACATAGGCTTTATCTGCCATTGTTTTCCATCGGCCGCTCTTTCCCAAAATCTCATGAATACTACATTGCGTGTTATTGCTCGATACCACATCTGGGTAATCTATTACCATATTGAAACCATTATTTATCCAGCCTAGATTTCGTTCAAATAAATAAAAGAAACGTCTTAAATGTCTTATAAAAAGGGCAATAAGTCTAAATCGGTGCCAATCTCATTTGTGAGTCAATCTACGAAGTAATCATGGCACACACCACTCGAACGACAAAGGTCAATATAAAGGACTACGAGCCTTCTTATTTGTCTAGATTAAGCAAATAAATATACTAAGTAGAATCCAGTTATAGCGACGGCTGAGTGATGGCAACTTTGCTTTGCACGTTGTACTAACCGGACATTTTTACTTTCGTAGGAAGTAAATTAGTGTTGCCTCGCTCGCTTGTAACCTCGCCAGCTTCTTGTCTTTTTTTTTTCAACCTGTTGGTTGACTGGTAGAAAATGTTTAGCATAAAGTACTCCATTTCTACATAATTTGTAAGTGTGCAATAAAGTATTAAATAAATTAATACCTAAACAAATTCGCCTATCTCTATATATATATATATATGAATGAATTCCTATTTACCTTGGTCATGCCATAACTTGAGAACGACTCATCTTTTTTTAAGTTTTCTAATACTTTGTAGAAGGTTCTTACGGAAAAGAAAATTGAGAATTTTGCGCAGAAAATTGTACGACGATTTTAACCTGCGGGTGAAACCGCGGGGCCCAGCTAGTTTATTATAAAAACAACAGTTGTAGTACCTACAGACTGTTGAAGGTCAAGAGACAATCCAAATGGTCAAGCAACTACCAGTTGGCAGCGTACATCCATGCTGGCGGAATTACCACTCTGAATGGCAATGCTATAATTTATCTCGGTGTTATTAAATAAATTTCCATTAATGAGCTCAGTTTATATGCATAAAGTTTTTTCAATATATTTTACTAGTTATTTGATAAGTTTTGTTATCGCATTATGATTTCCTGTTGGAGGGATTACATTACTGTAATAATGTATTTATAACACTATTGTTGCTAATGCAACTGATTACAACATGTTTCAGAGTCATCAACGCCTAGTCCACGCTGGACAAATGGTATGTTTCAGCAACTTTCAGAGTAGGTACGAAATAACACAAGATCTTTTTATAGGGTTCTGTTCAAAAGTAAAAAAGGAACCCTTATAGGATCACTTTGTTTTGTTGTCCGTCTGTCTGTCAAGACAGATCAAGACCCCTCCCCTTCTTACATTATTCATTCTTATCATTTTAGTTTTAGATCGTAATTCATAATATATTCATTATTCATGATTATCAATTAAATCATATCATCAAATAATCATGTATTAATATATTATTGTATTAATACTATTATTTAATTTCAATATCATATAGAAGCTCTGCCGAAGCTAAGCTTTCAAAAACTGTTTTTAGACTCATTTGAGTGTTCCTCTCCACGGAAATCTTTATTTTTATTTTATTTTATTTATTTTATTACAATTTCTCAAAAACTTACAGCTAAAAACCAAAACATTATTGAGACAATAACAAAAAACTTTAGTAAAAGGCGAAAGATTTGTACGTGTTGAAGAGAAACCAGAGTGACGCTGTTGACCAAACCCAAACTGGCTTAGCAAACGTCGGAGAATCTCGTCACCGCGATTCAGGATTCCATCGCTCGTTTGTGAGCGCCATCTAGAATATCGATTTGGTACTAGGGGTGGATTTTTATCTATCGCTTTCAAATTATGCGCAAGGGCATATCTTGCAGCATGCTTGGTATTATAATTATAGACTTCAAAATTAGTAAATTACACAATGTCAGTTACTTGGAATGGATGGCATATTTTTTCTAGTTATTTTGATTTAAATACCACTGAACCGATTGTGTTAAAATTTCTATGGACCATTCAATTTTTTTTTTTGTTAGAGTACAGAGTTAACATAAAAATTAAAAATATACAAACTCGGAGAACCCCTCCTTATTTGAAGTCTGCAAAAAATTACTTATTTTATGCACACGGATAATCTACTATTTATCTAAAATGTGGCAAATATATCTAATAAAAAACAAACCAATGGAAAAATAATAACGATAAAGTTTCCTCGTTTCTACGTGGATATAACTTGTAGTAGTTGAAATCAAACTCTGATTGAGCTACTTTCAACAGTTTATTATTTCCTTTATCATGCCATTACGATTGACAACTAAAGTAGATGATGCATCAACTTTTCCCTAGATCTCAAATTCTCCGCAAGCTTCTAAAGTTTCTGCTATTCCCCTCACGTACTAACTAATTTCTTCCGGCACGATCCACATAATATAAACTTGAAACGACTTAGCCGATGGAGTGTCCAAGTAATAAAGTGGGGATGTTAGCGATGAGATCACGGAGCACTCGCTGACGTCACTACGGCGCTTGGGAGTAGCCACTCTTCAGTGCATCACGTTCAGCAAAGATAGGTAGTGATAAAATCTGCAGCTCGAAATATATGCAGCACATTGATGTGGAGGATTCCTAATCGTATTAACTGTTACTATTTTAAAACCTCTCGGTTAATCTGTGTCCAGAATAAATAACAGTTGGTAAGGGCAACAAATATGCTCGCCACAGCTCACTGGTCCGGATCCGGTGATGTGCGGCCCAATTCTGCGAATGGATTGCTTCAAAGCGACATTGCAGTGATATGATAGCGAATTGGTGTTTATCATTCACGTTTGAGCATGAGATGATCACAATAAGACTCAACGAAACAGGTCTACCACTACACAAGAAAATACTTTACAACAAAATGTACACTCAAAATCGCTGAGTGTGCAGTCCTTTGGTTTGGTTTGATTACAGTGTGCAGTATAAAAAACTGCTTTGGCTCCATCGACCTTATTAACTATTAGTTGTATCTACGGCCCTATTTATAAGTAACTGCTGAACCACCAGTAATCAGGCCATCAGCAGGCTCATCAAGCGCAGACGGCGCACGGTCACGGCACTCACGGCAGCGGACCAGGTGGCGCATCGCGGTCGATACCGATAGTACCGATACAGCCATCGTATACACATCTCTGCCGCTTTTGTTTGTTTCTGAGAGCTTCGGGTTTGGACGAATACGGAATATACGAAATACGAAGTAACTAATCGATAATGCTTATATCGTAAAACTACACGATATCATTCAGACCTCCAAATCAGAAGACCAAACATTTCATGCATTCTAGCAAGGATTAGAATATTGACTTCAATTGCAATGAGTTACTTGAGATCCGTTACCACAATAATCTGGTATCACTTGTAAATATCGAGTCTGTTTTTTTGTACACAACTACAGAGATAATTTCGTACAAAAATCATGATACTACTGCTCTGAAACATCTTCTTTCAATAAAATGGTACCGACGCCTTTTCGTCACACTAGCTGTTTCGTCGCTATCTCTTAAACTTCATAAATATATGGGCAAATTTAAAGATGGCATGAATTGCAGTAAGCGGAGTATAGAAAAACGGAAAATAAAACTCGCGATTAAAAGTCTTCACTTCTCTGACGGTTAATTTTCAGTGTTTATGAAACTATTCATGTCGCACATAGTTCAGTATAATTTAATGTGTGTTCTCGCGAAACTCGCCAAAGACTCGCACACGTTTCCATTTCTATCAGAAACAGACAGATTGGCCTTTTAAATTGAACACCAGCCAGTCACGCGATCTGCCTCAAAATTTTAAACATCTAGATCGATCTGCATCGCAATAGAAATTCGTACCATTGCATAGATTCAGTATAGGTACCATTGAGATTTTTGTCATTACGAATTTTGACAGCTGTAGTATATTTACAAGACCGAAGGCACAAATATGGACAGTGGATACATTTTTGAACGTTAAGGGGGCAAAACCTTAGAGGATTTGTAATCTAGTCTGATCAACGCAAAACGTTACCAAAATGCTGAACTCTACTTTGCTCAAAGGCTGAGCATTGCCATAAGTACACCTGTAAAAGGACCGGCATTTTGGCACCAATTCCCACTGGTAGCTAGTTTACTAGATTAGTATATTTTTGTTGTTATTTTCAGTAATTTTAGGGTATTTTTTTTAAATGTTCGTGAATAATTATTTTTATTTGTATTACACGGCAACGCTGTTAAAATTTTAAGTATTTTTTTTATTATAACCTTTTTACCAAAAATCCGAATATCAAACATACAGTCAAACAAATGAGAACTTTATCGATTTGAGCAATTCCGAGCCATTTTCGCTCGGGACTAAAAAGTTGAACCGAACCTCCACAAATTAGGAAGGTTGAAATGAGAATCCGCATTCCAACATTGCCAGCTGTAACCGCGGTAACTTGTAACCGTCCGCGTAATGGACCCGTTACCAACTTGTAACCAGCCGTGCGTAATGGCCACATTACCGACTTGCAGCGGGCCAAGGTCAGGTCACCATCCCAAAACTGGGGAAACCTGTTAACTGATGGAAACCATGTTGTTGAATGTCAGGGGAGATTTGAAGAGGTATCTGTCTTCTGATAAATCCATGTTTGAAAAAGTGTAACAGCATCTGTTGATTCTCTATTTGTATATAAGACATTGAGAAAGGTCGCTTAGAAATTGAAGTTATTCTTGAAGTCTCGGCATTACTTGGAAAAGCTTAAAATTTGTATCGTTTCTATGTAAAGCCAGCTATGTCTAAAAATTACAGTTACAACAGTTATATTTTTGACAACATACATGCAAAGTTAAAAACCTTTTTACCACTTCAATCGATTTTATTTCCATGTCCTCGTGAAATATATTCTAGCTTATGCCAAAGAATAAATGATAGTTCTTACCACAAGTACACTTAACATGTTGGTTGATAAATATACGCGACGAATCGAGAACATCTGTCTTTTGTTTTTAACTGACTTTAAAAGACGAGGTTGAATTATTATTTATCTTTTTTTTTATTGAATTAAGGTAAAATCTTGCGATGGTCCCATTTCAATTTAAAGATAATTCCACCTCGAAGGTCGGAAAAATAGACGACGAATCCAGTTTAATGAATTCCACTCACTCCTTGTGAAGTACCTACTTAATTATTTTTTTTCAAAAATATAAATACCTATCAAAGGTTTTTTTTTTATACAGAATAGACCTACGTTTAGCCACCAACTCGCCTGATGGTAAGCGACGGTGTGGGCGAGGATGGAACACGTTGATCTAGAAGAAATCTAATTACTCTAGCCTTGAAGATGCCTAGATTGTAGTTCTCAGGAAACGAGGAGGACGGCAGTTCCATTCTTGGGCAGTACGTATCCCTATCCATAAATGACGTCCCAAATCGTTGAGTACAAATATTTGGATTTTCCACGAGGAAGGAGTGGTAGTGTGCGTAGTACGATGTAAATATCATCGTCACTAATCTGATACTCAATACTCAATATTTTATTGCAGACATATGTAGGTAGGTACATGAAGTTCTTAGTTATACATATTGCCCTATCTGGGAATGGCAATAGTCGAACAATCTATGTAAATTTCGTCAAAATTCTTCTAGGTTGTAATAACATTTGGTACACTTATGTCGCCTTCTGGTTTATTGTATTAACAGACAGCTTAAATTGAAAGTACGTATCTTGAAGGACAGTAAATCGCAGGAAAAGGCACAAGCTTGTTAACGGGCATGGTTATTGCCGAAACTCGGGGGTGGGTCAAGGGCGGGTCACGCGACCGCTACTCTACAATACATATGGCTAAGCTAACAGTTTGCCAGTCTCTGTACTGGATATAGACAGAATTATAGTGGCACCGAACTAACTGTAGTCTTACCATAAAATATTACAATCTCACATTGAACTTTTGTCAAAATGAAGAGTGAGGAAGCGAGATTGAAATAGAAGTCTCGATGGGCGTCTTGCTTAAAAGGAAAAAGTATTTACTGCGAAGTGCGAACATATTTCTGTTCATGTGAACAAAATTGCTAGCAATCCAGTCATCATTATTATCAAAATGTGTAATAAATTTGTGTGCATATTTTTATCCATACACAAGTCCATAACAACTGAACGGTTTTGGATTTGGATGAAATCTTGTATGGAAGTAGCTTGAATTAAAACAGGCCACTTTTTATACTGACGATTCTTGTAGGGTGCAACCGCGGGGCGCAGCTAGATGTAAATAAAAATCAAAGTGATAATGAATCAAAACCAGTAAATCCGGTAATAATTAATACCAGTTACCACGTTTCTATTTTTTATAGACCTGAACAAAGCCTTCGTAACTGTTTACGACCATATATAGTACTAAGTACATAATAAGCTTTCCATAGCCAAGAATCCTCTACCGAACTTCTTGGATGCCGTCCCAACAGACGACCCGTTCCTTCAGTAGAGTCATGACCATTTGTTCCTTTGCTGCGAACCTGATTTGGCTAGCTTCCATAGGATGAACTGGGAACTGGTATTTTCGCCAAATTCATGTAGCACCTGTACGTGAAGACTTGAAGAATGATCTTAGGTAATGATATACATGCACTCTCTATTTTGTTGTAAAAATATCTTTTGTAAAAAATATCCCTGTGATATATCTGGGTGTCTTAGAACGTTTTTTTTTTTTTTAGTTTAGTGTGCTCCATAGCTTAACATCGGGATAAGTGGCGGACAAGTTCAACAGTTTTATTCGATAAATATATGTGAAAGAGTATATAAAATTGAGGAGTGAACGTAAAGAAGATGGCTAATAGAGAGAAATAATCGACGACGCAAAGCAGAAAATGGTTAGTGTGTATGTCTGTTCCCTACATCTCAACCGACTGTTATAAATGAGGTTCTGATAGGTTTGTGTAGGTCAAGGAATGATCACTGGGTAGGTGACGTCATCGTAAATACAAAATGGCGACATGACAAAAAAATATTTGGCTGTACGTCATGTGACGTATCATACAACAGGTCTTTTAAAATTAAAGTAAGGTTTGGTACATCATTTTTTTTGCAATATATAAACCGCTAAAATATCTTCGTCAGGTTTGAATTCTTTCTTATGAAAGAAACTTATTGTTTATGCTAGCTTCAGAAGTAAAATAGCGTCTATTTTGAGAGTGAATACAAAGCAACAGGCCGACTATCACTTACTTGTTCCTAATGAGTTTCGAATAGTTTCGGCCATTCTAATGAACCACTCCGATTTTATCTGTACGAAGTTCGTTGCTCGTTTAATAGTTGCTTTATCGCACAGATTGTTTGGAAATTAAATATATTTAGGTACCAATTCATGGCCAGTTGGCATATCACAAAAATAACTCTGTGTAAGTGTGTACCTACTGTTTGATTGTTCTCGCGACTGGCTGAACTGATCATAATTAAATTTGGCATGGACATGTACATCATTGATATTCATAAAAATGTGGAAAATTTAATATTCGTTAGTAATGTGAAGAGGAAAGGGTTAATCCGACAAACTGAAGTCACCACGCCAGGGACGCCCGTAAAATTTCGGATGAGCAGTGAGCAAGAACCACTGCAGCATAGCTCCCGCATGTAAGAAAGAAAGAAAGAAAGAAAGGAAACATTTATTTTGTGCACAAAACACTACAACATCAAAACAGAAACAACAAAATAATAATATGTGGTACCGTGTTCATTATTAACAAGTCTCGCGGTCTTGGATATTCACAAACTCTCAATTAGGAACCCAGTTTTTCGTTTGGCCAAAAGCCCGCGAAAATAGTAGTAATACTTTGGAAACGAGAGAATGGGCTAAAACAATAACAATAATAATAATACATGTTAAGTTGTCGCTGTAGTGTCCAGTGCGACAAAAAGAGCACTGCTCAGCGATAATGCTACAGATTACAGATCATAGAAACTCTTGGAAGGCTCAGAAAAAGAAGGCGGGGCAAGCTTGGCTCTCATACAAGATACTGATCCATCAAAGCGCAGAATAGAAGAAAAGAAGGGGCCTTGAGACCCGGCAACGGTGATAAAACAGATTTCAATACAGATTTAACTTATTGACCGAGCGAAGAGGTTTCAGGTTCTAATGGCTAATGAGACAAGTCGGCATTTCAGCGTGCACGGTTTGTTCGACGATACTTTGTAGGCAAGTAGTTCATTTTAATACAATTTTTAAGATTGAATATGGGCAAAATCGATCGAGGGGTTCCGAAGATTTCTAGGTCGCGAGACTCGCGAGGTCACAGTTCGGGGAACTACTAGTTATTTATGTTTATAGTTTTTTTTCTGGGCAAGTGCCTTTATTAACTAAACAAAATACAAGCTAGAAATAACACTACAAATACAGTTAGACTGCCCATAGACCGTTGAACGTCTAAAGACCATCCAAACTCTCAAGCCCACTAACAGTTGTTTATAGTTGTAGTTATGACATCAATATGTATTGCACAGGGAAGGAAAATTGATAATACCCGATGACATCAAGAGCATCAAAATAAATAACTACGTCAGTAAATACCTTAGTAGGTAAGTACACAACAGGTTTCGGTAAAATAAAATACTATTGACCGAATTAACTCGAAACAGGAAAATGCACCATGACCTCGTAACCAATTTAGATAATGTTAACATAATAATGTTAATAATTATTATTGTTGACATTTTTCATTATCCAATAATGAGGTAAGGATACTATTAGCAACTATGTAGGTACGACTGATAGACTTATTGTCCACACACCACACACAATATTGCATTAAAAAAAACTAAAAATGACCTGCGGGTGTAAAACGGCCACTTTAAATTAATCATATTAGGTTGTTTTTCGCGCTTCTTCTTGTGTAGTCTGAACCTATACGGTGTGCATTTATATTAGACTAGTTGAATCATGCTATTTTTCAATTTTTATTTATTTTTTAAGGAAAAAGTATGTCCTCATGATGCACACTATTTCCCTGACAAATTATGTTAAGATTGGCCTAGCCGTTTATACGTGTAAAGCGAACAAACAGAGAGAAAGTTACTTTTGATTTGATAATATACAAAAAATATGAATGAATGCGCGAACCTAAGCAAAAATTAAGAGGCCATCCAAGGCCATAAAAAAATCCAAGGCAATAAAATTAAACAAAGAAAAAAAACTTGGAACTTTTAAAGTTTGTGAAAAGTCACGATACAAAAGTTGTCAGGTATGATCACTGGTTTGATGTAGGGAAGCTGACTGCAAAGGCTGACTGTGAGGGGTTTTAGGTGAATTAATGATAGCCCTGTATAAGTGTATATAAATGCGAAGGTTTGTGTGTATACCTAGTCCTTTTTATCCCGAGTGTTTTAACATGTTATTGTAGGATTGCGGGTGAAACCGCAGGGCTCTGCTCGTAATATTATAAAAGCGAAAATAGCTCTGCCCCTCTGTCTATTCAGTACTTTAGTCCGACTAAACGGCTCTACACTATCTTGAATTGACAATAAAGTAGTGTGCAACACTACGACATAAATAATACTTGTACCCCGGAATTCCGAAAAATTGCGGTATAACCAGCGTTGCCAGACGTCCCGATTTTAAAAACAATTTTAAATGTCCCGCGCGGGACAGGCTCAGTCCCGCTTTTCTATACATATATTAATATTCTATATATCATATTTTTATTAAAATGCAGTTTCTACGGCTATTTTTGCTATCTATCGTCACGTAAACATAATTTGAACTCAAATAAAAAATTCAATATTTAAAAACTTCTGATTATATACGTTTCTATACTATGTCCCGCTTTCGACGACAAAATCCCGCTTTTTTTTCACTCAAATAGTTTCAAAATCCCGACTTGGCAAAAAAATATCTGGCAACGCTGGGTATAACCCGAGACCGAAGGTTATAACAATAATGATTTGAACCCAACATGGTATTATTACAGGATCTCCACGTCGCACAAGTGCTGACAATCGACATCAAATATTCACCGACAACCTGTATCGAATCACCCTCAATCTAACCCGTGACACAGTCACCCCTATAAATCCACCCCACACCGCCATTAGCGCGTTGATTATTATATTTAGCGCGGCTTTGCTAGGGGGTACACTAACCCAGTTTTTAGAATGGCTGCTTCGGTTTCCAGTTATTACTGGCTACAAAATTAATAGGCGTTGGTACAGAAAATAGGGAAATGTTTATTTTATCTGTGAATACTGTGTCAACTTAATTCTGTCAGCTTGATAGTCAATGGGGATAGTCCATTTATTAATATAATAATAATAAGCCTTTATTACTGTTTTATCATATTTACAATACATCGGTATTAAATTTATTGCTGACGGTCAGTTTTTCTGGCAACAGCTTGTCCTTCGACAAAGGCCTCCTCCAAAGACTTCCCTATCTCTGTGTCTTGCACTTCTGATCCATTCTGGACCGGCAACTCTTTTAAGGTCATCTTCCCAACGTTTCATTTGTCTACCTTTATTTCGTTTGCCATCTCTGGGTCCAGTCCATTTATTAACCGACTTCAAAAAGAAGGAGGTTATCAATTCGACTATGTTTTTTTCTTTTTTTTTTTCTTTGCATAATTACATAATCACTTGGTGGAATAAATTCCATCATCGCAATACACCAGTTTTTGTTGAAAAATAATGGCTGGTGATGGATATTTTAAATTGACCTTCATATACCGCTTAATGACGTTATCATTGGCATAATATTGATCTCGTTTCCAGCCATATAATAAAATGCATGGAGCAAAATAAATAATTTGAATTTGAATTTGAATTTGAAAATCTTAATAATTACATTGACAGATGAGGTTTTTTTTACAGTTTTGGCTACGCCAAGCAAGGATGTTATATATACCCTAAAGGGAACACGCCAAGTTACCATCTTAATCTTTTTAAAATAAAAACTAACAAAACGCCTTAAAAACTGTTAAAAAACTTAAAAAGCATGCAGCTGCCGCTTATGACCAAAACGCAAAGAACCATCTACAGTCGACACTATAAATCAAAAGAAGATCACAAAATCTAACATTTATAATATATAACGAATGTATACATACTCGAAGGTAGAAAGAGAGCATAGGCCTTAAAACTATTTCGATAGATCATGCAGCGGACCAATGTGCACCTCGATGTTTAACCTCATTGGGATTCGAGCCTGCCCGACGCCGAGCAAATAGAGTTACCGTGTCGAAGCCAGATCAGCAGCCATTGGGAGGTAGTACAGGAGATATAGCTGGATCACTTAATGTGACAAGGGACTGAAAGCTGATCTTTGGAAAAATAGAATAGAACTTCGTGTAGAGTGGAAAACGATCACAGCTTAATTGGCAGAGTAGCGAATTGCTGAATTTTTTAACTGTCCACCAACACAATGCCTTTGATGAAACCCTTGGAAACAAGTAGGTGGTTTACTTACGTAGATACCTAATAAAGAAGGAACTGTGTTGCTATATTCAAAATAAAAGCTATCCGCCAAAGACAGATCAGAGAAACACAATAAAAGAAATACTTTTGGGTAAATTCTGAACATTTTGTTTACATTAAGAACGTAGAAAGACAGTAATTACATTATTTTAGAATTCCATATTTTCGTTTTTATAACAGAAAACGTAAAAGAGCATACTGGCACACGTTTATATCAAAGAAGAAAATTATGTTTGATCCTTTCGAATTCCTACGCAAAATTATCTTAGTAAAATTACATTTTCGGCCCGCGGCCACGGGAACTCATAATTTTTATCTGAAGGACTCTTTACTTTCACCGGGCGAGGTTACCAAGTGCCCTTTTGATATCAAGTCTCATTTTTTCAGCGTATTTTTACTCAAAGTCGAAAAGTCTCTGTGAAATATTTGCGGTAACACTCTCTTTTTGTTACTAATTACAGTATTTAAAAAGAAAAATTTGCTCTTTGTTTCAGTGAAATGAGTGGGTGTTTTCCAATTAAGCAGTATTCTTAATTTATGCGAATAGTCGGCTGGAGTTCTTAAAATCTGTATTTTCTTTATAATAAGCATATCATTTCAAATGCTAAAACGAAATTAAAAATACCAAGTCAATAAACAAATGTTCATTACACTGTAACACTTAATCAATTAATTTATCAATAGTAATATCATGTTGTTTTATATCTCTGCTATACACAGTTTTCGAGCAAGTGCCTTTATTAACTAAACAAAATGTATGCTAACACTAATCACCTAAACTAATAAAAATCCATTTTATTTTATTTCAATTTAATTTACGCTTCACCTAAAATAAATAATTAATAATACATAAAGAATTCAATGATAAAATTATATTGTATTATTGCTTCTGACTAGATGCCACATCTAGAAGCGCTTTGATGGTTAAGTCCGTGTCATAACTTGTTTCTGTGTTCGGTTAGTCGACGAGTCTGGTCATAATGCAGCGAGGTATGCAACAGAGGGTAGTTTGGGATAATGTCGTGTTTATAATGTGAGTTTTTTTTTTCTTCTATTCTATTTAATATGTCTAAATATACTCAATTAAATATATATTTATTCCAGTATATAATTATTTTACTTTTATTATTTAAACTTATTTCCGTGTTTCTGTGGATCTCCATCATAACATTACTTTAATGCGTAGACAGGAAGGGACTAATATCCTAAATACAGGGCAACCTAGTTAGGAGTTAGTGCTCAGCCATGTACCTACCTCGTCGTCAAATAAAGGTATTGCAAATTTTTGTAAATTAAGGAATTAAAAAAACATACCCTCTTATAACTATCTTATAAAATTGAGAAACTTTTATGTTTGGCAATATTACTAGTTAATTAAGATTTTAGTAAAACAATATTTTCTGCCCCTTAATTTTTTTTTTTATTAAAATATAATAACACAACATAATAGACATGTATAATATAATAATATTGAATAGATATGTATTAAGTGAATAGACATAACAATTAGACATGTATAATATAATAATAGTAGGTATATAACGTTTATAATCAAAATTTACTTGTTATTTTAGATTTAAAAACAAAACAGATGTAACGTTTACAAAATGTATCTAAATACTTTGCAGTTCTTTTAGCTTATTATAAAGTTGCTTACAATATTTACGTTAAGTACGTTACATATTCAAGATTCGTTTATACTTGTTAAGATGGTTATAGTAGGTATAGTATACACTAATTAAATATTAGCTCTGCTTTATTTCACATTCCAATGCAATTCCACAAATCTATTCAATCATTTTAAGTTCACTTAATCATGGAAAGTGAAATGAGGTTATTAAGTTAAGTTACTATTTTAAGTTACCTACTTATGCTTACCTATGTAGTAGGTACTTGTGTGTGATCTTAATGTGTGAAATAAATTTACTATTACTAAAAAAAAAAAAAAAAAAAAAATTACATAAATGTTTGTCCTAGGTGGGAATCGAACCCACGCCGCCTAGCTCAGAAGTTAGGTTCACTACCAAATGGACCAACGGGCTATCTAAATGGTCTAATAGGTATCTAATGGTCATTTTAGTTTAAGTTTTTAGCTTTTATTTAGTTATTTATGTATAAGTTTTTATTTATTTTTAGTTTTGGTTTTTAATTATTTATTTAAGTTTCCGTTAAATTGTTTGTTAAGTTGTGCATAATAAAGGATTATGGTATGGGTGTTTTAACCTGAAATAAATGAAGTCACTAAACTCGTAATTTTTCTAACATCGCACGTCTTGTACATTCTGCCAACAAATATCAAAAATTAAACAACATGTTCTCAGATCATATATAACCCCAAAGGCATTGCCTCATCTCTATAATATCCCACACCATCTTCAAGACAAGGCAAATCAGACACCACCCCTTCGCAATCCATTTGAACGCATCAAAAATTGCTTCGCGCCCCCGGGCACAGAACAGATTATACTACGTAACATGCTCGGGTTAGACAAGGAGAGCGATAGAAGAAAAGCTGGCTGTCTCTTTCCAGCTCATTTCGCGCGCTGTAATAATGTAGGTCGGTTTCTTGGGGTTACATTCGCGATTCCGCTGCTCAATTTGTATTAGATTCTTTTCTCGGATCGTGTGGAGTAGACGGATGTTACGTCAATGTAATGTCATAGAATAATAAATATCATTTGTTTGCTTATAGTAGCAAGAAACGACGAGGGTCAGCCTAAGTGGCGTATCTTGAGAAAAGTGTGTATGGCTAAGTGAGAACTGGTGTGGGTCGATGATAATGGTGATTAGTGTAGACAATGAGTTGACTCTTTAATTAATTTTGGCTCTGCACGACTACATGTACTACTAACTTCAGTAGATAACATTCTGCAGAAAACTAAAAAACCGGACAAGTACGAGTAGGACTCGTGCTCTGAGGGTTCCGTTAGACGGAACCAAAAAAACCAAAACAAACAGAAGTTAAAATATTGAAAGACAAACTTAAGTTTGTAGTTTTTTTTACTGGGCAAGTGCCTTTAATAACTAAACAAAATACAAGCTAAAACTAACACTACAAATACAGTTAGACTGCCCATAGACCGCTGAAGGTCTAAAGACAATCCAAATGCTCAAGCCCACTACCAGTTGGCAGCGTACCCAACATGCTGGCGGCATTACCACGTTGAATGGCAATGCTAATGCGTTGAGCCAGAAACACGCCAGCATTTTGGTCACGCGTCGCATTAACCAGGCGCTCTGAAAGATTTTTGAAAATGAGGTGAGCTCCTGGTCCCCAAGGGCCCAATGTCTCGACCCCAAACGCCTCAAATATGTAACCACTGCCGAGGTTAGCATATTTGCGACGCTTGTGCTGCTCTGCCGAATTAGCAGCCGCGCCAGCCCTACCCTGTGTCTCAGGAAGATGTGACGGCGCCAAAGTATCGACACAAGTTGCGTCCCATACAAGGGGCCGCCCCAACCTCCAGGGCACAAGTGTCATACCGTCAGGCTTCTTTCCATCGTCACGCGCAAGACCACTCGGTTTGAGCACAGCTGCGACATTGGCGGTGGAAAGTGCCCTGCGTATGATGTCGTTCAGGCTAGCGTGTCGGCCAATACGACCAGCGCTTCTCGAGCAAGAGAGACCATGGTGACCGAGCTGGTCAACAGCAGTACCACACTGACAGCGATGGGCCTCACAGCACCTTGCACCCAAGCGTAAGCTGACAGCTAGACGAAATGCGGTTGGATCTAAAAGGCTACCTGTGTTAAAAGAGGGCATGGCTTGCAACCAAAGTCCCGATTCCCAAACAGAGACAGCAAGAATACGAGCGCGATCTGCAATACTAGGACACGTATCTAGTAGCGATTTCCATGCTAGTTCGCAGATCGGCCGATCCCACAGTCTCTGGGAAGACAACTTTGAAGTTTGTAGTTGACAATAAGGTTCTTCCATACATCCCAACTACAAAATGTAAGTTTGTAATAGCAAAATAATTATTTTTAAATACCTTCAAATTTATAACTTTCGGATTTATTCCTATATATGTACTATGAGACCTTGCCTCTTGCCAAATTTCATGATTCTAGGTCAACGGGAAGTACCCTATAGGTTTTGATTCCCCTGTGAAATCGCAAAATATACGACATAAAGGAACCCTAAGAGCGCGAGACCAAAAAAAAAACTAACTGAAGTTAAAATATTGAAAGACAAACTTAAGTTTGTAGTTGACAATAAGGTTCTTCCATACATTCCAACTACAAAATGTAAGTTTGTAATAGCAAAATAATCATTTTTAAATGATATACCTTCATATTTATAACTTTCGGATTTATTCCTATATATGTGCTATGAGACCTTGCTTTTTGCCAAATTTCATGATTCTAGGTCAACGGGAAGTACCCTATAGGTTTTGGTTCCCCTGTGAAATCGCAAAATATGCGACATAAACGTTCATATCTTTTGATTGCGTTGACTTACAACTTTTATTTTTTTACAGCCGAAAGAAACCGTAGACCCAAGTATTTAGTATAAATTTCAACTTGCTACCTTTACGCGTTCTTGAGAAAAAGGGTCTTGACAGACGGACAGACAGACAGACAGACAGACGGACAACGAAGTGATCCTATAAGGGTTCCGTTTTTTCCTTTTGAGGTACGGAACCCTAAAAATGGCGCGTTCCTTTTTTAAATTAAAAGATTATATTGAAAAGGTGTCTTAGCTGGTCTAATCTTGGAATCAATTTCTCTGTCAGGGCATTTAACTTAGCTGACCCTCGCTAAGTTGAATGATTAATTTTCTCTAATGAACCTGAATAATCCTTTAAGATTGAATGCTAGACGAGCAGACAGTTTCAAGTATATACCTGGGTAGTATATAATCTTTGGTAGTATCTACAGAATGATGACTCATTCAATTACTTAAGTACCTACACGGAGTTGTATTTAGTTCGGGTTAGCCGTACCGAACTTAAATGAAATGACGAGCCAAAAACCTGCTCCAATTATCTTCATCATCATCAACCATTCTCCACCCACTGCTGGGTATAGGTCTCCTCTTCAGCGCGCCACCTTTTCCGGTCCTGTGCTAGCCTTGTCCACTGCTTTCCTGCTGCCTTAACGATGTCGTCCGACCAGCGGACTGGTGGTCTGCCCGGTGGTCGCTTTCCGTTCCGCGGCCACCATTCTGTGACTGCTTTGGTCCACCGTCCGTCTTCCCTTCTGACCAAGTGTCCCGCCCATCTCCACTTAAGTCTCGTGATCCGTTTAACCACGTCTTCGACCTTCGTTCTTCGACCTTCCTTAATTTTAATTATCTTAATTAAAATGTATACTTTTGAATTGATACGGGACCGAGGAGAAGCCAAAAGAATCAAGTTAATTTTTTTTTTAATCACTGTATATGTTTTTGGCTCTAGGGCAGAAACTAAATAAAAAAAGTATGTTTTTTTAAAAAAGTGATTTATAATTTATTTAGAATTTCAAGAGCCAAATTGATGCGTGTTTAATTGTACATACAGCGTGGCCTTTTCTGCGGATGTGAGCTCATGTGATTGTGTAATCTCGCGACTGAAACACTCGAATCGAATGATATAACAATGGCTAATTTAATAAGCTTCTGTTTGACGATATTGCCACAGTACTATCGTTTGTATTCTGCATCGGATAACTCAGCTGTCAGTGTCACCTGTCAAAATAGAATCGATTGACGATTATAGCTGAGATTGTCTGAAATGCTCTAGAACTACAATCACTAAGTTATCAGTTTATCACAGAAGGCTAACTTCTCTGACGCTCAAACTAGAGTCTAGTGAGGCGTTGACTAAACATCTATCAAATCGATAAACAAGGACGTCTATATTGTTTTAGGATCATTTTTAGTCTTTTTAGCTGGATCTCATGACTAAGTTGGTTATGATGACATCGAGTTGATATGTCGTCAACTTCGGTTGTGGTGTCTCAGAGGTTGTGTTGTATCAATCTGCGCGGTTATGGCAAAAAGTGCCAAATTCATATTTTGTTTATAAATACTAGTTTTAGTTGAGGATGTAAATAAGTTTAATGTAATTTCAGATACATTTAAACTTTTCTCCATAGGATTATTCAACGAAAACAGGTATTTTAAAAACTTTTTCTTTGTTTTTTCTCAGGGTATTATATCAGGTCTAGTTCTTGACAAAAAAAATCATCTTCTAATTGCCAGTTTTATAATATACTTTGATGTTTTGGACATCCTAGGGCTTAAATGATGATGATGACTTAAGTTTTTAATCAAAATGGGTTTAGATTTATCTGGAGTGTTATTATTTGTCGCTTACGTTATTTAGTTCTGAGGCGGTCGCCGACTCGTGCGACTCTTCTTGCAAGCGTAGATCGTATATTTTGTCACTAATTCGCACAGGGGCAATACTTGGATTTGAGCTGAGACGACGTGTGTGGTGTCGAGTATTCGCCTCTTAAATTGTAGGTACTTATTCAAATGTATTCTAAGTCAGACTCAGCGGACACAAAAGCACAATGCCCATTAGTTAATCGAGATGAATCGCTATCTCACAATGCACAGCTGACCTTACAAACACGCAGCGTGAATACAAATCAATCATTATACAATCCCATTACGTTTTATTACGAAAACAACGCCCTCAGAGCGGCATTTTTATTAAAATTCTGATTTATCTACCATTGCTTAGTGGATGCGCAAATGTTTGCGTAAATATCTCGAATTATGTAATTTATTTTAACAAAAAACGATATTGAACATACGAAATTAGCAAAGTTCTTTAACATCTGTGGCAGAATCAAATTCACATATTGTGCGATTAAAGAGAAAGTCTAACAACGGGCCCTGCGTCACAAAACATGCTAATTAGCATGCAATAGCAGTTACTGTTTAGTTTGGGCACAGATGAAATAATAGCTCAAGGTTTGGGTGCGTAGAGTCTGGCTAATGAAAGTAGAGACTAAAACGCCCGCCAAATTTAAAAAAATCCGCATTATAAAAAATAAAATAATAAAAAAGCCTTTTATTTCTCATCCATTACAATTATAGAATTAATAAATTTTATATATCATTATGTCAACTTTTACATTATATTATTATTATTATGAATTATTTGATTGATTATACATTGTTTTGAATTTATTTCACGTCATTGTTATCTTAAAAATTACATGTTAGATGATGAGAACCCCTGTTGGGTATAGGCCTCCTCTAGAGCTTTCCACTTGTCCCTGTCCGTTGCTCGGTTTATCCAAGATGGTCCAGCCAACTTCTTGATACCATCTACCCAGCGCGCCACCGGTCTGCCTTGCCGCCTTTTACCTTTTGGTCCACGCCATTTAGTCGTAGTGTAAGTCCACCTCTGGTCCGGCAACCTGGCTATATGGCCTGCCCATCGCCATTTTAGCCTAAGTGCGTGTTGCAGGAAGTCAATAACTTTTGTTTCATTCCGTATATCTGCGGCACGTGTTTTGTCTTTTAATTTTAGTCTCATTATACTACGTTCCATTGAACGCTGGCATGTAGTTATCTTGTGTTTAACATTTTCAGTAAACACCCAGGTTTGTGCCCCATAAGTTAGACATGGCAGTAAGCATGAATCCATTGCTACTTTTTTGAGTCGCGGAGGGATGTCACTTTTAAAAACTTCTTTTAGTGACCAATATCTGTTCCATGTCTTGTTAATACGCCCTTCTACTTCTTGTATGTTATTATCCTGAGTGAATGATACTTGTTTTCCCAGGTATATGTAGGATTGGACATGTTCCAGTGTTGTACCTTCTAAGTATACTGATTGTTGGGTGTTTAAGTTGGTCATCAGTTTGGTTTTTTCTAAATTCATTTCAAGGCCGACCTGCTTGCTGGCAGCACTGAGAGTATTAATCATCTTTTGCATTGTTATTATTTTATCAGAAAACAGTATTATGTCATCAGCGAATCTTAAGTGTGTGAGTTGTTTTCCCTCTATTTGTACACCAAAGCCAAACCCATTCCAGTTCAATGTTTTGAACACTGACTCAAGTACTGCTATGAAGAGTTTTGGAGAGAGAGGGTCACCTTGCTTTACTCCTCTCTCAATATGTATTGGCGGTCCTAGTGATTCCAGCTTTATTCTGCTTGTGCTTCTTCTGTAAATGTCTTTCATTATATCTATGTATGTGTTGTTTATATTGTTTTCCTGTAGAGCTTTAAATGAGTCATGAGAGATGGTGTCAAATGCTTTCTTATAGTCAACAAAGGCTATGCAGAGGTTATTTCTAAATTCTTTATATTTTTCTATTACTTGTTCGACTGTGTGAATGTGATGTGAAACTTGTGTATTTTCGAGTGTTAATGTGTACTAAATGGTGAATTATTATTCATTACATGCTCGTAAACGTGCTCGAGTGTGGGTAAGTGATATAACAAGGTGATACGTGTCTTTTCGTGTTGTTTCCAAAACTCCATAGGAGCCTCTTGTAAAGTCTCCACCACTTTACAGGGGCATGAGTTTGATTTGACCGTCACTTACTTAGCTTGACTGTGACTATGACTTGTTTGACGCTATTAAGACTATGTAAACTGTTTAATATTATGACTAAATGACATTGAAAACACGGTCATGAAAATTTTATCAAAAAAAAAATGCAATCATTACTGTGTTCTGACTGTGTTACAATAAAAATTAATAACTTACAAGTATCAAGTGAGATTATTCCAGGCATTTCATACTAATTTATGGGGTTTCAATGCTGATATTTTTAATTTGCCGAGCTATTTCAGTCTCTACTTTCATTAGCCCGACTCCAATGACAGCAACCACAATAACGTAACGTCACTAGTGTTACTATTATAGCACCCAGCATTCTAACATCGTTTGTGACCATGGATGCATGTCGGCGAAGTAATTCAACAAGACAAGTGAAGTTTCGTCGTTCGGTCTGGTTAGTATTTGGATAGATGATAGGAGGTATATCGTATTTCTGTTTAGTCTGTTAAAACCACTTATGACAAACATGGATGTTGGAGGCAAAGTTATTACAGGCCAATTTTTTGCGTTTTTCCACTAAAATGAGTCGAATGCACAAAGGTTTTTTAGAAATTACAACCAAACAATAACTGATACTGTCCCGGTGGTGTCCTGTGATTGGCTCATATCACAAGCCATGGCCATCTGAAAGCGTTTTTTTTTTTTTCGGTGCTAGGCAATATCTACTCTACTACTTTACTACTACTTAATACTACTTTGAGAAAAGTACTATGCAAGTTTTCTGTATTCTGAGTATGCAAGCTTTGGCGGCAACTGCTTACACCTCGGCCCATATTTTTACGTTCGTCCATAATTCTTCTGTTGGCGTAAGCTATGTACAAATAGCCTTTAGCGTGTTAAGACTACAAACCCGACAAATAAGCAACTATAAGGTCCGGCCTATTGATAAGCCCAGACTCATTACCGCCAACCGAGCGTGATTTATTTCTCCACAGACCATTTCAAATGAGCAGGTCAACCGCTTCATCAAATCGAGCTCAATTTGAAGGAACGCATGAGTCAGCGGGTGACGTCCCGGCGGCGTTAATTCGTGACTGGGCAGCGCCGCGATATCATATTAAATAGCATTTCCGAATCACGTTAATTATAAAAGTAATTGGACTTAATTAATAACGGTCTTCGTGATTTATTTTTGCAGTTTTTTTGTCACGGTGAATAGGATATCATTTTCTCTACTGAATAAATTCCTATTCAGTTTTAAATGTTGATTATATTTTAAGTAAAAACTAGAGTACAAAATCTAAACTATGTCTCCATTATGCCTTTACAAAGGCTTCTTTGAATTCGTTATCTGAACCTGCTGTAATCTAGCCGAAGAAATCTTTAATTTCAAGCGTTGGTAATCAAAAACAGATTAGTATTTCAATTTCAAAAGGCTGCATACGGGATCACTGTTTTCTGTAAGCCCTACGTATTTAGGTAAGTAATATTAAAATAGTTTAGTTTTGTAGTTTCGTGATATCAGATGCCAAAATCAAGGCTTTAATTTATCGCGTATGTGTGATAACTGAAGGACCATTTTGGAATTTGCGATGTAAATAGCCAAAGATTTAGTATAACATGTAGACATGTAGAGCAATGAAATTGTAAAACGCAGTTTTAAACTATCACGGTTGTTCACTAAAGCTTTATCATTATTTACGGGATATTTACCGTGGTCTTCCCGAGAATCGTGGTTCATGGTGCATGTAACTGCGCCGAAATATCGGGAGCTCATTCCACAACCTTACCACTGTAAATACCCCGTAAATAATCATATAACTTTTGTAAAACGCATCCTGGAATTTGTAAAAAAAATATGTAAAAAGTTACAGCCCGCTTATCACGGGCCGCTCCTAAAAACCTTTGTAAAAATAACTCTTACGTACCTATTGTTCAATTTGTTCATTATGCTATGCATGAATAGATGCGCCAATCTAAAACACAAACATATGTCGAATACAAAAATATATTCGCTCTGACGAACACCAAGATAGGCTTATCTCCATTTATACCGGCTTTACTCGTACTACCGTGAAATACCTACTATCTACATTATAGAGCGCACAAATGCCATTGTTTTCAATACGCTTTCTATGCGTTGTTTTGAATGAATATTAGTTATAACATACAAATCTATAAGTACTTATTTTCTTATTCTTTTGTTTTTTCATAGCACCTGTCTTCGTAGTCAAGGTAAGTCTGACCTTCTCTAAGAGGTAAGTACGGCTCATATTAACCTATGAAATCTCTCTTTTCCACTATTCAAATGGTTCACCTTATTATCCAATTCCATACACATAATCCATGCGGTTATTAGTGCGGCCGCATGTATCTGCAACAAAGTGCGGCAGTGCCACAGCCAGATGCAGCAGTAACTCAGTTGGGATCCATTGTAATCCACGCCACCGCAAGCAAAGCTCTACCGGGTGCCAAGCACCCGACAACCAGGTTTTTAGTCAACTGAATGACCCCAATCGACCCCTACCCTGTTCGCAAAACGTCAGCAATTATTTATTGTTAGGGATTATAAAACGATTAGTGGAGAATAATCGTTTCTTAATCCAGCAAAAGTTGTCTCTCCTAGTTTATATTTATATACATGTAGGGACATGAAAACCATTTACCTTTCACATCTAAACTAATATAAAACACTGTTTTAAACTATCACGGTTGTTCACTAAAGTTATATGATTATTTACGGGATATTACACCGGGATTTTTATCGGGAGCTCATTCCACAACCTTGCCACGGTAAATATCCCGTAAATAATCATATAACTTTAGTAAACTAATATAATATGAGAAATTATCATTTTGCATTTGACTAGGAAAGAGAAAGGTACAAAACAAATTATGTATCTAATTTCAAGCGATCACATGTAATAATATTATGTAGGGACCAAGTAATACATTACAATCTTGGAGTGTTCAAACTGTTCAAGTCAAGTAGGCAAACGTCCTAACCTCCATCTTCGACTGCAACGTCGCTTTCCATCAGGTGAGATCGCGGTCAAACGTAAGACTAGTCCGATGTAAAAAATAGTTAAAAGAACTATTCAAATACAATCTTTCGCGACGAACTCCGAGCTCGTGCAGACCGTGCAGTCAACAAAGAATCAACCACCAACACTTTAAAATTCGAAAAGAAGCCTGCTCACTAGCGAAACTATTTGGCCGGAAACAAATCTATCGTAAAAATCTATTCAAAACGAAACAAATGTATTTTTTTCTCACAAACAACATCTGTAATTAACAGCGACATTAATTCGGTCGCCATCTGCTGTGTTTGTTTAATTAAGTGAATCACCGCCGAGATAACAATGGACAAATCCAATTCTCGAGTAATTACTTATCTCGGAGAGAGCACGCGAAGATAATGACAATGTTCATTCATACGAGCACGACACCACAGAATAACGTAAACATAGCGTCAGTTATACTAGGTACGCTTTTATGAAACTATAATGCTGTCTCTGTTAGCATTAGATTAAAACGACTTAATGATGATAATAATTATAGTTTAAAAAAACTAACCCGCTTTAGTGACTCATTAAAATAAACCAAATAAGCCCAAAGAGGGATCTTTCCACTTGATGTCGAGGGGATTTGGGGGGGGGATTTGGGTCTAATAATGAAGCCGGCGGTGAATAGTGGAATCTTGGTACGTGTCTCTTTAAAATAAACCAAATGAGCTCAAACTAGAGACGTTCCTCCATCATGGCTCCATCGTCAGATCAGTTTGGTGGTACCAAATTACAAATAAATATAATACCGAATTAAGTCATATACCTACTAGCTAAGTGTGAAATCGAGTCGACAATTAGAAGGAGGTTTAAATATAATTGAAGGTTTACATTGTTAGTTGGCTAGTTACAAGTATTTATATTAGTTTTTACTTGTAGCATATAAAACTAATATTAGGCGTGTAAAAAATTTGTTAAAACTCACTGCGGCATCAGCATTTAGTGCATGCTAATTGCAATTGATGGACTCGAACAACATTTATCGTAATGTGACGTCTAAATTCTTCGTAAAAAGTGCCTAAACAGCGCTGGGAAAGTGTTAAGAACTTAACACTGGACTTAGTTGCCAGTAATCCTAAAAGCAAAGCAATGGAATTCTGCTGAAACTGCATTGCTTCCTACAGAATACATTAAATTTAAATGTAGGGTAAGCACTAAACAGCCGCAAAGTCACAAAATTTACTAGCACTCGCGGTGTCGCTTGCGAAAATGTTATTCAGCAAATTCGGAGGAAACGAGACCACAGACCTGTTATTACTTCTATAGCTGCAAATTATGCTAGATAATATTCATCTCTAAATTCTGTCAGCTTCCACTTCCATAGAGGCTCTCCCATTACGAGGACAGCTCGTATGACGTTTTATAGCCATTTCGTAGGCGGTGAAGTCATGCTGACATCATATCGTATTAAAATATAAATACGATGTACCGCCGGCTGACATTGTTTTCCTTTTATCGATGGTGCTAAACGCGAAACCACGATGTAGGTATGTCATGTTTTCAAAGCCCATATCAAACGCATACTTTGAAGAATGTGTGATGGAATTTACACACATTGTGTTATTATATTTGTCGTATTTATCATCGCTCATTGACATTGTTGACATTATCAGGAGCCTAAAGTTTTTTATCTATTTAAATCTCTTTCCCAAAATAATTTAGCCAAATTTGAGATCGGGTCTAGATTCAATTACGAGCAGCCGTCGTTTTCATCATATAATAACAATTCGAAAGAAAACTAACTCAACCACTCGGTATTAAAAATAAGCCTAAATAGAAAGTTTCCAATTGATTCAAGTTTGCGCACAAGGGAAGTCTGAAGACAGAACCTTTGCCTTGGTCGGCGACTACAAATTGTTTTGTTGGATTCGGTCAACAAATTAGTCCGCCCACCTCATTTGGCAAAACGAAGATTGTAAGAGAAAAGTTCTGAAAGCTTTCCCTTGTTCCAACTCCAAGTTTTAAATTCAATTTAGTATTTCATCAAAGAGCTTTACTTTTTGGCATCCACTCCTATCATATTGCAAGAATCCGGCGCTCCGGAGGCAGCTTCCGACGGCTCCCTAAAAGGTTTATCCATTTATCGGAATCCCAACTAAACGAAATTAATTAGGGGCGCGTCGGATTACCCAACGAAAAACTGTGGACTTAAGGAGACCCAGACGAGAAAACAGAGAGTAAAAATACTGCAAGAGAGCGAGAAATAATGAAGACTATAATTTACAAGATACCGTAAGACGATATTATGAGGAATTTCATTACGCGAGGAGCGATAATTTTGTCGTTGGGAAATTTGAAGCTACGTCAAGAACGCTTTGTTTTGACCAAAGGCAATGAAACTGAGTAGTTACGTGTTGCAAAAGGTGGATTCGTAGAATTCTTTGCCCCAAGTTAGAAGAAAGTATGCGTTTCTTGAAAGTTGCCTTTGCTTCGAGTTTTCCATCGATCATGCTAAAACCCAGTTAGCCCTTGACTTAGTAGAGCCGACTGTTTGCTTTTACTTTCGGCGCAACTTTCCCGTTTCAAAAGAAAACCATTATTACGGCAGTCTTTTGTTTCCTTTAAATACGGCAGTTTGTCAGTTAAATGAATTAAGTTTTTTTAGAAATTGAGTAGGCTTTTTTGATTTAATTTAAAAAAACTTGAATTTGGGTTAAAAGTTGTATAGGTAGTGCCCATAAAACTTAAAAATTCCGTAGAATCTGATACGCGTAATTTTGGTACGGTATTGAAATCGTGATCAGGATGTACTAACTGCGACACCAATGCTGTGACCATCAATCAATTTTCGCGGCTTTCCCCAGAAAAATATCAACTGAGAATTAGAAAGGTACGGTAGGAAAGTATTATTGAGTGCAGCGTTTATCTTATCTGTTATCAGTCCAATATTATGATCGGAACAGCCGCCTACGGGCAGGTGGCGAGTTATTGTATTGTTCTGCGAAAATATGATAAATGACGGCGGCGGCAGACGCCTCGCCGCCGCGCCGTCGGCAATAATGCAGTGAATTAGTTAATTGTGACCTCGTCGTGGACAGCAGAAGCAGATTACACGCGGTGATGGTACATGCACAGATGGTCAAGGTTGCGCGCTGACGTAAGCCCCGTAACGGCACACGAACGTTACGATATGCGGAAAACCTCCCATCACATCACTACGCTTTTCAAAGATTCACTCTGCAGCAGCTCCATACAATGTAGCATTGGCAATGTTTTGATGGCTTTGTTTTGGTGTTAGATAGCCGTGTCAGTTCAGTTTACACAACATGCGAGCGCTCGGCAGGTGGGCTGAGCGGCTGCCCCACTCCTCGGTGCGGTGCTGGCTGGCGCGCCACTCGCCATTATCGTCGGGCCCTCCCGCCGCAGCGGTCCTAGCGCTCACCTTTTTAATGTAGAAGTGATCGGGGCGCAGCGTCTCCTGGATCTCCTGCTCGTTGCCGCGCGGCGCCGCCTGCACGGAGCTGCGGAACCCGTCCAGCACGCCCTTGAACGTGAACTTCTTCATCGCGATGCGGAGTCGCGGGTCCTTTGTCCGAGCCGCTCGCGCCGGCCGCGGCTACATCACAGCCGTCCGCGGCGGACAGCGAGCCGGTTTTGGCGGAAGGAAGATCGGTCGCTCCCGCGTTTCGCGCGCCGCTACTGCGCAGGGCAGCCCGGGGCGACGCCGACGCCGACACGCGCCCGACGATCGACGAAAAGTAGGCGAGGCACCGCCTTCGGAATGTACGGCAATGCGGCGTCGCGGCCGATCGATACCGGAGCCCGAGCACAGGCGCACTGGCGTCGCGCTGTCAGCGAGGCCGCCGCACACTGCACGGGCCGGAAAGAGCGCGACGAGCCCGATCGATCTCCACCCGAGCTCACGAGAGAGATGAACGCATATTGCGCATGAAGACACGTCTTGCGGAAGGTAACTTCACAGCTGATAATGATTGTTGCCACGTTCCGCCGGTAGAGCGGCGCCACTGGTACAACAACAACTTTGACGTTATCTTGACATTTGAGACGGGGACTTGATGTCAAATTGATAAGACGTGTGGACTGTCAAATCCAAATGTCAGCTGATTAGTTTGTGTCAAACAAAAGTTGTAGCTTATCCCACACTTCGCTTTTTCACAAGAAATTATTTCAAATAAATTGAGTTACACTTAAAATTATTGCAAAATGTCCTTTAAAATAATAGTGAGAAGCTTTAGAACACTAAGCTATGTTAGTGGCTATAAAAAAATTAGAGATAGGCCGTTCAGGTAAGTGTAAATTTTGTTACATTTATGCGAACCTACTTTTGCCTGTTAATGTCATGTATTTTGTATCTGCTGTTTTAGCAGGTCTTCAGTAAAATATGCACTTTCATCATGTTATTTTCGCATATACATATCCTATCTTCCAAGTAAAGTAGTATAAGGTAAAGCATCTTCATGAACCTACTTACAGATAAACAAACACATTGGAAACTTGTGAGACCGGTTGGAGCAACCGGCGGTTGATAAACGACTGCGTTATCATCATTACGCAAATGAAAAAAAAATTACTTGCATAAAACTATCATCCAGTGTTTACCTAATGTAGCAGTTTTTTGCATCATTTGTATCGATAAGTATACCAGCAACTGTAGGGGTAAATGGCTTCTAGATTTGAGACTTTGTATAATATATGTAAACGAATTGGGTGCATTGCACAATCCTACATGCGTTTCAGCAGGTCGCCACCACACACAAGGACTAGTTACAGAGTTATCTTGCAACTTGATGCACTAACAGTAAATCAGAATAATTTATAGTTAAAAGAAATCACCAATCCTGAAGATCCTGGTTTTGATAATGGGACAAACCAATGACTGTTTTAAAAAAAGGGAAGACGCGTGACATCCAAACATTGTACCCAATAAACATGGCTCTGTTTCGGCTCGAGTCAGCGACGACGTTGACATACTTCTACATAACTACTACATACTACTGTAAACGTCAACTTCACCGCTCCATTAGACACTACACCAGACCATAGAAATTACATTTAAAGAAAATTAAGTTAATTGTTTTTAAGTATTTACGAGTGAAAAGTAATGCCGTGAAACTTGTTTTTTGTCTTCGAACTGTTGGTGCACCTTGTGAAAACGCAGGAAGTAATTTTTGCTGCTTTATTTCATACAATTTTGACAAGTAATTCACGTGCTATCAAAACGCCAGTTCCATTGTGACTGAAGTAGATTGTGCCCTGGAGCCTATGATGTGCGGTCCAAGTCAAGAAGTTCGTCCTGTATCTTCCCCCTATTTACTTACATCAATGGGACAAACTATTTAAATTGTTGAATTGTTATCGGTCCTTGATAAATGTGCAATATTTCAATTTAATTTGATGTTTCAAGTACTTGAAAATTACGTTCAAAGATTCCATTTCACTCTAAGCTAATAAAAGCGTTTCTGCAACAACAACAAAGCTCGGCAAAACATGAGAAATTAATTTGCAGGCTATACTGCGCAGCCATCCTCGGCGCAGGCTTCACCGCCTACACGCAGCTCAAACAGAAAGCTGAAATGAAAGAGATACTCCAACTCAAAAATTACATGGCGGAGCCCATCACGCCCCTCACCAAACTCATGGAAAACCAGGATGACATGAAGTCACAGATGGAGATGCTGATCATGAGGATACAGGCAGAGTTCTGCCGGGCATTGGAGGCTGAAGAAGATGAGGTAACACCATGGAGTAATTTGCAAGATAAATATCCGAAGTCTAGTAAATTCGTAAATGTCAACAACCCAAATTGAGATTCGGGTTATTTCATTGTCTGAGAACAATTATGGTTTTCATAGCTCACACCTTCGACCAAAATAAAATGAATGGATGGGCCATAACCATTGTACTTGCTCAGTAAAAACGATTTAAAACCGTCGGACATATACTTCAACAACTAATTATAACCATGTAAAGTAAGTAAAGTACATTTGTTAAAAAAAAATAGATAGCGGTTTTTTGTTGTGTATTTACACTTCGGGAAAGCACACAAATGCAAATTTTTATCAGATGTTTCGTTATCGTGTAACAAGTCTCGTGTTGCACTTTCTACGGCTAAAAACCAACTAAAAACGAAGTGAGCGCCGGCGCTCTTTTTGTAATCTTAAAAAATGTGCTTCTTCTGAGCTCGTTCAGTCATTTTATTTTGGTCGAAGGTTCACACCAGAGTCTTCTAGCTAGTATTCCAAAATACAAATAGGCTTGTGTCCAAATTTTTATTTGACATCTCATAAAAAAGCTCATCATAAATAGAACTCATTAAAGAAGACAAAATTAAAATTTGTTCAAAATTAAATAATTTACAAGTATTTTAATTTAATGCTAGACAGAGCGCACTATAGCACGTGATGACGTCGAGCCGTGCGCGCGCCATACAATTTCCATACTAACACACGCTTTGCGAGAAAGCGACAAATGATACGCTCTCCATCCCCACCAAAAACTTTAAACGGTCACGTTTCAGAGATTTATCAGGCAATTTAATTTATTTTTTCAGTTTGTGTAATGTATTTAGCTATATATCCTTCGCTAAGCATATTATTTGTAATAAATGTAATATTAGGACACATGCCTATTGTACCTAATTAGGTGTTATTTGATTTCAAGAATATTTAAGTATTCAATAAGATGTATTGGAAAGCTGTTCCAGTAATTTACTGAGTAATGTTTTGTTGTAGGCTTGGAACGATGAGAAAACAGTGGATGATTTCGATTTTGACAATGACGTATATATTAAATGGCCGGTATGTTACATTTATTTCGTGTTTTTTTAAATACATTTCTCATAACTTCCCGAAATATTTGCTTTTTTCTCATTTTATTTTTATTGCTTGCTATGTCTACCTACTCGTATTTAGTGTAATGTAAGTTAATTCTATGTAATCTGAATCCTGATTTTGTCCTGTATTTTACTACAGGATTTGGTCACCTGTAGTAGACCAAATCCTGTAGCTTACTTACAGGATTTGATCATCCTGTAGTGGACCAAACCCTTTAGACCAAATCCTGTAGTGGATCAAACCCTGTGGACCAAATCCTGTAGTAAACTACAGGATCATCTAATCTAAAAATAAATCAATCGGAATCACAATCCTATAAATTACTAATTCAAATTCATAATCATTTATTTCGGGCTACGCCACCCATACCATAATTAACAAAATATAAAATAAAATAAAGTCAGAATAACCAAATTAAATTAAAAAAAACATTTTCAAATTCTAATATTAATAATGTCAAATGTGTGTGTGTTTGTAATGTCAAATTTTAATATTAATTGTATGACACTAAAAATTTTCCTACTAATCATCTATTCTTTGTGTCTTTATTCCATTGGTTACATTACTTTATAATTTAGATGAATTTTATTGACTGTGCAATAGTGCAATGCAACAAGCAGTAACTGTTGTTGTTATGGTTGAAGTACAACGGCCTGAAGCTCATCACTCGTCGCTTAGTGGTTGACTTTGAAGAAGAACCCGTAGAACAAGTTCAATCTGTCTCTTTTCTGGGTCTTCACATGGATCCTGTTCTATCATGGGAATCCCATATAGACAAACTCTGGGAAATTAGGAGTAGCTTGTTTCGCCCTCAGTAGGGTCGCGTCGACCCTGCCAAAAGAAGCTGTGCGGTCTTGCTACTTTGCTAGCGTACAGTATTTGCTTCAGTACGGGCTTGAGTTTTGGGGACGTACTGCCGAATGGAACGAGTATTTAGATTGCAAAAAAGAGCCGTTAGAGCGATGGCGCATATCAAGCAGGATGAGTCCGCAATGCCGTTCTTTATTGAGCTGAGGATATTGACATTGCCCAGTCTCTTTATCATGCAAGCAGCTACATACACACGGGACAATCTGTACTTGTACACACTTCACCCTAAACGAGGTGAAAGGCTACCACGTCGTAGCAGATACGAAAACAAGTTAGTTACCCTAAAACGATCGTCGGTCAAATCGTCTAAAATGCTCCACGTAATGGGACCTGATATTTACAACAGACTTCCACAGATGGTCATTGATGCTCCGAGCTTTCATCCTTGAAAAACAAGTTAAATAAGTGGCTTATTACGCAAGCTTTTTATGAATATAGTGACTTTTTCGATATTAAGATATATACATATTAATATATATACTATTTTATAGCAATTTTTTTACATATTATTATTTTGTATACTGCCCGACTTGTATTATCAATAAATATGTCTATGTCTACTCAGTAACAAAGTCTTGTGAATGATTCCAGGAAGCAAAATTCAAAGTGGACCGATGGATGCGCAAGGAAGGTGGGGGCGGCATCACATGCGTATTGCAAGATGGCCGCATTTTCGAGAAGGCCGGAGTGAATATTTCTGTTGTATCGGGTACACTGCCGGCTGCCGCTGTACAGCAGATGAGGAGCAGGTAACTCCTCGCGCATTGTAATGGTATATCTCTGTGGCAAACACTTGGCGCATATAAACCATAGCCTATAATCTCGCTCTACATCAGGCACTTGCAGTTTTGGAGAACTACCACATCTTCGCCAGATTATTCTACCGCCAAACAATAGTTTGCAAAGAATACGAAACATTATAATTAATTAATTAATTTTAGAGTGCAGTCCTGGGCGATGGTGGTCAAGCGGCAATCACAATCTAATGGCGGTTTAACCATCTGCCACCAATGACTTATTTAATATATATATATAAGACAGGATAACGTATGTCGGGTCAGCTAGTACTAAAATAAATTCTGTGCAGTTTAAAGGAAAAGCTGAAGTTGAAGGAAAGCATCCTCAATAAGTTCAAAGACATGATCACCAACATGCACTGGGCCAGCATGGTGGATTAAGGCCCATCCTCTCTGAGAAAGCCTGTGTCCCAGCGGCAGGAACATAATAGGCTGATAATGGTGATAATGATGAGAGTGCGGTGCGTACTATTTCGTATATTTTGTCTTTTGAAACAGAAGTAACTAGTATTTATTCTCGACCAGGGGCAAGAACCTAGAGAACTCTTCCCTCCCGTTCTTTGCGGCGGGAGTGAGCGCCGTGATCCACCCTCGGAACCCTATGGTTCCCACCATACACTTCAACTACAGATACTTCGAGGTCCAAGATAAGGATGGTGAGTTTACATACCTAGTGTTCGTCCAAGGGCAAGAAACTTGAGAGCCCTTGTCGAAAAGAACCTAGAGAACACTTGTCGACAAGCACTTAGAGAGTTCTTATCGACATGAACCTAGAGAATTCTTATTACCAAGAATGGACAGTCAAATATTCTTATTCTTTACTTCGTCAAACCGCATTGGTCCAATTAAATAGTTTAACTGACAAATAAATCATCATGGCTATGGCGTAAGGCTAGCGCTCTCGCCCCGAAGTTGTAAATATATTGTGCAGCTCCTAATAGTGTGGTTCGGCTTCAAGATCGTCGCTCACCAACAGGCGAGTTGGAGGTCAAACGCAGACTTGTCTGCGCAAAAAAAAAAAAACCTCACTTTAAAGCCATTTCCCAATCCAGGCTAAATGTCTCCTTGTATACATGCACTATACAGCTCGACAACTTCATTGTTCATCGGGTTTTTTTTGTTATTTAGAAACTACCTTAATGTCCGGTTTTTTTAAAGTTTTTTTAAACCTTTTATTTCTTCTCATGAACAGAATATTTCCCTTAATTAAACGCCTGGATCTGGTTGCAGGTGTGAAGTGGTGGTTCGGCGGTGGCACTGACCTGACTCCATACTATCTGAACGAGGGCGACGCGGTGCACTTCCATCTCACTCTGAAACACGCCTGCGATTCTCATGACAAGACTTACTACGCTAGGTAATATACCTACATAATGTAGTAAATACCAAAAGCAGGGTACTCACCTAGCCGTGTAGCATGTAACGTAGCTGATACTGTATCAAGTGAGCCTGCTGCAAGCCGCTTGCGCGTGGAGCGCAGTAAGCTCGCAGTCACCCGCCGAGTGGCGGTTTCACTGCGAACACAAAGGCAAAGGCCGGGAGCTTGTAGCTGGATACGCGGTGGCCGTGGACGAGCCGTACCCACTTACAGGTTGACACAGTATCAGCTACGTTACATGCTACACGGCTAGGTTAGTACCCTGCATAAAATGCTGTTGTGGTTCGGCAACTAAAATGTGTGTTATCCTTCTCTAGCTATTTTTGTTCAATGTTCACATAATTACGTGTAATAGGATTAATAAGCGCGAATATTTCGCTTATATTAGCTTCATTTGTAACTAATGAATAATCAAACACACACGCAGTGTAAACAGTGTAGATAGGTGGACACAATAAATAAACCTTGGAAGTCGATTTTAACCTACTTCTAGGAGCGAGGAGCTGAATAGTGCAACTCGTCAATAGTGAACCACACTGACAGAGCCATCTAGCGAGAAAGACGCCAACTATCATGCCGCATGTGACGATCTTCCTCTGCCCCTAAATACGCTGTTTCGTATTTAATGAGTCATATAAAAGTGGCCTATTTCATCGACGGCCTACAAACGCGCCGCCCCAGAATCTCTAGAACTTATTACTGACGTCTATTGTCCCTTAACCGCATGTGAAAACTGGGGTATTTTTATACAATAGTGTGCAGTGGTGAGAGTCAATTTGTTCTATTGTTTGTTTTTGTATTGTTATTGGGTTTTTAACCACATATTTGTATTTGTTATGTTTACCTATTTGATGTAGGTTCAAGAAATGGTGCGACGATTACTTCCACATCCCACACCGCGGCGAGCGGCGCGGCATCGGAGGCATCTTCTTCGACGACGTCGACGAGCCCAGCCAGGAGGCGGCGTTCGCGTTCGTGACGTCATGCGCAGAGGCGGTCATACCCAGCTACGTACCACTCGGTAACAACTTTCAACAAAACTAGGCGTAAAGCCCGTTGCAGACCATGCAATCACGAATCACATTTACATTCTATCGTAATGTCAAACCACCTGTCAAGTGCCATGCTATTTGAAAAGGACTAAAGGTGTTCAGTACAGGTTTTAAAATAATTTATTTTTCATCTCACCATCAAGGTAAAGGCATTCTTTTTCGTTTAAAATCTGCGCGCAAAAGTTGTTTTTGGCCGCTAGCGTGGAAAGTAAATTCGAAATTTATATGTGATGTACTTGTCCAACCTTTACATTTTTTCAGTTTTAAAACACTCCAACCTCGTTGAATAGCTCCTCAATACTAATGAACCAAAATAGTTTGATTCAAGGAGGTCCATCTTAACTTAGAAGAAATACGATATTTTCCACGCTAAGGTGAGCTTAAAAGTTGTGTGTTTCACTCGGCAGCTAAGTTATTCTGTCACTACAAGTACTCGCGCCAAAAAACAACTTTGACGCCTTACATAACAAATAACTATGATACTCCTCAGTAAAAAAACACAAGGACGACGCGTACGGCTACCACGAGCGCCAGTGGCAGCTGGTCCGGCGCGGCCGCTACGTGGAGTTCAACCTGATGTACGACCGAGGAACCAAGTTCGGCCTCGCCACACCTGAAGCCAGATTTGAGTCTATACTCATGTCACTACCGCTCAATGCTGTGAGTATTGTATCCTCTACCACTGGCTCAATGCACAAGACGCGCGCACATACATTCAAACAGGCAAGGTAAGTATGTATTCTATTTATAATATTTGAAGTATGTATGTAGTTTTTTGTATTTATTGTAAACATAAATGTAGGGATATATATTTTTTGTTTTGGTATATTTTATGTACACCACTGTTTTTCAACTATATTTTAGTCCTGTCCATCCAAAGGTTGCATGGAAGAAATCGCTTCATGTGATAAGGCCGCCCATTATACTTTCGTATATTTGTTTTTATGTTAGAGTTTAAGTTTCATTTGTATTTTAGGTGTGTAATAAATAAATATTGTATTGTAAACGGAGCGTTGGTCATCCAGCTTCAAGATGGGTCGACAATATCATCACCGTCGCGGGCCGAGCCTGGACTCGATTACACAGGACTGAGGTAGATGACATATTAGCAACACAGAGGCCTACACCCAGCTGTGGGATAAGGAAGGGTGTGTTGATGATGATGATGACTTGTTGATATAACAAGTTTTTTTTATTGTTGCTCCGTCTATACTTCCTCCGACAAGTGTCGCGAGTTTACTCTTTAATTTTAATACTCTTCTCAATAATGGCCTCATAATCAGATAAACATAAGCGAGTCCATATGAAAGTTGAGTAGGTAGATACTGACCTACCTATGTACCTAGATAATGATTCAATGAATTCAATACAAAATGAAATTTCGAATTTCTAAATTTGTATGGAATTCCAGACATAATTTACGCACGTGAATATTTGTGCTTAGCCCATTCCTCTAATAAAGTACTAATGAATTAAAGTGGAAAGTTTACTTGTAGAGAGAAAAAAAAAAGAAACTTTTATCAAGCTAATAATACTTTATGTCTGTTGTTTTAGAAATGGGAATACATGAATACGCCCAAAGAAAATTCCGAAGAACTGAAGCTAATGAGGGTCCTGAAAGAACCCAGAGATTGGCTGCAAATTGAAACGGCGGCGCGCTCTGCCGCCTAGCCGGGGCTGCCATATACGCACCACTTTCCCGGTTCTGGTGGAGCATTTATTGTAGAGAGACCACAATATAATTTTAATCAATCTTATTTTTAGATATGTGTACTTGTTAATAAAATTCTTTATTATGTTTTTCTTTTGTTTATTTTTGTTGTATATCTGATGACTGTAAATTATTAGCCAGGATAATCTAGATGATCTTGTATAGTGCCAGATATTTTTGAAAGTTATTTAATATTTAAGTGACCAATTTTGTTATTTTGTAGTGTTATGAACACTTATTTTAATACAAAATCATATCACAATGTAAATTATTTCTACGCTATTACATTATTATAATATCTGCATATTCATTTTTCTTAGATACCATAATAATAATATGTTTGCACATATTATGCTAATATTATACTGTTCTGAAAGCTACTTTTAATCAGTTGTAACATGGGAATTAAAAATTGTCCCATGTAACGACTTGAGTGAACACGGACAAAAAAACCCGTGATACTTCTGGAAGTAACATGGGGAACGAAGGAGTTGAACGGCAGAAAAATGTATTATGAGGTCGTAGCACTGTAAATAATCTGTTACTGCTAAGGGCACGCGCGGTGCTTACCCTCAGGCATACAACTTGTTATAATAGTAAGCTATGACTGTGTCTTGTAATAGCAAGTAATAGTAACTACGTGGTGGCCGAGACTATGTTGGCAAAACCCGGGCTGACCGAGGATGAAGTGGACCGACGGCGTCAAAAGAACTATCGGAAACTAGTGGATGCGACTAGCAAGAGTCGCATAAATGGGAGGCATATACCCAGCAGTGGGTCATTCGGGCAAAGAGAATATAAATACTACGTAACATTCAGGGTTGATGATGATAATGCGTCTAATACTCGATTTAGAACGTGGGTGCGCGTGCGAGAGCAGAATGCACGTAGATATGTTATAGGTACTACGTGCAGCCTGCGCAACTTAAATGCGAGCGAAAGACTGAGTTATGACTGGTTACTCAAAGTGATTTCACTCCATTACAAAATAATGCGCTTTTTGGTAGAAATAGCTATTGACAGAATAACAACACCAAAAATGATAGTCGTATTTTGAGGACGCGTTTTATATCACGCCAACAGCACCAACGTTCCCTAAACTCAGAAAAAATAAAATATGGAAGTGTTATTTTATTTCCCCGTTAGCTCTTACATCCCCCTTGGTCTGACCAAGATGGTCGTCCGTTTTGTCATCTCGTTTGCAGTTGTGTGCCGCTCAATATTGAAGTGTGCTTAGGTAGCTAAACAGACGTGACGGATTTGGTTGACGGACCGCCATCCAACATCCAACTCATACCTTTTCCGTATTGATTGAACCCCAAAGATCTTGTATATAGCCTAAAGGGACCAGTGTTGAACCCACACCAATGGGAGAAAAAGAGAATTTTTGGTTGTTGTGGTAAACTCGAGCCTACCTACCTACCTAGCCTACCTAGTACTGAAAAAAGTTATCCATGCATGAACTGGGCGAGGTAAACACGTATTGCGTGCGTATTGCACATGCTGACATATTCCTATTGAGTCAAGTAAACTTGACATTGGCTAAATAGATAAATGACAGAAGCCTAAACTTAAAAAAAAAAGTCAAAACTAACTGTCACTTTCATTCAGTTGTCATTTCGTTTCGGTTGACGATGGTTGCAATGTTGTGAACTTTGTGAACGTGAATTTCTTTAATTTTATGTTACACATAGCTATCTGTTTACATGACGAACTTTATTGCTTTCCACTAAAACTCGCGCGTCACCGTCCTCGTAACATATTACCCACTGACCGTTCATAGTGTTGTATTCGCTAGGTAGTGCAATAAATATGTGGCCCGCGTAACGGAGGCTTCGTTTCCTACATTCCTTCGCCATAAATGTAACATAACGTTGTTTCCTGTGTGATGTTATTGAGATTAGGGTCTGAAGATGCCTTTCAAGTTGAAGTTGAAGAAGACGCGGCAATATAACGTCGCGTCCAAGAGTCTTTTCGTAATTAGCGTAGAACTGCTTGACGGTGGAGGTGCTGACTGCACTTTATCAGTGGACAGCTCCGGACAGGAGTGCCTGGACAACGTGTGCCAACGGCAGGCGATTAACCAGCCAGAATTTTTCGGACTGCGATATATTAGCCGAAGCCAACAACCACGATGGGTACAGCTCGACCGACCTCTCAAGCGACAGCTAGACAAGCACGCCTCCTCACACCAGCTTTACCTCCGCGTCATGTACTACATCATATCAGGGACGAGTTTAATCACAGATGAAGTGACCCGATATCATTACTTTCTCCAGCTGAAGAATGATTTGATTGAAGGTCGCATAATATGTGATTTCCAGCAAGCAGTCGTGCTAGCGTCTTACAGTCGGCAGGCGGAGTATGGGAACCATGATCGGGAGAGGCATACTGTGGAATATTTGAAGAATTTACTAGCCTTTCCAAAGCAGATGCTTGACGGTGGACAAATCATTGATGGGAGTACCTTAGCACTAGCGGAGACGGGAAGGCTAGAATGGTTGACTGAGAATGTAATTCAGCACCATATGGCCTTGCACAATATGTCTCAGGTATGTTCTTACCAGGTATATTATACTTTTGCAGATTTACCTGCTATGCTAAGAGAACCATAAATTTTTGTGAAGTAAAAAATAGCCTGTGGTATTAAGCTATCGTCACACCAAATTTCATCTAAGTCCAATCAGCTATTATAGAGTTAATGAAAACAAAAACTCTATGAAGCCGAGTCGTCCTCATCACCTGTAAATTCCAAAACCCCACACTTAGTCCCCAGGTGGTGCTATTCAGATGGCAACATACTAGTAGCTAGGGTTAGTGACCACCCAACGGACAAAGCCATGCCGCCAAGCGGCATAGCCGTGTCCTGGCATGTTGTCAGTTGATGCCATTAGGGAAAACGAGTCCGAACAGTTACTTCACTGCTGCAAAAATGCCATGCACTGCTATGCTGCTTCGGGTAACTAGTCCCTGCAGTCTGCAGACTTGTTCTACTGGTCTAACGTCTCTGGTCAGCAGAGTGGAGTCTTGTTACACTGCTGTATTCCCACTGATTCACTTAACCTTCACGGGCAGGGTGAGAATCAAATGCAACCCTATTATTAAATAAAAAAATCTTTTTTTTTTATGATATACAAATATTTCGTTAAAGTTATATGATTATGTCTTCCCGTGAACATGGTGCATGTAACTGCGCCGAAATATCGAGAGCTCATCCCACAACCTTACCACAGTAAATATCCCGTAAATAATCATATAACTTTAATGAACACCCGTGATAGTTTAAAACAAAATATTTTGTTGTGTGTAAAATGTAAAAAAATACTGAATTTGGTCTATTTGTATAAAATAGTGTTTACAAGTTCTAAGGCTTGTTATCTGAGACCAATTCCTTATCTTTTTGTTTGTTTATTTCAATGTTTTTAATTTCTCTGATATCTACAGTAGTCATGGATATTTTTTGAATAATAACAAAGGCCTATCTTGAAAATAATTTACGTACTATAAAAAATTACCCCTTTGCTGTTTATGAACAAAACACATTAGATTCTCCTAACACTACAAATTTAATAGAATGAAACAACTTACCGGCTTCTTTGTTTCCTGAGATATATACAAATACAAAAATATTTATTAGTCTCTTAACAACTGCTAGGTCTCTTAATAACTGCTGCTATGCTAGGTAGATTACCTGTATTATAGGAGTCAGTTCCTTCCAAGTAATAGTGACAGATATTGACAAAACTAACTACATAATCTGGATCTGACTATATAATCTAGATCTTTTCAAGGTCAGAGGAGGATAGATATCTTCTAACTTTGTATGCTCCATCTTCGACCACACTTAATACTTACCAACAGCTGAGTTGGTAGTCAAGAAGGACTTAATATGCATAATAGGTAAAAACTGAATCCTGCACTTTACACTTACTTTACTTATACAAATCTATGATCCTATGTTTATCAAAATAAATAATTAAACTAAACTACATTCACAAATATAATTGTACTTTATTTTCATGAATGTAATTTACGAAGGAAATAAATACATACACCTATTAAACGGAATGCAGCTAGATCTAAGTAAAAATTCTAATTAGAAAAGGCTAAGACCTTTTCTAATTAGAAACCTTTTTTGCTAGGAGATAGTTTCTAGGTGGTATGATTTTCGAGATCTAAGGTGCTGAGCCAAACTCAGTCGAAGCCCAGCTTCTTTACTTTCTTTTCATAAAATCATGAACTAGGCAGGCCTGGCTTCTCTGGCTGGTCTCCGCTGAAGGCCAATCAAATTCTAGGACTAGTACAAAGTGTACAAATTTTTGTGTCAAATCGGCATAAAATAAATATTTTTATACAACCTCATATAAAATCTTATCATAAATAAATCAATGAAATCAAAATTAAAATTAGTTCAAAAATAAATAAGCTATAATGTGTATTTTAATTTCATGCTAGACAGAGAGCGCTCTTTACTGAGTTATGACGTCACGCCTCAGGCGCGCCATACAATGCTATACTAACACACGCTTTGCGAGAAAGGGACAGAGTATTTCTATCCTCACCTGAAACTTTAAAGGCTCATATCTCAGAAATTTATTAGCTAATTTAATATATTATTTCAGTATGTGGAATGTATTATAGTTATATTCATCGCTAAGCCTGTTATTTGTAATAAATTAAACATTCGGAAACATGCCTATTAAGGTATAAAATTATTGGTACAAACATATTTTTAAATATGTATAATTGGTGCTGAGATGAGTCATTATATGAAAGACCAGGAAAACTTTTTTTTTTTTTTTATTTATTCCAATAATCTATATATATTAATGCGAAATTAATCTACTCACTCACTCATTAGACACGAAATCTCGAAAACTACTTGACCTACGAAGCTGAAATTTGGCAGGTAGATTCCTTATGGTGTAGAGGTCCGCGTCTTTCGTAAAAAAGGATTTCACGAAAGAGCCGAATTAAGGATGACAAAAGGGAGTTGAAATTTTATATGAAAGTCTATGCGTACGAAGTCGCGGGCAACAGCTAGTAAGACTTATAAAAGTGTTGTTTATAAAATACAGCAATGAAGTTTCCAAGTTCCTAGCTCTAATATCACACAATATTTTCAAGTTAACCCTGACATTGTTTATTAACTTGCAATAAGTCACTTAAACATCTATTGTTACTTGACAATTAAGTTTCACCAACTAATGAGAGTGCAGCATGCAATATGTCTCAATCATAATAAACAAATTATAAAACATGTGGTACTAACCTGATTGATTACATTATAATCAAATTATAATCACACATCACTTGTGTGTCTACTGATGTGTAACTTGTAAAGGTAGACTTCCATGCATCGCGTCCGATCGCAGCCGCACGCGTCTAACGCGCGCAGCTGATGATTTGAAAATACATGGCGACGCAAACGAAAACCTATTATATAATTTTAAAAAAACCCATTAAATTGTAAGAGTTGGATGATGGGGTGAAGTGCGAGGTTGAGCAGGTTCAAGGAGGTCACCTTGCTGACAGCTTATACAGCAGAATTGATTTAGTTTCCATGATAAGTCAATTTTAAGGTAGAATCCTAATACTGCCAAAGAATACTTTTTGGTTCAGGTGGGTTTTTTGTTTGTTAGCTAAATATAATCCACCAAAAGTAATACTGGTAACTAATCAGGTTCATAATCTTACAAAATAAGTAATCAATAAAATTATTAAAAAAATTACAAGCTTTGAGCCTTAGCATATTTAATTTATGAAATATCCATTTAACCCATTTTAATGGAGTATCTTGTTGCGTTCAGTAGTTCCTATGGCCACCTTCCGTCATCATCATCAGACCTTGAATATCACCGAGGAGTATAGTATACTCATCAAAACCATTCCAAAGAGCCTAAACATGATGGGGTTATCTTGTTGCATTCATTAGTTCCTATACCACCTTCCGAGTCCATCATCAGAAAAGCTGCATGGTCCCATATTTAAATATTGGGGACATTTAACACCAGTGTTTAAACGAAATAAAAAACTTATTATTATTATTATTAAACTTATTTTTGCACACACGGTCATCTGACCCCAAACTAAGCAAAGCTTGTGATATGGCTGCCAGAGACTGATATACATATATAGTTTTAGTAAGAAAGCTTGATCAGAAAGATATTTATGCTCGAGGGTAGTAAGGAAGTTTGATCACAAAGATATGTATGCTCCAGGTTAGTAAGGAAGCTTGATCACAAATATATGTATTCTCCAGGTTAGTAAGGAAGCTTGATCACAAAGATGTGTATGCTCCAGGTTAGTAAGGAAGCTTAATCACAAAGATATGTATGTTCCTGGTTAGTAAGGAAGCTTGATCACAAAGATGTCTATGCTCCAGGTTAGTAAGGAAGCTTGATCACAAAGATATGTATGTTCCAGGTTAGTAAGGAAGCTTGATCACAAAGATGTGTATGCTCCAGGTTAGTAAGGAAGCTTGATCACAAAGATATGTATGCTCCAGGTTAGTAAGGAAGCTTGATCACAAAGATGTGTATGCTCCAGGTTAGTAAGGAAGCTTAATCACAAAGATATGTATGTTCCTGGTTAGTAAGGAAGCTTGATCACAAAGATGTGTATGCTCCAGGTTAGTAAGGAAGCTTGATCACAAAGATATGTATGCTCCAGGTTAGTAAGGAAGCTTGATCACAAAGATATGTATGTTCCAGGTTAGTAAGGAAGCTTGATCACAAAGATATGTATGCTCCAGGTTAGTAAGGAAGCTTGATCACAAAGATATGTATGTACCAGGTTAGTAAGGAAGCTTGATCACAAAGATATGTATGCTCCAGGTTAGTAAGGAAGCTTGATCACAAAGATATGTATGTACCAGGTTAGTAAGGAAGCTTGATCACAAAGATATGTATGCTCCAGGTTAGTAAGGAAGCTTGATCACAAAGATATGTATGCTCCAGGTTAGTAAGTAAAACCGAGAGTCGCAGTTAGTTATAATATAGGTAATTGTGAGTCAGGAAGTAAACGTTGGTTGAATGTGGCATGCATGTTAATTATGTAACTGATTTGCTTACTGTACTTCATACATCAAGGCACTTCATGCATGGAGCTGTTTTGTGCAAAATATTGTAGCATAATTAGATATATAAAACAGGAGGAATGAGTTAAATAAATGTTGTGGAACAAACAACTAGACAGGGTCTGGTCGTGCGGGATAGTCGTGTTTATCCTAAAGAAGGAGCTCTTATTCATGAAAAACTTTTACTGGGAGAACAACAGCTGTTCTTTAGAAATATAAAAATATCATTCATACTTGACGAAATTTATGAAACTGTTGGTATTTTTTTCACAGCCTTATTTATATCCTCTAATATTTTTTAACAAAAGTCATGCAACAAACATGTCTTATTTTTGACAACTCACAAATATAAATTAACAAGTATAAATTGCTATTTTTTTAAAACCCACCCGGTAAAAGGCCTAATAATTTTCAAACGGATGACCAGATTTTCATGAATTGTAACTAAGATTGTACGATTGTTTTTGTTGTAAGATTGTATTGTACTCAATCAAGTCGCCTTTCAAACAATAAAAACTAAATCAAAATCGGTTCAACCATTAGGGAACTACGATGCCACAGTCACACGCTAAACTTATAACAACCCTTTTTTGCGTCGGGGTTTAATAAACAACATAACGTCAAGTGTAACATGCACTAGGGAGGTGTAATTATTCAATATTTACATGTTATCAGTTAACTAATCATTGGTGTACCAGATAAGGATGCTAGTTAGCATTAAACACTCCCTGAGATGCCACGCTATTATCTTACTAAATATGCTGCACCTTGAAACAGCACACATATTTTTTATCAATGAAATGTAGAAACCACACCTTATGACTGCAAATAGTTTTAACAGTAATTTATAATTGTATTTAGGTTAAATTTTTTAAAAACCTCTTGAAAATTAATTAGTAATTTAAAACAAGATTTTGCACAATGACTACGTAGGATATGATATGACTTATTGGTAACTTACTTTGGTAACCGATGGTGCTCCTTTCATAATTAATTTATTCATTGCAAAATAGGTAAAAACAATAAATTGTGATCTTAAACAATTATAGTTAAGCACTCTATTTTCGCTGATAAAGCATGCAATCAGTATTTGTCTTAAATTTTTTTTTGTAAAAAACTTAATTTATTTACACTTTATAAAACCACCAAACCACCAAAATTATGTCGTCAGATAATAAAATAAATTTAATTATACGGAAGAATGTCAACTATATAATATTATTATGTCAATGATTAATATGTTTATAGATTTTTGGATTTATATATCGCACAGGAAATAATAAATAATTTCCATTTTATTTATTGTTACCCTTCCATATTTGTGAAATTAGATCTTTGTCGTTTAAAAAATCATTGATACTATAATAAGCTTTCTTTGTTAATAAATTGTTTAGAGCTGTTTTAAATACGTTGATATCATTCTCGACCCTTATTTCAGTAGGTAAATTATTAAAAATTAATGGTAACATGCAAAAGACGCTTGTGTTTAAAAGGTGAGTTCTAGAATAAAGGAGACTTAATGTATTCTCCCTCTTCCGACCAATTTTATGCTTAAATAAATCCGGGTAAGTTTTAGCGAATACTGCAACTTCAAGTATATAAATAGAAGGCATCGTTAATATTTTTAATTCTCTAAAATGCCTTTTACACAACTCTCTCCGTCTCAGAATGGTCTCTTTCGAATGGTTCAGAGTGTTTCTTACGACAGAGTAACCAGCATCTACAGGCTCTAGCTGGGCAAGCTTTAGAATAGAATATTAATTATTATCAAATAGTCACATAAACATAAATTTTACAAACAAAATTATAACTAGTTAAGTAAAACTTCTAAAAAGACTCTTATTTATTTTTACATCTATTCCAAATTTGTAAATGTGTAGATTGCTATTATTATTCTGTGCCTAACTCAAAAAACTACAAAAATAATAGTATAAAGGGTTTAATAATTAAAAACGTGTCATGTGAGTGACATACATAATTTAGCAAGACACCTGTCCATGTGTTACCAACCTAAGTGAATAACAGATTTCTAAAATAAGGTATGCTTTGTTCCAGGCGCAAGCAGAGGAAGGCTTCATCACGACGTGCCAGCAGCTCCGCGGCTACGGGCAGGAGATGTTCTCGGCGCGGGACCAGGCCAACCAGAGCGACGTCACCATCGCCATCTCTCTTACGGGCATCCGAGTGCTCACAGAGACTAGTGATACTCCACATTTTTATAGGTAACATGAGTTTTGTTTTGCGTCAGTATGGCGAATTGATTAAACAACTTTCGCTCCTACATTAAGATTTTCAGAAGTTTGGATTTAATATGAACAAATTTTTAATTTCCATCCAAAATAATAATAACAGTAGAGATCTTCCAAACTAAAACTGTGCACTCCACTAAACATACAATGATTAGATGATGCTTTTTTAATTTCCATCCAAAATAATAATAACAGTAGAGATCTTCCAAACTAAAACTGTGCACTCCACTAAACATACAATGATTAGATGATGCTTGAAAGATCCACGGGTCACGCATCAAAAGTGCGCTCTGTGCGCAAAGCCAATTTTTTACGTGCTTAGTGCTTACAGTGATGGTCTCAAACAAATTCAGATTTCGAAATTATACGCTAAAGCTTTTATGTTATTCACTTCGATTAGATGAACTTATTAATATTCAAAAATACTGATAAAATAGTCCGTTAATATATTTCCTGTAAATAAGGGTCAAAAGTGGTGTCTTCTAAAGGCGACATTGGCGCAAATTTTTTAAATTTTCCCCTCACCCCCCTTCTCACATACTATCTCACTCTCAAGGAGTGCATTTAACGACGATTTCAAAATTTATTGCATATCCCCCACAGGTGGATGGACATAACGAACGTGATAAACCACAAGCGCACGTTCAGCATCGAATGCCACTCGCGCGCCGAGTCGTGCATGTTCACACTGGCCAGTCCTGAGGACGGCAAGTACGTGTGGCGCATGTGCGTGCTGCAGCACACATTCTACATGGGGCACCAGCACGCGCTCAGCACCACCCCTGTGGCGCAGACGCACGTCACCGCCTTCAAGGTGAGTACTGACACCAAGGCAGAGGGTATTGGGGGCTCAAACCAGAAATGTCCGCCAACCCACCGTTTGATATGTTCAATACTCCTTATTCTTATTCGAGATGGGGGCGATAAGTCCTGCACTGACGTCCCGCTTGGGGTGTATTGTGCATTTCCCCCTACCAGCACCTACCCGAGCCAACCCAACTCCTTGAAATATCGGAGTGAGGCTCTGGCTCGCTGGCACAGTTGCACCAGTGGCGTAGATGGTAGTGTAAATAATAATGATGAAAAGCAGTCTAGCTGTTGTGGTGTCGTGGATGAAGAAGGCAATGGTACCCCATGCAACCCGGTAGCGATTCTAGTTTCTTCTGTGTCTTCACAATGCCACAGGACATGCTCTACAGTTTCGTTCTCTATCATGCAGCCACGAAGCAGTGGACTTTCTGTGGCTACCTGTAAACCGATAACCGTAGCAAAAGACTAAGAAAGAGGGTAGATCGTTATGTCTGCATCTAACTTTTTAACTGTTCGACCAACCACCCGCATTCTTCAGTCTTCCCGTGAACATGGTGCACGTAACTGCGCCGAAATATCGGGAGGTCATTCCACAACCTTACCACGGTAAATATCCCGTAAACAATCATAATAATTTCAACTTAATATCATTCTATTAACTTGTAATTATCTAACAAAACAATCGCAACACTGCGTCACTTCTCACATCGCGTAAACGATGTCGTGCAGATAAACTGCATGCTAAGCTACGATTAGCGAGTCATTCGCTGGAAAGTGGTCACCGATCACATACACGTCACACACTCTTGGATGAATTCTCGTCAACTGGAATTCAAGTAACCACGAGATTGACAACTAAACTGATATGCTATGTTAGACCGGGCTCTTGATTCCCTAACCCTAATTCATTGTGAAGCGTAAATTCTACTATATTTATTGAAGCTAGGACTTTATTTAAATTATTTTTACTGAAATACATATGTAATTCTATAATATTAGTATGAAAACTTTAATCAAAGTGGGAAGTTTCACATACAAAGACAACTGATACATTCTAGATCCCTCAATTTCAAAGATGTCAAAATGTATGGTGTGCTATTTATTCCGAGGCTGTAAGTCCAAGTTTGACCATCAAATAGAGGTAAAAAAATAATTATTTCATACGATGTGGTTTATTGATTTATTAAGACAATTGAAAATACGTACACTAGAAAAAAAAAATCGCACGTGTTATTTGACCGTATTTCATTTCCTAAACGAACTAACCATCCAACCTCGACAAAACATCACGCCACATCACTAACGCCAGGGCCACACCACAGGTCAGTTTGAATATCAGTAGGCTGTATCAATGCTTTGAGCGTTCAATCAATTCATTGTCTGTTATTAAATCTGATTTTAGAAAATTTATTGTTATTATTATTGTTATTGTCTATTGGAAAGTGAGTAGGTTGTATTAGTAGGTAGTTGCCAAATAATTTTGTATGCTAATTTTTTTATGTATTATATCTTGAATGTTGTTGTTTAAAATTATTAATTAAGTTAATTATGTGTTTACATTGCTTGTGCGCATGCCGTGTGTGGTACGTTCGTGCGTGACGTCACCTGCCGGTGCCAACGGAAGACCAGCGCCGGTTGTTTACGACCGGCATCATGCTGAGTTGGGGCCGGTTTGTGACAAAAAAATATAATAAGTTCTTATTTAGTTTTATTTTTAATTTAATTTTTTCATTTATATTGTGTTATTGTATTTTTTTGCCACAAATAAATTATGTCTATGTCAATCAAGGGAGCGGTCCAGCCAGGTTTTTTCTTTTAAATTTAATAATAGGCTTGCGTTTGGCCGCCAACTCGCTTGATTTTCAGCGATGATGCGGTCTACGTTGGAGCACGCTTATGTACAACAAGCTTTTGCTCTCGGCTTCGCCCGCGTTTTGACCAAAACATAGTCTAAGATGTCACTCAGAGATGTAGCTTTCTATCAGTGAAATGATTTTTTGTGGCGGTGATGCGATACGTCTTCTTGTTACGCGGCGGTGTAACCCTAGTCTTACACATATGTTAGTAAATAACATAACAATTTATTTGTGTCTTGAATGGTGCGCGTGCGCCTATTTACTATTGCTTATTCTGTGGAACCTCTATCAATCGATCAAGGAAGTTGCGCGTAATTCACTACACTCTCTAAGATCCGGTTAATTTAATAAGAAAGCGGTTTTGCTCGTGTTTTCGTAGGCAAAGTAAATAGGGTTTCTAGGTTGACGGAGACAAGGCACAAGAAAATCTAAACGCCACCACAATTATAGGTGCAGAATACGTGCTATTAAAAAACAAGTTTTATTATGATAATAACATTAAAAAAATAAAAAAAATATATGACAATATTAAAAAAATAATTAAATGTATGTTTAAGTTTGGAAATATATGATATAGTTTGGACTGCCTTAAACCTTCGACCAAAATAAAATGGATGGACAGGCCCAGCCGGCCCGCCGGCTCTCATTTCGTGTCAGTCGGTCTCTAGCCGTAGGAAGTGCAACACGTGTCTATTGTTACGTGATAACGAAACATCTGCCAAAATTATGCATTCATATGCTTTCCCGAAGTGTAAATACACAAATAAAACCGGGAACTATTTTTTGTAACAAATAAATACTGTACATTTTTATAATTAGGTGTTGAAGTATCCGACGTGTGTCCGACGGTTTTGACTCGTTTTTGCTGAGCAATTTCAATGGTTAGGGCCCGTCCATTCATTTTAGTCGAAGCCTTAAACTAGACCTAGTACCGAAAAAAGCTGCCAAAAACTGAAGGGGGCGAGGTAAACATGTGTTGCACACACTGACATATTCTCTACAAAAGCATACTTCAAATGGAGCGGCACACAACTGCAAACGAGATGGTCAAAATGTCATCAAATGGACGACCAAGAGAGAGTATAAGTGCTAAAGGGGAAACTGTGGGTATAACACTTCCATGATTTTTTTCTGAGGTCAGAGCACATAAATGCGTGAATCGCTCGTATAAACTTGAATGGATCTCCGTCAATGACGTCAGTTTAGTGCTTGTGCAATATGACGTCATGCTCTTTCTGACAGTACATGCACGCGCAAGTGTTCATTTTATTTTATTATCTTCGGAAATCAAACAACTACCTAAAATTCTATATTATGCAATTAGTGAATAAAGTACGGATTTAAAGTGAGGGCCATAGATGAATCACGATCAATTGAAGGATTCTAACGACTGGTTATTAGAAGTGTTAGAATCCTGAGCGACGCGATTGTTTCATGGCCCTCGATATAAATCCGTTTTATTCAAGAGTTGCATACTATACTGTATACCATGACTACGAGAAAAAGAAAGATTTAAAGAGTTTGTATAGAGTCTTTTTTGCGCAAGGAGGTTGTATAGTATTGAGATGGAGGTCGAATATATTGGTGTGTGCTTTATATTCACTGTTTTCAGTGATTAAAATAAGCTTTTAGAGGGGAAATAGTATAAACATTCGTGTTGATTAAATAATTACGGCTTTTTAAAGCTTTCACATAATAATATATGCAACTGTATTTGTAAATTTGTATATGGTAGACGGACGCGTACGAAACTTTTTAAAGAAAAAAGGAAGCTAACAAGAGAAAATAAGAAGTACCCAATTAATTTTCTTGGTTCAGCCTACTACTATTTATCTATTACGAGCTTCGATTACGAGTCAAAGAACAATTGTTCATAAGTCTTCAGTTTGGTGTTAGTCCAGCTTTTATCTTGTGTTGTTGCGTGCAGGAGCATGGTCTATCGGAGAGCCGAGAAGAGCTGGACAGCCAGACGGCGAGCACCATCGACCGCAGCCAGCCGCTGTCTGCCGCCCATCGCGCGCACTCCACCTCCTGCCTCGAGCTGCACCACGACACGCCCAGGTTGATAATTCTATGCTAATGATTCATCATCATCATCATTTCAGCCATAGCACGTCCACTGCTAGACATAGGCCTCCCCCATCGATCTCCTAATGGGCCGGTTGGAAGCGGCCTGCATCCAGCGTTTCCTTGCGGTCTCTTTTAGGTCGTCTGTCCATCTTGTGGGTGGACGTCCTACGCTGCGCTTACCGGTCCGTGTTCTCCATTCCAGAACCTTTCGGCCCCATCGGCCATCTGTTCTGCGTGATCTGTGCCCTGCCCACTGCCATTTCAACTTGCTAATCCGGTGGGCTATGTTGGTGACTTTCGTTCGTCTACGGATTTCCTCATTTCGGATTCAATCTCGTAGAGAAACCCCGAGCATAGCCCTCTCCATAGCTCGTTGTGCGACTTTGAGCTTGCTTATGAGGCCCATAGTGAGAGACCACGTTTCAGTGCCGTATGTCATCACTGGTAACACACACTGGTCGAAGACTTTTGTCTTAAGGCACTGAGGTATTTTGGTTGAGAAGACGTTGCGAAGTTTACCGAACGCTGCCCAAAGCTAATGATTACAGACAAGAAAACTCACAAAAGTTTTTTTTTTTAAGTTTTGGTTCTAGATTGCTTGTCTATTTAGTCTGTGTCAATAATATACATTACCCGCGTAGACATTCGCTCGGAAAGATTTCTGCGGGATAGAAAGTATTTTATGTCACTCTCCGGCCCTCCAACTATATCTTAGCAAAAATGCACGTCGATTCGTTGCTCTGTTGCTGCGTAAAATAATCACAAACTAACAAACAAGAAAACAAACTTTCATTTATAATATAAGCAAGTATGATTTTACGTTATGGGTCAGAATACTTCACAAACTAGGTATAAATTAGCATAAAACAATGTAAATAGACATAATTAGAGCGGCATTTTCCACGGGCGTTTTTTTTTTGTTATTTTTGGTTTGCCAATGTCTAGTGGTAGTGTGGTTCCATTTGCGGAAAATGCCCTTTTCCCAGAAACAAGACTATGTTTAGGTTAATGTTCTCAGGGTCACTTCATTCATAGTCACAGTCAACTTCAAAGTAAGTCACGGTCAAGTCCAAGTCATGCTCTAATTGATATGTATCATCATCATTAAAACGCCTACCCAGATATAGGACAAACACAAATGTTAATCACATGAATGTTTGTCCTAGGTGGGAATCAAACCCACGCCCCCAAGCTCAGGTTCACTACCAACTGGGCTACCGGGGCAGTTGAGTCGAGTTATAGAGTTCAATGACCTTATTGCAGTGCCTCTCGAGTACTCCTACCCCAGTACCGACCGGCGCCGGACTACGAAACTGCCGTCCAACAGAAGTACCAACAACAGCGGACGGAAGCGCAGCTCCGGTACCAGAACCACCACCACGCCGTGCTCCCCGCCACCGCTAAGCCATTGGTGTATGGTTCGCACCCGGACATACACAGGGTCCACTACCCAGGTAACATCAATTAATGTATCTTTTAACCAAACTATGAGATCATGTGCTTCAAACGAAGAGTGAATAGAGTCCTCAAAGGTAAGCAACGCGCCGCCAATGCCCCGGGTATTGTAGGTGTCCATAGGCGACGGTGACTACTTACCATCAGGTGGCCCGTCGCTTGTTTGTCTACTGTTTTTTTTTTTTACGCCGATGCAATCAGAGCAGTGTTATAAGTTTAGCGTGTGCATCTGTCTGTGGCATCGTAACTCTCAAACGGCTGAACCAATTTTGATTTAGTTTGTTTTTGTATGAAAGGTGACACATCGAGTGTTCTTAGATATGATTCAAGAAAATCTTTAATTTCAGATGTAACGAGACACACACTACAAGGCGTCGCCGCCACCGACGACTACGCGTACGGACTCAAATACATGTCGAACAACTACCCCTTCGCTGTGAACCCCAACGTACAGACCGACATGAATCAGATGCAGTACATCAACGTGTACAAACCACCTCCACCGTACCCCTCCAACGGGCTAGCATCCAACTCCACCCCGGACCTAGCCGTCGCTAGTCAAGCCCTCAACTACCACAGAGGGTACATAAACTCCCACGTATCGGGATCTAGTCCGGATTTAGTTTCGACGCGAACTGCCTTGAACAGGCAATATTTAGGGTATCTAAACAACCATGTCAACTATCCTAGGAATATAATGCCGGGCACTCACGGCACGTACAACAACTTACCATCAGTACTCGATACGAAACCGCACATAATCATCGACTCTCATCACATATCTGACAACATTCAGAAGGTGTACGATGAGAGAGGGAACATAATGTATTCCATGCCGATGCATAGAATGCCTTATCAACGACATTTGGTGTTGCCACAACACAAAATAAACGACACGCAAGAACCTATATACGAGAATGTGCCATTACCTTGGCAGAACGACGGGAAAATCACTATGAGGAATCGAGCTCAAAGCTTAACCACCACCGACGAAATCGCAAGATTAAACGAAAGAAACAGCAGTCACCCGACCATAAGCAATAACTATGGAAACTTAAATCAACTGAACGTACCGAATTTTCATCCTAAAATAGAAAGTCATAGCCCAGACGGGCACTACGTTAACGCTCAAATCATAAAAGGTGTACGTGAGTCATCCGTACCGAAAGAACTAAACATTTCTAATCGTTCCATCAACAAACCAGACGAATTCGAGAACATAGCGTTAACAGTCGATAGATTATCTCTACACGATGACAAGGAGTACGATGAGACTCCATACCAGAGTCTATCCACCCACAAAGTATCGAATAACAACACGATAAGCAAATCGAGTGACAATATTACATCGATAAGCGTACCAGACATTCGATCGAACGCGCTAGATCACTCGAACATGTCTCAGAGTACAGTGGACAGCGCTATCTCGAGCTGTGTCATCAACTCTACGTACACCAGCACAGACGAATCTAAAACTATAAGCAGTAAGGAAAAGAAGCGTCGAAGATGGGGCATGTTTATGGGGAGGGGGGCGAAAACTACAGAAGTGAAAAGTGCCACCCTGGGGCGGGATAAGGGGAAAGTGGCCGTCCAACCCGCGAACAAGCACAGGTGGTCCACGGGACTGCCCAAGTTTCAACCGTTGCCACCCAGTATTACCAAAGAGACTATGGTGAGTTTCTCAACTATTTTAAACTATTTTTAACTCATGTTTTATTTATTTATTTTACATTATACTATTTCTAGGTATATAGTGGTCAAGGTCAGAGTGAATAGGTATCCCTTAAGACTCCATGCTCTATCTTTGACCAAATTGTTGTTTACCAATAGCTGAGTCTAAGACAAACTAATACGCAATAAAAAAATTAAAAAATGGCCAGTCCTGAGACTGTGGTTATGTGACTAACAGCCGCACTCAGAGACGTTACTTAAGCTAAGGAATACTTAAAATTGCTCTATCAACTTCTCGTTGACGGAAATTGTCACACGTGAAAACGAGACAGAGCAATTTTAAGTATTCCTTAGCTTAAGTAACGTCTCAGAGTGCGGGTGTAAGAACCAATGGATTTTTAAGGATCCCTGTTTTATCTTAATTCCAGCCATACTACGTTTTATAAGAAGAATAAGTAGTGCAATTGTAACCTAACACAGTTTCGCATCTATGTATAGTATTAGTATGATTAATTAATTTTTCAATACTCCCCAGTGCCAAATCCTAGAACGCAAGATGTCCGACGAAGCTCTCGCGTTCGCGTTCGAGCAGATCCCGAAAGGCCGTGAGGGGAGCACCGGGGAGATCCGCACCGCGCTCTTACCTCAGTATTCAGCTGCAAACGGACATAGCACGGAGCACTTACCCTACGAGGACAACAGAGTGAAGCTACAACCCACGCCGACCAACCCGCACGGGTATATCAACGCCTCAAATATCACTGTAAGTTAAGGAACCACTTTTCCGTAATGTCGGCAAATGTGAGGGTAAAGCTACCAAATGTGAGGGTAAAGTTACCAAATGTGAGGCTAAAGTTACCAAATGTGATAATAAAGTTCCCAGTATTATTGCGAGTGTAGTATTAATCGCGTGGTTGCTTGTGTGTTGTTGCTGTTGGCTGCAGGTTGCCATAAGGGCATCCGAGCTAGCCTAATGATTACTTCAGAACAAATAACTGAAACTTACACATGCCATTTAAAACACGAAATGGAAAATAAACACTTACTTTTAGCAGTAAAAATACATAATTCATTAGCCTAGTCCGAAGTAAAGAAAAAAAAACAATTATTATTAATAACTGTTTTTTTTAATCTATCAAATTAAGTAATTAATGTCAAAATCTACTTTTAAAAAAGCAGTACTTGAAAATAATTTTATAACATTTCTATAGTGAACGATGCACTGCAGTGTTCGAAGCCTTAGGAATGAAATCCGATAATGTGTTTTTAAAATATTATTTCAATGAATAAACAGTTACTTAATTTACCATAGCAAAGAAAACTCACTACGTTTCGTTTTTAATAACTGAAATTTACTAACTGAAACGTTAAATGGAGAAATTTATAATTAGATGTTGCTATTTGCTATAGACTTTGTACGAACAGTGAAAAAGGTGACATTGTAACCAATTTCACAATAAATATTGTCCACAGATGACAGTGGGCAGCACGCAGCGGTTCTACGTAGTGTGCGCGACGGGCACCAGCGCAGGCGCAGGCGCCAAGGAGCAGGCCGCGCGCCTGTGGGAGTGCGCCTGGCTGGCGGGCGCGCGCGTGCTGGCCGCTGTAGGGGGGCCGCAGGGGCCAGCATACCTGCCGCAAGTGCACACCACGCACCACTATGGAGATGTGAGTATGCCGGGTGTAAGGGAAACGCACCCGAAGCCGTACACTATCTAAACAATCGAATGCCAATATTAATTTGCCTTAATACTTGTTGTCGAGGCAGGTGCCGTTTCTCATCCTATAGATCTGTTATCCCATCTACGAGTAGCTCACCTCAATAGCCCAGTTTATTTATAACCCCATAGCATCACTAGTCCAACATCATACCAATCCAATCCACAGTGTTTAATTAATTTTTATACACTAAAGGGCGTCTTCATATTTTTTTTTTATAAGATAATTTATTTGCACCACACACGAGTATTTCATATACCCATTTATAAACGCATGCACAATAGGTGGGTTAATATATTTCTCGGATTTTGCCTCAATCAACTAATGAGCTTCGGATCCCCAAACTAAACTGTAGCTTGTGCTTCAGGGATCCGTGCTCTCCTGCTATGTTGAAGAAACTTATTAAGTTATGTTATATTAAATAATTAAGTTGATCGTTTAAAAAAATCCAATGTAACATAATTTATATGGTAAATGGTCGTGTCATGAAAGATATGATTACGAATTACATGATTACATGAAGAATACATTAGTAAATAAACAGGGCCGTCTTTAACCTGTTAGAGGCCCTGGGCACATTAGAATAATGGGGCCCCTATGACCTTGACAGAGCACTATTTTGTTCGAATAGACAAAGAAAGTAGATATGCTGATTTTCAGGCGAGAGTAGAGTAAAGCTAATAAGCAAGTAGGTATTGTTGTCAGTCATTATCCTATGATTGTTTCGATATAAATATGTTTGTCGGTAATAAATATTGGTTATCATTTGGTGATCTGGCAGGAACTAGAGGGCCCCTGTAGATCGCGGGGCCCTGGGCACGTGCCCAGAGTGCGCAGTGGGAAGAAGGGCCTGTAAATAAAAGTTACTAAATAAGAACAACTTCATGGGCGTAGACACGTTGGAGCAGGGTGGGGCGCTTGCCCCACCCGCCGGGGCCGGTCTGACCCTGGCATGACACTCTGGGTGACCGATTTTTTATAGCACTTCTTACTCATAGGATGGTTTTCTTTTCTTCCATTAATATTCTTTGTATTGATAGAGCCTAAAGCATGAATGTGTTGTAGACTTACCTTTTGGGAATTCCCAAAAAGCAAGTTTTAATGATTATAATGAATACACCAAACTTGGTTACGGTCAACGACAGAAAGCCGGCTTGTTGGCTTGTATATGATGAGTGTGCATAGAAAAAAGGTTCTAGTACGAAAAATTAATTTAAAACTGAAATGCTGACTAGATTTAGTCAGCGTGGGCTAGTTTTAAAAGAAAGTTTCAATATCAATATCAAATCGGTGCTTACTCTAGATTTTTATTTTTTGCCCCGCACTAATGTGTAGCCTGGTGGCCTTCTGCGCTTGGGGGCGTGGGTTCGATTCCCACCTAAGACAAATATTCATGTGCACAACATTTGTGTTTGTTCTATATCTAGGTGTTAATATCTATTAAAGTATGTATTTAAAAATATATCTCTTCTTCTCTATCTCTTCTCTACATAGTATAAATTAAAGTCGCTTCCCGCGTCTGTCTGTTTGTATGGCCGCTAACTCCTCCTAAACCACGCAACGGATTTTGATGCGGTTTTCACTATCAGTTAAATACATTTTCACGGAAGGTTTATATATATAACTAGCGACCCGCTCCGGCTTCGCACGTAAATTACACATTCGTGCGAAGCCAGGCGGGCGGGTCGCTAGTCTATAATATGTATAGATAGTCAGTCTGATGTCAGTCTCAGGCAGCCATAGTACAAGCTTTGCTTAGTATGGGGTCAGATGACCATGTGTGCAAAAATGTCCCGAATATTTATTTATTTAATTAAAACCTGGTTACGGCCATGCCTCTCAGTATTGAAAAGTCCCGGCTAGACCCGTGAGTATAAATTAATGTGATCTCAGCTTGACACCAACGTAGATGCGCACGAGTGACAGTGTTGTTGTTGTGTTGACAGTTCGAGGTGAGCGCGTCGCACTCGGTGCGCACCGCGTGGGGCTCCTGCGTGCGCGTGACGGTGCGGCGCGGGCGCAGCGCCGGCCGCCCGCTCTGCCACCTGCACTACACCCGATGGCCCAACGACCAGACGCTGCCAGACGACGTCGATAGCTTCTTAGGTGAGAACTGCCCAAATAAATCCAGACTGAATCTGTTTCTTCTAGGCAAGCGTGCTCCATCGTAGACCGCATAATCGCTTAACATCAGGCGAGTTGGCGATCAAACACAAGCTTATTATTTATTAAAAAAAAGTGGTGCTTTTTCACTCTGCTTAAATATCTATAGTAAAATTTGTACAATATGGACTCAAGAATCAAAATATTTATTTATTGCAACATTGTTGAATTTCCCTTGATTCACTTGCGCGAAGGCGGGAGCGGAACAAGGCTCATTGTTATACTTTTCATACAAACATACTAAACTCAGTCTATGAATTTATTTGCTCTGTCAGCTGCAACATTGTAAATAGTGTCAGTAGTATATAGTTGTTGTTGTGACATTGTAAGAAGCTGAATGAACATTATATTTTAATGTTTCACTGAAGTGTATTGGGTACCTACTACAGACTACCTGCTTCAAAAACATAGCAAAAGTGATCAGAATTTGTGGTAGTTATTCAGCTCTTGACGATGTTACTGCAGCTGTTAGAGCAAGCTTGTGCTTGTCCAGCATAGAAGTACACTGATGATCCATCGAGAACCTGGACGCCCCCGGCTACACCCGTGTATTTAACCCCGGTATAAACATAGGGACCCGGGTATGTCCTAAAACTGCAACCAAAACCACCGGAGGATGGACAGCAGCATTATTTTCGTACACAGTGAACGTACTGCGATCCCCAAGCCGCCTGCCAAGCGTGGGGGTTATGGCAACACCCCTCTCTAAGAGAAACCTAAGGGAGTTTTGGCGCCAACGTGGAAAAAACATGTCTGCTCGTTGGATTATATTCCTAAACTTGTATACTTTCGAGTGTTAATGTGTACTAAATGGTGAATTATTATTCATGCGTGTTCGTAAACATTCAGTGCTCGTAAACGTGCTCGAGTGTGGGCAAGTTATATAACGAGGTGAGGGTGTCTTTTCGTGTTGTTTCTAAAACTCCAAAGGAGCCTCTTGTAAAGTCTCCACCACTTTACAGGGGCATGAGTTTGACTTGACCGTGACTTACTTAGCTTGACTCTGACTGTGACTATGACTTGTTTGACGCTATTAATACTATGTAAACTGTTTAATATTACAACTAAAGGACATTGAATCAACGGTCACGAAAATTTTAACAAAAAAAAAAAAAACGATAAAACTAAACCAGGCCTTGTTCAGCAGTGGACGTTTACTGACCGATTATGTGATGTGTGAAATATGATCTCCTGGTTTAGGTTTCTTGTCGGAGCTGAACAGCCTGCGGATGGCGTGGGCCGGCGAAGCGGGCGCGGAGACCCCGCTCGGCACGAACGCGCCGCTCGTGCTGCTCTGCGCACGCGGCGCCGGCCGCTCGGGTACCGCCCTCGCCGCGCACCTGCTGCTCGACATACTGGACAACAACCAGGCAAGTCTCACCCGACCACCAGGAAGGTTAGACAAGACCCACTTTGAAATTGTATAACAATGACATTAGCTTGAGATAACATCTCTCAAGTTAATGTCATTGTCATACAATTTCATCTTTCCGCAGGCGTTAACGCTAACCAAAAGTGGGTCTTGTCTAACCCCCCAGGCCTAGCACGGAGTACGGACCATACACAAATTGTCTTTCCACCGTTTTTATCCCCCGAGAAAATGACAAACGCATCCATATTCTAGCTTTGTCACGTCTACGCGCGTATTAAAACGTTGGAAAGACAACCCGGCCCGTGCTAAGCGTTATGAACTTCTTTACGGGCAAACACGGAAGCATACAAGAAAGGGGGGCATCATTATGCTCAGAAAAGCAATTTAGATAGTACTACATATTTTGCACCTATCGTTTTTGTATTATGTATTTGTTTTTCATGCTGCAGTAGCAAAATATTTAAGTTTCCACATACCAAAGCCAAATGCGCCTAGTGCGTTAACTAAACCTGCAAAAAAAAACTTTTTCATCTGTCAATGTCATTATTGGGAATTTGATCTGCAGTTTTTTTTTATTAATAATATTTAAGACAATAAACATTATCAATATAATGCCAATAATGTTTTAATTGCTTATTGGAACTTATCGCGCAATCTTATTATTTGACATCATTCAAAGGCAAATAAAAGTCCATAATATTTTATTCAAAAAAAATCTATCATCAACTCCCACAACACAGTGTTATTCCATAGAAATAATAGCCGGCATGCAAGAATGAATAGCCGGCCTGGATACAAACTGGCTGGTACATGCGATATTGTTTCTGTCCTCTTCGCAATCATGTCAATTCAAACGAGAGTGACTGAGACAGCTAATATCGCAAGTTCTGTAATAAGTTAAATGAAAAGCCCGGGCAATGAATAACAAGTTGGTAAGTGTATCGTATTAATTCCCAGGAGCTGGACATCCCGCGGACAGCGAGCTTGCTGCACCAGCAGCGCGCCAACCTCATACAGAACGTGTACCAGTACCGGTTCCTGCACCAACTGCTCTTACACTACCTCAAGCACAACCGGCTCATATAACATGTATGTACGCTATGGATACACACCCAAGACCAAGCCTTTAACTGAGGATGGGATGCACTCCCATCCTGGAAAAAAACTCGACCATTCCCGTTTTCGGGGGGTGGGGAACTGATTCTTGACTTGAGTTGCGCCGCACTCAAGACTTATCTGTTTCCGTCTGCTGCTATGGCCTGCTCAAAGGTAGCAGAGTATACATTTATAAAGGACAATGCTTAAAGCGTGAGGGTTCCAAAATTATTTAAATCCACCCAGTCCACTATGTGGGCCTTTGACTTTATAACTCCTCTGAATAGGCTATCGGACAGGTATTTTATTAGTCAAAACTAACATGATTAGTAAAAATTATAATTAAATTTAATACACATACTAAAGATACTATTTAAATCGGCTAATAAAGTTCTGAGATATGAGCGTTTAAAGATTTTGGTCCAATTTAGAAGAGCAGAGCATCCCTCTGTCGTTTTCCCGCAAAGTGAGTGTCAGTATGGAGTTATAGTATGGCATACTTCCATGTGACGTCATACGTAAGTATAGTGCGCTCTCTGTCTAGCAAGACATTAAAATGCTCATTATCTTCCTTAATTTTGAACACATTTCAATTTTTGTTTTCGGTTTTCGACTCTGTTTATTGTCAGCTTTTTTATAAGGTAATTAAAAAACTGTCCCGTAGCTTATTTGTAAATTTATTTTAATTTAACCTGGTAAGGTTTTTACCGTGGTAAGCTCTTGCGCTGACCTTTACTGTATTTAGAGCACTAATGTTTGTCTGTGACCTTCTCAGTCACTATAAGATTAGACTAATTGGCTTTGATCATGTGATGTTTGGCCACTATTTCAAGCCTCGTGTTTTTGCTCACTTTTAGCTCAGTAAATTAGAATGAGTACATTTATATTCTATAATGATTAAATTATAAAAATAGCAGTATAGCCTCACATGGTTTTGAAACCTCAATGAGGGATATTTACTAACATAACAGCACCATATTCAACTAGAAACAGTCTTAATAAATAAGTGTTAATTAACTTGAAGCTAAAATATTCCTAACAAATTAAAACCAATAAAAGTACAGTAATGTCGATATTAGAGCTTATATTTGGCTTGAAACTGATCGTCCATATATCTGGAATTGATTGTGTAGAGGTGTCAAACATTTTGCAAAATAATAAACTGTAGTTATGTAACTTGTCTGCCCTTCAAAATATTGTAGGGTAAAGAGTGTTTTTGCCTTTTCAAATCTGCTCTTCAGTATGATCATTATTTTTAAACCGACGAAAATAAATTCTCAAGTCGACACATATACATAACATAAAATATATTAATTAATTTATTTAGTTGGCAATATATTAATTAATTGATATCTGAAGGGATGTACGCGAAAAGAATATAGGAGCTCTGAAAGCTCCAGGAAAAATATAGAACATGTAGTAGATCCCTCACCGAGAATATCCAAGGGATATCGGAAACAGTAAGAGATACGGGCACAAAAATTACCCAAAACCTTGGACGTTTTCGTCGATTGTATGGCCGCCATATCGTATTTTTTAAGCAGTTGCTGGTACGAGCGCTGTAGCGAAGTCGTATAACTGAGCTACGGTGCTTGGGAGCCACAGGACGACTACAGTGAGGCCGGAGGCCAAGCCTTATACTTTAGAGGTCAAATGCTGAGCTTTATACCCGCGAGACTCGCCGATATGTGAAGCTTGGCCAAAGATGCAATGCAAGGCCTATGTAATGCAAGGCCGAAGGCCGAACTTTGCGTATCAAATAAGTTAACAAATAACTGTGAGATAGTAAAGGGATTGAAAAACCCCCTATTTTTTGTTTCTATACCACAATAGGAAAAGCGGTACATGAACTGACTTTTCACAAAAAAAATTGAGGGTCAGAGTTTTTTTTAATAATTTTCGCTCGCCACGCCTCAGCCCTACTCCCACGCAACGTACTAGTATGTAGATAAGGCTTTATACCCGCGGAAGAGCAGTGAGGACTTGTAGGACAGTTCCAAGTGTGGGGCCTGAATCTATTGAGATTGTAAGTCAAGCGTTCGATTGTATAAAATCTAAGAATAAGTTTATGAGATTTTCGTACGACTGAGAGAAATCTACCCACTTCTAGTGATTGTATATTATGTATTTAACTGTATTTTTTTATATCAATGTATTATAATTAAAAGTTTGAATATTTTGATTGTATTTTTTGCAATTGTTGAATGAATTTCTTTTATTTTTAATGCATGAAGTATTATTTAGAGATGAGATGAGTCTCAAAACTTGTGCCTTTGTAATCATGTGTTATATAGAATGTTTTTTAATGATTTTTTTAGTTATTAAGTGATAATTATGTGCCTTATTTCGGAGATTACCCGCGATCTGATATAACTTGACATATCGTGTGCCTTTCTAGATAAGTTATTTTATACAATTTCTAAAGCTCATGTTTAACTTATAAAGTTAGCTGCGTCAGTGTCATGAATATGTTTTAAAACTCTGAAGTTCACTCAGCCTAAAGCCGTGATCCAGGTGTTAATTCGACACCGAACTGACTAAAAGTGACCATGTAAGCCCTAAGTTAAAGGCAAAGGCAATCGTTAACCTGTCATGTGCAGTAGAATAACAAATGATCGACTCATGAAATTCTGCTGTCCATGGTCTTCAAATTTATAGTTTTATGGTTTAAGTCGAAAGGAGGTCATTATACTCAAAAGTATAAACATTTTTCACTATAAGACCCTGATCTTGCAAAAAATATCAGGTGTTCTTTACCTTTAATGAAGAAAGATATTTTTCTATGAATAACAAATATTTTTGCAATTCTAGTGTTAGTTCCATAGTAAAAATTGTTCAATACAATAGGGTAAATGGCCTCCTTTCGGGTTAGTGATACACTTTACTTGTAACCCTGTATATACAATTTTTATAATGAGTCAGTTCAAGCTGTCAAACCTTACCTTCACAGATGTTAACAGGACAGGATGAAAATTCAAACGTTTAGAGGTCAAAACATCCCAGGCAGGAATAAAACATGTCGGTCCAAATAGAACCTTATCAAAGTCGCTGGAAGATATATACCGTTCTGTGTCTAGTGTGTGTTGTTTAAAATCAATTTACACAATAGCAGATTGTACAATGAATGCATAAAACAAGTCATTTTAGCAGTCTTATCAGCCCGAGCCGACGGAGAGGGCGGATATTTAAGTCGGGGATAAAATTGGTTTAAAGCACGATTTAAACACTCGGCTTTTTACTCTCACTGAGAGGTTATTAAACAGTGATATTGTAAGTAATATCTCATTGGTTTAAATTAAAACTGAAATTGGAACAATGTTCTATTTTTATTTAAGAAAAAATATGTCCCAATACCCAGGCAAACTTCCCACAAGACATGAATGATTGTATTTTTTTTAAATAAAACATTATGCACTAGTGCATAAAATCTCTTTTGTGCACTTCTGTGGTCTGCATTAACCAGGCAACACATAAAATTTACGCGCATCAGAAGTGGTTTCTTTTTGTGCCAATATGTGTACCTACGGTCTGCCATATAGTATGCTGATACCTTAAAAGTGATCCATTATAAAAATTGTAGACTTGCATTTCCAAGCCATATCACAAGCTTTGCTTAGTTTGGGGTCAGATGACCGTGGGTGAAAAAAAAATATCCCGAATATTTATTATTTATTTATTTCAAGGCTTGCTTTACCATGGTCGGTGTTGAGGTGGTCTAATGGGCTGCTTTGGTTATGGTCCAATGTCGAGTTGATGCAATGAGTGATGCCCACAAATCGGGTGCGTTGTGTTCATTTTTACGTATCTCGTACCTATCTAGTCTTATGGCAGCTCCAATTAAAGTATTTTTAAGCCATGTAATGTAAATTCGATTTAACTCGAAAATATTAAAGCATGTGTATTTATAGTTTAACTAAGTTTTATGTGTAACTTATATTTCGTACTAAAAGTTTTTGATGCATTAATTTGTCACTTCATTTTCAGTATTTTTTTGTTGTGGATTTTAAAGATGTTTTGTGGTTTAAAGAAGGTTTACAAGTCTGTGTTTGTGTGAAATGAGTGATACTGTAGTCTGCGATGTACTGACAATAAAATCTAATACCATTATATCGTATTTTATTGTTACCTTCATAATGGTGATAAATAACTTATGTTTTGATTTATATTGGCGTGTGTCAATTTCATTGCGATGTATTTAATTTGCTGCAATGCATAGCAATTTGCTTATAGCTGGTCAAACCGCAGCGCGCAACTAGTCGTTTTAATTAAACAGGAATCTTACACAATATAATAAAACAAAAAACCTCACAGTCTATCAATTATATTCAGTAAAAAAATTACACATTAACCTAACTAAGTTTATTCACTAGGGTGGCGGATAATACGGTCTCGGAGGCGGCGGCGGGCCTCTGCCAGGCAGCGGGGGGAAGGGGTAATTTGGAGGGGGCACATTCACAGGGGGGAATCTAGAAGGAGGCGCGGGGGGAGGTTCGGAATACACTAAAGGTGGTGGAGGCCCTGTCATAGGCAACCTCGGGGGAGGGGGGATATTCGGGGGTGGCGCTGAATACACAGGCGGATACGGCAACCCAGGGTAAGGGGGGTAACTATACCTCATTGGCTCCATTTTTGGAGGCTCAACCTTTATATCCGCGCCATTTTTGATGGGAGTTAAGAGAGGTTTATTGAGGGCAGGGGCGACAGGCGATACGGAAGCGGGCGGTGTAACTGACAGAGGCTTCTTCTCGTTTTTTGAAGCCTTCGGTGTTGACGGGATCGGGGGAGAGTCGACGCCTGATGCTTGCGTCTGCGGCGAGTACAGATCTAGCACCTGTCAACAAAATGATTTAGCGTTACTGGATGTGCAGATTACTGGCATGCAGTGTATAAGAGCGTGGAAGGCAAGGGATTCGCTTCGCTTCATTCCCGACCACCACGACATAGTCTCCATCTTGATCAACAATACACAGTCATTGGTCTAAACAAGTTATTGTTGTAGTTTATGTACGTAGTTATATCTTGTTATGAGCAAAAGCTTTTTCCAAACTACCATAACATCGGGTTTACTTTGTTATGTGCTAAATTGTATCTATCCATTGTAATGGCTGTTATTAGGATTTAAGTTTTGCAGTGGTTGAATAGTGTAATAGAACAATATTGAGAAACTTGTCAACAAATTCATCAGCAACAAACCCCTAATTCAGACTAACCTTAGTCTTGAGCATCGGCGCAAAGTTGCTAGGATACATTTTAGATAGTGTGCATTGGATCTGCGTGTTTTAATTCCCTCCTATTCTGCCCTAAGAAGCCAAAACGCGGTAACTCAAAATTAGTTAATTTCGACAATGTTTTCTAAATTACATTTTGTCACTACTCTTAAGAACAAAATAGTTTTTTTTTTTTACCAGATTCATATGTCCTTTCAATCCTAAGGTTGCCTGGAAGAGATCGTTTTAAGCGATAAGGCCACTAGTTTTAAGAGTTTTTTGGCCGCAGTATCAAATTTAATAGTGTGAACCAATGACAATAGAACCACTTGACTACTCATCCTTTTCCCCACATAAGCCAAAGGTTCTAACATGTCAACATAAACTATTTCGAGCGGGGCCAATCCTAGGTGCGAATTAAATGAATGACTTTTGATTCTGCAATCACAAGCGTCGAGTTGCGTCGAGTCTCCAATCACAAGTTGGGCCCCGCGACCGACGTACCATCATTTTGCAAAAAGTAATTTTGACTACATGCGCGATCAAGTAGTTATATTATCTTTGGTGTGAACAATAAAGAGTTAATTAACTCAACTTTTTGGATTTTTCATTGGCCATGAAACTGGCACGAAAGCTGTGATTCCACTTTTGTGCAAACTGCTAGACTTCTTTTTTGGGTGTCTTAAAGCCGCAAGTGAATAGGTCTCTTCTAATCTAAGCAAGCATGTTCCATTGTAGACCGCATTATTGTTTAACATCAGAGGAGACGGCGGTAAAAGGCAAACTATTGTAAAAAAAATTGAATCAGCAAAGTTACCTGATGACAAATATCCTCGAGCAACTCCATGGTGATGTCTTCAACAAACATGTCCCACCAGGCCGTGTGTTTTGGCATCCGTCCATTCCAGTCTACCACCTCAAACTTGCTGAGCTTACCGGCCAGGAACATCAGCGCTACTGCTATCACTTCCGGCTCCCATTGCAGGCACAGCGTTGTACATAAACTGTTGAACAAACACATTAAGCCTCAATCTTCACGAATACAAGCAATATCGAATCATTGGTCAGTCCGCATGAACTGTGTTTGTTTCTTAATGTTGTTTAACGCTATAGCACATCTCAGCTCGACAAAAAAAAAATCAACCTGCACAAACTAAACCATGCTTTTCCGTACCCAAAGCGTAAAAACGGGACTCTATTACTAAGCCTTCAATGTCTGTCTGTCTGTCTGTTCGTCCGTCCGTCTGTCTGTACCTTTAAACGACTGTATCTTTTGAATCATAATAGATAGCCAGTTGAAATTTTTACAGAATAAGTAATGTTATGGCAGATTACCTAAGAAACAATAAAAAAGTCAAAAATTAATAACGAAAGGGGGAACAAACATATTTTTGTAATAGCTCTAATGTAAAAACGGTAATACTTATAGGTGTCAAACTTGGTATGAAGTAAGCACTCTAAAGTATAATAATAAATAATGGCCAAGTGCGAGTCGAAGACAAATTTCTGTCCATTACCAAGCAACAAAAAAAATGTATACTCGAGCATCATTAAGTAGCAAAATATAGGGACAAATAATAACTTGACACAAAACAAAATTCCAGTAGCATTAATATCTAACAATTACTGACCTGTCGTTAACAAATGTCCACGCCATCTGCACCATTTTTTGAAGCTTAGCCTTGTCTCCCTTCAAGCATTTGGCATACTTCAACAAGTATCCGTACGGATGCTCCACTTGCAGGTCAAACTTGATCGTCTGAAGTAAGATGCGCTCTAGAGTCATGACTTCTTCTTTTGGGTCCTCGCCGAAAGACGCGAACTTGTGCTCCGTGAGCAGCCCCTTTGCCACTTTTATTATATCTTTACACTTCTTTGGCGTCTCTTCCACTTTTCCCGCCAGAAACAGGCAGCAGCATGCAGTTATATACCTCGGGAATGTTCTGAATGTGTGGAACATGTAGAAACGATGGAAATAAACAACTCCAGTGGCAACAGTATTATAACCTAAATCCATCTTCGAGCCAGTATCGATGATAAATCTCGCACCCTCTTTCCTGTAGCGGTTCTCTGTTTCATTGGGGATTCCATCGCGGAACGAGGGAGTGTTCTGCAAGTCTTTCTTGTCGTAGTACCAATAAGGCATTTTTGAAGAAAGTTATAACGAAAATATTGTCAATAGACCGTCACAAACCTCCACCACCATTGAATCTTTACTGACAACTGAGGAAAATACTGCTGATTTCAAAACAACTCAATTTGCAATGGAAAATCAGGCACAATTAGACAACTCTATTTATCAGGGTAAAAGTTTGAAAGCTCTAAAGTTTGACCGTTTGACGGCGGTGATTTGACTTTCATGTTTTTTTTTATATTATTCGCCCATCGGGCAGGCTAAAGTTTTTAAGGCCATACCGCCTGTTCATCTGTTTTGTATAGTCTTAATACGTCAAACAAGTCACAGTCAGAGTCAAGTTAAGTAAGTCACGGTCAAGTTAAACTCATGCCCCTGTAAAGTGGTGGAGACTTTACAAGAGGCTCCTATGGAGTTTTGGAAACAACACGAAAAGACACGTTTCACCTCGTTATATCACTTACCCACACTCGAGCACGTTTACAAGCACTTAATGAATAATAATTCACCATTTAATACACATTAACACCCAAAATACACAAGTTTAGAAAAATAATAGCACAAGCCGACATGTTTTTTCAACGTTGGCGCCAAAACCCATTCGTGTTAAATAATTGGCATTTTTTTTGTAATATTTGTAATGACCATGAATACAAAGTCCTTCAGTCGTAATATTGACCAAGTACACATAGTATAGAAAAGCGTCAAACAAAACAAAGTTAGTGTCAAAGAGAATACTATCTAAACTCGATCACGTGAATGTACTTGATTTTCATTTGATCAGTCAGTAAAAACTCTGTGGTAAAAACTAATCCACCATTATGACACATTAACATTCGAAAATACACAACTATAAGAAAATAATGACATGTTTTTTCCACGTTGGCGCCAAAATGCTCAATAAATTATTGGCATTTAGTAAAGCATTTTCATTTAGCTGTTGCCAGAACTAAAAATGAATTTATTTCATCAAATTACGCAATGACGCCATCTAGTGTCGAATAGCAAAAGCACTGAATGAAAGTTAAAGTTAGAATAATTTCTGTAGGAATCGTCGATGTAGATGTAGAATAATTTGTGATGTAGAATGTACGGTGTGTTCGCCGCTTGTGATGAATGTACATACCTACTACATCGATGGTAGGTATGTTATTAACATGCAAACAAATAATTGTACATAATATTCTGAATGCATTAAAATGAAATGATTCTTTTTAAAATAAACAATAAACTATAGATAGTATCTTCCGTAACAACTATAATCTTATCATCAAAAAAGCAATTATTTTTGACTGATAAACGTGATTGGAAGTAAAAAGACCATCGCTTTTATTTTATGCTAGCTGCACTGCACCCCGCGGTTTCACCCGCGAAGCTTACTTATTAGCCAGTGAAAGTCCCGTCAAAATCGGTACAGCCGTTTCGGATTCCGGACTCCGAAACATAAATACATACATTCACACATCGCCTTTTGCAACATTTTGCTTAGTGCAAGTGGCAATGAAAGTGCTAGTGTCACTTCCATTGCCCCATTGCCACTTGTACTAAGCAAAACGTTGCAGAGGATGCATGCATAGTAGCATAGATAAATATAGTAGGCACTTGCAACTTGCAATAAATGCTTCTAGCGGCATGGATAAAATTTAATATCAAAGCACTCATAATGTAAAAAGGTGAAACAAAGTAATGCTACTAACGAGCCAACGTATTAGATAAATAAAACAATGTAAAGCAATAGGACACTTTCTTTCGTTAGCACGTAAATGTAACCTTTTTCTATTCATATCGCCAAAGGCCGAACCTTATCTCACTTGCTAATGTTTCGTTATGCAAGATAACTACTTAAATACAGCGATTGGTTGTATTTTGTATTTAATTAACATACGTCACTGCGTCAGTAACAAAATGGCGCTTAAGACGAGTGCATGTTTTGTGCGTCTAAACAATTTACGGCGCGCTGTTAGGGTAAGTTATTTCTATGATCTAAGTAAAGATTACTATTTATATTTCTCAACAAAATTGAAAAACTTACTCTTCGCAATAATATAAAATGTATTTATATGATTTAAAATACGCAATCAATGCTATTTGTTTTTAAATGATGTGACATGTTTTGTAATCTATAGAGCAAAGAAAAGTCAACCTAAGGACTTGAGAATATGTTTCAAAATCAAGTTATATATAGATAACATGCGTGATTTACATGGGGTTGATAGTTTCTAATGATATGATAAGTTTTAGAAAAGTTTTTGTACTCTCAAAAATAATTTGCAGCCTGAAATAAAGCGTGATTATGGAATGAACGTCACTGTTAAAAGGGTCTTTAATTCCATTAAATTGGTAAGTTTGAGGGAAAATAGGCTGCCTGTCTTTTCATATTGAAGCATTCGTCCAACTTTAAAAAGAAAAATAATCTTATTTATATTTTTCAGCTTTTATCGACTCACACAAAACCAGAAGCAACACCGACTGGGAAACCGGCAGAATTTCCAGGAGCTAAAGCCCCTTACGTCACTGAAATAAAATTCCTGAACGAGAACAGCTATGACCCCATCCCTATCTATAGAGTCTTGGACAACAGTGGCAAAGTTATCGATAAAAGGGAGGAGCCAAACATCGATAAGGATACATTGGTCCATATGTACAAAACCATGGTGCAGCTGAGTCAAATGGATAAGATTTTGTATGAGTCGCAGAGGTAGGAGCATTTAAAATTTCAAAATATAGTTAAAACCTGTTGAATGTTAAACATAAAACCACAGGATACAAGCTAATTAGATGACATACGAAATAATGATATAATATGTTAACAAGTAATAAGGAAGTATCGTAGGTTTCTTTAAAATTGCCTACTCTGCCAACTTTGTTAAGTTATTTAAAGCGACTTAATTTACAAACAAAAACTATAAGTAAAAGATTAAATAAAAAAAGACTTTTTATTTTTAAAAAAGGTTTTAGGCACTGAACAAAGTCTTCTAGGTACGATTTTTGAGTAAGGGTATAACATAGACCTTTATACTTCTAATTTTGTTTGTTGTTACTTTCAGGCAAGGACGCATATCGTTCTACATGACCAACTACGGTGAAGAGGGCATCCATGTAGGCAGTGCAGCGGCGCTGTCCCCTTCTGACCTTGTGTTCGCACAGTACCGGGAAGTAGGCGTATTTCTGTTCCGAGGAGTGACGGTGACAGAGCTCGTGAACCAGTGCTACGGAAACCATGAGGACCCGGGCAAAGGACGCCAGATGCCGGTGCACTACGGGAGCAAACAGAGGAATCTCGTCACTATTTCCAGTCCATTGTGTAAGATAAGGCCATTCAATAATCAACATTATTACTTTTCAGTCTTAGAATAACTACTCAGTTACTCTAAGTCTTAGTACCTACTTCATAATAATGATATAAAGCGCTATTCCGTTAACCCAAAGTACGTCAAGATGTTAGCTATTTTAAAGTATTTATAAGCATTGCCTAATGACCTACATACTCAACACCAACATTGCTAAAAGCAAAGCATTGATAGGTGAGCCATAAGTAACTACCAAATTTCAAGTTAGCAACGACAAGTATGCAATGACCAATACAAAATCATCATCATCATCATCATTTCAGCCATAGGACGTCCACTGTTGGACAGTGGACTCCCCCATCGATCTCCAAAAGGGCCGGTTGGAAGCGGCCTGCATCCAGCGTTTCCCTGCGGTCTCTTTTAGCTCGTCAATACAAAATATGGCACATTAATTATAAAGAACTATTGCTACACAAATAAAACCTATATAACTCAACTTCAAGACATTTCCATCAATATTTTTTTCCTAAATGATTATTTGTATTCCCCCAGCGACTCAAATGCCGCAGGCGGTAGGTGCGGCATACGCATTTAAACGGGTCCCCAACAACGATCGCTGCGTCATCTGCTACTTCGGCGACGGTGCAGCGTCGGAGGGCGACGCACATGCAGCGTTCAACTTCGCTGCCACCCTCGACTGCCCAGTCATCATGTTCTGGTAATCTGTTTATAATTTTATAAATATCATAGAATAGAAATAAAGGCAGAAATTGTTGTGCCAGAGGTCACTGAGAGGCGACATTTTTTCCCCAGTTTACAAACAGTTTAAAGTCAATAATAAAATATTTATAATTTTATATGCCCCTTTTAGTCGCAACAACGGCTATGCCATCTCAACCCCCACATCGGACCAGTACCGCGGGGACGGCATCGCAGCCCGAGGGCCGTCGCTTGGGCTCCACACGGTGCGAGTGGACGGCACCGATGCCCTAGCTGTGTATAACGCTGTAGCTAGAGCGAGGGAGTTAGCTGTGGGGAGCAACAAGCCGGTGCTAATCGAGGCTATGTCCTATAGGTAAGAAAAAAAAATTCAATAGAACGACATCAAAGCATAGACTAATACTGCGAAGACGGCATCGTAACCCAGATCAATACGGCGGGCCGACATCACAGCACGAAGGCCATTACTTAGGCACCAGACGCGTTTGAAGGTGCAGGTTCCAGCTACTATCAAGCTAAAGGATTTAATGGTATTAGAAACTTTCAGACCCGTAGTTTTTTTATGGTGTTTTCGACCACGTAATAACGAATAGAGCAAGGCCATAATGCTTCTATTCCTAAGCGTAAAATCTAAATCTTTCAACTCTAAAGTTGAAACTGTTATTTGTTACTGCACTTCACACCATCAGCCTAAATACATACAAATATAAATTTAAAGTTTTTAAATACCCCTGATAAAATAGCTAATAATTTTCAAACGATAAATCATCGAACAGATTTTCTTGCACCATAGCACACTCACACTCACAAGAATGCTCTCGATAAAGTCAACTTTCAAACAACAACAATAAACAAATCAAAATTGGCTCAGCCGTTAGGGAGCTACGACGCCACAGACAGATACACACACAGGTATACAGATACACACGTTAAACTTATAACAACCCTCTGTATGCGTTGGGGGTTAAAAATAGACTAAGGCCCACTTGCATCATATAGGGTTAGCGTAATAACTCGGACCTAGTTAATAACTCAGGGTTAAATTGATAACTTGCCTTGCACCACCGTGAGCTAAGTGCTAACTCTGGGTTAAAAGTTTAAATACTATTTAACTCGCTGATTTTGGTGGTTCGAGAAATATTAAACAATATTTTAACAAATTGTTACTTAGGGTTGGCCACCATTCCACATCTGACGACAGCAGCGCCTATAGACCTGTAGACGAGATACAGAAATGGACCAGAGATGAGAGCCCATTGCAGAAGTTCAAGCTGTATCTGGAGCAAAAAGGTTAATAATCTCACAATTTTTTTAGGTTATTTATTTTCGTTACGCAACAAGTTTGTTTATTTTTAAAATATTTCTGTTATTCTTAAGTAGATAAATATCACTACAATGTAAACATAAATAGTAGAGACGGTTTGGTACGGACTACGGAGTTTACTTCAAATTATTGCATTATAGCAAGTATAGGTACATAATGTAGTTGCTGTGATTTAATCAATTATGCCACTTGTGAACTAAAATATCGTAGGCGCCTCTACCTACTGATTTTAATGAGTGTTATCCTTATCAAACATGTTATTGTTTGAGCAGATGTTGTATTAGGTACTGTCTACTGTGAGACGAGTCAAAATATCAATGCGGTGAGAGAATTTTGCTGCTGCAAAAATGTGACTCTGGTACGGTTTAAAATAATGATAACAACACTTAATATTTTCAGGGTTATGGAATGAAGAAGCTGATAAGGAGTTGATAAAGGAATCGAGAGACATCGTGGTTAAAACAATGCAAGAAGCAGAAAAGAAGAAGCGGCCGCATTGGAAGGAGATGTTGGAAGACGTTTATTACGATATGCCTCCTAGGATTCAGTAAGTATATAATCAAACTTTTGTTTAAAAACGAACGATTGTATTGAGACATCTTTCCCAAATATAATGTGCGTTAATATTGTTTGTCCCCCCTTTCCCTCATTTGGTAGAATTTTTAATTTTAGTACGAACGTAACAACAATTTTTTTTCTTCCAGAAAACAAATGCAACAAATGGAAGAGCATTTGAAGAAATACCCGGAGCACTATCCGCTTGAACAACATAAAACTGATTGAAGATAGTTTGTTGAATAAATTTAAATATTGTTTGAAAATACCTCAGTGAATTTTACATTAAATCGTTGTTATTATTTAAAACCAAAATTGTGATTTTTTTGTTAGATTTATTGACAGTTTTAATCGTCCGTTGTCGCGTCAATTTACATATAAAAGAAACCCGAATATAAAAAAACATCCATACATAAATTGGATCATACCAAGGAAAGTCTATATTCCTTGATCATACTTAGCATAATGTGCAATAAATGAACACGCTGCATATACGACTTTGCAACACGCTGTATATAATAATTGAAGATCTAGACCACCATCACAGATCTACTACCTATACCTGTATATCTGTGACCACCATAGATTCAGTCTGAATCTATGATAGCCACAGATGTGTCGATTTGATTGACGGACCGCCAACGCCATCCAACCAACGGAGAGAAAGAGTGGGGATAACATAATTATTTCCCTCTCTTTCTCTCCCGGGGGTCATACGGCGTTTGAGTTCAACCAAATCCACCAGTGTTGCACGTATTATCTTCTTAGACTTAACCGGAACCACGAACGTATATTCCCAACCCAATGTCAAAACATGTATAAAAGGATACTACATTCATATGTATAAATTTTTGGCTCACCCAAAACTGGCATACCGTAATAACCGTAAACCTTCATAGCGGAGCCGTACGGCTCCTTGTACGGAGCTAGATATCTTGGCTTTTTATGTTTGTAATTTTATTTTAGTGTTTGCCTACTTATGTTCCTATGTGTTTAACTATTATGGGTCTTGGATCTGAAATAAAGATATATTAATAAATAAACTTTATTTCACTAATGAGTGCTGATAAATGCACAAGACATTAGATGCCAAAACCTTCAGGAGAAAACACAGGTAGATGTTGATTGTTATAATTTGTTATCATTTGCAGGCTGTATGGCCTTAAAAGCTTTAGCCTGCCCGATGAATGTTTTTTTTTATTTTTTATCATGTCAGTTTGATAAACGTGAAGTTGTTTATTTATTTAACAAAATAAAGTTGTAGGATTTTAATAAAAATTGTTGTTAAGTAATAAGTAAAATGTCTCTTATCCTAAAAACAGACGTCACTGCTGTGAAAATACACATGAAGCATGTATTAGCCGGTATGTTATTGAGGTTATGTGCGTCCTATTAGTATCGTAAGTCATAATAATTAGACTCTTTTGCTTTCAAGGCATCGGCAGCTCAGTTAACATCTTTGAGAAGGTTTCCAGCAAGTTATCTCAAAGGTTACTTTGCTTGGATGGTCAAAAGATATATGGATTTGTTGTTTGGGAAAGTGGTTTGAAAATCCTTGTATTTGGAGGCAAGCAGTTTACAGTAGTATGTTCTGAGAGACTAGAGAATGATGCTGCAGCATATTCAAGGCTCTTTGAACCGGTGGTGTGTGATGATTGGCTACATTCAGCTGTCTGGATAGATGAAGATAATGTAGCTCTATTGACTGCTCATAACATTGTTCAGGTAAGTTAAAGTTAATTAAATTATTATGTATACTGTGTACTCAGACATATCTAGACTATAAACACAATAATCTTCAACCATAGTCATCTATTTTTATTGGTTAATAGGCTTGCGCTTGACTGCTATCCCAGAGAGAGGAGAAGACCTGCTTCTTTTGACCTGTTCAATTGATTAACTAGATTTCCAACAAAGTTTTTGAGGTCTGTGGATCTGTCGGGTCAGTTTAACAGGTTGTGAGAACTGGAGGGTAGCAAGAACGTGTTATATTTAGCTTTGGTAAGCGCATGAAAGACGTAGAATTTAGCAATTTCTTTGAAGTTAAATTCTGTTTGTTTCAACATGAAACTATGGCATTTCTAGTAGCAAAGATCCTAACAGCCGTGCGGCTGCTCGAAAATTTGACGCAATGTTGTTGCAATATAGATCAGCTATAAATACATGATGAGTCATGAAAAAATCGCAATAACTTTTTATTTATTTTTGATATTTTTTCAAATCATCAAAAACAACTTTGGATACTAATGAACTTAGCTTATGATGATCATTATTTGTATTATAACATCGTTATATGCTATGTCACTTTCATCCATTGCTTGTTTATGTTTGGAGAATATAGAAAAATGTTATTGGTAAGCTTCTTCTAACCCCCACAGATTTGGAACATCTCTAATCAGAGTCTCTTATCCCAGCACTGCAGTAAAGACAACTCCATTCTATATAGTGGCCTGCTCCTGTCTCTCAGTGGGGAAATCCTGGTGCTGGCTGGAACCGTCTTCTCGGAGGTGATCCTGCATGTTTGTGGCGAGGAGAAGCCCTTGAATCGATTGGTGGGACACAAGGTATCACCATAGTACACATAAATATCTAAGCCTAGGTTAAATCAATCATCATAGTACATATTAGAAACCTTATTCACTCATGGTTCCAAGCTAACCATGGACTTCTGATGAGTATAAATTAGACTGTGACGAACATTCAAAAGCCCTTTTAGATTTAGGGTAAAGTTAAGTATACTGGTACTTGGTATTATTGCACTATTGCGTGTGTCAATAAGGAATGAGAATTTAAGTGTGAAAACTACTATTTATGATTTAGTCCAAAGTTTATTTTTAATGTCAATGATATTCTCTAGTTATTATGACTAACTCTAATGATGCAAGGGAACGACTGAGGATTCAAGAAAAACCCCGTGCTTTGATATCCCGTTGGTCCAGTTGGTAGTAAACCTGCCTTCTGAGCTTGGGGCCGTGGGTTCGATTCCCACCTAGAACCAACATTTTTGTGATGAACATTTGTGTTTGTTCTATATCTGGTTGTTAATATCTATTTAAGTATGTATTTAAAACTATGTATGTATATCAGTCTCTGGCAGCCATATCACAAGCTTTGTTTAGTTTGGGGTCAGATGACCGTGTATGAAAAAATGTCCTGAATGTTTATTTTATTTATTTATTTAATACTTGAGTGTATTGTCGCTGCGTAAACATTCCGTAGAAGAAGACCCCAGGTTCGATTGATGACCAGCTGATGTTAGAATGTTGAATTTAAGTTTGCTCTGAGTCTGAGTGATATTTGTCCATGAATTTGCGTGTGTTCTATGGCATCTCCGACACAGGGAATTCTAATGTCGATGAGTGTGAAGTGTTATTTATTTTATATTATTATTACAGGGTGTAATCTTCTCAATATCATGCGACAAGTATAAAGGCATAATTGTGACCACGTCTGATGACAGATCTATCAGAATTTGGGGACCAATTAGTAGCTCAGAACATTCTTCTAAGACTATGCAATACTGGAGAGAAGCCGACATGGTCTGTAAGCATGAGCTGTACGGACACACAGCAAGAGTTATGCGAAGCTGTATAGCCATAGATAAGATTATTTCAGTTGGTGAAGACTCAGCGATATGCTTTTGGAATTTCGACGGCAGCTTAGCAAAGAAGATTGTGAGTCATCAGAATGGGTGTATATGGTCAGTCGATGTAGACAACAGCTGTATAGTCACGGGTGGTGGAGACGGCGCAGTCATGTCCCACCCGACTACAGTCGCAACACACTACTGTGACTTTGACACGTTAGATCTTGCAATAGGTACTCCTAAGAAAATTGTCTTTACTGCGAGAAGAAACTTAGTTATCTTAAACGAAGTTGATGAACTAATCTACTATAATGTTGAGGAAAAAACTAAATCAGTTCAAAAGCTCAATCATAAGTCGACATACAACTTGATGAGCATTTCATCTTGCAAGCAAATGGTAGCTGTAGCAGATATGAACGGAAAATTAGATGTTTTTGTTGAAAGTTGTAAAGATACACCTTGCTTTGTAAATATCATCAATACCAAACTACCTGTAAGCAAAGTTTTATCTTTACAATGGGCTGGGAATAGACATTTGGTATTGTGTTTAGAAAATGGTGATATTACTGTGTTGGCATCAAAAGAATCAAACTCAGATACATATGCAGATTTTTTGCTGCCGAATTGTAAAGAGAGATGGTTAACAGCATCTGCTGTGAATACCTCGAAAGATGTCTTCGTGCTAGGTGATAGATGTGGAAACATCCATATTTATATCAAAGGACAAAAGAACCCAGTAAAATCTTTCAGTAAAGTACACGGAAGATATGGACCTACCTCGATAACAGTCAAAAATACTCAAATTATCACGACAGGGAGAGATGGCACCATAAAATACTTTCACATAGACAATAATAAGGCAAAGCTCATGTGCAGTAAAGACCTTGAATTCAAATGGATCGAAAAGTTTTTAGATAAGGATGAAAACATAGTTTGTGGATTTCAAGAGAGGATTTTTGTTGTTGCTGATATTAAAACTAACTCTAAACTACTAGAAGTGCCTTGTGGCGGAGGTCATAGATCCTGGGACGCTGTTCGATACTTTGAAAAAGTTGATAATGATTATGAAGAGTGTATCGAATTGGTTTATTTAAAAAACTCCGACATCAATATTGTTAAGTTTCAATTGAGCAACATTGTATCTAAGAATATTGTCAACGCTACTCACTCGAAAGAAATCAATTGTTTGAAAACTCATCATAGTTTAGAAAAATCGGTGACTTTGGTCATTTCTGGTGGAGAGGACACAACTTTAAGAGTATCATCTATTAATACAGAATTAGAATTTGAAGAGCTAGCTATATTTAAGCATCTCTCTAGCATAAGAACATTAAAAACATGCTGTTTGGGCGATAACAGTGTATTAGTGATATCAGCTGGAGGAAGAGCTCAATTGTGCATCAAAATAATCTCATTTGTACAAATAAATAAAGAGATTAAAGTTAAAACTGAAGAAATAATAGATTACATGATAAAAGGAACGGATAAAGACAGGAAAGGTAATCAGAATTGGAGAAACTGTACCGTTGATTTCGATCCAGAAACAAGAATCATGGATGTAGACTATTACAGAGAACAAGATGATAAATATGTAATATTCGCGGGTTGTTCGGACGCCACGCTGAGAGTGTTCACCCTTCTATCTGATAAAGACAAAGTATCTATTGATTTGACGAAAGAATTAAAATATCACAAGACATGCATTTTAAAAACAATTTGCATAAAGTTTCTGAAAAGAAATATTCTTGTAACTTGCTCCACTCGAAGTGAAGTTTCTTTCTGGGATGTAACCGACATTACAGACGATTTGGAACCGTTTTTCGCAACTAAAACAAACAAATCAGGGATCAACAGCTTCACCTCTAAAGTTATTTCAAATGACAGGTTGCTGATAGCAACCGGGGGAGATGATAATGCCGTGCACTTGGTCTTATTTGAAGGTGCCCAGACCGACTTGATCTCCTTAAAAGTGCTAGATTCGAAGATCTTTGACAAACATCACAGCTCTGAAATAACTGGTCTGTGTTTGGTGGATAATTTTATCTTATCAACGTCGATAGACCAGAGAGTAACTCTGTTCGAGTGGGTTGTGATGAATGATGTAATAGAATGCGTATTTATATCACAATGCTGTAGTGATGTGGCTGACATACAGGGGATGGACCTTATCAGCCAGTCCAGGTGAGGACATACACTATTACCTAGCAGAAATACTTTTTATCAAAACAAATCATTTATTTGCTATACTGTATTAAACATTATTAAAGGTCTTAATATTATTTTTGTTACACTGCATTCAGTCTGCAAGCAAACAAAGCAAAGAGGTTTAGGGTTTCGTACCCAAAGGGTGTAAACGGGACCCTATTATTAAGCCTACGCTGTCCGTCTGTCCTACCTTTTAACGGTTGTATCGTTCGAACCGTAATAGACAGCCAGTTGAAATTTTAACACAATAAGTAATGTTACGGCGGATTAACTAACAAATAATAAAAAAGTAAAAACTAAAAAGCCCCCTTTTACAACAAACTTTTTAAACGTATTTTTGTATTTGCTCTAGTTTAAAAACGGTAACACGTACAAGTGTCAAACTTGGCATGATTATAGTACACACTCTCAAGTAAAATAATAAATACTGGCAAGTGCGAGTCGGTGACGTTTCTGTTCACCATCGGTTCTCGTACGATCACCGAAGTTAAGCAACGTCTGGCGAGGTCAGTACTTGGATGGGTCCGTCTGCGCATGATGTCTTGTTGCTCAACTTTTTTGTACATGTTTTAATCCTGGGGGCCTTACGGACAACAGCTAATTGCGGCACCTAATCCGCTCAGTTGGAAAATCACGCGACCACAAACCGTATCTGGGCGCGATAAGGTTTGCGGTCGCGTGATTTTCCAACTGAGTGGATTAGGTGCCTGTAATAGCAGTTGTCCGTAAGGCCCCTGGTAAAAGTTACCTCCATATCAAATGTAACTTTCTTTCAGCTCGTCAATAACGGTGTGCGTGTTCGGCAAAGGAATGGAGGTCATGGAAATACAGACTCGCAAGTAAACGAGATACCCTGCGGTGGTACTATGTATGCAGAACTCTGCTCACTGATTGGTAAGACATTTATAACAGACTTAAAAACATCATCCTCAATTCGATCCGTATTTTATAAGTTTGTTCAGTTCACATTCTTTCATATTTGTGATATTAGTGTTATACATCATCCAGCATTTGCAGCCATCGAGATACGATTCCTATACAGTCACAATTTCTCAGTGAAAACAGTCAAAAAACGTCCGAGCGTCATTGTACATACATTGTATGAGATAGCCCGTTGGTCCAGTTGGTAGTGAACCTACCTTCTGAGCTTGGGGGCGTGGGTTCGATTCCCACCTAGGACAAACATTTATGTGATGAACATTTGTGTTTGTGCCATATCTGGTTGTTAATATCTATTTAAGTATGTTTTTAAAAACTATATATACTGTACACGCAAAACAGAAACTACTGCGACTATATTGGATCACGTTTGTACTTCCTTAAAAGATAATAGTTTTCATTTGGCCATCATTGAGACTGCCTTCTCTGATCATAGACAAATCTACCTTGAGGTGAAGAGAGTTAAACCAGAACCAATAAAACGAGTAGAATATGAAGCAATGAATTACAATAACTTATATCAAACTATCAAGGATTCCACATTGGCTAAATTACATAATGAATATACAATATTAGAAACTGATCTGTTGAAAGCAATTTCACAAAACAAAATTACTAAAACTAAACTACAAAATCCACCTACAAAAGATTGGATCAACAAGGACTTACTATCATTGATAAATAAAAGAAATATTCTGTGGCACAATCTGAAGTTATCACCTGGAGACGAAGAATTAAAACAGAAGTATGTGAGACAAAAGAATACCGTATATATAACTATCCAAAAAACTAAGAATCAGTATTACTATGATGCTTTTAAAAATTGTGAAAAGAATCCTTTAAAAATGTGGCAGCTTATTAATAGTTTAGCAAATAACAAATTAAAAAATCAATCAACCTGTTTAAAATTAAAAACATCTAATGGGCAAATCTCAGATACAAAACAAATATGTGAATGCTTCAATATTTTTTTCTCAAACATAGGTGCTGAGCTTGCAAATCAAATACCAAAAGAATATCACATTATTCCGAAAACGCTATTATCTGAAAATCAACAATATAATGAACAAATTATTACTGATTTCAAACCTGCTACTATTGACGAAGTGGCAAAAATTATCACCAACCTAGACTCCAACGCAAGCACTGGTATAGATGGTATTAGTACAAAAATGATCAAATGTGTCAAAGATCTTATAACTGAAAATCTAACGAACTGCATTAACAAGTGTCTAGCTGAAGGAACATTTCCAGATTCCTTAAAAATTGCCAAAGTTAGTCCCATTTACAAAAATGGCAATAAAATGGAACCTGGGAACTATCGACCGATATCTGTATTACCAATACTATCAAAAGTTTTTGAAAAAATTCTACATAATCGACTTAGTACATATCTGGAATCAAAAATTTTTTTGTTTGAAAAGCAATACGGTTTTCGGCCCAAATCTAATACTCTTACGGCAGCTATTGACTTAGTGACATCGATAAAACTTAACATTGATAAAAAACTTATAAATCTGGGGATCTTTATCGATTTAAAAAAAGCGTTTGACACAGTGAGCCATGCAAAGCTTTTATTAAAACTAAGATCAATAGGACTAACTGGTTCTGCCTACGAAATTTTTCAGTCGTATCTTTCTAATCGGTATCAGATTACCAAAATAAATGGAATTGAAAGTGTACCTCAACTAATTACATATGGCGTCCCCCAGGGTTCTATCCTTGGGCCCTTGCTGTTTTTGATCTACATCAACGACATAAACAAAATAGGTTTAAAAGGAGATATAACCTTATATGCCGATGATACTAGTCTATTCTACAATAGCAACTCCATAGCTTACATAATAGAACAAGCACAGCATGATCTCGATCTCCTTCACAAGTGGCTGCAATCTAATTTACTCACTATCAATACCTCTAAAACTAATTATATAATATTCTCTGCTAAAAATAAAAAAATCGGCCAATTCAACCCCCTAACCATTAGCGGTAAATTAATTAACGAAATCAATAAAGAAAAATATTTAGGCTTAATTCTTGATAAACACCTCACTTGGAAACCACATTTGGAGTATATTAGAAGCAAACTTACATCACTAATAGGTGCGCTCCGTAGCATGGCCCGATGCCTCCCAAAGCGAGTACGATATACAATTTACAATTCGATGGTAAAACCTCACATAGATTATCTGATCGAAGTTTGGGGAACGGCAGCAAAAATTAATCTTGAAATTTTGCAAAGAAGTCAAAATAAGATTATTAAAACACTATTTCGATATGACTACCTAACGCCTACTACTAAAATTTACAAGGAAACTAAAATTATGAATATACCTCAAACATACAAATATAATACATGCGCTCTAATAAGAAAAATTTTAACAAAGGACATACATACACAATTAACATTTACAAAAAAGATTGATATACAAAAAAGAATAACGAGACAAGCAAATAACTTATGTTTACTGAAAAAACCTAGAACAAATTATGGCATTAATAATATAATGTATGAGGGTGCCTATTTGTACAACAAATTACCAACGGACATAAAACAGGCAAAATCATTTTATACATTCAAAAAATTATTAAAGTTACACGTATTAAAGGATTTTTCGTACATAAACATGAAAATATAAAAAAATTAACTATATCAATTATTTATGACCAACTAACTAACAGTGTGACAGAGGCTTTAGACGGCAGTCTATTGTTATCGGTTCCGTGCGAAGCGCAACAGAAACCGGATCGAGTGGTCGACATAAAATAGAATAATCGCGAAGTACCTCACATTTCACATTTTATTTTATTTCTTAAGGAAAATTTGTTTGTTTTTATCTTATTATTTTTATTTTCTCGATTGTTGCACGTGTCTGAGCTCATTGGTTTTGTATTTATTTTTGATATTAGTATTGTATTGTGTTTATTACTATTCTTAAGTCTGCATGCTGCGCTAAGCGGCACATATATTTATCTACCTACTAAGTTTAATGTGTAATCTCAGTAAGTGAATGTTATATTCTTATGAGATTAATAAAGAATTCTGAAACCGTATATATGTATGTATATCAGTCTCTGGCAGCCATATCACAAGCTTTGCTTAGTTTGGGGTCAGATGACCGTGTGCGCAAAAATGTCCCGAAATATTTATTTATTTATTGTATCAATTATATACTTCACAATGCCACATTTACTCAAATTTCGGCGTTATGTCTCTTGCATAGTGTTCAACGTCGCTTGTCCGCTATGTCATCGTAGCTCTGGCATCGCGCGGCGTTGTAGTCGGATCGCGGTTACCTTGTAACTTTTTGGCACGATTTTGACTCTATATGTATCTCGATGTTTCCAGCTTTCATTATCCTACTGGCCTCTCCTCTCTTGCTAGGCAGGGCACATATCACGCAGAACAGATGGCCGATGGGGCCGAAAGGTTCTGGAATGGAGACCACGGACCGGTAAGCGCAGCGTAGGACGTCCACCCACAAGATGGACAGACGACCTAAAAGAGACCGCAGGGAAACGCTGGATGCAGGCCGCTTCCAACCGGCCCTTTTGGAGATCGATGGGGGTGGCCTATGTCCAGCAGTGGACGTCCTATGGCTGAAATGATGATAATGATATTTCCTGTAAATGAGGGTCAAAATAGTGTCGCCTAAAGGCGTCGTTGGTGGACTAAACACAAAATATTTTTTGCGCCTACAGGCGACGTTGGCGGACAAAGGGTCGATGAGACTTGGTCAGCCTTATTATTGTTGACAATGTCACGCAGGTTGACGATCAATATTAGTATAAATATGTAATGTAAGATAAATAATCTTTAAAAAGCACATACAAATATTCATAATCAAAATCTACATAACTCTTATCAGGTTTAGTTTTGCCACATCATGTCAGTTATATAACTCTAGTTAGGCAGGTGATGTAGATTTTATATGTAAGATTCTATAAGCGAGACCTTATCTCACTAGTAGCTGTTCGTACAATCTAACTCGAGAGTGAGAGTTCTTATCTTATGATTATTAGACCATAAAAATTTACAAGTTACAAGTAAAATTTGCAAGTTGAAGTGGCAATGAGCAGGCCACATCGTTCGAAGAACCGATAACCGATGGGGAGGAAAGGTTCTTGAGTGGAGACCACAAACCGGAAGACGCAGCGTAGGTAGGTAGCGTAGGCGTAGGTAGGCCTCCCACTAGATGGACCGACGACATTGTGAAAGTCGCTGGCATCCAGTGGAAGCAAAAGGCAGGCTGTCGTTCAGTGTGGAGGTTAAAGGGGGAGGCCTATGTTCAGCAGTGGACGTCTTCTGGCTGATGATGATGATGATTAGACCATAAAATCATACTACCGTGAAGACCCTCATTATGGTCTAACTTCAGGACTTTGAATTACTCATTAATGTCAGAGTCGTATCGAAACCCTTAAGAGCCGTATCACACATCACACATCATCAGCCAGTAAATGTCCACTGTTGAACAAAGGCCTTCTTCTTAAAGAGGGGTGTTGCCATAATCCCCACGCTTGGCAGGCGGTTTGGGGATCGCAGTACGTTCTCCGTGTACGGTTATGACGCTGCTGCCCATCCTCCGGTGGTTCTGGTCGCAGTTTTAGGACATACCCGGGGGCTCGCTGTGGCCGGTGAGCGCGGCCTTAACATAAGACAAACTAGGTGCATTGTCCCCATAATGTCCCAAACTAATCTATTCTCTGTCAGAACATAAAAAAAACGAAAAACGAAAAGAGGTTATTGTATGAACAACTTTTACTATAGGACCGGACCAACACTGAAGTTACAAAAATATATTGATTCATAGAAAAATTTCATTCACACGCAATGAAATGTACAGAATGGCTGATATATTTTCGACGGTTTCAGGGTTGGATAGTAAAAGTTGTTCATAATGATAAGTACAATGACCTTTCGGCTTAGTACTCCCCAAACGCAAAGAGGCTCCATATTTAAATATTAGTCGAAAATACACCTGAAGGTTTCTTCGGGGTTCACAAATCCGAACTTTGCATAACAAGCTGCTGGGTTATTGCATTCGCTTTGTTGACCTCTTGCATTATACCACACTCAACGTAACATACACCACACCTGCAATATGTGGAATGAGCTCATCTCACAAGTGACAAGGGACAATCTTATTAAGTGAATGTTGTATTATTATGAGATTAATAAATAATTCTTAAAACTGAGCTCCTGTTGCATTTCCTACTATTAACATATGGTTCTTTATGGAGTCTTTAAGGGTCGGCAACATACCTGTGATGCCCCTGGTGTTACAGGTATCCATAGGCGACGGTGATCGCTTACCATCGGGCGGCGCGATAGCTTGTTTGTCACCTGGCAAAATATATAAAAAAACTTGATTGATTGACTTCAAGTCGAAAAGCCCTCAAATCCGTAATTCCCACGAGAAATGGCAATTCGCGGATGTAGGGCCCCTCCCACAGCCTGATTGTAGATATGATCACATCACGATCGCCTGTGATTAGATTAGATATCTAGGTACAGTATATAACATACAGTCAAATGATACTGTTGATAGTCGCGCTCCTCTGCGGTATTTACCTGTGATATTTTTTAATTTAAGTACATTTGTTTTCTTAATTTTCAAAGTAAGTACCGTTTATTTAAATTTATTTTAATAATTAATCCCTCTGAAGTTCCTAAATAAAAAAAATAGAGGAAGGCAATTTTTGAGCCGGTGCGTACTTTATAAAAATTCAGCTATCATCATCATCATCAGCCTGGTAGTTGCCCACTGCTAGACAAAAGCATCTGCCAATGTAAGCCACCAAATTCTTTTTAGCTCTAGCACAATTTCAAAAATATAAAGATATATTTTTGTGAGAACCTGTAATTGGCATGATTCCTAATATTTAATTTATTACAAATAACCGGCTTAGCGATGAATATAAGTAAATGCATTACACATACTGAAAAAATAATTTGAATTGGCTGATAAATCTCTGAGATATGAGTATTTAAAGTTTTAGGTGGGGATGGAGAGGGGGTGTTCTATCCCTTTCTCGCAAAGCGTGTGTTAGTATAGCATTTGTATGGCGCTCCTGAGCCGTGACGCCACGGCTCAGTATAGTGCGCTCTCTGTCTAGCATGAAATTAAATTAAATTAAAATGCTTATATCTTATTTATTTTTGAACTAATTTTAATTTTGTTTTTGTTGGTGTGCTCTATTTATGATCAGCTTTTTTATGAGGTAATAAAAAAAATATTAGTCATCATGCCTATTGGCCTTCTAGGTTTTCTATTGATCATTTAAATATCCATCCAAAAAAGAGGACTGTTATAAGTTTAACGTGAAAATTTGTGTGTCTGTCTGTGGCATCTTATTTTCTTGAATCATAGCTAAGATATGTAGCTAAAATATGTTCAGGTGTTTGAAGATAATCATCTCTTTTACCTGGGGTTTAAAAAAAAAACTTGTTAGTGTAAAAACCATTCGGTTTTCCATTAAATATATATATCATAGTAATTACGTAAATTCTTGAATCACAATGAATGAATCCGTTTCGTTTGAAAACAAAATAGTCAAATTAACAGAAAGTACTTATACTAATTTATGATTCCAAGGTTCAAATTATTCGTCACAGTTTCGCATTTCAAAGACTAGCACGGAACCATGGAACTTCTGACGGAAGAATATTAACACCACGGTACCTTAAAATATATCCACCGATAAATAGTAAAAATAAAAATCCGAAAGTGTGTTTGTTTGTTCCTCTTTAAAGGAATGGCGACGGACTCAGCTATACCTAGCTATCGCCTTCTACCTCCGGTATAAATCCTCTCCATCCTAAGGTTGCCAAGAAGAGATCGCTCTTAGCGATAAGGCTGCTGATTGTTGCACTAGTTTTTAAGCTGTTTTATTGTGTGTGTGTGTGTGTAAGGTTCTGGAGTGGAGACCACGAACCGGAAGACGCAGCGTAGGGAGGCCTCCCACTAGATGGACCGACGACATTGTGAGAGTGGCGGGTATCCAGTGGATGCAAAAGGCGGGCTGTCGTTCAGTGTGGAGGTTAAAGGGGGAGGCCTATGTTCAGCAGTGGACGTCTTCCGGGTGATGATGATGATGATGATCGTGTGTATGAAATTTGTGGTGTGAACAATAAAGAGGTTATCTATACATTTTCTTTGAATTTGTATGAGGATACGTTCTGATAGAGGTACGGCAACACGTCGCGGCGACGTGTTGCTGGCCACGGACTCATAACTTTATTCTGATTCTGAAATACCTCGCCTAATACAGCATTAACCACAGCTTACGCAGTATTCACTGCGGCAGCTACAGCTTACGCAATAGTTAATATATAATATGTCTAACTCCATAAAAATCTATCATAAGTATGGCCCGCCGGCCTTGAAAACGTACAAGAGATCTTAGTTTTTAATTGGCTGCTAGTTTAGTCAGAGCCAGTATTGTTTGATTAGTTTTTACAAATACTTGAGCCATGTGTTTTTTGCGGATTTTTTGGCCGTTTAGGAGTTTTTTTCGACCTAGAAAGGTAAATTGTAGTACTGTTTGTGTCTAAATTGAATTATCATTGTGTTGATAAATAGGTCGTTATCCTGGTTACCCGGTTAGGTCATAAATGCAGGTTTTATTTATAGAACTCTTCACATACGTAGTGTTACTGAGTTGTAGTGGTTTATTAGATTTGGATAACATACCATACGTTGGAATTGAAAACTAGTGTCCCTGTGGCTATGAAAGAAACCGTATAAAATACAATTTCGGGGTAATCGATAGACGAAGGAGTGTGGTGTGTGTGTCAGGTGTGTTCGGATACCTTATGGAAGCATTGTCAAAATTGGCGTTGTTTAGCGTTTGGTTTGAGAATTTCTGCCACTTTTGTTCCCTATCCAAAACGAACTATAAATTCACCGTGGTGTAAATGTCACAGCAACAGCACTTGACAGCACGCACTTGGGATATTTTATTTGTCATTCTAATAATTATACAGAAAAAAAACAATAAAAATAATAATTGTATTGTGTTGGTTTCAATGATTAAATTGTAGTAATTCCGCTTCAAATTGAATTAGAACTGCTGATTCCGCCTCTTTCTGTACTCACTGCGGCTTTCCTGTTGCGGCTATTTTTGCTGTTGGCTAAAGGCATGAAAATAAAACAAGAAAGAACGTAGATTTGTTATAAAACAAGAAACTGTAGAAAAGTTACAGTTGCGCGCAATAAAACGCCAAAACACTGCGAAAATCAAACGTCAACAAACGATTACACCGACCCATGTCGCGAGGTGGTTCAAGAGTGGCAGTTTACGATGGAATTTGTAACTGTTTTCGAGCTATCCGAACGGTGAGCGAGAAGAGTTGAAAATACAACTTTTGCTCACACATTCCCAAAACGAAACGCTACATGTGATCGTTATTGGCGTTTGCAACAGTTATTTTAGCCAAAAAGGGGCGTGCGTTCTACAAACGCACACTTCAATATGAGCGGAACAACTGCACACAATATGCAAAATGTATAAAAATGGACGACCATGGAGTTGAGTTATAATATTATTTATTTATGTTATATTCGCTTCCATTTATTTATTTATTCTGAGCTGACGAAGATGAAAGCGCCCTAATCACAACTATATAAACATTATCATTGTCAATAGAATCGTTTCTATTTGCATTCGTTTTCAAAGTAGGTACCTACGTTTATTTATTGTTGGTGATTCATCATCATCATCCAGAATACGTCCACTGCTGAACATAGGCCTCCCCCTTTAACCTCCACACTGAACGACAGCCTGCCATCGGCATCCACTCTGCCCGCTCTCGCAATGTCGTCGGTCCATCTAGTGGGAGGCCTATATACCTACTCTGCGTCTTGGTGATTATAATAGAATAGAATAGAATATTTATTTATTGCCAGAAGTAATATACCATAACCTTAATTATACTAAGAAATAGCAAACACTAGATATTTATTGTCTAGATAGAATTGTCGGCGAGCCTCAAACTAAGCACGAGGCCTGTATCTTGAGGCTCGAGTGCAGTTATACAAAACAAGTTGTTGACAAACTGTTAGAGAATATAATTATAAACATACAATAATTATGAGGGATAAGTACTTAATTAAAAAGGTAAAAAGATAACTACTTAAAGTTAAGTTTAAGGTACTCATTAAATTTACAAAAATATAAGGTAAAAATTTATGTACGTGGGGGCTATATTATGTAGGTGTGGGTGAAAGAGGGAGAGTGTTATTATGTGAGTAAGGTGGTTGGTATGAGGGTGAGTGTATGTGAGTGAGGTAGTTGATAATGGTTGTATTGTCCCCAGATGGCGCCGGTGGTGGAGCCAGTGACGGAGCCCGTGTGGCTGGGCGAGGGCCCGCACTGGCACGCCGACGAACAAGTGCTCTACTTCGTCAGCATATTCGACAAGAGCGTGCACCGGTACGATCCCAGCACTGGGAAACACACGCACTCCAAGCTGTGTAAGTATATACCTACACTAGTGCTACTTTAGTACTTTATCATCACCATTTAAGCCATAGGACGTCCACTGCTGGACATAGGCCTTCCTCATCGTTCTCCAAAAGGGATGGTTGGAAGCGGCCTGCATCCAGCGTTTCCCTGCGGTCTCTTTTAGGTCGTCTGTACATCTTGTGGGTGGACGTCCTACGCTGCGCTTACCGGTCTCCATTCGAGAACCTTTCGGCATCATCGGCCATCTGTTTTGCGTAATATGTGCCCTGTCCACTGCCACTTCAACTTGCTAATCCGGTGGGCTATGTCGGTAACTGACTGACAGAGAAACTCCGAGCATAGCCCTCTCCATAGCTCATTGTGCGAGTGTCTGAACCAAATATACTTCGATAGGCTGCTTGAGTGAATCGACTAACTTTGTTTAATCCTCGACGCAAACAGAGGGGTATTTAACGTATGTAACAAACCACCAACTTTCAAACAAAAAAAAAAATACATCAAAATCGGTTCAGCCGTTTGGGAGCTACGATGCCACAGATACACACGTTAAACTTATAACAACCCTCTTTATGCGTCGGAGGTTAAAAATGCAGCTTATTTCAAAACTGACAGCGAATTTAGTTATAACAAAAGTGTATCTTATTTCAGACGGCATGCCCACATTTATAATCCCAGTAGAAGGCAAGCGCGGGCGCTTCGTCGTGGGACTCGGCAGGAAAGTGCTGGAGATCGAGTGGGACGGTGCGCATGACAGCGCGCGCGTGCTTCGGACGGTCGCGGAGGTGGACCACGAGAACCCCAAAAACAGGTTCAACGATGCTAAGGCGGACCCGAGGGGAAGACTTTACGCAGGTAAGCAATATTATTGTAAAAACTGCTTCTGACGAATCTAGTGTACTTATTTCCGCTTCAACGTCGTATCAAGTACAATATGGAATTACGGATAAACAATTTTACTTTTCAGAACATTGTTAATGATGATAATTAAACCTTAACCACAGCATACATATTAGTACAGGTGCAGAAGGTTCACTCCGCAAAATCATTTAAATAAGTAGCGACTCTTGCTACTACACAATAAAGTGCAGTTCTGGGGTTCTAGACAAGACCATTTTATGTTAGCGTTAACGCCTGCGGAAAGGTGAAATTGTATGAAAATGACATTGACAATGACATTAGCTTGAGAGAAATTATCTCAAGCTAATGTCATTTTCATATAATTTCATCTTTCCGCAGGCGTGAACGCTAACAGAAAGTGGCTCTTGTCTAAACCCCCAGGACGCGCGAGCGCTAACTACCTAGTACCTACAGCTATATTAACCTAGAAGTTGCCTCTCTGTCTATCGCGTAACTCTTGTCGCGTTATCTCTGTCTATCTACAGCGGGCGCGGAAGGTCCGACAAGTCGGCACAAATAAAAAATAAAATTATACTTTAAACTATTTTGTAATGATTATGAATTTAATATAATCTGAAACAAACTAGTAATTAATGTGAAATGACAATAATTATAGGTGATTAAATAAATATAAATCAGAAAAAAAATAAAGTTTGTGATATAGATGGAACTCTGTCGACTTGTAGGTGAAAACTATTTGTTGTTTGTTTTCTAATGAGTAGGTATGTGTGTGACATTCAATTGAATTTATTAGTATCTTTTTGGCATTTTAATCACACTAATACGAGTGTGATCAAAGAAATTGAACCTCCCTTTTTGTATAATAAACTTCGAACAAATACAGCAATGAGAATATAAATACTACATATACATTTTAATGTCATTCGGTTAACAGAAATATCGACGAGATAAAAGAAACACATTTGTTTAAATGTTATCGCCGTGGCATAATAACGTTTTATCCCATATCTAGTATTGATTGCGAGTAGATTTGCTATCGTCCATGAGTACACAAATGAATTTAGATAAATTATACTCATTATTGATAATAAATACTTATAATAATGATTATATAACTCGATTTACTACAAACAACATACGTATGATTTCCTCCACGTCACGCACAGACCTATAAGTCTGTGACGTCACGGTTATCATATAAATAACTAACAACTAACGTGTTTCACCTACTATCCTACAGCATCCTACCTCCATACCAAGTTTTATCCAAATCCGTTCAGCCGTTACAGAGTTAACTGCGGATAAACACACAACTTGAACAAACACTACTTGCTAGCTTTTTTTACTTTTTTGGTGTGAACAATAAAGAGTTAATCAATCAATCAACTTTCTCATCTATACCTACAGGGTTATGCAGAAAGAGTGTAACTAAGCCGAAAGAAGGTCATTGCACTCAGTACTATGAACAACTTTTACTATGGGGAAGAACCTGAAATCGCGAATGAATAAACATTAAGCCATGCGCATGTCTTAGCACGCGGCGCCTTAGTACTTGGCATACAGACACTACCGGGCATCGAAAATAAAAAATCGTTATCCTGAAAATCCTGGTAAGAATAATGGAACAAACTATTTAAATGATTGCATTGTCATCAATCCTTGATAAGTGGGCAAAGTTTCAAATTAATCCAACGTTTAGATGGGGGTGAAAATCACGTTTAAAGATTCCGTTACATACAAATATACATACATTACATACATACCAAACTAATAAAAGCGTGTTAAAAATCCAGTCACTCACACTCAACAAAATGTATAGAACAACAGATATTTTTTCCGCGATTTCAGGGTGGTTCCCATAGTAAAAGTTGTTCATAATTATGAATACAATGACCTCCTTAAGGCTCAGTACAGTCGATATGCGTAACCCTGTATATATATAAAAAGAAATACTACTCTCTCATTCACTGACTCATCACGAAATCTCAAAAACTACTTGACCTACGAAACTAAAATTTGGTAAGTAGATTCCTTATCGAGTGCAGAGGTCCGCTAAGAAAGGATTTGGCGAAAGGGCCGAACTAAGGGGGGCAAAAAAGGGTTGAAAGTTTATATGAAATCTACGTGAAGTCGCGGGCAACACCTAGTTCATTATGTTAGTGTGAATGCATTCGCTGGTCGCTGTGTCCAAAATGTTCTACGACAATCCTTAAATGATCCGCTTTATGGTTGATATTCCGAAAACCCGTACGGAGCGCTTTGATTCCACATTTATTGTGCGAACTGCTAGTCTGTGGAATGCGCTGCCTGAATGGGTGTTCCCCGATAGTTACAATCTGGGTGTCTTCAAATCACGAGTGAATCGGTTTCTTGTAGGCAAGCGTGCTCCAACGTAGACCGCATCATCGCTTAACATCAGGCGAGATGGTGGTCAAACGCAAGCCTATTATTATTATTTTTTTAACCGCTCTCTACCCTGAACGGTTCCCGACATAATTGTTGACATACCAGTGCCAAACAGGGAATTAATACTTATTTTCTCATTTTTATGTAGTATCGTCGTCTAATTTAAATTCGCGGACAGTCAGGAATTTTTAGTCCTGTTTGACCCCCCGTGGGGTTAGATGAGGGAACAAACTCGTCATTTCAGGACCTTACAGATCATTGGATAGCCCGTTGGTCCAGTTGGTAGTGAACCTTTTGAGCTTGGGGGCGTGGGTTCGATTCCCATCTAGGACAAACATTTATGTTTGTTCTATATCTGATTGTTCATCATCATCATTTCAGCCGTAGGACGTCCACTGCTGGACATAGGCCTCCCCCATCGATCTCCAAAAGGGCCGGTTGGAAGCGGCCTACATCCAGCGTTTCCCTGCGGTCTCTTTTAGGTCGTCTGTCCATCTTGTGAGTGGACGTCCTACGCTGCGCTTACCAGTCCGTGGTCTCCATTCCAGAACCTTTCGGCTTCTGGTTGTTAATATCTATAAAATATAAAATTATGTATGTATATCAGTCTCTGGCAGCCATATCACAAGCTTTGCTTAGTTTGGGGTCAGATGACCGTGTGTGCAAAAATGTCCCAATTTTTTATTTATTTTTTCTACAATAGCGTTTAACCTTTTTTTTACTGCTTCTATTGATGCTAATCGCTGCGCCTGCCCATAACATTTGCAACGGCTTCAAATACAACAAACGGATTCTTTTAAAAGTTTTCATTATTTAAATAAACTCCCCAGGTACGATGGGCCACGAATACGAGCCAGGCAAGTTCGACTTGAAGAAAGGCTCCCTGTACCGGATCGACGCGGACGGCTCCACCCACAAGCTGGCCTCAGACATCGACATCTCCAACGGGCTGTGCTGGGACACGGCGGAGGGCGCCTTCTACTACGCGGACTCCTTCGAGTACACCGTCAGGAGATACGACTACGATATTAAAACTGGCGACATCTGTAAGTGTCGTATAAAAATACTTTTCACGGTTCCGTACCCAAAGGGTAACAACGGGACCCTATTACTAAGCTTACGATGTCTGCTGTCTGTCCGTCTGGCCTACATATTAACGGCTATATCTTTCGAACCGTAATAGATAATATGAGCCAGTTTAAAAAGACAAAAACTAAAAACGAGGGGTCCCCATACAACAAACGTATTTTTTTTAACGTATTTTTGTATTAACTGTAATGTAAAAACGGTAATACATACAAGCGTCAAACGTGGCACGATTGTAGTACACACTCTAAAGTATAACAACAAATAATGAATAATGACCAAGTGCGAGTCATTGACAAATTTCAGTTCATTAATTAATTCCAAGTTATAATTGTGTTATACTCGAGCGCCTGTAGCAAACTGCGTAGCAATTACTTCGACAAATTAGGAAGGCGTTATAATGACTGGTAATTCGGTTACTTGGACAACCTTATTGTATTTTGTGGTGGTACGGAACCCTCAGTGCGCGAGTCCGACTCGCATCGACGAGTAGTAGCATCGTATCTGGTACGACGTGGTAGCCCTTCACCTCGTTTAGGGTATCACAATTAGTATGTCTCCCGTTGTTGTATGTTTGAGGGTAGTTATTTAATTGTGTTGCCTGCAGCGAACCCGCGCACAGTGTTCGCGTACGCAGACCACGGTCTCCCCGGCATCGTGGACGGCATGACCATCGACACCGAGGGCAACCTCTGGATCGCCAACTTCGACGGCAACCAGGTGAGAACACATCATCATCAACCGCAGCCTTCCTTATCCCACTGCTGGGGCTTTACGGCCAACTCCATACGTTGTCGAAAACAGCGCACTTCAGATAATCACGTGAACCTTACGCGCCCAGATACGGTTTACGGTCGCGCAACTTTTTTCATAACCTAAACTGAATTGCTTAAAACAGCTAGCCGTGAGGCCCCTGGGTACTTTCTTAAGCCACGGTTAAGGCTTAGTGTTTGTTAATTTTTCTTTGTGCTATGATTAAGTTTTTAAGGTGTTTGTTTTTCATAAATAAATAACAGATCCCTTTCGGCTTGGTACACAACTTCCGCGTAACCCATATACATATATATTATGGTGTACATATTGGGAAACGTCTTGCGTAAAAAGCTCTGAAATACTTCTGCTTCCCACAACAGTTCTGTTGTATCTGTATGTAGTTCCGTGTAAATAGTTTTGACATAAGTTTATATTATTATGTAACCTCATTTCTTACTTAATCTGTGGCGGAGGTTAGGGCCGCATTTTGAGTTGATGGAAATAGACATGCTACTTAGCACTAATATGATGATATAATAAAAGGACGTTTTATTTAAAACATATGTAATATGTTCTATATATTCGTCATCAAATTAATAAAATGTTTATTGCCTAGATATTGAGAGTGGACCCTCGCGCCGGCAAGCTCCTCCAGAAAGTGCCCATCCCGGCGCTGCAGACCACGTCGGCCACCTTCGGCGGGGCGTTCCTCGACGAGTTATACGTGACGTCAGCTGCTATGAACCGAGGGGAGGAACAGAAGCCCCCCTGTGGCGCCACCTTCCGCGTCACGGGGCTCGGAGTCAGGGGCCATCACAATGTTAGCGTTAAATTGGATTAATAAAGTAATTGTTGCTCTAGTTTTGTGTTAATATTTATCTTTTATTATTCATTTAAAAAAATCCGAAAGTCGTCAATATGAAGTTATATCTTATTAAAAAAAATTATGCGATTACCAACTTACATTTTGTAGTTGGTATGTATCGAAGAACCTTATTGTCCACTACAAAGCTAAGTTTGTCTTTCAATATTTTAATTAAAATAAATTGTTTGGACTCCCTCTTTGTGGATTCCGTACAACAGAACCCTCAGAGCGCGAATCCTACTCGTCCGATAAAAAAAATGGATATCTCGCTAAGTTCATTGGGAGCTATCTCTTTAGGATTCAGGGAGAGCATCTATGTAATTCCATTGAATTGATTAGGCAAGTCATTACTTGCCTAATTATTAATTCTCAATCATAACAATATTGACACACAAGAAACCAAACAACCTGTAGTAAATAATGTTTGTACTGTAGCTTATTTCTTGCAAGATAAATAACTTTTACTTATAAACATAGGGGTAACCTCTAACCATCGAACTACAAAACATATAGTCACAAAAGTGCAAAAATAAATCCGAACAAAAACTCGGTGCCGCTACGCATTGCCGACTTTTTGGTTATTAAATTTGTAAGGCAACCGCGTTCCGACTACAACGCCGCGCGATGACAAAGCGGACGAGCGACATAGCTTGTATATTGGAGTAAATGTTGCATTGCGAACTATATAATTGATGTCTAGCTATGTACAACGATGCTCGGACGATTTTTGAATGTTTTCACTTAGAGATTGTGACTATAGGTATTATATCTCGATGCTCAAATAACAAAATTGACACAAATAAACCAGACAACCTGCAGTAAACAATATTTTTAATTTGACCATAATATACGAATCATAATATAGGAGGCACTATATGAAGAGTTCAAAGCTTAAAGTGAACGTTGGGGTTTCCTTTGACCCCTAGACCGGTAACCATATAGGTGGCACCACCAGGCGGTGGTTGTGTTATATCACCCATAATGATACTCGCAGTGGTAACAAACAGTACATCGTAGTTGGGACCACCGAACGTCACCGATGTCACTTGTTTAGCTGGAATGGGTATTTTATCCAGCAATTTCTTGGTTCGTGGATCGACTTTCAAGACGCAAGATCCGCCAAATACAGCGACCCAGAGATTTCCGTCAGTGTCGACGGTCATGCCATCTGGCATACCTTCGATGCCGTTTTCGCGCAGCTCGAATATGTAGGTCAAATTTGCTGAAACAACAATAAAAATGGTAAAACGTGCCCTGTAACTTCAGATTGTTGTGATATGTCAGTATTTATTATACTGGCAAGTGTGTTTATTAAGTAAATTAAGTAGGTACAATCTAAGTAATCTAACCCACTACAAAAACAGAATGTAAATTTGGCCCTCTAGTCGACGTATATTTTTTGCGACGCGTCATTGGTGCTGTGATTGAACGAATTGAGCGATCGTTGCATGTTATAAAAAATCGGGACAAAATTATAGGTAATTAATGCGGTTCCCCGATAGTTACAATTTCAGTGTCTTCAAATCACGAGTGAATCGGTTTCTTCTAGGCAAGCGTGCTCCAACGTAGACCGCATCCGAGTTGGCGGTCAAGCGCAAGCCTATTTTTTTTTTTATGGTTATCGGAACGCGCGCGGGACAATATCATCAAGTCGGTGGCAACCCTGGGGCCTTACGCGGCCGGACAATAGGCGTAAGACCCCTATGTTCGGAACACCTAAGCAAAACATAAACCCAACGCATTGCGTTCAAAATTAAATGACTAAGTACATAGGCAAATAATTAAATATACTACATAGACATAAAAATATGAATGCTGCAAAAAGACAACCGTCACTCACATATGTGGCCCGTCTCCACATCATAGTCGTATCTCCGGACCTTGTACTCCAGCGAGTCTATGTAATAGAATGCCTTCTCCTTCAAATCCCAGGCGAGTCCGTTGGTGAGACTTATCTTGTCCGTCACAGCTTGTACAGACATGTCTCCGCCGGGCGTTGACGTCACGCGGTACAGAGACCCCTTGTACATGGAGTCTGGACTCACCGGGCTTTCCATGGTTCCTATAAGGAAAATTAATCATAATTAAAATAAAAACACAGTTTACCCATTTAGGAATACCAGTGCTCTTTTCAAACCTAGGTATAGCTAACACAAAAACTATCAAATTATATCTTCATAACGTACCTACTCAATACAAAAACAAGTAAGTATGAATTGTTTTCTTTAAACCTCTGGTAAAAGCTGATAACCATCAAACGACTGAACAGATTTTTAAGAAAACTCTCGATCAATTCACCTTTTTAATCAAAACTCAAAATTTCAATCGTATTTGTGATGTCTCTGGTGTTACAAATATCCATAGGCGACGGTGATTGTTTACCATCAGGCGGCCCGTCTGCTTGTTTACCACCTATGGCATTAAAAAAACGGTTCAGCTACGATGCTACAGACAGACACACACATTACATACACAATTGAACAGATCACCGAAACTACTTCAAAATTGCCGTTTATCGCCGAAGTGCTTTCGTTTCGAGAAATCCTTCACTGACCTGCAAACAGCCTGCCTCTCGGGTCAGCCTTCCCATCGTTCGTTTTGTTCTTAGACCGATGTTGGTCTACTTCCCCCAATTCCCGCACCACCTCGACCGCACTACCATCCCCACCGTCCCATCGAATGATGAGGAACCTCCTGCCAGAGCCCACCACGAACTGGTCGGTCGTACCTTCTACTGGGATTATGAAGGTGGCGCCAAACTCTGGGAACAAAAGAAGACATCTATTATATACATAGATTGTTTTATTGTCTAGGTCTAGGAGGTCAACTTCTAAAAGTTCTAATTAGTAGTAGGTACATTAGAAAATGTATACATATCTTTTTTTAAATCATTTATTTGGCAAAAGAGTTACAAAAACAATTCAATTGGAATAAACATACTCGGATTTACGATTTGCCTCAAACAAATAATGGGCTTCGGATCCCTAAACTAAGCTGCAGCTTGTGCTTCAGGGATCCGATCTACATAGAACATTGATTATGTACATAATCAAAGACAGTTTTTTTTTTCATTATAGGCTTACGCTTGGCCGCCAAGCGATCTACGATGGAGCACGCTTACTTAGAAGAAACTGATTCATACGAATATATGAATGTTACAACGTAAAAAGATTGTTTGCAGGCATTTCGGGACTATTTAGAAGCCAAATTAAACAGTGATCCACTTACGAGTCGAGAGGTTGTTAGCTAATTAACATGGGGCACGATTTTTGAATCGCTCGTACTTCACGAAAATATCATGCGAAATTCGAACGAAATCCCAAACTAAAGTTGCATTTTTGAAATAATTATATCACTCGCTAACGCAAAGAGTTGTTTGTACCATTTGAATTTGCTTTCTATATATAGAAAATCTTTTATTTCGCATGATTTTATCGTGCGAAATCAAACGAGCAATTAAAAAATCGAGCCCCTGCATGTGTAGATCGGCGCGATGACCATCACTCAAATGCGTTAAAAAGTACCTAAGTATACCTAATTAGTTAAAGAATATAATTGCTGAAACTTTTGATAATATACAACGTAAAAAAATTAAGAAGTTTTTTCCGCTCACCAAATTTGGTCTTGGTGTGTTTCCCAGCATCAGGCACATAGGGGAGAGAGGGGTCAAACCTAACAAATTTTAGTTCAGAGCTCATATCTTTGAAACGAAAGATCGTATAAAAATGGTTTTTAGACCATGTTAAAGGAAAAATATTTAGCTACAATCCATGATATAAAAAAACTGTATAATACAAATAATTAACTAACAGGTGCCAGTTTAAAGAAAAAAGTCCGGTGTTAATTTTAGCCCCGACTTCGGGGCTAGTTTTAACATGGCTGGGGCAGGTATAAACAGGAGGGTCTGGAATACTGGATCTTCAACAAAAGGTCTTGTCTTGATGAAATGGTCTAGAAATATCAAAAACTCCTTTTCGGTCATCCAGCCTGATTTGTTTCCGGCGCCTATCGCTTCAGTTGGTCCATTCTTGATAAATATGTCGCTGTATCTCATTCTAGGAAAAATAAACATGCAAGGAATAGAGTTTTCGATGGCATTTGCAGCCCCTACCAGAGTAACCAACGTCCCTCTTTCTGCTGCGGTTACCACTCCAATTTGTCTTGTACCTCGTTCAGCTACAACTTTGTCGATAGTGGAACGCTAGTCCAATTGAAGGAGGTGGCTCAGCTTAAGCTCGTTGTTTCGGCGCTACGGACGGATGGCGTGGGTTTCTTTTCTAAAATGAAGTGAACCAACCTGGCCCGGCACTTTTGTTTTTTTTTTTCCCAACTCTCTGGCATGTTTTGTATTTCATGATAAACAGCTGCTTCATACGCCAATTTCCTTACCTCAGTGGGAAGGAGACCGAATTATATCCTTGCACATTGAAGAATGTAATATGTTAACTTCTCCCTCTGGTGTAAAAACGAGTCGTGTCTTCTTGTATCCAACTTTTCTGTAACTCTGTATTTAATATATATCGGTATTCCAAAACTTCCGTTGCAGCCAATTCATAGATCTCTTTAGAAGCAGTTCTTTTATACGTCCTAATACAGCAAAATAAATAGAAGTTTTAAGATAGTAAGGTATATGATGCTCGTACGGTTAAAAAAAAACATCATGGGGAATCATACAACGTGGACATTGTTTTTGGCCGGTAAAACGCTAAAATAAAATAACGCAATAAAACGAAGCACATTGATCGGGTTTGTACTTCACTTTTGCGATCACACTTTGTATGAAACTAACTGCTAATGCATTATTGTTCTAAGGCTAAAACCAAGTAGCCTGGCTGCCATCGCTGTGGGGCATGTATTAACAAGTTAATTGTTACCCCTGTCAATTTGTTACTTTTAGCCCCATGCCCCCATTTATCACATTTGTATTTTTATTCAATTAGGTATAAGTTTTACGATAAAAGAAACAAGTGAATATAGCTGCCAATTTTACAAAGAATCGAATAATAATCATCAACATTATTTAAAAGGCATAATTAAACGACAAATCAAAAAATTGCGTTCGTAAAAAAGTTCGTTTACCTACCCAAATTAACCGCAGTGACGTGACCTCTCGATGCGGCGTCTGAGCGAGAATTAACCGGTTTGTTTGCGTTCGGCACCATTCATAGAGTTGGAATACTGTTGATATACAGCCATAATGTTTATACTTAAGCGACAAATCGCTTGTTAATTCTTACCCCTGTTAATTGTAGCCCCTATCTCCCCTACTTGTGGATGGTGTTACCCACGAGGTCTACGAAGTATAACGCCTGCTGACTGTGATACCAGTGCGGGCCTTCGCCCAGGGTCAGGGGCTCCGAGATCACGCGCACGTTGTACGACATCTAGGTATGTGGTAAACAAACTGCCTGAAAAAAACTTGAATCATAAAAATTTAGACGCAGCAGATTTCAATCTTCAACTAAATCTAAGTGCTAATTTGTATTTAAACGAGCTAATATAATTTCAAATAAAAGGTCAAAAATACTGAATATGACTAACTGAAACATTAAGCGGGCGAAAGACTGTGGGCGAATATAAATATTGAAAATGGCTCACAAAGTCGCCAAGTTATTTTATTACCCATTTGTAAATTGACTTAGCATGATGGTCGATCAACAAAACTAGCTTATATGCCTCGTTAAAACAATCCAAACGAGTCTCTTTTATTGATGGTCTGATGATGGAGGCGAAAGGTGGATATAGTGAAACTCTTGGTATGGGACTCGTTAAAACAAACCAAATGAGACCAAACTCGAGGGGCCACATTAGCCATTGAAGAGTTCTAAGAAACTTTCCACCTCCTGGCTCCATCACCTCAATGGGACTAAATATTTGTGCTGTCCGAATTACATAACTTGCAAAGTTTTTTAAATCGAGAAGACAAAATTAAAAGTAAATATTTGACTTCCAAGATTTATTTACATTGTTGAAGAAATAAATAAAAACGAAAATCAGGATTTGACAAAGATTTAATAATCAAACATACAATAGCCATAATTGTAGATTGGCACTTAGTTACCTACCTTAGTTAAGTAGGTATGGGTATATATACAGCATATAGGTATAGTACTTCCACTACTTACCAAAACCAACCAAAATAACTGAGTAGATACTTATGAACGTTTAAATGATGCTCACTCGTAATATTCAATGACCAAGTGGCATATAATCACCTATTTATTGAGTAGGTATTGTATACCTCGGGTTATCTGCACACCCTATTAATCAGTATTAAGAATGTTATCATTTACAGTCGCCGCAGAGGAGTGACTTCTAGCCGGCTTATAGTCTTCGGCAGGCTGTGGTAATCAACGGGAGTCTGCGAACGACGACCCTCTTATTTAGATCTATAGTTTTAAATATTACCATGCATCAGGCTATTAATAACCAGCTAGCATAATAAGTCTATTTGGTTCTGCCTTTTTCGTGGATTCACTCGCTGACACCCGCAAACTTTTGCGCCGTTCGGAACTCCGCGAAACTTTGGTCAACTTCCAGCAGTTAGGGCGCCGTGTGTGATGAGTTAAACTAATGCGTTCTATTTAACCCTGCAGTCTCGCTGATTAACTGACTAAAAGTCCGCCGTCTGCGATGCCCCTAAATAATTTTTGTTTGTTTCCGATCCGCCTGGAACTTTTATGTACTGCTATTTACACGAAGTCATGGTTATTTATCTTCTTAATTATTGCATTTAAATGGAGCGATAGTAGGCATTCTAACTAGGTATAGGTAAAGGTAGGTTGATAGCTAGCTACGACGCGCGGTTTTACCCGCTATTCTACAATAAATCATATATTTTCGGGATTAGCGGTCCTTTCTACCAGCCCGCTCAAATAAAAAATATGATCTGCAACTATATAAACAAGAATAGCTGAAAAAAAATAGCTTTTTCTCGATTCTACTCCTTACGCTTTCAAGACCCACAATTAGGTAAATCTATATTATATTGTGGATATTAGGACCGATTTGGTAGGCACACGTTAAATTTAGTTTAGCTTAAAATATATGTAGGTATATATATTAGTCTCTGGCAGCCTTATTACAAGCTTTGCTTAGTTTGGGGTCAGATGACCGTGTGTGTAAAAATGTCCCAAATATTTATTTATTATTATTTACAGCTGTAGCGTACCTACCTACTTACTGTGTTTTACCCCATATCTAGTATTGATTGCGATAGCAAATCCATGAATTTGCAAATTTCAATGTATACATTATAGGTATAATAGATAAAAAGTACTTATAATAATGATTATATATTATGTCGATTTACTACAAACAAGAAAAACATATCGGTTGTTCCTTAGAAAATTTACATTTACTTACATTCAAAATGTATGGAACAGCTGATATTTTATCGCAACTTCAGGGTTGGTCCTATTGTGAAAGATCTTCATTACGATATGTATACATATAAGTTTCCCTGCGGTCTCTTTTAGGTCGTAGGCTTTTTTATAAGAAAACATAAAAAATCATTCAATTTTTATTTTTATTAATTTCTTTGCTTTTCTAATGATATATTATTTAATTTAGTACTATTATATAAGTAACACGACAAAAGTGCATAATGAAACAACATGAAACCGTATGAAACTTAATATTTAGAATTTTTCAGCAACATGTCTTTTGTGATTTCACAGTATGTATTTCATACATACGTATTATATAAATAACCTAAATGAAAACAAACTTTCATGTCAGTGTCATATAGTGACGTCACACAGCGAGATTTCAAAACCATTAGCGTGTCCTTCGATCCTTGTTTTACCTTCCTTTGCCATTGACATACAATATAGGTGGCGCCACAAGGCAAGAGTTTAAAGCTTACAGAACTTTATGCCGTGAATCCTCACAGCATAAAGTTCATATTAGAGTGTCCTTTGACCCTTACTCTGCTGATCATATAAATATGTGGTGCCACAAGGCAACATTTTAAAGCTTAAAGCTAACATTAGGGTGTCCCTTGACCCCCAGTCCGGTGACCATATAGGTGGCGCCACACGGCGGAAGTTGTTCATCTCCCCCTATAGTCATGCTAGCAGTAGTCACAAACAGCACGTCGTAGTTGGGACCACCGAACGTCACCGAAGTCACTTGTTTAGCCGGAATGGGTATTTTTTCTAGAAGTGTCCCGGTTCGTGGGTCGACCTTGATGACGCATGCGCTGTCGAAGACTGCGATCCAGAGGTTACCGTCCGTGTCGATGGTGGTGCCGTCGGGGAAGCCCTGCAGCTTGTTCGCGCGCAGGTCGAATATGTACCTCATGTTTGCTGAAACAGGATAATGTTGAAAGATACTACTATGAGAAAATTTAAATTGTGTTCTTTTCAAAATATTTAATACTAGCTGCGCCCCGCGGATTCACCCCCAGTGATGATGATGATGATGAGAAGTAGCATATGTTTTTATCCAGGATATGAGCTATCTGTATTCTAAATTTCATCCAAATCCGTCCAGTGTGAAGAGTAACAAACACACACTCACACTAACTTTCGCACTTATAATATTGTGCTATTATGTGTTATGATCATCGATCATTGATCAGCGCCGTGGTTCCACCTACTATTCTACAGGAATCTTCATTTCTTCTTAGAATAAAAATGTATAATCCAGAGTATAAGCTATCTCCATACCAATTTCATTGAAATCCGTTCAGCCGTTAAGTTAGTAATAGTTCATTTATCATTTCACATTTTTGTTTTGTCATTCAAGTGATACTCACTGATGTTTCCCGTTTCTACATCATAGTCATATCTCCGCACTTTGGCGTCCGGCGAGTCAGTGTAGTAGAAGGCCTTCTCCTTCAAGTCCCAGGCGAGTCCGTTGGAGATGCCTATGCTGTCCGCGACGCGCTCCGGCCTGCCCCCCCGCGACGAGTCGATGCGGTACAGAGAGCCCTTCTGCTCGCGAAACACGCCTGGAGGGTCTTCTAGGCCCATCGTACCTGGGAATATTCGAAGCTTTGATAATAATAATACCTATATAGTTTGAGCTAATACCGAAAAAAGTATGCCAAAAACGGAAGGGGGCGAGGTAAACACGTATTGCATAGGTATTAGGTACACTTACTATTCTTACTAGTTCTACAAACATTTTTTTTTCCTTCTTCTTTACCTTTTTATCCTCCTTCCTTTTTTTGTGCCAAGTGTATATAATATTAATTCAAATTTTTGACATTTTCAAATAATCATCAATTAAAAAAACCGACTTCAAAACTAGTAAAATACGCATTTTTTTTTATTTAGATCACTTATTTTTTCCAGTTATTTTCATTTAAAAACCAAACTACTGAACCGTTTTTGATGCAATATCTATGGGACCAATCTGAAAGTGTATATCCTACATATAAATATTTCCCAAGCATTTTCCAAATTTAGTAATTTTTTAAGTTTCGCGGTTTGAACACATGTTAATAAGTCCCGATAAACATTTAAATCATGTTTTCCAAATTTGTTTATCTATAAATGACGGAGTTCTGAAGTAACAAATATTAATTACAATACAATATTATAATAAAAATACAACCGAACGAACCCTGTTATTTTTATTAATTTGGTTTGAAAAATATACAAAACAGTTTTTTGTAACTCGTTAAAACAAACCAAAGAAGCCATCGAAACGTTTACTTTGAAGAGTTCCAACTGCTACTGACCTGCAAACAACCTGCCCCTCGGGTCCGCCTTCCCATCATTGATCCGGTTGGTGGAGTCGTGGGCATCCACCTCCCCCAGCGTCCGCAGCACCCGCGCCGCGCTGCCCTGCTTGCCGTCCCACTCCACCACCAGGAACTTGAGCTCCATCCCCACCACGAACTGGTTGGGCTTGCCTTCTACCGGGACTATGAAGCCGGGGCGACCCTCTGGAAATATACATTGCATGCATGATCAACATGTTTGTTTATTGTTTGGGACAAGTTCTGTTTTTTAGAAACGTTATTTAGGCATCGTGCCAAAAAAATGACCGAACCAAAACTCGGCGCACGCTACGAATTGCGCCGACTTTTGGTTAGTTACAAGGTAACCGCGATCAGACTACAACGCCGCGCGATGCCAGACCTACGACTTTGTGACATGTTGTTTTCCAGAAGGACTCTGAAAGTAAATCCTTTCAAATAAAAATACAATTTCTAAATTGGTTTATTAATGACAGAGATCCGAGGCAACAAATATATAAAATAAACCGGCCAAGTGCGAGTCGGGCTCGCGCACTGAGGGTTCCGTACCACCACAAAATGCAATATTTATAAATTAAAAAAAGTTATAACTGGTAATTTCCTTATTGAAATTTGTGGTGGTACGGAACCCGTAAACCCCAGTGCGCGAGCCCGACTCGCACTTGACCTATTTATTATTTGTTGTTATACTTTAGCATGTGTAGGTACCTACTATAATTTAGTACGTTTTTACATTAAAGCTACTACAAAAATACGTAAAAAAATACGTATGTTGTATAGGACCCCCCTTTAGTTTTTACTTTTTGACTTTTTTATTATTTGTTAGTTAATCCGCCGTAACATATTCTGTGAATTTTTTACTGGCCATCTGTTAAGGATTGAACAATACAGGCGTTTAAAGGTAGGACAGACAGACATCGTAGGCTTAGTAATAGGGTCCCGTTCTTATCATTTGGGTACGGAGCCCAAAAACGACCAAATTAAGATCCCTTTTTGAAGTCTGTTAAAAATTGTCTTATTCTCTTACCCAGGGTGGTCTTGGTGTGATCCCCGGTGGCGGGCACATACTTGTGTATGGTCTTCTCATGAATGCTGACGAAGAACAACGCTTGCTGGTTGTCATCCCAATGCGGACCCTCGCCCAGCACCAGTGGGTCGGTGATCTTCTGCACTTTATACGACATCTGGAGATAATCTGCCTTGGAAACCATAAAAGGCTGTAATCAAATCAATCAAAACTCATGTTGTCAAAGCTGAAACTGCGAGCTAAACCGAAAGAAGTGCATAGTGCACCCATCATTATGAACGTTTACTATGAGAACAACTCCGAAGTCGTGAATGTGTGTGACTGACAGTTTTCTATTAATCATGTGTATGAACCCCTTTCCGATTAATACACCCTTTTAACCCTGTAGATAAAGCAGCTAGAAATCTCTCTATTTACTTTCAATTTTTTATTTGTACTTAAGGCCACACATTATTAAATATAATTCCTTTCCGTGCACGGTTCCCTGGAAGAGATCGCTTTAAGCGATAAGGCCGCCTGTTAAAAGCCTAGATAATATTTTTGTTGTAATGTTTATGTTATCCTTGTTTTGTGGTATTTTAATAAAGAGTTTTGTATTGTATTGTACCTAAGATGTCGATTCGAGGTACGTACTAGGTACTTACGAGTCGATAGTAGCGGCGGCATACCTAGTCAGTAGCATAGATAAACATATATACTAGCCAGCCAGTAGGCAGCTAATTTTTAATGAAAATATAATTCCCTAAGACGAGGCATCTCGTGCAGTCAACCGTTACAAAAAAGCTAATTAAGCAAATCTAGTTTCGCCATCTAAAATTCACTCGCCCATGAAATGTAATCCTGTAATAGATTTTTATTTCAGTTGGAAGTAGAATAGGTTAGAGTTCAAACAAGGGAGATAAAGTGGCATCAAGCTTGATTTAGACAACATGCTTTCGCACCACACAGAAGAGATAATAGACACGCCGCCACGCCACCTTACCATATCTGCCTTATTTGTCTGATCTGAGGTACCTACCTACTCACACAACGTAACTAAAATTAAGCTGTTTTTCAATGTTTCCGATTTTATACACAAAGCATACAATATCTTGTGTAAACGTATCTCTGCTTACATAAGCATAAGACAATTATTTAAAAGATAAGATAAAAAGAATACGATAAATAAGTAAATACATACCTTCTCTGCTGGACACTGGCCGGCTACTGGCGTGCTGTCGTTATTTATTGTCTATTTATGTAGATGCTTATCAGAAAGACGCTTTATTTATTATTTTGATGGTTGAATGTGAGCTCCTTGGAACAAGTGGCAAATTGATAGAGATAGATAAATTGCTTCAAGAGTATGTGGAGCGACCAACTTATATTGTATAGTTGAGGGTGCGCCACAATCGCATTTTCTGAACAAAACTGAGAGAAACCAGTCGAAAATTTGTATTTCTTTCATTTTGCCAACTACACAGATGAGTCGCACGCACTGAGCGAAGGATATAACCTAACCTTTTCTCAATGGCTACTGTTAGAACGGGAAGTCACTATGAAAGACTTGTTTAGAAATATGGTGATTTTCCTCAAGGAACTTGATCAAGGTCGAGTTATATAGTTAGCAAACTCTAATGCATAATATCCGTGAAACTAAATTAGTACATAACTTTTTCGGAACATAGGTATTTATAGATTACTTGTGTCTTAGTAGTGTAAGATATAACTGCACTAGTGTAGAACTAGAAATATTAAATGATTTCGACAAAAACATTAAGTAAACAATAAAAAGGAAGAGGTTATGGTCGTGTACTGTACCTGTCAAGTGCGCTCCAGACGTCGCGCGGCGGCCAACTGTGCGCTTGCGCCGGTCATTGACACCATAACAATCAACCGGCGCGGCGGATGTTATCAAATAAAACGCGATTGGAAATCAGTTGACATTTATTTGATGAATTTGGAAAAAATAATACACAAATAATGCCTCAAAGACGGCTAACTCTAACTTTGAGCTCTGTACAACCATGACAAGTATCTGTATTCACAACACAATATTATTGTAACTGATATGACGACAGACAATTTTGTTCTTTGGCAGTAACTAGTATCATTTATATACTCAATGATTTGACTGCCACACTAGTGGACACACGCGTAACTTGGCACAACACTACGTACTATCATATACCTATCAAACAAAAATACAATATATACTACGCCCTCTGCGCTTCTGACGAGACAAAAAGTAACTGATGGGTAATACTTAAATAAAATTAACCGCTAAGATATTGCTACATAACATAAACTAAACGTAAATTAGTAATCCCTAATGATTTAAAACTAATACTGTATCTGTAACATTAACCAACAACTTTCACAAACATACACGAAGAGTACACTTAGATACCATTTTTTTGTTATTTTTTCAATATTTTTTGTTATAACAATATTCTGTATAAACAATAAAGAATTCTCAAGTTGTTGTCACGACTATATATATGTATATTATAAGTATGATGTGGGGGGGGGAGGGGGGGGGGGGGGGGGGTATATGCGTCCATTAATCCATGGGCGGAACGAATAAGAGTTAAAGGTGTAGGGATACGTAACTTAGGAGTCAAGTTGTATCGCACTCGAGGTTGCGTCGCCAAGTTATTCATAGAGATTGTGGCCCTCGCACATCGTATCCACTTCAAACTTCAGGGCACGAATAACAATAGTCACATGTCTGTTAAAGAAGTAGCCTCGAAGTTCATGATGCAATGTGCGTGAAACAAAGCAACCAATGCTGTAGGCAGTTCACAGATGTTAACAAAACGGTTGCTGGCCTAGTCTAATAGACTACAATGTAAAACACAGCAATATTTTTAGTAATCATCAAGTTGAAGCCTTCAGACTTGGCTGTAGTACAGCGTTTACATTTCATTTTCAATGGTTTGCCTCGAGTGATGTCGGTGTGCGAAGGCCAGTGATCACTGGTCCGCCCATGTCGGTCTCACATCCTGGTACTTCCACAAAGCTTCCGAGATTACATCCGTATCACAGCCAACGATTTATGTAAACATTCCAAAAATATCCTCTTTAATTTCGAGTCGAACAGTCGTTTTACTTTTGATACTAACGCCCTTAGCACACAATCGCGTTTATATGCAAAATCATAGCAATCACGAACTAGAGTAATCGTTTGATGGCAAAATATCTGCGGTACGTGATATCGTACTTCGTCAGTATCGCTTTCCTTCTTTCGCAAGAGTACTTATTGGTGTGCTAAGGACACATGAAAATGTTACACAGTTTTAACTAATTCAAAGTTTATTGAGAAATGTTAGTAATTATTTGAGTCTAGCCTCCGTCACGATATAAATGCTTGTTAACTACGTTACTAAATGCAGAGGACTAGACGTCGGGCTTTTATAGGAATCCATCATTAATCCGTGTAAGTAACCTATAACCGGCGACCAAACAAAACGACGCTATTTCGGTACAAAAAACGCCTTTAAAATATATCCATACAAAAATATAATACTAGCCAAGCACCCAGGTTACATCTAGTCGTCAGTTTTACAGTGAGATCAAGTTATCAAACTTTACAGTAAACATTTCATGTATACGTAATACTTTGTAATGTGCTTTAAGAGATTCAAAACACTGCGGGCGCTTCGTAAGCCTGAGATCCGCGGCTCCAAACTATGTACCGAGTTAACTCGAGTCTAGCGAGCCCGACACTTATCCAACTAAACTAAAATTAAGCAGAGACCTCTCTGTCACCTAGACGAAAACCTTACGTGGCGACGTACAACTACAATATTACATTGGCTTACAATTTACAGGTCAACTTACAATTAGGGAATGATTTGCACCTAGCGCCTACGAAATGCCGAACCGTACGAATATTCCGAAACCCTGTCCTTCCTTAACAAGTTCGCAGCACCAATGAACACTAGCGGGTAAACATTTTGAATATCAAGTTAAATTTTAATGAAAATCAGTCGGTTTCATCACAGATTGTGCGCAATTGACTGCCGAGAGTTTAACTGTTATGTTATGAAAAATGTATGTAATAAATCGTTACTTTCTCTTCGTTCAATCCTTCGCGTTCAACCTTATTTAGTATAAAATTAAGTACAAATTACAACGTAAAATTTACATTTTTGACAATAGAATTGTCGCTTACATATATGTATATAGTTGTAAATAAATAACAACGCGCCATGGTGTGTGCGGCCGCCGCATTAGATGCACAAAAGAGAGGTCGGTAGTGGTCCCGATACCAGCAGTCTATGTACTTCCTTTTAGGACTCGCATTACTAAACGCAGCGGGTTGTAAACTAAGTACATAATCTTCCAAAACGTTACATACTAAAGTAAAGCTGGTCACTCACATATGCACAAATACGCAAACACTCAAGTGTACAATATAAACCAACAATTTTTGGAATGTAATGAATTTTTCGTGTCGAAACTTTTGAGATATCCTCCATAAAAAAATAAAACATAAACTAAGCAAGTAGTCAGACCCAATTTTTTTCGTTTCTACACTTTGTATTTACACCGATGTGAGTGACAAGAGAGAATGAAATGTATTGCTAAATAATTGACATGTTTTTCGTTCGTATAATTGTCGGGCCTACACACAGCACGGCTTCAAAAATGCTCCAAAGTAACTGGCATCACATTTAACTCGTGTCATCAAAATAATGGTCATAAGTCACCGGAACTGGAGACATATTTCAATGCTTTGATTTTTGTCAGTCCGTGAAATGACTTGTAAAACGAATGCCAAAAAGGTTCTTTATTTACTGACAGGTTAAGCATTTTTTTTATATTTAATCTTGTATTTAGTTATGGTGATTGAAAATTATCGACAGCCTAGTTGGAATACGAGCCGGCTTTCAAGTGAGAACACACTATGGGCTAGTTCGTACAAGTCAAATGTGATGTAAAGTTATTTAGGAACAGTATCTAAATGTTTCGTATAGAAGATTGTTTCACCCAGCTCATAAGTGGCAAGGGTTGCAACCGTTGTGCCACCTTTCAGAGGTGAACAGGCAACACGAGCCTGGGTTGTCTCCACATGGCCTGAGATTTGTCGGTTTGCTAGGTCACATAAGGCATAATCTTATGACCTTAGTTATTGAACATTCAGGTATAGCATCGGCGAATCTCAGACTATGTTTTCAATATGTTTTTCACGTAATTTGAACTAGTTTTCTATACATCTAAATATACATCACAATACTCCGTATAAGTATTTTTGAGCATGATACAATGTACATTAAAATGACTGTTTTACGTGAAAACTTAAATTTTCACAAAATGAATTTGTTGAGCAAATTCAAATTGTATTGGGTTATTTTATCTGAAAATTGTAGTTTAGAGATAAAATAACCTTTTAAATGTAGTTTAGCTGTTATTCCGATATTCGGAATAAGACTAAACTGAAATATACACTGCATTACATTGACATAGTAAAAAAGTTTACTTTTGTCTTATCAAGATGGTGTCATAGATAGCTATGTTTCTATTCAAGCACAGAACTGGAATGGTATTACTCGCCCATTATTGCAATGAGTCACTTGAATCCCTCAACTTCTCACTTAGTGCAGACCCGAGTAAGGCGACAGCGGGAATGAAGTTTTGAGGGTTAGAAATGACTAATTATAATAAGTTTTATAATAATTTGTCTTTACTTAAATTGTTGCTACATGCATATCTAGCCGTAGTGAGAAGCCTATTTAATTGTCATGTTAAAAATCGTAAAGTATTGTCATAATGATTTGCTTCCGCAAAGTGTTTCTCAAAGCACGAACATAATTTTGATATTCCGAAATTTAAAAAAAGAATAATTGCTATATTTTAACGAGTACAAGTCACAAGTTAAATGGAATAGGACATGTAGCATCAATTATAAAACTGTTTACGACTTTTGTTATCTTGTTTTGTTACTTTTGTTTGTTTTTATTTCTTTGTGCGAATTTTAAATTGAAACGGCAAGAATTTTTGTACTAGAGCTAAATAACCTAACGACATATCACATTTTTCTCCGTCCTGTTAAAATTTCAAACAGCGTGACCGCTGACTTACTGTCATTTCTATATTAGCTCAATTTGACTGCAACCCTGGACATTACTATTTTAGTATCTGAACACGGGCAAAACTTTGTGCCGAGTTGATGAAATAACTAATGTTAAACTGTGTCTAGTTGATTACGAACTTCTATGGGATATGTTAGTCCTAAGAATTTTAGCATGCTAATATTTATGCATTTAGGAGTCTATGCTTCGTGTCTTCTATCTCGCTCGCTAGACAGAGAGCGCTTGAAGCCTAGACTGTTAAATGCGTAAACATTGTAGTGCTGATATTCCTTCAGGACAAGCTTTTATCTCATGGGGGTTTTTCACTGTGTCCGTGAAGTGAATGTCTGAATCGTAGACCCACAATAGTTTATGAGCACAGATGGGCAGAAAGTCAGCACGATCATACAGTTTGAAAAAAAAACAAGTTTGTAACAGTGTCGCCGTGAAGGTGTTCCATGTCAGTACTCGTCAAGTGTTGGACGCTGTGAAGTCCAATACTACATATTATGTTCAACTTTCTTAGTTTAATGGCATTTGTGAAGAAGACACCAAAATTTCGCCTATGCTACGTATAGTGAGCTCAAATTTGGACGGTGATTAGAATTCCACTGTGAATTTTCCAAACGGAGCACTTTTATGTACACTAAAATAAAAATAATGCTACGTTGATTTGAAAAGTTTCGAGAAATGGGGCTAAGCACCTGGCAAAGTTACACTGGCCATTAGTTTTAATGACATTATACAAACAAACAAAAAGTTATTTGTACCTCTGTAAAGATTCTACGGCCAACCCTATTAAAGAAACTTCTCAGTAATACTTTTTTTTTACTGAAACGTGATTCGAGAACAACAAATATCAATAATTTCTATACTATATTTTAATAATTTTGCAGAAATCATAAAAAAACTGATTCTGTACCATAATTGTTGGTGTTTCAACTGCTTTAAATTACAACATTTTTATCGTGATTGGATATGAGTTCAGTACATAACTATCGGCAAAATATACTAAGGAGTTACCACTTCTGTTCTGGAACTTTCTGAATACGCGCGAATATCCTGAGATTGTGTATAGAGACAGTGTTACAATCTTCGTAAAGGCTGGTGTCTAAAAGAATGATGTCCAAATGTGAGCCGTATCTGTGTTAAGAGATGCCCTAACTTCACAGCATACTTGACGAGTCTAACCCCAGCTTTAACACGCCGAAACACAGAATCCAGATAACTTACGCAGTCACGTGCCATATTATGGGATCGTCCATTAATCACATGATGTTTTAGCAACTTTTAACTCCCCTATGATATGTGGTAAAGTTTTAGACTACCCCTTCCCCCAATGTAAAACCATCTGATTTTATTATGTTATCATAAAATATTTGAGGATTATCTTTAAATACAGGTACATACAGTCGTCCGGGTATAATCTAATTTAAATTATTGCCAGACGATAGAATTAGAAATCGTTCAAAGAAAAATAAATACACGTAATGATAACACTAATAACTCCCCCCGCGATTTTTTTCGTACCCCCGTTTTTTCGTAGGGTTGAGGGGTCCCCCCCTTTCGAGCCTCATGTGATTAATGGACGATCCCTAAAATGTATAGTGACGCGGGACTTAGTAAATCATGCGGATATTGTATCTGGTGGTTAGAGCCGGGTGGTACCGATGTCGCTGGTTCTGGTTACTTGTGCTCCAGGTGGTGCTGCGGCGCCGGCTGCAGGTGGAGGGGCGCGGGGTGCGGCGGCGCGGGGTACATCGGCGGGTAGTACGGCGTCACGTACTCGCCGGGGTCCTCGTAGTTCACGTACCCCATGCCGCTCATCATGCCCATCATGGCTGCACACGGAAACAAACTATCTTACTGACATGTTCACAATGTGATGACGATTGGCCATTACAGGTCCCGCAAACAGTACATTTAGAACAAAACTGCTGCTGGACTGATTCTTTAAGGTTCCGTGCCCAAAGGGTGTAAACGGGATCTTATTACTAAGCTTATGATGTCTGTCTGTCTGTCCGTCCATCCGTCTGTCCTACCTATTAACGGCTGTAGCTTTCTAACCGTAATAGATAGCCAGTTGAAATTTTCACAGAATATGTAATGTTACGGCGGATTAACTAACAAATAATAAAGAGTCAAAAAAGTAAAAAGGAAAGGGTTCCCCATACAACAAACGTATTTTTGTATTAGCTATAATGTAAAAACGGTAATATGTACAAGCGTCAAACTTGGCATGATTATATACACACATTCTAACTAAAGTACAACAAATAATAAATAATGGCCAAATGCGAGTCAGTGACTAATTTCTGTTCATTACCAAGTTATAATTGGTAATTCCTTATTTGGATGACCTCTTTATCATTTCACCGAATCGAAATGCCATATTTTACTAATGTCTTGAAGTCGGTTTTATAATTTATAATTATTGTATTTTGTAGTGGTATGGAACCCTTAGTGCGCGAGCCCGACTTGCACTTGGCCGGTTTTATTATTGTCTAATAGCTGAGTTTATAGATATAGCGGATTTTAATCAATGTGACCAGTCAATCTCTGCATCTCTTCTCTGCTCCGCCTCAGTGAAACCATAGATAAATATATACTAGGTGAAACGCAGCCTTATCCATCTCACTCCACTTACCGGGATCATTGGAGTCGACAGAGTAGTACTGCATGGGGAAGACGGGGGGCGGGTAGGGCATGTACTGCACTGGCATTAGCCCGGCTTCAACCACGCACTCGCCCCCGCCCTCGGCGTACGGAGCCGGCCCTGGACGCACCTCATGAGAATTGCGTCTGGAAAGAAACATTGTATGTACTGTACAACTCTGTAAACTAAATGCAATGAGATCACTCCTACTCCAGATTTGAGCATGGTCGCAAACTTAAATAATATTCGGGACATTTTTGCACACACGGTCATCTGACCCCAAACTAAACAAAGCTTGTGATATGGCTGCCAGTGACTGATACTTCTGTTCATATATATATTTTTAATGCATACTTAAATAGATAAAGCGCAGAAGGCAGGTTCACTACCAACTGGACCAACGGGCTATCTAAAGTTGCTAGTCTATCGGTTTTTTATTAGATACATTTCAGAGAGAGTACATCATACATTGGAGTAGTACATCGGATCTGCATGATTTATTTCCCTCCTGCCCAGTTTTCACCAAAATGGGCACGAAAATTCGAGACTGCTTTTTGGTTAATATTCTCAAAAAACCAGTACGAAGAGTTTTGAGTTCACTTTTATTGTTTTTTTTTTTCTGCTGGTCTGTGGAATGTACTGTCTGAATTAGTGTTTCCCGATAGTTACAATTTTAACACCTTGTCATATTTTTGCTCAACAAAGAAGATTTGGTTGCGACGCGCATGCTAGGCCTGCTAGGCTCAAATTGCAGATATAGGTGACATGGGTGCCAAACTGGGATTGGTCTAGCCATGTTTGTAGAATGCATCAAAAAAGACGGTCACCAAAGTGACACTATGGGTAGTATCGCTCAGGATCGGTGGCCAGCTCCAGGCAGACCCCAGAAAACGATACTGAGACCACAATATCAATTATAAACTTAAGGTAGCATTCCAATCTTGGCGACCGCGACCGGCGGCAGTGGTAGCGTCGCGACCCACTGCTCAGTGTGAATTTATATGGAGTGCTAAATTTGAATTAATATGGACACGTGGGTCGCTTGTATTATTTAGCACTCCATATAAATTCACACTGAGCAGTGGGTCGCGACTCGCGACGCTACCGCTGCCGCCGGACGCGGTCGCCAAGATTGGATTGCTAACTTTAGTGCCTTGAAATATGGCTTTTAGCATATGAATTACGACTTACCGGTTATTAGGTCCCTTATTGGCCATATTGTTGTTGTTATGACCCTTGTTCTGGTTGTGATTGGAGTTTTGGTTACCATCTTGGTTGCCGCGCTTGTTGAATCTATGAACATTCAATAATTACAGTGTCACCTCTGTATTATTGAAATACATTTCAAGTCGTGCCCACACCGGCGCCAAGTTAACAATAGACCAACTGCTCTAGACACCGCGAGTTCACCTACTTTGCATATCTTAAGTTGAATCAATGCTCCAACTAACCAAGCCGTATAATTCAGTTCCATCTCCGTCGTCGAGTAGCAGACGTTAATATAAAACTATCAATATGCGTCAAAGCAAACCAAAAATTCTTGGTCAGCAGTTGGTCGTGCGAATGGTCATCATTATGAACAACTTTAACTATGGGACCAACCCTGAAATCGCGAAATAAACATCAGCTGTTTGATAGAAAACGGTTTTTCACACTTGACAAAATGTATGGAACATCCGCTCAGGTTTAAACATAAATTAGTAATACCAAAATCTAGATTAGAAATGCATAGTAGTGGCCCTCATGGAATGGCCATAAAACTATACAATAAATTACCTGACGACTTAAAGAGTGACGACAATGAACAAAACTTTGCAAAGAATCTTAAAAACATATCAATTATAAAGTGTTATTATTCCATTGAAAATTATCTTAACGACAAAACATTATAAAACAGATCGGGCCGCTCCATATTTCTGCACCATATTTATATAAATTGCCATACCCTAATTGGGTCATTGTGTTTAGATAAGTTTCACCTACTTAGCATAATGTGCAATAAATGATTTGACTTTGACTAACAGTTGATTTTTATTTCACGATTTCAGGGTTAGTCCCAATCCCATAGTCAAAGTTGGTCATAATTAGTGATCAGTACAATGATCTTTCAGCTTAGTACAGGGTAAATGCTAAACCCTGTGTAGGTGACACAGGGTTAAGACATGAGGACACTGAAGATTTTTTTTTTAATTATTATCTAATTAGTACCTCGGTCCGAGGAGAGAGCGCTGTCCGTTGCCCTTGCCCTGCAGCGGCGGTTTGTCGGGCGCCGAGTGCGGCGGCTTGTGGCGCTCCAGCGGCGCCGCGCCGCCGCACGCGCGCTCGTTCAGTGACATCTGTTGCATGTCCTGCACATACATACATCCATGAAAGATACGCTCTTGCTTGTTTGTCATGATGGGCGAGTGTCTATGGCCTACATAGACACTCGCCCTGACACCGATACATGATTAAAGAAATTTGGCTCGATAGAAAAAATATCGTAAACTTTCCTAAAAAACACCCGTTCTAACGTTCCCTTCAATGGATTGAATCAACTTCATTCTAATTCTATAGAAGATATTTTTATCAAGAAAATTGTGTGTTATCCTAACAATCATTCAAATACTTTAGCGGTCGCAGTTTTTTGTAAAAGCGTACGATTATTTGTAGAAAATAAAGAAAAAATAAATATTGTAAAGCGCGCACGCCGCATTACCGTCATACAAGTGTACGGTTCTCTACCAGCACGCCTTAATAAGGAGGCAGATCACATCATGAAGAATATCATCGTCAACTATTTTCCGAGTGTAGTACCTCCAACGTGTCATCGGTTTCAGTTCTGGGGAAGTCTCGTCCTTTGCTTTCCTGCCGTCTAAACATTATACATTAAGACAGATAGTCCTTAAGGGTCGCCAACGTATTTGTGATGCCTCTGGTGTTACAAGTATCCATAGGCGACGGTGGCTGCTTACCATCAGCCGGCCCGCCCGTTTGTTTGCCATCGTGGCATTAAAAAAAACTTTAGTTCTATAAAAGTAAAATCAGAGAGCGCATTAGCAAGTCTTCTATAAAAGAAAATGTGTGCGTTACCATACAACTTGGAAGCTGCATACACTTGTATATAATTTAATGAGAGTTGGCGGTGAAACGCAATCCTATACCTAATTAAAAAAAAAATACATATATAATTTAGTGGAGTGGTAGAGCGGTCTCACCTGGGCAATGTCGCGAGGCGCGTAGTGCCGCGGCGGCGGCGGTCCGTAGGCGGCCCACATGCACTCCACGCCCAGGTTGAAGTAGTACCGGAGCGTCGGGATATCTACAACAAGGTATTACCAAGTCATGATCAACTGTGTGAATAATATTATAGTTAAAAAAGTATAAATAAAATTAAGATCCCCTGATAAAAGAGCTAATACTCTTCAAATGGCTAAACAGATTTTCGTTAATCATAGCATTAGGTGTGGTATGTATGTTCTCATCAACAAACAATCCACCAAGAAATCTATGTCGCTTGCATAGTGTTCAAAGTTAATTGTCCGCTATGTTATCGTAGCTCTGGCATCGCGCGGCGTTGTAGTCTGATCGCGGTTACCTTGTAACTAATCAAAAAGTCGGCGCAATTCGTAGCGAGCGCAGAGTTTTGGTTCGGATTTTTTTTGACACGATTGTGACTTTGTTTATCTCAATGGTCTGTGGCCAGCTTTACAACCTCAAGGTATGCGTGAATGAATACGGCAGCCGGAGTTATTGAAACAAAGTTATCGGAAGTTATCGAAGTTTGGAGTTATCGGTCCAAGTGTCGGTGAAGTAGCTAGCTCTAACATCGAATGTTTAATCTGCAGACCAGCGGCCTTATTATAGAAGTTTGATTGTGATCGAGATTGCATGCCGTCCCGTTCGCATCTACTTACTCGCACCACATGCGTAAATGAGATGGCACGCGATCGTGATCACAATCCGAATCACGAACGGACATCCATAATACCATAGCAGGCCTCTGGTCACAACCTACATTGTTAATTATTGAGTTCTCTCACCGTTCATGGGCAGGTCGGATCCGTTAGGCTGTACACTCTTGAAGACATGCGGGTTGACGTGATGCGGCGGGGGCGGCACCGGGGGCGGCAGTGGCGGCGGCATCCACACCACACCACCCATCGCTTTGCCGCCCCCGTAGTACGGCGCGTACCCAAGAGCTGGACTCATGCCGCCCCCCGCCGCACCCATGTTCATGCCACCCATGTTCATGCCGCCCACGTTCACACCGGGACCTGAAAATGGCGAATAAAAACAAAGTGGTTAACATGTGGAAAAACCGGAATACGAAAAATACATTTTTTTATTGTAAAATAGGTTTGCGTTCTCTCTCGCGTTAATCTCGCCAGATGTTAAGCGATGATGCGGTCTACGATGGAGCACACTTGCCTAGAAAAAACTGATTTAATGGTGTTACTCACAACCCAAAGACACCATTACTGTAATAGAGAACTATTACTCATAGTGCAGGGCCAAGTGAAAGGTTAGGAAAATGTCATTGGTGATCAACTCTACGGCTGGACCTACTTCATCAAAGCCATGCAGTCCTGCGTGGTGGTCACTCGCGCCAGAAATAACACATGCAGTGCACAGACAGAAATACGGAGAAACAAATATTATATTTTTTTATCAAAGGCATCAGTTTTCTGAGGACAATGTCGAGGACAGAGCGAACTGAAGCAGAAAACTAAGGAAGGCTATCTGGATCTACGTGCATCTGGAATTCATAATCAGCCTTTTAACAGTCCACTGCTGGACAAGTCTACCCTCAAAAGGGTGATTGGGCTATAACCACCACGCTGCTGGCCCAGTTGCGAGTTGGTGGATTCACATACACCATTGAATGTCTTCTCCGTACGTATGCAGGTTTCCTCACGATGTTTTCCTTCACCGAAAAGCCAGTGGTATGAAAATCAGTACATACTCCAAAGAGCTCATTGGTACGGGCCCAGGGTTTGAACCCGCGACCTTACGCTTTCAAGTCTAGCGGTTTCCCAAATGGGCTACCACGGCTTACTCAATGGCGTCATTTTTCTGAAGACGATGTCGAGGATAGAGCGAACTGAAGCAGAAAACTAAGGAAGGCTATCTGGAATGTAGTGAACTAATAGAGTAGGTACCAAAGTAATGCTTATTTACCGTATTGTGGGAGCGCCGTGGTGGAGGGCGTGGAGGCCCGCACGGCGCCGGCGGGCGACGCCACCACGAGCGGCCCCGGGCCCATGTCGCCGCTGCCGCCGCCCTGCTACATACAATACTCATTATATTACGTCGGTAATGACACCAACTCAACTTAAATCAACAATAATAGGATATAGAGGAATGCACATCTTTTTTCTAGTTTGTGCAACTCATGATCTCATCATCATCATTTCAGGCATAGAACGTCCACTGCTGGACATAAGCCTCCCCCATTGATCTCCAAAAGGGCCGGTTGGAAGCGGCCTGCATCCAGCGTTTCCTTGCGGTCTCTTTTAGGTCGTCATGAGCTCATTATATCTATATTATTTATTTATAAAAATAGGGGCAGCCAAGCAAGCAACTATTGAATTGCAAGTGAAGCATTGCTTCTCAACAAGTCTCATTACAAGAAACTTTCAGGGTAATTTCAAGGGATTATTTCGGTCTGTCCCCTCGGGAGGAAAAACAGAAAAGAAAAGTTCGGTTTGTGGCTGTTACCAGAGAGGGTGGAACATGGAGACAGGCGAGTCTTCGACAGGCGAGTTAATAGTCTTAAAGGGTCGGCAACGCAGTTGTGATGCCTCTGGTGTTACAGGTATCCACAGGCGACGGTGACTGCTTACCATCAGGCGGCCCGTCTGCTTGTTTGCCATATGGCATAAAAATCATTCATGTCGGCAAAATAAGGCTGGTGCTCCGTTATTTTAAGCTCAGCTGATTTGTGTAGGCAGCGGTAAATGCACAATACTCCCCAAGCGGGATGTCAATGCAGGTCTTATCAACCCCTATTAGAATTAGAAGTTCTGGCAGGGGGAATGGACAGAGTGAAACATCAGGTCTTGTCATCCATAGATCAAATAAGAAATAATTTTACCAGTGGCAATATGAATATTATGAATAAATGATTGTTGGTAGTTACCTGGCTGAGCTGGTTATGGTGGTTGTTCTCAGGCGGCGGCGGCGGGCCACCGTTGGGCGCGGAGTGCGCGAGCTCGTGGGGCGGAGCGCCCGCGGCCGGCCGGCAGTCCACCATTACAGGGATCGTTTCAACTTCAACCTAAGACATAACGCTGGGTTATACTGACGGCTGATTGAGGGCAAAGATAATTCTATCGCATCTTTTCTTCTAATCATTTACAATGCAATATCACAAATTCTCTGCTTGTGATTAGCCCATTAGTAACGTAAATATGCTTCGTCAACTTATCGCTTATGAGAAGTGGTACACATGGAAAGGAAACTTAAGCACATTTGAGCTGTTTATCTTTGAATATCGCCTTTATTCCTTTAACAATAGAGCACACACAGCAGAGTTTTGCTGACTTGCACTGTAAGCAATCAGTGTGATGCATGCTGACATGCTCTCAACTATCTACAACTATGTATTTGTAGGTCAATTACTGAATATACTGACAGGTTTTTATTTCACTCTAGATACAATCTGTGTATGTAGAGCTATTAAGGCTACAATATTTCGTCGGAGTTATTAGAGCTATTAAGGCTACAATATTTCGTCGGAGTTATTTTCAGTACTTTTTTTTTACCATTTAATAAAGTTATAAAATTACACAAATCTGCAGATTTACCAGTTTATTATAATTTGAATCAGTTTCTTTCACACGGTGATTGTTTGTATTTGTGCTTATCACTATTAGTATTTTGAAGTCTCTTTACATGTTCATTATATAGTCTGTAAATAATGTATTTGGCATATCCAAACATTTTCTAAGGTTTTTTAAAACTATTATTTTAAAACATTTTATTTAAACCTGTCAGTAACTACTAAAATTAAAAATATCTTATTACACTAGGTACTAATATTAACTACTATTTAGAAGTACAACCTCAGTCCCAAAATACATACTACACAATACATAGAACTACTAAACCAAATCTACTGTGAATGGTCACCTACTATAGCTACGATATGGTAGGAACTCGAGAGTTTACAACTTTTATAAGCATCATCAATTGTAGTCACAATATAGGTCAGAGGACAATTAAGACACAAGCCTTATTTGAATGAATGAGGTCTCTTAAATTTGTAAGCAAAAAAATATGCTTGGTGGATTATTTTAAAATAGGTTGATGAATAACAGGAAACAGTTTTTATAAATGTTGCAAAGATATTATGGGTATATAAAAGGTGTAATAAAAGTCATAAATAATAAAAAGTTCTGTAGACCTACCACAACTGCAATTTCATTAGTCAATTTCAATTTTACATTAAACTTTGTCTCACTGTCTCCACTGTAGAAAGAGCAAGAGAGTTTTGTAAGATAGAAATAAGAATGCTATAATAGATTGTGGTAGGCCCCCTGTCCTCATCTTTATTAACAAACAAAAAACCTCAATTGAAATGCTTATAAACCAACCGAAACCAATTCCTACTCCTAGCTACGGAACTAACAGGCATTGGTTCAAAGTTCATAAAGTCCAAGTGCTGGTAGGATGGCAGGTCAATGTCATTCTTCTCATCAGTATCTTCATCGTTCATGTCATTCCAAGATATCTTTGGAGACAGATTTGGGGGGCTCTTTTCTGAGGTTTTCTCTTCGACTTTGGTCTTGCGCTTGCCCAGCCCTTGCTTCCTGGTGATGCTGCCTGCTAGAGTGCACCAAATGTGAGAGGGTGTCATGTGGTTAAGAGTTAGGAGCATGAGTGCAATGTGTGTGAAAAATCCAAGGGAAAGATCATGTATGTGAGCTGTTACCATAGCACAGGAATTGTCTATTCTGTTGTCTGGTTTCTAAAACTAAACTTATCTTTTAGGAGGACTGACATAATTACAAAGCTGTGAAATTAGGTATCAAATTAAAAAATGGTGTACAGAATTGACACTATTATAGAGATAAAAAAAGTTAGTGCAAATAGAACACTCTTGCACCCAACTCAACAAAGAGAAACGAAATGCACCTATTTGCTGCAACATTTGGCTAAGAGTCAGGATCTGAGAGTGCGCACGGGAGTATCTGTATGGAGGCGCCCAGGGCCTCGCCTCGTTCACCGGTAGAGGCTCCAGTTGCTCGTAGTTGACAATCCGCTTTTCCCCAAGCTCCTCTATGAAGACTAGACATGGCCCACCGTCTGGCCGCATCTCCTGAATATGGCAGCGGTACGGCACAGTCTGGTCCGATTGAAGCTTGACCAAGCATTTTACCCCAACTTGCAAAGTGGTCCCGTCTGAATACCTAGCTCCATATCTGAGCTCTGTAACACCAACAACTGATTATAGCACCCGTATGAGCGTTGCTTAGTTACAAAGTAATGTTATTGTACCTCGCCGCATTTCGCTCCAAACATCAAACTCAATGTTCCGGTAAATATCAGGGTCCAATGCCTTGGCCACCTTGTAGGGGAACGGAGTGATCCCATGATCGAGCAAGTCCTTGGCACTGTTTACATTCAAACAGTTCATACAGACATTCTCCATCTGGATAAGGCTGCGGTTGAATACAAAAATGCTGAGAGATTCCTTCAGGAGGCTTGCTCGTTCTAAGTCTTCAGTGTGGTGTTTGCATTTTAGCACAACGGCATTGTTATTGTTGTCTTTGTTATCTTGTGTCTCAATAAAGATCTTAGCTCTTTCCTTCTGCTTCTTGCGCCGTTCCACATTCTCAGACATGAAGTATTCTATGTTGGCTGGTGCTTTGTCGTGGAGCATTTTGTCAACGGCGTAAGATAGATCCTTGAGCTGGTACACTCCATCGTACAGTATTTCATACACCAGTGCTATAAATGTGGTTGATAAAAGTGATGAATAAATGAAGTTGTTTAAAATATTTTTAGTGGTAAAATTTATTGCACATACAATAATAATAAAATTTACTTACACTGGCAAAAAGAAGATGTGTTTATGAAGTCTTTGGTGTAAACTACATCGAAATGCTTGGTGTCGGATGAATAGAACAAATAGATAGAGTTCCCATAACCATTGCATATCTTAGTTTGTGGGCCTTTGTTGGCTTCGAATATTACAAAATCGCGTCTGGAAGGTAGGGAATGGGTTTAGCAAAATATTTTCCAGGAGTCAAATATATTAAAGGAAGTAATAAAACCTATTCACCACAGAAAAAGAAAAGGGTAATGGCAAAATAATGTCTTACCTATACAAGTGGCTCATAGCTGATATCTCAACTAGTCCACCGCTTTCAGACGGATTGGACATCTCTTTCAGATAATTCTCAAATGGACAAGTCAACGACTATAACATAAAAATAACTTATTAGAAAACTGAATGTTGGGGAGAACTGGTAAATAAATTCAGTTAAAGGCCTACCCCTTCGAAAAGGTGGCTCTTTGTAGCCATGAAGTGAATGCACTCCATGCGGACTTTGTGGTAGTACCGCTGTGTGTTGTACACAATCTCAGATACGGCGCGAAACAGGCAACTCGCATCCCTAGCAGTATGTTTCCGGAAGAATCCCATTTCATCGAGCCATCTATCCGGCTCCGATGTCCGTTTGTGGATTTTCCACGGACCGCGACAGCGGATCGGAGATGACATTGCTAACAATCTGCAGGTAGGTAAACAAAAACAAATGACGCCTCTCGCCCTTTTCGCAACCCGTAGTTTTATGGTATTGAGGGTATTCATTATTCTATTACTCATTAAGGCAAAGCAATCACAGTATCTATTTCTAATTCATAAAATCACAAACCATATCGTAGCTTTAGTTTGGAATAAATGCAAATGGTTGTTTTGCTGTCTACGATATAACATGAAACACGTGCAAAACTGAAAATGTACATAAAGCGCCGGATTATTTTTCTATCACTCACCAAAATAGTATTTCCCAACTGTTAGCATCGGTGTTGAACTTAGTGCAGAAATGCGAAATTATTTATTTCAAGAATAAAAAATTTAATGAAAATTGCACGTGCCAAAAGCAAACCGTCAAAGCCGGCGGGAAGCTAAAATTTTACCAAATGGCATTTTGATATTATTGAACTTTTGAAACTGACTTTGGACTTAAATGAGCATTCTAATTTTCTACTATCCTACTCTTACACCAGACTTTTTTATCAATATGTCTCCTCGGTCCACTTATGTAATGCTAATAATGTATAACTTTATTGGAACAAATTTGGCAGGATAACATAACAATGCACTATTGTCTATGGACTAAAGAAACAAAACTCAGGTAGACCATAGAGTAAGAGCAGATCCTCCTCCACACAGCCACAGTCAGCCACAAAATGATCGCGACCAAATCGCGACGCGAATGCTACTACATCTGTGAATCTGCGGTGATCCGCGTTGCGAATCCCGGCAACAGCCAACAGCACTAGCTAGTGAGAAGTACAACTATACAAGCCCTAAAGCTGGAAACAAACTATCGGACGCGGCTGATGGACGTAGCTGACGGACGCGACTGATAAGTGTGCACAGTATTTCAAAAGATAACACATCCGCTGACAAAAACATCCGGCGCGCCAGATTTCTGTCGGACGTCCGAAAGCTCAAGGTCAGCCCAAGGTCACGTCCACGACTTACGTCCGATAGTTTGCAGTGTACATTCATTACCTTTATGTCGCGTCCGCCAGCTGCGTCCGATAATTTGTTTCCAGCTTAACAGTCGTGTGGATTTGGCTGACCAACGGGAGAGAAAGAGAAAATATTTTCTTTTACTCTCTCTTGCTTGGACAGTGGTTCGTCAGCCAAGTTCTGGGCGTATTTTTTTTTACTTTAGTTGTTAAAAATGTATGTGGTGGTACGGAACCCTCAGTGTGCGAGCTTAACTCGCACTTGGCCGGTTTATTTACCATCACTTCCCTAGCTTTTTTTTATGTGTACCACGATGTATACGATCAAAACGATGCTACGAGTTTTGGCGCCAACGTGTAGGAAACTAAGGAAACACCTTAGGGAAACACATCATGTCATTGTATTATTTTCCTAAACTTAATTGTGTATTTCCAAATGTTAATTGGCAATAATCATCATCATTATCATCACTTGGGCATTTCAGCCATAGGACGTCTACTGCTGAACTTATGCCTCCCCCATGGTTTTCCAAAAAAGCTGATTAGGAAGCGTCCTGCATCCAGCGTCTGTCCATCTGGATGGACGTCCTACACTGTGTGGAAATTTGCAATAATAGCGCTACGTGCCCAAGTGAAAAGGTAAAACGTGTATTTTCATGTTGTTTACCATAGTACATTTAGATCGATGTTGTTTTCGAAACTCCAAAGAAGCCTTTAATAAAGTTACCATCACCTGAAGCATGCGCAGTTAAATACTTAGAATAAATAAATAAATGGAAAGTTATACCAGTTTCCCCTTTAGCACTTACACTTTTGCCCTAATAGCTTTAGCTTCCCCTCCCCCTTGGGTCCATTTCATGCGTAGAGGGAGAAAGTATTATACTTAGCCTAGTGTTAGCCTATGATTTTATGACTTTCGTTAGTTTTGAGCCACAGACCCACACAGACCACAGATCTGTGTTTTGAGCAGTTGTGTGCCGCTCAAATCTCCAAATTCGCTCAATATTGAAGTGTGTAGAACTAGTAAGGATATGTCAGTGTTATACGTGTTTACCTCGCCCCCATCAGTTTTTGGCTGACTTTATTTGGTGCTACCTCGAGTTTAAGGCAGATCCAAATTAGATATTATCAAATGTTAAATACTACTATATAAATATAAATACGTAAGACAAGGCTGTATGGCCATAATGGCTTTAGCACTTTAACTAAAGAAAAAGAAAAAAAATGCTGTCTTAAAGGTTTCATGACCGTGGATTCAATGTCCTTTAGTCGTAATATTAATCAGTTTACAGTCTTAATAACGTCAAACAAGTCATAGTCACAGTCAAGCTAAGTAAGTCACAGTCAGTCAAACTCATGCCCCTGTTAAGTGGTGGAGACTTTACAAGAGGCTCCTATGGAGTTTTGGAAACAACACGAAAAGACACGTTTCACCTCGTCATAGTAAAAATATAATAGTAAGTTGACTAGAGACCCGTAGGAGATTTAAATACCTACTCATGCCCGAACACGCAGGGTTGTCCGTGTCTCTGAGTTTTATAGTTCCGCTTTCTATGGATCAGCTGATTTTTTCGCGATTACAGAGTTGGTCTCATAGTAAAAGTTGTTCATTATTATGAGTACAATGACCTCCTTTCGGCATAGTACAATCTTTATGCGTAACCCTGTATAAGACCTCCTTTCAGCTTAGTACAGTCTATATGCGTAACCGTGTATAAAGACCTCCTTCAGGTGTAGCACAGCCCATATGCGTAACCCTGTATAATCACCTCCTTTCAGCTTAGTACAGTCTATACTATATGCGTAACCCTGTATAATGATCTTCTTTCAGCGTAGTACAGTCGGTTTCGGCATAGTACAATCTTTATGCGTAACCCTGTATAAGACCTCCTTTCAGCTTAGTACAGTCTATATGCGTAACCGTGTATAAAGACCTCCTTCAGGTGTAGCACAGCCCATATGCGTAACCCTGTATAATCACCTCCTTTCAACTTAGTACAGTCTATACTATATGCGTAACCCTGTATAATGATCTTCTTTCAGCGTAGTACAGTCGGTCTATTCCACTTTGATCACCTGGGTGATGTGTCGTGTGTATACGTGTTTACTTACACTGGCTGGGTACCGGCATAGCCCCGAATGGAAATTCCCTTGCACCCCAGACATTTGTCTTTGTGTGCGTGCTGCGGTGCGTACGTACAGGCATGCGCACATACAAGCCGCGCGATGTAACGTTTCTTCGAAGATAACATACCCACACTCGAGCACGTTTACGAGCACTTAATGACTAATAATACACCATTTAGTACACATTAACACTCGAAAATACTAAAGTTTAGGAAAATAATCCAACGAGCCGACATGTTTTTTCCCAGTAGGCGCCAAAACTCCAGATTTTTTTTTTGTCACAAATATACAATGTAGATTCCGCGATGTAAATAATCGACCAATCGGCGGTAGAAAGTAGTATATTCCTTGAATCGGCGTTCGTAGATGGTATATACCAAAGAATTCGAACCTAGGCAAGGTCCAAGTTCTTTGGTATATACATGGAAGTTTCCCTTTAGGGTATAAAACGTCCTTGGTATATACCATCTATGTGTACGCCTCAGAACAACGGACTTTATTATTCAAATCAAATCATTTATCTTCATTTATTCTGTGGTGTAGCACAAACTTTTATTTGAGCCTGTGTGGTGTAGTCTTCGTTGTCTATGGTGGTCGTATTTCCAGGGATACCATGTTCGCATAATCAATCAGCTTACTATTACTTTCAGGGTATGTTATAATATATGCTGTACCATCTGGTACCTCAGTTCATCCGGACTGCAATCTGCATCTTAGCATGATGCACCAGTTCCGAGCAATCAGATCAGTATATAATTCGTTAAAGAAAAAATGTCAAGGAAATTAAAAATGCCAAAAATAATTTTATCAATCTATATTTATAAAAAGCACCGTCTGTAAAACGTACAAAATTCCGGTAAAATGGTTTATTGGCATCTAGTAGGCATATATTATAAAAATGGAAAAATGTTCGATTACATTACTTTTGTAAATGTTATAAAAATTACGATTGTTCACATCATAAAATCATACATCTTAACAAAAACTATTGCTTTATTTATCAGAGCAAAAACTTAACCAGGAAGGTTGAGCAAGTAATTTTACACTTACAGTACCTACTAGTACTTCTTCGATGAAAAGACATTTCTAAGTTATTACTAATCAGAAACAGACACAAATTAAAGATATTTTAAGGCCAAATCAGACTCTGTAACCTACACTCCTATAAATTATATTAGTCAGACTGGCATCGATAGCTTTTCCGATGCACAAAAACTAGGTAAAAGAACACAAGCTTACATTGTAAAAGCTGAAGTTGACAAAAACATAGGAGTGCAGCGCCTAACATTCTAAAATAAAAATCAGTACTGAATATTAATACTTAACTCACATCGATATAAATTAAATTAATAAAATGCTCATAAAATACGCTTAAATATAAATCATACCGTTAAAAAGTGACATAGAAAATTTCGTTCCTATAAAACGAATGATAAGGACCGTTCGCGTCCTAGCCTTCCTAGGTATTGTAGAAACGCTGGCGAACGAAACCCATGCTTCACTTACATCGAGGTTAAAATACGGCTATACTAGCGAGATACAGTAGTGGGAGATGGAAGCTCAGGCCGTCTTCTCCTGCTCGATCACGTCCTTGGTGGGCAAGGGGTTCTTTTCGCAGGTCTCAGTGTGCTTCAGCTTGGTCGGGTCGAAGTTTTCAATGCCGTTCAAAAACTTGTTCTTCTCCTTCTCCGCTTCGATGGCTAAACGGAAAAGTTTATGTTAATATGGTCCCAAGGAAGGAAAACTGTATTTACTTTAGTTTTCCCTTTGACAAATATACATGTCACCTCCCTCATCTAAGATTTTTCCATATCTTCCCAATTATATAGTTTGAACGTCAAGGGATTCTATATTGGAACTACCAACTGCAAATAATAAGTACCTACCTATTACATTTTATAGACCTAGTGATAGGAAATAGGAATGGTTGGAAATTTCTCCCCCTCCTCCCTAGGTTGGTTGTGATTGGTCAGATTCAGTTATCAAATTGCCCGTCAAAGTAAGTAAGTAGTTTAATTGATTATTAATTACATTGCCAGATTTCGCTCGACTTTATATAAGTACATACATACATACATACACATACATACTGCCCAGACAATGAAAATAATGTCTTTATTAATCACTTCGTCCTTGACATATAGATTTCATAGCAAATGATAATCTTTTTGAAAATATGCGACGACAGGAGGGCAATAATAATTGCAATAATATCATGGGTGGTACACATTAAGAAGGTTCTCTTGATATAACGTATGATGACTCGCATTATCTAATCATTCAAAAATGAAATAAACACAATGTTTTTAAAACTATTAAAATCACGTAAATAATCTCAAGCAGGGTTATAAAGCTGCAGAACAAACCTTCGACGGGCGGTAATGTGTTCTTTTCCTCCGTGGTTGCGTGCTTCATCATAGTCTTGTCGAAATGCTCGACGCCTTCTAGCAGGTTCTGGTGCGCCTTCTCTGCTGCTACAACTATAGCAAAGCAAAACCGTGCACGGCATAACATAATGGTAAGCATAATAAATTAAAAATTACTGCTGTTTGCATAAACTTGATGAATAAGGCAAAATACATGCTATACATTAATTTAGTGTTTTAAACTGTGCATTAAAGAAAGCGTGTCAAGACCGTAGACTTACAAAATAACACGATAAGTTAATAGAGTCATTAAAACTGTATACAAAAACAGTTGGGTGTGAGTTTTTATCGCGTGGCGACAATGGCGTGGCGTCTAGAAAGTATCAAACAAAAACGAAAACATTTAGTCGCATTTCTGTGTGCGTGCGGCCGGCATACAAATAAAAATATACTTAGTAAAGTACTAGGGCTCATGCATTAATAATTACTAAATAAAAAGTGCTAGAAAAGGCTTTTAGATATTAAAGTAAAGTAAAGTAAAGTTAATACTTAAGAGTTAATACTTTTTTTTGTACATACCATCTTTGTCAGGAAGGGGGTTCTTTTCCTGTGTTTCTGTGTGCTTCAACCTGGTAGCGTCGAAAGTCTCAATACCGTCAAACAGAGACTTTTGAGTTTTTTCTGTGGCAACATCTGCAAAACAGAAATAAAACAAACTCCGTAAAATATATTTTTTACAGCACACATAAACATATCTACGCACACGTTGAAAACGGCTAAACAAACATGCTCGTTATTATTTTAGTGCCATCAAATAACAAAGTTAGCCTGCAATTCACTTCAAAAATTGCCAAGAGCATATTTTACACCTGTTTGTTCTGTATTAGTTAATTCTAAGGTCTAGGTAAAGAATGGATGAGTACAGTAGATGATGTATGACTGTTATGAGGAAAAATCGAGTCAAAGCGGTCACGTAAATCAGGCTGTTTGTTCCACGATTCAGCAACATTAAGTGGAACGTTAGTAATATCGCTTCACCACACAATACCTAGCGCGTTTGGAAGTAAATTTTTTTCGACGGTTTCTGTTTTCCTCAGTGAGGATGATTGAAATTGTTCTACCCCTTGTAGGAGAGCGTTGTGTTGTTTTTCTTGAGCTACATCTGGTAACATTCATAAATCAGACAAATGTGTAATAAAAATTGACTGTAGAATTAAATCAACTTATCGAAATCTTCGAAATTTTGAATCGAAATCGTACCTTCAGCGGACGGTAGTACAATTTTTTCATTTGTGTCTACATCGCGAAGGCAGCTGGTATTAAAGCCTTCAAGCTGGCTCTTCAGGTCGACTGCAACCTTCGGCAGGTCCTTCAGGGCCGGGGTTTCGCTGACTGAGCAGGCCATTGTTTAATCTGAAAAGAAGAAAATTTAACCATCAATAACAGTAGGTACGTTTCTAGTCCATTTGACTAAATTTAGATAGAAAGTTTGATCCTGGTACCAATCCTTAAAATGGTAAGAATAAAATAAAGACCATATTTATTAGGACTTATCAAGTACAGGTATTAAAATAAACAGCCTGTACCTATGGATGGGACACCAAGGTTTTGAAACAATCAATTTGATTTGAGTTTCACTAGACTTTATACTCGTAATACGCGTTCTGATTTGTCAGACGCCGACCATTGGCACCGGTGGAATTGGAAACCCGACTAGGTTAGGACCAAATCAAAACGGTTGTAGGCGGATGATCCGACGACGTAATTTTATTGTTATTAATGCTGATTGGATGTGGTCGCATCTCCTGCGGAATCAACATCAGATGAGTGCATAGTGCATACATTACATATGTGGCAATAAATTTAATGAGTATTGGGATTTTGTATTGAGTCTGTAGGCCAAGGCATGTTAGCAGCGGTTGGTTTCAGAGTCAAATTATTATTATGCAGCGTCTGATAGTTCGGAAAGTTTGTTGGGAATATTATTTGGTATTATTTTTAATCCTACACCACCTGCAATTCCGCAACCCCCGCAGGAATAACGTTGGTTTTTAGTTATTCTACATTTTGCGGGATAACAAGTATCCTGTCTTTATTCATGGTTGTCAGTCATGATAGTCTTTTTACTGCATACAGCTATAACTAAGCAATTCATTTTGCTTTGACTCATCAAGTGACAGTGGCGCCCTTATTCCAAGCTCCCACATGCCTAAGATACTTCGCATGCCACTCGCTTTCAAACTAATCTCTCTGTTGATTGTCCCGTAATGCATAGGCATTAAGGCTGCCGAACAGACGCCAGACATTACACGAGCAAATGGACCGTAAACACATTAACTAACCACTCCCATTGAACCTCGAAACAACGATGCTTGCAGTTTTAATATGGGCTGTTGAACTTTGCTTAACATGGATGCTTGATAACTTGACGCCCTGTATTTTGGTTCTCTGGGTGAAGATTACTTTTATCACTATCGCTCAGTAAGTGGTTCATTGACGACTCAAATGCGGGCGGTAAATATCCCTTTGCCTCCCTAGGGAGGTAAAGTAATTTAAAATCGAATAGTCCCTTGTCAAAAAATACCTTTGAGCTCACTTTTTTCTTTTCTTAGACCATGTAGGTCCGTACCATGTCAGAAAAACCTCTGTGGTGTGAACCTGGTGTTTTGCTCATATTTTTGGCGGGATATAAAAATTAAACTGATTTTATGTTTTTTTTGTCTTGCCTACACTAGTAACGATGAAAAGTAGATTATTTACACACGCAAGTAGGTGATCTATTACATTATATCCACAGCACTAAAGTATTTTAGTCTAAAATATTTTTATGTATTTGTATAAAAACTATCACATTGTAGACAAATAGGTAAAGAAGTTGCAGTTTTATGGTGTGTTTTGGTAGAGATACTAGAGATTGAAGTAGAAAGAATGTGATAGTAAATTGAAGTACAATACGTATGGGCCACAAAGCCAATGAAGCGTCCAACTCATGTAAGTAGTTAGTAGTTTGTAACTGTTGTTTCTAACAAGCAGTGAGTGCTTCAACAATCTGATGTGGGAGAGACTTAACTGTTCTTTATTATGCATGTTTCTGACTCACAACCCATAAGTTCTTTTGTTTGGAAGCATGTCAATTTGTTTGACCTTACCGACCTATTAACTTGATATTATTTTTACCAAACACAGAATACGAGAAGAATTGAGAGAAACCAGGGCCCCGATTCTACTAAACAAATTGTCTTTAAATTATAATTGTTGCGATTTTAATTGTTAAATAACTGCCTCAAAATTGACAGTTGTAAATATTTTTTTATATTAGAAAAATACAACCACCTAATATTATAACTTAGTATAAAAAAATATTAAAAACTTTCAATTTTGAGGCAGATATCTAACAATTAAAATCGCAACACTAACAATTTAAAGACAATTTGTTTAGTAGAATCGGGGGGCTGATAAGAACGCAAGAAAATTATCTATATTTATGCATTTAACTGACAGAAATTAAGCAAGAATTAAACATTTTATGCATATCTTTCCATACTAGCTAATTGCACGGGTAAACTAATTAAAAAATTGGCAACACAAATTATGAAGAAATGTCCTTTTTTTTTTTTAAATCATAGACAATCTCGTTAGCATGGATTAAGTCACAGATATACACAACCAGATCGGCAATATATTTTAGTGAAAGAGACAACTTGATATGGCTCAGCACAAGTACGAAAAGGACATAAATAGAATTTGTTGTCCTTATCGGCGTGACCTGTTTTTGGTACCTCAAGTGTCAAAATCTGTAATAATCAGTGACAAACAAAACGGGTCTGAATTACATTTATTGCCTTTTTTTGGTGATTTAATGTGATAAATGCGTGTTTCCTCTGAGAAATAATTGTAAAAGATATTTTACAATGGTTGGTTGTAGCATTTTGGGCTGCAAGAAGCGCAGTGAGCGAAAATACGATGATGAGCGAGAGGCACTGAGCTAGCCACGCTCATTGAAAATCTATAGGTAGTAGATCTGTGGATTAAGTGGATTAAATATATTTTTTTGCCCGCCATCCATTTAGTTTTTTTCACGTTGTTTTATTGGATCCATTGAATTTAGGAATATTTAATGCACGACTGGACAATGCTTTGTTGTTTCGCTCCTCGGCGTGTGTATAAAATTATAGAATAGTAGATAAATAGGATAGTTCAAGATACATCCTGCCAACCAATCGGAAGGGAAACAAAACAGCCCTTTGTTTCGAAAGATAGCAAAGTCTTGTTTAAGAACAGCTATCGAGTGAATCGGTTCCTTCTAGGTAAGCGTGCTCCAACGTAGACCGCATCATCGCTTAACATCAGGCGTGATGGTGTACAAACGCAAACCTATTAATTTTAAAAAATAATAAAAATAAAGCTATATAAAATTATCTTTCCGAAATATTTTTGTGAAACGAGGCTAAACATAGTAAAACCAAAGATGAATTTGAGGGAGAATTCTGCGTATGAAACTTTATGTCTTGTTATAATTAAGAGCGAGGCCAGCTTTTCGTTTCAATTCTTAAACAAGTCGAAAAAAAAATACTAATGTCAAAGTAAAAAACAATAAATACATTAAATACAACAAATGTTCATTAATATATTGATTGAACCACGATTGAACTCTCGCTCTGTATCATTAACTTTATGAACCAGACATGTCAGTTTAACACTTGATTGACACGAAAATAACAAATCGACGCTGTTATTGCGCTTCTGCTATGATTCAAGAAACATCTGCTTAAGAAACCTAGGTAATATATGGTATAATGGATGGACCGACCAACTTTACTGCAGAGGAGGCCTGCAATGATGTTTTTTTTATAATCGAATGTCGCTACTAGCGCACTCATCCATAGACACGACTAGGTTCACGAAGATTGGTTGCTAACACCTGGGATCCAACTGCCTATTGAACATTAATAAAGCATAGCATAATATCAAAGTAAACTGCCATAATAGGGCACAGAAATAACGTGTACTTACCAAGAATGATAACTTCAAGCGAGCATAATATTTACATACGCGATACCGTCATGTTATTGAGAAATTGCAGGTGGCAATGTACCTAAGGCGATTATCCAATTAGCAGGTAGGTTAAGTATCTAAATTAATAAGTTAGTAAGAAGTAAATTTTTTACTTCTTATGACGTCAGCGTCACGCTTCGTGTTTTATCTATACTAATATTATAAAGAGGAAAGATTTGATTGTTTGTTTGTTTGTTTGCATTGAATAGGCTCCGAAACTACTGAACCAATTTAAAAAATTCTTTCACTGTTGGGAAACTACACTATGCCTGGGTAACATAGGCTAAACTATATTTAAAAAAATAATAAGGATCCTTACTAAAACTCCAATAATGTAACCCGCAAGGTGTACAAAAATAAGAATTAAAATTTTAAGTTTGCGCGTTTGACAGTTTTATACAGAACAACGTCTGTCAGGTCAGCTAGTAAACTATAATAGAGTAGAATGCTGATAAAAGTCAAGGTGCGGACTTTTATAAGAACTTTTATGCTTGAACAATTTATCTACGTACGTATGATGTTCAGAAGTGGGATCTTTCCTGAAATCTTGCATGAACAAAGTACAGTATAATCTCACTAATCCGGCACTATTAAAAACCAGAGGGTGCCGGATTATTGGAATGTTCGGATTACCGGATTATAGAGAAAAAAAACATAATAAATAAAATAAAGCATTTCTTATAGAGACATTTGACATTTTTAACTACACTATTCTCACTTCAAAAAAATCAGGTAAATACGTACGCACGTGCACGTGATAAGTTTTGAGGTTAGACTGGTAGACGACGACGCGGCGTCTGAGCGCAGGCGTAGAGGGGCGAGGGAGGCGCGGGCGGAGGGTGCCGGATTATTGGACGTATCGGTCTCATGAAGTGCCGGATTAGTGAGATTATACTGTACCTACATATTAACAATTCTTTTTACATTTTGTCTCACAATCTGAGTATGCAACTTTTAGATGCAACTCTATTTTAGAGATGTTGTTAATTTACTTTTACGGAACGAATCAGGCTCCAATGTCTCCATATTTCTGCGAGATCTTTACATCTACGCATGAGTCACACTGGTTTGCTATTAGTTCCAGCCACTGGCTTAGTACCAAATTAAATTACGTTTCTTAAAATTCCGAGTAGGCATGTAGGTGCACTAGATAATATAATCTAGATTGATGTGGAATGTATTATATTCGCGGTTAGGTGTAGGCGTTCTTGTATCTCGTTTCACGACGCGGTTTGCCAAACAGAGCATGGTTTTATAATGCGCGAAATTTTATGATAAGCCTTATTTTGGGAAGATTATTATCCGATTACTTATTTTAGAAGCAACTACTTCTTGAGATGAGCAAAAGGAGACCGAGCGTCACCTTTTAATTTCCGTAGGTTAATTATCTTCTTTCTTATGGCCAATTATTAATAAACAGCCGTTTTCTCAGCCAATGTTGTTTCACGGCTGGGTCTTTCCCGTCTCCTATAATTATTCCCTGCTTTGTGCTGTGCCAAATAACATTTGAAAAGGCAAAAATCAAGCAAAAATGTAAAAAAAAAAACCCATCAAAAAGCTTCTAGAACTAGTAGTTATAGTTTTCTTTTCGCATACTATAGACAGTCAGAAATGTCAGAATATACTGTTTGATGAATTGATACAATCTTTAAATGACGCCATTTGAAATAAGTCTTATCATGCGTCATGTATGATTCATTGCTCCAAACGATCGAAAATATACAAAACGAAGAAAGGGTGAGGCTACCGACTTGGATTGGAGTGGTTCATCGTATTCGTCAATGTGTGTGACTCATGTCACTCGCATTTCTATAAAGAAAAAAAAACAATAGCGAAGAGATTAGGCGTGTAAAAGGTATGCCCTCGTCCTCCCACAGCATTGTTCCCTAGTCTTCATGTATTTAAAACTAACAATAGCCGATCAAAGCCATATATGCCACAGTTCACATCCTAAAGTTGTCCTAAAGTCACATTGACACAGCCTTGTTTGACCATCTGTTGGATCTAAAATCAACGTCCTATTGTAGATTAAAGCAATAACGGTGCCTGGCATGACATGGCGCCTTTCCAAATCCTTATACGGTAAAGAACGAGTTGTACGTAAAATAAAACCTCTCGTAATTCTTGGTCACTCGTAAAAAATGTGCCACATGCACACCATATGGTTGGGTTACAATATGTCAGGCTGAAGTCCTTGCCACCGAAACCCAAAAAATAACTGCTATGTATTATGAATTTTTGTTGATTATACTTACACTCGAGGTGAGATATGCATTTGATAACATCGCATCTGATTGAAGGTAGCGGTGGAATAGGTACGCTTGCCCATTGGGTTACCTACGTTACGAGATTACGAAAACCGTTTAGAGCTGGACAGTTTGTTGTCCTTAGAGACCTAGTTCGTAACTTCGTACCAACTTACATATCAATAAAATTGTTAGACAGTTATGAAGGTAAAATTCATGAATGTAAGAAGGTAACTGCAATTATATCGTCCAAGATGACATTGTGCAACAACAGTTATTGTTATGCAAAACAACGCGAATCGATCGAGCAACAGCGAAAAATAATGTTGAATCGGTCGCGATGTCGGCTGTTTTGGAGGGGAGCGTACACTGAACCGAGTGAGTCACGCGCGTCGCGGACACCGTAGAAAGTTTTAACTTATTAAAATTTCACCGCAAGCAGAACTCTGTAGCGTATACCGTTCATTGCAGACTGATTCACGGGCGCCATCGCGCATTGTTACTTACTTTACACTAAGTTCATAATCTTCGTCCAGTTTTAGGGGATAGTGAAAACTATGACAAATGACGTCCTGGGGCCTTACGGACAACAGCTAATTGCGGCACCTAATCAGCTCAGTTGGAAAATCACGCGAACGTGAACCTTATCGCGCCCAGATACGGTTTGCGGTCGCGTGATTTTCCAACTGAGCGGATTAGGTGTCGCAATTAGCTGTTGCCTGTAAGGCCCCTGAAACTCAGACTAAACAGGCTATACGAACTTACAATAATATTCGATTGATTATTATTAAAATAAGAAGAATGTACACAAATATAATATATTCTTCCAACTTATAATTATTATTTTTTATTTTATTTTATAATTGCAAAATTGCGGTTCTCGATTTGTCGGGTTGTTTTGTTTGGCCTTCTTTAACGAAGACACAGAAATGGATTGCATATTTAAAGGTCCTGACATAAGAGTCACAGGATTTATATTCCAGGGAAAAATACGGGTACCTGTGCGATTTTCGAACGGGACAATATACTACTTAAAAATGAATTGGCCAAACGTCTAGCAGAATAAAGATGAGGCATGACATGTCGCAAGTGAGGAAAGCCCAGACCAGACATAACAGAAGTTCATTGAACACGAAATAGCATTAGATTGGATCAATACCTATCGGATTACGGAACAGATGAGGGTAGCCAATAGCCATCGGAGACATTTCTATTAAGTATTTAACTTTATATGCAAGCGTGATAGAAGAGCGGAAAGTAAGGTCAGAAGCAATTTTTACAATGAAACTGCAAGAATGAAACCGTGAAATATAATCATCAGGGGATAAAATAAGCACAGTACATTGCCATATAGAATTTTGAAGTCCCAAATGCAAGGTACTGCAATTACCACAGGCAGGCGTGGTGGTATCATCAGGTGAATTACTAGCCCGTCTGTGATTAAAATAAACCTCCATAGGAGAACCAAGCAAGAACAACAAGCAAGAACATCTCAAAGACTCTGATACAGATAATGAGATGACAGATACTTTTAAGTTCCTAGCAGGAACATTGGATCCGAAGCGCAAAGTTGAACTAATTGGTTTTCAATTTTGAGACAGCACTGACTGACAGCCCTAGGAAAGGAATTACAACTTTCAAGTATTAAATGGAAGCGTGTTTTCATAACAATCGGTGACTAATGATTATTCTAGGACAATGTATCATACGATAAAACCGGAAACTGACTAACACAAAAGAAATTGTTATCAAAACCTTGATTCTTGAGTGATCGTGCGTGTCATTAGAAAAATGATCACATTTCGGTCGTATAGCATTAGAAGACGATATCTGCTCAATAAGGATTATGATGATACTTATGTCGTGAAGCCGCAAGGGGACGGCCATGACATTGCGGTCTATTTATAAGTAGCATTCCAGCCAGCAAGCTAGGAGCGACATCTGTGCTCTAACGCGGCGACCTTGGAGCTAGGACGCCCATACAAGGCGCTGCATCGGGCATTACTTCCAGCCGAGAAAGGTTATGAACAACATGGAAAATAGGTCGAATTCAATCGAGATGATTGCAATAGTATTCAGACCATGTTTCTGTGGCTCCAATGACACGCTTCTATTTGAGTTTAAGTCTGTGCTAGGTAGTTTCAAATTACAATTCTAAGTCAGTCTCGAGTTCTCGACAGGTGATTTGGTGCTAATAAAGTGCAACGAACCATGCAATATTTACGATAAATGGGATTGTAAACAAACATGGTCAATGTGCAAATATTGATTTTCACAAGCAATACCGGCTTTGGGTGCGGCCTACAGACAACGCTACAGAGATAAAAGACAGGGCTTTAGATAGAGCACGATTGGTGACCGCTATCTGTCATCATGGCTGCATCTCCAGGAAAATCCTCACGTCGATAGTCTGTTCTAGATAGACTGCGTTTATCGAACAATGAATTAAATATTTTTATACTTCATATGAATTTCTGATTAATGCACTAGGACATGCCCGATAAGGCATAGAACAAAGAGTTATCGGTTAGTAATAATCGCATTAAATGACGTTGCAGCACTCATAATAAGTAGGAGGAACTCGTTTGTGTCGCCTTGTTTAGATTTCGATGGACTATTGGTTAATGCTTCAAGAGGTCAACAGCCTGAACTAAATGCTATTCGAATGTGTTTGAATGTCTGATTTTTGTCCTGCAACCATAAACATGCCAATATTGCCAATTCGTCTGCGAGAGGGACGCCGTCTCGACGATCCAATTCGACCATCCCAAATGACATTCCACTCCGAATTTTTCCCCGAATAAAATTTGCAAAAGGTCGCGTCGCCGGAGGGTTTTGAACCCGAATCTAAATTGGCACGAAGTATTCCAGGAAAAACGAACTGGAAGACTGCATTACAATTCTATTTTCCGCTATGCATCATCGCCTGTAAGCGCCGACACTCGTCAGTGCTCCAACAAATCTAATATTGCACGGAAAACAACTAGAATAATCGACTAGGCGGTTCCGAAGCACGAATTTGACCTATTGTGTTTTTGTGTGAGGGATTTGCTGGGTTACTCTTATTATTATGGTATAGATGGGAAAGGGCAAAATAACATAAGACACAAATCGAGATCAGTTTGACATTAGTTGCAAGAATAAATTTTTCGTAATAGATTTGGCTACTGCAACTAATTTCATTTTGGCTTCAATCCAGCGCACTTGGCTTTTCCAGGTGTCATACATTTTGGAGCATAAATAGTAACCAAAAATAACTATAGTAAGCTCAAAGTAAGCTGATGTTTATTTCCATTCAAGTGACATATCTTTATCTGTGTCAGTCATAAAGATTATAATTTTGTCGTATGCCGAATGGTATCTCCTAACAGTAGATATCGAAAGAAAAATCACCGCCTCTGACAGCGTAAATGAAACTATCAATCTTGGAAATGTTCGCTCCAGATGCCCCAATCGGAATCACATTCCGAACATTTCTTGGCTGTTCCTTTTTGCTCTACGATGAAGTGTTTAGGGAAATATTCCATCGCGTAATGATCGTTTCTTTTACGATTGGATTGAGTTACTTTACCATTGGATATTATATTTTGTCCTTACAAGTTAAGTTACTAGATGCATTATTATTAGTATTTTAAGATATGTATGGTTGCTTTTTGAACCTTTCTACATGATATAGACAAGAGCTCGGACTGAACATCTTTCAGTGTTTTGTCAATGCTGTAGCAAGCTTCACGATACGGCCTCCGGCGTTAATTACGCGCATTGAAATCACTTGGTCCGTATAACCATTGTTCCTCGGGCTCAGACAAGCCAGGCTGGTGACTCAACGTGCATCCTGGCTTTGCATTCAAGGTGTACGCGTACGTAATAACAAGTATAAAACCAGTTATCATTCCACTCAGACACGTAAAATTTTGCGGCATCGATGTCTTGGCCTCGATGTCGAAGCTCTCTTCAATATTTTATGTCATCAAGGTTTTGAGGGAAAGCATTGCGTGTACCTACTATAAAGACAGCATTAATAGTTTATTAGTTGCGTTGGTAGACCACAGATCACGATAGGTTGTGACTTGGGTTAACATACTAAAGTTAACGATTACCTTAGCACAGGCGACAATGAAAAGACAGTTTTGCATTACACGTTTTGGATTGGGACTTTTATCGTTACAGAAATCAGGATAATCGTTAGTATTTTTAGCTTTATTACAGTGCCAAAAGAACAACTTGTTTTCGAAGCAAATTCAACGCTTTATTTTGCCACAAAAATGTCTGCGCATCTCGCTATTTTTCAAGAGCAACAAGAAGACAGACTATTTTGGGAACTTTTTTCGACAACTCGGAAAGAAATTCTTTTTTTTAGTTTATACATTATATTGTGTAGAATACTCGTGTGATTAATGTCAGAACTGATGTAACAATCCTCAGTTTTCACTGCCCTTATCAACGAGACAGCATATTAAGTTTCTAGATAATTCCAGCTTTCCAATGTTTTATTGAGTTGCCATCACCACCACAGAAAAGAGAAGTAGATAGAACGGAAAAGAGAAGGAACATCTGTTACCAGGCATACGAGTGAACATTCTTATTTACGTCAACGCGTTGAACTCCGTATCACACTTGCTAACTGATTTTGAACGCGTAGCTGCTCCATCGAATTTATTCCACAATGCCTTCTTGCGCTGTAATTACGAGTCGCCTAGCTAGCAAAGATTTTATTTAAAAAAAAGGAAGCATATCCTATCACTGGTATGTCTAAATTGTTTATAATTTTATTATTTCACCGTGTTTTAATTACAAAGCTGTTGACAAGCCGTTGACAATAATTATTATTATTATTATTATTTTATTTCGGAAAACATCCATATACACCATATTACATATTACACAAAATTGAAACAGAAAAATAAAATAATAAATAATAGTGGTTACCATTATTTTATCGATATCGATACATTTAGATTTTTCTTATAGTACTAACAGACGTATGGACCAAGTCCGTCTCGTCTATTAGCACTATTACATTTCCCGTAATTTTCTATTGTATAAATAGACATTGAATTTATTACAGTTTTCCATGCAATCCGTCTACTAGGCAAAAATGGATTGATGCAACAGGAAGACGTGATTGGATTCCTACTAAACAAGCACAATTTGTTCAAAAAAACTTTTGGACATATATGTATCACGACATATAAAAGATACTTGAAGCCATTAGCAATATCACAAAAATAAATTATTTATTTACATTCAGTGGTTAAAAATTAAATCATATCACCAACACCAACGTCTTCATACTACTCTCAGACAACCTCATTTGAATCTCCAAAGAGGCTTAAAATAGCTTCACCTGCCTGTTCAAATTCTTCGACTCCCAAGAAAACGCAAACTAAAGGAAGTTATAAAGTTATAAATTATTTTTCTTTATAGATATTTGTGATGCACATTTGAGACGTCCGTAAAGTGACGCCTGATTCAATCAACTAACTTTGATAGTCATTATTGATAATTTTATTCAATAAAAAACCTAGCCAGCTTCAATTGCGATCCCGAAACATTAAACTCCACTTTTTATAATATCCCGGTTGTTCACTATTTAGTTGTATGATTACGGAATATTTACACATTATTTATAACGTTTTTGAGTCATTTCCTGTGCAGAAACATTAGGAACTCCATATCCACAACATAATCACGGTAAATAAGTCGTTAATAATCATACAACTGTACTAAAACTCCACGTTTTTAAATAAGTCACACCCACGATTCCATAATATTTAATGGTATAGACAGACGGACAGACTTAGTAAGTTAGTAGACTTAGACTCGTAGGCTTAGTAATAGGGTTCCGTTTTTACCCTTTGGGTACGAAACCCTAAAAAGTCAAAAAGTTAAAACGAAAGAGGCGTCCCCATACAGCAAACGTATTTTAACGTATTTTTGTATTAGATCTAATGTATATGTAATGTAGTGTAACGATAATACGTACAAGCGTAATAATTGTGCCATACAACGTTTTACAACACATTTGCGAGAAAAAAACAAAAAATGGAAATTAAAAAAAATACCGTAACGTACACGCACGGTGCTATACAACGGAGCGTGCGGACAAATTCATTACAGCACGCTCCGTTGTATGATCCGTAATGTTAAACTTTCGAAAGATGTATTCAGTTATCGTAAGTGCACTTTTTGAGCAAATGTGTTGTAAAGTATATAATAGGCATGTGTCCTAATGTTTAATTTGTTACAATTAACCTGCTTAGAGATGAATATAACTAAATACATTACACATAGGTACTGATAAAATAAATGAAATTGGCTGATAAATCTCTCAGATATGAGTGTTTAAAGTTTTAGGTGGGGATAGAGAGGGGATGCTCTATTCATTTCTCGCAAAGCGTGTGTTAGTACAGCATTTGTATGGCGCTCCTGAGGTGTGACGTCACGGCTCAGTATAGTGCGCTCTCTGTCTAGCACGAAATTAAAATGTTTATTTCTCATTTATTTTTGAACTAATTTTTATTTTGTTTTCGTTGATGTGCTCTATTTATGATCAGCTTTTTTATGAGGTAATAAAAAAATATTAGTCATCATGCCTATTAAGTTTATCGATAAAATTAAAACTGCACACAAAACTTTCCCATCACTAGCTGTGATACCACATTCTAAATTTTAGGATGAGGTTTTTTTTTAATGGCTCCTCACGAAAATAGCATTTAACCGTATCAAGTAATATATTTATTTTTCTACCCATTTAAAGTCACATAAAACGAACTCTAAACATAGCCTACGTCAATATCATGGTCAAATCATGACCTAGTAAGGTCATGGAAACTTTTTAATCAAGTTTCTATAGAGTTCTGGGGCAAAACAAAAAAATCACATTTGCAACTTCCCATTGTTTGCCTACACTCACGCAAACCTACGAATTTGCCTTAATCTTATTTAACGGATAATAATTCAATATTATTACACAAGCACATGCGTTAATACACTAGTTTTGTTAAATAAAAAAAGCAAAATCGATGAAAAACTCTTAGCGAAATTATTTTAACCCTCATGCTTATCGTGCAGTTTAATTTGGAACTATTTTAACTATGTCGTAGATAAATTTACGTTAAGGACTGTTGAATTCGTACTAGTTTTTTGAACTGCACAAGAATCGTGCAGTTTTTTTGGAATAGCAGCATTTACCGAAATAATTGCGCAAAATGCAAAGGGAACTGAACCGTATTGCAGCACGAGAAGGTCAGTTTTAAACTTTAACAAAATGGCGCTCATAACCTTTTGGATTAATAATAATCTTGACGAATTATTGCATTCCTTCCTATGTAGTTATATTATGACGTTTCGTTTACATGTGTGCAACTGGCTACAACGGATTTCTTGCAAAAATGCCTTGACAGCCGTTCTATTTTAAACGAAAAATTTTTTCTCTTCTGTGATCACCACTCTTGTAATATTGACGTGGCATTCATACGTACCCAGTCCACTGGGTATAATAATTATGTGCTTTGTGTGTCTGTAATTAATTACTCTAGTATCACTATTCTACCAGTTGCATTTAAAATAGCTTGAATTCGTTGCATTGCACAGCCAACTTTTTCTTTGAAATTAAACACTTTTGACCAATCTTTTGACGGATTTTATCGCGTTTATTTTATGTTATTTATTTGCCCTGACCGGAAAGCTTCAGTCGTCCTGTTTTGATAGCTAATCTGCTTATAGGTAACATAGTGAACGCAGTACACAACAAAGTTATCATTATCTGTGAGATAGGCGTCCTGTGCCAAACAAAACAAATTAAAAACAATTACATTTTGAGCGTGTAATTAGAGGTTTTGTTTAGTTTTGAAGTTTATTTATTTATTACTAGCTGCACTCCGCGGTTTCACCCGTGTGGACATTCCCACTGAAACAGTACATTTATAAATATCCTATGTCACTCTCCAGCCCTCCAACTATCACTATGTAAATCATGTTCCTGCACGAAAGAGGAACCAACAAACAAAATAATTAAACAAAAAAAAAAATACCCTTTCGCATAAAAAAATTATAATACATATTGTATTATTATGATTGCAAACTGAAGTTTGAAGATTTTCACTCCATAATAGTCGCGTTTTCAGCCCCCAAATGGCGTGCGACAATATTCCTACAAATGAATGCCATTAATTTATCCCTTTCTGTTCCACCCTCGCTTCAGTGTAGAGCTACCCTCCGTTCACCCAGCGAGCACTCGAGCCCGTTTGTGGAGCCCGGATATGAGTTATACGTGTGTTAACTTGAAGATGTCATTTAGAACAATGACGGGAACAAATTCTTGGTGATTTAATCTGATTACTGCGGAAGCTTTATTAAGTAGCTCAGTTTCTCCACGTTACTAGAGTATAGGTAAATTTTAACCAAAATAATGCAACTTCAGCAAATAACCAGACCAAACAGAAGTCTCTGGTGGATTTAATACCTATTTCAAATGGTCTCGGTCGCGGTCAACGACCTCGTCTAACGAACGATAGAACGTAACTTTAAAAAGATACGTTTCAAATTTTATGGAGCATCAAGTTGGCCGTGGCAATTAAGACATTTTCAAGTGTGGAACATCGCACGGATGGCCGCGCGCGGTGGCGAGCATTCTATGCTAATCTGCTAGTTTTTGTGCTAATTCCGCATCTGGACTGTATCATGATAATTAAAAATTTCATCTTGGAGATATAATAAATCTGTGATGTTAATGCACTCATTATTATGATTTAGGAGTCTATTCCCTCCCATTATGGAAATGCGATCTTTAAAAATATTCAGAATAACCAAAGACATTAGATAATGGGACAGTACATTATTCCGCCCCTCACGTCTCGAATTTAGCAGGAACTTTTTTTACATTAGTCTGTAGTCTCCAAACGTTCGGCTCCCAAGTCCCCCTCGTCATTGATTTATAAACCAACACAGGGTAAGTACCGTACCTAGGGCTTCACTAACTTGGTCGGTTGAATAATGGTTGTCCTTTCCACTGTAGATGTGTTCATCGAAGATGAATAATTATATGTTTTTGTTAAAAATCTGGTTTTAAACTATATATACCTATTTCAGTAGTCAATTTAAACTATATTTCAGTAGTCAATTTTGATGTAGGTAGGTACCTATACCTAAATCAGCTTATGTTATGACAGCTTCTAAAGCAGTGAAACCCACGCGACAACAAAGAAAGTTACTGCGTTGCTGGCGAATCTGGCGATGTTTCAAATCTCTTAATCTGATGTCAATCTAAGTAGGTAGTAACAATCAATGAATGTTGTCGTTATAGCCATTGGATCATTCTTTGTACGATTAGGGATCGTTTTTCTGGTAATTCCCAGGAGGACAGCCCTGGTAGTTAGGTATTGGGGTACGGAGCGCGCCGGTTTGGTCTTCAGCCAATCGATTTAGGGATTCGGGAAGTTGTATCCTCCCTTTCCCGCAACAGCTAGGTTATTTCCTTCTCGCTCTGATAAACAAGTACAACCACTGGCCTGTCTGGGCAGATTTCATTACACGCATATGCCATGCCAGTGTGCAATACGTAGCTAGTAGCTACATAGTACATACCTATATACTTTACGGTATGTGGACATTGCAACTGCGTTGCAACATGTTTTAGCAAATGGTGCGAAAATCAACCACCATGGCTATCGAAATGTCACAATATCACAAGCATTCAACTCTGCAGGAATTAATCTCATTTAAATTAATTAAGGATATGAATGCCACTTTTCCCAGTAAGGAGTTATGATTCATAATCATTATTACGTTAATAATAATTCACATCCCGTTCCACGTCAACAGGAAAACTAAAACAGGAATGAAATCCATTGATTGAAACTATCCGCACATTTAAATTATTTTTATCCAGCAGAGGCAATATTTCAAACAAATTGTTTATAATAAGAGTACTCGGTATTTTATTAGTAAAATGCATGACAGAAAATATTAAAAGCAAAAACTCGCGTATTATAGAAGACATGCTATGATATCTAGATGCTAATGAAGCTGATAGCCTGAGCCTAGAACCTGAGCATTCACTTGTAAATCTTGTAATAGTTATCTAGTGACGAGCTTTATTTCGAAACGTCTTTGACTCACACGATGATACCAATCATAATTTTTCAAAAAATATGTATTTCAAAGATTTCCTATACTTCTTTGATGTATTTATTCTTAAGTATTGTGTCGAAGGATTGTTTGGCCAAAACCACAGCACAGTGGATACGACAGAATGACAAACGACCTCCCGGACGGCCCAGACGGGGATGGAGGGACAACGGACTCCTACTTGAAGGACTGGACTGAAATTGCTCAAAACAGAGAGAAATGGTAGGAGGGAAAGTAGACCTTTGCCCTGCAGTGCGACGATGCAGGCTAATAATTATAATAAAAAGTGTTGTGGAACAGGAGCATCAGGAGCAAAGAATTCATAATATACGATACTTACTAGATCATTGATCAATTCAGGAGTATTCAAATTTATAACAATTTGATCATAATTTTTATGTAGAACTTTTTGCTGACCGCTTGCAGTTTCCCTACCTCAGAAGAATAGTTTGTTGACCACGGGCCACGGGTGTAGTTTGTTGATCATAATTAGGTATTATGTTTCTGACAAGCACGTAGGTATGCAACGATCTATTACTATACTACGTACGAGTCTTTAAGAATACTAATACTCATGTCTTTCTCTGCACTTATTACTATTGTAAAATTGATCAACATTTTGTTGAAAGTGAATGCTTGAGATTATCGACGCCTTTACTTGCATCGATAATTGATGAGTACGGTTCTAATTACAGATTTCGTGAGTGATGAACACGGGACGCCATGGCATGATGCGTGAGTGATGAACACGGGACGCCATGGCATGATGCGTGAGTGATGAACACGGGACGCCATGGCATGATGCGTGAGTGATGAACACGGGACGCCATGGCATGATGCGTGAAAGTAGCGAAAGTTAGCATGACAATAGCCGAACCGGTTTCATCATTTCAGCCGTAGGACGTCCACTGCTGGACATAGGCCTCCCCCATCGATCTCCAAAAGGGCCGGTTGGAAGCGGCCTGCATCCAGCGTTTCCCTGCGGTCTCTTTTAGGTCGTCTGTCCATCTTGTGGGTGGACGTCCTACGCTGCGCTTACCAGTCCGTGGTCTCCATTCCAGAACCTTTCGGCCCCATCGGCCATCTGTTCTGCGTGATATGTGCCCTGCCCACTGCCATTTCAACTTACTAATCCGGTGGGCTATGTCGGTGACTTTCGTTCGTCTACGGATCTCCTCATTTCGGATTCGATCTCGTAGAGAAACCCCGAGCATAGCCCTCTCCATAGCTCGTTGTGCGACTTTGAGCTTGCTTATGAGGCCCATAGTGAGAGACCACGTTTCAGTGCCGTATGTCATCACTGGTAACACACACTGGTCGAAGACTTTCGTCTTAAGGCACTGAGGTATTTTGGACGAACCGGTTTAGTTTAACTCTATTGTTGCGTTCGTGTGTGCTATATGGTTATATTTTTTACAATTTTTTTTTTGATAATTTTCATTTGCAATTTCTGTTTGTGGTTCTTGTAACTGTTGGAGTTGTTTGCTGTCTTTGTTCAAGGTACGTGTATGTTGCAAGTACGAACAAAGACGTTACAGCAGGTCGAAAACTATGGATCGAATCCTGAATCTGACTCAAATAATAAAACTCTATATACTTTACTAGATTATGTAGATAATCTTCAAACTATCTATTCTTTAGCTGGCTGTTAAGCGTAATTAAATCTTTTAACGTTTGAAATTTAATAAACCGTTTATTATGTATTCAAAACAAGCCGTGGCAGGCTGCGTCAAGCATGTGTTGTTACTTGTTAGTCAGATTTCTATTTATAGTGTCCCGCTGATACAAAACTTTGAGTTCGTTAGCACATCAGTTCTCCTCGTTAAGTGACTACCTACAAGGGCTTATAGGATCTCGAAAATGAACGACACAGATGCAAATCAAACCATAATACATAAGTATATTACGTGCTTTAAAAAAAAAAATTAAACATAGGTCTTTAGTTCGTTATAGGCTCGGCTGGCTGAGTAGCCAGATAAGAACGAGTTCATAGGTACTTCATATTATTTAATTTATTTACCAAGTAAGTAAATGATATTTAATTGCTAACTAACTAGGTAGGTAAATGACCATTTATTAAGTAAGTAATTATACCTAGGTACAATATTACAAGAATACGACGCCCAAATGATTCATATTTTAATAACAATGGCAGTTGAACTGCCACTCGTACCGGTGTTACAATGATTTAATTAATTGCGCATTTTTTGTGGCGAGCACAGTTACGGAAATTATTCAAAATTCACAATTTTGGCTAGTCTAGTACCACTCGAATACCTATGAGTTGAACGACACGCCATCATCAGCAGCGCAACCAACTACCTATTTAATTGTATTTATTAACATAATAATATCGCACGGCGAAATGATTAACGAACCATGCCAAAACGGTAATTAGGTTTTTTGCCAAATTTTTAATGATTAGAAATGGTTAACATTTTGCCGAAAACTTCCTCGCATAGATGCGGAAGTTTCACTAATGTGTATTCTGAGGTTTTACAGACGGAACACAGGCTGCTTTTAACTGTTTACTTAGCTGTAAATACATTTACTTATCACAAACTAAACTATTTTCGTTTTGGCGTTTAAATTTGGTAAAAAAATGTGGGATGGAAGCACATAGTATGTATATCTGTGGATGGAAGATACCTACGGAAATTGACATGTTATTTTAAAATATACAGGACAAATGTCAGTTTACGTTCTATAGGCTACACAAAATCATTGGTGAAAAATGTGGGTAGGTAGGAAGATCCGGAAATAGACATGTCATTTTTACAATTGGAACTTGAGTAAAATAACAGGAAAAAAATTTCGAAAAAAATAAAACGAATACATTTTAACTTTGGTCGAAGGAAAAAATTACAATTTACTTTCTTATGTAAAACGAACACGTACCTACCTAGTACTTATAGATAGTAGTAGTAGTAAGGTAAAATAACACGTTTTGTGCGTCGAATACAGATGCACTGATGCCAACTTGGCATGGCCGATACCGGCTTCATAGAGTAATATACCTACCTATACCTATAAATACTACCATCGAATTAGCGGACGTCAAGTGCATTCAACGCTACACCGGCAAAATCGAACAATTCTGCACAATGCAGCAAGAAATAGTTAGATAACTGTATGCGTAAAAAGAAACACGGTAAGACCGCACCCTCATTCGCCGACAGTTCATTTTGGAACAATAAATTAGGCAAACTTTTCACATTCCATTCCCGTTAGTTCGTTGTTCAAACCAAATCAATAATTGATCCATAGACTCTGAATGCATTCCATCTGCGTATACCTAATGCCGGTTCCCGAGGGATTAACATCGTAATCCTTGTTCCTTTTTACGTGTGTTATCCGAAACTCATAAAATTATTTATTGCCAAGTTACACTTGTTTGTTTGTTTCCTTTTGTAATAAAGTAACAAGTATGAAAGTAGCAGAAAAATGACACTTACCAATTAGTGTTGTGTTGACGTAAAATGAAGAATAAATTCGTGCACTGAGAACCGAGGTTCGATTGTGACTGAGCGAGTGAGCGAGCGACCGAGCGTGCCGAGCGAGCGAGTCAGCGAGCATGAGATGAGCAATGGCGAGTGGCGAGCAGTGTTTCCACTTTCAATTTTAGTTTTTGCTTAAAATTATCTAAATAAAATATCTAAATTCCTTGGCTTAGGGCATGACTATAATAAAGAATAAAATATAATTTTACTGAATTTACAATAAGCCTTTGTATCATTTTTATCACATCTATTCAGCCTTACCAAAACTTAAAAAGTGGATGCTCCAAACAAGAAGTTTTAAATTTTTCAAATAATATTTTCTTTTTTGCAGAATAATCCTCCTTCTTGTGACAAAGACAGTTCTTGGTCGTAATTTTCTGCCATTTTTTGATGATAAGTAAACATCACTCTCACTCAGACGAATAATATAATATTTTGTCGCTATTGTTCTGCAATGCTGAATGAAAAACAATCCAACTGTTTGTTTAATACGACAAGGTTTATATTATGTCGCATGTCACCTGTAACTACGGTCATAATACAATTAATACAAATAATAAAACAACAAAAATTAGATAGGTTACATTAATTACGAGTTTGAGGGAATCCCCTACCGTAAACAAAAGAAACATCGATCTGAATGTGGTAACTCCACATTAAGTTCGATTTTTCCCCAAAATCCCTGATGAAATGAAATGTCCCTAAAACTTATATAATATTAGTAATTTTTCCCTAAAAAAAGGGAGAAATCCCTAAAAGTGGAAGCACTGGTGTCGGGGGTGGCGGCGGCTCGTCGTGCGGTACGGCAGCATTTTTTTATAAGTATTTACTGATGATTCATTCGTTATCTACAACACAAAACAAAAAAAATATAAATTTAAGCCTAAATTGATGACATCACTAGTAATAATATTAATACAAGGTAGGTATCATTATTATAACAAATACTAGCGACCCGCCCGCCCGGCTTCGCACGGGTGTAATTTACGTGCGAAGCCGGGGCGGGTCGCTAGTTATATATATATAAACCTTCCGTGAAAATTTATCTAACTGATGGTGAAAACCGCATCAAATTCTGTTGCGTGGTTTAGGAGGAGTTAGCGACAATACAGACACATAGCCAGACAGACAGACGCGGAAAGAGACTTTAATTTATACTAGGTATGTAGAGATAGAGAAGATTATGTAGACTTATACCGAACCACACGGTTCCGATAGATTCGACCTAAATAAAAAAATTGGTCGGAGCCGCTAGGTAAGTAGGTAGTTAGGTACTTATAGCCAGCAGTGCCCCGCGACCCGCGATTTTATTATGATTTTTGTCTTCAGAATTAAAAGTATCCTGCATCACTCTCCGGCCCTCTATCTCTTTAAATAATGCCGATCCGCTGTGACACCTAATAGTAATACTGCGTAAAAAGAACCTCTAAACAAATACACTTTCGGATTTACATAAATACAATGACTTTATGACTACTATGCAGGCCGCAGGGTCTAGATGTATTTACTAGCAGGAGGTTTTGTCTTGTAAGCAAGATCACAGAATAGGTATATAAAGAATAGTAGACTAGGTATTTCCATTCGTTTATTTGCTATGACTGCTGCAATAACATTGTAAAAACCTGATTGAAAACATTTTTTTAAAATATTTTATTTGTATATTTTAGGTAAGTACCTATATCTTACAGTCTCACGTTTGAAAATCTAACGAAAGTGATCAGAATTCGTGGTTTTCATTTGACTTTTTACATCGATAATACAGCGGTCAGACAAAAAAAAACAAAAACTAATAGGTACCTACCTCAAGTCACTTGAAGTCAAGGGCAGTTCTTAATCTAACTTTGTTTAAAAAAATTAGATATATAGATAAACTCTTTATTGTTCACACCACAAATTTCATACACACGATAAAACAGCTTAAAAACTAGTGCAACAATCGGCGGCCTTATCGCTAAGAGCAATCTCTTCCAGGCAACCTTAGGATGGAGAGGATTCATACAGGAGGTAGAAGGCGGGGCGAGCAATATTGAATAATGTGATACTTAGTTATAATATAAACCGTACATTCTAATAACAATACATACTAATACATATACTTACTACTTAAAATTACGATACTAATACTTATATTACTTAAGATTACGATAATATACTAATACATAAAATATAAAATTAATAAATATGATTAGTTACACAAACAACAACAGCTTCAACAAGGTGGCAACTGAGACAAATAAAACTGCTTTACACGGTCTTTATAAACAGCGAGCGATGGAGTGTGTCTAATAGAATATAATCTTTGCTAATAGGCACGGGCAACGCGTTCCACAATTGAACAGCCTGAAATGCAAACGACTTGCCATAAAAAGTTAGTTAAAAAGTAAAAGTTATAAAAAATTAGTTTAAAAAAATTTGAAGTAGAATACGGTCGAAAATACCTATCCAATTTTTTTTATTTCAGCTTTCTTACTACACTGCGAGCTGCGAGCCCGTGAATCATCGTTTCCCCCACGGGCAATGGGCATCGAGCGTCGAGCGAGAGACGGTCATACGGTCAAGTGCGAAACGACGTGATGCCACTTTTAAATATGACCTTTTTTTTAAATATGATTTATGATTAAAATACCTATAAATCTCACATGCAAATGATATTATGAATATTGGAGTAAATAAACTTACCATCGTTATACCTACTTCCTTAATTTGTTTCATTCATTCTTGTCGAAAGACGTGTCATGGTAAAAATATTTACTATGCTATTGTGCAGGTTCCATTATTCCCGGTTGCCAAAGAATTCAATGTACAATATAGGTACCTAGTTCCTTGCCGGTTGCAGATTTTTTTTTGATCTGTAAGATGAGATCCTATTTAAAGTTAAGGGTGGCCACTTTGCCCGACCTTCCCCTACTTCCTACTTGTTACTAACTGGTTAGGTAATTATGAAATGTGGATGGATGAGTCGCAGTTGGAACCACAGCATACAGCATTCTCTAGTCGGCACTTGGCAGTAACCTGAAAAGAAGAGCCGAAGTGACGTGACGTAGTAGTAGAGTCGATCTTGCACCGGCGGCGGCTGCGTCGCGCGTCCCACTGCTCACTTGTGCGAGTTGTGGGTCCAGTACCGGCGTTAGGGTAGAGCCTGGTTGGGCGACCATTATATAAAAAGTACTCTGTGGGGCGACCGCCCAGAGCGCCAGATATAAAGGGGCGCCGTAGAAGTCTCGCCCAGGGCGCTGGTAGTACTAAAACCGGCACTGTGTGGGTCGCCAAGATCGGAATGCTACTTTAGTATGTTCTGCAATGAACTAGTATGGGCTGATAATGAAATGTGAATAGTACGATGGTCGACGTATCTTCCATAGCTATGTAACTCTGTAGGTTCCGTCCTTTTCTGACTCAAACGGATTACGCATTCAGAGTACGCCGTATTATAGACATAGGTACCTACATACATAAGTGTACTTACGATATCGGAATTTTTACTTATCCTCTCGTATGCACGTGGCGTACTTGCATGTCTGCTGCATCTACGAATAAAATAGGTATGCAGTATGCACACTCCTTTTACCTACAGCACTCAAGTACTTAGTGCATATCTATAGATATTTTAATAACGCGCGAACTAGCCCGCGTTTTCGTAAATTTTCACGGATTGTTAGAAATTCATGGTTTTGTGTGACAATAAATTTTCATAATTGCGAAAATGTCTCAACTGTAAATATAAGTTTTTAGTTGTTGTTAGTTGTTATACTAATGAAAAGTAGAGTGTAACACTAGGGCGCAAAATATTTTTTTTGCTCGTGTGACGTTCTTTGAATCCCTCGCTACGTTCAAGATTCTACTCTAGAATCCCTCACTTCGCTCTGGATTCAAAAAAAGAGCCCTCGCCGTAAAAATATTTTTTTGCTCCCTTATGTTACAATCTACTATTGAAACGTTTGCAATGTTATTCTAAATCTAAAGGATGCGTAACCGGATTATTAAACTATCCTCAGTGATGATTTATCTTAAAAAAATGTTGAAAACGTTCGAAAGCGATGGCTCTGGCACTTGAGTGCGGCCTTAACATCCAATACAGGGTTACTGGTAATCAATTAGCATCCTCTTAAGGGCGGATTCAATATGTCAATACAAACAACTTTTGTTCTACGACATATCAAAATTCGCGGGGAAAAAATCTGGTGTTTGATATATTTTGTCGGGAGTGAATGATTTTCCTGTATGCGGCTGATTTTTTTCGTCGTAGAAAAGTTGTTTATTTTTATGTGTGAGGCCGTCCTTTAGAGGATGCTATCTAATTACCAGTAACCCTGTATATTTTGGATCGTGTTGAGGTGAGGTCTAATATCTCCATAGAAGATACAAATAAATAAAAAACCAAATATGCTGAAAAGAAAAAAGTTTATTGTTAATATTTTGTTGTTATCATCTTTTCATATTTTTTATCGATTCATCTTTTTCGATTTGCTTTTATTTATATTTTTTTAACCAAGTCAGTGTATTTACAAAGTATTAAATATAAAAAGTTCAAAGTGGGACAGTGGCATCGATTTTGTTGTTTCTTAACTAATTGCGTGAGCATTAAAACTATTTGTGTCTTTTCATTTTGATATGAAAGAAAACGACATCAATTACTTTAATACTGTTACCCCGGTCTTGATAGCCAGGGACTTAGTCCAGGCAATTGACGGCCAGGGTCAAATTTAGTTTAGAAAATGTTACAACAAAATGGACACAATAGGCATGTGTTCTAATGTTTTATTTATTACAAATAACAGGTTTAGCGAAAGATAATCTAAATACGTTACACATACTGAAAAAATTACTTAAATTGGCTGATAAATCTCTGAGATATGAGCGATTAAAGTTTTTGGTGGGAATGGCGAGTGAATTCTTTGTCCCTTTCTCCCAAAATGTGTGTATAGCATTACAGTGGCGCGCGCACGGCTTGACGTCATCACGTGCTATAGCGCGCTCTCTGTCTAGCATGAAATTAAAATACTTATAACTTATTTATTTTTAAACAAATTTCAATTTTGTTTACGTTGATAGGCTCTATTTATGATCGACTTTTTAATGAGATATTAAATAAAAATTAGGACACAAACCTATTATCACCATAATTATACCTGATTGTAATAACCATAATTCCTAAAGCAAAAATATAAACCTCTATTAAACAAGACAACAGATTATAGTTCCTCTGTGCGGTAGGCAGAGTGGTGGGCTACATTAACAAGTCACTAAGTCGTATAAGCACTAAGCACGAAATTATAACATAAGCGTGATCCATATTCAAATTTGTTTACTTATATGTTTTAATGTAATTAAAGTATATATTGTATTACTGTCGATTTTAAAGGTTTCACATGACAAAACTAACCTTTTTTTAAGATTGGCTATGTATGCTATGTCAAAGTGAATATTATGTGATGGGAGATCACACACCCTGTAACACACAGCTTGGGCCCAGATACTACTAAACCAATTGTTTTTAAATTGTAATTGTTTCAATATTAATTTTTAAATAATTGTCTCAAAACTGACAGTTTTTTTTTATACTAAGTTATAATATTAGGTGGTGGTATTCTTCTAGTATAAAAAAACTGTCAATTTTAAGGCAATTATTTTAAAATTAAAATTGAAACAATTACAATTTAAAAACAATTTGTTTAGTAGAATCAGGGACCTGGAATGGGTGTTGGCTCTCAAATGACACTGCCTTACATAGTAACTTTACTGCGTGTTTGGTGACAGATGTTGAACTTGAGGGTGGTAGCTCTAGAAAGTGCCACGCTATGGTTTCCTCGTTGTGTTTTCCTTCACCGTCAGCTCAGGCTCATTGTTGGGATTTGAACCCACACCCTGTGGCGTGTAACTCGAATGCGTCAACCACAAAGCTATATCATAGCTAAAAAAACTACAGTAGTTGCACAGAACAGTACAGAAGGTCGGCTCCATACATCGAGCGTAAACAGGCGCACGCACACAAAGACGCACACTTACAGCGATCTCGGATCGAATCGGTTGACGCGAGTCGCGAGGACACTACACGTAATTATAGTTTCGCCCGATAAACACAACATTATAGTTGCTTTGCGTACCCTAGCGCTACGGCGAGTAGGTAATTAAACTCAAGTTCAGCCGGAGCAGACTTTCTGTACCCTTTCTAGCCTGTGGTCGTTAAGGGCCAGAATAACGTGTGCACGCATTTGATATTTTTTATTTAAAGATGAAATGACCGTCTACTTTTAAAAATTGTAGTTCAGTCATTTTACGGAGACGTTAATATTTCCAAATATTTAGAACAAATTTTTGTTTTTATATTTTTTATAATGACCAAAATAAATGGGAAAATCTGTTTAATATCCCATTTACTGTGGTCATAATAAAAATAAAAAAAACTATATATTTGGCCGCTTATAACAACGAAAAATAAAGCGCTAGTTTCGGCAATATTTTAGTTAGATTAATTTTGTCAACTAAAACCATGTAAATCAACACCAATACCGTAGAGAAGTTGTATTTAACGTTTTTAACCCTATTAATAAATATATTTCCATTGCAGTTTTTGCTATATTTGCTTGTATTTAATTCAGCCAGTTTGCTGAAACTAAACATTAGGAAAAAACTGTACAGAGAAATATGAAGAAAAAAAACAATCCTATAATCTAACTGGTAAGCTAAGCAATCACCCAAGTTATGGCGGCAATAAAACAAATGGATTTAAAAAGTGCTATCACATTGTAAATACCTGTACTACCCTAAATACCCTAATATTTTCATGGTATGAAATTTATGTATGTACCTATATGAAAATGAATGCCATACAGAGTAACTTATTTATCATACCTATATTTTAAAAAAAAAGTTGTCTGACTTGGGCGCCCGGCAGATGTGAAACATGACGGCATAAGAGAGCGTCATATAGTTTGCCGTCACGGTATACGAGTCGGTTATTCTGCCAAGGCGCGCCAATTGATGTTTCACATCATAAACATATATTTTCCTTTAACTAATCTAGATAAAAAGTGAAAATCTGTAGTTTCCCTTAGTTTTCTTATCATTAATCCCGGGCGAGCGAAAAGTTAATTGAATGCCTATTAAGAAGGATAAAACTCTCGACTTAAGGTGGTACGTTTCACAGATGGCGGGAAATTCAAATTTCAAACAGTTTTTTTGTCCTTGTAGCTAGGCAATAGCCGGGTAATGTGATCATAATTTTTGCGCAAATTGATTATTATTCATTGCAAAATCATGTAAAGGTATTTATCGCTAATGCACATAATTACTTACATTTGTCAATAAACACATTTTTGCTGTTTCAAACGGTTTATTGACAAATGTAAGTAATATGGTGTGTTACTGTTAAATAGCTGTACATGATATTGTAAAGAACAACCAACAATTTGCGCAAACAGTGTCATTTCAAAATAATTACCCAGCCTAGCTACAAGGTCAAGAAATCTGTTTAAAATTTGAATTTCCCGCCATATGTGAAACGAACCACCTTAAAGAATATTATGTACAAAGCAAATTAAAAGTAGTACTGTTTACTGACAGGATATTTTATTTGAGCCTGTATTTTAGATCAAAATCTGTTACGCGCATAATGGTGTGGATTTTTAGGTAAACTAATCTGAAAGCATAAAAACGACTCTTATTTTATTAGCCGACTGCCTAATGGTTTCCGGGCGTGTGTAAGTATTTTTTGTTTCTTTTGTGTTACTAGTGAGACAGTGGAAATGTTCGGGGAGATCAGTGTACTCATCATTAACAGCTTTTAGGACCAAATCTGATCGCGAAAAAAATATCAGCTTTTTCATACATTTTGTCGAGTGCCAATGTTGTTTTTTTTTTCGCAATATCAGTGTTGGTCCTATAGTAAAAGCTGTTCATAATGATATCCCTGGATATTTCTACTGTCTCACCAGTCACCCAGTCCCTCTTATATAGCTTAAACGGCTTCACCAATTTCGATTTTTGAGGTGTCGTTAGATTAGTATTTAAACCCAGAGTGACAAGGACTACGTCTTGCAGTCGAATTTTTCTTTTTCTATTAATATTAGACTTGTTTTCAATATGTGAGAAGGAGATGGTAAACTTAAAAGCTGTCAAATGAAAATACTGATGCAATGAATCTACACCAAAATCTATAAGCAAATAGCCACTCTTCTTGACTGTATAATATAACACATTTTTCATAGAATTTTAATTTCCTCAAATGTATTTTATTTTATTATATCTCTAATACTTTAACCCTAACTTTTTTAAATACAAAATTGACAGAAAGATTTATTAAAAAAAAACCGAAACATTTTTAACATACCTAACTAAATCTCCTACAGATAATATATTAATTTACTCTCTTCGGTGGTTTACGTCTATATTTACATTTTCATATCTCGCACAGAATATAAACGTGCCTCACGTTTTAAAACTATAACTAAACTTTTTATTCTCTCATTCATCGAAGGCGTTAATTCTGATGTACCATTCTCTAACATATCTCATATATCTGAGAGCTCGAAGTTGTTTGCGTCTCTTTTCATTTTGCAGACCATTGTTCGATTGACGTTGAATGGTGTTGGTATAGGTATTTAAATAATATTTTTCGCTAGCAACGCCCACCATTTTTAGTCGCCATCCTACAGGAACCGTAAATGTTTTCGGGATAAAGTGTTTACGTTGTTAATAAGCCCATTAGTTAATCCTGATTATAAGCTTTCTCCATACTAAAGAATAGATAGAATAGAATAATATGCAATACATGAGCAAAGGATGTCAAACATTTTGGAGCTTTCAAATATAGTTTAGTTTATAGAACAACAGAATTGACGTTTGTTAAACTAATATCAACGACATCAACGTATTAAACCTAAATCCCGGCTACATTCTTTGACACGCTAGAAATCACTAAAATAGTAACGTTTGAATTAGATTTCTGGAAGGGTTTTGAATTAGTATAGCAATTTTTAATCATATTTAACGGATTTCCTCATCCTAATAATTATGTTTATTGATGTACAAGCTCCCTATTGGATTCAGAGCCATCAGAGCTTATTGGGAATACGCGCAATCCGACAGAACATTAAGTTGAGTTGAAAACATAAAAAGTACGTTTTTCTTTGAATGGTATACTTTAGAGTTGAACAATTCGGCTCCAATTTTATTTTTATTTATTGGACAACGGGCTTGCGCTAGATTGTAACCTCAGTTGAAGTTAAGTGATGATGCAGTCTACGATGGAGTACGCTTGCCTATAAGAAATCACTCGTGACTTTAAGACATAGTATGTAACTATCGTATACATTTAATAAATGAGTTATTATGTAATATGCAAGCCACCCACAGCAACGCGGGTAAACTAAAAACAAAAGGATCTTATAAACGCCAATAGACCTATATATATAGGGATGGCGTACCAATGGCACGTGAAAGTGATTTCGTACGCCTGGACTTTCATTTAAGTTTCAACTCCCTCTCCATCTCTTTAATTTATTTTGATTAGCCCTTTCACAAAATCTTTTCTTAGCGGAGCTTATCTTACTTATATACTGCATGGAATTCTTTTCAGCGAGAAGTTGTTGTATGTTATATCATAGCTTAAAGAATGTTTATGCAGAGGGTAAGAATCTATACATCGTGAGTAGTTTTATTGGTATTCATTTAAATATTCTGCCCGCGACTCCACGCGCATCATACCTACTGATATTTCATTCATTAGCGCATTGGATAAATTTGCGTTATGTAAGGAAGATTGGAAAGGAAAATTGCTCTGCAGTGAACTGAATATGATGAGCTCAAATTAAATTTAAGCACATATTTTTTGGGCTGGGTAATTTGTTTCAATTAGTAGGTAGAAGTGTGGAGACGCGGGCACTGGCTAGTTGCATTCCTAATATTTGAAACTAGTTGAAAGGACTTCAATTATAAAATTATGTACATACTTCTATTTGCTTTTTGGAACTTTTGACTTTATCAACATGTGAAATACACGATAATCAACTTTAGAAACCTTTTTCTTAACCCGTTTAAGTATTTAATGTATAGTATACAAGTCCAACGTACTAATCCCTTGTCACTGTGGAAGGCCTACCAAGAACATACCTACATAACCACCGCCCTCAACACGTTGCTGATCTTCCTCTTACAAATGGGACACCTTTTAGTTTTGACCCAGACTTTAACGGCGCACTTATAGCAACAGCAGATATGTGCCAACCTGCCGTGAACAAACACCCCCGACTTAGGCTCTGTAACACAAACCACGCACAACTCTTTCGTCTCAATCTCTTTTAAAGTGTCCGTTATAAGTTTTTTGGAGACGTTTAGTTTTTCTATCGAAACTGATGGATCGCTTATGCTTTTGGATAGAGGTTGGACTTCGTTGTCAGAGTCGCTCGCGTCCGAATATTTCGCGCGTTTGGAGGTTCTATCGAGAGAGCCTGCACGTCTTTTTTGCCCCGGGTTTTCTAGGCTTACGTTTTCGAAGTCCTGGGACGTACCCTGACTGCCGGTGTCCACGCCGGAGTCTTGCGAGAGGGTCCGGGGTATTTCCAGGGAACCGGTGGCGTCGGGGTCTATGTCTTTGGGTCGGTTGTAGGGCTCCGGTTCAGCGGTACGACCGCGCTTGTTTTTGCGGCGTGGCCGCGGCGGGAAGAAGCTTTTGCGTACCTGGAATCAGTTTAAGTTATATTTGTATGGGATGGTTTTTGAAAACAGCAACGGTTATTTATTCACAATAGGATGGCGATGACCGCACATCGCCTAATGTTTGCCGACCACGCTTTGGCAAACGTAGCGTAGGACATGCTGCGGCCAGGTGTAAACTTGCTTAAAACGGCGAGTAAAAACTGGATGCAGAGAACTGCCGACCGAGCTCAGTGGCGTGCATTAGGAGAGGCCTATGTCCAGCAGTGGACAGTGAAAGGTTGATGATAATTGAGGGATGCTGATGATAGTTAGCTCGTCAGTGAGGTGAGGTGGCTTGTCAGTGAGCGAAGTTGGTGGTGTATTCACCTGAAAGCACTTTTGGCAGTAGCGGTAGATGGGACTGTCGTTGACCGCTCGGCAGCGCGCGCAGTTCCAGTAGTCGTTGTAATCGACCTCCGAGTCGCTCTGAGTGTCATCTGTTCTCTCAGAGTCCGCGAACACGAGGTCTCCGTCCGACCCCACTGACACTTCGATCACCTTCGTCGATATTATCTCGTTCTGGAAGATAATATTTATAATAAGTACATTGAACTAGGCTAGACGATATGCGAAAGGCAGTTAAAAGTCAAGGTCAAGGCAAGGGAACAGTCAAAGATCAAGCTGGCTGGCTAGTGTGCCTTGGGAGAGATATCAGCAGATTCAGCAGCACAGTGTACTTGTAATGTCACTTGGCTGCCTGATGGTATGCCATCCCCGTCGCCTATGGATACCTGTAACACCAGGGGCATCACAGATACGTTGTCGACCTTAGAACTACCAACGGTTTGGCATCGAGCTTACTAGAAGCAACGCATTAAGATGTTTAATGGCTGATGGTCTGCCTTTACAACGTCACCAATTTCACCGATTGCACTTGATGACTGCCTCTCCACCTAGTAGCATCCTTTCATAAAAGGTGTTCCTTATTCTTTATTGCTAAGGCAGTTACAAATACTTAATGCAAAAAAAAGTGGAATTAAAACTAGGCATTGGACACACTTGGGATTTCACAGATACGAGTAAGTATTCCAAATGCTTAGTTTGTCAGTCGTATGAGTACAAACGTACGTCGCTTTCAGCCGAGGTCTCTTCATCGAGTGGGGCTTCGTCTTCGGGCTCCGTCACAGGCTCGAATTCTCCGTCAGACGCCGAGTGTGCATCGGTGTCGCTCGTGTCCCGCGCGAAATCTACAAAACACATACGCTAAGCAACACTGGCCTGGATACACCTCCCTGTGATACCCCAACTTCGTTGTGCAATGAAGGGTCACCTCGCTTGTTGCATGAAAGTGATAGTCTTTTTTCTACACTTTGAATGTGATACATAGTTTTTTTTTTTATTGTAATTTTTTGTTTGTTTTAGGTATTTGGCTTTGTTTACTTGATCTTTTTTGTGCACAAATTTTTCTCACACACATTTTTTTATTCTTTTTTAAGTCTATCATTTTCATTTTAGCTTTTTAGCACTGAATTTTTTCGGCAGTTCATCATGTTTTTTGCATTATGTCATATTTTTTTTATATCATTATCACTGTTTTTTCAGCCAATTTTCACATCATCACTTTTTTTTAAATCTTTTAAGTATGTGTTAATACAGACAGACTAATTCTACAGTAAACTAACTAAATTAAAAACAATAATAATATAAGTTGTAAAACAATTAGAACATAAATAACTCTATGGCGATTTGCTTCAAAATTTTGAAACAACAATAATGCAATCAAGCAAAATCTGTTCGTAAACAATTTAGTAGGTCAAGTAGATAAAAATAAGTAACAAGAAAAAAATTATTGCCACAATCAAGTCAAACAGCTTGCTAGCAAACTCATGCTTTACGATTATACAAAACCACAAAAATTACTACAGGGCTACGTAGAAAGGGTGTACTAAGCCGAAAGGGGTACTTTGTACCATTATTATGAACAACTTTTACTATGGAACAAACCTTGAAATCGCGAAAAATCTGCTGTTCTATACATTATGTCGAGCGCGAATTACATTTTTCTTTAGATATGATTTTTTTTTCGCGATTTTAGAGTTGATATTATAGTCAAAGTTGTTCAAGATGGATACAATGGACCGGTTTCGGCTTAGTACACCCTTTCCGCCTAACCTTGTATAAGATCAAAAATACAATAACAAAACCACATTACAAAATCAGCTAGAATTGATGATGACATCAGAATAATATTTGTATACTTAGCTGATCCAACAATGTGTTTACTTTCCGAGTTACATGCAAACTATGCTATGTCGTCAAAATGCTCAGCCCGCGGTGTTCCAGTTTTCAACATTTTTGTGATTGAAGCATTATTTTAATTATATAGACAGCATTTTAATATAAGAGTATATGCAGATAGAGGTAGGAAATTTCTATGCCCACCTAATTTAGGTTTAAATTCCAGCCTGTACAGTTCAGCACTTTTAACTTTTTCTTTTATTTTAACTCTATAGCTTTCCTTCTGTATTTACATGGCAGTAATGTAAAAACAGAGTGCTGCTTCTTTCTGTTTAAAGAAGAGTCATGTAAAATATGAAACTTCAATAGGAATGGCAAAAGGCAGTTTACTTCCCTTGGGAGAGCTACACATTACAAACGCAGAAGGTTGAGTGTCTTTGTCTGCAGCTCGGATCCCTTGCCATCCTTGTTTGTATTCACTCTCTTGGAGAGTGCACACTATTTGTGCGTATATGAGGAAAAGAGAAAATTGAAAATCCCCTCTTGTTCATAATGTTACTATGGAGGGTTTAAGTCCAACCATTTGTTAAGGTGGTACGTTTCACCTATGGCGGGAAATTCAAATTTCAATTAGTTTTTTTGTCCTTGTAGTATCCAGGCTGTGTAATTATTTTAACATGACAGTTTTTGCACAAATCGTCGGTCGTTCTCTACATTATCATGTACCTACAGCTATTTAACAGTACCGTCCCATATTACTTACATTTGTCAATAAACCGTTTGAAACAGCAAAAAATGCAAGTAATAATGTGCATTAGAGATAAATAGCTTTCCATGATTTTGTAAAGAATAATAATAAATTTGCGCAAACATCATGATCGTTTACAATAATTACCCGGCCTAGCTACAAGGACAAGAAAACTGTTTGAAATTTGAATTCCCCACCATAGGTGAAATGTACCACCTTAAAGGTCTAAAATTCAGTATTTAGTGAAATTAATTGTGGTAACAAATACCTAACATAATTAAACATGGCATTGTTAAAAGCTATATATAGCATTTTATCCTTATGTGTATGTTCTTTTTACTTTAGCTTTGCGTTTGACCGCCACTTCGCCTGATCGGTCTATAATGGAGCACGCTTGCCTAGAAGCTACCGATTCACTCGCTACTTGCAGACATCAAGATTGTAACTATCAGGGAACACCCATTCAGACAGCTTACATAGTCTAGTGGTTCGCACAATAAAAGTGGTATCAAAGCGCTTATAATTATTTAATGTAATGTATGTCTTGAATATTATAATAAAACCTGAAGCTAACAACTTAGTTTGCGTTAATCTGATTAATTTAACCGATTCTTAGTTAAATTTATATTTAAGCTAAGTTTACCTTAAAAATACAAATAATTCTAGTGACATTTTAGAAATATCATCGAGATTGAATTTAATAAATAATAAAGTGCTACGAAATGATCAACACTAAGCTTTAGCCTCGGGATGGCTTATATTTAGGGGCACAACAGACGTCGCACTTTTACTTGTCTTTCGCTCTACATCAAGCAAATTTTATCTCCTGTCTTTCTCGCTCTGTCAGACATAAAATACGTCGTCTGTGATAGCCCTTAATGCCAGACATAATTCTAATGTGTGTGATGTCTTCATAGCTTCAAGTCTGCCTGAGGAAAGCACCGGCCTGAACCTGGAGACCGCCAGGTCCTGACAATACCACCAAGAAAATATTATTATTTTCATGTGATTATAGAATTAAGTTCTTAATGGGATGATCACACTATTGTATTGTGGTGGACAATGGGTATGTCGGCCTGCGTTGCGTACCTATTATAAAGTCGACACCGACACAAAACAGCAGTGCAAGTACCGTTCTTTATCGATCGTCATTTGATCAGCACTCGCTATGATCGATTCTATGGCATTTTATCGAATTTGACGATCGATAAAGAACGGTACTTGCACTGCTGATCATTGAAATGTGTACTTTATATTATTTTAGGTACAACAACATTTTAAGTGATAGACTTCGAGTGCAATCGAAGTCATACATTCAAAATGTGTCACACTACAACAAACTTAGTAAATACACGACAAAAAACACACATTCCAATGCAACAGGTGTCGAATCGATGTCTATTTTATTTTTCACGAAAACCAAATTGTATAAACCTCGGATCAGACAAACAAATGAGATATGGTAAGGTGGCGTGAACGCATCTGGCCTGAATCAAGCTTGATGCCTCTAGTCGAACTCTGTACCTTGCCGCCCTATTTTGCAAGTGGACTATTAGTTAGTTTATCGGTGTCGTTGCAAGTCTCTAAGTGTGCGTAAAAATGAATAAGTGTATCATACTTACAGTTTTGCGTTAAGCGGTATAGTAGTACAAGTGGGGAAAATATGGAGACAATTGAATGAACATGAACGACAATATTTGTACTAAGGCATATCTCGCTTGTTTGTCTGATCTGAGATGAACCATGGTCATAATTCTAGCTAGAAATGTACGGGCATCCCAGTAAAAACTATAATTCTAATGAAACCATCCATTACCATTGTGATTCTAAATAGTTGTTTTGTTGAAAGTATGCTTAGCCTAATGGCCAATGAAGTTATTTTATGTTATGTAAGTGAAGAAATCAAATATTTTGAATGTGAAGAATTTGATAATAAAATACTTACCTACAATAAGAATACATACATTATTAGCAACTATAATTATAATCATCAGTTTTTAAAGTTACCTGTATCGAAATCAGCTCAGCAGTTGATAAGCACCTTGATAAATAAACTAATGCAGACTTTCATCATCATCATCACCCAGAAGACGTCCACTGCTGAACATAGGCCTCTTCCTTTAACCTTCACACTGAACGACCGCCTGCCTTCTGCACACAATGTCGTCGGTCCATCTAATGGGAGGCCTACCTACGCTGCGTCTTCCGGTTCGTGGTCTCCACTCAAGAACTTTTCTTTCCCATCGGTAACGACTTTACATTTTCTTAATTCTGAACTAGCAGCGTCCCGCTGTTTTACTCGCTATCCTACAGGAAACATGCATCTCAGGGATAAAAACCTACGTGTTAAGTTATAAGCTACCTCCATACCAAATTTTGTTCAAATCTGTTCAGCTGTTGAGTGCAAGCAAATACACATTCATGTTTCATACATGTAGTAGTTACGATAAAAGTATGCTGTTTTTCTATGGAACAGCAGTTTTTTTTCTAGATTTTCATGGTTGGTCCCAAGTAAAAAAAAATATATAATGATGAGTAATTGAGTACCTACAATGATATCCTCGAATATTTCCGTCGTCTAGAGAAGCTGCAGATATATACAAGTATCATGTAGTAATTACCTAGAATATTGATAATTTGGTATTTATGGCTTGATGAATACACGACATGTTCCAACAAGTCTATACAGACTTGCAATTATGGCTTGCGGAAGTTATGACGTCAAATATGTTCTTAACGATTTTATTACAATGCAAAGGGGGATAGATTGTGCGGACTAACGGATGGGGAAACCCCAGTTCTTAAATTCGGGGTAGGCGGGTTTTTTTTTTTTTTTTTTTTTTTTTTTAACGCAGATAAGTCCGCGTTTGACCACCAACTCGCCTGTTGGTAAGCGACGATGTGGTCGAAGATGAAGCACGCAGACTTAGAAGATACCTATTCACTCTGGCCTTGAAAAGGCCCAGGTTATATCTCTCAGGAAACAAGGAAGCTGGCAGGTTGTTCCAAACTTTGGCCGTACGGATTAGAAACGTAGAATCGAAACGTTTGGTACGTTTGGTTTGGTGATTGTTAAGTATCCAATGTCGACATGCATAGGGTCGTACAATAGAGTGCTTACGATGTCTGGGTACTTTTTGTAAGTACTTGTTAAGTACTAGATGTCATATAAATATAGTAATATTACAGTTATATATCAATTTCAAGTGTATCATTCCCCTAAAAGTTTAAATGGTTTTTATATGAGAAAAAGCTACAAACAATTTTCAATGTTTTGTAAATTTCCGTCTGCTAGCTCTCTGTAGGTATGTAATACGATAATAAATTGATAACAAAAGTACAGTGAGCGCCACTATCAAGTAAACATTGACAGGTCTTCAATATGTATTGTTGGTACTTGGGATGTATTTATTGTGATATGAGGTTTTTTTTTTCCTAGGTTTTTATGTTCATGTAAAATTTATGTTTCTTCTTTTTATACCTAATGTCTATGTAGTTATATATTAAAAGTAGTAAAAAACTAACAAAGTATATTTAAAACACTCTTAGAAGGCATTAGAAATATTACTACCATTTATTTTAAAGAAATACATTATACTTATTAATATTTATTTATTGTTTTGTGTTTGAATGTATCAATTTTATTATGTATAACTTCATTATTATTAATATTAAGTACTTTATATTTAAATGTCATAATTGTTCAACAAAGTTTTTTTTTAACAAGAATAAGGTGTTTTTTTTTACATGTAACACACTGTTATTAATAAATAACTATGAACTATGAGTAACAGAAACTTTTTACTGTACGTCTTTTGCACTAATTTGACTTGTAAACACCCTAAGTTCACAAATGAGTGACGCTGACTGTACTGTACAATATAACGCGACTTCGTACCCGTTTCCGAAAAATATCCTCAACATTTTACAACACAGCTCATTTTAGAGGCATTCCTTAACTTTATTTGTGCCATATATGATGGAATCAATTTTAATTGTGACCTGAATGACCTGAAGTACTAACTTTGTGAAACTTTGGTCTGGAACTTAAGAAGTGCTCGGTGGATTCAGATGGGGTTTTCGGGGATTAAAAGTTCAGGTTTCATGCTATTGGTTGAGGTGAACTTTTAGTTGTCCTTAATAAAATATTTTGAATTTTAATTTGATACATTGCGCTGCGACATCAATATGCTGAGATATTTATAGAAAACGAGCACGAAGTCGCGTAATAAACGGAACATTGGTTAATAATAAACATTTACGTGTTTGATAAGAAATTATGACTTTTGATAAAATAGTATACACAATAATACCAATATAATAAATGCGAAAGTGTTGAATTGTTGGTTTGTCATTACAGGAGTAATGTAAGTGTTAATAGGGCTTTTACGTTAACTGATCCCGCGGGATCAGTCGACATAGTGCGTATAGTTGGAGACAGGATAATTTGTATACTTGAAAAAAATATTATTCATACAAAGACAGGTTTGCAAAGTGATTTGTAGGACATGTGTTGCTCCTGTGGACATTTTGTCTAGATTTTTCTGAATAGTCATACCTATGTCCGGATTTTTTTGACTAGTCATACCTATGTCCGAATTTTTCTGACTAGTTTTACCTATGTCCGGATTTTTTTGACTAGTCATACATATGTCCGGATTTTTCTGACTAGTTATACCTATGTCCAGATTTTCTGACTAGTCATACCTATGTCCTGATTTTTCTGACTAGTCATACCTACCTATGTCCTGATTTTTCTGACTAGTCATGTGCCCGAATATTTTGGGTGAATATGAATCCTGGTAAGTCTGGCTATTACACTATTTCCATTCGTTTATTTGCTTTGACATCTGCAATAACATTGTAAAAAGCCGATTAAAACTATTTTCAATTTAAAAACCTACTTTAAGATTAGTTACAATTTCATCTAGTTGGATGACATATTTTACCAGCAAATAAATACTTGGCCAGAGTTTAATGAGAAATTTCATACTTCCATACTTCTCTAGATGCACACGGGTGAGACCGCGGGACGCGGCTATATACAAAGATAATGGAAAGCGCGTGAAATCACACGCCAGTGCTAAGTGGTTGGCCTGCAAGCAAGTCTGTACAAGTCCGCCTGTGACTCGGTGAATGACACGGTATAAATGCATTGCTCACTCTGCACACCTTACCAACGACCTAACTTGGAATTTGAAATAGGATCTAATACTTTTTGCTGCAAGTATTTTTGGTCTTGACATGCTTGAGATCAGATTAGAGCAGGCAATTCTCGCGTGCTCCAGATTATCTCTGTCCCTCTTACTCTCATCACATTTGTATTGAGATTTATGTAAAGTGATTGTGATGATCTCGATTGAACGAGAATAAGATCCGAGGCTATTAATTTCTAAAAATAGGCATGTAGAATATGTAGATGCCTATTTTTAGCATGCATACATATGAGCTAAATTCTTAAATTTAAACATGTTCATTGTATGATGTTATTTCTCCTGAAATCCCTCGTCCCACCTCCCTCAAATGTCCCTTCATCTTGTGTTTACTTCAGTTGCAAAAAAAGTAAAAAAAAAAAAAAAAAACATTTTTGTCCTTTGTCCATTTCCCCTCCAACTCAGTGTTTGTTTATAATTATGTTTGTGTGCGTTTATGAAACGAAATAAGTTTAATCCAGATTTACATTAATATCAATTAATTAGAAACTAAACACTAATAACAACAAATAACAAAACAAAAAAACAACAATGACAAATATAAACAGTTTTTGTTACAGATAATTTAAAAAACCCTCTGTATCATCCACGGGCCAACAGTACAGCCATAAAAAAACCTTGCATACTTATAGACTATAGTATAAAATCTTTGATCCTTGCGTTGTATGGTCTATCTACGCGACATTGGCAGACTGTGAGGCATCTTCACAAAAGCCATAATCTAAGATTTGAAGTTGAAATTTAAACATGTTTTTATGACCACAGGCTGTGGTTATGACATAATGATGGTATGGTATGGGGCAGTGTGATAAGCCAGCGCCTAATTTACTAGTTTGTTCGATCAAAACTTGAATGTTTATCTGTTTACCCGACTGCTCAAAAGAAGGGTAATGTTTTTTGGTGTTTGTTTCTATATTAGCTATTATAGCCTAAACGGCTTGACTTATTTTGAAGTGCTAGGTGTAAAAAGATTTGCATTAATGTTCGGAATGTCATAGAGTCATAGGCTATTTACGGTCGGTTATTTTGCTTGCGTTTGACCGCCAACTAGCCCAATGATTTGTTACTTTTATAGCATGTGTACTCATACTTACTGAGAGCTCCAAGATAATTAATACATAAGTATAGACAAAGCAATGTACACAGATTAAATATATTGATATGCAAGAAAATAGATAATATTATATACACAAACATATATTTCATATTTTCAGATCTTAATAACTATAATAAAATAATAAGTGACAAAAAAATTCCAGGTACCTAATTAAATTATACATAATATGTAAATATGCCTATTTTTGTTAAAACCTGCTTATTATCAAGAAAAATATTTAAATGCATATAAAATTATCACTTAAAAAAATCGACTTCAAAATTAGTAATAAATACGCATTTCGTTTCCTTGGCGGCTCGGGATTGAAAAATAACTATAATATAGTTATTTAATATCACAAATTAATAAAATTATACAAACCAAATGTCAGGGTGCTTTGGGAGAGGCCTATGTCCAGCAGTGGCACGCGTTGGCTGATTATAATAATGATGAAGCAACTGGTATAATTATAAAGATTAGATTAAGAAAAACATTTCAGGTGTAATATTACATACAGCATGCAAGGCAAAAATAACAAGTTAAACAAAAAAGATATCTAAAAATAATCTGTTTAACCAAAAAAAAGAACCACACAGTCACAAACATAAATAATATCTTCACTTTTTTTTTTTTATATATATATATAAATCCACCAAGGACGAGCTGAGGACAAATTGTCTTATCACCGGTTTTATCTGTTCACAGGCAACAAAGCTAGAAAACGAATGCACTTGTCTTTTCTCACGGGATTATAGTAGAGAAAAGACAATTTGTCCACAGCCCGTATTAGGGCCTGCTGGTTATAGGATGTTTATCTATGTTATAGGAGATGCCATACATATAAAAATGTAAATAAAATGAGTCATACCTGTCTCTTGACCTTGTATGCTTTGAATAGTTTCAGTGGAGCAGCGACGGCTCCAGGAATGATCTGAAACCATTATTCAAACTTCAATTGTCTTCTTCAATCATTTCTTACGTTTTCATAATTATTACACATTGGTGTCGATTCTGTTGTAACATACATACACACACACACATACACACATTACTTAAATAAAACTAAATTAGACAGCTCTAAAATTGTTGCCATCCTTTTATGATGTATTAAATAAAAAAGAGACGCCGATATTTTGTCCTGTCAAATTAGTTTCAAAATCAAATTCAAAATAATTATTCGTCATTTATTATTATTATTATTTATTTGTGTTTAGTTTAGAAAATGGTACAACAGAATTAACATCATTGGCATTAATAGTGGATTATTTACCAAGGGGAAAAAGCAGTGTCTTAAGACACAGGCGTTATGACCAGCAGGACTTCAAGAGCTAACTCCCGAGCATAGCGAGTGAGTAAAGAATAGAATTCATCATTAGGCTCGCTGCAATTTTCCAGTTTTAATTTTTCTGGTATAAAATGATCATAGTTATTTTGAAATTGTTCCTCATTTTGGGATTTACTAATTAGATGGTCATCACATTTTTGAATTATCAACATTTAAATATAATGAGTATACAGTAGGGCCTCGTTAATCCGGAGAGGCAAAAACAAGACCCTTTCCGGATTATCGAGGCGTCCGGATTATAGTATATTTATATATAACTAGCGACCCGCCCGCCCGGCTTCGCACGGGTGTAATTTACGTGCGAAGCCGGGGCGGGTCGCTCGTTATACATATAAACCCTCCTCTTGAATCATCTACCTATTAAAAAAACCGCTTCATATTCCGTTGCGTAGTTTTAAAGATTTAAGCATACATAGGGACGGACAGACAGCGGCAGCGACTTTGTTTTATACTATGTAGTGATTTGTCTTTTAATGTTGAATGTTTACGTGGCGGCGCTATGATGTTACCGAGCGCGCTAAATTGACACTACGTATATACGAAAGGCGATATTGGCTCATGGCAGCCCGCATCTATACCCGCCCGGCTTCCCCGCGAAGCATTGCCCGGCCGGATTACAGCAATCACCGAACAAGCGGGAGTCCGGATTACCGAGGCCCTACTGTATCTCCTAGAGCAGTGTTTTTCAACCTGTGGGTCGCGACCTCCAGGGGGGTCGCAATGCCTTAAAAGGGGGGTCGCGGGTGAAAAAAAAAAGGCAAGTGTGTATAGGTTTTACACAAATATAGAAAAAAAAAACTACAATTTCAGTAAGAATTAAGGCATTTGTCAAAACGTGGTTCTATTTTTGAGACGCAAATAGGTAACTAAATCATTTTCAAATTGAAGCATTCATTCATTCATTTTTTTAATTTTTTTTTTGTTTTTTTTTGCATTTTTGAATTTTAATTTTTTATGTATTTTTATAATGGCCTTGGGGGGTCGCCGGAACTTTTAATTTGTAAAGGGGTTGCATATTCAAGAAGGTTGAAAAACACTACTACTTCCTAGCCTACATAATAGATTTACAGGGGATCTATTTGAATCAGTACATAAAAGGTTTCTCAATTTTTTTTAAATTATTTTATTTTTCTCTTCAGATAATTTATTTACTTTGGTTCAACAACTTTTATTTAATGGCTTCTTTTGTGGTGGAGCCACCACAATTTCGCCAATGCTACGTATCGGGATAGTCGGATATACCATCAAACGATGGTATTGTCACTAATATTATTTTTGCTTATCTATTCGCACCAATTTAAAATTCCCGCTCATTTTTATTTCTTTGACATTTCAATGAAACAGGTGGCTAAATTTACATTGATACAATATTATACTACACAATGTACTTACTACCTACATTGATAAAACCACTCCTGGTTTAACAAAATATCAATATAACCATAGTATGTTATCAACTTAGTTACTTAACGTAAGGTGTCTATGCATAACCTCTGAACCAATTTTTTGAATGAATTTTTTGTTTGTCTACTGAATTGAATGTTGTTGGCCTTCAAGGCTTCAACTTCCATTTTTTCACATTACTACGCTAGTGCACTCTTGCCCTTACTACGTCATATTTTTCTTACTACTTCTTACACTTACCTACCGTATTAGCTTGAGTTATATTGTTAGAAGATAACACTATCCAGCTTGGTGAGCTTGGATCATTTTGCACACATCAATCACAACACAACGCAAGTTATTACTACTTCACATACCTGATGAGTTCAGCGATATTGCTGTCATAATCAACCTTGTTCTGTTCTGTTCGGGATGTGTTGATTTGGTTTTGTTATTTTTAGTATGTATTTCAAGTATATTTAACTTGTTTTAAACTCTGAATAATACCAAAATAATACTACTTGTCAGAACTCGAATCTTCGAAGCTTGATAGTTTAGCTTCCATTCCTTTTCTAAAAATGGCAGGGTTGCCAGGTCTGAGTCTTATATTTTCCTCGTTATATTTTTCAAATATTTTTTTCCCGTAACATTGAATATTTTTCCCCCCCATTTTCTCCCATAATGATACTACATACTTTTATTATGTAAGGCATTCAGAAATAAATAAATAAATGGACGCGTTATATTTGAGCATATCGTTTGCAGTGGTGTGCCGCTCAATATTGAAGTGTGCATTTGTAGAACCAGTTAGAATTTATGTCATTGTGTGCAATACGTGTTTACCTCACTCGCTTCAGTTTTTGGCAGACTTTTTTCAGTACTAGCTTGAGTTTAAGGCAGATCCAAACTATATTTATCAAAGTATTAACCGTGCAACATTGTTTGGATTGAACAACAAACTAAATTAGTTATCTTTGTAAAATGGAGGTACCGTCAAACCTGGCAAGTTTGCCAAGGGATGTTAGCTTTACCACTTGCAGTGTGATGACAGAAATCCTGTTATACCCATGAACTTGGTAAGTTATTTTGGTTGTGCGTACACTTGCTCAAAAATAGGTTAAATTAGTGGCAGCACTGTTAGGAACAAAGTACCAAGGCGGCCATCTTTACCTGCCATTGTAGATCTGAAATCACGTCTGTGAACTAACCTCCAAGTCAGTGCTCTGAAACTTTTGTAATTTGTGTGTTAAATACTGAATCTACGTAAGTAAATTTTGTTGAAAACGTTAGTTTAATGATAATGATCCAAATAATTACGTTGCCAATGCTGTAAGTGTTGAGTTTTGTCTCAAAATGTCTTTGGCAAAGCTAGCATACCAGATCCGCCGATATGTGATGGTAGCTTTACCGCGTTTTGGGAGGGTCTAGGGCTGTCACTTACATAACTTTTTTTATGCCATAGGTGGCAAACAAGCAGATGGGCTATCTGATATATTTAAGGATACAGACGAAATAAAAACTAACCAAAGAGATGTGATCGAAGAATTTGAGGAAACAGAATACCTTATTTATGATATGGATGTAATTACAATGAATAATCATTTGGACAAACTTGTAGATAAGGCTGAAAAACGTGAGGTTAAAATAAATAAAAATCAAATAGAAAAAGCCAAAGAAAATATTTATTATACGGATAAAATTGGGATTAGACCAAGAAGACAGAATTATAGAATGTAAGGGAATGAAAAGGATGAGCTTAAATTTTGACGAAATAAATGAAAAACAAGATACTGAAGAAACAACTCAAGAACTCGAGGAAACAGAATGCCTGAAATGGGATATGAACGATAAACTAAATGAAAAAGATAATTCTGAAAGATGTAAACAAACAGACCTGAAATTTGATATGAACGAAATAGAAATAGATAAGACTGAAGGAAGTAAGAAAACAGTAGTTATGAAACCGGACACAACCGAAGTAAAAGTAAATAAAAAAGAAAAGACTGTAGGACATGTAACGATAGTGATCAATAACTCAGATAAGGATGATAATAAGAAACAACAAAAAGTTGAGGAACTACTTACGGTAACAGATAACATAAACTCTAGTATGGATAAAGGAAAAAGTGTCTTAGTCCGATACTATATCAGAAAGAAATGGAAATTTTTCATTGGACTTATAGACAAAACGGAAATCCTCGAACAAGAGACGTATTATTCAATTACGTTCCTAAAAACTGTCAAAACCCCAAGTAAAAAATTTGTAATATCGAAAAATGACCGGGATACCGTACCATCTTCATCCATAGTAAAGCTTGCTAAACTATATCCAGGAAATAGAAACAATGAGTACTTGATTGATGATTGCGATAAACATTACTTCCAGTTAATTTTATTTTATTTTTTTGGTAATAATATAATATACTTAATAGGTAGCTGTAATTACAAATACATATGAAGCATTGGTCAGTTTAATGTATATTTTCAGTTTAAAAGTACCCACCGTGCCTAATGTTATTAAATAATGAAAAAAAGTATTGTTGTTTATATTTTGACAACCCTGACGATATATTTTGACTATGTATGAAAATATCTTTATTGGGTGAACAACTTTGCCATTTTATCTGATATTTAAAGAGTTTAAATATTAGGTGCTTTAACAAATGGTCTTTAGACATCTATTGAATGAGGGCTCGATGGTTTCATCTGTGCTGTATGGAAAAGTCTTAAGTTTTATTGATTGAAGCCTGCTGGTAAAGTTGCTAACTGGTAGCGCCATCTTTGCCATTTTTGTTTTTACACCATTTCTTTTTCCATCCTTCATCATTCTAAGAAATTGTTGACACGAGTATGTTCATTGACAAATAAGTTGTCTAGTGCACAAACTAAAAGATTTCTCACAATTGTTACTAGGGAAAAAATTTACATTGACTGGTCGACTCATGACAAAAGTGGTAAAGTTGCCAGGTTTGACGGTAGTAAAATCCAGTTACACTATTTTTATTTTATAAAAAGTGGCAGCAGTTTACCAATTCGACTTTAGTGGGCAGCAGTATATTATGGAAAATGGGTCTACTTACATAATTCCCCAAGCTGTTATTTCTTCTCCAACGATTAACCGTTATTATACCTTTTCTAAAAGCGCGAAAAAACCCTACCCTGGCAACCCTGCCATAAGGCTTCAAAATCAAAATGACGACGTCAAAGTCCAAAGCCAAACTATGATTTGCGTACTCTATGATTTGACATCGTTGAGCTTGCCAGTAAACCCTGATAAAATAACATTTTTGCTTGATGCTTGATGCATACCTACTTTAACGTCAGTCGCATGTCCGTCTCGAAGTTCCTTCCATTCGTAAGCATAATTATTAATAATGGTGTGGATTCTGTTGTACCATTATCTAAACTAAACTAAATTTTACGGCTATAAAATTGTTGTCATCCTTCTCTCATATTGAAATGAAAAGAGTCGCAGATAATTTTAGTCCTGTCAGAGTGGTTTAGCAGTGAGTGCTATGACAGAATCGATGCCAATGTTATTGAACTTTTCAGTACCCTTAGTACAAGTTTTGATAGTATTCGAAAACTTTTTTCGTTTAGGTATTGTTCCATACTAGTATTGTTCATATGGTATTGTTCTGTACTAAGGGTACAGAGTACGCTCTAATAAACCGTATCACAATCTCTTCGTGGAAACATAATATCCTAGCCAAGGACCTTATATATATAGCTAATAGGTAAAACGTCCTTGATCCTAGCAAAAACATAATCACGATAAAAAGATACATAGGTTTATGATTAAATCAAAGGATTAAAATTAATATGGGGAATGGCTGGTTTCACAAAAAAAGGTTGAAATCAAGCTATACATCAATTCCTTTTTTTTATATTATAGCTGGAATACGAAGAACATTCTTGAAATAGTTTATATGAAAATTTTCGTTTCGTAGTCCTACAAGAAACCTTTCTAAGTTCAATGAATTCAATGTACCGTCGCGTAGTGTAGCCCGTTGCTAACGATGCGTAGTAGGCACTTGCTACTTGTGCTTCGCATGGTCTGCAAAGGGCTCCAAGTCCGTTGCAGACCATGCGTAGTACAAGTAGCAAGTGACTACTACGCATCGTCTATAATGTTAGGCTTAGTGGCAGTGAAAGTGCTTAGTATTACTTCACGCTGGTTTTGCGCAAGTGAAGCTTCGTTTCTCCGCGCTACTCACGTAAGTTGCGATTTATGTTTGAACGCCTACTTGCACTTACTACTCCTACTTGTTACTTGTACTTGCAAGCTAATTTGCATGGTCTGCAACGAGCTTTAAAAAAATAGAAAACCAAAGGATTTGATCATTTGATGTATGGGTTGATGTAAGCTGTGGATGACTTTAACTTAAAAAATTTAAGAGCTGGTAACCCCATATCTTCAACGTTTCCTTTTCCATGTGGCATGGTGTCGGCGTAAGGTGAGCTAAACGATTTTCTAAAATAATATACAAATTACTGCGCATTAACTTGAAAGATTGTGATTTTATCGTTGCGGTTTGTGAAATTAATCTTCGTTATTATTATTTATCCGAATTTTGCCCGGATTCGTGGTTATTGTGATGAAACTGCACGTGGATGTTCTGTAGACTGCGGGACGAAAGTGAAGAAATAGAAGAAAAATCAAAGAAAGCGAAGACCCAGCATTAGTTTCCTGTTGAAATTTCAATAGTTATTCATTGAAGTTGCATTCGTCCAAAACCAAACTTGCGGTAGTGTTAAGAATAAGACCTGAGAGGTTATGTGTCAAACATAAAGCAAATTGATAAAGCTTAATTTTGTTGTAGTTGCCGATTAAGCAACCACAATGCCGCAGAACGAATACATTGAGCGTCATCGTAAGCTTTACGGTAGGAGGCTCGACTATGAGGAGCGTAAGCGCAAACGTGAGGCGCGAGAACCGCACAAGCGAGCTGAAAAGGCGCAGAAACTCCGCGGCATCAAGGCCAAGATTTACAACAAGGAGCGCCGCAATGAGAAGATTCAGATGAAAAAGAAAATCAAGGCTCACGAAGAACGAAATGTCAAACAAAATACCGAGAAAGTCTCCGAAGGTGCTCTGCCCGTCTATCTACTCGACAGAGATGTCCAATCCAGGGCTAAAGTATTATCCAACATGATCAAACAGAAGCGCAAAGAAAAGGCTGGTAAATGGGACGTTCCGATACCTAAAGTGCGAGCACAAGCTGACGCAGAAGTATTCAAAGTCTTAAAGTCGGGTAAAACAAAGAGGAAAGCGTGGAAACGTATGGTGACTAAAGTCACTTTTGTAGGAGAGAACTTCACACGAAAACCACCAAAGTTTGAGAGATTCATCAGGCCCATGGCATTACGGTTCAAGAAAGCTCACGTCACACATCCTGAACTCAAAGCCACATTCTGTTTGCCGATCATAGGAGTGAAGAAGAACCCCAGCTCTCAGATGTACACGAGTCTGGGGGTTATCACGAAGGGTACAGTTCTTGAAGTCAACATTTCTGAACTGGGTCTGGTGACTCAAGCTGGCAAAGTCGTGTGGGGGAAGTATGCTCAGGTTACCAACAACCCGGAGAATGATGGATGTATCAATGCCGTTCTTCTAGTATAATTCTATTTTGCCTATGTTCTATTTTCTGTGAATAAACTCTTCTACGGTACATGTTTTCTTTCATTTAGTCATCATGTTTTTATTTAAATGCAAAGGATTTTTTGTTCAATTATAAATTATTGAACATTAAACTTGTTTCTTAAAATGTGGAATCAGAACCACAGTGCTCAAACTTGATCACTATTGATAAGTAAAAAATGTAGGTATGAATAGAATAGTTGTGTATTACAATATTTTCGATTTTCTTAACGACCTGCTCGCAGTTGCTCTTATTACAATTTAATATGAAACTTCATTAGCTTGATCATCATTTCAGCCATAGGATGTCCTGTCCACTGCTGGACATATGCCTCCTCCATCGATCTCCAAAAGGGCTGGTTGGAAGCTGCTCTTTTAGCTTTATAATAACTTTTTAATTCATCACCATCACAATCAGCCTTAGTACAATGCTGGGCATAGGCCTCTCAAGGTAGCCCACTCAGCCCTATCTTTTATAGTAGTTTGTGTTTTTATAGTAGTAGTTAGTGAAGGTGATTAATAAGTAAAGCTAGAAAGTCTCAAATCCATGTTCACAGGATTTTATTAATTTGTTTTTTTTTTTTTATCAGTAGCAGGAGGTCTATGCCCAGCAGTGGGTTACCAAAGGCTGATAAGTTGTAGCTGCTTTGATTACAGCTCATATACAGGATTACGTAGAAAGGGTGTACTAAGCCGAAAGGGGTCCATAGTACCCATCATTACGAACAACTTTTACTATGGGACCAACTCTAAAATCGCAAAAAATTAATATCAGCTGTTCCATACATTTTGTCAAGTGCGAGTTATCATTGTATATAGAACAGCTGATTTTTTTGCGATGTCCAGTGTTGCTGGACCCCTTTCAGCTTAATAAACCCTTTCCGAGTAACCCAGTATACTTGGCGCAAGTTTTTTAGCTGTGACATCTGCAAAACTGTTTTAACAACCCATGTGCTCTATCTTCAATGGTATCATTACTGTACATTTCACTTAAATGTTAACCTAGTCCGATGTATAAAAAAAAACTTTATACAAAGTTATTGCAAATGTCAGACCTAAAAGAAGCTTGGGTTAAGTATAGTGTACAAGGTGGTAATGGTAAGCTAAGAACTGATTCTAATAAAGGTTGTGTGGCTGTTGAATATACCTACTAGATACAGATTGTCGACAAGCTCAAAGTACGATGTCAGTAGTGTGCAATGCAATGCCTGCAATATGAAGCATCACTTCAGAAGTGTTATTATTGATTGATTAATAATAATGGTATTTGGTGTTGCAGGTAAGCCAAGATGCAGATATTCGTGAAGACTCTCACGGGTAAGACCATCACCCTCGAGGTCGAGCCCTCCGATACCATCGAGAATGTGAAAGCCAAGATCCAGGACAAGGAGGGAATCCCTCCCGACCAGCAGAGGTAAGATCTCACATCACTATTTCTAACTTATCTCATAAACTCCACTTTTAGGGTGTTCTTGGTAAGGACTAGGACATATAAATTTATTTCGGTTAGCCTCTTACATTTTACCTACCTGCATCAGAAGGATGAGAATCTTATAGGGTTATTGTTGTATCTAAGAATGTATTTATGTTTGTTACTAATCGACCTCTTGTGGACTGACAGATTCCAGGGCTTCATTCTTCTTCACAATTTTTTTCATGACTTGCTGACAGCTTTACTATAGGTACCAGATCTGTCAATTCATACCTAATTTATCGATGGTAAACCATCCTTTGAATAAAATTTGAATAGGTGCCCTGAGTGAAAATTGTTAGATTTGTCTTTATGTCCTGTGTTATTGGCTGCTTTTGGTGTTGGAATAGTGTTACAAAAATCAATCTGTTTCACTCCAACCTGTAGATAATTAGTTCTTTCTCTTTCGTACATATTATTTACATTAAACTAAACAGTGCCCTTATTGTTTGTATAGATTTGGTTTAGAAGGCTTAGATGAGATTTTCAGTCTTGTTGATTCCGCGCCTCAGTAGAGAGCACACACACCTCTCCTGCTAATGACGATCAATAAATGAGTAGTATTTTAAATCGTCAAATATGTCTTTCATTGGCTTCCCAATTCCAACAGGTTATGGTTGCCCAGTGATAAGAAAAATATATTGACTTTTAAATAACTAAGAACGCTTTAAGTGATGTGTATTAAAACTTTGTGAACTGTATTAAACGACATATCTAGTGTTCACGGTATTCTAAGTGATTTTTACTAACGTGATAAAACACGAAGATTTAAAATTTAAAAGGAACATTTAACTATTTTGGCACAAACAAAGAGAATATAAACTACCGTGTACAGTGTGTGGAAATTTAGAATAGTCAATTTGTTTCATGAACTTGATGTGCTTCAATGATCGATCGATGGTGAAACTCCATTGGAACCAGATAGTGAGTGGCATAAACGAAGAATGGAGAAGAAGAATGGAGTATAACGAAAAATACACTAAAATACAATAAAAGAATATCAGTCTGATTCTATGCCTGGACTGGCAATTGAACCAATAACTACGAAGCTGTAAAATATAATAAATTCGATTTATAAAAGAAAAAGTGTAGCTACACAACTCGCTTTGAGAAAACAATTACGTATTTGAAGCTGAATGGAGAAAAGCCCATAATCTAACATTTCCTTAAAATGTTATGTTCTATTTGTAACGTTAATGGATGAAGGTGTTTATGACCCTTCCAATCAGCTATGTCGGTGTAAACAGTGCTATCCAAACACTTGAACAATTGAAACGAGATTTATTGACCAAATTCAGAATGAAAGACACGACACAAACTTGAAAGTGCCCTCAGCGGAAGAAACGATATCACAAAAGCAATACAACAATCTAACTTAAAGCATTCCATTAAATAAAACTGGAATAAAATCAATATAAGACAACATTTAAACAGAAACATGCAACATATCATTACTGCAGAAGAAATGTTTATAATAAAAAGGACTGTTACTCTAACGAGAAAAGCGAGGAGGCTGAACAACGTCCTGAATACAAGATAATTGTATAGACAGTCAACATAACTGATCGTGAAACATAAAACACCACAGGATTTGCCTGTATGGTCAAAAACGGAGACTACGGGTATCGTCGTTGTTTTACATTTGGAATGAAAGCCTTTAAAAAGGCAACATAGAAAGGCAATCACCAAGAAATACGCAACCCAACCATAATGAGGATACTACAGCATGTTCTATTCTGCACAACAACAACATCAACACGCTGGCTAAAACGATGTTTGGCTTGCTGGTAAAACCGTCGATTTCAGGGTTCCGCGAATGCGGAAGTTTGCAGATACGATGGTTTGCAGATTTACAACTAATGGGTAAGGCGATGGCAGCGGGTGAGTTTTTAAACAGTTTCATTGGCATTAAATCTATATGCTTGACGCATGTATGCCTGAATTGAAAGCTCATCAAATAGAGTCGTAAACAATAATGATTATTAATTGTGGCATAGATGAGTGGCTACATTGGCAAATAAAATTTAGTAGAAATAAAAAAAAAAAGCAAGCAACGCTTTTATTGAGGGAATAAAAGATATTAAGCTAGCTAGTAATCTTTATGAAGATTGCCTGTAATCTGTAATGTATGGTTGCCAATTTATGAAATCAAAATCAAATAATATGAAACGACCTCTATTTAATGCTGCACGCACTGCATAGTGCATACGCAGTCCATCACTCCTTCAACACTTCAACACTTGACGGCAAAAAAACTATTTTGTGACTTTTTGTAAATGAACATGTTTACCACTGTGTAACGGTGGCGTACTTAAGAGCCCTTATTTCAGATATTTTGTTGTATTTTGGGATAACTATATTACGAAGTGTGAAACTCATTTCGTTTTGAAAATTATCAAATTGTTGTGTGACAATAGTTGTAAATATAATCGAATGAAAGAGTTCTGTTTGCAAAAAGGTATTAGCTACCACATAACAGTGCAAAATATCTGAAGATATTTTTGAAAGTACGTACAATAAGTATGTACAATCACAGAACGGAGTCGTACCATGCTAGCTGGTGCTAAATTAGACACAAGTTCTGGGATGATGCTGTGATGATTGAATTGATCAATACATATCTGACAAAATCAGCATCAGAAGCACTGAATGCGTGAGACGCAATACAAACACACCATTCAAATTGTGGCGTGATTAAAAGCCGCAAGAATTAACAATAACTTGACTGTATTTAGTTGTTGGTTTGTCAAACCGATCAGAATCCCGAAAAGGCATTTTGTTTGGCTGTTGAAGCTGACAAGATCCTTGAAAGGGTATTTCGGTTAGTTTTGTACTGAATATGGTGTGGAATGTGGTAGGTAAGCGAAAAGTTTGGAAATATCAGAGACAAAGCAGACCGTTGAAGTCTGAAGGAATTTTCCTGAAAATTCTAGTAATTCTGATAAGGCCTTGCTCGGTTCAGAGGAAGTGCAAAAATCTGATAAGTTAAAATCAGATAGTTGTCGATCTGATATGATGAAATCAGATGGCATTAGGCATACCTTATAAATCTGTGAAAAATGAAACAGATGGGCAAACAGATGAACGATTATTCATATCGAAAGAAATTTACTTCGTCAGAAAATGATATGGTAATGATAAACTAAAATTTATACCGAATTTAATTTATAACTGAAATGTGATGATATGTAAAACTGATGTATCTGTAAACTATTTGTTATTATATGTGTTAAATTTTGCATATATCATTGTGCAATTTTGTGCTCATACAAGTCATACAATACCTCACTAATTAATCAAGTAAGTATGATAACATCTTATAGAAAAATGCTATTTGTAAGCATTGGGAAATTCAAACACTTGTAAAATAATGTATACATGAAGACTTGTACTACTACTGTAAAACTAGTACGTACATGGAAATATTATGGATTGTAAATGAGTAGGTATGATTTAATATGATGAGTTTTTGAAAACCTGTAAGCATAAGAAGCTCGATTAATTGTTTATGTTTTCCATCAAGAATATTGAATAAGTTTATCATGAAAAACTTCATCACTTTCGAAAACATAAACTTCACGAAAATAATTTCAAAATGTATGCTACTAGGTGTTGCAATCCCATTTGATTATCTTGTCCACCCTATGGACATTCAAACAGCATATATTTAATAATAGAAAACTATAAAGAGCAACTACCCATAAAAATTCCTGAAGGCATCCTGAATGCTGGTTTCCCAGCTTATTAAAAATCCTAACTTGCTAAAATCATCACGTCGTATGGATTAAAACCAAAGACTTTCTAGTAGCTTTACCTAGTTTGTGATTAAAACAATCCTCACGTTAATGGTTTCGCATATTCAAACGAATTTCGTTTGACAAAGGTTTTCGGTACTCATCAGCTGATCAAATCCTATTTATGCAGCTAAACACATTTAATGTGTAGGTGAAATAAAAAAAAAATATTACAAGGGTTATGTCAATAACGAGTTAATTTTCAACTGAAATAAATAACCATTGAATAATCATAAAAACCAATTTTAAAGTTTGCTGGCAATGAAAAGTTGAACGATCTAAATAAAATCACATTAGATCAGATCAGAACACCTTACTTAAAGGTCTTTGAAAAGTTCAACAAATGAATGATTAGAAATCTGATAATGGAAACGAAAGTTGATTATAACATAACGCATAATATTGTAATGAAACCACAAAGGCTCCTTATAGAATCTTGTTACTTGGTGATGTTATTGTTATGGTCGGTACTAGCGAAGTCTGAACTTTGCTGTAAACATCCAAGTCGAAACAAGAGCAACCATTTATGATGGTTTATGATCATATTTTAAAAGGCTGTTTTGTTACGCAGTGTATAGTCGTAGTGTATACTCGGCGGCTCGGATTGAGTCAGTGATTATTGTAAACATATTTTGAGTGGTTTCTTTGACTAGTGAAATATAATGAAAGAGCCGATGTATAATTATTTGAACAAGGCACAATATGCTAGTTGTAAAAAAAAAAAAACTAGTGATGGGGCAGCTTTATCGATAGAAGCCGATGCCTGTGCCGATGCTTACGTGTATGTCATACAGAATACAATGTCTGTAGATTCGAAGTTGTTAGTGACAACATTAAGATGAAATATTGGCGCAAGTCCTAAATATTTAAAAGGATTATAGAATGAATACAAATACTGTAACAAGTAATATGTATAACAAAGATAGAACAAACAAAGATACAAAGATAGAATTGTATTGTCAATAGAATTATGGATTGTCAAGGGAACTGTAGAATACCATATTTTTGTTAATTCATTATTTTTTATGTTCCCAAATGTAATCAGCAGCAGCTGGCTTACATTTAAATAAAATCATTACTGACAGCGGGTTCTAATTGTAAATACCGTAAATAGATAACTTAAAGTTAAAAGTATGAACAGAATACTTTATAGGTATGTGCAAATACGATAATTTTGATTAAATTAAAATGAAACTTAATTTAAAGTTAAGTATTTATAATATGAATTGGTCTGATTGGGGTTTTCTGGGTTTTCCCCAATCCTGCGCAACGAATGTTGGACCAAGATGATTGTATCCCCAGACAGAGTAGGAAGAAGGTGTGTTGTGTGATATTAAATGTAAATAAATTTGGTTAGTGTACTTTTATGAAAGAGATTAATTTTTGAGGGGGCGTGTTGGAATAGTGTTACAAAAATCAATCTGTTTCACTCCAACCTGTAGATAATTAGTTCTTTCTCTTTCGTACATATTATTTACATTAAACTAAACAGTGCCCTTATTGTTTGTATAGATTTGGTTTAGAAGGCTTAGATGAGATTTTCAGTCTTGTTGATTCCGCGCCTCAGTAGAGAGCACACACACCTCTCCTGCTAATGACGATCAATAAATGAGTAGTATTTTAAATCGTCAAATATGTCTTTCATTGGCTTCCCAATTCCAACATTTGGTAGTTAGGTTATTAGTTTCCTTTTTTTATAAATAAACTTGTATTTTTTTAATCCCCGCCTCGAAAAGAGACCTATTCATCATCTACACTTTTATCTATGCCACTGGAGCACTATGCTGGCGCCCCAGAGCCTCGCTCCGGTATTTCAAGGAGCTGAGTTGGCTCAGGTAGATACTGGCGGGGCGAGGGGGGAAGGTCAATCACCCCCATAAAAATAAGAGTCCTACATTTTTTTTTTAAAGTAGCTTGCTCTTTTTCTTTTTTCTTTTTCTTTCCTATATACCTGATAAACATGACCTTACCGTAGCATGATTTCGTACCTTAATCCTTAGATTGATCTTCGCTGGCAAGCAGCTGGAGGACGGTCGCACGCTCTCCGACTACAACATCCAGAAGGAGTCTACGCTGCACCTGGTGCTCCGCCTGCGCGGTGGCGCCAAGAAACGCAAGAAGAAGAATTACTCCACACCCAAGAAGATCAAGCACAAGAAGAAGAAGGTCAAACTAGCTGTACTCAGATACTACAAGGTAAGAAAACTAACAACTAGGGGTCAACTCTATTATCAAAATTAAACTGCCGCTAAAACCAGACTGCCTGAGTGGGCATGAAGAACCGACACTGCTTTATGGTTGATATTTTGAGAACCCATATGAAGCGCTTTGATTCCACATTTATTGTGCGAACTGCTAGTCTGTGGAATTCGCTGCCTGAGTGGGTGTTCCCCATCAGTTACAATCTGGGTGTCTTCAAGTCGAGAGTGAATCGGTTTCTTCTAGGCAAGCGTCGTCCATCGTAGACCGCATCATCGCTTAACATCAGGCGAGTTGGCCGCCAAGCGCAAGCTAATTTATAAATAAAAAAAAACTAAATCAAAATCGGTTCAGCTGTTTTGGAGCTACGATGCTACAGACAGACACAGATATGCAAAACTTATAACACTCCTTTGTTTGTGTCATGGATTAAAAATAAATAACTTGATATTGTTGTCGTACTTATCGAAATCGAGAGTATTCAAACTGAATATCAAACCTGTTTGCCCGTTGATGACATAATAATCCAGCCCAACCACATTCCTACCAAATACCAACATGTCCCTACAAGTCGCACTTTAAGCACCCTACAAAATGGAACAAGGAAAATCAAAAGAATTTGTATGCGAGTAAAAAGGCGTAGCTTTCAAAGAAATCCACGTAAATCCCAGTTTACGCGCAGCAAGTCTCGACACGCCAGTTCGAAGACCTAACAATGCGACCAACTTAACTTGAGGGTTGAATGTGGAGCCACCATCGATATTTTCAGAATAAAACTGAAAGCTTCCTACAAAAAATAATTTAGCCAACTGTATATATAAGTTTGTCTTAGTTTTGTGTGACTCAAGTTTTGAATGGAGCAGAGGCAAGTTGGTGCATGCTCTGCGGATGATTCATTTGCATACAGATGTTGAGATATAATCCAGTTGCTGTGATGTTGCGCAATGTTTTTGTTTTTCATGCGTGTTTGTATAGTAAAGCGATTTGGCGTATCGTAGTAATAAAAACTGGATATGACCAAAGATTATATACTAGAGATATGACTAATCATTTCTCCTTATTCCTGTGACACTTAATCATTTAGATGGTATTGAAAATATCCTTATTAAATAACCAAGAAATGATTTTGTTACTCCTAAGAATAGTATACAGGGTTACGCAGAAAGACTACCTATGCGAAAGGGGTCCACGAGAAATATATGGCTTGACTGCCACCTTGCCTGATGTTAAGCAATGGTGTGGTCTAAGATGGAGCATGCTTGCCTAGAGGAAGTTTCACTCACAAACTGAAGACACCAAGATTGTAACTAACCAGTAACCACTTAATGTTACTATCGGATCCTAACCTCGTCTGTTATTTCACTAACCTTTAATTGTTTTTGTGTCAGGTGGACGAGAACGGCAAGATCCATCGGCTGAGGCGCGAGTGCACGGGCGAGCAGTGCGGTGCCGGTGTCTTCATGGCCGTCATGGAAGACCGCCACTACTGCGGCAAGTGCCACAGCACTATGGTCTTCAAGGACGACGACAAATAGACCACAATAGACTAACCTAGCCCTAAGACCAACACTCCGACCTCTGTGTATGACGGATTGAATAAATCTTGACACAGTGTCAGAGTTTATGCTAGTTTTATTTCTTTCGATTCGCTGGAAAGCAATCTGATCCTAAGTTTCCCTGTTGGTCTATTCCAATTTTTACATTCCTAATTTTCAGGATGAGATGGTAAGTTGCTTATAAGCTGCCCGCAAACATTTGGAAGTTTCCGTACGGTTTTGTCGTGTACTAGAAAAGGTCAAATATTTGCGCAAAAGGATTGAGCTAGGATGAGCCTCACTCCAATTTAGTACTTTCCATTCCTTGACTGCCGAAAAGCATGCACTATAAGTATCAAATTGTTAGTTTTTTGTTTTTTTTTTTCACTTCGTTTTTTTTTTTACTGGACAAGTGCCTTTAATAACCAAACAAAATACAAGCTAAAACTAACACTACAAATACAATTAGACTGCCCATAGACCGTTGAAGGTTTAATTAGTAGAATGTGTGGAAGAACATTGCACTCATTGCTCAAAAAGAGGCTGTAAATTTTTCGAGCATGCCTCTTGAGGCGCAGGTGGCACCCTTTCCACCCGCATGTCTATGTCAATACCTATTGATTGCTTTGATCTATGAGCATACTTTAAACAAGCATGCTAAATCAAAGCAAATATGAACAACTGAAGAGCATGCTAGCTTTGTTTGTCTGTGGCTCTCGTTCGCAAATTTGATCTTAGCTTGTAATTATGCGCGCCGTACGGATTTTTCCGTGTGTTCGGTGCCTTATGTATTTAGTTACCTGCAAGTTTTTGAGTTATTTGCTGGTATCTATACATGTGGCGTCATTTATTTCAGCAAAGCCAACCTTTCAAAGCTGATGGTAAGTTGACAGTGAAAAGAGAGCATATGAGTGGAGTAGTAAGACGTACGAGTACCTATTACATACAAGACGAAGAAAAGAAAGCTCTAAATAGGTTAACATTTGACTTAGTTTTTGAAATAATTTAGTGTAGTGACTGCATTAAAAAGCTCGAGGAGTGGTAAGTTTTTAGCTTTGCTTGAAAACTAAATTGCTTACATAAAAAATAATAAACATTTTTTACAGCCTCAATATTTGCATTTTCTTTTATCCTTGTGCTCCTTATAGATAGTGTAAGTCAGAGACCGTCTACTTTGGGCATGGGGTTGTCGAAAGTAGCGCTAGATATAGTCACATGACTTCATGGACGTTATAAAACCAAGGGTTGCTACGTCCATGCCATGCATAATGTACTGAGTGACAGAGACGATGCTCTACGAACTACCGACGTTATCAGATTATCACCCCCTACAGGATACTGTATGTTCATATGTTGTGGGAATATTATCAGGTTTTATTAATTAAAAAACAACTTATGAAAAGGCAACCAGCTATACTAGCGCCATCTGTAAACAGTATCCGGCCAACCACATTTTTGAAGCAGTCTCGGTCTCGGGGGTGTTGGGTGTTGTTACCGCGTGTACAGCTTGGTGGTAGGATCGTATTAGGAGTATGGAAACTCCGTGGAAATAGAAATGCCAGATCTTGATAGATCGTTAGTCGTCGGTGTTATAATTAAGTAGGTACTTTTACAGTTATGCTGTGAAACCCTAAGACCGAGAAATATGATCATATAGGTGAATTTTCGCGGGGTGAGAAGCGTTCTTCTGTAGCTCTAGGTAGGTATTAAAGCCCAGGCTTTGATCAACACAAGGAGATTAGGTTTAGTACGTTTAAGTACTATTTATTTTTCTCTAGTTAGAAGAGATTTGGTCCTTCTAGAAAATAAATAATCGTCATACTTAGGTAGTTATAAAAATAGAGGAAGATGTATAATAAAAACTAATAGAAATTCATTAAAATATTTTATTAAATACTGCGAATAGAATTGTCTACCTTATCGTTATTGTATTGCATCAGTTTACCTATTTGTGCATTGTCCTTGAACATGTCTTGGCAAGGTATCGTTTACAAAATGCACTTACCGGCCGTTCACGGGTATCCTTGCAAGACATTTGATTCGTGATTTAATCAAAGCTTAACTTTTTCCTCTTTAAATGGTTCTTGCTTATAATAAGACCAGCTTATTTTATTGATACATACATGCAAGATATCTATTTAAAATAACGAAGCCTTTTATGACCTTCGCACGAATTGTAAACCTGTCTAGTTGTTTTTGCTTCTACATTTGACCTCGTATCAAATTAAGCAAGGATACCTCGCGTGCCGGCGCCTCATATTATCTAATAGGAATCTAGGGTAGCTGTCCAGCATCTTACAATAGCTATCATTTTATTTATATTACACGGGAATTACTCACGTAAGATTAAGCCGGTCACTCCGACTATAGTTTCAACCGCATTAGGCAGCTATTATTTTGTTTAGACCACCTCAGATCTTTATATAATTATACATTTTGGAATGGATTGCAGTTGCTATAAATTGATGATTTTTTACGTATCACTGATAGGAATAGTAAAACCTGACCAAATACATGTCGATAATTTTATTGTTTATGGCAGAATAGCCACCAAGGTTTGGGGCAAACACTATTAGCCTTAATCAATGCTTAAAATTACTGTCTCATTTTCGCGTGTGACAATTTCCTTCAGCGAGAAGTAGACAGAAAATTTTAAAGCATTGTTTAACTTAAGTAATGTTTTTAAGTACGGCTATAAGGGAGCGTTCAAGTATTACGTAACGCAATTTGGGGGGGGGGGGAGGGGGTCTCGTAAAACGTTACGATGCGTTACAGGGGAGGGCTGGGGTCTTTCTTACAAAACGTTAGGTAACATTGTTTAAAAAAAAATGGGAATTAAAATTCCCAAACTGGCAACCCTTTTCATCAAAAATCTTCAAAAATTGCGTTACGTAATACTTGAACGCTCCCTAAGTGGTTATCAAGAGATCCTGATTTTGCCCCTATTTTTGGGGCGTTTATTGGTGGTCATACTAGCATGTTATTGATATGAACAATAAGAATCTTTTGTATTGGTGATCATATTTCCTATTTTATGTATTACTATAAAATATCGTATTTCCCTTCACACTGGTAGATGTAACGGTAGAGTATGTAAAAATTAATTTTCTTATTATTGACCTCATTTTCCGGGATTAATAGTTTATTCACCTCTTTAATGTTACATAAAAAAAACTTTAAACCGTTTTTTTTAAAGATTGTTCTAAAACAGGGTGTTTACTCAAATATGACCACCAATGAACGCCCTATTTATGTATGTTCATGATTGTCTTGGTCACTCTTAATATTTGTAACGAGAGCGTATTTGACCGAAATAATCTTGAGTAAGCATTAGGTTTCCTGAAATGGGTGAGGGCGACTTAGCCTGCTGATGTTGATGCGGTTTAATCAGTGGCACCATCCAGCAGGGCAATCGCGCTAAAGAATTACAGACGAATCGTTGACGAATCGCAACCGCTCCAAACCAAAAGTATTGACTTTTGGTCGATTTCTTATCGCGCTAATGATTTTAACCAAAGACGAAACGCAACCCGATTACAGTTGGAACGTAGACGCTGTCAAACGAACGTTTGTGATAAAGCTAGAAAATATTAATTTTTTCGCGCTGATACGAAATCGACCAAAAGTTGTGAAGCGTTTGCGTTTCGTCAACGATTCGTCTGTATTTTTTAGCGCGATTGCCCAACTGAATATCGCAAGTCCTACGCAAACAACGCAACATTGCTCATCTTCATGTTCTCAAAATCAGCTGCTTCAACGCAACATTGCTCATCTTCATGTTCTCAAAATCAGCTGCTTCAACGCAAAAAATTACTGAACCGACTTGCGTAAGCTAAGTGCGTGCTATTTCTACACGAATCTCGTCGATTATTTCTCGCAGCGAGGCGAGTCCGTCGAAACAATGTGTAGAATTCAATTTAGCCGTACCTTAGTTAGCTTACCAGTCGGCAAACAGGGGTAATAAAGTGCATCTACTGTATAAGTGTTTTTTAATGCTATAGGTGGCAAACAAGCTGACGGGCCGCCTGATGGTAAGCAATAACCGTCGCTTATACTGCAGGGCATCACAGATACGTTGCAGACCTTTGAAAACTATTAACATCCCTTTTGAAGAACCCCAAAAACGCACAGTTTGCGATTTCCACAGATTTATATGTGGATGACTTTCAGGCGGTAACGGCTAGGACGATGATAAAACCGCGACGCCGGCATCAGATCAAACAGTTCTTCAGAACACTCCCCGTTGTAAATGAGATAAAACATACAAAGAGACCCAACGTCTGTCTCTGCGCATGCTGAGCGGCTCTAGGATGGTTTGTCTTCGACAAAATCGATGTTATCTATTCTGAATGTCATTATTGACAAATTATACGCGTACTTTTATCGACACAGCAGTCCAAGTACCGATCTTTATCGATCATCAAATTTGACTATTGATGTCGTTAAAATCGATAAAATGTCATTTGATCAGTTTTCGCTATGGTCGATTCTATGGCATTTTATCGAATTTGACGATCGATAAAGAACGGTACTTGCACTGCTGAACGTCAAAGTTGTCTGATAATACAGTACTTGCAGCGCTGATTCGCAAAGCGCTTTTTAGGGTTCAGCAATGAGACGAGCAGGTTGTTCGCCGGATAGTAAGCGCAAACCGACTTGTAACAACTTACTTCAAGTCTAGTTGCTGATTTATTATTATGAATGGATGTCGCTGCTAATCGTAGGCGTTTGTTTGCAGGTTTAGGAAACCTACATCGAGATACAATACATATAGTCACAATCGTGCCAAAAAAATTACCGTACCAAAACTCGGCGCACGCTATGAATTGAGAAGACTTTTTGGTTAGTTACAAGGTAGCCGCGATTCGACTACAACGCCGCGCGATGACATAGCATAGATTGTGGCATTGTGAAGTATATAACTGATACAATGTATGTACAATGACACACGGACGTTTTTTTACTGTTTTCACTGAGAGATTGTGAATCTATAGGCATTGTATCTCGATGGAAACCTACTATTTTTAACTTAAACTAAAACTTAACTTAAATTTAATATTTTTCTAGCAGGCTAATTAGAAAAAACCTTTATTACCATGTGCATATTTTAAAGTCGCAGGAACGAGATTTGGTCAGGTTTCACATCCATTATTTATGATTAATCATTAATTTCAAGAATGACTGTTCACAGAAAAAAATAAAACGAAGTCATTTGACACTATCGTCAGTAATTGACACATCAAACTACGTAAAATTACAAAAACCATACAAACATAACTTTATAAGAAACTAAAAGCACCACAAAACTGAACGTTCCACTTCAAACATACCAGAGATCACGCTTCTACTGTCCTAAACTTAATATTTTAACAAAGATAATATAACCACTTGATCGCGCATGTAGTCAAAATTCCCTTTTGCAAAATGATGGCACGTCGGTCGCGGGGGCAGCTTGTGATTGGAGACTCGACGCAACTCGACGCTTGTGATTGGAGAAACAAAAGTCATTCATTCAATTCGCGTCTAGGATTGGCCCCGCTCGAAATAGTTTAGGTTGACATGTTAGAACCTTTGCCTCATGCGGGGTAAAGGATGAGCAGTCAAGTGGTTATATTGTCATTGTATTTTAATATTACTAAATTAATTATAAAATACATTTAAATTCATTTATCTTAAATAATACTCTTTTAACATGTATAACAACACCATAATATAATTATATCTTAATTTATAATTCATTCTATATAAAATCTTAGTGACATTTATCGTAAACACTTGTAGATAGAATTAATTATACTATTATATCTAAAGACCCATAGCTACAGTGCCTGGCAAGAATATGGCACATCTAAAAAGAACATAAACATTGGTCGTAGGTGTACTTTTAAGCGCCTGTTTTACTAGCTATCGTCCTTAAATCGCACATTTGTCACAAATTACTTAACGGTGTAACTCGGCCTCATTTGAGATCCAGTTCTAATTCCAGGACTGACTTCAATCAGACGAACTGTGGTCTAACGTCTAAGCTGACACTAATAAAAAAACGTACACTTTCAACTTTTGTAGTTCAGAAAATTTATGAATATTGATTTGAGCGATGTTTTTATCGATGTGCTACATATCTTGCAAGCCACTGTCTTTATTATAGTTTATTATTAAAAATACAACATTTGGCGGTTGTCTGCATACGTCATCAAAAACATTACGCGCGAAAATGCTAAATGGAACCTTACTCTATAGCTAACAGATTTTTGGTAAAACGCTGCAAATTTTGACAAATGCACAAAACATGTATTAATACTAAACACCGAAACATTGCATTACACCTAAAACGTGACATTGTTTTTTTATCGGTAATCTACAGGAATCTATTAGGGCCTGGCCACATGATGAGTTACGACGAGGGCGCGGCGTTTCTGTTTCTGGCCCTAGGTTTGATGTGGGTAGAGCGAGATTGTCTTTCGGCGTGTTTCATATCTGGATACTATCGCACAGGAATCGATTCCGGGATAAAAATTATTCCATGTGCTAATCCTGGATATAATAAATGATTTTATTTTTCACTCGTATTTTTTTCTCTATTGGCGTTTTGGCGCTCCTTTCGATTTATTTTTTTATTTTTATTTGGCGCCTACAGCGGCCGCTCTTCTCGCTTAACCCCAAAGCCGGCGCTGTTTCTGTGCCGTCCTACATACAAAAATGTATGCAACACGATGCGGCCTGGCGAAGCTATTGTAGCCGTAAAGCATCGAAAAGATACCGTGCCGCCGCCGTCGTAACCTACCGCGTGTGCCCGGGCCCTTAAGGACAATCATTTGGGCGTATGCTTAATTGCACCGACATTCCAATTTGGTATCACAGAAAACTTGAAAAGTCAAGGGCTGTACGAATACATCCGTGAAATTCAGCCCGGAACCTACAACTCGTAATCGGATCTAGAAGCAACCTAAAGGGAAACTAAAATAGCAGGCAGGGGAAGTCCGTCCCGCTCTAACACGCGCAGAATTTTTCACCCATCCCTTTCACTCGCAGTTTATAATTATCAGCGCTCAAATAAAACTAAATAAGCAAATCGCCGTCTAAGTACGTTCTCAACGTAAAATAAAGCATCAGTGATGTAGATATACAAGTATACAATTCTGACAATTTTATTTTGGTCCTCACCAATCATGTTTTAAAAGCTTGGAAAGATAAATATAGTTTTGCCAAGTTTTAATTTTCACATTACCGATTTTTTGGCTTTTGGTCATCGGATTTGATAAGTACCTACTAGTAAACTAAAACAAAACATGTTAGAAAAATAAATAACACTTCTAGTTAAAGTATTAAAATTAAAGCCCGTCGCAGAGCATGCGAAGAAGCTTGCAAGTACAAGTAGGCGTTCAAACGTAAATAGCCACTCGCGTGCGAGTACGCACTCGCGCGAGTGTTCATGCGCAGTGGGCGTCGCGCGAGTAGCGCGGGGAAACGAAGCTTCACTTACGCAAGAACCAGCGTGAAGTGTTACTAAGCACTGCCACTTGCACAAAGCAAAACGTTGCAGACGATGCGTAGTAGGCTACTACTTGCACTTCGCATGGTCTGCAACGGGCTTATAGCATTAAGTTTAAGGAATTAATACTTGTTCAGATTTGACAGACCAAAATAAAATTGGCAAAGGCATATAAACTTATAGACTAAACATAACTGGGAAGGGCCACGGAAACGCTAAGCGATTACGTCATAAAATTACATTCATTATAGGAATAATAAAATTATTTTGTTGTTTTTATCACAGTGGGGGATCTGTGAGGTTTTCAATTGCGGAGATTTCATTTTAATTTGTATATAGGTATGGCACTTTGAAAAAGAGAAGCAATGCTAATCTATATAAGTTGACAACTTCATATTATGTCGAATGGTAAGTTTTTATAACTGTAGAGTTAAGATTGGCAACTGAATGTGCTTTACAAATGCATAGACAGCATATAGACATTGGTATCGTGAATTCAGCAGCAACAAACTTTTATTTCAAAAACATATTTAATAACCAAGTTTCTATTTAGATGATGGTATTTTTTTATATTGGAGGCCATTTTGAAAATATTACAATACTTAAATATTGCATATTGTATTGTCACCAGAACAGAACTAAAGGTGCATGCAAAATTTCAGCAAAATCGGTTACGGGGAACTGATTCCAAATCAGCTTGCAAGATTTGACGTAAACAAACTAACAAACAATATAAATAAAAGCTTGTAAAACAACGAGTTTTTCGAGTCATTATCTAGACTTGCATGAGTAAGAATGCCTTGAACTCCTTTGCAAAGTGCCAACTATGTAATTTTGCAAATAAATAGGGTCTAAACGTAATACATACACAATATAGGGTAAATATTCTAGGTATACAATATGTTGTATTAATTCTATATTTTGATTTGTTGGTCATCTTTTGTACCAGGTATGGTAGGATGGGTTAATCATCTAAATATATTAATAATATAAAATGAATTAAATATTCTCACGTGAAAACCTCGTATCAGATTATTTATGATAAATATCTTTAAAAAATATCAATAATTTTGCATGTGAATACTTTATCATTGAACCGAACAATGGAGGCCTGAGATGGTGCGACACTTGGAGTCAAACAGAGCTGATTACCTCTGACATTAGTGGTTTATCCACCGACGTGCATTCCTGCCGAATGTAGAATCCGTACAGATGGTACAGCACTGGGTTTGCATTAGATGGCCCTTTTATTTAGCAGACTGTCCGATAGTTTGATCAGGACAATTTATATTATATTGCTATAATCATTAATATATAAATGCGAAAAACATTTATGGATATAATTATACGCGATAACGTCAGTAACGGTAGAATAAAATAATGTGCGTTGCCAAAGCTGTTAAAAATAAATCTTTTTCAGCTGTCAATGTCATGAACGTTTTAAATAATATGCCAATGATGTCGCCATTCGAAGGCAAATGAAGGTCAATAATATTTAAATCAGATTGATACGATTGATTGATCGGATTGATTTGTAATTACAATAAAATACCAATTAATTAACTACACCCATTTGTACGGATTTTGTTTTAAATAGAATCAGGCAGGAAGTAACGTAAATTGATAACTCACTATTGTCGTCAATTCTGTGGTAACTAAACTAACACTCCTAAAGACGTTGCCATCTTTTTCTCACAGAAAGAAATGAGAGAGACGTGTATAATAATTTAACAATAGGCCTGTTTGTATCAGACAAGTTTAGTAGAGAAGGTACCAGAAAATCGACGTAGTTTTTCGTTGTGGTCGTAATTGGTTTTGACTCAAACAATCACACCATTTCGAGGGTGCTGTAGTCGATGATTAATTATTCAAATGCGCGTGAATTTATTCTACTTATCGTAAGTCCGGCGGCTCATAGTTCCCCGCCGTGTGTGTGCGCCTCGGCTTCTCGTTGCGCGCTCTCCAGCGAAGGCTTTATCGTCTCTAACAGCTTCGTCAGGGCTTGCTCCGTCTGGAAGCGAAAATTTACATGCTTCAGGAATTTATCCTACTAATGTTATGGAGCGGTGATGACCGAGCGGTAAAATGTGCGCCTCACAATCTGACGGCACCCGGTTCGATCCTCGGCCCTGCACCGATCACTTATTTAGTACTTAAAATAAATTATGTGCCAATGTCATCGCTATCGCTCGGTCACCATAATCGCTCGCGGGATTTATAATTTAGGTAAATACGTGTCGACGTTTCAAGCACGTTGCGGTGGTCACGAGTGCGTTAGCTCCTGTAGTCTGTAGATCCTATAGAATGATGTGTTTTAATCGTGAATCTATAAAATGTAGTTACAATGTAGGTATAGCTGAGTGAGTAGTACCTGCGCGAGATGCTGCACAGTAGTGTGCAGCGCTTCTCTCCACCGCGCGAGCTGGTCCCTCTGTCTGGCGCTGTGTCGCTCCAGCAGCCGCGACCACTCCGCCGTCTGCGCAGACTGGATCGAACTCAACCTATGAAGGGTTAACACAACATGACATGACATGAACTACTGACAAATGCATGTTAGGTAACTGTGGACATTATATTTAGATTGCATCAGGCTACACTTTGTTGCCATGTGTGTTGATGATGATGTGTGTTGCCAGTGATGCCATACGGCACTGAAACGTGGCCTCTCACTATGGGCCTCATAAGCAAGCTCAAAGTAGCACAACGAGCTATGGAGAGGGCTATGCTCGGGGTTTCTCTACGAGATCGAATCCGGAATGAGGAGATCCGTAGACGAACGAAGGTTACTATAATTAGAATTGTAATTCTGACCTGTCCTGCAGATGGTTCAAGTCGTGCGTCCTCTCCCCGTAGCACAGTCTCCAGTAGAGCAGCGCGTTGATGGCCACCAACAGGAGCACTATCGCGAGCAGCCAGCGGGGGGATGCGGGGGCGGCGCGGGCGGCGGGCGCGCGCGTCGCGGGGAACGACGCTGCGGGCGCGGGGCTCGACACCGGCTCTTGGGACGACGCTACAATACATAATAGGAATGAAGACTAATTTTTTTACCTCATAAAAAAGCTCATCAACGGAAACAAAAAAAATCAAAACTAAATAAGTTATAAGTATTTTAATTTCATGCTAGATAGAGAGGACACTATACTGAGTTATGACGTCACGCCTCAGGTGCGTCATACAAATGCTATACTAACACACGCTTTGCGAGAAAGGGACAGAGTATCCCCTCTCTATCCTCACCTAAAACTTTAAACGCTCATATCTCAGAGATTTATCAGCCAATTTAAATATCTTTTTCAGTATGTGTAATGTATTTAGTTATATTCATCGCTAGGCTTGTTATTTGTAATAAATTAATCTTTAGGACACATGTCTATTATTAATGTAAAAAACCGACTTCAAATCATTAATATGCAATTTCGTTTGATGGGCGACTCATTATTCCAGTTAATTTGATTTAATAACCAAACTCCTGAACCGATTATGACGAAATTTGTATGGGAACAATCTAAAAGTAAAATAAAATGCTTTCAAATAAAAATTCAGTATTATTACACCATTCGATAGTGTCACTAATAAGGATAGAATTCTGTGAAGCAATGGAATACGTCAGACATAAGGAAATTTTTGGATTTTAATTAACTGAATCATATTTTAAACTAATGTCCTTCATTTACACCTACATTACCTGTACCTTGTTTCCGAAATGATGGTCAATATTTTATTTAAAAAAAAAAGTATTTTGTTATAAATTCATAAATAAATAAATAAATATTTGGGACATTTTTTCACACACGGTCATCTGACCCCAAACTAAGCAAAGCTTGTGATATGGCTGCCAGAGACTGATATACATACATAATTATATAGTTTTAAATACATATTTAAATAGATATTAACAACCAGATATAGAACAAACACAAATGTTCATCACACAAATGTTTGTCCTACGTAGGAATCGAACCCACGCCCCCAAGCTCAGAAGTTAGGTTCACTACCAACTGGACCAACGGGCTATCTGAAGTTAGTTCTTTCTTTAAGTTTGCCATATGTCATTACTTCCCAGAATTCGATCCCTATTAGCGACACTATCGAATGGTGGAATAATATGGTATGTATTTTTTTTAAATCATCTGGCTCGATTCCTGGCAAGGTATATGAATTTTCAAAAATCCAATGAAGCATTTTTAGTTTTCATCAAAATCGTGACTCTTTTGAATACTTGTAGCTATTCCTCATAGTTTCGGATTTAGTCATCCACGCCCAGTTGAAAAATTCACTCTGTATAGATGTGATGTTGTAACGTAGAATGTAGAGTGTAGCTGACCCGTGAGCCGGCGGTGTCTCCGCGACTTCCTGGCGGTGGGCACCGCGGTCTCCGCCTCCGCGTTCAGCTTGGACTCCAGCAGGCGTCCGAACTCGTCCAGACCGTTTATTGAGTTCTTTTCTAGGAACGCTGCAAATATTTCAGGTAGCTGCGTTAATAAATAATTATTAATGAATTAACTTGACATGAATTACTGACATAATATATTGTAATAAATTTGCTCATAATATTTTTAATGGAATAAGTTATTATTTAATTTGAATTATGTACACATAATAATCTTGTGAACATACACTATTTGTATAAGTTTATATACATCGTTGTAGAAAGTGTACTGGAGAAGTTTGACTTGACAAATCTATATATATTATATACCATCCCTTCCGTCCAGGGCGGCTCCTGTATAGTGTTTTATTTTTATTTTATTTGATCCACAATGTTAAGTGCTTTTTTCTGGTTGTCTATTAGAAATAAATGTGTTTCAAAGTAAGATATACCTAATAAATGAGTTTTAATTGAAACTCCCAAATCGAAACTTTTCACAGAACATTATAGTTGCTTGGTCAGCCGTAGCACTATGGTTGCGCGTAGGTTGTTAAAATAAAGGTCATCCGAAGCCGGCCTCCTCCACCTATTTATTTTGTGCGAAGACTCTCTTACTTAACTAAAATAATTAAAGTTATTGTAGACAAATATACTAACTTTTGATCATAGGCCACATGGTTTTCTTGTATTTGACCTGTCCGTAGAAGGAGAGCATGGTGGAGGAGTGCGTGACGCGCTGCAGGCAGTAGTGGACGCACACCGAGAAGTAGTCCGCGTACGGGATGCCCGCGTTGTCGCTCGTGCAGTCGATGGAGTACAGCGCGCCCGGCTTGGAGCACTTGTTCATTACCTGCGACGGACGGCCGCTATATCATTATGGTCCTTTTCAAATAGCATGCCACTTGACAGGTGGTTTGACAGTAACTTGATTCGTAAATATTGAATGTCACTTCAATGAACTAAATTAAACATTTTCGGCCTTACTTATAAACGTTACTTAAGTACTTAAAATTTCTGTCTTGTTTTCACCTGTGACAATTTCCGTCAACGAGAAGTTGACAGCAATTTTAAGCATTGCTTAACTTTTAAGTAACCTTTATAAGCAAGGCCGTTACATTTTGCGGCGAAAACACAATTAAAGCTAAGCGCTACTATGAAAACTAGTCTGCCAGTGGTGGTTGTCAAGTGTCATGCTATTTGAAAAGGACTATAACGAGGAACGTATAATAAGAGTTGAGGCGCTTGTATCGGTGAACGTGTAATAATGGTGGATTATTGTTTATTAGGGCACATAGCACGCAGAACAGATGGCCGATGGGGCCGAAAGGTTCTCGAATGGAGACCATGGACCGGCAAGCGCAGCGTAGGACGTCCACCCACAAGATGGACAGACGACCTAAAAGAGAACGCAGCGAAACGCTGGATGCAGGCCGCTTCCAACCGGCCCGTTTGGAGATCGATGGGGGAGGCCTATGTCCAGCCATAGATAAACATCCAGCAGTGGACGTCCTATGGTTGAAATGATGATGATGGTTGTTTATAAAGTGTTTTTGAACATGCTCGAGTGTAAGCAAGTGATATAATGAAAAAAGCATTTTCATGTTGTTTCCAAAAGTCCATAGAATCCTCTAGTAAAGACTCCACTTTACTAGGGCATCACTTTGACTTGACCATGATTTAATTTGCTTGACTGTGTCTTGTTTGACGATATCTAATACCAAAAAGTATTTCAATACTAGACACTGGCAAATGCACAAGACGTGCGAAGTAGCGTTTGTTATGGAAATGTCAAAGTCATATATTTTTTTTTTTTTTTTTTTTATTATATTGAATAGATCTACGTTTGGCCACCGACTTTTTACATACTAAGTAAAAAGTTTCTACCGGCCGACTGCATTGAGAATCTTCTTTTTAGAAATCAATTTAAAAGCAGAAGGTAAATTCATCACACCGATGATTAGTGAAAATTGTTTCGAGACGATTTCTTAACGCACTTGGAATCCAAACAAGGCCATACAGTGTCAGAGCAAGTTACAGGATAATAATGAGAGGAGGTACCTGCGTTTCCGTGATGTGAACCTCTTTAGGGCCGATCGGGCCCGACGTGAGGCCGAGCGTGTAGCTGATCTGCCGACACTTGAGACCGTTCTGTGCCTGCCACGGCGACTGCGGACATTATAAAAACGCATCAATAATATACCCAATTAAAAAAAAAAAACACTTTTTGTTTTACATAATGTTTTAGAATAAGTTTTTTTAGCACCCAATTTGGCCTCGATGAGGCTTCATGTTTTTGACAGTGACATTAGATTTAATTTACAAGTATATTTATTAGAATTCGCAATGCCAATCCTACTAATACTATAAACGCGAAAGTTTGTATGTATGGATGTTTGTTCCTCTTTCACGTTGCAAAGGAACAACTGATCGACCTGATTTTTTGCATGGGTATAGTTCAAGAGCCAGAGAGTGACATAGGCTACTTTTCATCACCATCATCGCCATTTTTCATCACTACGCGGGTGAAACTGCGAAGCGCAGCTAGTACAAATACATTTATCAAGTTTCATCAAAATAGGGACGATTAGTAACCTAAAAATTTAAGTAGTATGTTTGTGTGAAAAGTATAAAAATTACCGGTCGTTTTAAACCTCTCTTATTTGGATCTCGGCCTATTATGCCGAGGCAAAGACTATATTATTATAATAACTTTTTACTAAATCTTGCACATTCCAAATATACATACGTTTTAAATGTACATTTATAAATAATTAATATAGTAGAATAATTTTTTTTATTTTAGTAATCCTTTAAATGACAGATGGACAGACGACCTAAAAGAGACCGCAGGGAATCGTTGGATGCAGGTCGCTTCCAACCGACCCTTTTGGAGATCGAGGGGGGGGGGGGGTTTATGATGTCCAACAGTGGACGTCCTATGGCTAAAATGATGATGAATCCTTTAAATGATGTTGGTTAGGTTAGTACTTGTGACGGTTTTCCATACCTGCACGTAATCCGAGGTGGTCCTGGCAGCCAGCAGTTCCAGGTTAAACTTGGAGTTGGTGAATATCATCGTGAACATCTGGTCTATATTGAACGCAAACTGCTGTTGCATTATCAGCTTTCCGTCGTGGGGATTGGTGCACTTTTCGCATTCGCCGCCGCTGAAATTAATTATTCTGTTATTATTTAAAGTCAGAGATGTGGTTCCGCACGGTTTGTGCATATCGGCATTTTTGGGTGAAATTACAAAGGGTTAATCTAGCAGATTCGTTGTTACACATAATACTTATTTTAAAAAAAAATAGTTCCATACAAATTATCTGTGAAGGAAAATTTGTAAAGAAACCATAGTGGTGGTACATTCTAGTTTTCGGCTAAGTTATCAACTTGAGAGTTCAAGTGAAAAATCTGTTGACAAGCGTCTATCGGTATTCCTGCAGTATCACTAGAGATCAATTTGTTATTCCACGAACACACCGTAACCGAATCCCGGATGAACTGTGGTCAAACGCCTAGCCTGACGGCCATGTTACAAATGCGAAAGTGTGTTTGTCACGCAGCAACAAATCAACGTGATTAGATAGAGATTGATGAAGGGCCGAAAAGTGACATAGCATACTTTATCTCAGAAAATGTAAATTCTCGAGGCAATGTCAACGTGCCACTGGGCGCAGCTAGTAATACATACTTGTGTTTGTTATCAGGTTCGCTGTCGCTGGTGTCCGACATGTCGGTGGGGAGGGTGTCCGCCTCTTCTCTGTACGCACCATTACCGTTACTTACTGGAGACAACAGAAACCACGGTTCAAACAACGGTACAATACTTAACATTAATACGGCACCTACACCAACAATAATAGCGTCGACATGCATCACTATGAGTACAAACAGTTTGGACCGATTCGTGAGCAATTTTACGCAAAGGCCGCTATATTGCCTACGACGCAGTGTAGGTACCGCGCAGGCACGCCCTGAGTTGCGGCACCCTCTTGACTCAGGTTGAAATTAGCAACCCCATCGGCTTCTACACCTGGTACTAGAGGGAAGTGCTCTGCCGGTACCCCACGGGATTAACACGACAATGGCAGTAATTTTTTTAATTCAGTTTTAGTCAAGATAATTGTAAAGTACAATACAATACAATACAAAAAATCAATAAAAAGAAAGTAAATCAATAAAGTAGACTTTTACCATTATCGGTGACCATGGGATGGGTAATCTCGAACCATTTTAGTGGAAATTCTACAATGTCTGGTGTTACTAAATCGACCAGACTTTCTACAATGTTTGGTGTTACCGACTCGATCAGTTTTTCTACGGTGTTTGGTGTTACCGACTCGATCAGTTTTTCTATGGTGTTTGGAGTTACTGACTCGACCAGACTATCACCATCGGTGGATGTTGCCAACTCGATCAGTTTTTCTACGGTGTTTGGTGTTACCGACTCGACCAGAGGTCCATCACATGTGGATGTTGCCAACTCTACCTGTTTTTCTACGGTGTTAGGTGTTACCGTCTCGACCAGATTTTCATCATCAGTGATTTCATCAGTTTTCATCGGAAAAAACATGCCGAGGTTTTTTTTACGCAAAAACGAAAATGTAACGGGACCTTTGTATTAGATTTCAAAGCGTTAAATATTATTCAGTGACAGAATAATACCAGTAAAAAAGTTAATATACCAAGGATTTTTATGAGCTACACAAAAATATAAAAACTTTTCAATTTTGAAAAATAAAATTTGAAACAAATACTGTGCTGCCACTGTTTAGTTCTTTAAAAATGAGTTAATGTTTAAATCAACACAAAATATTGACTAAGCTCCGTTAAATGCATAAGAAATATTTATAGTGCAAAATGTATGACGTCTTTTTGATAACTCACCGGCCTATTACATAAAACGTCTGCGGTCAGACTGGTCAGTGCGGTCTGGGGTAGAAGGAAAATGTTCATGCAAAAAAATTAAAAGTTTCAGTTGCCGCTAGGGAGTACCTTCGTATATCTACTATAGGGGGACACAATCTAGCAGTGCAAGTACCGTTCTTTATCGACCGTCAAATTCGATAAAATGCCATAGAATAGATCATAGCGAGCCCTGACCAATAGGAATTTTATCGAATTTGACGATCTCAACTGTCAAATTTGTCAAATCCACCAACCCGCACTGGGCCAGCGTGGTGGATATGGCCCAATCACCCTTTGGGGGTAGGCTAAAAGTCCAGCAGTGGACTGTTAAAAGGCTGACTATGAATTCACCATTTAGTACACATTAACACTCGAAAACATACAAGTTTAGGAAAATAATCTAACGAGCCGACATGTTTTTTCCACGTTGGCGCCAAAACTCCGCACCCTGGTTAAATAAAATCAGTGTTACCAGCTCACCAGAATCAGCTGGCTGGGCGATTTCGCACCCGTCGACGGTGTCCGCCGGGATCGCCAGTTCCACCAAGTCAAACTCTTCTATCCATACATCTTTTTGCATTCTTACACCAGTTTGCGAGTTCATAAACGCTAGTATTACGGATGTCCACATAACGCGAGTATTTACTTTGAAATTTACATTAAAAAAAAAACAATAATGTTTGAAGACCTTATCAAATAACAAAAAAAAATACTGTTTTGAGGGAGATAAAGGGAATCTACGCCACATTTGTTTGAAGAATTAAATAATTTTAACACGATTTCCTAATAATTTTCTGAGCTTTTTTAGAAACAGTCAAACTATCGTACGAAGCGTTGGAAGTTCCTTTGCCAACTAAACGTTTAGTTGTAAAGTAGCAACACGATAAGTTTATCAATATGTGTACTGTTTCAGCACAATCGGGGCTTTCTTATGGCCCCAATGTTCTGTGGTAATGTACCTACATCGCTCCTGGCGCCTGCGATTTACCGAGAATAACTAAAAGGGGTTTCCCGAATATTAGATTGTGTCTTCGGAGAATGTTTGGGGATACACCGGTATCGATAACAATTTAGTGTAGTATTTCGAGTTTGCTAAAAAGTTTCTCGTATTTATCAAATATTTATTTATTTATCGTGTTTACGAGCTATGGAGAGGGCTATGTTTGGAGTTTCTCTGCGAGATCGAATCAGAAATGAGGAGATCCGTAGACGAACGAAAGTCACCGACATAGCCCACCAGATTAGCAAGTTGAAGTGGCAGTGGGCAGGGCACATAGCACGCAGAACAGATGGCCGATGGGGCCGAAAGGTTCTGGAATGGAGACCACCGACCGGTAAGCGCAGTGTAGGACGTCACACAAGATGGACAGACGACCTAAAAGAGACCGCAGGGAAACGCTGGATGCAGGCCGCTTCCAACCGGCCCTTTTGGAGATCGATGGGGGAGGCCTATGTCCAGCAGTGGACGTCCTATGGCTGAAATGATGATGATGATGATCAGATATTTGTATTATACTTGCTGAAGGGTGGTTAAGTACCGAGTCTGCGGCGTGGACTTCGGGCTGGAGTGCTCCTCTCTCGGCTTCATACAGCTTGGTGTCTTACGTGGTAAGCTTATTGTTAGCCCTAGCATTGTGCCGGCGGTACTCTCGCCGATAAAGTTGAATGATGTAAGCCACAGAAAAGAGAAGTAAACAGAACGGAAATGAGAAGGAATATCTGTTACCGGGCATTATGTGTGAACCTTGATAGATCAATCTTATTTAGATCAACGCGTCGAACTCCGCATCACAGTTGCTAACTGAATAATGACTGATATTTCGTTTATATGGGTGTAACTGGCTACAACAAATTTCTTCCAAAAATGCCTTGAAAGCCGTTCTGATTTAAACAAAAAAAAAAAATATACTGTGATATAAGCCTACCAAACCAGCCTGGTAGCTTTCCACCACTGACACTTGGGAACTTATGATTTCTACCAAATTTGTTGTTCGTGTATTAATTAGGTATGTTTAATTTTAGCTTTGTATTTTTGTGACTTTTCGAAAGTGTATCCTAGTGTACCTATATGAAATAAAGATATTATATGAACTATGAAAAGATATCTCGAGAGTCGAGACACTCACAAACCGACGGGTCTCTTTGACTCGGGCGCAAAATAATAACAGGTGACTGAAACCACACGAGACAAGGTGTGCGAGCGAGCGAGACCCAACGAGCGCATCTCGCTCCGTCTCAGGAGCTGTCGAGGCACCGATACAAGGACCCGCCACTAGGCTACAGGGAGCAATATACTAACGGAGCGGCGGTGAAGAGTCCCGGGTTTGCGACGCGGACCTCGGGCTGCGGTGCTCCTCTCGCGGCTCGCCGCCGCCCGCCTCCATGCACGACGAGTCCACCAGCTCCTGTCAACAAATAATGCAACATTTTAACATCGGAGCGTCTCTCAACATCGCCATTGTCAGTCCGTTATCGCCCACTGCTGAGCGCAGACCACAGAACACTCAAGGAGGCGTAGACCTCTCGCCTTGTACCCCTGGGACGTACAAGGGGCGAAGTCTCAAAAATATATGGTATTTTTTTTCGATATTCAATTTTTTTATGCCATAGGTGGCAAACAAGCAGGCGGGCCGCCTGATCGTAAGCAGTCACCGTCGCCTATGGATACTTGTAACACCAGAGGCATCACAAATACGTTGCTGACTCTTAAGGACTCTTTTAACTCGCCTTTGAAGAACCCCATATTGTATGTAGCTTCTCGGAAACACCGCGGAAGGTTTGAAGGCGGATTTCACTATCGTCAACCTTACGAATTATTGGTTGTACGATACCTCGTTTACTCGGTACGCGACCACCAATCCACTTGCCATCATCCTGCCTGCCAATGACCGGACTTTTATTTTTCAGGCTTGCGCTTGACCGCCATCTCGCCTGATGTTAAGCGATGATGCGGTCCACGATAGAGCACGCGTGTCTAGAAGAAACCGACATGCTTGCGACTTAAAGCCCAGTTTGTAACTATCGGGGAACACCCATACAGGCAACGCATTCTACAGTCTAAGTCAGTGCTGTACGCACAATAAAAGTAGCGCGTAGCGGTAGCGCCTCGTTCGGGTTTTAAGAATATCAACCATTTGTATTTGTATATTAAATTAGCACGGCTTTACATTAATTACATAGATAAAAAAGAATACAAAATAAAAATAATGTCAATAAGAAAAACAATACCATGAAACGGTGACGATTATTCGTGACCGCCCTGGCCGTCCGATAGAAATTTGTCATGACAATAGGAAATTTTTACTAATGGGTTTTTTTTTTTAAATTTATAGGAAAATACACACATTATATACAAATTGTTTTCCTCTACAAATGTATGGAGTTATGCTGATTCGATGAACACTCCCCGAAACGAGAGCGGAACAAAATTCAGGAGTGACCCGCCATGAAGCTTAGTTACCTACGAAACTAACCTTGGACCGCTAGTACAAGTATGAAGTCAAATAAAAAACCCAGTTTATTTATGGCTAAGACCATTCGATCAAGTCACCTTTCATACAAACAATAAAAAAACTAAATTAAAATTGGTTCAGCCAGCAGTTCGGGAGCTACGATGCCACACACAGATAAACACGACAACCCTCTGTTTGCGTCGGGGGTTAACATATTGATGACGACTGTAACTAAATAGCGGTCCGCCCCAGCATCGCACGGGTATAGATCATAGCCTATGTCACCCGGGGATAGTGAAGCTTCCCAGCAGTGAAAGAATTTTTCAAATCGGTTCAGTAGTTTCAGAGCCTATTCAATGCAAACAAACAAACAAACAATCAAATCTTTCCTCTTTATAATATTAGTATAGATAACTCTTTATTGAAACCAGAGAAGAGATTATTACAAGAAGATAACATGAAAAATATGTAAAGATCTTATCTAAGATCAATCTCTTTAAGACGGTTTCCCCTCTACAAAATTATATTTTACCTTTTCCTTTGTACCCCATCTTTTATTTTTATTATCCTTTCCAGCCCGGAGTGATGTGAATCATCATTTAATAACTATTTATTTGTCACCAGTTCGTTATCACACAAAGATAATGATTGAATAATTGCGAATGAATTTTTACGCTTTTAATTCCACTAAAACACGAAACTATTCACTATCAAAAATCTATCCAAATATTTTTTTTTTTGAATAAAATTGCCTTTTAGTACATGCAATTGCCAGGTTGTTACAAGCTTTAAGTAGAGCATAAAACGAAAAAATAAACTGAATCGACTTTGTTTCAGTTTTTTTTTGATCGAGGTAAGTTGATTCTATCGTGTTTTGAACCAAACCATAAACTCAAACACAGATGTATCTGTGATTGATGATGATGATCATGTATTTTTTTCCACCTCAAATATTGTAATTTAACTGAATAAAATTGATTTAAAACAGTCAAATTTGGTATATGAGGCTGTTAACGCAAAAACTGTAAGTCATCATCATCCAGAAGACGTCCACTGCTGAACACAGGCCTCCCCGTTTAACCTCCACACTGAACGACAGCCTGCCTTTTCCATCCACTGAATGCCAGCGACTCACAATGTCGTCGTTCCATATAGTGGGAGGCCTACACCTACACTGCGTCTCCCGGTTCGTGGTCTCCACTCAAGAACCTTTTTTCCCCATCGGTTCTCGGTTCTTCAAGAGATGTGGCCTGCCCATTGCCACTTCAACTTGCAAATTTTAACTATGTCGGTGACTCTGATTTTTTGGCGAATATCCACGTTTCGGATTCTATCGCGCAAAGAAACTCCGAGCATCGCTCTCTCCATTGCTCGCTGTGTGACTCTGAGTTTTTCCAAAACGCCAACAGTTAAGGACCACGTCTCAGTACCATATCTCATCACTGTAAAAACTGTAAGTACGGCTCACTTACAAATTTTTCACATACACCAAGAATCTTGCAGCGACACCAATGAACGAACTATACCTATAGGGTCCGTCTACATGGTAAGTTCGACAAACATTTACACTAACTGCTAAATGAATAAACAAATAACAAATAAAAGCTCCCTTGTTTGAACGATCTGAGCTCACCATAATCACATTGCAAGGAATAAATAAAATATAAGTAGTTTTCCCGTAAACGCAACACACAAAAGCTGAAATCTCAAGATTGGAAGTAAAGTACTCCCAACGAATAAAGTTATAAGATAAGAATAAGATACCCGGCTGGCTGATAGCCTTGCTGTAGCGCAATACAGCCGTATTGCGCTACAGCAAGGTTATACAATCTCACCAGCAATACCACATCTCACCCTGCCGCTGACGTCTCCGCGGGTGAGGTTTGACAGTTTGAAGTGACTCATTATAAAAAAACATGTTTTTGAAATCATGAGGTTCTCGGACATACCGGTTTCCTCACGAAGTTTTCTTCACCGTTTTTGTACAGTCGCATCGAAAGTGCACATAATTTATTTAAATACTAAATAAGTCATTGGTGCAGCGCCGAGGATTGAACCGGGTGCCGTCAGATTGTAAAGTGCATATGCTACCGCCCGGCCACCATCGCTCATAAACACGTTCGCATCGAAGATTGTCGAAGCGCTTAACTTTAATTACAGCTTTCAATTAAGTAATTAGTATAAATCAGTTGTGAACAGAAATGTACCTACCTTATTTTTTTTATAAGTTCCATCTTCGATTGATACGAAGAATCTTGATTTAGGCATTTCTATTGACTACGAGTAAACCGCGGAATCGGCTGCCTAAATGAAACACACACGTTGCACAAATTAACACATGTAAATCCAGATTTATTTCATAATTAATTGATATTAATAAATTACTGTATAACTTTTAACTTTAAAACGACATTCAATGTTAGCTATACGCGTGATCTCAGAAGCCCCATCCATATAAAAAAAAAGTTGTGGAGGACGATTAAAAAAAATTGCTACCGTCAGAATTAAACCCTACAAAGATCCAGGTAATTTGAACCTGTAATGATCCAGTTAATTTAAACCTGCAAAGATCCAGGGCCCCGATTCTACTAAAGAAATTGTTTTTAAATTGTAATTGTTGCGATTTTAATTGTTAAATAACTGCCTCAAAATTGACAGTTTTAAATATTTTTTTATACTAGAAAAATACAACCACCTAATATTATAACTTAGTATAAAAAATATTTAAAACTGGCAATTTTGAGGTAGTTATTTAACAATTAAAATAGCAACAATTACAATTTAAAGACAATTTCTTTAGTAGAATCGGGGGCAGGTCATTTGTACCTGTAGTGAGCCAGGTAAATTGCTTGACCAACTACGCTACAATCTTCTGTAGCAGGTGTCAGAAATGCTAAAAACCAACTAATCGTCAAACTAAGAGTGGAAACACTTAAAGTAAACAAAAATAGCTACCCATTCAAAATCCAACATTAAGTTCGAGTAGTCTCAAAATTTTCTTTAAAAAACCTTTCATAAAAAAAAAAAATTTAGTTTAAAGCAACAAAAAAAAATCATTCACAAAAACACCCAACTGTTATTGCATTACTCGCAAATTACGTTTGAGAAAAGAGAGATGCACGTACAACTATCAAATGTTTTGATGACGTAACGTTTGTATAAAAAAATATTTTTTACTTATAACTCTTACCACATTGGGTCACAGAACCGAACTGAGTATTTCGTGAACGTAATTTTTGTTATAGTATTTTCAGCAAACTGATTATGGTAGATATCTGATAAGGTAAAAAATGTGTTTTCCTGATTATTTGCCATGGCGCGTGTCAGGAAGGCAAAGCAAATCTATCGATATGGGTAGGTGTGAGTGGGACGGCCTATTGCGTCCTTATCAGATGAGAGATAAGGATGGATATAGTCGATGATTCACTTGGATACGATTATTTATATCGAGATAAATTAGTCATCTGTTTAGGTGATTCCTGACGCACACGTGGGAATTAGTCATAATCATCAGCCTACCTTAGTCCACTGCTGGACATAGGCCTCTCCCTAGGTGCGCCATTCAGCACGCTCTTCGGCTTTTCTCTTCCAGTCGCTGTTAGCTGTATATCGTCACAGGTTTTATGCTGTTTACCGATACGTGATCTCCAGTCAGACGTTTTCAAGAGTGGTCGGTGCCACTTCAGCTGAATTTCGCTTTTATATTTACTAGTCGTTACCCGCGATTTCGTACGCGTAGACTTTCACCTAAAGTTTCAACCCCCTTTAGGACCCTTTAATGAGGCCCTTTCGCAAAATAATTTAGTGAATCTTAGTGGACGTCTACACTCTACACCCCATTAGGAACCCAATTGCCAAATTAAATGTTCCTTCCGTAATCCGTCCCTTTTATAAAAATCTTTCAACAGTTATTTTAAACTATTAACCAGAATACCAAATTTTATCACAACCCTCACATTAAAAACAGGATTTTCATATAATTTTTTAACCCCCATTTGCCCCTCTTGATTCGGCCCTTTTGTAAAATCGTTTCTTAACGGACCTATACACTTCATAAAGATACTACATACTTGCCAAATTCCAGCTTCGTAATTACAAAACTTGCAACAACAAAATTCAAACCCCATTTCACCTCCTTAATCCGTCTTTTTGGGAAAAATTATAATACAATATTTATTTATTTTAAATTATTAACCTGAATACCAAATTTCACTTCCCTAACATTATAAACAAAGGACTTTCATACAAACTTTCAACCTGCATTTGCCCCCCTTAATTCAACCATAGACTATAGTTTCAACCGCATTAGGCTGTCTTTTTCAAGGTGAATGCGCGCGGGTGCATCTCGCTTGGCACCCTTTCAATTCAATGGTGTGAACAATAAAGAGTTAACCAATCAATCAAAATCCATTCTTAGCGGACCTCTAAACCCCATAAGGAATCTACTCGCCAAATTTTTGCTTCATAGGTCAAGACGCTGTTTTCGAGATTTCGTGATAAGTGAGTGAGTGAGTAGATGAATTTCGCTTTTATATAGATAGAAGATAGACGGAACAAGGCCTCTTGTTGTTGGCCCGCCAATGCCAAATGTCCGGGCTAGACGTAACGGCTGAACATATTTGAATACATTTTGGGATAGAGAAATTATACTCTGAATTTACACTTTTTATCCCGATAAGGAAAATAACTCTTTTTTTTTTTTAGAGAGAGCGGCAAACTAGCATGCGGTTCGCCTGATGGTAAGCAGAAACCGCATATACAATACAGAGTAAACGTTTCTTGTTTAAAAATATTAATTTTCCTAAATATATCGAACACAAATAATAACACCGTGTTAATTCAATGCACACAAAAAAAGAGTGACATCAGATTATTTATGTATGATTATTACTCGGTCACATTATTTTAATTACCTGTTATTCGCTTACAAAGTCATAATAAAAGCTGTATTTGGTTATAACAAACCGCAAAAAGGGAAAACGCAATTACGAATTAAAACAACGATAACGTAACACATCACTTATTTTTCACACAACTTTGGACAAACAAAACTTAAAAAACCAGTAAGTATAAGATTTTTATTTTATTTTGGTATTCAATAACCAAGAATATTATGCTAAAACTCGAAATGAATAAAAAGATAGCAATTTTTTTGCATGTTAGGTGTGTGGAACCGATGTAGATCTAAACTCGGTCCAAGCATTTATTTGCTCTGTCAGCTGCAATAACATTGTGAAAAGCTGAAAACCGCAAATTCTAATCACTTTCGCTAAGTTTTTGAACGTAAGACTGTAGCAGATACTCGATGTACCTCAGTGAAATATGAAACGAAAATGTTTTTACCTAACTTTTTACAATGTAACGCACCTGTCGGAGCAAATAAACGAATGTAAATATATGTATACTAGCGACCCGCCCGCCCGGCTTCGCACGGGTGTAATTTACGTGCGAAGCCGGGGCGGGTCGCTAGTTATATATTTAAACCTTCCGTGAAAATGTATCTAACTAATGGTGAAAACCGCATCAAAATCCGTTGCGTGGTTTAGGATGAGTTAGCGACCATACAGACAGACACACGCGGAAAGCGACTTTAATTTATACTATGTAGAGATGATACCTAAATAATAAAACAAAAAGTAAAAAAAAAAAAAAAAAAAACTAAACATCTAACTATTTTTTTAAGGCTTGTTTATTCTTATTTTTCTTGCTATGTATTATGTTGTTAAAGCTGTTTATATCCGTAAATAAATAAATTTTACAAGTTTTGATGACTTATGTACTTGACAATGAGTCACTGCGTTCATTCTGAAACTTTCTTTTTAACCACCACCGCAAAAAGAGGAATGTTATAAGATTGACGTGTGCGTCTGTGTCTGCCTGTGGCTTTGTGCTACCAAACGGTGCGGTGGCTTTGGTAATGCACAATAAAAGTTTATTTAATAAAACAACCGGGACCGATTAAAAAAAAAATATTTTGAAATATGTCTTGATCAAGTGTTCTTAGCTATAATTCAAGAAAATGTGTTCAGCCGTTTGAAGATTATCAGCTGTTGCGTCGAGGGTTGAAGAACATGGCACCCGTTAACGTTTTTCGTAACGACAGTGACTATTAAATAACGAAATTTGGCTATGGTGCAGCTATTATAAACGAAATTGTGAAATTGCCTAGGTGGGTTATACCAGGACCTGCATGGTTATATTTTATTAGTTTTGTCACTGTCACACTCATTGGATAGAGATAAGTGCGATGGAGACAGAAACAATATCGCATGCATAGCCAGCTTTCAAATAATACGTAAATAAAACTTTGGCCTAAGTTTTAATACGTATTTAATACGTAGTAACAATACCTATTCAATTGATAACCGACTCACTGGTCAGACTCACCTCGAAGCTAACGCTCTCTTCACCATCACGTTTGAAGAATACCACTCGTTTTCCACACTCCATAGATAAAAAGCGCTAACTTCACTTACTTTTTTCTTGCTCCTCTTTATAATTCTGCCCATTTTCGCCGCTGGCAGCTCGCACCTGCATTTACTTGCGTATTGTTATCGACATAGTGTTTATCACTTGATATCTCTATTATTCTTTTTGCCTGGCGACACTGATAACAAATCTACGTAATTTTTGTGATTAGTCAAATAATGAAAGGATATTGATTTTAGTTTTGCTTTATTGGAATAAAGAGCTACGCTGCGAACGATTACTGGAATCGCTGAACAGAGTGACAAAACTGAAGTGGGGTTGGGCGGGACACGTACCTACCCAGAATGCCTGACAGACAGGTCCAGAGGTTTACGCAGTATGCGCCAGGAAGCGGACTAAGAATTCAAGGCAGACCGAAACAACGGGACGACCGCGACATGTCTCTGGCAGACAGATCGTTTACAAAAAGAGGAAGACCTTTGCCATCGAGTGAAATTGCATATGTTAAAAAATAAAATAAATAATAAACGTACAAACGCGGACAGAAACGAGATGAAACTGTGTCCAATGTATTGTCTTATCTTATCGTCATCTTAGGAAATGACAGTATCTGGCATCTCCATTTTTGTCATAGTATACACATATAACTAATATTATATAAGTAAGAGTAACTCTGTCTCTCTGTCTGTTTGTTCGACCAAACGGCTAGGCCGATATTAACGAAATTTGACAGAATCAATACATCATAAGGACGGACATAGGGCACTTTTTGGCCTTTGTCCGTCAGATTTTGACAGGAAAATCGCGGATAAGACCGCGCTATTTAGCTAGCATACACATATGTATAATTATATAAAATGATTTTTGAGTGAGTCATATTAAGATTATTTTTTTTAATTAAGACTGGCAAATCAAATACTAATGACGATTCTGTACGATTTTATAAAAATAGTTAAACCAAATTTGATAGTTTTGAAATCATTGCCAACCCTTCCACACAAATAGAAATGAGGAGAGACGTATTTAAATCAAAATTATGCTACGGAGAGTGCAATTGGAAAACCGAATTCTGGTCAAAACATCAAACCAAATCATATAAAAACAACAAAAATATATAAAAGAAAAATTGCACCCACGGCAACGGCTCTCAAGAGGAGCTTAACATCAAGCGAGGTGGCGGTCAAACGCAAGCCTTTGCTTAATTTTTACGTTTCTAATCCATACGGCCAAGGATTGGAACAACCTGCCCGCTTCCTTGTTTCCTGAGATATAATCTGGGCCTTTTCAAGTGAGTGAATAGGCAGAGTGAATAGGTATCTTCTAAATCTGCGTGCTTCATCTTCGACCACATCGTCGCTTACCAACAGGCGAGTTGGTGATCAAACGCAGACTAATTAGCGTAAAAAAAATCTATAATTTTTTAAAGCTACTGGAAGTGACTGGAACCCACACTTAGGCGCTATTTATTTGATAGAAAGTTCAGTTCGATAAGTTCCAGCTAGATAGTTGACACAATACAAGAAATCGAGAGTATATAGAAGGTAGTAATGCTGAAAAACAAGCTATAAGCTTACGAATTATTGATGAAAATGAACAGAAAAAATATTCTTTCAAGTGGCCTAGCCTTTGCAAGAATTCGCTTATTTCCGGAGCTGATTGCGACGTTTATCTAAATCTGAAGTTACCACCTTTAACAGTCGCACGTGCGAGATTATTAATCATTGCAATCGATAACCGTCATTGCAATGACCTGTTACTATTAGTTTTTAATGGAGCAAGTGCCTTTGATAACTAAACAAAATACAAGCTAAAACTAACACTGCAAATACAGTTAGACTGCCCATACACCGTTGAAGGTCTAAAGACAATCCAAATGCTCAAGCCCACTACCAGATGGCAGCGTACCCAGCATGCTGGCGGCATTACCACGCTGAATGGCAATGCTAATGCGTTGAGCCAGAAACACGCCAGCATTTTGGTCACGCGTCGCATTAACCAGACGCTCTAAAAGATTTTTGAAAATGAGGTGAGCTCCCGGTCCCCAAGGTCTCGACCCCAAACGCCTCAAATGTGTAACCCAAGATTAGCATATTTGCGTCGCTTGTGCTGCTCTCTCTCTCTCTCTCTCTCTTACTATATTATAGTTATGTCTGTTAACATCGCGTCTTTTCATGATCGGTCTTACTTAAAAACGTCATTTAAATTACTCAATGTTAATACAAAGGTGGGTACATTAAAAAAAAAAAAGCCCAATAAAAGTGCTAATGTTCCAACGGTTGAACATATTTTCATGAATCATAGCTTTAAAAAAACCGGTTCAGCCGTTCGGGAGCTACGAGTTTAACGTGTGTATCGTTGTATTTGTGGCATCGTTTCCAGCTGTGTCCAGCTTTATTTTCGTGATTTCACAGTTGGTCCCATAGCAAAAGTTGATCATAACGATGGGTACTATGGACCACTTGCGGCTTAGTACACCCTTTCTGCGTAACTCAGTATATGATGAAGAATTTTTTTCTTGTGACATATATCGTAGGTGATTCTCTACCTTGCTGTATGCTCACCTCCGGTAAGTCGATGGGCAGCGATGCGTCTTCTATGGTGTCCTTGGAATACTCTTCATCATCAGAGTTGAAGCCGAGCTCCTCGCCGTAGCAGCTGTGCACCTGACAACATATACAGCACATTTGAACAATAATTTTACTTCAAGCCTGTCATGATCCCACTGCTGGGTCCTTCTCTCAATGAGAGAATATGGTCCCTAACCCACGATGCTGGCTCAGTGCAGGTTGGTGAATGTCATGTTACATTAAGAATAAGAATACATTTATTTTCAAAATCAAGAGTTTTACAAAATCATGGAAAGTAGGCAGGAGTCCTCTTTTAGACGAAAATTGTCTCTGCCAGAGGGCCCCGCTCTTCCGTCTCTACAACACATTTTGGATGTTACTTCGTCATACTTGTTTCCTCGCCATGTTTTCCATCACCGTTTTTTAGGGATGGCATCGAAACTAAACAATTTGAGTACTAAATAAAGAAAGATATTAAGAAAGAAAGAAAAAGATAAGGAAGGCCGTCCCCAAGTAGATGGGAAAGTGGTCTGGAAAGTCCGTCTGCTACACCTCACGATTTTTTCCTTCATCGGCATCGATGGTTTCCTTCACAATCATCATCATCATTTCAGCCATAGGACGTCCACTGCTGGACATAGGCCTCCCCCATCGATCACCAAAAGGGCCGGTTGGAAGCGGCCGGCATCCAGCGCAGCGTTTCCCTGCGGTCTCTTTTAGGTTGTCTGTCCATCTTGTGGGTGGACGGCCTACGCTGCGCTTACCGGTCCGTGGCCTCCATTCGAGAACCTTTCGACCCCATCGGCCACCTGTTCGTAGCCTTTCCTTCACAATGTTTGCATAGCATGTAGACTTATTGTTTGGAAGGAACCATCACCAAACAGTGGCGTCTCATCGCGATCAATGAGCTGACATTGGTTAGCAAAACTCACACAATTTACCTAATCAATTTCCTACCAGTCTAACTGAATACCTAGTTAATTCCCAGACCACAACAAAACCTAAACATGAACCTTCCATATTTCAGATCAGAAAAACAAGGGAGATATGCCTTAGCACAATTATCGTAAGTGTACAAATGTCCATTTTTTTTTTTTTTTTAATCACACACCATATCACATAACGCAAAAGCTGTAAGGCCCACTTACTAATTTTTCACACACACTAAGAAACTCATAATTCATGTATTCATTACCAAATAGGTATCTTAAATAATTTTAGTTAAGCACTCTATTTTCGCTGTTAACGCATGCAACCAGTTTTTAACATATAGCATCAAACATTTCATAAAACCACCACACTTATAATAAACTTGCAGCGTCACAAATGAACTAACTTATAGTCCACATGCAAAAAAAGGACGGCAAGATCGTCCGAGGGTCCTACTAAAGGCATCCAGACTCATTTAGACTGGATGCGTTCGCACCCGCCACGCCACCTTATACCACCATATCTCCCTTCTGTGAATGATCTCAGTTCCATATTCTTACTTAGACAATTCAAATTCATTCTCGTAAATCACCCATTACAAAAATGCCACAAAAAAAAAAACAAATATAAATTTAAAATATACTAGAAAACCAGCACCTTTCCAGCAACTTGAGGAAGTATACTTCCAAATGAGTGGCCCCTGTGAGATAGCACCGCACACTGAACATACTGATCTGGGAGTCGGCCTTGATCTGCCACCTACATACATAAACGCATATCATTTGCTACAACATCGCAGCTCAGTGTAAGAGTATGGACGCGGCGATACTTAGGGCCTTACCTCTTAACGCGGGCTCGAAACAGCGCAGTAAAATCACGCGAACGTAAACCTTAATGCGCCGAGATACGGTTTGCGGTCGCACAACTTTTCTCATCACAATCAGAATCGCTTAAAACAAGAAGCCGTAAGTCCCCAGACAATGACTGACACTGACTGGGCGCTAGTGGTCGAGTAGTAGCATGTGCGCTTTACAATCTGACGGCACCCGGTTTGATCTTCGGCCCTGCACCAATCACTTATTTAGTATTTAAATAAATTATGTGCAGTTTCACATCGCTAAAAAACGGTGAAGGAAAACATCGTGCGGAAACTGGTATGTCCAAGAACCTCAAATGTTTAAAGACATGACATTCACCAGCATGCACTGGGCCAGCATGGAGGATTATGGCCCATCTTCTCTCTATGAAAGAAGGCCTGAGTCCCAGCAGGGGGGAAATAATAGTCTGAAATGATACTGTCTCTTTCCCGTAAAGTGAGTGTCGGTATGGAGTACTGGCAAGTGACGTCATTAGCAAGTATAGTGCGCTCTCTATCTAGCAAGACATTAAAATGCTTCATCATCACCATTTCAGCCATAGGACGTCCACTGTTGGACATAGGCCTCCCCCATCGATCTCCAAGAGGGCCGGTTGGAAGCGGCCGGCATCCAGCGTTTCCCTGCGGTCTATTTTAGGTCGTCTATCCATCTAGTGGGTGGACGTCCTACGCTGCGCTTACCAGTCCGTGGTCTCCATTCCAGAACCTTTCGGCCCCATCGGCCATCTTTTCTGCGTGATATGTGCCCTGCCCACTGCCACTTCAACTTGCTAATCCGGTGGGCTATGTCGGTGACTTTCGTTCGTCTACGGATCTCCTCATTTCTGATTCGATCTCGTAAAGAAATCCCGAGCATTTAAAATGCTTATAATTCTGAACATATTTTAATTTTGTTTTCGATGATCGTTTCTATTAAAGGTCAGCTTTTTATAACACGAAAAAGAAATCATTATGAAGCTAGGTATGCGGTTAGGCAGTATTTCTCTTACTGAGTGTGTCAGAACTTTTCTAGTGTCCGGTTTTTTCCAGAACCTATAAATATGTATTAAATTGTGTACTTAGTGCGACTTCATATGGAGATAATGCGCATATTTTGTAAACGTGTGAAAATGTGTCAAGACATACTTTTTTATACAATCATTGAATTGCAAAATACATAAAAGGCGTAGAAATTATTTATGTTGAAATATACCGAATACTATTTATTCTTGCATCTAAAAGAGATTTCTACGAAGTTCTGCTGCGGATGCAATGATTTATAGAATAACACATAACTTGTTTAGTTTGAACAAATATATTCATACTTTGCATGTGTCGCCATCTGGTTTCATTATACAGGGTTAAGCATATAGACTGTACTACGCCGAAAGGGGGTGGGTCATTGTATTGTAGCCATCATTATGAACAACTTTTACTATGAAACCAACGCTGAAATCGCAAAAAAAAAGTTTAGCTGTTCTATACATTTTGTCGAGTGTCTACGACCGTTTTCTATGGAATAGCTGATATTTTTCGCGTTTTCTGGGCTGGTCCCATAGTAAAAGTTGTTTATGATAATGAGTACAATGACCTCCTTTCGGCTTAGTACTGTCTATAATTTATGCGTAACCCAGTATAGACGATTTGATTTTGTAACGTCGTCAATGAATTTAGCCAAATAGATAGTGTGAGGAAACTGACCCACTGCCATATCTCCTGGCTGGTCATGGGCTGGTCCATGAGCGCGTTCTGCCACACTCGGAACAGCATGAGGTAGGCTTTGTCCCGCCCCGAGAACGACGTGAGGAAGTTCTTCTCTCCGTCCGTGCACACTAGGATCGCGTTCGGTATTACCTGCGAACATGATCCAGGGTTAGCCCAGACTTGCCAGCAGTGGCGTAGCTAAATCAAAGGCTCTAGCTAGTGCAAAAACAAATTAGGGCCCTATATAAACTGCAGCAGCGTCCTATTAGTATACGGTGAACGTACTGCGATCCCCAAGCCGCCTGCCAAGCGTGGGGATTATGGAAACATCCCTCTATAACAGGCCTTTGTTCAGCAGTGGATGTTTACTGGCTGATGATGTTGATTTTTGCCTGATGTACCGTTTTCCAACCGTCAAGGGTTCAGACTTGCCCGGTGAAACATGCGGCTCATCAGCAACTAACCCCTAGTTCAGACTAAGCTTCTTAGCAATGACAATATAACCACTTCACTGCTCATTAGTTACCCCGCATGAGGCAAAGGTTCTAACATGTCAACCTAAACTATATCGAGTGGGGCCAATCCTAGACGCGAATTGAATGAATGACTTTTGATTCTCCAATCGCAAGCGTCGGGTCTCCAGGTCGGGTCGGGTCAGTTTCGTATACTCGTGTTGTGTTATATATTTGTGCAGTTTTGTATACTCGTGTTGTGTTATACATTTGTGCAGTTTTGTATACTCGTGTTGTGTTATACATTTGTGCAGTTTTGTATATTCGTGTTGTGTTATATATATTTGAGCAGTTCTGTATACTGACGAGCATAGTTTTGTATACTCAACAGTTTTATAAAATGGCACAGTTTTACAAAGGTATGCATCTCATTAGTATGAATATGCACTAATGCCTTCTGCGCTTGACCAGCCGGGTTTGGTTCCTTACAATATATCTAATACAGTTTTTTATACTTACAAGCGCAGTTTTTTCTTTGGTGATGGCCGTAACATCCTTCCACCGCAGCGTCATGTTGGTCTCCCAGCCGAATATGTTCGCGTAGAAGCACATGTAGTTTTGTGAAGCGTACAAGCGCCCGTGCGCTAGGATGTCCTTTTGTAGCGCGCATGAGTAATCTGCAAGTTGAACACACTGTTACAACTGGCTGCACGATCCAACAAGAATGTAGGAGCTAGGTGTCCCATACTACAGCGTGAAAGAGTGAGGACGGTTGTTCTCTTGGGATGCTATTGTCATCATCAACCAGAAGACGTCTAATGTTGAACATAGGCCTCCCCCTTAGAACTCCACAGTGAACAGCTTGCCATCTGGATCCACTAGATGCACACGACTCACACGATGTCGTCGGTCCATCTAGTGGGAGGCCTACATACGCTGCGTCTTCCGGTTCGTGGTCTCCACTCAAGAACCTTTCTACCCCATCGGTTATCGGGTCTGCCCATTGGCACTTTAGCTTGCAAATTTTAATAGCTATAAATATTTAAATAAATAAATAAAATAAATATAAAAAGATTCCTGCATAACAGCCTTCAGTAATTTAGCTTGCGGCATGCTTACCGTTATTCAAGACGTTCTTTTATTAAAGTAATAGGGGTCACCATAATTATGTGGGAGGTGGCGGTGGAGAGGGAAGGAGTGGTAGCCTATTTTGGAGAACACAACACTTGAAAGCTTGCGGTCGCCGGTTCAAATCCCGGGCACATAGCAATGAGCTCTTTGGAGTTTATGTGCGGATTTTCATTTTCATATCCGCTTTTCGGTGAAAGAAAATATCGTGATTAAACCTGCATACGTACGGAGAAGAAATCTAATGGCGTATGAATGTACCAACCCGCAATTTTGTCTTGCTCTTTCATTAGCCGAGAGAACAAGACAAAGCTCAATATAAGAATGTTTTCAAGGTTGTGGTAGGGTTTTGGTCTTTCTTTCATACTGACCTACAATGAGCCGCTCGTCGTCCGGTAAGTCCTTGAACAGCCGCTTGAAGTCGTCGGACTTGCTCTTGTACGTGGGGTACAGGGAGTTGTACCAGCTCTTCTTCTTCACGCGCAGTGCGCCGCCTGCGACGCTGCCGTCGCTGGACTTCGTCGACATTTGCGTCTGGAACTGCGCATTTCTAAGGGTTAAGTGGCTTATTGGTGAACAGATATAGCTTCTGTGGCAAGGCCTTTAACTCGCCAGCATGTTGACGCGTGACCGAAATGCTGGTTCTGGCTCAACGCATATGCTTTGCCATTCAGCGAGGTTATGCCACCAGCATGCTGGGTACACTGCCAACTGATAGTGGGCTTTAGCATTTGGATTGTGTTTAGACCTTCAACTGTCTCTCTTTTTTTTTTACGTGGATCAAACCCACGTTTGACACGTACCTTCCTGAATGTGAAACTGACATACCTTAGGGATATCAGGCCTGAGCGTGATGCTGGGCAGCTCGGCGCTGGAGACCGACACGTTGTCGCCCGCGGCGTTGCCTGCGAGGAACTCATTGCTCTGTAACAACGAGGACTCTATAAGATTTCCTGAACAGAAATCCTATAGATTTAACTTTTGTAATAATTATCAATGAAATAACGCATTTTTAAAGGATAAAGGATCTTCCAGATTGGTTCCATAGAAATTTCATCAAAATCATAGTACGGTTTATAAATAAAAGGAATTAAAAAAAAAAAAAAAAAAAAAACTTTCTGTGGCATTGTAGCTCCCAAACGGCTGAACAGTTTTTTTGTGTGTGAAAGGTGGCCTAATGACTTAGCTATGACTTAAGAATATCTGTTCTTTTATCTGTACTAATATTATAAAGAGGAAAGATTTGATTTTTTGTTTGCATTGAATAGGCTCCGAAAATACTGAACCGATTTGAAAAATTCCTTCACTGTTGGGAAGCTACACTATCCCCGGGTAACATAGGCTATATTAATTTTCCAAAAAATAGGGATCCTTACTGAAACTCCAATAATGTAACCCAAGGTGTAAAAAAATAAGATTTACAATTTTGACTTTGCGTGTTTGACAGTTCTAAGACAGGACCACGTCTGTCAGGTCAGCTAGTATATAATAATTTGAAGATTATCAGCTCCTTTAAAGCGGGTTTCTAAAAAAAAACAATGTATACTTCATTATCAGCCTACCATGTTCCCACTGCTGGGACGCAGGCCTTCTCTCGGAGAGAGAGAGGAATTAATACTTGTTTAAACGCTAAGAGCTACAACATGGGGTTCTTCAAACGGCGAGTTAATAGAGTCCTTAAGGGACGGCAACGTATTTGTGATGCCTCTGGTGTTACAAGTATCCATAGGCGATGGTGACTGCTTACCATCAGGCGGCCTGCCTGCTAATTTGCAACCTATGGAATTTAAAAAAAAAGCAAAAAAAATGGTACTTGCCTAAAGTGGGACTGGGCCGGTCATGTCAGTCGAATATCAGAAGATCGTTGGGCCAAAACCACAGTACAATGCCTTCCAAAGGATGGCAAACGACCTCCCGGACGGCCCAGACGGAGATGGAAGGAGGAACTGGACTCAAATTGCCCAAAACAGAGAGAAAAGGAAGGAGGGAAGGAAGGCCTTTGCCCTGCAGTGGGATGATGCAGACTAATCTATATACAGTAGAACGCCGATTAACCGAATCGCCATTATCCGAATTGGTCCTAAGCGTAATATAAAAAATTTAAACCAAGTTTTGTTTCGTTGTAACAAGTTGGAACTCGTTAGAGACCAGATATGTTTCAATTGTTATGGTTGAAAGCTAGAGGCAAGACACTACATGTTTTGCGTCGCGCGGCTATGTGTGACAGTTCGTTTTCCTTTATTACCAGTCTATCGTATGTCCGATTATCTGAATTTTCGATTATCCGAATCGACCCCGGTCCCAATTAATTCGGATAATCGGCGTTCTACTGTATATATAAAAATGAATCCCTTTTTACCTTGGTCACGCCATAACTTGTGAACGACTACCGATTTAATTAATCATATATTTTTTAAATCTAATACTTTGTAAATAAATTAAAAAAGTGGGCAGAAAAATTGGAAAATTTCAGATAACTTTTACATCGCGCGCTTGACAGTTCTAAGACAGGACAACGTCTGTCGGGGCAGCTAGTATCTATACTAATTGATAAAATATTTGATTGTATGTTTGTTTGCATTGAATAGGCTCCGAAACTACTGAACTGATTTGAAAAATTCTTTCCCTGTTGGGAAGCTGCACTATCCCCGGGTGACGTAGGCTATATTATATTATCAAAAAAAAATTGAGATTCTTACCAAAACTCCAATAATACCCGTGTGAAGCTGGGGCGGACCGCTAGTATATTATATAAAAATAATAAATCTAATTGGAAAAATAAGCACGTGATAGCCCGGAGATTGAAATTAGGCTTGCCCGTTACATTGAAGCGTTTCGCTTGATATACACGTCATGTGGGTATGTTTTGTTCAGTTTATTACTATGTTATGTATAGCTACGGCACGCGCCATAATACCTCCGGAATAATCGTCGAGAAGGTCACTGCTGCATGCTTTGTTTTAATTAATAACCGCACGTATTTTAGTTGTGTAAAATATAGTTAACTTACTGTATTACCCTAACGATATTATTATGAGAACGTTAGCCTAGTCCGATGTAAAATATAAATAAAAAAGAGCCTGTAAAGGATCGGTAATGTATTTGTGATGCCTCTAGGTGTTACAGGTATCCATAGGCGACGGTGACTGCTTACCATCAGGAGGCCCGTCTGCTTGTTTGCCACCCATGGCATTAAATAAAAGTATCAAAATCGAATCGAATCTAGCGCCAGATTTAGAAACGCATGTATTTATCAATTAGTAATATCTAATCCGTTTCTCTACGAGATCGAGTCAGAAATGAGGAGATCCGTAGACGAACGATGATTACCCATAGCCCACCGGATTAACAAGTTGAAGTGGCAGTGGGCAGATCACATAGCACGCAGAATAGATGGCCGATGGGGTCGAAAGGTTCTCGAATGGAGACCACGGACCGGTAAGCGCAGCGTAGGACGTCCACCCACAAGATGGACAGACGACCTAAAAGAGACCGCAGGAAAACGCTGGATGCAGGCCGCTTCAAACCGGCCCTTTTGGAGATCGATAGGGGAAGCCTATGTCCAGCAGTGGACGTCCTACGGCTGAAATGATGATGATGATTATGAATATTTACAGTAGTAACTAGCCCTAAATTGGTACAGTTATCGTCACCCAGTTAACGAGTGAGCAGACCTTGAGCGCGCTCACTAGAGCGGCGCACACGATTCACTAAAATTTCAGTTAAGAATTGTGTCGACTTCAAAGGTTTCATTATTTGAACAGTCCAATTACAAAATAGCCGTGTCATCAGATAAAATGCCGCATTCCTTGGACTTGGTTCTGTAGTATGTAAAGGCGGTCACTCACCGTGAGCATGTGCTTGTAATGTGACAGTCATCATCATCAGCCAAATGACGTCCACTGCTGAACATAGGCCTCCCTCTTTATACCAGTCTGACAGTCTGCCATCTGTATCCACTGGATGCCAGCGACTCTCATGATACAACAACAATCATAATGGTTGTTCAATTTATAGGTTACTAGCGCCCTGCGATTTCACCCGCGAGTTAAAATCGTCGTTAAGTTTTCTGAAATTTCCCAATTTTGTGCGCAATTTTCTTATTTTTTTTTTAATTCCGTAAGACGTACAACGTATTAGGAAACTTAAACAAAAAGATGAATGAAATCGGTAAAATCGAAAAAGTTATGGCGTGACCAAGGTAAATAGGAATTCATATATAGATTACTAGCGACCCGCCCCGGCTTCGCAGGGGTGTAATTTACGTGCCAAGTCAAGGCGGGTCGCTAGTTATATACATGAACCTATCGTGAAAAATTATCTAATTGCTGGTGAAAACTACATCAAAATCGGTTGTGTGGTTTAGGAGGAGTTAGCGGTTATACAGACAGACAGACGCGGAAAGCGACTTGAGACGACTGTAATTTATACAATGTAGGGATATACTTCATTATACATTATAATTTTAATAACCTCTATGGATCACCCGTTATTTAAATAAATAAAACCCTGTCTGTACCTTGTCATTTTCTGCCGTGTCCACGTTGTTAGCGGCGCTGGTGTCTGTGATACGAAGGGACGGTGACGGAGAACGAGACACGCTCCTGAAATCAACATTATTACAAGTTATAATAGGTTGAAAATCAGTTGGCAAGCACCTCAGCAGTGCAAGTACCGTTCTTTATCGATCCTCAAATTTGACAGTTGTGGTCGTCAAATTCGATAAAATGCCATTTGATCAGTACTCTCTATGATCGATTCTATGGCATTTATTGAATTTGACGACCGATAAAGAACGGTACTTGCACTGCAGCAGTGCAAGTGCCGTTCTTTATCCATTATTAATGTGTTACATAACCCTACTACTTGTTAGATAGAGCTGTATCGGACCAATCTAAGAGATCACGTCACGTACTACTGACTTACTATCGGCAACACGAACAGAATGAGATAATATCTAGCCCTGCGCTAACAAACACTATCTTATTATGTGGCATTTTGAGTAACTACTTCCTGACAAATAATAATTTAGAAATTCTGTAGACTATGGAATGCGCTGCCGGAATTGATGTTTATTTTTTAATAGGCTTGCGCTTGGCCGCCAATTCGCCAGCTGTTAAGCGATGATGCGGTCTACGATGGAGCAAGCTTGCCTAGAAGAAACCGATTCACTCTCGACTTGATGACACCCAGATTGTAACTATCGGGGAACACCCACTCAGGCAGCGAATTCCACAGACTAGCAGTTCGCACAATAAATGTGGAATCAAAGCGCTTCGTACGGGTTCTCGAAATATCAACCATAAAGCGGTGTTGATTCTTCGTGCCCACTCTGGCAGTCCGTTAGTTACAATCTGGGTGTCTTCAAGTCGAGAGTGAATCTATTTTTTCTAGGCAAGCGTGCTCCATCGTAGACCGCATCATCGCATAACATCAGGCAAAGCGGCGATCAAACATAAACCTATTATTCAGTAATAATAATACGAATCTAATAGTCTCAACGGAGTAGATACCACCGAACAGTCGACCCTTTGGCCGTCCTCTTAACCTGATGTCGCAACGAGCTCCGGAGGGTTTTTTATGCCATAGGTGGCAAACAAGCAGACGGGCTGATGCTAAGCAGTCTCCGTCGCCTATGGATACTTGTAACACCAGAGGTATCACAAATACGTTGCCGACCGAACTCCATGTTGTATGCTTTTCGGAAACACCGCGAAAGGTAGGTCATTCCACATTTTGCAAGTATGAGGCAAGAAAGATCGTGTGAATCGCACAGTGTGCGATTTCCACTGATCTATATGATATATGGATGAACTTTCAGGCGGTGGCGGCTGGTGCGATGATAAAACCGTGACGCCGGCATCAGATCGAACAGTTTTTTAGAACACTCCCCGTTGTAAATGCGATAAAAGATACAGAGATCGAACCTCTCTGCGCATGTTGAGCGGCTCTAGGTTTTCGGTGAGTTTGGGATCGTCGACAATTCTTACAGCTCTACGCTGCAATACATCAAGTGGGTCAAGCTGATACTTGGGTGCTCCGTTCCAAAGATGGGAGCAGTACTCCATGTGAGGTCGGACTTGCGCTTTGTAAAGCAAGAGCCTTTGACTCCTTGGGTTAATATGCCCAGGACAGAGACAAATGGAAGGGGTTAAGAGAGATCTTTGCCTAGCAGTGAAGTAACGTAAAAAACCTAATAGAAATGAGAAAAAACATCAACCGATTGCGAGTCGGACTCGCGCATCGAGGGTTCCGCTCACAAAACATTTGTTTTCTTTCATTCAATGAAGGATTTTCAGCGCGCACTCGACTAGTATTTGGCCGGTTTTTTTATGCCATAAGTGACAAACAAGTATACGGGCCGCCTGATGGTAAGCGGTCACCGTCGCCTATGGATACTTGTATCACCAGAGGCATGTTTACTTTAGAGTGTGTACTATAATCGTGCCAAGTTTGACGTTTGTACGTATTGCCGTTTTTACACTACAGCCAAGACAAAGATAATTATGATAAAAAATACGTTTGTTGTATGGAGACCCCCTTTTTTTTTTACTTTTTTAGGGTTCCGTACCTCAAAAGGAAAAAACGGAACCCTTATAGGATCACTTCGTTGTCCGTCTGTCTGTCTGTCTGTCCGTCTGTCAAGAAGCTTTTTCTAAAGAACGCGTAAAGGTATCAAGTTGAAATTTATACTAAATACTTGGGGGTCTACGGTTTCTTTCGGCTGTAAAAAAATTAAAGTTGTAAGTTAAAGCAATCAAAAGATATGAACGTTTATGTCGCATATTTTGCGATTTCACAGGGGAACCAAAACCTATAGGGTACTTCCCGTTGACCTAGAATCATGAAATTTGGCAAGAGGCAAGGTCTCATAGCACATATATAGGAATAAATCCGAAAGTTATAAATTTGAAGGTATATCATTTAAAAATGATTATTTTGCTATTACAAACTTACATTTTGTAGTTGGAATGTATGGAAGATCCTTATTGTCAACTACAAACTTAAGTTTGTCTTTCAATATTTTAACTTCAGTTCGTTTTTTTTTTGGTCTCGCGCTCTGAGTGTTCTTTTATGTCGTATATTTTGCTATTTCACAGGGGAATCAAAACCTATAGGGTACTTCCCGTTGACCTAGAATCATGAAATTTGGCAAGAGGCAAGTAAGGTCTCATAGCACATATATAGGAATAAATCCGAAAGTTAAAAATTTTAAGGTACTTATATCATTTAAAAATGATTATTTTGCTATTACAAACTTACATTTTGTAGTTGGAATGTATGGAAGAACCTTATTGTCAACTACAAACTTAAGTTTGTCTTTCAATATTTTAACTTCAGTTAGTTTTTTAGGGTTCCGTACCTCAAAAGGAAAAAACGGAACCCTTATAGGATCACTTCGTTGTCCATCTGGCTGTCTGTCTGTCCGTCTGTCAAGACCCTTTTTCTAAAGAACGCGTAAAGGTAGCAAGTTGAAATTTATACTAAAAATACGTGGGTCTACGGTTTCTTTCGGCTGTAAAAAAAAAATAGTTGTAAGTCAAAGCAATCAAAAGATATCAACGTTTATGTCGTATATTTTGCGATTTCACAGGGGAATCAAAACCTATAGGGTACTTCCCGTTGACCTAGAATCATGAAATTTGGCAAGAAGCAAGGTTTCATAGTACATATATAGGAATAAATCCGAAAGTTATAAATTTGGAGTTATTTCATTTAAAAATAATTATTTTGCTATTACAAACTTACATTTTGTAGTTGGAATGTATGGAAGAACCTTATTGTCAACTACAAACTATAAAACAATAACAACAATAACAATAACAAAAGAATAACAATAACAATATTTTAACTTCAGTTAGTTTTTTTTTTGGTCTCGCGCTCTGAGGGTTCCGTCTAACGGAACCCTCAGAGCAAGAGTCCTACTCGTACTTGTCCGGTTTTTTAAAATTATTATTAGTTAATCCGCCGTAACATGACATATTCTGTATCAATATTTCAATTGGCTAGTATCTATAATGGTTCAAAAGATACAGCTGTTAAAAGGTAGGACAAACAGACAGACAGAAAGCGTAGGCTTAGTAATAGGGTTCTGTTGACACCCTGGGCACAGAACACTAAAATGAATTTGAAACTGCAGATAATTAAAATTAGTTTCGTTACGAAACTCTGTGTAAACTCTTAAATATTTACCTAAAGTAGTATTCAATGACCTTGCGATTTAATTGGACTTAGTTGCATACTTACTCTGGGATCATAGAGCTAAATATCAAGAGAGGGCGATACGAATATTGCGTCCCAATATTATGTCAAGTACTTTACAAATGTGCACCGTCTGGAAAACTAATCACGTCGCATCCTAGCGTGCCCGTACGTTTATATAATTACTAACTATTGCCCGCAACTTCATAATTATGCGTAGACTATCAATACTATCATACAACCTTTTTAAGGTTCCGTACCCATAAGTTAAAAACGGGACCCTTGGTGATGATAAATACAATATGGCGGACGCCCCAAGATGGCGGACTAGATGTTATCTACCATCATGATATGCGTATCAAATGCGAGAGTTGCTGAGAAGAATACGAAAATGCTTGCTTTTACAAAGTTTTTTTTTAATATTAATATAGTTCGAGCACCGTATTTCATCGCTGTCGTACCCTTATTTTAGCAATTGTCTACATCCCTCTTAAGAAATCGATCTTAACGACTTAATTAGACCTAATAACAAATTTGAAGATGCGGGCCACTTTAGAGAACAAATAAAAAAAATAAAACTATTAGAAGCTCAAGTTCTAACGTTCCTGGTTCATTCGCCAACTTTCTTGTAATGTATAACTTCGTGTAATGTATATCGTTACAACTCAACTATTTTCGCAGTATTTGTTACAGGGGAAAGTTGAGAAAGCATAGAGGGCGTGCAGTGAGAATTTTATATTTGCAAAAGATCTTGTGGGTGAATCACGTTGTTTGGGTTAAAAAGTCCAATATATCAGGTTCTAAAATACCAGAACCTGATATACTATTCTTTTTTTTTTTTTAATAGGCTTGCTATTGACCTCCAATTCGCCTGCACGTCTAGAAGAAACCGATTCACTCGGGACTTGAAGACACCCAGATTGTAACTTACACGCGTTGTAACATGCTTTTATAACTTCACTTGAACTAAACTGTATGTAAACAACTTTGTATGTTACTGTATGTAATTTTGGAAGTCAATTTTGTCTACTTATAATAGGCATGTGTCCTAATTATTTTATACTAGCTGACCGGGCTGACGTTGTTCTGTCTAACGTATGGATTTGGTTGACCTCAACCGCCTCAACGGGAGAAAAAGAGAGGGAAATATGATATTCTCACTCTTTCTCTCCCGTTGGTTGGACGGCGGTCCGTCAACCAAATCCATACGTGTGTTAACACTATTAGAACTGTCAGACGCGCGAAGTTAAAATCGACGTTAAGTATTCTGAAATTTTCTAATTTTCTGCGCACATTTTGTAATTTTTCTTTCCGTGAGAACCTTCTACAGAGTATAAGAGAACTTAAAAAAAAAAAAAAAATCGGTACAGTCGTTCTCAAGTTATGGCGTGACAATGGTAAATAGGGATTCATTTTTATATATATATTTAGGCTGCGTTCCAAAACATATAGTCTTTTGTCGAGTGAAATTCGTTGCACGAATTTTGGTTTCGGAACTGGGTTAATACGGGTAATATTCAAACGGGGTGAATTATGTTTTGGAACGAAGGACTCCATTCTGGCGCGCTCGAGATTATTTCGGACTTATTCTCTCTCGTTGGGATTGTCATTATGTGTAAGAGTGACCGAAATTATCTCGAGCGCGCTAGAATAAGACCGCAGGAAATTTACCCTTGTCAATAATACCATTGACATTTTTGTCATATCAAAATAACCTCAACTGCCTTAAAAAATAAAATTGAGTTTAAAAACTAAATTGTTTTACTCTATTTATTTTGTTTATAATGTTTCTTTCTTAGTTATTTTTTGACGAGCTATGGGCTAGTGGCAGATAAACGGATAAACATGCTGTTTACTGTCAATCATTTCGATTCTGACAGCTGGGTGAAATTTAACGCTGGTTTTTGCAGAGTGAATTATTTCACCTACCGGTTGAATTTTTACTCTCTCTGAGGCGTTCCAAAACACCAGGTGAAAAACTCACAAGGTGTTTTGGAACCAGCATCGAGTGAATTTCACCCTCATCGGGTGAAATTCGCCGGTTTTGGAACGCAGCCTTAACTTTATATAGTATAATATAGATTAGGTATCTCATAAATAATCTGGTCATAAATAGAGCCCATCTAGTCTACTGTCGTATCGATTTGAAACTTTGCAATGACAGGGTTACGCGGAAAGAGTGTACTAAGCCGAAATGGGTCCATTATTATACTTTCACTTTATTTCAATATAAACACGGGTCTAGCCCGGACATTTGCTAGGCATTGGTGGGGCCGAAGCCAACACCAAGAGGCCCCGTTGAATATAAAATACAATATTATTGAATGTGTATAAAATGGATTATAAAACTATTGTACAGTATAGGATATAAAACGTCTAGGCTATTGAGGTGAACAACTTGTGGATGGGATAACAGATCTATGGTATGAGGTACGGCACCTGCCAATTATGTCTCATTTCAAAATACTTAGGCAGGTGATGACTTGCCACTCACTAAATGGGCCCCCCATAATGGCTGCCGCATATTGGCACCGGAAGGGCAACATTGACGTGGGTGGCTTAGGGTGTCGAGAGGTGTGCTGCACTTTCACTAAGAGCTACTAACGGCGTTATGCCCTTTAACACTTCCACCCTGGAGCTTAGGTTTTTAGCTCTTGCGGTTTCCACCCCCAGACGGCCGGTTAAGGCAAGCCAGGGGTCAGGGTCTCTGGGGTTTTAGACCCATGGAATCGGGGTACGCGGTGTCGCCACTCACCGACGGCTCGCCATAAAGCCGCCCCTGCGTATTTATTATACTCATTATTACGGTACCTACCCTGAAATCACGAAATAAACCACACCACCGTACATTTTATCGAGCGTGCATGAAAATGTTAGTACACTACATGGTTACGCGGAAAGGCTGTACTACGCCGAAAGGAGGTCTTTGTACTCATCATTATGAACAACTTTTAATATTGGACCAACCCTGAAATCGGGAAAAAATAATCAGCTGTTTCATACATTTTGCAGAGTGTCAATGATCGTTTTCTATGGATCAGTTGGTTTATTTTCGCAATTTTAGGGTTGGTCCCATAGTTAAACTCGTTCATAATGATGAGTACAATGACCTCCTTTCGGCTTAGTACAGGGTATATGCGTAGCCCGTGTAAACAGAATGAAATGGTATGTGAACGTAACCTGTCATTTTGAAAACTCTGTTTTGGGGTGCGCATGATTTTGGAGTTTTCAACGCTAGCTGGCGCTGATACTGACTTTGCGCTTACCACCAGGTGGCTCATTTCATTTGTCAGTTGTATATCAACATAATAGTTTCCTACATTAAATAAATGGTTATCAATATAATAAAATTCTAAAACATTGGTCTTAAGGAAATCCTGTGTTAATTATTTTGCAAAGAGAATGCATGTTTTCTCACAAGATAGGTATATAATGAAATAGCATTGGATTATCATGTCCATGACATTGGACTACACACATTAGTTACATAGTTGCAGTTTGAGCATTATGACCTTGGTAATTAGGTTCACTGATAAATTACACAGGCTAGCAGAATAACAGGCGGCGTGAAACAAAGCTTTGAATTTATTAATAATAGACAATTCTTTATTTGAACATTTACTTACTGCACTAGGTACTTTGTTTTAGTTTTTCATTCATTTTAATCAACTTCAAAAAAGGAGGAGGTTCTCAATTCGACTGTATGTTTGTTACGCTATTACTCCGTCAATTATGAATTGATTTTGATGATTCTTTTTTTTTTGTTTGGTAGGTCATACTTCAGTGGTGGTACCATATAAATTGATAGAAAATACGATGCTCGACCCGCCTCGGTCAGTCCACTTGCGGTTCACCTAATGCAACCCGTCACAATGAATATTTTTTTGTAGTTGTGGCTTCTGGAGCGAAGCAATTTTTAACGGCTGTTACAGCTGACAGAAGCAATTATTTGCTGCTTTAATTCCCTTCACAAAAGTCTAATAACATTTTTGATTTTAAAAAGTTCTTTGTTCACTTCTGAAGTACTAGAAACCTAGACAAAGCACATGTACACGCTTCGCTTCGTTGCTTCACATCAGACAAGTTGGCATTCAAACGCAAGAATATTATAAAAAAAACAAAAAAAAAAACTAGCCCGTCATATTGTTCCCAAATAAAATGCTAAGGGTTACAAAACAATCAATGCCAAATTCAAGTACTGAAGAACTTAAATACCTGACAAACGACACTCTTTCCATGGACCCAAGTTGGGTGAAGTGCACTCTGTACGTATCCACCTCCATGTTTAATTGAACACTATCAACTGAACTGATTTCACGCGAAGCTAGATAGCAGGATAAGCACTAATCTATATTTCATCATTCATTTGCTAGCAACACAGAAGCGTGCGCGCGAATTAAACCGAAAATAAATGAGATTTACGAAAACTATTGTAGTTATTAGCTTCGCAGAATCCTTTGTTATTTTCGCATTGAACAGTTACGTCGATTTGTTCATTACATATTTGAGATATGACGGTAATGATACCTACTTACTGAGGTGTAATAAAACTTTATCTCGCGCCTTCACTTCGTAAATATAGGTAACGTTTTGCGAGGGCCTTTAACAATGGATTGGTACTCTTTTCAAGAAGACATATGTTTTGTACAATACATATAAATGATATTGTTTATTAAAATGTGGAGACATTTGTGGAATTTGGTTAAAGTACTTAAATTTTTACCACCAATTTAGTTGTAAAAGTTTCGTATCTCACTTCTGTATAAAAATAATAATCTAAGGCAGAATATTGGTGAACCATTGTTTTCTACATTCCACTTGTAATTATGTTTATAAATCCATATGCAAATAAATAATACACTACACAATACAATACAATATTTAGTCTTATATTTTCAAGTAACATATATATAGATCTCTCAAACGGTTGTGTGAAAATACTTCACTGCTAATAACCAACATAATAGACCATGGGCATTTTTTTTACCCAGCACCAACTTACATACACTTTTCATTCAATGGTGATGAGATCCATGTCATGTAAAAGTTCTTGGGATATTACAATAACAACTTATATTTAAAACCAGTTTAAAATCGTGTTTTTGGTGTCACTTCCAGCGTGGACACACTGAACTTTTTGAACTAGATTTGAACTAAGCTGCCACAAAATAAAATTCATCGTTGTATTTTGTAAGACACGGGTCCATGTCCTACGTGCAGATGCATGACTGACCTGTTCTCTTGTGAGATCTGATTGCCATGGTGTGTGATGACCCCGGAAAAAGTGAGGGCCTGGCTGATGCTTTGCCCGATGGCATCCTGACTTGATATCACGAGGTTCTCCACAGATTTCCTCCTAAAACATTAAGTTTAAACAGAACACTTATAGTGATTAGTTGTACAAATTGCTTTTTTCCCCGCAATGGAATAGAGAAGGTAAATGCATTCAGGGTAAGAGGTTGTGTTAGTATGTTTGTTACAATTTTTCTCCAAAATGACTAAACCATTTTGAATGTGGTTTTTAATATGTAAGCAAGTTTCATTATGGTGGCTCTAAGCTATGTTTGCTCAAAATCTGCAAAAGTTACAAACATTTTTCAAATAGGTTGTGCGTTTACTGAAATTTAATAAAAAGCAGTATAAATATACATTTAGGTGCTATTACATGCTTTTCATTATGGTGGCTCAAAGCTATGTTTTAACAAATCTGTTCAGTAGTTTAGAAGTTAAAAGCATAACTAACCAACAATCCAACAACTTTGAAGGAAATACCGGAAATTTCTTTAACCTAAGTAAAATTGAGGCGGGAATATAGATGACACAATCAACAATAAAGTGAGCTATGAAAGCAATTGTTGCTGACATAAAAAATCAGAACCTACTGTATTATGCTATCCAACACAGGAAAATAATCACAACTACCTATTCCAAAATAGCTAATTATGTATCACTTATATATTATCATTCATGCTGATTTTTATAGATGAAAAGAGGTATATATATACAGCTGCCAGAATAATTATGTAATCAAAAATTAAATATATTAATGAGAACTTTGTAAAATTAATGTTTTTTTGTTGTCTTTGTACGAGTCACACACACAAGAAAATAATTCTGGTTTAGATTATGTAAGCTTTAACTATCTAGTATAGCTTTTAATTTTACGAATACAGATGAATAGCAAATAATTATGAATAATTAAATTTAGAGGGATAGAAAAGTAATTCTGGGTACAAATGTATATGTTCTTGTATCTATTGTTATTTAAGATGTTTCTGAAGTTAACTGTTGTTAGAATAGAAGCAACTGAAAAGTCATTCTGCAGTGCAGAAATCTGTAACACATAGATCAATGACCTTTCAGCAAGAACCAGTTCTGTGACTGTTTACATAAGCGTTAGAACGCGCTGCAGCACAAAACAAACAAGACGAGAGACGCCACATTCATAAACTCAGACGAATACGTGTTCTTTCTATAATTAGGAGAAATGCGTCAACTTTACTCACATCGACAGTGCAATGTTGCGACTCTCCAGCTCTGAAGAAGTCATGGTTACTCCTTTATTTACTTGGGGCCTTCCAATTGCGAGCTACCATTAGCAGCTGCTTTTTTTGCTTTCATCATCCGAATAATGGGGCTTTTTTGCTCGAAAACACGAAATTGATCCGCCTCCCGTCTGTGATTGTGATTTTTTTTGTTTTTAGTTCGATTTTCGTGACTCCCAGACAGAAATATCAGCGATTTGTAAATTTTGTAATTGCACTAACAGTGACAGCTGGCAGCTCAGCTGGCCTGGCAGTGACACAAATATTTTTTATCCCCGCCCATTATGAGTGACTAAATCCATTAAAGCCATACCTCCTTGTTTTATAGTGTCTTTATGCCTTCGTCTATGTCAGCAAAATATTAATTCAGATCTTCAGATCACTGAAAGGAGTTTTGGCACCAACTTGGAAAAACATGTCGCTTCGCTTCATTGTATTATTTTCCTAAACTTCTGTAGTTACGAGTGTTCCTGTGTAATAATGATAGATTATTATTTATTATTACAAGTGTTCATAATGTGCTCAAGTGATATAATGGGGTGAAACGTATATTTCGATGTCGATTCCAAAACTCCGTAAGAGAAGATCCTCTAGTAAAGTCTCCACTACTTTACTGGGGCAACAAAATACTATCTAAGACAGTACAGAAGACAAGGCGGTAAGGCTTTAATAGCATTAGCCTGCTCAGCAATAGGCGATTTTTTTTATTTCACACCAAATGTCAAAGTCAAACACACATGGTAGTGGTACAGTGGGTACACGTGAATTTATTTTGTTGAGATTTAATTAATAAAAGTTGTGAAAAGAGTTAATTTTTAAAACTAAAACGATGGCGGATGAAGCCGCTTTCGATAAGAAAAAAGCTCATCGAGCCAAACAGGCTGGACGAAAGGCAGAGAAAAAGAAAAAGAAGAATCAAGTAGACCAGTCTAACCTAAGTGCTCGACAGAGAAATCCAAAGGCTTTTGCTATTAATTCAGCTGTCCGCGCTGAAAGACAGTTCCGCCGGCGCGAGGATGTCATATCCAAGAAGCAGCACATACCTCAAGTGGACAAAACTCCTTTGGAACCACCTCCTATAGTAGTTGCAATAGTGGGCCCGCCACAAGTTGGGAAGACTACTCTCATCAACAATCTTATCAGGAGCTTCATCAAAACTAACGTCACGAACACTAACGGTCCTATCACCATTGTTACATCGAAAAAACGACGTATAACATTAATAGAATGCAACAACGACATCAACTCCATGATAGACATTGCAAAATGCGCCGACCTCGTCTTACTACTCTGCGACGCAAGCTTTGGTTTCGAAATGGAGATATTCGAGTTCCTCAACATCTGCCAAGTGCATGGTATGCCCAAAATCATGGGCGTCCTCACACATTTAGACATGATAAAGAATGCTAAAACTTTAAAAACAACCAAAAAAACTTTGAAACACAGGTTTTGGACTGAAGTGTACTCCGGAGCTAAGTTATTCTATCTATCGGGTATAGTACATGGTGAATATTTAAGGAATGAGATAAAGAACCTGGCTCGGTTTATTTCAGTAATGAAGTTCAGACCGTTGTCATGGAGGATGACCCATGCTTACATACTAGCAGACCGGTTGGAAGATATCACCAATCAGGAGGTGATACGGAAAGATGCGAAGGTGAATAGAGATGTGGTGCTGTATGGATATGTCAGGGGAGTTCCGCTGATGAAGGACTCTGCAGTGCATATTGCAGGTTTGATTTATTTTTATTGTATTTTTGCATTACCTTCTTTTGTTATTTTAGAATAGCGTAGCCTTTGTAATAGAGTCCCGTTTACACCCTTTGGGTACATAACCCTAAAAAAGGTTATCAGTAAAATCCATAATATGTCTTTTATGACCATTTCCTTGTTACTATAACGGTTAAGGACAGTTAGCAATTTCTGGTACTCCTACACAAATACCATAACCGCTCCGCTATTGGTTCGTGATGCCACACAAATTTGCCCAGTCTCTTTTAATTCAAATCATAATTTTACCCAATATTCAAACATTATTTGCAGGTGTTGGCGATATGAAGATCAGCGAATTGTCCTACCTACCTGATCCCTGTCCACTACCCAGCAGAGAAAAAAAGAGACACCTTATGGAAAGGGAGCGACAAATATATGCACCATTTGCTGGAGTTGGAGGCATTGTGTATGACAAAGATGCTGTATACATCGATCTACATGGATCTCACTCACATAAAAGGGAGGATGAAGAGACTAATGAAAAGAAAGCTCTATTAAAAAATGTAGTAGAAACAACAGAAACAGTTGATGAGCAAATGCAAGAATCAGGCTTCAAACTATTCAGTGGTGGAGCAGTAATATACCCAGACATGGTAAAAGATGACGAATATCTCCAACAGAATAAAAACAATGATGAAAGTTCAGATTCAGAGGCAGAAGAGGGAAGCGATTCAGAAAATGACAGTGGTATTGAAGAAAACGATAAAGATAAACAAGAAAAGCTTCCATGGGATAATAATTCTGATTTAGAAGATGACGAGACAGAGGGTAATACAAGCGGCGTTAATACAACAGAAAATGAAGGAGAAGATGGTGAGTCTATTGATGATGATTCAGATGACAATGAGGATTTCAGCACGAAATGGAAAGAAAAACTAGGAGAAAAAGCCACTGAAGCTTACTTTGAAAGGCAGAGGACTTCTAAAAACATAATGAAGTTAGTTTATGGAGAATTTGAGATCGGAAATAAAACAAAAGAACAGAAAAAAGACTCCGAAGACGAAAGTGATGAGGAAATTGGAGGTTTGTTCAAAAAAGTAACAGACACACAAAAGAAAAGACACAAAGAAAAAGAAAGGCTTGATCTTGATGAATGCTCATTCTTTTATGCCCTCGATAAGCCCAATATCAGAGATTGGACAAGTGATAACAATAAGCAATACTTGATCAATAGTTTTGTTACTGGCAAAAGATCAGCAGATGAAGATGCTTCAGAACTCCTTAAGTTAGATGATGCAAGTGATGGGGATGATGAAGAGTTGTATGGTGACTTTGAAGATTTGGAGACTGGAGAAAAACATAAAGCAGAAGATAACCAAGAGTCTGAAAAACCGGGATCCAAACGTAAGGCTGAACCAACAAAGTCAGAAATTCTTGATAAAAAAATGAAGTTAAAAGCCAAGTTTGATTCAGAATATGATAACCCAGGCGACCACAGAATAAAGGGAGATCACTCTTACTATGAAAGTTTAAAAGCTGAAGCTTTGAAACAGGCTGAACTAAACAAATCAGTTTTTGAAAACTTAGATCAAGGTCTGAGGATAGAGGTTGAAGGTTTTAGGCCTGGATTGTATGTTAGAATGCTATTTAAAAACATGCCTTCAGAGTTTGTTACTAACTTTGATTCTAGCTACCCAATTCTAATAGGATCTCTTAACATGGCTGAGCAAAACATAGGGTTTGTGTCATGTAAGGTGAAGAATCACAGATGGTACAAAAAGATACTCAAAACTAATGATCCATTGATCATATCTTTAGGATGGAGAAGGTTCCAAACCCTTCCGATTTATTCTAAAATAGAGGATGACCTCAAATGTCGGTACCTAAAGTACACTCCCCAACATGTGACCTGCAACATGCACTTTTATGGACCCATTACACCTCAAAACACTGGGTTCCTAGCTCTACAAACCGTCAACACCAACACGAATGAAGTCAAGAAAGTAGGTTTCAGAATAGCCGCTACCGGAAGCGTCAACGAAATCAACAAATCCACTCAAATCATGAAAAAACTAAAACTTGTTGGAACTCCTTTAAAAATATATAAAAAGACTGCTTTCATCAAAGATATGTTCACATCTACGCTGGAAGTTGCGAAATTCGAAGGAGCGAGGATAAAAACCGTATCTGGTATCAGAGGACAGATTAAAAAAGCTTTGAACAAGCCAGAAGGAGCTTTCCGCGCGACTTTTGAAGACAAAATTCTAATGAGCGACATAATATTCTGCCGGACGTGGTTCAAAGTCGACGTCACGAAATACTACGCACCAGTAGTGAATCTATTACTTCCGCCAAGTGAAAAGAACGCCTGGCAAGGAATGAAGACTAAAGGGCAGCTGAAACGTGAGAATCACATTAAAAGCGATGCTAACAAGGACTCTATGTACACAGAAATAAATAGAGGTCCTAAAGTATTCAAGCCTCTGGTAATTCCTAAGCAATTGCAAAAGGGCCTTCCATACAAATTCAAGCCTAAAGAGAGAACTACAACAAAATCGGGCAAACCTAAATATGATCATTTAAAGAACAGGGTAGCTGTCATCAAGAGTCCATATGAACAGAAGGTCAGCAGTGTCATGAATATGTTGAAGACCAATTTCCAGAAAAAGAAGGAAACCCAGAAGGAAGCCACAGCTGATAGGTTGAAGAAACATAAGCAACAGCAAGAATTAGAGGAATGGAAGAAGCTTAAACGGCAAAAAGAGTTGAAGAAAAAGATTTGTAGACAGTTAAGTAAGATGGGTAATAAAAAGAAGCCTCAGATGTGATTTCCCAAGTTTTTAGTTTTATTTTCCTTATTTTATGCTATCAAGCTGTTGAAAGTTAGTCATAAGTACACACTTTATTACATATATCAATCAATTACAGGCATTTATCCTTTAATAAAGACCCCCTGCCACTTCATGTATGTTTCCTGTCATATGGTGGATCAATGTCCACCGCACGCCGCATAATTCAGTTCTATCTCTGTCGTATTGGATAGGCGTATATCGTATTTAATAACGCAAATTTTCTCATTATAGCAATGAGTGCAGCAGCACCAATTGAAGAAAGCTTGGTAATGTTTTTTTAATGTTTAATACCTAGGTACTTACGTAGATTAAAACATTTTGCAGCATCACATACAAATTTTAAAAATCATGAATATCCACCAATAACATTTTGAATCCAGAGTGACCAAAAAACCTACTCTACGCATACTCTTATTTCAAAAATTGATGTGGCTCCTAAACTCTGATGGACATGGTTGTTCTACCGAGCACTGATAAAATATTGCAGAGTTTAAACCTATCATGATTTTTATTCTAAACATCTATTCCCGATTGCCACCACCATTTTTACTGCCAAAAAATCCCAGTTGCCATCAGTAGCAGCAACCAAGAATTTTTCATTGCTGTTGTCAAAACGCTACATTGCAAATAATTTATCTTTTATCTGTAGACTAGTCACAGAGCGGGGGAGCCACCAACATATTTTTTTTGCACAAATTCTTTTGTGTTCTCTAATTTGGCCATTTTAGATTATCAAACTACTAGTCGGACAGAATGGAATAAAACGATTTCTTCCCAACCTTAGATAAGTGAGTCGCACTGTTAGTACCTATGTCCTATGTGAATAGCTCTTAGAGTGCTTTTAATGAAAAAAGGCCCCAGTCACTACTATCAGTACCATTTCTCGAGAAGCACTTTAACAACTAAGCAGTGAAAGTACTGTTGCACTGTATCGGTCAAATTTGATAAAAAGCTATAGAATCGATCATAGCGAGTACTGGTCTAATGGCATTTTATCGAATTTGACGATCTCAACTGTCAATTTGACGATCGATAAAAGAACGGTACTTGCTCTGAAGGAATTGACTTTATTATAGAAACTGACGTGCTTTTCACACATTTTAGTTATATTACACCGGAATGAAGCCGGTCACTCCGACTATAGTTTCAACTGCATTAGGCTGTATTTTAATTAACTTACACGACTCTTAAACAATGGCAAATTAATAAAAATTCCAACCTGACAACTAGAACATGGGAAGTTTAGTACAGCCATGTACAGCGGTTTAGCGTGGACTTCAAACATGAAAAGCATTCTAACATTTGTTTTGGTTATTTGATAGGTTTTAATGTAAATAGGTCTTTTAAAAATAAAACAATAACGGATATCGTGTAAATTGTATTTACTTCTTATCATTATGCATAACGTATGTCGTCATCGCACATCTGATAAATATTTTTACAAAGGTTACACAGTAGTTCAGATAACATTGGTCAAAATAATCAGTGTCTAGTTAACAATGTTTTCTCGGACATCAGAACCAGCCCCGCTTGACCCGTTATATTGATACTAACATATTATGACATGTCGAGGGGGCGAAGCTGATAACATGAAAAGCTTGGAATGTTGCATAGGAGTCGGATACAGAGGGCGCTACACGCTCTCTTCTATAACAAGCTATGCGATACATAATGCCAAATTATATACACTCGAGTTTATATTCTATACATTAACCCTTAACTTCAAGGTAACTTTACTCTTTGGTAGCAGCCACTGGGACTTTGTGGAAAAATATTTTTGTTCTCAATTACACTGCGATGGAATGTGATACAAAATTATTCTATTATTGTTCGTCGCGTCCGTTCCGATATCTTGGCACTTGTGGAGGTTACATTACGGATAACTAGCTGTTCACAAACTCTGCTAGTTTCTGGGACTGTATTAACGCTTTCACTCGAATTAAAAACTATTTTCAACTTGCGTATTGGTGTATTTTTCTTGTGTACGCATCTCGAGATAAAAGGTTATTAGAACACTCGTTTCTGTACAGGACTTGGTTCGGACGAATAGATTATATCTACTAGATGTGAGAGGCTGACCGCAGAGGTCGCCTGCATCGCTAGATCTCTAACGAGGCGACGTCCGCGGGTTCGTCTGGTTGACTATAGTTATATAATATAGATACAGGCCGCACGGCGGTCAAGGGGAATATCTACGCGAGTCTCCCATTTATACAAAACCGTAGCTACATCGAAAAGCTATACTAACAAATAACTAAATAACCTCGTTACCATACTTGCATTTATAAAACTTTATGTAGTAGCTCTATATTTATATAATATATATTTGAATAATGAAACGAATGATGTGTACGAATGATATAGAGACGTCGGGACGTTCTCGATATTAACTCTTATCTCCTATCAAATACGATTTCATTTTAATTGTTAAGACGCGGTCGCTGACTAGCCGGCGCAGTAAAATCTATATAGCACTGACATACAATGTTTAGCTTACACATTACACAACTGAATGAAATAGTTGCATGGACTGTAACAATACATTCCATGTTGTCAGACAAATGATCGCTTCGATCACAAGTTATGCACTGCACAGTTTTATAATAGACAAGATACATAGTTTATATTCAAATAGCCACCGCTTCGACCAAATTTCAACGAGTTTTATCATCAAAAACGCTAAATCGATCTACTACCAGAGGACACGAGACCGAGGGGCCACACACTTGTACTCTCCTAACATTATAATACTGTTATTCTGTATACACGGCCGGCGCTCACCGACACCACAGCGGCCTTCTCGTTCAATTGTGATTCCAAACAACCAGACATGATTATTGAGGTATTATTTGTCCATAACCAATTTGTTAAATACAGCATTAATAACTTAATAAATAATAAGTTCCTAGTCAATAAATAAATTTAAAATAAAATAAAAAATATCCATCTAATAGTTTGAACACATCCTAGCTAAATATTGCTAATATTATAAAACTACGCTCGATAGAAAACATATTTACAACAATATTGGCTAACGATAAAATATTTCACATAACTAAATAAAATAAAACTTTTAGCTATGTATACAATCAAGATCCTTATAATTCATTATCTATTGCATTTAGTATACGTGTAACAACTACTTCTCACCCCATAGACAACTGCATAGGCCGTACACTTTTAGCTAATACATTGGCACAAATTGTACCTACAAAAATGTTCCGCCCAAGAAAACCAAAATCAAAGCCAGCTCCGATGTCGTGACCTAGAACGGATCAATCGGCGATCAGCATATCACGCCTGTGCTTCTCAGCTGGTTATTTAAATTGTTTGTATTGCGATAATGTTTGATGTAGTGTCTATAGGATATAAAGTTGTTGGCGTGTGATATGCAAATATTTCCATGATTCGTTACTTGATTAGATTAGTGAATATAAACATGAACCATACGACAGCGTACGTTCTATACAACAACTCGAAACAACAGGGAAACCTCGCATATCACAAGTTCATGGCAAAACAAACTATAAGGCCTAGGGGGTCTAGACAAGAGCCACTTTCTGTTAGCGTTAACGCCTGCGGAAAGATGAAATTGTATGAAAATGACATTAGCTTGAGATAATTTCTCTCTAGCTAATGTCATTGTCAATGTCATTTTCATACAATTTCACCTTTTTTTTTTTTTCTTCTTCCCCGAGTTGGGGCTTTTGGCTCCGCATGATTGATGCGAAAAATTTCACCTTTCCGCAGGCGTTAATGCTAACAGAAAATGGGTCTTGTCTAACCCCCAGCACACGTGAAGCAGGACGTTTGAAACTGGATTTCAGCTTGAGGTGACTAACAACTGTTGGTGATTTATAACAGCTGCTCCGCCGGCAGTGTGGCAGGGCTTCTGACATTGTCTGCCATGTCGAGGATGACTGAGTTCACAGAACGACTATCGGGACTATGATCGTCGATTCAACATCCCACGTCAAGTCATTATATTATTAAGAATTCCAGTTTCAAACGCGTTGCACCGTGTGTGGAGGACCTAACTGCTAACGTAGCACGATCGCTGTGACTCCAACATTTGTACACATAGGACTCAGCACGCGGTCTAAGTCACAGGAACAATCAATTAAAAACTATCTTGTAAACGCTTAACAAAAATATACCTACGTCTCAGTAACTCCGCTATTCTGCCGGGCTCTAGCTAAAAAGCAACCAACCATCATACATCCAATGTAAGTCGACTGCATTCTACCTTAGTGCGTAAACTAGACAGGGGTCAACTTATATTTCGAGCTCGTTCCCCGACTGTAGCTATCACTTAGTACACAAAAAAAAAGAAAAATAAATTACTGAGTGAGAATTTTATAATTTATATTTTATACATATCGATCCTCAGTTTAATAAAAATATCTGCATGAAAATTACTTTAAAATATTTGAAATTTAAATCTAAAAAAAGTCCATTTATTTTGTAAAAAATCCCATTCATTGAATTTTATTTGATAAAATGTTTAAAATGTGCATGTAGGGTTCTTAAACCACAATGCCGTCGACTTTATTGTACAACTCATTAGGTATAATTAAAATATTTGCGTCTCTTTTTATTCTAATACGTGAGACAAGGATAGTCAAATTTTAGTGCCAAATTTACTTCAGAAAATGTTACAACATCGACTTCTTCGGTTGGCTGCTTCTCAGCTCAGGCACGGCAGCATTACATTGTAATAAAATACAAGATTACAAAACGATCGGCGACAACTGTACATAAAGACTAGTTCCGTGCGCTCTCTAGTTAATCGAATAAAGCAAACTCAGTCAGTACGATTAGTAATGACGAACTAAACAACGGAGAGGCACACATTTACCTATTACAAGCTATATATACATACCTCAGCGAGGCACTTGGTACACAGGAAAGATTACTTTTCGACTGGCAACACATTTGAGCTATGAAAACTAGCCTCATGTGTCTGTAGTCGAAATGTATCTAATTAGGCATTCATATAACATATAAATAGAGGTCGTATGCGTTCAAATATCGAGTGGGAAATTACTTCTCTCATTATATCGTAACTAGTCTCCCTGTGGCGCCATCTACAAACATTCCCTTGAAACTAATTACGTTTATTTATCACCATATTTTTTTTATGTCATAGATGACAAACAAAGCTGACGGGTCGCTTGATGGTAAGCGATCCCCATGGATACCTGTAACATCAGAAGCATCTCCGATAGGTTGCCGATATTTTATTAACAATTTATTATTCCAATAAACTACTGGAATTATACGTTCTAACAACTTATTGTGAACGATATAAAGAGCTTACAACACTGAAATATTTGTAGATGTCGCCACAGAACCTAAATTATTAGTTTTTAACTAATATTTGGCATCAGAGTACAACAATGCGTTCTGACTCCATCGTGCTTTTAAATAGAAATACATATTTGTAAAAGTAACAGAAAGACGGCTTAACCCTTTGAATGTGTTACGCACCGCATGTCGGCGTAAGCGAAAAGTGCTCGACGCGCGTTAGGCACCGGAGCGGTGCGTAAGGAAATTACCGCTATTCGTCAATTTATTCCCGCTCGAATGAACGTTCCAAAGACAATGTAAGTTCTTTCGCCTCTAGCTTACTTCAATCACTAGAGAATCGATGCATCCTTACCGTGTCAGGGGGGACCTATACTTTGTGAGTGGGTTTTCCCCGTTTAGACAGTGTTTGACAAACCGACATGGCGGAAACATAACGTAAAAATGGTTCGCGATAAAGTTTTAGTTTTTGAAGTGAATATTGCCTATTAGTGTCAAGTAGTTAGTGTAAAAGTTGCGGAAATAGTGCTCCCTTGTTGTGAAAGTCGTGTGATAGTAATTTAATGTGCAAAAATAGCATATTATTATCAACAAGTGCGTGATGGCGCAAGAAAATTCAAGAATAATAATTGCATCACGAGATTCTGTGAGTATTTAATTTTTTTAAATTAATGTTGAGTACTTAGATATATAATCAATTGAAAATATCATACAACAATTCAAGACAATGAATAATATATATAATATATGAACATACAATGTCAAATTGATAGGATTTTTATTTTTTTTATTTTACATCCAGTCAGTTTTCGAAAATTCGGTTGGACTCTCGCATTTCTGGCAACCGCGGCTACTCAGCCTCTTGCGCGGTACGGGTTAAACCTCGATGTTTTGTTTTATTAGATAATTCTGCTATAAATGATCCAAAAGCACGATGTACTCACGTTAATAATGATAGTAATACCAGGTTACATGGTTAAGTACATAATCTACCATATCAGAGCACTTTGAACTTACATTATGAAGCGTTATTCCTCTACGTTAATATTCAATATACACAGGTAGTTAATGGAAAAGTTTATTATCAACAACATTTTTGTTAGATGTTTTATTGGAACAACAACATTCTTAAGAGGGAAAATAGCTAGTAGTGTGTTTTAGGAATTTTTACATTACGACTTTTTGTCTATATGACATTTTCCACATACAAAAAAAGCGCCATGCAAGTTTCTGCCCGCCATATATTATATGTTTTTAATTTGACTTTGACAGTTGTTTGAACTGTCAAGTAAAATAATGGAGGATTATCTGTGTGCAAGCTAAGTAACATGCCCAAGTATTCAATCAAAATGCTTTTATTACCATTAAATTCCATACAAGAATGCTGTTAATCCAACAGAACCACGGACAATTCATAACCATATCATATATTCCCACTATAGAAACCAGCACAAACATGATGAAGCCTGATTTATACCTTATTAGATACGGGGCTTTATTCACAAAGTTCCGTCATTGACAGCTTTCAAGCTTTTTTGTGCAATCTGTGAACATTCGTAATATATCCATGTAACCAACCACAGTAGATCTGTGTAACCAACCAATCTTAATTACGAAACATGTGAATAGAAGCCCAGAATGTTGCCACATTTTTGTAATATTCACCAGCAGTTTGAATTACAAGTCCTTAAAAAGAGAGTTAGATTATACGTATTTACTTGTGATGATGTTACTGAACTTACACAAATGTCACATCCATTTTGTTTTTGTATCCATTAAGGAAAATCAGGCTATGGAGTGTCTACATTTGCAACAGATTTAAGAATAATGGTGTTACCATTTTTGTACTGAGTAAATGAGCGATCTTAGCATTTCCCCCGGGGGCTAGACTAAACATTCTTCCGTCTACTCCCAGGGATGGTAGCTTAGACTTAGAGGAACGATGGGAATCTGAGGGCTTAGTCCCAGATTTGATAGTTTTCGAAAACTTTTTTCGTTTACGTTTTGTTCCATACATTTCTGGGCTGAAAGGTATTCGAAAACTTTTTTCGTATTAGAGTGAAGCAATCTATACCGCCGATTTTAGTTCCTCCGCGTTTCCGCTGGAGGCGCTTTACTAAAATGTATGGAACAATATGTAAACGAAAAAAGTTTTCGAAAACTATCAAATCTGGGACTAAGCCCCCTGACCTACCATAGACTAGGTAGATATAGAAAATACGTTAATGGCCGAAGTACGAATATTGGAAACGTAAAATTCGTATCGAATTTTAAATCTTGAATTTTTGATTTGTTTTTTCATTTCAATGTAGACACATTTAATAGCTCAAGTGAATTACACTTTACATTCTAAAGTGTAGTTCTTAAAGTTTAGACCAAACGGCAGTCTAGTAAACATGAATAAACGTTTTGTACCATAAACTAAAAATAAATAAATCTATGAAGGTGTAAACATGACTATACATTCACTAACCCCAATGGGTTCAGCTGGTTTCGCTTTGCTTTTCGATTCTTCGAGACATTTAATGGACGCGCGATATTATGAATACAATATTCTTTACTGACCCACTTAGAACGTTTCACTGATAACTAATGACCAACGATTATGTCAAGAAGTCAATATCACGTTTGGAAATTATTTGAGTGTGGAAGGACATTACATTAAGAAAAAACATTTAGTCAATTTCTTTCATCCAAAATTTTAACTCAGTTAAAATGTTTGCAACAGATAGGTAAATCATTGTTTTTATTTTATTATGCAATTAATGAGACAAGCAGGTCGTTCGCCCGATAGAGAGCACAACGTCTGTTTATAACAGTACTCCCAGTACAAACACTATCGAAAAAATTTCATCGAAGAAAATGTTAACGGAAATTAATATTTTTATATACATATTTCCTATCAACATGTATGACGATTTTTTCGACAGTGTTTATGCTAAGGGTACAGAATACCCAGATGAAAAAACTTATGACTGATCCACAATCCAGAGGTTTCTTGTAAGAATTCACCTAAAACTTGAAGAATGGCCAAATGTAGAAACATTCTCTGCTTACCCGAGTGCCCAGGAGCGTAAGTGGGTACATTTGGTAGACTGTTTTTTTGTTATTGTTTTAGCGAATATAATTTCCTGTGTGTATAATAATGTTCTATAATGAGTAATAAAGTATATGATCATGTAACCGCGCCCCCACGAACCCTACACAGGAAGATACATGAACCGTTCATTGCACGTGAGTGAGTCGGGGCGAGCTGGCTGGCTGTCCCCGGGCGCAGGGTGCTCTGGTGCCGGCTAGTTGAGGGTGCGGTGTCAGGAGGCGGGCGCGTGCTCCCGTCGCGCTCGCTCCGTGCCTTGCGTCAGGAGGTTGCTGAACTCCATCTCCAGGATCTGACGAGCCTGCGGGGACCATTTGAAAAATTACTCATTGCTGCTATGGTATTATGGATGTCCGTTCGTGATTCGGATTGTGATCACAATCGCGTGTCTTCTCACTCACGCGCGTGGTGCGAGTAAGTAGGTGCGAACGGGACGGCATGCAATCTCGATCACAATCAAACTTCTATAATGAGGCCCCTGTTTGTGTACTGTGATAATGCCAAGTAGGCTGTAGTAATATGTAATTTTTTTAATGTAATTTATAACGTTAATGTTATGTGGGTTGTGTCCACCCACGAGATGGACGGGCGACCTAAAAGAGACCGCAGGGAAACGCTGGATGCAGGCCGCTTCCAACCGGCCCTTTTGGAGATCGATGGGGGAGGCCTATGTCCAGCAGTGAACGTCCTACGGCTGAAATTATGATAATGTTAACTGTGGCATATTGAATTATTAATTGATTTAGTTGTAAAATATTGTGTTGTGCCAAATTTGCATGCTAAAAGGCAGAATAATGGCGTACCATTGTTTTCTACATTCCATCTCAAAGATAATATAACCACTTGATCGCGGATGTTGTCAAAATTCCCTTTTGCATACTGATGCCACGTCGGTCGCGGGGGCAGCTTGTGATTGGAGACTCGACGCGACTCGACGCTTGTGATTGGAGAATCAAGTCATAAATTCAATTCGCGCCTAGGATTGGCCCCACTTGAATTAGTTTATGTTGACATGAACCTTTGGCTTATGCGGGGTAAAGGATGAGCAGTCAAGTGGTTATTATAGTCATTGTTCCACCTGCACCTGTATGTAAATCCACCAATCCAACGTGTGTGGTTTGTACAACAAAACAATGGACATGTTTGATATTCCCGTACCTGCGTGTTTTGCGTGGGGATCTGCAGCGCGAGCGCCATGGAGTTGGAGTCGAACGTCTCGTCCAAAGCAACTAGGGCTCCGTGCACTCCGCTTTCACTCAAGTTGTTGGCGTACTCCTGAATAACATCATATTCACATCACAGAACAGTAGGAAGGGGTAAAGAGAGAGAGGTCTAGTTATGCTGGTCCTCGGGACAGCTTTCCAACTGAGATGCAGGCGCTGCCGTTGATTGGCAGCACCAATATTTCCATAAAACATGGTTTTAAACTATCACGGCTGTTCACTAAAGTTAACGGTTGTTCATGGTTTTAGGTTCCCATGATGGGAGCTGATGCTGGATGATGGCTGATACTGGTATGACAATGACAAGTATAGACTTTTGAATACTTCCTCCACCTTAAATCGTATTCTTCATGTCTGAGGGTCATGAGACCAAATGATCTCTTTTTGATGTTTTTTGCCATCATAATTGGGTCGACCCACAAATGCTTCTCTAATCTGTGTTCACGTTAAGTGTTTTTTTTTTTGAGAAAGTGATCATGGTTTGTCCTCATCTATCTTTTTGAATATAAAAGACGGAACAGTATAGTAGCCGGCAAACAACTTGAGCCAGACTCAACGTAGTGAGGGTAAGGTCACGCATGTACACTTCCAATCGGCCAATCGCGTGGACGCGTGCCGTCGGAATGCCCCCGCGCACCTCTCTTTCCACCAACGATACCTTAAAATCGTCTATTGCGCACTCAAGGTCATGGCTCAAGTTGTGTGCCGGTTACTGTACGGCGTTAAACCTGGATTATAACATGTTTTTTTTTCTATTATCCAAAGGCTTGTCACGGCGCGACACGTTCGTACTCGCGAGCGTACCTTGAGTCCGATGGAAGCGAGCCAGCGCTGCAGCCGCTCGTTCGTCCAGACCAGCACGTCCCTCGCGCCCAGCTCGGCCGCGCGCCGGCGCTCCTCCAGCGCCCGCACGCTGTACCCCACACGCTTCAGGCACGCCACGCCGAAATGTAGCGACGTTCTGAAATTACCATGAAACAGTCATTCGCGAGAAGGGTTTTACATTTAGAGATAAGGCTAGTTCGAATACAATATGCCCTACTTTCACTGATTACGACAACATAAATTCCCGATTCTCTTCTTCTTAGTCGAACACTGTTAGCAGAGTGGTCGTGGTTGGTAAGACGGTGGTACACGGCGGGTCTTCAACGTCGTCGGTCTTCTCGGCGGCGATCACTGATTTTGCAACGCTTCTCCATTTTACTCGGTTCGTCGCATCCCCGAAATTCCCGATTAAGACAACTATATACCTACACCCGTTTAAAATTACTCAGCACTAGTTGCAGAGAATCGGTTCGGCTCACCTGTGAAAACTGTCGACCATTTTTAGCTGCGTTCTTAGGTCTCGCTTCGTGAGGTGTTCAAGCATTCTCGCGTCCACCAAACATTCCATAAACGTTGTCCTATATTGAGGTAAACCTGAAAACCAGAATTGTAGAAATTAAATTCGACTAGTTAGTTAGTTTCGAATTCGAATCGGATAGAAAAAGTTCGGATTTTGTTTCAAACCAATAAGACAAAATTTGTCTTATTTGGATTGACGAGTTTACAAATCACTTAGAACAGTGTTCACGTCGCGTCCTAAGGTTCCGTCATCCGAATACCGAACATTATTTTTTTCCGCTAGAGGGCGCTGTCGGAGCAACACTAGCTCCACAATAAAAATCTTTTATAATTGTTTCTATGCGCGTTCTAAGTTAAAATTTGGATAAACGTGTTGATAGTGCTTCAAGTTAAGGACATAAGTGTTATCACAGTGATTAATTACAAAAAAATGTGAAAAGATCAATGGATGATAATTTGTGATCAAGTATCTGCTAAAAACAGAATAAACTTCAAAAATAAATTAATAATAAGGCTCTATTGAGGAATAAGTGCTAAACTGTGAAATTAAGTGGAAAAATATCAACGATATTTAGTGATATTCACAATAATCCATCAAAACATATCCGTTATTTTCATACCGTCATTTTAAAATAAAATTGACCTTTGGACTCGCAATACAAATCTACAAAAGACTAACATAATAGATATCAATTTAGCCTGCAAATTTGATCACTTGCCGCAAACGCAAGCTGTGCCGTGGGCCCGTGGCTTATAGTGTGGTAGCGACTTCGCCACGCTATCACGAGCCCAGCCAGGTTCAGATCCCGCCCGACGACTACCAAGTTTTTTTTTTTTTTTTTTTTTTTTTTTTTTTTTTTTTCTACTACATTTAATCTGCAAGCTCTAGTGCATTACGATGGAAATTATGGATACCGATAATGTAACTATTCGATTCCGGCCACGTCAGAGAGCTAACTCTTTAGGAAGCCTAACTGACTCTTCCTTATTTGAGTCGACGAGAATTAGCCTACCAGACGCATTTCTTGATGAAAATGAACTAAATCTCACCTCTAAGCAAAAGATATCTGAATTAGAAATTCGTATTGCATCCGCTGATAAAGAAATCGAAAAATTGTTACTAGAAAATGGCCAGATAAGGAAAAATCTTGAAAAGTGCATGAAACTAAATGAATTATACAAGCAAATTGATTATGGTGACGTACAGAACTCCCCACTATTCAGTAAGAAGACGAAACGGCAACGTATCTCATTAGAAGGCGGATTTACCCCGACAAAAGGATCAACGATTACAACTAAAGAACAACTACGACTAAGTTATGAAAGACAGCAAGAAGAAATAAATGAATTAAATGCACAAATAAAACAACTGCAGCAATGGCTAGTGGAAGAAAAGTGCAAAAATGATAATACAAAACAGAAAAAAAACATGAAAACGTTAAAAACAAACAAAAAAAGTGCCGTATTAACCAAAACTTCACACAAAACCAGAACGACTGCTGTCAAAAAATTCAAAACCTTTTCAACAAAAATCAAGAAGCTTCAAGACGAGTGTACACGTGTCAACCAAGAAAATAACCTGTTACAATACAAAATTATAGAACTACAAGCTAAACAAAGCCTTTACATTGAGAATAATACACACAAGAAAACAGAAGAGAATGACAAACAAAACCAACGCAATAAAAGAGAACAGAGAGAGAAAGAGAAGATGTCTACTGACACTAACACGAAATCAAAGAAAACAATAATTTTCTCAGACAATACAGGAAAAGGACTAGCATCTGAAATACTTAATAACATAGATAATATTCATAAAATTATTAATTACTGTCAACCGGGTGCCAACTGCGACAAAATATTAGAAAGCTTTGATGTAAAGACACAAGACTTAGTAGAGGACGATACAGTTGCAATAATTATTAACAAATATCAAGAATCACAAAATTTTACGTCAGGAAAACAAGGATATATAAGAGTACTGAGACAGATCATAGAGAAACAGGATAGACTCTTCAATATAATAATATGTGGAATTCGTTATGATTATATAAATGACATTAATATATACAATATCAACAATGAAATAGCACACCTGGCTACTACGGCGGAGAACATCAAATATTTAGATCCTAATGTGACAGACAAAAGTGGCAAGCTTTATAGCTACAGTAAAATAAAGGATCTTGTGAGGAATTCAATTATAACATCAGCTACGTCAAAGAAATTTCAAGGCTCATCCTCGCTTCAATTCATTAAATGTCGACCAGAGGGCAACAATGGCTTGCCTGAAATCACGGAGAATTTTCAAACCGAGTCCCGGAAAAACGAGAACAGATAATACTGCATGCAAACGTGCAAAGCATTAATAATAAATATTTAGCTATTGAGGATCTACTTAATGACTTTACGTGTAATGTACTATGTTTATCGGAAACGTGGGGAGAAGATGATCGAGTGCAAACTATGGTGATCCCCAATTTTGAACTCGCAACATATTTTAATAGAAAATTCTTTTTGCACGGTGGCACTGCTATATTTGTCAGAGATAATATAGATTTTAAAATTAGAAATGATATTAATAAATTTGCCTTTGAAATGAATTTTGAACTAGCAGCAATAGAATTAAGAGCCTCTAAGCTAATTGTCATAGCCGCATATAGACCTGATAAAGATATTGACCTTTTCTTTGAACTTCTTAATAAATTATTACATAAACTCAGTCACGAAGGAAAACGTATTGTGATAGCAGGTGATTTTAATTTGAATGTTTTAAAATTAGATAAAACCATTAAACGAGTGTTAAAAATTCTGAGCAACTTTAATTGTAAATTTTTACTAAACGAACCGACCCGAGTACAAGGGACAAGTGCTACCTGTATTGACAACTTTATAGTAAATTTTGACAACTGCAAGGGCTATGTATTAGATCGTAAGCTATCTGACCATAAAGTTATTAAGCTAAAAATTTTTGACAATGTAAATAACAGCGACTATAGCAAAAAACCTTTGTGTTTCACAAGAAATATGTCAATCAATAACTGTAACTATTTTCATTACTTGTTCGAGAAAAATTATGTTAATTTGAAGAGCCAACTAATGACATGCGAGGACGCTAATGCAAGAATGAACATATTACAAGACGCAATTAAATTTTGCTACGACGTAGCTTTTCCTAGAAAACAACACACAAAACGCAATGTCGTTAAGAAGTGGACATCAAAGGGTGTTGAAATATCTAAAAGTAATTTGGCAAAGATGGAGATGTTACAAGAACTTCATCCAAATGTACAGAGGGTCATACAGATACGGAAATACAAAAAGATTTTAAGGAGAGTCTTTATCGCTGCAAAAAATAAACAATATAGTCATAGGATTAAAGCTTCTAAAAACAAAATAAAAGAAACTTGGAAAATAATAAACGAACAAGTGAGATATAATAAAAAACAGACATATAAAAATGGAATAAGAAAAATTCAATCTGAAGACGGGAAAGAATTAACAAATTGTAAAGATATAGCGAATTCATTTAATAACTTTTTTAGAAATATTGCTCATAAACTGACATGTAATACACCAATTGACGCTAATAAATGTATAAATTATTTAAAATTAGGAACCAAAGTAACTAAAACAATAGAATTTTCCCTCGTAGACATTAAGGAATTAGTGACGATTGTAAGAAACATGAAACAAAAGACAACACCAGATATATATGATATGAATTGCAAGACACTAAGAGAATTAATTTTGACTAATGAATGTCTTCATCATTTCAGCCGTAGGACGTCCACTGCTGGACATAGGCCTCCCCCATCGATCTCCAAAAGGGCCGGTTGGAAGCGGCCTGCATCCAGCGTTTCCCTGCGGTCTCTTTTAGGTCGTCTGTCCATCTTGTGGGTGGACGTCCTACGCTGCGCTTACCAGTCCGTGGTCTCCATTCCAGAACCTTTCGGCCCCATCGGCCATCTGTTCTGCGTGATATGTGCCCTGCCCACTGCCATTTCAACTTACTAATCCGGTGGGCTATGTCGGTGACTTTCGTTCGTCTACGGATCTCCTCATTTCGGATTCGATCTCGTAGAGAAACCCCGAGCATAGCCCTCTCCATAGCTCGTTGTGCGACTTTGAGCTTGCTTATGAATGTCTTATGGAGCTTTTATACACTACAATTAATTACTGCCTAGAAAAAGGAGTGTTTCCTGACTGCCTCAAGCCTGGCAGGGTGATTCCATTGTATAAAAAAGGGGATAGTACGGACCTCGGTAATTATCGTCCGGTTTGCATATTACCCATAATATCAAAAATACTTGAATCAGTTATTAAAAAAAGAATTCTTGAATACTTTGAAGGAAATAATCTTTTTACTGCATCTCAGTTTGGTTTCCGTACAGGTAGATCGACAGAAATGGCAATACGGAAAGTGGTATATTACATACTCGATTCATTGGACAAGTCACAGAAATGCGCAAGTATTTATTGCGATTTGTCCAAAGCATTTGACTGTCTCAGACACGATATATTAATATTAAAATTACAACATTACGGGTTTAAAGGACCTGAGCTTAATATGATGCGCACATATTTGCAGAGTCGTTCTCAAATTGTTTCATTGAATGAGGTAAAATCATCATTGAGTTTTATGGATATAGGAGTGCCCCAAGGCTCAATATTAGGGCCTCTACTTTTTTTAATATATGTCAATGACCTTGTAAACATTATGCCGGATTGGACTTACATTAGTTTATTTGCAGACGACACCCATGTGGGAATTAATGACAAGTTTAAAGATAGGTTAGAAGTAAAAATTAATGAGGCCATGCATACTCTTAAAGAATGGTTTAATGCCAATGGGATTATCCTGAATACCGATAAAAGCGCTATAATGCATTACCAATCTCGAAAAAGGATTAACAGCGAGCCTGGATTAAAAGAAAATGTGTTCATCGGCTACACAATTGATAACACAATAAACCATTCAGTCCATATCGGAAAAGTATGTAAAAAAATGGCAAGTGCTAACTACGCACTTCTAAAACTGCAACCATTTCTAGACAAGACTGCTTTATTAGCAGTATACTTTGCACATATACAATCTCGAATTAGGTATGCTGTTACTGTGTGGGGCAACGGAACAGATATGCTTAAAGTCTTAAGAGCCCAAAAACGGGCAATAAGGATAATTTTAGGGCTAAGAAAACGCACGTCAGTTAGACAACATTTTAAAATTAATAAAATTATGACTGCAATATCCTTATATATATACAATTGTTTATTAGAAATTTATGATGAAAAAGATAATATAACTAAAAATAAATACAAGTACATTCGTAAATGTCGGAATTACGATGAATTACGTAAACCGATAAATAGATTAACTAAAGTACAAAAACAAGGTATCTACAATAAAATCTGTATGTTTAACAAACTGCCACATAACATAACAAATCTACACTCAAAAGACTTTAAGAGAAAGATAAAACAGTTCTTCGAGTCCAACCCTTTTTACACATTGAATGAGTTTATGAAAATGCGCTTGACAGAGTGTTCGTTCTTGAAGGAATAGAGAACTATCTCTATTAAATATAATTGTATTTTGATAGGACATAATTTTGGTGGAATAATGAGATTGACATGGTGTTCATTTTTATTTCTGACATTAATAATTGAGTTAATTAGGTGTGGCATGTTGACGTTTATAATAATTTAATATTGACATTTTAATCTTATTATTCTATTCCCAATCCTATTATCCTGTGCTAATTCTTATTTACTTGTTGTCCATTCATTTTGCTATTATAAATTGTATTGGTTTGTGTAATATTTTAAGTTAAGCGTTGCACTGTAAATTGACTTGCCCAGTGTAACGAATGTTATAAGGCCAATAAATGATTCTATTCTATTCTATTCTATTCATTAAATTTGGATTGGAAACGTTGAATATGTAATTGGATGCATCCAATTATTTAACGTTTCCAATCCAAATTTAATTTAGCCAGGCTGAAAATGAAGGGACCGAAAGGATCACCCTGTTGACGACCGAGGAATGATAGCAGAAGATTGTTATGGTAAGTCAATTTTGTGGGATTGCCAAGCATTGCCAGAGAAAGTTGAAAAGGTCGGGAATTTGTCTTACGCCGCGACCGACCGAATTAAAAGAGTTTTTCACACCCACCGTTAACAGCACCTCTCCGCAATTACCTAGCGAACCAAAGCTATGCTGTAATGGTTGAAAAGTAATTTAAGTTGATGCAAATAGCTGCTTTTGTAAGCTGTTAAAATAGGATGTAAAAAGTAGTTCACAGTCGCTGAAATTATCACCATGGTTACTAAAGCTATTACCAGTTACACTTACCTAACGACGGTAACCAGACATTCCCTATCCACTCGTGGTTCATATCTCCGAAGGCGAGCGCTGCGCACGCGGTGCCGCGCGGCGCCGACGGTGACGTCAGAGACACCATCTCTTGGATGGCCAGCCGGAGCTTGAGCCGGTGCAGGGGGTTGCTTATACCTGTGGAGGAAACGGATAAGGGTGAGCCAAGGGCTTGCATAGACGACAGACATTATAGTTTTTTTTCTTCTTGAGACGATTTTGACTTCGCACATCTTGTGCATTTGCCAGTGTCAAATATTGGAATAATATAAGTTTGACTAATTATTGGCAAACAAATCATAGACACAGTCAAGCTAATTAAGTCACGGCCATGTCCAATTTAAGTAAAGTAAATAAATATTCGGGACATTTTTGCACACACGGTCATCTGACCCCAAACTAAGCAAAGCTTGTGATATGGCTGCCAGAGACTGATATATATACATATATAGTTTTAAATAGATACTTAAATAGATATTAACAACCATATATAGAACAAACACAAATGTTCATCACATAAATGTTTGTCCTATGTGGGAATCGAACCCACGCCCCCAAGCTGAGAAGTTAGGTTCACTATCGACGACCAACGGGCTATCATGTGCTCGATCCTTAAGGAGTTTTGTTGGTTGTCTCACCGATCTCCCGCTGGATCTCCTGGTCGGAGAGCGCCGACATGATGGCGCCGCTCTTCACGTTGGCGCGGCACGCGGCCACGTACCACGCCGGCATGCCCACCCACAGCTCCAGCCACGCCACCACGGTGGGCCCGTTCCACAGCGCGAACGGCGTGCCGGCGCGCATGGCCTCGCCCAGCAGCTCGTGCCGGTAGTCGCGCTCGCGGGGCACCACGGAACTATACATCAACAAATACTATACATAAATATTATATATTAAACTATGGAATGAGCTACCTGCAGAAATCAACCGAGGTATTCACAGGAAGTCCCAATCGTTGTAGTCGTTCTAATTCCCATCTACCCATTTTTTTATCGGACTGCCAGAGCGGGCACGAAAAATCGACACCGCTTTATGGTTGATACTCCGAAAACCGTACGAAGCGCTTGGATTCCACTTATATTGTACGAACTGCTAGTCTGTGGAAGGCGCTGCCTGAATGGATGTTCGATGGTTACAATATAGGTATCTTGAAATCACGAGTAAATAGGTTTATTTCTAGGCAAGCGTGCTCCAACGTAGACTGGCGCCAAACGCAAGCCTACTACTAAATAACAAATACAAATCTCTTTATTAAAATACCACAAAACAAGGATAACATAAACATAACTAATAACTAATTTGTTGTCTTCATCAGTCAGAAGACGTCCACTGCTGAACATAGGCCTCCCCCTTTAACCTCCACACTGAACGACAGCCTGCCTTCTGTATCCACTGGATGTCCGCGACTCTCACAATGTCGTCGGTCCATCTAGTGGGAGGCCTACCCACGCTGCGTCTACCGATTCGTGGTCTCCACTCAAGAAACTTTCATCCCCAACGGTTATCGGTTCTTCGAGCGATGTGGCCTGCCCATTGCCACTTCAACTTTCAAATTTTTTCAGAAACAGCTATGTCGGTGACTCTGGTTCTTTGGTGAATATCCACGTTTCGGATTCTATCGCGCAAAGAAACTCCGAGCATAGCTCTCTCTATTGCCCGCTGTGTGACTCTTGAGTTTTTAAAAAAGGCCAACAGTTAAGGACCACGTCTCAGTACCATATGTCATCACTGGCAACACACACTGGTCAAAGACCTTCGTCTTGAGGCACTGTGGTATCTTGGACGAGAAGATGTCACGTAATTTCCCGAACGCTGCCCATCCGAGTTGGATTCTTCGGGCGACCTCTTTGCTTAAGTTCTGAGATATAAGCGTTTAAAGTTTTTGTTCGGATCAGGAAAGGATACTCTGTCCCTTTCCTGCAAAATGAGTGTCAGTCGGAGTTAGTATGGCGTACTTACATGTGACGTCATTATATTAAGCAAGACATTAAAATGCTAATAGCTTCCTTAATTTTGAACACATTTCAACTTTCGGTTCTATTTATGTTCAGTTTTTTTATAAGACAAATAAACAACACCTATTGCTCACTTAATTAGACTCTTTAATGTATAACTTGCTAATGTCAATTAGAATAGAAGTGATCATGTAGAAACTAACAATAACCTGTCAAAATGAATTAACAGATTAAATACCAGGTGTTACGCGGCAGCATATTTAGATAATGTAAAGTTGTTGTTAGTTGGTTAATACACTGACTTGGTTTTAGTTCTAGCGTACTCTTGTAGCGGGTTGTTATCCTGTGGAAGCGAGTCGTCCGCTAGCGAGGACAGCCCGAGGGACGACGTCGACGACAGCGACCGTGACGCCTGCCCTTGTTGCATCTGTCAACAGTAACACGCGTCAGTACGAGATAGCTTATACTTGGTTACGCGGAAATGGTGTACTAAGCCGAAAGACTTTGTGGCGGCATGCATCTGCGGAGCATTCCTAGACGTGCGCACCGACCAGCGGCGCGCGGCGATCTGACGCTAGGGGGCGCTCGCGTATATTTATATGGACGGCAAGCGTCGCGGCGCGGGAACCGCAGTCAAGTTTCGGAACATTTCAAGAGAAGCGCAACCCATACCAGTAGATGGCGCTTTTCTTTATTCTCTTGAAATGTTCCGAAACTTGACTGCGATACTAGCGCTACGGTAATTTGTAGAACCCTTTCGTACGTTATCTGACTACAGCGCTTACGAAAGTTCGAGACAACTTATAGCACGCTCAAATTACGGTGCCATCTAAGTTTATGCCGTTTTTAGGCATATTTCTGAGCTACGCTCTAATGTTCCGCTATTGTCTTTCCTCTTAGTATATCTTCCTTGATAGTACCCATCATAATGAACAAAATCTTATATTAGAGTTCAATTTGTACACTCACCGGCATCCCAGCCTTCTCTTTCTTACTAAAGAACCGTCCCAGCGAGCTCTTGATGCCTCTCTTCTTCTGCTGGTGCATGGATGCTATGGAGACGGCCGAGGCGGCAGCAGCCACGCCCCGCGGCAGCCCGGGCGAGGCGCCTCCGCCCCACGTCGTCGTCGACATCGTGGCGCCGAGGGACTCTTGGCTTGAGCTATGGAACCAAAGAAGCTAGTTGACATTGTTGAAAAAGTCAAAGAACTTTTATCAAACCCTCGATAAAAGAGCTGATTATTTTCAAACGACTGAACCGATTATCATGAATCATTATTATTAATAATTATTAATTAAAACAGTGCAACACCAATTAAATTAATTAATTAAAGTTCATAACATTATAAATTAGAATAAACAAAAGAAAAATACAAAAATATGTCAAATTATACAAAACAAACACATTACGATTAGTCGAAGAATTACATTAAATTACAAAAACATAACAAAAAAAAGACATCAACTACTCATCCGTCCATTTCACAATACTTTAGGCATACTGACATCATAGCTAAGAGCAATCACGATCAAGTCACCTATCAAACAAAAAACTAAATCAAAATCGGTACAGCCGTTTGCGAGCTACGATGAGTACAAAACAATCAAAAGATTGAGTGTTATGATATTTTCAACTATAAGGATATGAACCTAGCTTTCGTCTAAAATGGAATTACTAAAGTTAGCTTTTAGCTCATTAATGTAAGCTACTTACTACAAGAGGATCACACGAAATAATAAAAATAAATAACATACCAATGTAATATTGACACTTTGGATAGTAGATATTCCTATCAGAATTAAACACAAAATTCAAAACATTAGTAATTCCATTTTATTCAATAAATAAAATATAAATGCGGAGTATCTGATATTCTTTTTTTCAATTAATTCTTTGGTAAAAAATTTGCAAAATTATTATTTTTAGCATAGAATCTGTATTTTTTTCCCTGCTTTAGCAGTTTCTTAAAATTTGCAGCTGCATAATATTAGCAGCTACATAACATTAGCAGTTGCATAATATTAGCAGCTGCATAACATTAGCAGTTTTATGCAATAGACTTCAAAGTTTATATATAACTAGCAGATTTGACCAAACACGGATGGTGAAAGAGATAACTATCAACTACTCTGTACAAGTTCGACTTGAAACACAGCCTGTGAGGCGCGTAGTTGAGCAGAGTGTCGGGGCAATCGCACCACACGTTAGCAAGGTTCATCTCTGACGAAAAGGGCTTATGTGTCGGTCCTAGGGTCACCAGGTTCATCTCCGAGAAATAGGGATGTGTAGACCGTAGACTAGGTCTTAAATTAGGTCTGGGTGGACACCTGTGCATGGGGATCCGGGCCAGGCTCCCTGACATTATTGAAGTCCTGGGCAGCGTGGAAAGAAATAACACAAATACAGATACAATCATATCAGAGAAATAGAGTCAAATGTTATATTACACTAATATCTCGATGGCTAATATTATTAATGCGAAAGATTGTGTGTGTGTGTAAGTTTGTCCACACTTAACTCCTGAACAACTGAACTGATTTAAATGAAATTTGGTAGCTTATACCCTGGAATAACACTGTCTAAGCTGTGTAATGTGATGCATACTATTCGAACCATCAATTAATATTTAAGTTCCATTTGTTGTAACTAGATGGCGTGCGGGTCAAGTTAGCCCGCGGTGACGTTTCGTTCGCTGGAAACGATAGTTGTTTTAAGTGTTGTAAATTAAATTGTCTCTGAACACAGCCGCAAGGTCTTTTATTTCTCCCTCGCTTGTTAGAACGGTGGACAAAAAGTTCCTACGAGTCGGAGTATTTTTGGAAGAATTGGTGTTCCACCAGCAACAGTTCTTCAGCTCAGTGAAAGGTGCCACCTGGATGTAGCAACAGTGAAGAAGCAGCCAAGGAAGCAGGAAGAAACAAGGCGAAGGCGCACACAGAAGACCCGGAATCGGACCGAAACCGAAGTTGGACTTTGGACCCGTGAAGTGAATTTGGGTAAAGTGCAAGTAAAACAGTGAGTACATTTTGTGAATAATTTGTGATAGTGAAATTAAAAGCATGAACTTGTAAAAATTTCGAAGTTAAATTAAAAGCATGGACTTGTAAAATTTTGAAGAAATAGAATCGAGACTTAGAATAATTTCGCTAAAAACGACAAGACGGGGAACCTATGCCCGATTTCTAAGCGAATTATTACGTCTCAAACACTTAGAAAAATTACATCGAGTTTGAACATAGAAAAAATATTATAAATTTCAAAATAAATATTTTACCAGTCGACGAGTGTAAGTTCAAATATCACTATGGAAACGGATCTACGAGTAATAGAGGACTTAAAAATTCAAATAGAAAAAGGAAGATCTAACTTTAGAAAATCACCAAGAGATCGAATTACAGAACCATACATTGTGGCGAGGTTAGAAGGCTTAGAAGAGCTGATAAATAAGTTTTCCGCGAAACATGAAGCCATGATATCGTCGTATAGTAAAGAAGAACTAGACGCTAGTGCCTACGTGAAAAATGATGTATTCAACATGGCGTATGAAACGTATTTAGTGTACAAGGGAGAGTTGAAAACTTCAATCCCAATGGTTAGGCCGTCCAGAAGCAATGATTCTGATTCGCCTGGTTCAAAGAAAGAATCCGTAGTTCGTTTGCCTAAAATTACGATACCAGTTTTTAGTGGTTTATATTCTGAATGGTCGTCGTTTAAGGATCTCTTTCTTTCCTTAGTACATAATAACGCTACACTTGACGACGTTCAACGTCTACATTATCTGAAGACTCAAGTCAAAGGCGAAGCAGAACAATTGCTAAAGCACATTCCTATTACTCAAAGCAATTATAAAAAATGCTGGGATATGTTAAAAAATAGATATGATAACAAGCGGTTTATGTCAAATTATATACTAAAGCGTCTATTTGGTCAACGTACGATGACCAGTGAGTCCTCTCACGCATTGAAGGATCTTTTAGATACCACTTCCGATTGTATTCACGAATTAGAGAACCTAGGAGTAGGTGTTCAATCATGGGATGTGATTATTATTTACATTGTAAGTTCGAAATTGGACGCAGAGACACGAAAGCAATGGGAACTTTTTGTGAACCAAACTTGTGAAGAGTTGCCTTCGTTCGCTCAATTCAAAGAGTTTTTGGAGTCTCGATTTCGCGCATTGGAGTTAGTAGAGCCCACAAAAAATACCCCTAAGTCTAATCCCAGTAAATCACTTACAAAAGTCATGCACGTTACTTCAAACACCAACATCACGTCTTGTCCTCTTTGTCAGGAAACCCATAGGTTGTACTCATGTGGCCAGTTTGCCAAAGAAGATATTGCTAAGCGACAAGAGATTACAAAGTCACTCGGACTTTGTTTTAATTGTCTCGGCAATGGCCACACCGGACGGTTTTGTCGTGTTACAACGAAATGCCGTCTATGTAAGGGAAGGCACCACACTCTGCTTCACGGTAAAGCCGCTTCACTTACCTGTGCTGTAACGACTGAAGCTCCAGAAGTTGAAATTAGTCTGCCGGAAACCACGCCTGGGGTGAACGAGACAACAATGATTGCTAACCATTTCGCGACAGGAAAGGTCCATAGCCAGACCTTATTAGCCACAGCCTTGATTAAGGCTGAGTCCAGCAATGGTTATCCTCAGATATTGAGAGCTCTGCTTGACCAAGGGTCACAGGCCTCTTTTATATCTGAAGCAGCCGTACAGTTACTACGGCTGAAGAAGGTAGCAGCTCCGAGTTGCATTTCAGGATTAGGTGGAGGCCAGAGTGACTTAACCTCAAAGTGTGTGGTTATGGTTACTATTCAGTCACTCCACGATCCCACCTTTCAATTGCAGGTACAAGCTCATGTGCTTAATACCGTCACGTCTATTCTGCCAGAAAGGAAATTCATCCTCCCGAGTTGGACTAAATTAGGTTATTTAAAACTGGCAGATCCGCAATACAATTCCCCTAATAAAATAGATATTTTATTAGGCTCCGATGTATATTGTCGTGTTCTGAAAAAGGGTTTGATTAGAAGCCCTACAGATTCTATGATTGCGCAGGACACTTACTTCGGATGGGTGTTGTCGGGTCAAGTCGACGCTGATGATGACAAACAACAAGTTTGTCATAATGTAGTTGTGAATTTACACGTAAAGCTAGAAGAAAATGATATGCTCAAGAAGTTTTGGGAGCTTGAGTCCGAACCAAGCCCATTACAATCAAAGATTCTGACTGCAGAAGAACAGGAATGTGAACTGCATTTTGCAGCAACAACTCGAAGAGATGCCACCGGTCGCTATATTGTTGAGCTTCCGTTCCGTCCAGAGCTTGAACGCAATTATGGTGATACACGAGCAGTTGCGGTGAAACGACTGACAAGTCTGGAAAAAAGATTAGACAAAAGTCCAGAACAAAAGAAAGACTATTCACAGGTATTAAATGAGTACCTAAGTCTAGGACATATGGAGAAAGTCTCTTACGAACCCAACTCAGTCGATGGAATGGCATATTTGCCACATCATGCTGTGGTCCGCAGTGATAGAAGTACGACAAAAACTAGAGTCGTCTTCAACGCGTCCAGCAAATGCAGTGTCAATAGACCGTCGCTGAATGACACGTTGATGGTAGGACCAAAATTACAGCCGGAGTTAAGGCACACCATCATGCGCTGGCGTCTACACCCAATTTGCCTCACAGCTGACATCATAAAAATGTATCGACAGGTCAGAATTACTGAAGAACACGCAAATTTCCAAAGAATAGTATGGAGAGAAGAGTCTCAACAGGATGAAGTTCAAGATTACCGACTCAAGACGGTTACCTTTGGAACTTCAAGTGCCCCATACTTAGCCGTAAAGGCATTGCAGCAGGTTGCCATTGACGAAGGTCATAACTATCCTGTAGCAGCTAAAATTGTCAAGACGGACTTCTACGTTGATGATCTGCTCACTGGCTGCCAATCTGAAACAGAAATGGTGATAATGTATAATGAGATGAATGAATTACTAATGAAAGGAGGATTTACTTTGCAGAAATGGACTAGTAATAAAATGGAATTGTTAGATAAGTTGGAAGAAAACACCGGAAAAGATATAGAAATCAAAGAAGATGACGTAACTAAAGTGGTAGGTCTAGCATGGAACCGACAGACTGATGAATTCGATTACAGCGTGAAATGGTCATCTGATGATTTTGTACCTGAAACAAAAAGAGGGATCATTTCAGAAATCTGTCGTTTATATGACCCACTTGGTTGGATTGCGCCATGTATTATAACTGCAAAGATTTTCATCCAAAAGCTTTGGATAACTGGATATGACTGGGACGACAATTTGCCTGACGAACTTGTAGGAGAATGGAAAACATATCGTGAAGAAATGATGAAGCTGGTAAACTTTCACATACCACGTTGGGTGCAAGCCAATAACAGTGATACTGGACTAGAGTTACATGGCTTTAGTGACGCTTCTAACGCTGCTTACGCGGCTGTTGTGTATATTAGATGCGTTTCTAATGATGGTAGCATTACAACTCACCTGGTGACTGCTAAGACGAAAGTGGCTCCGATAAAGCAGGTTTCCATTCCCCGGCTGGAGTTGTGCGGAGCTGTGTTGGTTTCCAAATTACTTCTTGAGGTGGCAGAAATATTGAATGTGAAAAAGGCCGATTTGCATGCCTGGACGGATTCAACCATAGTCTTGGCTTGGTTGAGTGACCATCCGAGTAAATGGAAGACCTTTGTCGCCAACCGAACTTCCGAGATTTTGACTTTGTTAGATGCAGCTCAATGGTCATTTGTACAGTCCACTGATAATCCTGCAGACAGTGCGTCTCGCGGGATCCCACCTGCTGAGTTGCTAGAGAATGCACTGTGGAAGTACGGTCCCCGTTGGCTACGCGACGAAAGTATTCCATATGGGAAGCCAAATTCTATCTGTAAGAAAACTGATCTGGAAAGCAAAAAGATTAGTGCCTATACCACCTCAGTGAAACCCAACCAGGATGAAGAACTCTGTGCCAGATTTTCTTCCTTCAGAAAAATGGTACGGGTTATAGCTTACTGTAGAAGGTTCTTAAAAATAAAAGATAATCATAAATTAGAACTAAAGCCTTACCTGACTGCACTGGAACTCCAGGAATCCCTTACCTGTTGTCTTCTACTGCATCAAGCTCGCTCATTCCCTGAAGAAATTGCCAGTCTCCTGAAAAAGAAAAACATTAGTAACACGAATAAATTATCGATTTTGAATCCATTTAAAGACAAAAATGGAATACTAAGAGTAGGACGTCGGATTGAAAATTTGGACTTACCTGATCACAGCAAACATCCGATTATTGTTTGCGGCGACTCGCATTTCGCCAAACTAATAGTAGCAGATGCGCACGAACGAACTCTACATGGTGGTCAACAGCTCAATTGCAACACTTCTGGAAACACTGGTCGCAGGAGTATTTAACTCATTTTTTCCAACGTTATAAATGGAAGACTAGAACTCCTGAATTGAAGATAGGCGACGTGGTGTTGGTGAGAGAGGACAATTTGCCCCCTGCAAAGTGGCTCTATGGTCGAGTAGTAAACGTACATCCCGGAAAGGACAATATCACGCGAGTTGTTACCTTACGCTACAAAAACTCTACTATTCAACGTCCAATTTCAAAACTGTGTCTTTTGCCTGTTAACCTTGACTAAACTTTGTATATTTTTGTGTATTAAGAAGGACTACTCGTCCTTGGTGGGCGGTATGTCTAAGCTGTGTAATGTGATGCATACTATTCGAACCATCAATTAATATTTAAGTTCCATTTGTTGTAACTAGATGGCGTGCGGGTCAAGTTAGCCCGCGGTGACGTTTCGTTCGCTGGAAACGATAGTTGTTTTAAGTGTTGTAAATTAAATTGTCTCTGAACACAGCCGCAAGGTCTTTTATTTCTCCCTCGCTTGTTAGAACGGTGGACAAACACATAGGCTTATCCCGGAATGATAAACGGTTCCTGTAAGATAAGGGGTAAAACTGGAAGGCGGCTAGTTAATGAATAACATGTAAAATGGTTTAAAATATCATTATGGAAACTGACGTGGTTTTCACACATTTTGTTTACTCACGTGTGATTAAATCGGAAAATAGAACAATAAAGTCGGAATAACCAGCTTAACCATAAGTGAGCAGTTCCCGTGTAATATTAAAAAAATGGTTTAGAATATCTTCTGTGTAGTGTGTCCGACAGGACTCCTGGTCTGCTTTCTTGTTAAATCCACAGGCAATGTGCACTGTCTGATTAATATGCAGAACGAGCGAAACCAAATGGCTTCCGGGATAGCGGCACGGGTGTGGCGGCCCCTAAATGTTTCGTCTTGCCACACAGTTTACTGCCTATAGATTCTGCACCCAAGACAATCTTCAATGCAAATATAAGTATAAAAATCCACACTCATTGTTTTTTTTTTGGATCATTACTAAGTGCGGCTCGCCGTAAACTTGATATAGCCTTCTGTCTCAGACACCGTAACCCGCGCTTTCCGTTGACTTTGGGTCGGACAAAAGATCACTCGCCACCATCATGCAGTCGTCGATAATGATTCCATATTACAGTAAAGATGAGCCGTCGAAAGAACTCTCAGATAGCACAGTACTCACGAGTCGTAGGGCGCCTGGTAGTGGTGGTGCAGGCGGTCTCGCTCCGCGTGGATGGCGCGCGCCGCCCGTTCCAGCCGCAGCGAGCGCGCCGTCAGCGGAGACTCCGCGCCCTCACCGCCCGTGGGGGCGCTCGGGGCTCCGTCTTCGCACAGCTGCATCTGTCGAAATGACTGTCAGTTAGTTGCAGGGGCTTTACCCTCAAGTGCCGTCGGAACAGGGTTAAAAATGAGCTTTCTTTAATGTAACGCGCCTTAGTCACAAAGCACTTATAAGGCGATTAAGAGTCAAATGAATTGAATAAAAAAAAGGATCGAATGGAATGGATGGTTTGGAATTGGGAATCATCTTTTTTTGAAGTCGGCTAAAAAGGAGATGTATGTGAAGTATCCACTAGAGGCTGGCGACTTATCTCTCTTAACTTCACTAGTTTATTACACTAGTTCTCCTTTATCCTATACTCCAATGCTACCGGTGGTCTCGAGGGTTTTTTGCGAATACAAGTGGCAAAATAAGCAACTGATAAAAAAGCACAGGTTCGCTATGCTTTTGTGTTCTAAGTTGGATTGCCGAATTGATTGGATAGTTAATGTACAAAAAAATTAACCAAGTCAAAAAAAATAAGAGTATAATATCTAAGTAGTTTTATTAACTTTTTTTTAAACTCTTGACGCTCCTTTCTTTAGCCTCTTAGCCACCAACTCACCTAGTAGTCAGCGACGGTGTGGCGGAGGATGGTTATTTATAAATATAACAGCCTTGTTATTTTAAGACTAAAGTATATAACATAAGTACAAAATTCTTAGCGTGATATGAATACATTTACAGATTAAAGTTATATGATTATTTACAACACATTTGCTCAAAAAGTGCACTTACGAAGCCTGTATACATCGTTCGAAAGTTAAACATTACGGATCATACAACGTGCGTGTACTTTACGGTATTTTTTTAATTTCCATTATTGTTTTTTTCTCGCAAATGTGTTGTAAAACGTTGTATGGCACACGTGCGGATTGGTTATTACAAACTCGTGACTATGGTAAGCCCTCGACTTTGTCTCGGGCTTACATTCGTCTACTCGTTGGTGATAACCAACTTACCGCACTTGTATCATAAATAACTATTACGGGATATTTACCGTGGTGTGGAGTCTTCCCGTGAACATGGTGCATGTAACTGCGGCGAAATATTGGGTGCTCATTCCACAACCTTATCACGGTAAATATCCCGTAAATAATCATATAACTTTAGTGAACAACCGTGATAGTTTAAAACAGTGATTTACAGATTAGTATAAAATAAGCTTATGCGTATGTATAGATATATAATTTGTAATGTAAAGTCTTATGAAGCGTAGGCTCACAGAGATGCGGATCTTAAACATGTTGTAGGTAAGCCTTAGCAGTGTGGTGTCCAGCAACAATGACGCAATGCCACGGTACAATACTAGCACATTCCTAAACATACACTGGGTTACACGGGATGGTGGCACTAAGCCGATACAAGGTCATAATCACTAATAACAAGTTTTGCGATTTCAGGGTTGTTCAACCCTAGAATCGCAAGCAAAATTTTAACAGTTCCGTAGTAAAAATGATAGTCATACCAAGGAAGATAGACTAAGAGGAAAGACAATAGTGGAACATTAGAGCGTAGCTCGGAACATTTGCCTAAAAACGGTACGAACTTAGATGGCAGCGTAATTTGAGCGTGCTACTTCCGTAAGCGCTGCAGTCAGATAGCGTACGAAAGGGTTCTACAAATTACCGTAGCGCTAGTATCGCAGTCAAGTTTCGGAACATTTCAAGAGAAGCGCAACCCATACCAGTAGATGGCGATTTTCTTTATTCTCTTGAACTCACCTATGCGTTAATTTCAGAATGAAATCTTTACAATCATGATAGATCAATGAATGGCGACTGTTGTGTTCCCGTACTAATTTTGAATTTAAGCAATTTTGTTCATGCCTGTGCCACCAAAAATACTAAAAACCTACGTGCTATGAGTCTCTGCGAATTTTCCGGATTGCATCCAGGAGTATCCCGGTGGAAAACAAAGGATAGCACGTGAATCCCTTCCGTTTCACTCTGTTCTTTTGATTTATTCCATGTCTCGTGATTTCGTGTTGAATGAAAATAAAACACCAGCGAATACAACCTTCTTTTGATTTTTATTACCACCGTTTCGTGTAACCCTGTAAACTTATGAAAAAATAAAATAACAATATTAAATTTAAACATTACCTACAGTTTGAAACGACACACGGGTATTTAGTTAGGTAGTTATTTATAGTATATACAACGCAATATTATACTTATATGTATATATGTACAATCGAGGTTGAAATATAGCTACTTGAGATTATTGCCTCATTTACATTGCACTTATTTGTATTATTTTTGTCGTATAGAGCTAGATTAAGGACTGCCGATATTTACATTAGCACACTAATTGAGCTACATTGCAGATATATAGCATACATAATTACATATATAAAGTGTGGTCGCAATACATGGAAAGCCATTCATTGGTGCTATCGGCTGACGCACACGTAAGTACAAAGGAGCACACACAGGTCTGGTGCAGCGATGCAAGCACTCAGGTTAAAGTCCGCTTCAAACTTTATGACCGTTATGAACATACACCTCGCCTTCCCGCGAACAAGATTTTTTATTTTCTTCTATCTGATGTGTTACTAAAGTTTTAGTCTCTTGATCAATACATATAATATAGCGGTGACGGTCAAGTAACGTCAATCTTTGCTCCTCAAACGCAACTCCGCTGTTGCATGCTTCGACAGAACAACAGACAACTCCAACATACAATTCACGTTTACTGCAGCGTTGTGCCTTCCGAGGTCAAAGCTTCACTAAGACCTTGTTAGCCGTACGGTGGAAACAGTTCACAGTTCAGTTCAGTGTTCGGTACTGAAACAGTTCGAAATTAACTGATCGTGTATGTACATGCATTCGATCCGGCCAAGCAAGGACTCCGGGTGGCCGGACCAACAGCATCCCTATGCACAAAGTGCTGTTCAAGGCACTGAAAAGGCCCTAACCCTAGCGCCGGGGAAATAGAATACGGCACTGGTATCCCTTGCCGGTAGTAAGAGGCTGCTAAAAGAGGACCTCTGCGCTCGGGATGGTCGAAGGTGGGACTTTGACAATCCACACAAGCGAGCCCCGGGTCACAACGATGGGTGACCGACGTTGTTGTAGGCAGAGGAGCGAGACAACACGCAGCAGTCTCGGGAGGAGCCGTAGCTCAGTGATGAGGGCTTCGGTGTGTTCCCCTGGAGATCTCGGAGCCCTTTTTCTCAAGCACTAAGGCTGGTCACCAAAGGATGTGAGTGTAATCCCACATAAGCAAGCGGCACCCCAATGCAGCCGGATATCTTTGGATTTTTTCTTCGTTAACAAAAAACAGGGTGCTAAGTTCTGTGCAAGACTAAAGGATGTTGTACTTTGCCCCTCCGTGCATCTATATGTATGGTTGTCTGTCCCGCCGACAACTAATATTAGTGAAACAAGAAAACGCATTGTGTCTATGTTCAAATCGGTCATAGAGTTTGGTAGACTATCTAAACAGCATATTATAAAAGCTAGTGACAATGTCCGTACGTTGTATGGACCGACCTGGCTGGCCGGCAGGCTTTCGGAGGCGGGCGGGCGGTAGTGTGCGTGCGCCGGGGACATCGAGGCGGGCGCCTGGCCCGCACACACACAGTTAATACAGCATGGACTTATAATACATGGAATGGGTTACAATTCGGTGAACGATGATGACAATACAGAAGGAAAGAAAATGATACGAGGTTTTAAATTTTTTATGCCATAGGTGGCAATCAGGCTAACGAGCCGCCTGATGTACCATCAGTGATCACCGTCGCCTATGGATATTACTGCTTCTTTTCTTTTAATAATTATTTGTGTCTCTTGAAATAGAAAGACGATTTCTTTTTTGAGTAAAACCTTCCATCAGTTGTGAATAATATAGGGTTATGCAATTACCGTCCTAAGCCGAAAGGAGGTAATTGTACATTATGAACAACTTATACAATGGGACCAACCCTGAAATCATATTAAAAGTTGTTCATAATGATGAGTAGATACAATGACTTCCTTTCGTCTTAGTACAGCGTAAATGCGTAACCCTGTATAATGGTATTTACAATGACCTCGTTTAAACATTTGGACACGTAATTTACATTGTTAATATTTAGTTGGTATTGGTGCTAAATGCTATAATTTAGCATTTAACTACCACTACACAGCTAGGTACATTTTCTATAGAGACGATAATGGCGAAAACTTGATTTTTTTTCCATAATAATTTGTTCTATCACCGTAGTCACGTCCATTAAGACTTGATTCATATGGCCACATGCTATAGATCATAGAAAGAAAAAGAAAGAAAGAAAATAAAGTTTATTTGTGACCAAATTACGTCAAGAAGAAAGAATTCAAGTGAGGTAGGTTATTGAAGGCTAAGAGCCTAAAATTCAATTCGTTTTGTCACCAGAGATTCTGGTTGACGAAAGTGCGAGGGGGACAGAAACAATATCACAGGCAAACCATTACTGGCCTGGTTGACTCAACCACAAGGGTCATACATTAATCAAGCCGCAAACGAGCCAGTTATCTGATTGTTGTGAGACTGAGGTGGGGTTAAACAAGACTCATTTTCTGTTGGCGTTAACGCCTGCGGAAAGATGAAATTGTATGAAAATGACATTGACAGTAACATTAGCTTGAGAGACGTTATCTCAAGCTTATGTCATTTTCATCTTTCCGCAGGCGTTAATGCTAACAGAAAGTGGATCTTGTCTAACCCCCCAGATCAGACAAACAATGGAGATATGGTAAGGCGACGTGGCGGTGCAACACATCTGGCCTAAGTCAGGCTTGATGCTTGTAGTCAAACTCACCCAGCAGACAACCTTGTCCTCTTTTTTGTTGCATGTGGACTAAGTTCATTGCTGTCGCTACAAGTTTCTCAGTGTGCGTAAAAATGAGTTAGCCTTAATAAGCTTTTGCGTTAGCGGTATAGTAACGAAATCAGACATTTGAACACGAACGGAATTGTACTAAGGCATATATCCCTTGTTTGTGTGATCTGCGGGTGAAACATGGATACAAATGAGTATATAAGCTAGGTACGTACCGTGTGGTACTTGTGTATGGGCGCGAGGTGTGGCCGCGAGGGGGACGCAGCGAGCGGCGGGGAGTCCCCGCGCCGGGACAGCACGTTCATATGCTCGTAGCTGCCCACCTGTGGGCACGGGTGCCAATATACTTACATGTAACAACTATACCGCAGCATACAATACATAAATACAGACACTACAAGATAACATAATATGGAACAGTGACATGGAAAGGACATTTTCATCCCATCTATTCGAAAAGAACGACTTGGTTCGCCTTTAAGTGCCCCAAAGGTGGTGTTTTCTATAAGAAAATTTTAGCGGGCTGTAATGAGTTTTTAATCCTCTTTATAAGTGAGCTTTTGAATTTGGAACATCTTAGTGTTCAGCGCCAAAGAAATCGAACTCAAATATTGTTTGAATAAAGACTGGCTGGTACGAAGGCCCATAGACGCGTCGCCAGCTGGATAAAAAAAAAAGAAATCAAATTAAAAACGCGCGAACTACAGCCTTTTTGACAATTTTCACGGATTGTTAGAAATTCATGGTTTTTGTAACAATATTCATAATTGCGAAAATGTCTCAAATTAAATATAAGTTTTTAGTTTTACTATTTAATTATTATTTAATTTCAATTTATTTGTTACTCTGTTTCATTAATTAATAATATTACAATAAAATATGAAGCGCCTTTTTTTTTCTTATAGTGGGTGATGAAAAGTATGAAATGTACCACTCGGGCGCAAAATATTTTTTTGGCTCGTGTGACGTACTTTGAATCCCTCGCTACGTCCAAGATTCTACTAAAGAATCCAAAAGCGCCCTCGCCGTAAAAATATTCTTTTGCTCCCTTATATTGTTACAATCTACTATTCAGTATTACTACCTAGTACTGACTAGGTTAGGTTAGTGTACTACCATGGGCATAATCCCGGTATCGGTGGATACAACTCTCCGGGATCCGTGGTCAATTCAATCTGATACCGGGATCCGTGAATACAAACCCGTAGCCAAGGGGGATTAGGGGTTCAAACTCTCAAACCCCAAATATACAAAATATTTTTATATTTAAATAAAGACATGCAAGGACAAATTTCATGCATATTTTTGTTGTTTCCAACAAACGGTAAATCTCCCGTTAATAATCACATAGCTGTGTCACTTCCACATCTGTCAGTTTGACATATTATTATGTAAAAAAATCGCTACCATATTGCCATGCTGCTAAATGGGTCGTTTTGATAACTAGTCAGTAGTACCACGGTTTTATTGGTTCTACTTGTCTGATGGTTACCCCAGTTATGAAAATGGTGCTAATGGTTACCACGGTTATGAAAATGAAATTGTAATACTACTGGTGGTTCTTGAGGGTACCACATATACCTTGCAAACATTTAAAACACGGTGACAGTGTTACTCATCATAATCATAATCAGCCTTTATAACAGTCCACTGCTAGCCTACCCCCGAAAGGGTGATTGGGCCATATCCACCACGCTGGACCAGTTGCATCACATACGCCATTGAATTTCTTCTCCGTACGTATGCAGTGTTACTCGATTAGTTCAAAATTATTTTTACAAGCTTTTATTTGATTTGCAATGTCTGTTAGTTTGTTCAGGTCAAATATTGCAAGCTGAATTAGAACCAGTTTCTTGCGAACGAATTTTGCAGAAATTTTGTATGTATCTTTAGTTCTGGCGACAATACAATATCGTCGGCTAGCAAACAACACTGCTCAAGTCAAAATGTATCGATTCCGAAAATTTAATTCCATTGGAAGCAAACTCTGCGTGCGTTTCAATCTACCTATCAGCTGTGGAATGCCATAGAATCGATCATAGCGAGTACTGACCAAATGTCATTTTATCGAATTTGACGACCACAACTGTCAAATTTGACGATCGACAAAGAACAGTACTTGCACGGCAAGTTCAAATAAACCAACAGCAGCCGTTATTCAAATAATTGTAACACAGCGCAAGTTTTTGAGCAATACCGCACAGTTTTTTTTGCAAAGTAGGAAAATTACTTGCGCAGTGTTTGCTAGCCGACGATATGCAATACAAAATATTGTAATATTTTAAAAATGGCCGCCAAAATAATAATAAAAACATTTAAATAAAAGCTTGTTTTATACATACTGATACAATGTTATATATGGACATATGCTCTTTAATCTTGGCCTCCTATTTTTGTGAGATTCAAATGTCGGAGTGAAAGAACGAACGGAATGAACGTGTTAGCGACAGTACGTGGTGCAATGAATATAATAGATTGATAGGTTAGTGTAGTTACATTCCAAGTAGGTACCCTGGACTCGAGCTCCTCGGCGCGCGCCTCCGTGGACTGCTTCTCCTCCTGGATGAGCCTGATCTCCGTGTTGATGGCGTCCAGCTGCTCCTGCAGCATGAGCGCCAGCGCGGCCGCGTCCGTGTGTCCGCCGTCCGGCCCGTCCGACTCGTCGTTCTGCACCAACAGTACCATCTTACTACCTCAATAAGCGTACAGAACAATCTTCACTGGTTTTTAGAGTTCCGTACCCAAAGGGTAAAAACGGGACCCTATTACTAAGCTTAAGATGTATGTCTGTCTGTCCTACCTATTAACGGCTGTATCTTTCGAACCGTAATAGATAGCTAGTTGAAATTTTCATAGAATATTTAATATTACGGCAAATTAACTAAGAAACACTAAAAAAGACAAAACGAAAGGGGGTCCCCATACAACAAACGAGTTTTAAACGTATTTTTGTGTAAAAACGGTAATACGTACAAGCGTCAAACTTGGCATGATTATAGTACACACTCCAAAGTATAACAACAAATAATAAATAATGGCCAAATGCGAGTCGGTGACAAGTTTCTGTTCATTACCAAGTTATAACTGGTAATTTCGTTATTGAATTTTATGGTTGTACGCGCGGTTGTATGGTTGAACGACTCGCACTTGGCCGGTTTTTTAAATATTATGCAGGGCGAATTATTCAAGTGGGCGTAAATGGCCAAATCCGAAATTAAGAGGAATAGCGAATAGTACTCAAAGGAGCGTCGGGCCCGATAAAATGAAAACTTAGAAGTATAGCCCACCTCGGCGTCGCTGGACACGTCGAACTGCTGCACGTTGGCCAGCGCATGCGCCTGCTGCAGCTTCTCCCACGAGCCGTCCAACTGAAACACAAACAAGTTGAGAAATATATCATCATCCACAGCCTTCCTTATCACAGGCACAGGAAAGAATAAATATTGACATGGCTGCAAGTAACTTCAAGTAACTGTAAAGAATGAAATAATACAACCTTTAAATCTAATTTAATTATTACTATTAGAATTTGATATTTTAATTTTACATTTTTACTACTCTTTAACTGTGTTAAAGATTTTATCTTATTATTTTAATGTTATAAAATTGAGTGGTAGAAAGCTAGCAAACAAGTAGCTTTGGTAGCTTTCTACCACTGGCACTTGGGAAGGTTTTAGCTTTGTGTTTTTGTGACGTTTCAAAAGTGTATCATAGTATACTTACTTGAGAAAAGATTAAATGAATTGAATACACTCTAATTGGTAGTGAACCTGCGTTCTGCGCTTGCGGGCGTGGGTTCGATTCCCACCTAGGATAAACATTTATGTGATGAACATTTGTGTTTGTTCTATATCTGGTTGTTAATATCTATTTAAGTATGTATTTAAAATGCATGTACGATATATCAGTCTCTGGCAGCCATATCACAAGCTTTGCTTAGTTTGGGGTCAGATGACCGTGTGTGAAACAATTTCTCAAATATTATTATTATCATCATTTCATCAGCAGACATCAAACATCCACTGTTGGACAAAAGCCTTCCTCTTAGGGAGGGTTGTTGACAATAGACAAAGACAATAGACAATATTTGAAAAATATTTCAATATTTTTTTTTTTGTTGCCATAATCCCCACGCATGGCAGGCGGCATGGGGATCGCAGTACATTCCCCGTGTGCTAATAGGACGCTGCTGCCCATCCTCCGGTGGTTCTATTATTATTTATTAAAATTCAAATTAATTTATTTCAGGTTTTAATAATAATAACCCATAATAATAATTATACATCCAAACGCAGGGGCGGCTTTGTGGCGAGCCGTTGGTAAGGTAAGTGGCGACACCGCGTACCCTGATTCCACGGGGCTAAATGCCCGACCCCTGGTTTACCTTAACCGGCCGTCTGGGGGTGGAAACCGCAAGAGCTAGGAACCTAAGCCCCAGGGTGGAAGTGTTAAAGGGCATAACGCCGCGAGTAGCTCTTAGTGAAAGTGCAGCACATCTCTCGACATCCTAAGCCATACGCCAATGTTGCCTCTCCGGTGTCAATATGCGGCGGTCATTATGGGGGCCCATTTAGTGGGTGGCAAGTCATCACCTGCCTAAATATATTTTGAGATGAGACAGGATAAAGCAGGTGCCGTTTCTCATCCTATAGATCTATTCCCAATATCAACAAGTTGTTCGCCAGGTTTAAAAAAAATCCTTATACAATAGTTTCATATTCCATTTTATACTTATTTCATAATTGTATTTTTATAATCAACTCTTGGTGTTGGCTTCGGCCCCACCATGCCTATCAAATTTCCAGTCGAGAATATAATGAAATAATTATACATCCTTATATTATAAAAGCGCAAGTAACCTCTCTGTTTGTTCGCTTTTCTGTGTGTTTGTGTGATCTGAGTGTGGCAGCTTGTGTGTTACCTTGGCCTGGAAGAGCGACGGCGGAGGCTGCTGCGGTGCGCCGGGGGACAGCGACCGCGTCAGCGCGTCCGTTTGTTGAATATTGAACGCTATCTCTTGCTCCAGCATTTGACGCTTCAACTGGGCACAAACAGAACACTTCTTTAGACAACATACAAAGTTTGTACTCATATACAGGGTTATTGGTATCAGTTAGCATTCTCTTACGTCAAAACAAACAACTTTTGTTTAACAACTTATCAAAATTCACGAAAACAAAATCCGCTGTTTCATACATATTGTTGGGAGTGAATAATTTTTTTGTATGGAAAAGTAGTTTATTTTTCGCGAATTTCGAAACGTCGAAGAGCAAAAGTTCTTTGTTTTGATGTAGTGAGGCCGCCCTCAAGAGGATGCTAACTGACCAACAATACCACACTAGCCCTGTATACAGTTCTTCACAGATATTTTATTTTCAACCATATGTCACTGTCCTATATGGGATCACTTCTTGCCAGAGCGAGAGGCTTGCTGCTGCTAGTGGCAAAATAACTCTGAATGGTCTGTAGTTTGCTCCGCTCGCTGCGGAATCCTGGTGGGTTATAGAACCTGCACACTGCGTTTTGTCAGTCTCTTGAATTTAGGTTGATATAAGTGTGAAAGGGACGGAAACCATACTGCATGCTCAAGAATAGCCGGCCTAAACTTATAGAGACATATTTTTATAGCCTAGGGCGGCAAATAAGCACGCGGACCACTTGATGATGAGAGTTTATGTACAGCTAAGTATTGTTATCCATATTTAGCGAAAAGGAGTTCATTAATCATTCTATTGAAGCAGCCCATCAAGTAATAGCAATCGCAGCATCCCACACGCGATATATTATGGTGGCACTTCGCATTGCCCAACAAAAATTCTATTTTAGCTGCTGATTTTCCTTAGTCTATCATGTTCCAAATGCCGAGACACAGCCCTTCTCTCAGAGAGTGTGTGTGTGTGTGTGAGAGAGAGAGAGAGAGAGAGAGAGAGAGAGAGAGAGAGAGCCCTAATCCAGCATGCTGGCCCAGTGCATGTTGGTGAATGTTATTTATGCTATTGAACGTTTTAAGTTTTTTGACATACCGGTTTCCTCCTTCATCGTTTTTGAGCGACAGCATCGAAGCCGCATATTATTTAAGTACTAAAAAGTGATTGGTGCAGGGCCGAGGATGGAACCCAGTCAGTGCCGTCAGATTGTAAAGCGCAATGCTACCGCTCGGCCAACATACTCTCCTATGCAGGCTGCTTTTTATTTGCGATTTGAAATGCCACCATTACCCGAGTAAAATGGCACGACTGCGACAGCTATTGTCAGATAACGTAATAAAACTAAAGATCATAACTTCCTGTGACTACATAACACCAGCTCCATAATCTACCTGTTCGGTCTCCATCCGCCACTTGGCCAGTTCCTTGAGTATCTCTTGCTTCTCGTGCAGCAGCTCGTCCGCGTATTTCCTAGTCTTCTCCAACTCCTGCGTGAGCGCATTCTTCTCATCCAGCGCGTGCATGCGTTCCTTTAGGTGGACTTGTAACCTGGGAAGTTAAACGTGACAATCAAGAATAGACAAAGTTCGAGTTAGCTTCGTAACTCACTATGCTAATAAAAAAAAGTTTTTATTTAGCTTGAAGACCTCTAAAATGGCTTAACAGTTGTTGCTAGAACACATACGACCGGGACCTACAATTTAACGAGTCATCCAACCACTGAAGGTCACCCATCCACCATGGGCGTTGCCAGGTGCAGGCAGGGAGTCATACCCATCCCCCCAGGAAAGTGTGGAGAAGTACTCGTTCAAAGAGCTTCTCAACCTAGGAGTAAGTAATTTTAAATAACGTTGCATTTGCCCCCAACTGCCCCTCAAGAAAATCCTATAGTAATAGTCGAGTATTACCTATCATTAGACTCGGACAGCAGTTTGTCAACAGTCGCCGAGAGCCTGGTGTTGTGCTCCTCGTTCATCCGCAGACGCTGGTTGAGCCGCATCAGCTCCGCGTTCTTCTCCTCCACGCTCGCCTCAAGCCTCTGGATGCGGTCTTCTGCGGAGCCGTGCCGTTCCTGCGCCTGGAACGAACAAGCCAGCCTCAAGACGGGGCTAGGATACTTTCACGGACCTGGAGGTCTAGACAAGAGCCACACACTGTTAGCGTTCACGCCTGCGGAAAGATGAAATTGTATGAAAATGACATTAGCTTCAGATAATTTCTCTCATGCTAATGTCATTGTCAATTTCATTTTCATACAATTTCATTTTTCTGCAGGCGTGAACCCACACAGTGTGTGGCTCTTGTCTAGACCCCCTGCAGTGCAAGTACCGTTCTTTATCGTCCGTCAAATTTGACAGTTGAAATAGTCAAATTCGATAAATTATAATTTGATCAGTAGGTACTAGGTAAGATCGATTGATTCTATGGCATTTTATCGAATTAGACGATCGATAAAGAACGGTACTTGAACTGCTGACCAGACCATCATACTATAGTCCCTTTGAGATTTTAAAACCTATAGAACTTGTGTTTTTGAGAAATAGCTAACAATAGATGTTATCTAGGTACCTATTTTGAAGGTTATAGCGTTAAATATACAAGGTTAATCGGAAAGTGGTTATTGAAACAAAAGGGGGTAATTATTCCCATTTGAAAACTTAATTGGAGCAACTGTAAAAATGAAAAGAAAACAATCAGCTGTACCATAGAAAACGGGCATTGACACCAGACAAAAATTATATGGAGCAGCTGTTTTTTTTTCGCCAAGTCCGAATACCACTTCGCTTGTTGGTAAACACGATGGATCGACGATGAAATACGCAAATTTAGAAGATACTTATTCGGCTGATTCTTAGGGTTGGTCCTACAAATGATTAGTAGATATAATCAGCCTTTTCCGGCCTTCATTGCGAATATCCCTGTTGATATCAAAATGATCTTCATGGTCGGGATTTCGATATATAGCTAATCAAGTGTTTAGCAAATTTACGGTGTACCTAAGTATCAATAGCTCTGAAATTGTTTTGGTATATTTTTGACAGTCACGTACTTGTAGTCCTAGTCATGTAAATCGAGACTGGTTGACAGTGTTATGTATGACTATATAGGGATCAATCTACACACGTGATAGGACTTCTATCTAGTATACAATGAGAAGCTTTAAGCATGAGTTACAAGAGTCAAAAGTTCGTTAGTTACTACTGGTTAGTCACAACTGTAAGTTTACAAAAACAAAACAACACAACATCCCTCCTCCATTGTATTATATTACCTACTGCTACAGTAAATACTTACAAGCATAACACTAACCAATTAGATAAGTAAGTAGAAAAATATATTAAAAAATACCACATACTTTTTCCTTTTTATTTTAACCGACAACCATTTTTAACCCCCGACCTAAAAGAGGGCTTTTATGAATTTAACGTGTGAATCTGTGTATTTTGTTGATTAGGAAAAGTTAAAACAATATACATAGGCACATCAAACAGAACTCTTGACAAAAGGCATTGGTAAGGTATCTTTCTATACTCAAATACTTAGGGTAGTGTTTTTAGGGCGTAACATGTATGTTTTTATTTATTTCTTTATTCTCTCCTATAGCCTAAACGGCTTGACCAATTTTGACGTGTGACGTGGCGTTAAATTCGTCATCATGCCCAGAGTGTTATATGCTATATTTTGCAGTCGCGTATTTTGTTTTCGTTGTTAATTTTACATTATGATTTTATGTTGTGTAGTCCACATTTGAAAACATTTTCTTTGTAGTTTGTTAAATCTCCCTTTATTATAAATTGGTGAGGCGTTTGAGCACAGTTAGCTTGGATGAAGTTCCCTGGAGGGTTAGACAAGACCCATTTTCTGTTAGCGTTAACGCCTGCGGAATGATGAAATTGTATGAAAATGACGTTCACAATGACATTAACTTGAGAGAAATTATCTCAAGCTAATGTCATTTTCATACAATTTCATCTTTCCGCAGGCGTGAACGCTAACAGAAAGTGGCTCTTGTCTAGACTCCCTGGAGGGACAAGTCCTCACCTGACTGAGCGCCTCCATCCGTGCCTTGAGCTGCTCCTCCATCTCCGGCAGCGAAGACATCTGCGCCAGTTTCTGCGAGGACAGCTCCAGCTTCTCCTCGATGGCGGACGTCTTCTCTTCTTGTAGCTGCGGACCATGGTATTTACATGTGTGCGCGCTTGCGTATGTGTGTGTAAAGGCGTAGCCAGATATAAGCAGGGGGATCACGTATGATTAAGCCTGTTACTCCGACTATAGTTTCAACCCCGTTCGGCGGTTTTTCTATAGAGATGGACATGGAACCTGCCACCGACTTGGAAACCGTGTCTTCGTGGAGTTCGTGGGAGTGACCATGACACTGGTGGCGACGTGGTGAGCTACATATGCCGGAGTATTCCCGACACACAGGAAGATTCGAGTGGGGAAGAGCTCCAATGCGCGCCGGCGCAACATATTTCTCTACGCGGCCTCACCCCCGTGCCTGGTCAGCAGCTGTTGTCATTGGCCCCCAGTGCAAAACGAGACAGATTCGCGCGCATCACCTTGAAAAAGACTGCCGAATGCGGTTGAAACCATAGTCGGAGTAATTATTCCCGTCTTAAACAAAATGTGTGAAAACCACGTCAGTTACCATGATAATTTTTAAAGACGTTGCATGTGCCCCCAACTACGCCCACCTTTAACAAAATCCTGGCTACACCCTCGTGTGTGTGGGTTGAAACTAAGTTGAATGTAGAAACTCAAAATGTCATGTTGTCGTACGAAAGTAAAAAATTTGGGTGGCGTGGTAATCAAATGCATTTATATTATTGTAATAAGTTTTGCTAATATTAGATTTTTGATAAATGATGTTAATTTAAATGAAAACCATAATGTTTTTCTTGAAACAGAAGAACTTTAACTTTGCAAAAAAATTTACTATAACTTTTTTATTTTTTCGTTTGTTTGTTTCTGTTATTGTAAATAATATTTAAAAAAAAACATAAATATATTAAGCCCCTTTTTAAATACTCTTTCAACCTGTGTTAGTCACTAAAGCATACATTTAAATCGATTTTAATTAGTTGTTAGTGTGTTAATTTAATTAGTTCCATCACACAGTCACTATACTTCAGAAATTTCTTTATAAACAAACAGTTACTTCTGAATTATTTTAGTGTAGGCCACATTCTTATTGTAATTCCTTTCCGTGCACGGCTGCCTGGAAGAGATCGCTTTAATCGATAAGGCCGCCTGTTAAGAGCCTAGGTAATAGTTTCATTAAAACTGCAATAATACCTGTTCCCAGTTTAATAGACAGACATAGAGAACCTGTAAGTAGACCTAGAACGAAGCAGCAGTGCAAGTACCGTTCTTTATCGATCGTCAAATTCGCTAAAATGCCATAGAATCGATCACAGCGAGTACTGAAAAAATGGCATATTATCGAATTTGACGACCTCAACTGTCAGTTTGACGATCGCTAAAAGAACGGTACTTGCACTGCAGTATTGTTATAATAATACCGTAACTCATTATTGAGCCACGCAATCTGCTGTTGTTTATAATTGTCGTTAAACTATTTTGTTGTCAAAAATACCGAGCCTGAATTAGTTTGAGCATAATTTGAAGTATTCTTGGAAAGAATTGTCATATTTTTGTCGATAGTTCGCAACGTCGTACTAGGTCAGCAACAGTTCGTATTAAGTCGGCAACAGTTCATACTAGGTCGACAACAGTTTGTACTAAGTCAGCAGCAGTTTGTATTAGTTCAACAACAGTTCGTTCCAAGCAATAACGATCAATTATCTTTGGTTATAAGCAAGCAACAGTTCGTACTAGGTTGACAACAGTTCTTACTAAGTCAGCAACGATTCGTACTAGGTCGACAACAGTTTGTTCTAAGTCTGCAACAGTTTGTTATAAGTCTGCAACGGTTCGTGCTAGGTCGACAACAGTTCATACTGAGTGAGCAACAGTTCGTGGTAAGCAGTCCGTTTTGTTAATAGTGTATAGTACCTTGAGCTGCGCCTGCTTGTGCTGCAGCTCCTGCTCCAGCTTCTCGTTGAGGTCGTGCAGCGACGTGGACTCGCGCTGCGCGTTCAGGTACCGCTTCTCAAGCGTCGCGATACGCTCCTCCTGGGAGATTACAGCAATCATCATTGTTGTATATCAATTATTACAAGACAAACAGTCTTGCATACTCAAGCAAAATTGGTCGTACAGAAGTCTAATGCATATCAGTAGACTCTTGTTAGACCTTCCAAAATTGAACTAAATATATCTGGGGCCTTGCGGCCAACTCCTTAACTCGGTATCAAACTAACGTTAAAACACGGTTCGGAAAACACGCGAACGTGAACCTTAACGCGCCCAGATACGCTTTGCGGTCATGCAACATTTTTTCATCACAGAAACTGGATTGTTTTAAACAGCTAGCCGTAAGGCCCCTCCACTTTTAGTGCCTAAAAACATCTTAGAGGTCGTAAAAACTTCTTAAACGCCAGTGGCTTTCCTTTCTTCACCACAATATCTCTTCTCAAATTGCCTTACATCACTTCACTTGATCATTGCGTGACATTTTTCCTAATACCCCGCCGCGCCGCAGTTTGGCTCACTTCACTTGTTTTTGGCGGACTCCTTTTCTCCCTTCGCGGGTGTTAACATCTCTCATCTAGGACTACATAAGAGAATAATAGTCTCGACAGTCTCTAACAGCACGGAAGATGGAACTAGTTGGTAATTTCTCGTACCTGGTCCTCCTTCTGCGCGACATTCTCTCTAAGATCCCGCTGCAGTTTGGCGCACTCCTCCTGTTTCTTGGCGAGTTCCTTCTCTCCCTTAGCGAGTCGCTCTTCCAGTTCTGTCATCTTATTGTTTAGCTCCGCAACGCGCCGCTGCCACGAGCTCAGTTCTGCTGACTGGAACCATCAAATGTACGATTATGTGGACGGCATAAGATGTCTGTGTTCAAACTACGTATATAAAATATGAGTTTAGGTCAAATACAAAGTAAGATCTCCGTAGTTAACAATAGCATATACCGCATATTTACTGACGGAATTTGTTGCAACTGCTGCGTCTCATGGTGCATGTAACTGCGCCGAAATATCGGGAGCTCATTCCACAACCTTACCACGGTAAATATCCCGTAAATAATCATATAAGTTTAGTGAACAACCGTGATAGTTTAAAACAGTATAAATTAGGTATCTTATAATTACTTTATACAGACCCTCTTACCTTTACTAAAGTTATTAATTACATTAGTGTACATCTACCATTAAACAATGATATGTTTAGTGTGAGTGTTAGCACCTAGTAGAAAATCTACAGAGAAACTGCTTATATGAACGCTAAATATATGACGTATTTCACTGCATACGCATCGATGTGTGCGTGTGGCGCTCACACCGACTACACTAGAATTTGTTAAAGTAGAGAATTAATTTGAGTTTTGGACATAATGGACAATGAGGTTTTACCAATAGAGACGTCATAGCTATTAAAAAGCACTAAAACATAGCGATATTTTACTATTAGCTATCGACACAGTACAGCTACAGTACAGTACAGCTACAGTATAAGTATTTCAATTTCTAAACACACAGCATGGTATTATTATTTTTCATATTCCAAAATAGCGCATCGTAGTTTTGCATCGTTGCCAGACACAAGACGGACTGAGTTCATACAAGCTCATTAACCTGTGTTCGTATCGCTACGCAGACTTCGGTAAAACGTATCTACCTCAGTTTATATATAACATAATGACTATGGTGCCATTTTTCTCCATACAGTTTCTACTCGGTAGTGTTAGTGAATGTTGCGTATGTATGCTAAGGGGTTACATGTTAGTGCCGAAACTAATGCTTTATGCGACATGCTTCTAACTTACTTCAGTACATTACTTGCACCGAGATACAATACATATAGTCACAATCGTGCCAAAAAATGGTCCGAACAAAAACTCGGCACACGCTACGAATTGCGCAGACTTTTTGGTTAGTTACAAGGTAACCGCGATCCGACTAAAACACCGCGCGATGCCAGAGTTACGATGACATAGCGAAAAACAACCGTTGAACACTATGCAAGCGACATAACGTCTAAATTGGAGTAAATGTGGCATTGTGAACCATATAATTGATACAATGTATGTACAATGACGCTCGGACGTTTTATTACTGTTTTCTGAGAGATTGTGACTCTATAGGAATTGTATCTCGACGATTACTTGTTATACATTCTGATACTTACGTGATACTTTACAAGCAGGGCTATAGTTATGATGTAAGCTATAACTATACACAGTTATAGTTTGATAAATAAGTAGGTATATACCAATGATTACGAAGAATATATTTACTGAACAATAAATTGAAGTTATATAGCCTAATATATTAATATATGGATTTGCTTTATCTTTATACAGGTAGGATACCATAACATATGACGAGTCGTGCAATGCAGTCAGACCTTATTTTTTTGGGGGTCTGTGTTGCCAGTTACGTATTGTGATAAAACGACAAAACGGCTTAAATTTCCGGTTTTTTATTCGGTTTTTATTTTAAAAATACAGGTCACATTATGAGCTCTAATAGTCATTGATTAAGTAAAAAGGAAAGGCCGATGTGTAAAATTTTCCAGAAGATAGTGACAACTCAAACTTTTTTAAGGATTATTAATGTAACAATACATAACTGGCTAAATATATAATTATGAACAGGCTTAGACCGCAGTCTATATGCAGTAGATATATATGTATATTCTGATATATGCATTGCGTAGGTAGTTAGGGCTGACCTGCTTGGCGACAGTATTGTGGAGGTCTGTGAGTTTCCGGCTGGACTCCGATTCGCCGTTTATGTTACAAGGCTCCTGTCCCACCGTCAAACAAAAACAATTCAGTGAACGGAAAACACTAACGTTGCTAAAATATGGCTTTACTCCATCAAATTGTTTTTTTATTATGGAAACTAGCGTGGTTTCCACACATTGATAAAACCATCACAACAACATCATTTCATGTTTATTAAGTTTTCTTTGTCGATATTTTGTTTTTGTTTTTCACAAGTATATGGAGAGTTGTTTCCTTTTTTTTCTTCTTGTTTTTCTTTCGGTTTGTCAGAGCGGGCACGAAAAATAGAAACCGCTTTATGGTTGATATTCCGAAAACCCATACAAAGAGCTTTGATTCCACTATTTTCTGCTAGTCTGTGGAATCATCATCATCATCATCATCAGCCAGAAGACGTCCACTGCTGAACATAGGCCTCCCCCTGTAACCTCCACACTGAACGACAGCCTGCCTTTTGCATCCACTGGATGCCCGCGACTCTCACAATGTCGTCGGTCCATCTAGTGGGAGGCCTACCTACGCTGCGTCTTCCGGTTCGTGGTCTCCACTCCAGAACCTTTCTTCCCCATCTGTCTGTGGAATGAGCTGCCTGAATGGGTGTTTCCCAATAGTTACAATCTGGGTGTCTTCAAGTCGCGAGTGAATCGGTTTCTTCTAGGCAAGCGTGCTCCAACGTAGACCGCATCATCGCTTAACATCAGGCGAGTTAGCGGTCAAACGCAAGCCTATTACTAAATATACTTATAAAAAAGTTTTTACAAATATTTCTTTAAATTTACACTGATATCGATTTGATAGTTTTAATCAACAGAGTTAAATATACTTAGGTATTTCTAAGTACATATAACACATTTTAATTAGTTTAGTTCCGCACAGTCAGTATGGAATCTTTCATTCGTTTTATTAATAAGTAGAGCCATTTTCTAGCGTAGAAAAATCTGAAAAAAAGGTGTAAAAATAACTGAACTGCATTCGAATTAAGTATTAAATATCAAAAACCATGACTAGGAATCGCTTTTAAAATTATAGTTTAAAAAAAAAAAAATGGCATCCCACTTTACAGGACGTTCTACAAAAATTCGTTCTCTAATATTCCGCCCATGTGGAATGTTTTCTTAAAATTTATACAGTGGTTCCATTAATATGCAATCGGTAAAAAAAAAAACTCTTATTATAAAGAATCATTAATATAGGTTCAAGATCGGCGATGATATCGAATAACACACAATAAATAATAACAATCGATTGACAACCTTCTTTTATGAATTCGGTTGCTAAAGCAGTTCAGTTATTTCACATCCCTATTTAGCACATAACACCATTCATTAAGCATCTAGGGACTAGAGGGTTTTAAAAACTAGGGATTTCGTTAGTGTGGATTCCTTGTATAGTGTGTACGTAGCTTACACTTTACACCGGATACATCTATCCCTTTAAGAGGACTTCACATTTATTATGTTTGTAGAGGTGCAACCATTATTCCTTTAGCTAGTGCGGGTAGAAAAATAATTATTGTCATTGATAAATTATGTATAGCCACGAAAAACGTCGTGCGGATATTATGGCAAATGATTTTAGATAGATCAGCAATTTGCAATACGTATCAGCAATTTGCAATACGTATCAGCAATTTGCAATACGTATCAGCAATTTGCAATACGTATCAGCAATTTGCAATACGTATCAGCAATTTGCAATACGTATCAGCAATTTGCAATACGTATCAGCAATTTGCAATACGTATCAGCAATTTGCAATACGTATCAGCAATTTGCAATACGTATCAGCAATTTGCAATACGTATCAGCAATTTGCAATACGTATCAGCAATTTGCAATACGTATCAGCAATTTGCAATACGTATCAGCAATTTTTCCGCTTTTTCAGTTACCTTTTAGCGTAACTGCTTTTGGACACAGAATAGTTGATCCGGGGGACGATTACCGGGAGACCACAAACTAAATAAAACATTTAGTTAGTGCTCTTCACGAGCAGACTATTCGGCCAGTGACAAATACATTAGTTCCAAGATGCTGTACCTTAGGTGGTTGTTCTCCGTTCTGGTCCGGCGAGCCGGTCTGCACGGTGCCGTTCTCTTTGGGTTTGTCGCCGTCCGTCCCGCCGGACGACTTCACTTGTTGTAACTGGAAACAAATCAGATTATAATCAATACTCTTACGATGCTACGGTTACATCAGATAATACGAGTACCAATACAATTGTAGCACACTTCATCAACCTACTACAATTTGCAAGACAAAATAGTACATTACTTTACGCGGGTTAGCGCATGGATTATGGGCTCCACTGCGGTTTATGATCTGTAGTTTCAGATCAGTGCTTTTTTGAATACCTACTGTGATACCTACGAAGAAATTTTTGTTATTTTCTTAAATATATTTAATATTCTTACGTTGGCGCCAAAACAAAATTTTGACATGTCATGTTTTTTTTTGTGGTTTTTGGTCTTGCTACATAGACCTTTGGACCATATTGATTTGTTTGTTTGACATTTCCATATATTAAAAATGGTAATTTAAAAAAATACCGTCGTACTGATACTTCTATCAGTTGTTTACTCACTTCTTCTTTGGTTAAAGCTAATTCTTCTTCTAAAGCTGTGTTTCTTTCTAATGCTACTCGTAACCGCTCCCGGACCTGAAACATTCAATGTTACAAGTTAACTAAATGGGTTATTAACAACAGTAATAGATATTCATTCAGCACAATAAAATCTTTATTTATTCCGTCTGCCACATAACGGTTTACAATCATAGGATAGGTGGTGGTGGAAGCGGGAAAGATCACTGAGCATTATCTTATCTTAGGTAAGTAGACGGGTAGACTCTCAGTAGACCTCATCTTTTGGGTATACTTACTTTTTACACGTAACTTTTTATAACATATGTTTCAAGTTAAGGCGTTTCAGGTTAACTGCGTTTGGTAAAAAAATATTTTATTTTATTCTGAATACTCCTAGAGCTGGAGTATCTAGAATACACCAAGTACAAAACGAAGAGGCAAATGAAAATAATTTGCTGTTCTATAGAAAACGGTCATTGACACTATAAAATGTATGGAACAGCTGATAATTTTTTCGCGATATTAGTTTTATTATCATAGTAGAAGTTGTTCATAATGATGGGTACTATCAAGTACTATGGACCCCTTTCAGCTTAGCTTTTCAGCGTAATCCTGTAAAAAATCGAGATTAAGTTCGTAAAGTTTGATTGCCGGTCCTAACATAAAAAAATTAGGCCCTAGAAGGCCTCTGCCGTCGCAAATAGCGACCTCCTTGAGCTCCGGCTATAACACTGGTTACCTTCTCGTCGAGTGCTTTGTGGTGTTCGAATAGGCTCTTGAGTGCTTTGAGCACCTCCACCTCGGAGGAGACGCCGGACTGCGCAGCCGCCTGCCGCTTCACCACCGTCATGCGCAGCGAGCGCTCGTGCCGGGACACCAGGCATTCTAGGTGCTCCAATAACAACTGGAAACAACAAACTAGGATTTTAATAAGGGAAATAAAATTGTTTTTACACAAAATGAGTCGAAATGAGGGAAAATGAGTCCCTTTATGCTGGATACTTCCGACTTTTTAACCACATTCGATAGTTTTTTTTTTTTAATGAATCGTAGTGCAAGCGTTGTGCCTAGACGGCCTTGTCTTTTCTGCGGGTCAGCACATGCTGAAAACGTAAGAAACTTAAAGTAAAAAAAAAAAAAAACTAAATGGGGATGATTTTCGGTGATTTAACAAGAACCATACGCTACTTTTACAACCACGGAGGGGAACGAGGCCACTGCTTCTTTTCATCATCAATCCTTCAATAGGAAAGTATTGATGTGGTGACCTTGGCGGACCAACCAGCGCTCATTAACCGTGCAACTGTCTGCATTGTTTGTATTGCAAATAAGTTTGATGTAATGTAGCAATGGTGTATAGAGCGTCAAGTGGTAGAGAAGCCCGCCGCCGCAAACGACCCTCGAAAGAATATGCTTCAAAATAAGTTGGAACATCAACCCGACGCCTTACCCTTCAATATCTATCCAATTAAACATTATTATCTTTGCACAGTGTTATCTATTCACCGGGGAAATCTCAACGTTTACAAATCCCATTGTACTCAATCAGTTAGACCGCGGAATAGACCTACAAGTCTAGAGACGCTTCCATCCTGAATAATTCACGGACATGAGGTCTGCGATAGAGAAAAAAAACCGACCAAGTGCGAGTCGGGCTCGCGCACTGAGGGTTCCGTACCACCACAAAATACAACAAGGTTGTCCAAGTAACCGAATTAACAGTTATTATAACGCCTTCCAAAATTGACAGTTTAATTGCTACGCAGTTTGCTACAGGCGCTCGAGTATAACACAATTATAACTTGGTAATGAACAGAAATTTGTCACCGACTCGCACTTGGTCATAATTAATTATTTATAATTTTTTGTTATTCTTTAGAGTGTGTACTATAATCATGCCAAGTTTGACGCTTGTAAGTACGATATTACCGTTTTTACATTAGAGCTAATACAAAAATACGTTTGTTGCATGGGGACGTCCCTTTCGTTTTTACTTTTTGACCTTTTTATTGTGAAAATTTCAACTAGCCGTCTAATAAGATTCGAAAGATACAGCCGTTTAAAGGACAGACAGACATCGTAGGCTTAGTAATAGGGTCCCGTTTTTACCCTTTGGGTACTGAACCCTAAAAACAACCACTCCTTATTTTAAGTCTGCTTAAAAACACGGACTGATTATAAGCAGTATAACTAGAGTTGGGTTTAATTTTTACCGCCATATTTTCTGCGTGCAATGTAAACACAGAGGGCAAATGTGATTGGAACATAAAGCTTTCCACATGGTTTCCATCATGAAGCCTGCACACCTAGTGCCTGCATATTGCACTCGCAATCAGCCTGGATAACCATTACTCTCAACAGATTTGTAGTAGCGTCAGACGACATAGCTTTTAAATTAAGGATGCTTCAACAAACAGAGTCTGATCAAGAATAAGGTAGAGTGGAATTATTCAACAGAATCTGTTGCTTTTGCAAGTTCCAAGTCACAATAAATTGTGTTCTACAGGAACATTTACAAAGGTTTGTGTGGAGAAATGAGGTTCATCAGAAATGAAGAGATCCGTAGATGAACGAAAGTTACCGACGTAGCCCACCGGAACAACATTGCATATCAACATAGCACGCAGAACATATGGCAGATTGGGCCGAAAAGTTCTCGAATTGAGACCACGGACCGGTAAGCGCAGCGTAGGACGTCCTGGATGCAGGCCGCTTCCAACCGGCCCTTTTGGAGATCGATGGGGGAGGCCTATGTCCAGCAGTGGACGTCCTATGGCTGAAGTGATGTTTATGTGGAATTCGATACGTACTTTACGCACGCCTATTCGTCAATAGTACCCGAAACCGACGAGCTTGTATGAAAACACTCATAACAGTAGAAGAAGCTAAGCTGTGTGTCAGGATCGAAGCAAATCATGATGGTGAGTTTGAAGTTTATTTTTAACCCCCTACGCAAGAGGGATGTAATAAGTTTAACGTGTGTATCTGTGTGTCTGTCTGTAGCATCATAGCTCACAAACGGCTGAACCGATCTAGATTTGCTTAGTTTTTTTGTTGTTTGAAAGTTGACTTGAAAAGTGGCGATTAACTTGATGATGAAGATGACGTAAGGTGTGAGAGTATTCTCAGCTATGATTCAAGAAAATATGATCAGGCGTTTGAAGATTAACAGCTCTTTTATCGGGGGTTTTTAAAGTTTTCAATGTATACTTGTGTCATATTTATTATGAACAGCAAACAATAATATTATAAAATTTATCAATAAAGCTTCGACCAAAATAAAATTTTATTTTAGTCGAAGCCATAAAGTGGATATAAATTAATGAACTTAGTAGCTCACTTGTATAACAAAGTGACAAAATAATTTGAAATGTGTTGTAATATAAGATGTGACAAGTGTAATGCTTACCCTGGTGTTGTTCCGCTCCGCTTTGAGCTCCGATATCTCCTCCTCTCTCTCGAGGAGGTGTTCCCGCGCCTGGTTGAGTTCCTTCGTGAGTGTCGCGAATTCCTGCCAACAATAAGAAAACTATTGTTAAGCGTTGACAAAATTACACTAATCAGTTAGCCTATAGGACGTCCACCCACAAGATGGATAGACGATCTAAAAGAACGCAGGAAAACGCTGGATGCCGCTTCTAACCGGCCCTTTTGGAGATCGATGGGAGATCCCTATGCCCAGCAGTGGACGAACTATGGCTGAAATGATGATGAGTTAGCCTCGACGTTCGCGACGTTGCTAAGAAGTATAGAAAGTAAGCTACGATGGTATGGTCAAGTGATGAGGCCTGGGACAACTGCCTACGTAAGGAACTACAGCATTCCATGCCACCGACCGGTGACCCATAACTAGGTTTAGAGCCTTTAAGATATTAGCCCTAATTCTGCAGTAGAATACGGCACCGGTGTCCCTTGCCTGTAGTAAGAGGCTACTAAATGGGGATTTGGGCCCGGGGTGGTCGAAGTTGGGGTTTCGACCATCTACCCAAGCGAGCCCCGGCAGAAGAGCTAGACAACACGCAGTTATCTCGGGAGGAGTCGTACCGCAGTGCTAAGAGCTCCGGAGTATTACTCTGGAGATCCCTGAGCCCTTTTTGTAGCCGTGTGTTTGTTTGTTGTTAGCCGGTCCTTTGGAAGATTTTGCCCTCGAAAAAATAGGCCTTTTTTTGAGGAACACTAAGGTAAACACTACTCATTAAGAAGTAGGTACATACTGTAATTCGCTAGATACACACGAAATCAGTAATAAATTTGATAGCACTACCTGATCAGTACATTTTGAAAAGGATGATGTATAAAAACATCACCATCATCATCATCGCGCTATTTCAACATAATAAATGCTCATTGTAAAGTGAAAAACCCGCTAGAGAGCCATTAGCATTCTCACTTGAACTTTTAACCAGTATTTTCATAAAATATGGCTCCGTAAAAAGCTGTCAGGTCTATTTATAAAGCGGCAACACTTTTTACCGTTATTAAATGGGACTCCCGTTTTACTGATTCCACCTTGTCTCTAATTAGTGGAACGCTAAAGAGGCTTGACAAAAATATCTTTTCAAATTTCACTTGAGATGATGAGTGAGGCTGTGTCGGGTTGTACTACACTGGAGATAGCAATGCTAACAATGCCGTGAAAAGCAAATGAAGGTGGCCTTGAAAGACTACATTTGTTTGATTTGTCTCTTTCTTTATGGTGACCATGTCGGATACCAAGTTTAAGATACATTTTTTTATTAGTTTCCAACTATAATGCTGTAGATTCAAAGGTAAATATGCGAATTACCCGTGCACCCACTAGTGGGTGAAGCCGGTAGGTGGACGGGTCGTTTACTCTTGCAAACGGTACGAGGTGAAAAAGTTGGTTGCGTTTGCACCATTAATGTTGCAAGTCATTGGTGCAAACGGTACATCAGGCAAAAATCAACATCATCAGCCAGTAAATGTCCACTGCTGAGCAAAGGCCTCCCTGTTAGAGAGTGGTGTTCCCATAATCCCCACGCTTGGCAGGCGGCTTGGGGATCGCAGTACGTTCACCGTATACTAATAGGACGCTGCTGCCCATCCACCGCTGGTTCTGGTTGCAGTTTTAGTACATACCCGGGTCCATTAATTAGGATACATACTGTCACGTAATTATACAAACTATTAGCTTAACTCCTCATAAAATGAGCTATCTGCCAGTGAAAGTCCCGTCAAAATCGGTCCAGCCGTTTCGGAGTCCCTAGGGAACATCCATACACACACATCGCCTTATAATAGGCATGATGACTAATATTTTTTTATTACCTCATAAAAAAGCTGATCATAAATAGAGCACATCAACAAAACAAAATTAAAATTAGTTCAAAAATAAATAAGATATAAGCAGATATAAGCGTTTAAATTTCATGCTAGACAGAGAGCGCACTATACTGAGCCGTGACGCTCAGGAGCGCCATACAAATGCTATACTAACACACGCTTTGTGAGAAAGGGATAGAGCATCCCCTCCCTATCCCCACCTAAAACTTTAAAGACTCATATCACAGAGAATTATCAGCCAATTTAAATTATTTTTTCAGTATGTGTAATGTATTTAGTTATATTCCTCGCTAAGCCGGTTATTTGTAATAAATTAAACATGAGGACACATGCCTATTATATATACCGTTTTTACCGTATATATATATATATATATTTATGTTTACCGTTTTGTCATATATACACCGTTTTGTACATATCTACTTAATTTGTAAGTGTGCAATAAAGTATTAAATAAATAAATATATAAGTTTACATTCACGTCAAGTTTAAAAGAAACACAACAATAACAACAATATAGCACAATATATATTTAACAATATAGATCGGTTTAAAGTATCATATAACATTTGTGTTTGTAGACGCTAGGGGACTAGATTCGTGATAAAGACTACAATGATTAAGTACTACCCACCACATGCCAAAAGAATCTGATCAGAATGCAACTTTATCTTCGTCCATTCTTATTTTACTATACTCCATTTCATTGGTGTTTCGTTAAAATCAATTTCCTAAGTCTTAAAAAAAAATGCAAACAGACCGTAAAAGAGCACTTCCATTACATTCCGATATTTACGCTAAACGTCAGAAAAATAAAGACATTTTCCCGTAAAACAACACTGCACCCGCCCCGGCTTCTCTCTCTAATGGAAGTGAAGCCAAAGGAAAATATACGACGATCGTTTGAAACAAATGTTGAGTGAAAAGATTAAATCATAGAAAAAGCTAGGCGCAGATGTACAGTAACTAAAAACTAGGTTATTTTATTTGTTTTCTACACTAACTAAAGGGTATTTTCATCATCATCACCATCAGCCAGAAGACGTCCACTGCTGAACATATGCCTCCCCCTTTAACCACCACTCTGAACGATAGCGTGAAATAAGGACGGGACAAGAAAGAAAAGAAATAGTAATAGTAGAAATAGTAATAGTAGAAATAGTATAACAAATTGGAATTCTACTAAAGCGTAGGCTGAGTTATTCTAATATTCAACATTTAGAAGTAACATTTATTTAAGGTTACATACGATATAATTACTATACTACGATACTTTATCTAAGGTTACATATGACTTATTTTAATTATGCGAGTCTCATTTATGTCAGGTTCTATTGTATATGTAATATTTCTGCCCCAATCGTTGTAAAGCTTAAGTTAATTGTCAAAATTTTAATTTTCTACCAAACAACAACAATAAGAAACACCCACACCCTCTTTGTACCAAATTTTACCTTTTTTTTTTTTAATATTTAAACTTTCGCGATTTGACCACATGTTTTAAATGTTTATGAATATTGAGTTCAGTATAAATGTTTTACCTAAATTAAATAATACGTGACAAGTCCCGATAAACATTTAAAACATAAAAAATAATTTCGAAACAATCCTCTTTAGCTCTTTTCAATACGAAAAGATTTCACCTTCAACTTAAACTGAAAAGAAAAACAGGTGCAGAGAGAAAAGCCGCGAAATAATATTAACCACGTTGATTTAGGCCACTCTGAACAAGCATCAGCTTCTAAAGCCCAGCCTTGGCCTGCTTGCGCGAGACCTGCAAAATAGAGCTGCTTAGATTTGCAAACAGCTGCTGAAGTCGCGGCTTATAATTAACGACTTACGTAGTATTTATATTCTCTTTGATTATCGAAGGCGCTGATACTACGTGTCTCTACTTTTTCTCTTAAGACTATTTTGGCGTCCCACGTCTTGTGCATTTGCCAGTGTCGTAGTCGTATCGTATCGTAGTCACGGTCAAGTCAAAGGGGGCATGTTTCACGTTGGCGCCAAAAACCATGTCTAAAATATCTGTTTATCTCTCTTTATGAGTCCATGTTTCGTGCATCCTCTATCTCGCTTGCACATTTGAACATATTTGAAGATATAAAAATAACTGAATGTACGGTAACATATTTTAAGCTATATTAATATCGTTATTTACATAGTGTTTAATCAACTTTTGTTTATGATTCAAACAAGTTTTTATTAATATAATGTTTAAATTCAGTGTTTCATGTTTGAAAGTTTGTTTAAAACTATATGAAATTTTTATTTCTAATGTTATTCTAAATTAATATAAAGTTATATGATTATTTACGGGATATTTACCGTGGTAAGGTTGTGGGATGAGTGAAATTAATATAGCATTGATTTTACACATTCAATCATTTTATATCTTCAAAAATGTTGAAATGCTTGAGCGAGATAGATGGGCTTTTACCACTAAAGAGAAAAGAAGGCCACATTCATAATATGTGCTCTATTGGTATGCATGAGACAACGAATGACGACGTAAGCTCAAGCAACGTTTACACTAGAGTGAAAACTTGCAAGCAACGGTTTAAAGATTCTCTATGCAAATACCCACCGTGTGAGCAATGCGGCAAGCTCATTCTAAGTTTTGGTAGCTGGCTGCACGTGCAGAACTTCTTGCTACTCTAGACTCCACTTTAGAATGTTTGTTGCAGCTGGTATGAAACTAACTCTATTTATCTAGCAGTATGTGCAGAATTGCAAAAACTTTTTGTACTTTTAAACTTCAACCAAAATAAAATGAATGGACAGGCCCAGTAGAACCACATTTTTGAAGATAACAAAATGAGCGCCGGCTCTCATTTCGTTTCAGTCTGTCTCTAGCCGTAGGAAGTGCTACACGTGTCTATTGTTATGTGATAACGAAACATCTGGCAAAATTATGCGTTCAAATGCTTTCCCGAAGTGTAAATACACAAATAATACCGGGATCTATTTTTTGTAACAAATATACTGTAAGTACATTTTTATAATTAGGTGTTGAAGTATATGTCCGACGGTTTTGACTCGTTTTTACTGAGCAATTTCAATGGTTAGGGCCCGTCCATTAATTTTATTTTAGTCGAAGCTTTTAAAAGGATAATGGCCTTAGTGTCCGATAGTAATAAAATAAATATTAAGAGCGTATTATGACGCGGTCGTATTTGGCAACATTGTTAATTTAGTAGGTAATTTTATTTCAAAACTAGTTATTAATTTTGAAACAAAACAGTCACAATTTGAAAGTTTACATTTTTTCACCGTGTAAAAAAAACAACTCATGGTCAATGATAATATAACCGCTAACGCTGAAGAGATGGGACTTCCATAGAGAAAAATATTTATGAAACGGATGAGACTCCCATAATGAAGTGAGACGCCTATATAGACAAGCTTATACGTTAGAGTAGGCAAGAAAACGTAGAAGTTTGTTTCCCTTGAAGCCACATTAGTCTGCTCATTGTATTATTTGCCTAAACTTGTGTGTTTTAGAGTACTGTTAGGTGTAATAATGGTGAATTATTATTTATTAAGTGTTCGTGAACAAGCTTGATATGTATATAATGAGGCGAAGCTTGTCTTTTCGTGTTGCTTCTAAAGCTCTATAGAAGCCTCTAGTTGTATCCCCCAACTTACTAGGGCATTAACTTAGTCCGTGACTTACTTTGCTTGAATCTGACTTGTTTGACGATATTTAATAAAACTTGAGAATATTTCAATACTGGACACTAGTAAACGGACAAGACGTGCGAAGACAAAATCCTCTCCTGAGGAAAGAAAAAAGAATAAGGTGAATTATGTGCAGTCAGTACCTACTAGGAGCAGTCTTGTCCATCACCGTCTCCGTTTTCCTGATTCCCGCTTAAATCTTGCGACAGCTAATACAAATTACTCAGGACGTTAAAAGTGAAAAACATTAAACTGTAGGTGAATTTTTTTGCTGAATAAAACCCATTTTATTTTGTCATATTTTTCACTAATAGCTCTGCAAGGGCAGCTCTTTAATTTACTGCTGTGAAATCGGAGCTCTAAATTGCCAGTAGAATAAATTCCCTTGTTGATTTGAGATCTAACCGTGTTGAATTAAATTATCCGCTTCGAGTAACTCTACAAAATATAGACACAAAAATTATATACTCTTGTTAGCTAGCTCTAGACTTCGTACATCATGAATTTTTAGGGTTCCGTAGTAGCACAAGGAGCTCTATAAGTTTGTTTTGTCTAATCCGTCGTAATCCTGTAGAACCTTCTAACTTCTATAGTTATTAAAGTAATTGCACGACACTTTGCACAATTTAGTTTTGGTACAGTTCTCAATTTTAAAAGTATAAAAATAGTATAATTTTGTATTTTATGAGTGGCTCTGTTACGTGTGATATGGAGTTTTTTTTTTTACTAAATTATACAAGTCTGGAAACTCACTATATAATTATAATGGAACCCTATCATTCATGCCGACAAGCTTTTGACGATAATTTTAATATTTTTTTTACTTTATCTTAAATTTACGCTAAATATAAGTTGCGTAGAGCGGGAAAAAAAGACTTCAGCATCTTAATTTTTTTTATTCGGCTCCACACGGCTTGTGCGTTTATCTATTGTGTATTAGCTTGTACTTTGTTTAGTTAATAAAGTCACTCGACCTTCTATTGTCAAGTGTAATAAAATTCAATAATTATCGTGGATTATCGCATATAGAATTATTCCGCTCGGGCTAGGGCTTATTAGAATTATACTTATTATTAGGAAGACGATGATAAATGAGGATATAATGGGCCCGGGCGGTCGCGGCGTGCACTAATTTCTAATTTGGCAACACCGACCGACCACGATCGATATGCGAACAAATTTTACGAAATATTATTTTCTTATTTGGTATTCAGATACGGCGTCATTATACCAGCCTCTAGTAGGTATTTTTATGGTGTAAAATAATTAGGTTTTATAGCACAGTGGCATTTCTTCAAATTGTCTAATATAATTATTGTGTGCATAAAATACCATCTCAATTTTCTTCTAGTTTTCTCTTTCGTGCATATTAAGCTTTTAAGTTCCTAAACAATAAATTTCAATAGCAAATATGACAGTGACATGGAATCCCTTTCTTTCCACCCTGCCCACGAGGCTCTAAGCTATCCTTCGTCTGATATCAACATGATTAACCAATTTTTCTTTATATAGTTGGACAAATGGTGAAACTAAATATTTTCCTTGGAGGCTATCAGTTTTGTACAGAAAATTCGATAGTGCCTCCTTTTTCAAGTGTACTGATAAGTTGGTCGATCCTTAGCGCGGATCCGTTTGATATCGGCCTAATTTACGAGGTGTTAGGAGTTAGGACGACCGGCCCGTGATTTATTGACTCGATAGTATTGGTTACCTATTCAGATATTCGGTGGGGATTGTCTTGAGACGGGAGAACTCTTGAAAAATTGGGTCCATTTCGTGGAATGAGTAGCTTGATGTTTGCATTGGAACACAATTTTACTTACTTTTGATGTGAAACATCTATTGGCGAATATTGGCCTTGGCAGTAAAACCAACTCGTATGCCGTGACGGCAAACAACATGACGCTCTCTTATGCCGTCATGTTTCACATCTTTTATTTTATTTTTATCGCGAATAAAGTCCGCGTTTATCTACCAACTCGACTGTTGGTAAGCGACGATGTGGTCGAAGATGAAGCAGATACCTATATTACTATACCTCTGCCGAACGTCCCGCGACGGCCAATGACAGGTCTTCAAATAATTAAATATAGGAAAAATCGTAATCCTACTTTAAACGAAAAAACATTATTTTCTGTGGTCCTACTGGACAATAGATAAGAAATTGCTACTTTTAGATTTGAGATACAAAACCACATTTCAAACACTTTTTTTTTGTTTTAAATTTTTATCGGGACTTATCACGTATTATTTAATTTAGGTAAAAATATAGGAACCTTTCGCTCGACGTTTCGACCATGTTACAGTGGCCGCGGTCACGAGCTGACTGAAAACTGATAAGTCCCGATAAACATTTAAAACATGTGTTCAAATCGCGAAAGTTTAAAAAAAAAAATACGATTTTTTTCTTCAGGCAAGATGGCCGATTAAAGCACAGGAGAGATTTTTTTTTCTTTCTTCTCTTTTCTGTGGATAAAAGCGAGCCTATACGATAATTTAAAACAATATCGCAAGCAGTTAATTGTCAAAAAGTGAATGAAAATCTTAAGTTTGTAAAGTTGTTTTGTTTTATTCAGGTTTCTGAGTTTTACTGCAGCATTCATTGATAATGGCTGTAGCGGTAAGTAAGCTGAAAGAATAATTTCCTAAAAAATATGTTTTTTCTGGCCTCGGCGTAGCGAAAGACAGAAAAACGCCATATTTACAAATGGTTGGGCTTTAAAATGTCACTCCACAGCGCACACGGTTGTTTTACGGTCAGCACGTTTTATGTCTCCCAAGACTTTATCCCGATTGTTGCTACTCAAAATTTAAGAGTACGAGACATTTTTATTGTTTGACGTAACAACTCCCTTTTGACGCTGCAAAAAATGTACACACAAATTTTTATTTTTTTACTTTTTGTTTTATAAATAAGTTCGCCTACACACTTTTTCCCCTATCGCTAAATGCACAAACCGTATGAAACCAATAAAAACTAACAATATTTAGAGTTAACACCGCTAATGCGACGAAAGATAATAAACAGAAACGCGATCATAAAATACTCGTAAAAAATAACCTAATAAGAGCTCGTTGGTCGTTGGATTAGTGCGGTGTATCGAGACATTTACGGCTGTAATCGATCGGCCAATTCATCTCCACTCTTGTTTCTATACGTTATTCGATAGTAATTCTGGCGCAGCTGGGCGCCTCCCTACTGATGGTATTTGGAGAATAGAGGGACTCATAAAAGGTACCTAATAGTGAAAGATATGATTAGGCGTGGGCGTAAAGTTTGTTAGAAGCGATATTTTCAAAACGTTTTTAAATTTTCAAAACGAATGTTGGCAACATGCGTACGTATGACGATAGTGATATTGAAAAAAAAGTTTTTTAACGAACATAAAAGTTGTTTATCAATTATCATATAAACTTATCATGGGTTCTAAAATTTTTAATACATACTTTAAAAACAATTGAAAACAATTTAATACTTGTATAATACAAATTATCAATATAAGGCAATAATAGACATGACATTATATTACCTCACACAAATAATACCTACTATTGAATAGGGTACTTGACTGTATTAAAAATATTATGCCAATTGACGCCATCCATAAACATGACATAATGAAAAAGCATATTTCATTGATTTTTTGATAAAAATATGCTTATTTTTTGTAAAAAACGCGATTAAAATAACTGTATTTTCGACATTTGATCACGTGATCGAAAACGGTCTGTAACTGGCTTCATCCCTAGTGACGTCACACAAATCTAAACAAACAGATTTTGTATTGATATTTGCGAATTTAATGTTGTAAAGCTATTTTGAGAGCGATTTATCCAGAAATTTTCACCAATAACAGTCCGGAGGTTATGTGAGAAGAATGGAGAAACATTTTGTGCAAGCAGACAGCAGTAACTTACCCAAAATTAATGTTTTTATGGTTGCATATTTCTTTAATAATAATCCACGTCATTGTTTCTACGCTGCAGAACTCAAAACGTAAAAACTACAATCTCAGTATTAATTTTTAATTGTTCTCCAAGCAAAACATTCAATCAAGTTGTACAAAAAGTATGTTGTAGTAAGTGGATATCACTATCTTGTTAGGTTATGTCGAGCTTTACAATGTTTAAAAAGAAAGTAACAGTACATAAAATAGTAATGCAATAAAAACACAAATTATAATAGAAATATATAGACTCAAATATGTACCTCAAAATGATCTTCGCACATAGAAACACTTGAATTAGCTCCAATACTTTTGGGTTCTCTACGAGCTACTTAGTTCCAACCTTAGATTGATTCCAACCACTTTTTTCGAGTTATGGGGAGTTTTGGGTCCATTGGAACAGGAACAAATATTTTTTCGGGTGTCTTTATGGAAGTATTTGTACATTTTGGCACTACACAATATTTATAAACCATTACTTCTATTAGAAATTAATTAATCATCAAACTTTTGCAGCCTGGCTGCAGTTGTTTTGTTTTGTGTGACGTCAATTAGTCACGTGATCGGAGCTATGACGCAGGTCTGCGTTTTGGCGCGATATATTTTTATTCAAACTTTAACATCGATTTATATCGCAAATACGACTGATATCCAGAAAATATAAATGCAGTATACATTATTTTATATCAGACAATAATGTGCAATAGTTTCCCAAAAGTAGTCAAATACCCTATTAATTTTACACATTAAATTTAGTGGCATAAATACTAGGTAGTAATTTTTTAGTGTTCCGTAGTACTAACAAGTACTCTTAAGTTCGTTCTGTCTGTCTGTCTTAATCCTTTCGACCTTTCTAACTTCTATAGTTATAAAAGTGTATGAAACTTTACACAATTACAGTTTTGGTTAGTTATTCTAGTTTAGATGACTATAATATGTAGGTACATGTACATTTTATGTACATTTTTATGTAAAAATATTTTTCATTATAGTTACTATTAGTCGTGGTTACTACGTTAGGTGTGTTCGTATACCTAACCAAATCACACTAATACAGATGAGAAAAGTTACTCTGAGTCTCTATTTTTATGTCTGTCTATTTGCTTTGTTATCTTTTCACATGGCTGAGCGATTTTACGATCGGACTCTGATGTTTGGCAAGGACGAAGTGTGCGTCATGAAGATCATAGAATGGGTAATTTTTCTCGAAAAGGCAGGAAAACTGGAAAATTGCAAGTAGAACGTAAGTAATGTATATCTCTGTAACTGCATCTTTAACTGAGTAGTCATCAGTGGCACTGGCGGCCGCTCCCTGCTGCGCCCGACGGATTGACAGCGTTACTTCCTGTTTCTATCCATATTTGTGCACCGCTGTTTGTCCTCACTCTATTAAATGGACTAATATTGGATGTTCTGATAGAATAAAGCATTGTATTTGTATCGAAGTATTTAAATACGAATCAACTGACCATAGAGTGCCCGTGCCTCCCAGAAACAAACCGGATAACAATGTGTCCATTATAATAACAAGTTGCATTGATGCAAGTTCTTTTTTTGGCTTTCCCCGATGTGTGAGACTTGTGAGAGAAATGCGACTTGTGCTAGTTTAGTAGATGATGGGTTGAGAAATACAAATCATTGTTGGAACATATGTAAAATTTTAAAGAAGAAATATTGCTCCCGAGTTTAACAAGTCAAAGTCGAGTGTAGAAAAGTGACCGCATCTGAGGAAAGTACGATTAAAATCGAATCTGTATATAAATGTGCGAATTTCATTACTCGAGCAAACCACGGCAGGCATCCAGTTATTAAATAAATAAATATTTTTGGGACATTTTTTCACACACGGATATCTGACCCCAAACTAAGCAAAGCTTGTGATATGGCTGCCAGAGACTGATATACATACATATATAGTTTTTTTAAATCCATACTTAAATAGATATTTACAACCACATATAGAACAAACACAAATGTTCATCACACAATTGTTTGTCTTACGTAGGAATCGAACCCACGCCCCCAAGCTCAGAAGGTAGGTTCACTACCAACTGGACCAACGGGCTATCAAATATTTAAACAATGTTATGTTAAACTTGCAACAAGTTGAGCTTTGATAATAATCATAGTTGCTATGTGTAGGGTAACTACCCTAAGTTAGGAAACTTTAGTCTGGAATAAATGGAGTACGCTACAGACGTGTCGTCGTATTATTTATTAGATAAGTACATTCTGCTCAATACTTCTCACTATGTAAATAACTTATAAACTTATATATACTAGTAGATAAACTGTGTGGGATAAATAAAACCACATGAAAACTAATTTAACACGCACACCAAGCTATTTCGTTTGGAAAAGTTTAACACGTTTTTGAAATTGCTTCTTGAAATGGTTTTTTTGATTAACTTTTAATAGGTACCTAACCATTCGATAAAACTTTTAAGCGGAAAAGAAACCAAGATAATACAAACATTTTGTTCGTTTCTAACGCCAAAATAAGTACCTATATACATATATACGTTTGTATATAGTTATATACGTGTTTCAATTTAATTGTTCGTAGTAAAACAACAATTTTTCAATTATTATTATTAGTGGAGAAACTTAACTGATTGCTACTAAAGATTTCTATATCCGGGTAAAAAATTATATGCTGTAACCCGGAACTGGATAAAAACAATATGGGTCGTCACGCTTTGAAAAGACTACGGTTGGCTATTTATTTTACTCCTCCAAGTGTTTTACTAATGTTTGGTAAATAATAATAATAAATTTATTTCGGAAAATATCCATAGTACACGTTAAAAATAAAAGAATGTCAAAATAATAATCACTTAAATACATAACATTAAATCTTGAATAAAATTAAATTACAATTCCCTTATAAAAATTACAAAATCAGTCTTGCTGTTATACTACAAACTAATAGAAATGGACTAAAGTGCAACTATACATTTTATAAAGACAATTTTGCCATGTTTTGTTTTGGCAAATATTTAGGTTTATTTTCCACACATCACAGCATTGAATATATTTGATCTACATAAAGATAAAATATGTACACGGATATTATAATAAGGCCTTATTTATTGTTAACTAGCAACGCACCCCGGCTTCGCACGGATACCTTGGGTTACATTATTGGAGTTTTAGAAAGGATCCCTTTTTTTTTGAAAATATAATGAAGCGCCCTATGTCACCCGGGGATGTGGAGTGTAGCTTCCCAACAGTGAAAGAATTTTTCAAATCGGTTCAGTAGTTTCGGAGCCTATTCAATACAAACAAACAAACAAACAATCAAATCTTTCCTCTTTATAATATTAGTATAGATATAGATAACATTCTGCATTGGATCCGAAATCAGCTATTCCCAAGTTTAAATTTCATCTAACAAACTTACCGATTTTATCCCTCATAGTTAAAACAGGGCGGGGAAGTTGCTCAGCGTACGTTTGTAAGTTATAAGTACCTACGGTATATTGGAACCTACAACAGACATTGTAAGCACATATCATAGCTAGTTAGCTAGGGAAAGAGCTACAGCCGAGCGATTGTCATGCTGTCAATTAGTCAAGTATTGTGATGAGATGCACCAAACCTAACAAATACAGATAGCAATTATGTTGAATAGTTCTCTTTTAGTAAGCTGAAGATACGTTCCGTACTGAAACTTTTAAATCTGATAATGGGAGACCCTTTTCCATGCGAGTGGAGAGTTTAACTTCAAATTAGGGGAGATTCACGATAAAAGCAGATTTTCGGGCGTTGGAGCCGAAAGCGTGTCATTTGGGAGGTTCTATTGAGATTTAAGGCAATAGGGAACTAAAAATTAGGGGGGAATGAAAACCATGGTTGTATTTGTGGGCTCAGTAGGGATACTCAAAATTTATGAACGTTCTGTTGTAAAACAACCCTACCCTCCTTGCCCCTGTAGCTATGTTAATATGCTGACATCTTATTGCTATGAGAGTTTTCCTAAAAGACGATAGAAAAAGGTATAAAGAAAGGTATATAGTTCCAACTTTCTCGATAGATGTTGATACAACCGCAACTAAATGTACGATGTCTAAAGCGGTCAGAAACTTTTTTGCTGACTATACCTACTACTTTTTAAATTTAATGAAACAATTATGTTGTTTTATATGATCTACGGTGATACTACTTCAAAAATTAAAGCACAACGGCAATGCAGTCGACGATAGGAGTTGGAGAGCAAATGTTTAGAAGTCACTTATCTTTTACTTGTATTTCAAAATAAAATGTATTAATAGGTAAATTTGTTCGTCAGGTAGGCATTAGACTCTGCTGCAGTGTTATTACTCCTGTTCTTTAATGGTTTTTTTTACTTTCTCCTCATTTTAATTTGATTTGCTTAATATCAGGCGAGGCGGCGGTCAAGCGCAAGCCTATGATTTAAATAAAAGTTACAGCCAATGACTGTACCGTAGCATTGAAATTGGAAATAATACAAGAATAACGTTTGTTTGTTGTCTCGCAAAGCCCTTGCTTAGATCTGAAAGCAATTTCTCAAAATAAACTATTGGAGCTGAAGACGCGAGAAATATTATTTTTGGAATCGACGAGCCGGAGGGACTTATTGGTGATTGTAGAGGCATTCATTCTAGATTTACGGAGACATCGCTTTAACACATTTTTAGATATTTACAAGTTTTTCAAAGTATTAAAGATATTGAATCTTGTATTACTAATACTAACCACACAAGCTTTAAAAATATAGCGATTCAGATTGTAATTTGGCACCCAAAATGTGGTTATGGAAAGAGGCATTGCCTCCATCTTAGCGTGATGAGGTGGCGCAAGTAGCGTTGTGATTCAATACACACTGTTACCTCATGGGACTGTTCTTAAAGACAGCTGGGCGGTTCCATGCCGAAGCAGAAATAATATCTTAATTAGTGGGCGAAATACGAATATTCGATACATAAAATAAGTATCGAATAAGGTTTCAAAATTGAAACTTGTTTGGAATTCGATACGTATGTTACGTATCGATTTGTACTTCGCCCATGAATGTCTTGTAGATGCATATTTACCTGTAGCAGTGCAGTGTGCACGCGGCACGTGCACACGGCGCCGTTCTTGCGTGCGCACGGCGTGCCCAGCCACGCGCACGCGCCGCCGCGCAGCATCGCGCGCGCACATGCCGCGCTCCCGCTCACGGCGCGCAATCACGCACAAATCACTGCACACACTGCGCACGACCTCACTTACGCGTCAACAATAAGTTATTTCATCGTTGAGAATGTTTTGTTATCACATCTCTACCTAATCTGTCCTTTTCGTTGTTATATTAGTAGTGGACGAAGCACGTACGTACTATGAATATTAGATACATAAAATACGTATCGAATTCCATTTTAAAATTGAAATTTGTATAGAACTCGATACGATTTTTCCGTATCGTATTTTCGTACTTCGGTGACTAAGTTCAAAATGGTAAAATGTACTGTCTGTAATCCGGCCTGTGCGTATTTAAATTATCGTTTCCAAGATCTAAAGTTGAAAATCCATTTAGCAGAAGTCTGAGCACTCGAGTATTAGGCAAGTGGTTTTCTTGCGGAATAACACAGAAGAGGTATCTGTATCCAACGTTTTCACTCCAAGTGGAGTTAGCGATGAGTTGTCAACTTATAAACACTTAGTGTGGGTTGCACCGTCTTACTTTAGCTTTAACAAACGTCGACATTTCGGTTAAAGTACCGGTTAGGCTAAAAATTTGTTGCACCATCTGACAATTGTTAAATGACGTCATAACTTTAACTGTTAACCGTAACTGCCCAAGATTCGCTATTGTTTATTTTAAATATCTGTCAGATGCATAAAATATAATTCCAGCTATGCATCTGGAGTAAATAAGGTCTCATTTGACTTGCAACCCTGGTAACTTTAACTATGCTAAGGAATACGCTGGTGCAACGCATTTTGCAGTAACTGCTAAAGTCAGCGTTATTGTTATTGTCAATTTTGTCATAAACCTTAACTTTAACTACTACTTGGTGCAACCAAGCCTTAATCTTTAGAAAGTCAAGAGTAAAAACTTCTTAGTGTTATGAGTTTTTATTTTCACCAGTATGAGAATGGAGGTTATGGTCATTGACCAAGGAGAATGGTAATGAGGAAATTTTCTTCCCAATCGTCAACAAATTGTGACAGAGCAGTGTGAAGGTCGTTAAAGAAAGGCCTATGCCCAGCAGTGGGTTATCAAAGGCTGATGATGACAATGAGTGTTTTGTATTTCTTTCGTTGGGATATTGTAACTATTTTGGCACTTAGTTTAGTTGAGAAGTTATTTTGCGTGATAGGTTAAAAGTTGTATTATTGCAAATCATTAAGCAGAAAAAACAATTAAAAGCTATATTTATACATAGAATGTTCTTCTTAATATAGGATTTTCAAGAAAAAAAAAAAATTTTTGGAATCCGTTCATTCATAAGCAATAGATGACAATTTACTTGACATGTCAATATTTTCACTTCAAAAGAGAAAAGAATAACACTTGAAAAAAATGCATTAATTACATTACAAAGTACATTATACATACATTATCATTCGTTAGGTAATTACTTTTACTAAGTACTTATTCGGTACTATCATATCTAAATATATGGATTGATATTGTCAACATCGCGTTTCGAATGTGAATTCACTGATGCAGATGATAAGGCAAGAGAGATGGCTATAGCCTCAGAAGTGGGGCCAGGGAGGCTGCGGATGATATTGATGACTCACACTAGCGATGAAATCTATTTGGTTCCTTCAAGTCACGCGCCAAGAGACCTTATTACTGAAACGCAAAAGGTCAAAATTGGTCAAAGTGACCGCGTAAATAAAAGGTCATTTCTGATAACAGTCACAATAACGACCGACTCACACTCGTTACATTTAATATATCGTTAAACTGACGAAATCACAACTGTTAGAACCAATGTGTAGAAAAACCCAATGAAACTGGTAACAAAACAAGCCATCCTAATGCTTGAGATAGAGACCTGCCAATGTTTTGGAGAGATGTTATAAAAATATGGAGGGAGGGTGTTTTCAGGAAAACGTTCCACAGGGTAACGTCATTGCTCAGATATGCAATCGAGTATGCATGAATTCTACACAATTGTAGAAACAATCTACTGTAAGACACCCCCTGTCCCTTATATTGAAGCTCCATTCACAATATACACAAAAACCAAAGTCATCGATTCTGTTGAAAAGTCAAGCTGAACCCTCTGCAAAATCAAATCTATGTGGGATATGAAAGCATTCATATGTAAATCCGGATTTTTAATTTGAAATATTTAAATCCGTCTCTCCACTGTCAGTTAAGAACTCCGAATGCCGCGTACAATAATAGAGCTATTTTGTCTGTCAAATATAGTTCCGTTTCATAGACGAGTACTTCAGCGGAATATACTCCTGCACTATAGTTTTACTAGTGACTAGCGGTTTATTACGTTAGCTGTCAATCGCAATCGCGGCATCTCGTTTTTGCCCTACTACTATCGCTATGAGCGCAAGCAGGATAGCACGATTGCGAGTGACAGCAACTAACGCAGCTAAAATCAAACCGAGCCCTACAAATGCCATTCAATTAACAAAACCCGGACAGACTCTACCCTAGAGAAAATTTTCAATGACAATACACGAAAAATTCAATGGCCCCCGTATCCCCCCTCCATAGCGAGACTGGCGTCAGAAGGGGCCGTAAACCACGCCAATTACAGTATATGGCCCCCGGGGGACCTGGGGGCCGGTGGGCCAGGCGAAGGAAATCGAAGAGCACGCGAGATTATGAAGACATACGATTTTACTTCAAGCCGCTGTGGTTATCGTATCTTTCACGAAGGCGGGCTTAATGAAACCACGCTCGTTTTACTTTATTTTATAGACTCAAGGCGTAAAAAATGTACACAATATTTTGACTTGAAGCTAGAAATGGCTCCAACAAGAGCTCTTATCTATTTTATTCAATAAAATAATATAAATATGAAGAAGAGTACTTATAACAATACAAAATGTTGGACACAAATGTCTTTCAAGATTTTACTGCCAGGATTAAGTTTTTGCAACCAAATTCGACCTGCAAGTGCACTGCCAAATGTCAAGTAGTTCAAACATGTTCTAAGAAATCGGCCATAGAGATCCTCCAAAAGCTGTCCACCGGAAAGATATGATTCGAGCAGCTTTGAGGTGATATCTCGCCATTCCACGGAGAGAGCGCGTGTCGCTGACAGCGTGTGAAATGAAAGGGCTAAACGAATTGGAGAATAATGGCTGAAGCAGGTTGTGGAGAACTACATTGTTTTATGGTAGACAGGCTTGGCGTTTAGGTTCGTATAGATTTCAGTGAGGAAGCCAACCGCTTGGACGCGAACTATCGCCACAGACAAATAATAGTACAAGTACCATCGCCAGCGTCGATATTGAACAAGTTTAGTAAACTCTGTTTTTTTAACCTGCCGATAAAAGAGCTCCTCATAGTCTTCAAACGGCTGAGCAGATAGTCTTGAACCATAGCTAAGAACGCGTACTTATCTGTGTTTGTTTGTGGCATCGTAACTACCAAACGACTGAACCGATATTTTGATTTAATTTCTTTTGATTGGTGACTTGATCGAGTGTTCTAAGCTATGATTCATGATTTGTGTAGTTTGACGAGTTTTTAAGAAATTTAATTTGTATTTGTTATAAATCGGGTTCCGTCGTGTTGTTCAAGTGTTGATCTATCTGCATATAAGTTGAACTTAATTCTAATTATATGTATGCAGTACACGTGCATAAACACGGACTAGAGTATGACGTCTTTTATAGAACTTCATAGCCGACATGGACTACAATTGGATTGAGTGTGCTCCAAGCTGAGTTCCAAAATTCAACGTTCAGTTTATTTCGCCTCTTCACGAGGTTAGCGACCGGAATCAGTTCGCAAACTGTTTAGTTAAACTCAAACAAATCTGAAACTGCACGGCTTCATTATGCATTGTGTGTCAGTCTGTCAGCCTGCAAGCGCGGTCGGATCGCGTGGGTACGTCAAGTTGCGGAACCGCCGGTTTTGGGAATGAAACTACAAAGCAGGATAAGAATATTATATGAAAACTATACCCATAGGAAATCACCGCTTTATGGTTGATATTCCGAAAACCCGTGCGAGGCGCTTTGATTCCATTTCAGCCGTTTCAAGATCAGGGGCCATTCAAGTATTACGTAAGCAGATTTTTTACAATTATTTACCCCCCCTGCCCCTTGTCAGCAAAAGTAAGCAAACCTCTCCCCCCCCCTACCATGCTTACGTATGGGTTTTTCTTTTAAATGCGTATTCATTATTATTTGTGGGAATCCCCGACATGTTTGCTTTGTTTTCAAGCATAGACAATTTGTGGGTTGCCATTTGTGTATAAAAGTAAATAATAACTGCTGACGTAATCACGATATCGACCCCCCCCCCGCCCCCCATCAAGCGCTTACGTAATACTTGAACGCCTCCTCATCAGCTTTTTTCTAGTTGATGAATGGATGTAAGTTTCCATAGGTCTGATCGATTCGAAACTTGGTATCCTGTTACTTCAATGATATTGCCTTGCCAGAACATCGTAACCATAACCTGATACTGCAGCATCACCTAGAATCTGCCAACTCCTCACCAAATTCAAGCAGCGTGCGCGGTTTTTTTTTTCATATTTATGCTTTAGTTTTTGAATTCATGTTTCTCAAATGTCAAAATGGCAGCTAACGACAGCAGCTCTTCGACCAAATTAAATGAATGGACGGGTCCAGAAGAAGCGCATTTATGAAGATAACATAATGAGCGCCGGCGCTCACTTCGTTTTAGTCGGTCTCTAGCCGTAGGAAGTGCAACACGTGACTATTGACATGATAATGAAACATCTGACAAAATGATACCTTCGTGTGCTTTCCCGAAGTGTAAATACACAACAAAAACCGCTATCTATTTTTTGTAACAAATGTACTGTACATGTTTTAAACGTTTATCGGGACTTATCACGTATTATTTAATTTAGGTAATAATATGTACCGATAAACGTTTAAAACATGTGTTCAAAATCGCGAAAGTTTAAAAATTACTATTGTACTGTACATGGTTATAATTAGTTGTTGAAGTATATGTCCGACAGTTTTGACTCGTTTTTACTGAGTTAGTTCAATGGTTATGGCCCGTCCATTCATTTAATTTTGGTCGAAGCAGCAGCTGGCATCAGTGGCTACGAGAGGCTTAAAGGAAAGCCCATTGTCTGTGTCCAGCAGACTTTTAAATCTTGACTTGATAATGGTAATGCCGAATTTATCGAAACAAAATGTGTAGATTGTACAATCAGTAACCATAGCACCATCGTAGTAGTAAAAAAAGTATACCTATTTTTTCTTATCCATTGTAATAAACATTAAGCGAATCTGAAACGAACAAGTCGGAGCCCTAAGAAATACATTACTCTGGCAATAACAGTAAACAGGGGCTCCTGTAAAGTAAGGGGTCCTTGAAGGAAGCAAAAAACTGGAGCTGGGACGAGCACGGGAATTATTTAGCTTTCATTAGGGCTCTAAAGCTAATTGCTTAGGATTTATTTCGTGATTTGTGAAGTAAATAAAAATCAATTTAAACGAAACTCTAATTAGGCAGATTAAGTAACTATGGCCCATTCCAATTTCAAATAATTCTATTCGCTAGCTCGCTAAAATCAACACAATTTAACGGTAACGACTTTTTTGTCAAATTTATTTATTTGCTCAAATATTGGTAATTACAGAGTACAGAAATAATTGTAGCACTACATTCAGCGAAATGCAATTCAAGTCAAAATTTAAAAAATTATACCCATTTCACATTTTATGTTTCGAATTTTGTCGATTTACGATATAATGTACTTATACTGAATCTATGTAGATTTAGGATGAAAAAAATTAGAGGTTTGTCAACTGTCACCCTCTCTTGGGTTGCTCTTTTTAATCAACAGCAAGCTTTATGGCACATAATAATGTAGTCCGTTTTCTGAATCACATGGCGTGCTCTTGGACCACAATGTCAAACGTCAAAAACAAATCACAGTGTAATAAGCCGAGTCCTTAAAATGCTATTAAAGCACAGATTATAAACCTGCTAATTACACAACGTGATTTCGCTAAAGAACAAAACGGGGTAGATGTACCTATACTTGTTATTTTGAACGTGGTATAATACCAAGTTTCGTTACAAAATGAACCGCGTAATGGCAGACGAGAGCTGGTGTTGACGTGTGCTGGACTGAACAGTTTCCACGCAATTAGGTCCCGCGGCCGGTTCATTAGAGACGGCAGTCCGGTATCCATTCCACAGAGTATGTGTACCCGATAAGCGCGCAATGCTCAAGAGTTCAGCGTCTATTCAAGAAATATTTACAAGTTATCCATAACATCTAGTTGTTAGCCAGTTATTTTTAACCATACTCAGGAGGGTCTCAATTAGGTCCGGTTTTTATATGTATTTACACATATTTATTATTCCTATAGTTGATTATATCAATCACTAGCTGTTGCCCGCGACTTCGTACGCATAAACCTTCATATAAACTATCAACCCGTTTTTGTCATCCTTAATTCGGCCCTTTCGCAAAATCCTTTCTTAGCGGACCTCTAAACCCAATAAGGAATCTATCTGCTTAATTTCAACTTTGTGGGTCAAGTAGTTTTCGAGATTTCGTGATTAATGAGTGAGTGAATAGATGAATTTCGCTTTTATATAAGTATATAGATATAATCCTACCTAGGCCTACCTACGCTGCATCTTCTGGTTTGTGGTCTCAATTCAAGAACCTTTTTTGTTTCGGTTCCATCGGTTATCGGTTCTTCGAGCGATGTGGCCTGTCCATTGCCACTTCAACTTGCTAACAGCTATGTCGGTGACTCTGGTTCTTTGGCGAATATCCGAACACGTTCTAGATTCTATCACGCAAAGAAACTCCGAGCATAGCTCTCTATGTTATGTTATGTTATGTTCGAATATTGTTCACACCAGATATACTATCGACCATGACGACTACCAGTAGTGTGCGTATGTAGTTGATGGGATGACATTGATGATTCTAAAGATGCATACCATTACCTTTTGTAAAAATGTTGGTCGGGTGTTTACAAAATGTCATTGCATGATTTTATAAAGTCAGAGAAGTTCTCAGAATTGGTGTGAATAGAAACGACCTGTCATTAAAATTTCAACAAGGTGCTGGGAACGTGACGGAACTGCGGAGCCCCGACCGGCCGCTTTACACCGCACAACTCAAATAATTCTTCAGTAGTACAAAGAACTTGTTTCCGTAGATATCTGCTCGTTATTTCAAACTACACCAGTATGGTTTAGAAGGTTTACCAGATCTGAGAGATTTTTTTAGTAGTTTTTATTTCATAATTCATAAATTCTTTTCATTTTCTATATAAAAGGCGATGCGTGCATGTAATTACGGCTAGACCGATTTTGACGGGACCTTTATTGGCAGATAGCTGATGATGTAAGGAGTAATCCACGCGGGAGAAACCGTGGGGCACAGCTAGTAATCTATAAAATATATTTTTTTGTATTTGTATAACATTTTTGATTATTGTTTTGTATTCATTTGGGCCGCTTCCAACCTGCCCTTTAGGATATAGATGGGGAGGCCTATTATATCTAGCAGTGGACGTCCTATGGCTGAAATGATCATGATGATTGATTTGGGTAGGTAAACTTTCCTTGCTCTGGCTACTGCGCTGACAAAACGAATAAGGAGAAGAAAGGTCATATACTTCAAAAGTTCCATTCTTTTAACAAAATGGATTAGGTAACTAGATGTTTTGACAGCATAAATATACGTTACCTCGAAAACTCAGCGATTATCTGTGAAAATGATATCCTACCGTGACTGGACGAAACGGCACCTCGTAATGAAACCATCATGAATAATGTAACATAATCAAGAATTCAATATTAAGGACTTTACCAACGGTGTTTAGGGTCCATAAAGTGTTGCTTGTAAGATTGATAGTAATGATGCCGCAGAACCATTTGTTATTGAATACAGGGTAACGTCAAATCGAAAGTAATTTTAAAATTGAAGTGTTGTTCCAAAATAGAGGATTTGCTATTTATAAGTTAAATATACCGGCCAAGTGCGAGTCGGGCTCGCACACACAACATTTTTTTTTAAGTAACCACGTATAACCCTGTTTATCGCAAACCAAAACAGCCGAGTGGGCGATGTACTAATCGATACGTAAAATGCGTATCGAAAATCCATACAAATTTCAATTGCGATTTTTAAAATTTGTATTCGGTAAGTGTTGTACTTCGGCCCCTGCTTTTGTACCAAATACCCCAGCAAAAATGTATTTGCCTATCAGCGTTTAAAGCGGTTTCTCGGAACAAAAAGAATCTTATGTATTGAATCCAGGCTAAGTCCTATACAATTTGAATAAGTATTTATATTCCCATCTGGTTAAACTCAAAACGCAAACACACTATTGCCTTCGACCAAAATAAAATGAATGCACGGGCCCAGAAGAAGCGCATTTTTGAAGATTACAAAATGAGTGCCGGCGCTCACTTCTTTTCAGTCGGTTTCTAGCTGTAAGAAGTGTGACACGCGTCTATTATTATATGATAACGAAACATCTGACAAAATTATGCTTTCGTGTGTTTTCTCGAAGTGACACACATTAAAAAACCGCTATCTATTTTTTGTAACAAATTTATTGTACATGGTTATAATTAGGTGTTGAAGTATATGTCCAATGGTTTTGCCTCGTTTTTACTGTGCAAGTTCAATGGTTATGGCCCGTCCATTCATTTTATTTTGGTCGAAGACTATTGCATTGAAATGTAACTTTCTTATACATTGACTTTATGCTACGTCGCCTAAAGAATAGACAACTATAATGGAGAAACATTTAATTGTATCCTTTCGCCATCTCTTATTGGTTGGACTTATTGTAAAAGTTTATTTCATAACCGTTTTCTCGGAACGCTTTTGATATTGCTCAAAGCTGGTATTTCAAAAGGCTTCCAGACTGTTAAGACTTGGAAGACTTGCGAGCTTCGGGTATCAGATTCAGTTATGAACAATAACTAGTATCATACTGCATTTGACGTCGAGCTCGATTAAACAAAGATATTCGATACATCGAACCGTAGTTGTTGGCGTCGGCTCCATTTTGCCATTAACTTAACTATCCTGCACTAAACTTATCTGTGATTTGTTTTAACCTTAAATTAACGTTTAACTAACTTTCTTCTGCCTGTATTGTGTAAAGGTAAAGCAAATTTGTAGAACGACGTTGTAGTTAATTATAACAAAAGTCACGTGGTGTCCATGGAGAAGCATAAATAAATAAAAAAAAAAAAATTGTAACGACTTTCAAGGCATTTTTGTAAAAAAATTGTTGTAGCCAGTTGCACGCATATAAACGAAACGTCAGTCATTCGAAATCAGTTAGCACAGTTGCTAACTGATGCGGAGTTCGACGCGTTGATCTAAATAAAAATGTTTAATCAAGGCTCACTTATAATGCCTTGTAACATTTATTATTTACTTCTCTTTTCGGATTTCCTTTATTTTTTTATTATCTAAATAACCGGAAAACTAGCATGCCGTCGGCTTGACAGTAAGCCGAAACCGCCGCCTATGGACCGCTGCAACACTAGCGCGTTGCCGAGAACACAAGTTTCAATGTATATATTTGTAAACCCGAGATAAAAGAGCAGATGATCTTCAAACGACTGAACAGATGTTCTTGAATACTAGCTAAGAACACTCTCGATCAAGTCACCTTTCAAACAAGATCAACTAAATCACAATCGGTTCAGCCGTTTGGGATCTACGATGCTACAGATACAGAGACACACACACTGATCGTATAACACCTCTCTCTTGCGTCGGGGGTTAAAAATTACACATTTCAACCACTACATAGCTTCGATGGATTTCTGCCTAATGCCACTCGCGGCTATACCCGTCTACATTGACCAGTGGATACAGACGTTCATTATTATAGAGGTCAGGTCAGACCGTCCGTCGCTATTACAGAAGACTGTACTCTACGTGATAAAGTATGATGAATTGGAGTCATTTGATACGGAGTCGCGGTCTCTTGAGCATAATCTAAACTTCCAGCATTTGTAGCTATGAGCAACTATTTCAAAAACTTGTTTCGTAACTAAAACCATATTTTAAGGTTCCGTAACTTTGAATTTATTATCCACGACGGAATGGAGACGGTGTCATACGCCGTTGGTCGGTATATTGTTGGAGTAAATGACTTTTGACCCCCCGCCGTTAGCGTTAGTTTTGAGGTAGGTTTATATTTATAGGATGGCAATGGATCTGTGGGGATTGGTGGTATCAAATTGCAATCGTTCTCTTACAGATCTAGTGATTCACGTTTACAATATTTTGTGTATATAAACATATGTTTTGTTTTAGCGATTGTAAACTAAATTGTGAATATAATTTTTTTAAAACCCCCGCCGCGACCGACTTGGTTTACGTCATGCACGAGCAAATTACGACTCGTGCGCGATCAACTGGTTATATTTATCTTTGAATCAGACAGACAATTTTGAGAGACAAAAAATCAATTGGTGATCAAGATCGCTTAGCTTTATGTAAGTAATTTTCTACTCCTGACTGGCTAGGCGTTCGACCACAGCTTGAATTAACGTTTTGTAAACTTCTGTTCCGAACGACATGCGACATAATTAAGAAGATCTATGACGTCAAATGCTAACCAATTGGTCGCAAATTGATGGGCAGCGAAGCCTCACAGCTAATGATTGGTTTATTGCCAATAAATATAATTACTGTTCAAACTTTGTATAGGTTGACACATTGGTATAATGTTGTTAAAATAATGGTCGACTATAATAATAATAATTTATTTATTTCAGGTACTTATTGAACCATATACAGCAACAGTAGGCAATTAATAACAGTCAGGTCACATTTCACATACCATAAAGTAATAAATACAAACAATATATAAATCAAATAGATAGATAGATAAACTCTTTATGGTTCACACCACAAATTTCATAAACGCGATAAAACAGCTTAAAAGCTAGTGCAACAATCGGCGGCCTTATCGCTAAGAGCGATTTCTTCCAGGCAACCTTAGGATGGAGAGGATTTATACAGGAGGTAGAAGGCGGGGCGTGCAATATTGAAAATGTGATAGTTATAATATAAACCGTATATTCTAATAACAATACATACTAATACATATATTACCTACTTAAAATTACGATAATTAACGAAAATTACGAAATAGTTATGTTTGAGAAATATAATGTCATTAAAATATACAAAAGTCCATTTAATATCTACAGTCCAGTTAGTTTAGTAGAAAATTAATTTGTAATTTTCTCGAAAGTTACTAGACTTAAGTACCTTCTCTTCGGCATTGGTACTGCGACATGCTTGTTACACCATGAAAGCACAATCCACACTACCCACTATGTTGTACATTGTTTAAAAAAAAGTGGGCAATAAGTGTTAGCTTGTGTTTTGTTTAGTACAGGCATTTGCTAGTAAAAAAAAACAGTTAGAACATAACTCATAAGGTAAGAGAATCGTGGAATGCAGCGAAGTAGTTAATATTATGTACCTAGATATTAATTTAAAACAATTCAGAAAGATATGTAGGTGAAGTAGTACCTATATATTGAAATTTAACACTATAGAAAACACCCAAAAATAATAACATTCAATAACATCAAAATGTTAATAGAGAACATGATTAAGATTTGCAAGATGGTATGTACGTAAAAACGTACTATAGGGTTAGATTAGATAACAAAAGCTTATGGGCTTGAGCATTTGGATTGTCTTTAGACCTTCAACGGTCTATGGGCAGTCTAACTGTATTTGTAGTGTTAGTTTTAGCTTGTATTTTGTTTAGTTAATAAAGGCACTTGCTTAAAAATTTCATTTTGCTTGATGCAAATAAAAATAAACAAAAGCTTGTATACGACAATTGCATTATAATATTTTCACCAAAACACATTATTAAACTAAATGGGTATTCCAATATTATATACATTTAAGATCGCTAACAACTTAGCAAATTCAATTTCCAGAGACAAGTTTTTGTGCGTGAGTTAGACAAAACTGTTTTTCGCTTGCTTTGCCGTTGGCTCGCAAAATAGACACGAAAAGGTAAAATAAGCTTTATATCCTTGTGATACGTGTTTTTATGTCTTGAAGCTGGGAGCCAATTATTAGGGCCACCCTTTAGGTATTTGTACAAAGAGTTGGGTTGGCGCTCGAGCTGGGTGAGCGTTTATTAGACGCGTACCACTGAGTAGAATATAATATGAAGAAATAAAGCTTCAAAGAACGCGCAACTAACTTCCTTTACTTCCACGGATTTAAACCGAAGATCGCTGCACATTCAAATGTTGCAAGAAGAGTTCTTAAAAAAAATCTCTGACGTAATTTAGCAGTGGCATTTTCATGAAAACCAATCTTAAAATTATAAAGAGTTCAGTAATTAAATAATGCAAGATTTAAAAAAAACAAAAAAAAAACGACTTCAAGTGTATACTTACATCAATGATATTATTTGGTATAATCTAATTGACCTACATGTACAAACGTGAACTAAAAAGTAGAAAATAACAGTTAAAACAGAGATTGAAAGTCCTCATCAAAACTTTTGCTGAAGAGAACCACAAACCAAAACGTCATCTGTGTATACATTTTCTGTTTTTTTGTTGATTTTTTCAAAAAGCACAGAATCAATTTCGATAAAAAAAATATGGGAGCACCTTTGAAGTATGACCTACCAAACAAAACAGAATCATCAAGACCAATTCATACTTGGCGGAGTAATCGCGTAACAAACATACAAAAAAACATGCAGTCGAATTGAGAACCTCCTCCTTTTTTGAAGACGGTTAAAAAGAAACCGTGGACCTACTTAAGTTGAATATAATATTTTACCAAAGTAGGGTGGCGCTTATGCGGAGTCCACACCACTAAAGTTTGTTGCATGTGTAAATATTGCACTGCAAACGGCGTAAATATTTCCATCCTAATGTCAACAATAAGAAAATATTGTGATTCTTTGGCTCGGAGCGGACAGATACCTAGCTACTATCAGTTCAATAGTTTTCTTCTAAACTTGTTTGCATAATGTACAATATAATTTCAGTGGGCCCAGCTGTTATGAGCTTTTACTCTGTCCGTTTTTTCCTCGGGACACTTATGGCGAGTGATTTTGTATAATATGTTATAATATAACTGTTTGCTTTGTAATTTGACGAGATATTAACATGGTAACAGATGTTTAAATGATTTCATAATTGATGTAGATACAACTTTTGGAATTTTATGAATAACAAATTAGGAAAATATTGGATTTTCGTAACAAGCGTAGATAAATGAGTAAATTAACAAATAGCATAATACATACAATATTGTACAATAGGTATACGTACCTGACATATGGGTAAAGCTTGACTATTCAAATAGTACATTACAGTATTTTTATTTTTATTATTATTTGTAGTTGATAGGTATCAATGCATTTTTGTGTTTAATTTGAATTTTTGTTGTTTTTAATTATTTATTGATTGTATATTAATTTGATTTTCTATTGGTGTAGTAAAATAAGTATGGACATTGTCTGAAATAAAATGATTATTATTTATATTATATTACTGGAGCCTTACCGCAAACCGTATCTGGGCGCGTTAAGGTTCACGTTCGCGTGATTTTCCAACTGAGCGGATTTAACGTTGGTTTGATACCAAGTTAGCCGTTGGCCGTAAGGCCCCTGCAGCAGCCAGTGTCAGAAGCATTTATGGATGAAAGAGAAAATCTGGTTCGAAGCCGAGGCCAAAATACCTACATCAGTCCATTGACATTTTCCGATGATGTTCTAAGATTGACTCATATTACAAGCCATACACATCTCAATTTTTTTAAAATTTTGTTTGCTAAGTTATTGTAATGAAATGCGAAAATTATCTCGAAATATTTGTGTATATTTTTACTTGAATATCGGCAATTTTCGTAAATGCAGTTTCGAGTTTTTTTTCTATTTCCTCCGTGATCTTATAAAATATAAACACGAAAATTGATTTATGGTTTAAACAATTTGCAAAAATATTGCGAAAATTGTGAAAAAAAGTTTAAAACCGTTGAAATGCGCCAGTGAGATAGCCTCACGTCACGCCTGTGTTGCCCCCTAAATACCTGAATAAATATTTAAGAATTTAGCTTTTATTCCTGGTATGGAGCATAAATAAAAGCTGTTTTAAGTGTTTTGTTGATGATTTTGATTTGATATTGTATCTTTAAAGAGTCAAGCCCCGGGGCCATCATTTTCCGCTACTCTATTGTCTCCGCGGTTGTAACGTGGGAGTAAGTTGCGACTGATTGAAATGATTCTCTATAAAAATTATATCTACAGAACCATCCCTGTCAGATTGTACTGTAATCACGCCATTACGTGGCAGTCAGAAATCCTTAACCGAACCCAATTTATTCTGTCCCAGAAGCCACCCAATTTGATTTCCTGCGTGATCAAAGGAAGATATTATCTCCTCGTAAGACGATACCTACAGTCGAGGTGGAAGGTACGCCACGAGTGTACGTTAGCTGAAGGCTTGAAGCACTCGTGTGGAGTGCACTCCCTCCCCCCCCTCCCACAGGATCGCGTTACTGCCACAATGGATGAAGACTTGACATTGTGACGTGATCCCAAGTGCATTTTATATACCTTCGTGCTTTCTAATGTTACTATGAACTAAATATAAGTCAAATTCAAAATATTTATTTGTCAGAACATGGTAGGTACACATACATATAAAGTAGCATACATGGTCGTAAGAATGGAGACGTATCTCATGCCTTTGCCTGTTACAGCGTACAAATGTTAGTTTTTTATTAGTTTTTGTTTAAGTTAAAAAACAAAATTATGTCTATGTTAGAATATTGTTAAAATATATTTTGGTTTAGTTGTATTTTTATATCTTAATTAGACGTTAATTACTACATATATAAGTTATTATTATTATTTTATTTTTTCCTAGTACCTAGTCTAGATTTTATGTCAATAAGTAAACAGAAATAATTACCAATAAAAAAAGTTAAAAAAAATTATTAACTAAGTTTGCTTATTGTATTGGATATTAATTAAACTATCTACAATTGAAATAAAATAAATAAAACCGAATTAAGAACCTATTTCCTCCTTTTTAGAAATCGATTAGAAATACAAGCAAACTAATACTATAATTATCTTTGCTAATACTAACCTAACCTAGACGTAAATTGTGTCCATCCAATGGTTGCCCAGAAGAGATCCTTTTAGCGAAAAGGCCGCCACTTGTGGCAGTAGCTCTAAGTTTCTTTATCTGTAACTTTTAGTTCTGGTGTGCACAATAGTTTCTATCTATCAACTAAATAAGTACGTCAATTATTTAGTTAAATATACAAAATCAGTTGAAATTTATTAACTAACATAAGAAAAATATATACCTATAATATTTGGACGCAAAAACTTACCTAAATTAAAATAACTATATTATTAAGCCCGCAGAAGTCGTTCCCAAAATGCTGGCCGCATTGCCGCGTAGGATTGCGATGCTTTCTTAACAAGCATAAATTGAGAATGTTTCAAACTCCCCGATAAAAGATCTGATAATCTTCAAAGTCGTTTGAACAGATTTTCTAGAATTATAGCTAAGAACACTCCATAAAGTTACCTTTCGAACTAAATCGAAATCGGTTCAGCCGTTTGGGAGCTACGTTGCCACAGACAGACAGACACACGTTAAACTTATAACTACCCCTCTTTTGCGTCAGGGTTTAAAACAGTTGGATAGACCGTTTAATTGAAGGTTAGATTCCAGGTAAGAAACAATCCAAAAGCTCGCGCCTACTCAGTTGGCAGCGTACCCAGCATGCTGGCGGCATTACCACGTTGAATGGCAATGCTTGTACGTTGGTCATTAGTAACTTTCGGCGAATTTTTTGGTCAAATTAGTACCTAGAAGTACTAACGCGATTTTTGTACACGAAACTAAAATACAAATTAAAACAAACAAAAAAAAAACTCAAAATTAAAAAACTTTCTTTTTCTTTGATCCAAATCTTACATATTTCCATCTAATGGTTGCCTGGAAGAGATTGCTTTTAGCGATAAGGCCGCCACTTGTGGCACTAGTTCGTAAGTGTTTTCTATCTTGTTGTAATTTTTATTTCTGGTGTACCTACACAATAAAGAGTTTCTATCTAATTAAAAAATTATAGAAAAGCGGGTGAAATCTCAGAGCGCAGCTAGTTAAAAATAAATAATCAACCACTAGCATCCCCGAGGTACTAATTTCATTGAATAACTGTAGTTTGAGACCGCACCCTCACACTGCGCCCAGCAATAAAAGGAATACCTTATCCTTCTGGCTTATCCTAATTGCAGTAACTTTTCCACCCCACTAATAGAAACTACCAAACTATCACCATCGAGTATGCCGTGGGCCGACGCTATATTTCCTAATATCGCTACCAACTAATCTGTAGATTAGAATGGAGCCACCATCGTATCTTCTGAATGAAAATATTTAGTTCCATCATTTGGTCAACTCTACAAATACGTTGGTCGCTCTGAATATTACCATAGTAGCTCGATACATTTTACTGAGGTACCTACTATATCTACGAGTAGGTAAGCTATACTAGCTGTGCTCTGTGGTTTTACCCACGATTTTCAAGATTAGTACTTTTCTCACTACTGGTGGTGGCTACGTACTGGTAATTTTAACATATCATTAAAACCAAATTTGTATTTTTTTAAATCTAGATTGTCATGGCTTGTTCTGTGAACCAATCACTGACAGAGCTATAAGGCCGAATGTCAATTATTTTTTGTCTGTAAATTCCACAGAAAAGTTAAACGAAAAAATTTTCTCTTCTGTGGTAAATTCTAATACGTATAACGTGTGCCTAATCTTTTTAGTGGAAAAATGTAATCAATCCAGTCTTAAAGGCCAATTTCGGTCGAAGCTTGTTCTTCAAATTAAGGACACATTCAATAATTAAGATTTTAATGACCATGTTTAAGAAAAGGTAATAAAAGACAAACGGATAGAGAATTAATTTCGCATGTACAATATGAGTGTGACGTCATTCTCCAACTCTCTGCGATGATCCGGTGCCCTTCAGATGAAAGGACATACAAACCACCAAACACTTCTATATTTTATCATACAATATAATAAATACAAGTGTTTTATACAAGATTTATCTCCATTCATGTAAAAATAAATCCAATACACCGACATGATTTTTTTGCACAGAGATAGTTTCTACATTGGAAAGTGATTTGTAAACTTTTTGTTCAAAAAAGATTTGTTGCGGGTGAAATCGCGGAGCGAAAACTAGTTTGTTACCGTTTTCGTTATAGAATTAGCACCGATTGACACGCGAGTTGGGACCGGGGCGCTCCACCGGGGGCCCTTTCCGTGGGCAGCATGATAGCCGGCCGTCGAACCTGCGTAATGCCTCGGCTGCATCCGGGTATGCCAGTTATCCGTGGTAATCAACCCCTTGCTCGAAAGGAACTGTTGATTTGTGTTCTACCTGTAATACGACTTATTTTCTTCCGAAGGGCTTGTAGTTTGGTCAGAAAGTTAACTCGCAATCCAGTGAGGCAACGCAGCCAGCATTTTGGACACTTTGCCTGAAATCAGAGATCGTTTGAACCTCAGCTGTATTCTGAGGATTGAACTATCTAACTAAAGGCTTTCATTGCTTATAGAATAAACGGTGAATAAACGATCTTCTATTAGTTCAGTTTTTTATGTTTTGTGTGTGATATTCTTAAGTCTTCGACCAGTATGTGTTGCCAGTGATGACATATGGTATTTAAACGTGGTCTCTCACTATGGGTCTTATAAGCAAGCTCAAAGTAGCACAACGAGTTATGAAGAGGGCTATGGTCGGGGTTCCTCTACGAGATCGAATCAGAAATGAATTATACGCGAAACTTTTGGGAGCTACGATGCCACAGCCAGACACACAGTTACACACGTAAAACTTATAACTCACATCTTTTTGCGTCGGGGGTTAAAATTATTTAATTAGAGTACTAAAATACTAGACTCCAATAAAATAATACTCTGAATTCTCAATAAAATGGTCTTGTTAAGATAGCGTGGTCAATCAGGCTTGAAAATTTAAAACGATCCAAAGTCTATTAAGCCCGTTAAAATGTAATTTAAATTCTATGATGAAAGCTTCTAAAGAAACCTAGGACGGCGAACTATTCTTACAACGACAACAATCTTCCTAGAATTGGTAAAGCGACTTAATTAAAGAAACCCCAAGGTATGAGCGGCACCACGAAGCAACAGAGTAGGAAACGTACAGAGAAATAGTTCTTAAAGCTTTGATTTTTAAGATTAGTGGGGTCGCTAAATTTGAGATGTAATTTAGCGTCGAATCACTTTACTTAATCTGCAGGCCAGGTTGATGCATTTCATACATTAAGTTATTTATTTTAGCCTATATTTCAATCACAGAAGAGAATTTTTTTTCGTTTTCTTTTCAGTGATTTCAATAGCCATTATGATCTAGTTTCTCAATCGTTTGGTCGTAACGGTTTGGTTTGGTCGTGACGCAGAACGTCACTTCCGCTAAATGTCATCGTGAATCTCTCGCAAGTTACGTTTCTTGACAGTACTATAGATACTTTGGCAATGATGTGTTTGCTTTGGCGATAGTTTTAGTACTGTTGAAATTTGCGACATGATTCGCTAATTAAACATGTGTTCAAATAGTAAAAGTTTAAGTTATACATTGAAATGAAGTCGAGAAAAAAATTAACTCAAAGCGGTTTTTTACGTTTTTTTACGTAAAACGAATGAAAATGCGTGTAATGTACGGACGCCATGAATTGCGGCTGTAATGTAGCGGTCCCACTATCCTAGCAAACCCAACCTATGATTTGTAAACAGAATAGGAATAAGTTCTGTGATTTGTAGCTCAAAACTGCAAGTATACCTACTTTGTTTGCGTACATGGGACACTTAATCAAGCACGCTCCGCTGTCCGCTGCACGCACACATCGATATGCATGTAGTGGAGCACCTACAATTTGTTATCAGAAGTTTTTCTGCAGACATTATATTCTCGGTGGAAGAACGCTTAGAGAGTTCAACGCCTGAAAAGAGCTCGATCCAAGGAAAAGCCTTTGCTTTTAGGTAACTTTCTTTTGGTAGTTTTGAAAGAATCTTGATAAATTGGAAGGAAATTCACAAAGGCGAGATATCAACTGTGCATTTTCGTTCGTATTTTTTTTTATTACTTTTTTACTCGACGATGCAGAGCAAAAAGAAGAGGGGGGATTGTGTACATGTTTGTATGTATGTTCTAAACTACAACCTCAACGCCTCGACTGATTTTGATAAATGAAGTGTCGATAGATTCCTCTTAGTCCTGGGATGGTCACTACGTGACGTCATCATAAATAAGAAATGGCGACATGTAATGTGCGGTTAGATTGCCTCTAATATGCGGCATTACCTATAGAAGTGAAAGCTATTTGAGCTTCATTTGGACTGCTTCAGTCACTCCGACTGCCGTATGCGCGTTCTAGAGGCCCTCATATCCACGGGGTTATATATCAGATCAGGTGGAACTGGTCACGTATGCTGTTTTTTTTATTTGACCTTAGTCTTTAATGAAGAACATGCTCCACCATAAAAATATATTATTATTTATTATAAACGGACCTTAATTAGACCTTATCTAGGTTCGTGTGATGGTAAGCGGAAACAGCAAACTATGGACACCTGCGACACCAGCGGTGTTTTTATATTGGCACTTAATAATTATACTCTAAATTAATTAAGCTTCAACTTTAGACTAGCTCACATTGATAAACATGCACCGGACAAAGAGTAACACAGGTTCTACAACATTTTCCACGTCATTAGCGGTCCTGTGGTTCCACAAATAAACCATTCAAGAGAAAAATGAACCGGCGCAAAGCTGAAATACAGGGGAGAGAGGCAGTGCACTAACTTACACTACAGAAAACCTTTGGAAATTATCTTTAAAAGCTTAAAACGTGTGACTTCCAACTTGTATTCAAGTTAGTTTGTCAAAAATTTCTCTCACACCAACAGCCGAGTTGGTGGTCAAAAGAGATTTATTTTTTTGGAAATTCTCAGTTTTTAGGCTCCCCACGAAGGCTTCGTAAGGGCTCTACGAGCGTTACGGTAAGCTACGAGCCTCTACGAACGTTACGCTAAGCTACGAGCCTCTGCAAACGTTACGCTATGCTACGAGCCTTTACGAGCGTTACGCTAAGCTACGAGCCTCTACGAACGTTACGCTAAGCTACGAGCCTCTACGAACGTTACGCGAAGCTACGAGCCTCTACGAGCGTTACGCGAAGCTACGAGCCTCTACGAGTATTACGCTAAGCTACGAGCCTCTACGAACGTTACGCGAAGCTACGAGCCTCTACGAGCGTTACGCGAAGCTACGAGCCTCTACGAGTATTACGCTAAGCTACGAGCCTCTACGAACGTTACGCTATGCTACTAGCCTTTACGAGCGTTACGCTAAGCTACGAATTTCTACGAACGTTACGCTAAGCTACGAGCCTCTACGAACGTTACGCGAAGCTACGAGCCTCTACGAGCGTTACGCGAAGCTACGAGCCTCTACGAGTATTACGCTAAGCTACGAGCCTCTACGAACGTTACGCTATGCTACTAGCCTTTACGAGCGTTACGCTAAGCTACGAATTTCTGCGAACGTTATGCTAAGCTACGAGCCTCTACGAACGTTACGCGAAGCTACGAGCCTCTACGAGCGTTACGCGAAGCTACGAGCCTCTACGAGCGTTACGCGAAGCTACGAGCCTCTACGAACGTTACGCTAAGCCTCGAGCGCTACTACGACTACGAACGCTACTTACGATCATAAAAATAAAAATAAACTCTGCGCGGTGGACGAATTTCATTTGAAGTAAATCGCCTGGATAAGTTAGTAGCTACTCTGTTTAGTAGTTGATCTGCTCGAGCACTAAATATATACTTAATAGCAAGCTTGATTCACCCAAGCTAGGCGTTCTATCAAATCTTTATTAATAACTATTTTAGTCGGTCCAAATTGCAAAAGATAACAACCTTTCCGTGTGTATTTGATCCACAAAATTCCATTGTAATCTCCGTGAGCTTTCCCTCTGGCTGCACTGTGACCGAGACCCGAGCAAGGCATTTTAAATTAAATTAAACTTTGCCGCTTTCCCAGCTCAGCGGGCGAGGGAAAATAGAGTAAAGGCGCACGACTTATTTAGGATACGCTGGAGAAATCAATATGTTGACAACTCGCAAGATAACTTGAAATAAGATTTGGAAGACATAAAGAAAATTACGTAGCTTTACACCTATACGCCTTGTGGCGTTCTTTGGGAGAGGTTTATGTCGAGCTGTGGACATTACATAGGCAATGATAACTTGGATAATGATATTGACACATACACGAAGATACATATTCTTTATTTCATGGACTCAAAAGCCAATTTCAAAGAGTAAAAAAAAAAAAAAGTTAAGTAATACAACGTACAGAATCTCAGTATTTATATGTACATTTGTTATACCAATTTTGCATATACATTTGAAATTTTTGTCTTCTCAACCTACTTCAAAACAGGAGGTTCTCAATTCGACTGTGTTGCGTGTTTATCTTACGAGAAACATAGTCCGATATTTATTTTTTTGTTTGTTTCGAATAGGCTGTTATATATATTGAAGGTCTCATTTAAACATGAATAATCATAAAATTAGGAAATGAATCCTGTTTATTGAACTTCCATTGGACTCAGTTTTTTTTAAAAATAATCCTTTTATTTAAATATAGCTTTTATTATATTACAACTAACAAACTAACTTTACAAAGTCTCTTTTTTACTTTATGATTATGTCTCGTCAAGACAGACATCATCGATGTAACAAAAAAAAAAAAAAAAAAACTAACATTTGTACGCTGTTACAGGCAAGGACATGACATACGTCTCCATTCATACGATCATGTATGCTTCTTTATATTTATGTGTACCTACCATGCTCTGACAAATAAATAATTTGATTTGATTTGACAAAGATACAATTCAAGGTCCAGAATTTAGAATGCTTTTTATATTGGCTTGGTTATCGTGGGTTACCTATACCCAGCAATGAGATAAGGTAGGATGTGGATAGTGATGATGATGATGATGATGATAATGTTGGTTACATCAATATAGTGACGACTGACAACACGGCGCGCAAGAGTCTGGCAATAGTGGTTCATCACTAGCTAGTGATGAACCACTATTGCCAGTCTAAATACCTACTTACAATCAATAGTTCCTGAGCTAAAAGATAATTAGACCTATTTGAACAGAGACGACAACGGCTAGACAATATTTTTCGTAATTACATAAATGTAAGATTAGATTCGCGCTCCGGGCGCTGTCAGTTCGGCCTGGGTCGCCAGACTCAAAGACTACTATATATATATATATATTTTCTATCGAGCCAAATTTCTTTAATCGTGTATAAGTGAACACATCCGAATAAAATATTTCAAGAACATTTATTTTTGCGATTTTGCGTACAAATTTGAAGCATATTTCGTCTTAACGTCTAGCGAGTATCATCACTCCTGTCTAAAAACCGCGTTATTGAGTGCTTATTTTAAGGTAGTTGCTTCCTCGCTACCAAACTTCGAAATTCGGAAACATTAGGGGAGAAGGCATTGTCTTAAAAGCCTGCCCTCATTTGCTTTCATCCGAGCTAAATAACCTGCGGTCTCGCTGACTCCAACCACCCCAGGGAATACACGTCAAGGTCTAGCCTTGGCCCGTATCTGGCACTCGGGGAATCTTAAATCTGGAACCAACGACGCAGGGAAACTAATATCCTGCGAACTGGAATGTATCGTATGTAATATTCTGTGGAATTAATGTAGTAAGTACATTTATAAAGTGAAAGCTATTTAGGTACGAGTATTTATCTTTGCTCGACTTGAATGTAAATGCTTATACCTGACTTAGTGTGACCTTAATGAATATAACTGGTAATTTATTGTTTTGTTATTCGTTGCCTTAAACACAGCGAGACGACAGTGGTGTGGATTCTGTTGCACTCGTATTATTTCTCTCTGACTGCACCGAGTTTTTTTTTTGTTTGTTTGTTGTTCCGTCTATACTTTCTCCGACACATGTCGGAGACATTGTTAGACCAAACATATTGCATAGCAGTTTACTATATTTTTTAGATTCTCGGCGATAATCACCTTTGATATTATAATTTGATAAACTCATATATAATAGACAAGTAGGTACACATAATTAGTATTACGACTGCACCGAGTTAACTGTTTTTGTTTTCATACAATTTGTGACAGAATAAATATAGAAGTTAGGTTTAAAAAAAAATGGACGGATGGAAAGACGGACAGAACGAATTTATAAGGGTTCCTTGTAAGACTACGAAACCCTAAAGTGGCAATTTTTTAGAACTGTCACTAATTTAGTATAGAAAATCTGGTCTAACCATAAAATTAAGGTTACAGTATCCACGCTGTGCCGTTACTGAAGGGAATATCTCAAAAGAAAAAGTGTCCACAGAATCCTCCCTAGTTCCCTAAGGTTAGATCCATCGATTTATGATCAAATTACTTTCCAACACCTGTACGTTCTATAAAACCCCGATCCATCTCGACATAATGTCCCATTTCATCACGCAGCCACGAGAACTACATTCTCGTGTGTCTGTGCTGGAGCATCCTATGTATGTAGGAAATCTACAAAATAAGATCTCCTAAAGGCACCAGACCAGGCACTACATGTGCAGGTATCAATGCGTGTAGTGCTGGCATTTCCTTTAAGGGGATAAGTTGGTAAAATGCAGGCAGAAGTGACTACACTTATTGACACAGAACCAACCGGCTTGAGTTGGTCAGAAAGAGCTTTATGTCCATGCAATAAAATCGAAATAGAAGTCGTTTGCCTCGTTTCGTTTCGGACGAAACGATAGCAAACGTTTCGTTAGCATCCTACCTAATTTCTTTCCTAACGCACGGTTACGGCGACGACGAAGTATGAACCCTCCCGAACGGCTTAAAACTACAACAAGCACGCTGTTTCTATGGAAAATAATGAAGAAAAGTTAATTTTATTAGTCAGCAAATATCGCTGTCTATATGATTTGTCCGACAAGTGTGGTGATACGTGATCGGCCCTTCCGCGAGGCGAAAACACGTCTATAAGAGTGGTCACTCCCTAAAAAAAACTCGACGTGCAAGACGTACGTCTAGACTCGTGCGTAGAGTTTTAGTTTGAAAACTTATGACAAAATTCCGAACATTTAAATAAGTTCTATTTTTTACTAAACTGGCGACCCGCCCGCCCGGCTTCGCACGGGTGTAACTTACGTGCGAAGCCAGGGCGGGGCACTTATTACATATATAAACCGTCCGTAAAAAATTATCTAACTGATGGTGAAAACCGTATCAAAATCCGTTGCGTAGTTTTATAGATCTAAGCATACATAGGGACGGACAGACAGCGGGAAGCGACTTTGTTTTATACTATGAGGTGATAGTGAAGTGGTGAAACTGGTTATAAAATAAGCTTTTTGATGCGCGTGTGCGTTAGTGCGGGTTTTCTATATGTCCTACTCGGTAGCTTTAGTGACCTTGAGTCGGTCTCATTGCGAGCACCTGTTCTTGCCGTCTCCGTTTAACTTCTACGCTTTTTGTCGTTTGAATGGCGCAAGGGAGCTCGGCCGGCTTAGTGCGGTACTTTTTGTGAAGGGTGGTTAGAAGGGTGAGTTTTTGTCTCGGTACTTGATCGATATTGTTGAGATCCTTGTCTAAACATCAGATGTGTTCAAGGTTGTTTTAAAAATCAACAATCTTGAACTATATGCCAGGTGTAAAACACACAATTTTATATATTTTTATATTTTATATAATCAAAAGAGGGTTGAAAGTCTATGTATATGAAAAAAAGGAAACGAACGAAAAGGACATATTTGGAGCGAAAGGTAATATTTTTTTATCTAAATTTAATAATACGTGATAAGTCCCGATAAACATTTAAAACAAACGTGTATGAAGTAGTGGGAAACAGCTTTTTAGCTGTTAAGTATAAAATTGTTTCTTATACTGTACGACCACGTTTATGTGAAGCTTAAGGCGGGTGTTAGTCTAAATACAACAGCAAATCCAATCATCGCTAAATTAAAAGGTGCTGACTCTCCAAACACTTTTAATTTAAAGTTCGGTCCAAAACAACATCCCGTAACAGTAACACAGCTTATTAACACAAGTTTTACGCTGAGAATTTTGTGAAAACCTAATTGCTATCCTCTGTAAAACAGTTACGTCGCCGTCGTGACAAAGATTATGATTCGAGTTGTTAACACACTTCTTGCGTTCACTTTTTTTTATTCTTTCCTCTTGTGAGGATATTGGCGACACACGTCTTGGGTATTTTCCAGTGTTAAGTATTGTATTGTTTTATTATAATTATACCGTCAACAAGTCATGGTCAGGTTAGAGTAAGTGACGATGCTTTACAGTGGGTATTAATCAACATTTCCCTACTAAATTAAACTAACTAACTTAAGTTAGGTTACTAATCTAGGTTTTTTAAATTTCATTTGAATATAGTTATTTTAATTTTGCGCAGTGTAACTAATGTGTCAGAACTCAAATGTTAAGTGACATATTCCGCCCGATCAGTCTTTGGATGGATGGTCATTTCAAAATTAACTCCACCTTGCTTCGGGTGGCACCAGATCTAGAAAAATATCCGTTGTAACTACCGTACTATTGGAAACCTAGAAACTGATACGTGGTTAGCGACATATCTTAAATAATAAGTAATCAAAGCAAGCAAAATGCTGGGTACGCTGCCAACTGGGTAGTGGGCTTGAGCATTTGGATTGTTTTTAGACCTTCAACGTTGTATGGGCAGTCTAACTGTTTTTGTAGTGTTAGTGTTAGCTTATATTTTGTTTAATTAATGAAGGCACTTGCCCTTTTGTAGTATAAAAAAAAAAAAAAAAAAACTTGACGTTGAAGCGCGGTAAATTTAGCCCAACACGAGAAATAGACAGTTAATACCAAATTAGATCTCAGCCTATCGTGCCAATTCTCCAGCCAAATCAGTAATCAATACAGACTGATTTAGCTGGAGAAAGACACAAATATTACAAAGCTCTGTGACCTGAATGGCTGATTATTCTGTCGCATTTAACAGATGCACTTCCCTAAGAGATTTACCGATTACCCAGGGCCAAGTTACCCAGGTAAGTTAAGACAATTTACGCGGATTTACCTGTAACGATATGATAATTTGGCCAATTTGTTTCGGAGATAAATCGCTGCGGAGTTTCCGGATGTGGCTCGGTTAGAGATCTCGTTAATTCATGTACTTGAATATTCATAGCTCCGATACTGTAAATAGGCTGCAGGTCCCGATGCCGTAGCTTCACACAATTTTTAATTGGATGCTTTATCGTAATAGGCTTTTATAATTTTTTTAAAGTATCATTGACTGGTTTAGTGGTTAGGTGCGTTGATTTATTTATATAGAAAAATTGGACGTGCGTTATTTTTATTTCCCTCTTGCTCGCTCTCCTGCCCCTGGCTCTTTTTATATCCCTTTTATTTGTATGGAAATTTTCAACGTGCGTTGATCGCAGGTGCGTTAATTTTGTATGAAACGCAACGGACGTGCGCTAGTGTGAACACGCACGTGTAACAATACCGTCGACCACATCGCCACTAGAAAGGAGAAAAAAATATCCTTATCACAGGATTTTTTTCTCCCATGGGGCAGGCTAAAGCCTTTAAGGCCATACCGCCTCGTCATCCGTATTTCTTCAAATTATTAAACCTTCTTTTAAGCGTATATTATAGATAAAGCATTAAAAATAAAATAACGAATTTCATAATATTTTTGTGATAAGAAGATATCGCGGTCAATCTTTTTGTTCTGCTTTCTGGCTCTGCACAGTTCGTGCATTTAGGCTAAGTACAATTTCACTTGTTGAAACACGTCGGCTTCTTGTTTGGCAAAGTTCGAAGATGAATGAAATAACACAACACAGCCAAAAATTAAAAACATTATGAAAATCTTGAAATAAACAAGAATCAATTCTCTCGCCGGCCCCAATTTCCTGAGGGTCTGTGGATTAGCATATGAAAGCCGGCCGTGAGCGGAATCAGCGAATGAGAATGAATGAACGGAACTCGGTTAATGGAACCTATTGATTGCTGTGGCGAAGATCTTTGGTAGTAAACATATTATTAAAGAGAAGTTCTAAGACATCAACCTAGAAGGAGTCCATAGTACTTGTTGTGTGTACCTGTCGACATTAATCGTATGGTTTTTAATAATGAGTTATCAAACTGATACCGAACTTTTCAAGCATTATGGGGAAAAATCAAGTGTGTGTTAGCACGCTCATGGTATGGTTCCGTAGCCATGTCAAATATGTACAAATTTATAAATAATAGGTTTATATATTTTCCCTTTGGTAAAAAATTCATAGATACAATATTGGTACCACATATATTATATTGTATTTATAAGGGTTGCGTTTTACCGCCAGCTCGCCTGATGGTAAGGGATGATGCGGTTTACCTTGGAGCACGCTTGCCTAGAGAAAACGATTTATTTGCATAAGTATATCTACACGTGTACCAAATTTCGATAAAAATAGGCTTTATAGTCTGTGAATAAAACGATTATGACATACAGACAGATACAACGAAATTATAAGGTTCTAGTTCTGCTACGGAATCCTACAAAATGGCAAACAATGTTGTGACTTAAGTCAAAGGGCACGATCTTTCTTGCCTCACACCTGCAAAATGTGGAATGAGCTACTTAACGTGGTGTTTCCGAGAAGCTACAACATGGTGTCTTCAAAAGGCGAGTTAATAGAGTCCTTAAGGGTCGGCAACGTATTTGTAATGCCTCTGGTGTTACAAGTATCCATAGGCGACGGTGACTGCTTACCACCAGGCGGCCCGTCTGCTTGTTTGCCACCTATGGCATAAAAAAGGCACATACAATTGACAGTTCCTAACGTGCAGCACTAACAAGCTGTGTGGTCTAATTTGTCACTATAGATGGGCTCAGTCCTGTCTGGGGAATAGGTACAGCGGCCAAGCGGACATGTCAAAGCTTTGCTCGTACCGGCACTTCTAGTAGATTTACATTCTTAATCAACTGTTGATAGTTCAAAATAGAAAAAAAGATATTTATGAGAAACTGCTATTTATATTATTTTATATTATGAACTGTTGGTGTTTCTGTATAAATAAAAAGATAGTTTTGGCGCTAATGTGAGAAAATCTGTCGCCTCATTGTGTTATTTTTCTAAGCATGTGTATTTCCGAGTGTAGGTAAATGCGTAATAATAGTGCATTACCAACTGGCTCCTACTTTCCGGGATGTTTCCCTTCCGATAACTATACAATTTTTGTCGTTTAAGATTTTGACAACTTTAGTATAGAAACGCTCGCATCGTTACGTAAAATCTAAATACCAGGCCATTGGTGTCCAAAACCACCTGAGCTGTACACCACTATACATATACTATACACCATAATAAAATATTAATTAATTTTGATTATGTAGTCCTGGATTAACGTCCTTTCATAATTATATGTCAAAGTCATCAGTTAATTGCATTAATATTCATTACAATCAGCCATTGATTAGCATGCATATTAATTTGACATGTTAATTAACTACGGATAAATTTGAAATCTAAGGAAAAAGAAACAAACGAAAACTTTAGAAAAATTACTCGTGACCTCTAGTTAGGCGACTGCGAACGCTAATTGGGCTTTCGCTAAATCCTTTCTGAGCGGATCTTTACACCCCACTAGGAATCTATCTGCCAATGGACTTCAGCTTCGTAGGTCAAGTAGTTTTTGAGATTTCGTGATGAGTCAGTGAATGAGAAATAATGAGTTAGAAGTATTTCGCTTTTACATGGATTTTTACCGACTTTAAAAAAGGAATCAAACGAAAGAAAGGATCTCAATTCGGTTGTAGGTACTTATGTTTTTTTAAAATGTTTATTACCACAGAACTGTCAATTATAAACTCATTTGGAAAATTCATTTTATCAGAATTTTATCGTTTTGTTTATAAATCAAAATAACTAGGAAAATATAAGTTATCCAAGTAACCGAAATTACGTATGTATTTACTAATTATTGAAGTCGGTTTTTTGTTTGATAATTACTATAGATTGTTACAAAAACACACTCATAAAAGATTGATGATTTACTATAGAGACTGTTTTCAATCAGCAAGTAAACGCTCCGGGAGCACCGGCGGCGCTCGGTGGGCCGGTGGGCCGCAGACCATGGGCTGTAACCATGCTCCCATGGGCCGTAAACCGGCTGTAAAACGTAAACCCCACGTTTACGGCCGTCCCACCGCTGTGTAAAACACGATTACATGGTGAAGGAATGCGTACTAAAACGATACGGTAGCGTTTTCGATTGGGATACTCGATATTAGTTAAGTGTTCGATATGTTTAGGAGAATTCAGGCAAACTGTAGCATTATTATAGGTAATAGGCTAATGGTTACGGCTACCTGTATTAAGCTATTCTATTTAGGTTATCAGAAAAGTTGCGCTACCGCAAACCGTATCTCAGAGCACTGAGGTTCATGTTCGCGTGATTTTTCCGCATTGCGCTGTTTCAGTTCTAATTCGAGCCCGTGTTAAGAGTTGGCCGTGAGGCCCCAGTGTTTTTAATGTCTTATATAAAAGATGAACATAGAGTCGATAGTTGAAAATAAAATTAAAATGGGTTCAAAATTAAGGAAGATATAGACACTTGTAATGTCTTGCTAGACAGAGAGCGTACTATATACTTATTAATGACGTCACTTCTAAGTACGCCATACAAACTTTTTACTGACACTTTGCGGGAAAGGGACAGAACATCCCTTCTTAATTCAAACCCTAACTTTGAATACTTATATCTCAGCACTATATCGACATATTTAAATCATTTCTTCAGTATTAATGTTGACATAATTATATATTATGTCTTACTAACTACATATATTTCTTACTAAGCTTAATATTTTTGACCAAACAAACAACATTCCAATAGCTTATTGTATCTCAATTTTATATATTCTTTGCTAGACTTAGCACATGTCTTATTCGTACCAAATTCTATAGCCCCCTTATTAATAAACGTGGAGTAGTCTTGGAATAGTTACGCAGTGTTTTGTCTATTTTTCTCTTTCAAAATTTGAACTCGATCGAAAAAGGCAAAAGACGGAGTAACTATTCCAAGGCTACTCCAAGTTTATTAATAGGGGTAAAGTTTAAATTAATACAAATACTTTGCGATTACAAATAGTGGTTCATAATAGGGGTTGTCCTGGGTCCCTCCGTCTGGTAAAGAGGCAGACCACCGAGGGGGGTTTTAGTAAGTGCAATCTATATAACCTGGCTATTAGAAGATATACGACAACATAGTTGTATTCAAAGATGAAATATAAGTACTTAGCAATTACGAGTATTAAGCTATGAAGTAGAGTGTAATGCGTTTCATATCAGTCCCTTTGATCCGACGGAACCTAAGCGGAAAACAAGAAAGTGATCCTCAAGGGCGATATTAAACAACGTACAGTGAAACCAACTTATCTGCGAAGTTGGCCAAAGGAGAGAACTATAAATGTTCTGTGGTGGCTATCAGTTTTATTCAGAAAAAACGATGGTAGCTCCCCCACTCGACTCTACGGATAAGTTGGTCGCCTTTTACAAAACAACGGTACACAATACCGGATTCGCAATAAAACGCCTCGGAGAGGGGACGCAGATTTATGGACCTTTAGGAAAATTAACTTTTTTAATACGCCAGATTTCTGACGATTGTTGAAAGCTTTTCACATTGGCGTTAAAGTTATTAATCCAATGACAATCGATCAGTGTGAGAAATGGAATAGTTTTTTTTTGTAAGTGCTTTAATAGTTAGTTCAGCTCACGATAAAGGTATGTTATGTATTGTAGTAGCTCTCTATTTGGATCTTTCCCAATTAAAGCAATATCACAGAACTAATGCACGGTACAAGCACGCTCGTGTGAGCCCCATTGCGTGTCCCTTGGCACATCTGTTCGCCTGTTGCTAATATCAAAGTCATCTCGAGCCTTTGATTCGAGTCATATTGAATTTGATATCCTAGCATACTCGAGAAAACCACGCTCTACCTTAAACTCGTGATATTAAATTTTTGATGGTAAATTGACTTCATTAGCATTAATAATTTTACGTGCAATAAAGGTTGATTTACGGAGCCACTTATTGTTTACGAGCCCGTTCCATAAATTTCCGGAGAATCAATGAAAATCATTCACTTTTTATCACAGTCACTAAGAAAATATTTCACAATCGTCAAAAATAACAACACTGATAAAATAAAATAAACTGTGGTACTGCATTCAATTTTCAAATATGATTTTTGCGCGCGTAGGTGGCGGAGAGATCTATTATAAATAACAACACTGGCAACTAACTGTCACAGATAACAAATAAAATTGTTTTTTATTCTCGAGGTGCATTCGATTTTTGAATGTTGGCGCGCGAATGACGCGGGCGGCCGGCTCGCGTTTTCCGCCCATCTGACGTGCTTGACGCTACAGCGACCGTCGAGCTAGCATTTTCGCCCGGCGTTTTGGATGTGGCAATTTATTATTTATCATTATTCCAGAATGGAATTCAAGTGTAAATGAATAAACCATTTTTTTAGAGAGGCAAAAATTATGACAGATAAGTTTATTTGATGACTTTGATATAAGTACTTAGAACAGTTTTTCAGTCTGATGCGAGTGCACCGTCATTGGAGTGCACCAATCAGGAAATAAGTGCACCAGTGCACCAGCTTCAATGGATTTGACATTAGGGTTTAACACGTCTTGTAAATCCTGTTTTCATTGTGGTTTTCATAAACACAAAAGAAAACAAAAACACCGACATTTACTTTTAGCAGTTCTTCTGTATATTAGATGACTGTGATGTAGTTCCATTTCGAGGTTGCGACGCAAAGCTTTCGTTGTATTCATCATTGTTTTTTTTTCTATATTTACTCGTTATAACATTCGGGCGAGAGGAAATTCTTTGCCATGTTTTTTTCTCGCCTAAGATTTAATTTAACAAATGCCATATCTGTTTCTACCATTTTCTAGGCTCGGGAGTATAGTGACAATATTATCAGTTGTGGGGTGCGTGTGCCGAGGTAATGGCGAAGCCTCATTATTTGGTATTTACGCTCATTTAGCGTCAGAAAGGCCAATCCTCGGTAACGAATGCATATTTTAATTACTATTTACGATTTGTTTACGGCGGAACAACAATATAATCTATCTTTAGGAAGTTTTAGTTACCCTTTGCGATACTATTGCAAGCCTTTCCGTCTATCTGGTTAAAAAGCAATGTGTGTATGTATGTATGTACGACTACGAAACGACTGAACCGCCTTGACGGGACTTTCACTGTTAAGTGTTGTTTAGATAAACCTGAACTTTGAGAACTGTGGGCAAAGTAAGAATATTTATGTAAGTGCGCGTGTTACGTTTAGTTTTTTTTCTTCCTCTTAGGTTATTGGCGACGCACGTATTGTACATTTGCCAGTGTAAAGTATTAAAATATTTTCAAGTTAATTAAATATCGTCTAACAAGTTATAGTCAAAGTCCAGCAAAGTACGCACGTTCAAATCTAAGTCATAACGTAGTAAAGTGGCGGAGACTTCACTAGAGGCTTCTATGGAGGTTTGGAAACAACACGAAGATTATGTTTTCACTTCGTTATATTACTTGCCTTCACTCGAGCACTTTCACGAACACTTAATAAATAATAATCCACCATTATTACACAATAACACTCAAAAATGAAGGGAAGAAAAAAGTTTAGGGAAATAATACAATGACGCGACATATTTTTTTCACGTTGGCGCCAAAACTACTTGTCGAATTCCACTTTGTTTAAAGTGTGGAATAGATATGTAATATTACTTACGTAAATATTCGTACTTTACCTCCCTACCCCTTTATTCAGAGGTGTTTAGCGAATATCAAATGCGTTACGCACCGCATCTCGGCGTGAGCGAAAAGTGCTCCGACGCGCGTATTGTGTGGTGAGAAGATTTATACACAATACCAATGGTATATAATAATATTATGCACGTATTTTATACTTTTTTATTATTATCTGAAAGTTAGGTAAAATTCCCTAATTTAGCCATAAAAAAAACTCCTTCGCTCACATTCGACGGGTTAACGTAACCGAAGTAACTAGGTGGAATGGAACAAAATTCAGACCTTTTTCTAGTGTTCAGAGCTGGCGTTAAAGTCTAACGCGTTATACAATCTGCGTGGGTCGTACAGGGCGTACCGTATCGCTCATCTACAGACACCACTCGAGTGCTCCGATACTGCTGACGAGCAGGTGCCTATCAAGAGATTTGTATACTTTCTTCGAGTGGATGTAGCAGGTAGGCTTTAGATTTTAGTAGGATTAGATTGGTCTAACCAATCAAGCCCACAAAATCTTGATTGGTTAGAACCAAGTAAGAAGCGGTCATAATATTATGGTAATTATGCATACGCAATGGTGTTTGGTGGCAACGCGAGTAAACGTAAGCCGGGAAGGCCAGTGGCCGAAGCGAAGTACAAATATTCGCCACGTGAAATACGTATCGAATTACAAACGAATTTTGAATTCCGAAAAGTTGTACACAGAATATTAATAATAAATAAATAGATATTCGGGACATTTTTGCACACACGGTCATCTGACCCCAAACTAAGCAAAGCTTGTGTTATGGCAGCCAGAGACTGATTTACATAACAAAAAAAATACTAATACCCAGATATAAAACAAACACAAATGTTCATCACATGCATGTTTTCCTTAGGTGGGAATCGAACCCACGCCCCCAAGCGCAGAAGGCAGGTTCACTACCAACTAGATCAACGGGCTACCGAATATTGGCCGTACACAATGACAGTACATCCAAAAAAGTTGTTGTCACGTGACTTTGACGTGATTACGCTGCCAATAATGATGATATTATAATGAAAACTAAAGATATTATTTTTATCAATGTTGACTTATTGCTCACTACAATACACAAATTCACAGCAATATTGTTAAATATTATCTGTCGGCAAATAGAAATACAGACCCTTTACAGACCCTGTCTCTTGGTGGATTTCGCGGAAAACGTCAAATGTCCCTCGAAACCTGTATCAATGTCGATTATGCTCTATTCCCGTGGCGGCGGATGTTGGCGTGTTTGGCTCCGAGCGTGTCGTGACATTAATCGGACAGCCAGCGGATGGCAATGGTTATTCCAACTTTATTCACTGGCCATGTGCTGTGCGGTAATCTCTAAAGGTAGCATTCCGATCTCCGCGACCGGCGGCAGCAGCCGCGTCGCGCGACCCACTGCTCAGTATGAATTTCTATAGAGTACTAAACAATCCAAGCGACCGCATCGCGCGACCTGTGGGTCGCTTGCATTGTTTAGCACTCCATATAAATTCATACTGAGCTGATATTGAGTTTTCATACAGTTGGGACAGGTTGTGAAGTCTATTTGGATATTGGTCTGTGGTGGAAGTCTCAAACTGTGCGTTTTACGCGATCTTTTTTGCCTCACACCTGCAATTCGTGGGATAAGCCTCCTGCGGCATTTCTGAGTAACTATAATATGGGGTTATCCTTAATAAGGCTGTTATTAGAGTCTTTTAACGTCGGCAACGTATATTTGATGCCCCTGGTGTTACAGGTATCCATAGGCGACGGTGATCACTTACCACCATGCGGCCCGTTGGCTTGTTTGCCATCTATGCCATAAAAAATACTAATATTTATTACTAACGGCGTGGCGTCCCGCGATTTCACCCTCTATTATGCAAAAACAATTTAAAAGATTTTAATCAGTCGTATCTTAGTTACACTAGTACTTGTTTTAAACGTTTATCGGGACTTATCACGTATTATTTAATTTAGGTAAAAAATATGTACCTTTCGCTCGACGTTTCTACCATGTTACAATGGCCGTGGTCACGAGCTGACTGAACACTGCGGGTGAGTCCGGCGAGAAGAGCGGGTGTTTTGTTCTCCTACCCTCACTTGATCTTGAAAAATGGCAGGGTTGTCACTACGACACACAACACTGACTGTATCGGTAAATGTCCTAGTACCTACACCGCGGTTTGTACACTTGCTTACTATGGTTATGGTTATGGTTTACACTAGTACTTGTTCTAACTTGCATCAGCACGATCTAATAAGTAACTGCCATATTGTAAAGAACAAAATAATAATGCCTGGAGTGATCATAAATGGTCCATCTTTTCCCCCATTTATCGCGAGTGTCACAGAAGTGGGATGCATGCGGCCAGTAATGGCAAACCGCTGTAATGTTGAACGGTAGCCGCCAATAACGTCGTCCCAAGGTGAAACGGAGCTCGATTTACTGAGCGAAATGGTCTCATTCAGACTCCCAATATCGAAATCGAATAAATCACGAAATCTATTCGTTGGGAATACAATATTCGTCATACTAGGACTCATATTTTCGGTTTTCATTTCAATATAAAAACATTTTCCATTTGGTCCAGGAGGAACGTATAAACTGTTTTTTTAGAGGAGCAAATAGTTCTCGTTTGATAATAATATAAGATATTCGTTCCTGTAAAGGTGTTTTTTTAGGGTTCCGTACCCAAAGGGTAAGAACGGGACCCTATAACTAAGCCTACGATGTCTGTCTGTCTGTTTGTCCTACCTATTAACGGCTATATATTTCGAACCGTAATAGATAGCTAGTGGAAATGTTCACAGAATATGTAATGTTACGGCAAATTAACAAAGACATTATAAAAAAGTAAAAACAAAGGGGTCCATACAACAAACGTATTTTTTTTCGTATTTATCTCTAATGTAAGAACGGTAATACGTAGAAGCGTCAAACTTGGCATGATTATAGTACACACTCTAAACTTAAAATATAACAACAAATAATAAATAATGGCCAAGTGTGAGGTGTCGGTGTAAAATTTTAGTTCATTACCAAACACCATCCAGTTCGTTCCAGGACCTGGATGACCTCTTTATCATTTCACCGGATTGAAATGCCATACATTACTAATTTTGAAGTCGGTTTTTTAAATTGATAATTATTGTATTTTGTGGTGGCACGGAACCCTCTGTGCACGAACCCGACACGCACTTGGCCGGTTTATTTTCTTTTACGAGTAGTAAGCAATTCTATCGTTCAGACCGCGCTGGATAAAATATGAACATACTTTTCTACTGTTGAACGGTTAAGTTTTTCCAATAGCGTGTTTGATTTGGTGACGTTTAATTGCATTATATAATCGTTGTTGATATTTCAATATTTATTAATACATTTCTACTGTTAATATAAGACAATGTGTACAAACATAAGCGCATTAACAGAAGCTGTTAACTGGCTATAGGGCGCCAAAGATACAGGCTTTGCCTAGTTTGGGGCCCATTGGCACAACTATTTTTGCTGCTAGTAAACTGTTCGTTGGTAATTATTATATGATTGTTAATTTAAATAACTGGATTTGGGATTAAATGAATTATTTATATTTATTATTTATTTACTGATAGACTTATTTATTCTATTTTTAATTATTTAGAAAGCATAGCGTGCATTGCTCGTGACAACTGAGCGCTACCTTATTTCGGTATGTCCGAAGGTAACGTTAACCTTCGTACAATATTAGTATTTAGGCCTATTGAAAGCGTTCTGTCACAAACTGACACTATGGCCGTCTTCACTTAGCCTATGTGATAGAAAAGGAAGTGACCCAAAGAGGAATTATTTCGATTTGTGTTTATCTCGTAATTTCGCTTGAATACGCGTCCAATATCTCCAATACAAGATGAGAATCATATAGCTGCTTCCAAAGGGCTCGTTATAACCTGCGATAGGTACTCTTCACGTGTAACTTTATGCCCGCTCTGATTATAAGCAGGCCGAGATACTGCTACAGCAGACAACGAACAGGCAGCGTCGCAAATTTTAGGTATCAGGAAGGCGTACAGAAACCTATCGTTGAACATTGGTATCACTTATTGGCAATTTTACGAAAAAAATTCTAAAATAATAAATATTATTTTAGAATTTTTAGTGAAACACCTATGATAGTGGAATGCTTAAAACCTTCTTTAACTCTTTTCGGGGCGAACTACTAGTTGCATGAATACCTCCTTGTTTTGAACCGAACAAAAGACAAAACAAAAGTATTGTAGTGATTTGTTATCGCGAAATCCGTAGGCGCTCTAGGAAAAATCTACATTATTTGAGCTGGTTTAAATACTACTGAACCCTAATTAATGAAATTTTTGTGGCACAACATCGCGGGGTTTTTCTACATTATAAAAAAAGAATACACGCTAATTGGTTTACAGTTGCCGGCGTAATCGCTGTACATACATAAGAAAAAATTAAAAAAAACGGACCGAATTGAGAACCTTCCTCATTTTTCGAAGTCGGATAAAAAAAAACATGTCATGATAAGAAGTGTTAAAAGATTAAAGGCACTAATTAAAAGTTGTCAATCTTTTAATAATATTTCTGTAAAGCACATTTCAAAGCGGTCATTAATTTCGGCTTGAATTCTAGTACCTATCTATTCGATTGAAACAGCCTACAGAAGGAAACCGTAAATGTAATGATGTGCTCTGATGAAGGGACAGGATCGCCCACGCGCCCTATCAGGGACCTTGGGACTTAACGATCTATCGTCTCCTTTAATTTTGATGAGCATAGCTTTATCCATACTGTAACCAATAGGTACTCGTCGACGACATTCAGAGAAAAAGTTCTTTGAATTACTTATTTCTTTTTAGAAATACGAGATCTTACCTATTATAATTTCGTTTATATCAAACGGGAATTACTCTCGAAAGATAGTTCCTCGCCGGTTATTCCAACTATAGTTTCAAACGCGCTCGTCGACTTTTTAGGGTTCCGTACCCAAAGGGGGTGTCAACGGAGCCTTTTAACAAGTCTACTCTGACTGTCCTACTTTTTAACTGATTCCAGCCAGAAGACGTCCACTGCTGAACATAGGCCAACCCTTAGAACTCCACACTGAACTACAGCCTACCAGCTGCATCTTCTGGAGGCCTGCGACTCCCACGATGTCGTCGGTCCATCTAAAAAAGACGTGACAACTCTACGAGTAAATAGTAGATAGCCAATTAAAATTTTCACAGAATATGTAATAATACGGAGGTTTAACTAAGAAATTATAATACGATCAAAAAGTAAAAAATGCTATATCAATATTTTTAATTCTACTATATCAATACTGGACTAACGATTTTTATTCTTCTAATAAGAACATGAAGTTATCCCCGACCTAAGATGACAAAGATATGTTTGCCATCAGTTTATAATCGAAAAATCTAAGTTTCGCTGCTACTACCAACTTTATGATTATATTATCGCTTCCCGAAGTTCTAACACACTTTGTTTTCTACCATAATGTAACTAAGTACTTGATTAAAAGTTGTAATAGCTGTTTTAAGTGTATTTAAACTTTGAGCAAAGATGACGCGTACTAAATCCTCCAGGCGCAAATAACGAGGATAAAAAATATTCTTACGAGAATTTAAGTCTACTCACATCATCATCATCATCATCATCATCAGCCTGTTTGATGTTCGTCATCTGCTGGCCATAGGCCTCTTCTAAAGAACGCCAAGGGCGCGATCTGTTTTTCGCATCCATTTGCCATACGTTAAGTATACACTAACCTTCGTAAAAAATAAGTTTTAAAATAGCAAAATTGAGTATTGTTAAATTATTGAATGTCTACAAAACTTATAATTCTGGTTAAAGCTGCAGCTGTCAAGTGCGTTCTAAATAACCTTACTAATTACCCTATTATCACGGACGTATTTTACGTCCACGCCTATTATACAGTTCGGCCAGTCAACTACGAGGTGACTACGAGTCAACCTTTGACAAAACATTGGGTGACTTATTTGATACGGCATCTTATCCTTCTGGTGATGTTTTATAATTTCAGCGATTTGAACACAAGATGGTGTAATAGTTGAGTCAGTTCGTGATCATTACACTAGACTCTAGAGTCTAGTATAGTCTAGAGTCTAGTTTAGTCTAGAGTCTAGTCTAGTCTAAGCTAATTATATAATCTAATTATCACGAACTGACTGGACTCTAGCCTCTAGAGTGGTCGTGTATAAAAACCCAAATAGTTTTTATACACAACAATCCCCCCAGACCCATAATAAAATGTATTTTTAATCACTAATCCTCTCTATTTAATTTTTATTATAATTAGGTATTAACAACTCTTCAAAGTAAACATAGACGTTTAAGATGGTAGAGATAGGGCAGCGCATGCAAATAATGGGTGTCTGTAATAGCCATTCCGTGTAGAGGTAGCTAATGTGAGCCGTATTACTAGGTAGGTAGATAACTAGGCAGTCTAACTAAGGCCGTAAATCAAACTCCGGCCGGTTGTTACCTTGTTGTGTAGTTGAGAGAAATAAAGTATTATGATTGCGAATGAGATTGTGAGTAATTTTTTAGAAGTGGTATTCTGTTTTGTATAATTATGTATGTATATCAGTCTCTGGCAGCTATATCACAAGCTTTGCTTAGTTTGGGGTCAGATGACCAAGTGTGTAAAAATGTCTCAAATAATATTTATTTATTTTTGTTATTTGTTTGTAAAGGTAAATTCCGATGATTAGTGGAGTTTTAAATTGTGCTGTTTATGAAAAAAAAAAAAAAAATTACGTTATTTGATTCTTCGTATAACATGAATGTTTATTACGCTGTAACTACACGAAAAAAGTTGAGTTGAATGAAATTCGGTGGAAAGATAAATTGTACCCTAGATAGAACATTTATTCCGGTAAAAACTACAGGAAGTTTTTTGCTTAGAGATACCGAAGCAGCAGTGCAAGTACCGTTCTTTTATCGATCGTCAAATTGACAGTTGAGGTCGTCAAATTCGATAATATGCAATTTTTTCAGTACTCGCTGTGATCGATTCTATGGCATTTTAGCGAATTTGACGATCGATAAAGAACGGTACTTGCACTGCTGGTATGCATATCTTGTAATGGGAAATGAATAAAGTTTCTCTTCTTTCAAAGTTTTCCTTAACAAATAATGAAATAAAATTTCACAAAAGTCGTTTGGAAAATGTTATCTGTCCTCCTCTCTTCTTGGAATATAATTACAGAACACGCGAACTTTTGTAACGAGCACTTCAAACCTACGCGAAGACTTATTGTTCTTTGCAACAAATAAATCGAAATCTCTTTAGCCACTGTCAAAACTCGGGAGACATGCGCAAGTAACGAACTTGTGAAAGTACGTACTTAGCTTTTGGAAGTACGGAACAAGCAAAAGTTGTGGCAGAAAAGACTCGTTGGCTGATTTTTTGTATGAAATGACTTTGTTTTATGGTGAAGCCATTCAAGTTCAAGGTTCTTTGAATTTTGAGTGCGGTGAGTTTCAGAATTAAAACGCTGTGATCACAGCTCAGTATGCAGCAGTGTTTTAGTCCAATACAGTTTTACTAGATGGCGCTAAATGTCGTTAATATCATTATACTGACATAGTTACCTATCATAGTAGCTTTACCTACTTCGTGGTTAGAAAAAAACAATATTCAGGAATTCCAAAATAAAGTTCATATATTTTTTGCAGTAAACAATACAAGAAATTCAAAGTGGAAAGGAAATAATTTTTTTTGTCAAATCCTATAGTGTTAAAGCTTGTAGCAGGGGCGGATCCAGGATTTCATGGGGGGGGGGGGGGGGGGGGGGGCATTCTGGATTTCATTTGGGGACGACGACATTCTGAGAAGGTTTGAAGGAATCAAATCGAATAATTGAGTCGAATGTATGGAATGCTAGGTGTTTTGGGGGGGGCCATGGCCCCCATGGCCCTCCCCCTGGATCCGCCAATGGAGAGTACAAAGCCAAAGGAGATCACTTTTGACATCATAAATAGCTTTCACTAGGAGACTAACCTTAAAATTGCGTAAAAAATATCAGCTGTTCCATAGAAAAATGACATTCGTTAACGAAATTTATAATGATGACCCACGATCTATATAGTATAGTATGAAAAATCTTTGATGGTGACTTTCTTCCGGCTTGGTACACCCCAAGCTTATAACCCTTGAATAATAGTGCAGTAGAACTAAACGTGAAGAGAGCCGATTTAAAAACTAGGTCACTGCTAACAATGTTAAAAAAGATTTGCGAAGAATGAATGAAGGATTTGCTAAGAAAAATACACCTGGGTGTAAAACTTTTTGTAAGCCATTTCTCAAAGAGTTCAGTCATCCTTACAAGCGAGCGCTGAGCCGAGTGTTTGGAGAGAACCTTTTAGCTTTCCTGCAGTGCTGTAACAGGCAACACTATAGATTCAGCTGCACAAAGGGCCCTGAACTTCGTTCATCCCATACAAACCCAATACAAATGTACTAAGTACACTTTTTACGTGAAACTTTTTTGAAAAGTCGCAAAAAGCAATTTAGTCTTGATTTAAAATGCGTTTTTTGACAGAATGTCGTTACTAGCAGTCATATTGTCAATTTGAATGTACAGCGTACACATCGAATTTTATCAGAATCTGTAGAGTAGTAGAGTCGTTTGGTGAAAACGGCCAATATCTAGTGAGCTTTACTCTAAAACGTAAAAGAAAAGCTGTTCCATACATTTCGTCGAGTGGCAATGAACTATTTGTATGGAATAGTTGTTTTTTCCGAGATTTTAGAGATGGTCCCGTAGTAAAAGTTGTTCATATTAAGGGGATTAATGACCCCTTAAAAAGAGGTTTTACTTTATTTCGATGGCGCGTTGTATACTGGACAGCTGAGTTATAACTCAATAAGTTCAATATTGACGATTTAATAAACTCGTCTTTGATATTTAAGACACAAACAAACATTTGTACCAATGTCAAGCTGTAATAAAACTCAGTACATTTCAGCTTATTCAGAGACGAGTTGGACGAAGTTTCCAGACCAATACCAAAGCTATAGCACTGTTTATTTTACTCTGTAGTTTTACGGTTTTAAATGCTCTTAATTTGGTCCATTGCGAGTCCAGTCCTTAGTTACCTTTGGATGAATTTTTAATGAGGTCCTTTATCTAGACATGAGTGGAAAAAGAAGGGACTAATATGCGGTTGGAAAACTAGGCAAATGTTTTGTTTGTAAATTAAAAACAGCTGTTGCTTTGACAAAAATATTTTATTTTATTTCTTGTACCCACAGATACCAGTACCAGCGTGTAATATATTAATGTTTTTATATGAAGGAAACGGATCCCGATATCAGTGGATACAACTCTCCGGGATCCGTGGCTAATTCAGTCTGATACCAGGATCCGTGGATACAAACCGTATATGAACAGCTGCTTTAAAATTTATGTTTGTTGACAACTTGAAAATGATGTTCTTGGTGTAGTGAACCATTAGTTTAATTATGTACTTGATAAAAGGAGAGTACCGAATAATACAATAATAAAGACACAGCGTAGGTAGGCCTTCCACTAGATGGACCGACGAGATTGTGAGAGTCGCGGGCATCCAGTGGATGCAAAAGGCGGGCTGTCGTTCGGTGTGGAGATTAAAGAGGGAGGCCTATGTTCAGCAGTGGACGTCTTCTGGCTGATGATGATGATGATGACCGAATAATAGATTAAATAGTAAACCAGCTACCATTTTGTGATATCAATGTTCATTCAATGCTCAGTAACAACTAGCCTTTTCATACATTACCAGCAACAATATATTTGTTATTTCCACCATTGAATCTGCTCTACACGGAGTATTTTCTCCTACATACAATACTCGTTTAACAAAGATTCAATAACTTCTGATGTTTCTTCGCATTCGTACGAAATTCCTTATCCGTGTTTACGCTGACGACATCATATTTGTTCGGTTCCATGTCCGGATTTGATACAGCACTTACATCATCATCCCTGGGATATTGGTAAAGAACATCTACAATAATAGCTGTCTTGTAGAGCGACCAACTTATCTGCAGTTGGCCAAATTTTGGAACTAAATTTTTCTACGGTTCTAGTCAGAAAATACGTTGGTGGCTCCGGTCACTTTACTGTAATATACAGATCAGTTACATCACAATTCCTGATATATTGGCAAAGAAAATCTGCAATAACAGGCTGGCTTGTATTGTTTTCATGTTGTCCAATTACGGTATAGTTCTAGGACGATCTAGTTTAGGTAATCCAGGCCGAACTGAAAGATATTCGGCTCAATATTGCTGCTAGGTTGTTAGGTTACACTTGGCAAATATTGTCAAACTTCGCAACATTATAGAAGACATTAGGTTCTTGTTTCATTGAGTAATTGTTTACAGTAATGTAGACTCTATATACAGCATACACAAGTACATATACCTATAAGGTTTGTAATTAAAATAAGCAGATTTCGTTGTAAAATCTCCTTAACGTTTTACAAAATGTTAACTGTAGAAAGACTCATCAGAATTTAAAATAAAACACTAACGGATTTTATCGCGTATCGGCACAGGCTAAGTATACTGTATAGGTATTTTACATTATTTAAATTCCTGATGTTTCGAACACTTTGCAGTGTCAGTGGTCACAACAGAAAAGAAAGAAAAAAAAAATCACATGTAAACCAGATGACGGGTGTCTGACAAATATGGACCCACGCCACAGATATACACAACCAGATCGGCAATATATTTTAGTGAAAGAGACAACTTGATATGGCTCAGCACAAGTACGAAAAGGACATAAATAGACTTTGTTGTCCTTATCGGCGTGACCTGTTTTTGGTACCTCAAGTGTCAAAATCTGTAATAATCAGTGACAAACAAAACGGGTCTGAATTATATTTATTGCCTTTTTTTGGTGATTTAATGTGATAAATGCGTGTTTCCTCTGAGAAATAATTGTAAAAGATATTTTACAATGGTTGGTTGTAGCATTTTGGGCTGCAAGAAGCGCAGTGAGCGAAAATACGATGATGAGCGAGAGGCACTGAGCTAGCCACGCTCATTGAAAATCTATAGGTAGTAGATCTGTGACCCACGCGATCGAACCTCGCGGCCGGAGCGGACGTAATATTCCTAAAACATGGTATATTACGTTCATGAAAATTAGTTACCCGTACTGCCAATTATTTTCAATCAAAACGTTCCCTATGTACACAGTATAGGTAGGTAATCATCAGAATTTAACATTTGATAAAACCTGCGATTTGACTTATCCGCGTAAAAAAACGTCTGAAAATGTATAAAAAATCCGCCTAGTGTAAAAAAAAAAAAAAAAAAAAAATAGAAGAGTATGTACATATTCTCTAACCACGCATAAAAATAAATATCTATATAAGTATATGAATTGAGTTTACTTCAAAACATCCGTATTCTCAATAAACCCTCATTGTTATCCTCCGGGATTGGATATCCGTAAACGTACCCTAAATGGTAGTATTATCATGCTTATTTGAAGGCACGGCGGGCCTAAATTGGGAGCCCTCTTCTGAATAGGGCCCTAGAAATGTAAAAATTGGGGGTAATACGGCGTTTGAATAGAATAGAAGGTCATAATAGGGTAAGAGTTGAGGTTAATACGGGACAGTAGGTACTACTGTGAAGTGGATTCATTTCGTTCAGTTTAGGGTTTTATGGGTATTTTAACTGGATATTAAATGTTAATAATATTTAGTATTAGTATTACCTTATATTTTGTAAAATTAATAAAGTCACTGCCCAAAAAAAATCTTAAAAACAATATTAAGTTCGATAACTGTTGGTTGGAGTTTTCAGACTTGAGTCTTTCACTACGCAAGAATCCTGCTTGGCGTAGAACAAGGAATCGCGTACGAGATGCATGTATGTAATGATACAAACAAGCCTTTTTGCTCTAGTTGCGCAGGTTAGATGTGCAGTCCGCAAGAAAAAAGATCCATCAATTTATCTTAACAATGGATTTTCAGACACACGTTAAATCTTAAAAAATCACTTAATCATGGATAAAGAGGACATAAGGTGCAAAAAGATCCATCAATGTATCTTTACAATGGATTTTAGTGAACCGAGCGGTTGTGAATTCTTCATTTACATTCATAATATTAAAATTTCTTAAATCAATATTTAATTATACATAAATACTTACCTTAACTATCCGTCCGTTCATACACGATATTATAAGCTCGAATCCAATCTCCGTGGGAGGCTTTTCCACGCTCTGGCGAAGGGCATGATGACAGACTCCCGTAACTAGCTTACAATCTATCCGGTTAAAACCAAGAACCAATCCAGTTAACACCGGTGAAATCTGGTTAAATCCTTCGCAAGAACCGATCGGCTTCAAGTTGGAACCGGCTTAAATATGGCTTCGTACGGTTTGGCGAGTTAATCCGTGTTAAAATGCGAGATTTCGGCTTCAACTTTGAAAACAGTTTAGCACATTTTGAAGTGCTGTTGCTGTTCTTGTCAGAAGCTTTAGCGTAGTTGTCTTAATTTATTTTTTTACGCGGTTAAGACCGCGTTTGACCACCAACTCGCCTGTAGGTAAACGATTATTAACATGATTGGGTACAATCACGGTACAATGTTTGGATGTCACGCGTCTTCCCCCTTTTATAAACAGTCATTGATGAGGCGACATGTTTTTTTTACGTTGGCTCCAAAAACATCCCCTGTTGTTTTGTGTGCTATATTTCTAGCGTATCTCGCGGTGTATATCTCACATAACATACGGTCAGTAGCTGTCATGTTATATCCGCTACAACTTTACTCTCAGGTTACGTCATGAAAGTGTCTTCAAGAATAGAACGCATCCTCGTATCCTCGTAATGTGAGCTGCTTTTTCACGTTGAGGTAAAATACAAACCCTAACAGACGTGTGGATTTGGTTGACGGACCGCCGTCCAACCAACGGGAGAGAAAGAGTGAGAATAACATATTTTCGTCTCTTTCTCTCCCGTTGGTCAGGCGGTTGAAGTCAACCAAGCCTGTTAGGTTACACGTCTGTTAGGGCTTTTAAGGCGAAATGGTAGAGACGGTAAACTTGTTTGACGGTTATGCGTGCAAACTCGGCGTGGGCGCTTTCAAATATATTTTTTTTCTTTATTTTCTACAAATACACTTACGCTTTTACAAAAAACTGCGATCACTAAAGTATTTGAATGATTGTTAGGATAACACACAATTTGTTTAAATAAAAATATCTTCTATTTCTATAGAAACGAATGAAGTTGATTCCATCCATCGAAGGGAACGTAAAAACGAGTGTTTTTTAGGTAAGTTTACGATTTTTTTTCTATCGAGCCTAATTTCTTCTCGTGTATCGGTGAACACATCCGAATAAAATATTTCATAATAAATAAATAATAATTCTAATAATAATTAATGTCAATTAATTGATTTTAAAGGTCTACTTTTGAATATTCGTGAGGACGAATCGTCAAATTTGAAGCATATTTCGTCTTAAGTCAAATACGAAATGAACTTTTTGCCAATTTATTTGGGTTCAATATTTACCTACTTTTTAGATAAGTTTGAAATTTATTAACAAAGTGGATTGAGGGTTAGAGGAAGAAAGAAACAACATGATTAGAGAGTCTGAAAAGTAAATGTATTGCGTCAGTTGCTTTGATCTTCTCAGTGAATAAGGAGGCTGGGATGATCTTGGCTACGGGGTACGGATTGGTTTTTTCAGGATAAAGGTAACAGGACAGGATCGTGGGATTGGCTGAAACAAAAAACTTTGCATCAAGACACAAAAGAAGGTCAAAACGTCTCTACCTAAATAAAAATCGCAGCGACAATAAATATTTTCGCATTTGCAGCAATTAAAATCGACACAATCATCTGATATATATGAAAATCGATGTGTGTATGAATGTATGTTCCCTATGGACTCCAAAACGGCTGGATCTATTTTGACGGGACTTTCACTGGCAGATAGCTGATGATATAAGGAATAATCCACATGGGTGAAACCGCAGGGCGCAGCTAGTGATATATAATAATGCAGAATTTCATTTCAAAACGAAGAGTTTTTTAAATCTCCGTTGCAATTTTCAGTATAAATATTTGTTTTACGAGATAATCGCGAGAGCACATAAAAATAAATACGTTTTCTGTAGCTCGCTCTATCGTAGCGGACCTTTACTGCCGTAACTCCAGGGTTCAGTATATTAGATACTAGGTTATCATAAGGTTTCATAAACATACTCCCACGAGATAAATTTCCAAAGCCTGACTGTGGGTATAAGTTTTCCTTGCGCTAACGTATTACAAAATTATACTGCGAGTGGAATTTTAACTTTTAGCATTGAAAACTTGTTTACATGCGTATATGCTTTTCTGGTACAGCAAATATTATGAAGGCACGAGTAGATTCCGATGAGACTTGTGTATAATATACCTGCAACAAGAGAAAATACAAAATTAGCGACTATAAATAACAAATATATTTTTTTTAATTGAGGTAAGGTTTAATCGTGTGTAAAAAGTTTAACATTTGTATCTGTGTATGTTGCATCGTAGCTCCCAAACGGCAGGAACGATTTAAATTTAGTTTTTTTTGTTTGAAAGGTGATGTGATTGAGTTTTCTTAGATATGATTCAACAAAATCTGTTTAGCCGTTTGAAGATTATTAGAACTTTTATCGGGAGTTTAAAAACATATATTATTTTGTTTGGGACTTATATAGTATTCTACGTGTGAGTCCCATTGTATATTCAAAAACTAGAGGACTCATACTTAATACACAAAACACAGACAACAAACAAACACAGGGTCGATGGTCACTTGAGGTGACTCACACATCCAAACAGCTCCGTGGCTGCGTCCGAATCGGGTTCAGACAGTAGTCCGTTAAACTGACCCACATCTAGTCTGTTCAGATGGTAAGTCACCTCAAGCCTCCTTCTCTCATGCTGGAGGCGGACACATTCCACTAGAAGGTGGTATACATCTTCCACCACACCTCATGTATCACAATTCGGTGTTTTAGAAAAATATTAAGAACGAATGACTCTTGTATTACGATTTCACCCCTAATCTCAGTACGCCAAGTTCCCACTAAGACAACACCAATCACAGAGTGTAGTGGTTGTACATCTCAAGCCGCGCCAAATCCTCGACAAGTCGATAGATCAAAGTCAACTCCCAGACGGATAAGAGCCTCCGCACACAGCCACCGAAACTGCGGCGACCCGATATATACTGCTGTCAACGTGTATTGTGTATGGAGACTAAACTGAACATGTACTGCTGTGTGTATAGGAGACTTGGATCTATCACTGCCTTTACTGAACATCAGACTAAAGCAGATCGCCATCGTGCAGCAGTGGCGATCAACAGACGACCAATCACAGTGCTTAACGTCACCGTCCAGTCAACGGTGATTGGGCGTTCATCTGTCGTCACTAATACACGAGATTAAAATACAAAATGTATTTATTTATTTATCATTATTCATTATTTATCAGCTCATCCGTTTGTTAGTATTTGTGACTTTCGTGCATCCGTGCATGCGATCGCGGCCGATGCGACAATACTTGCACTATGAAAATGTATGGCGATGTACGAGTATTGTCGCATCAGCCGCGCGTTACACATGCGCGTCAGACGCGCGCGCTGCGATCGGCCGCGATGCATGGAAGTGTACCGTAATTGACGGCGTGGTCGAAGATGGTAAACACGCCTAGCATGGAATGGGAACTGTCTCAAACGATAAAAAAATCTGTTGTTCCATTTTTCATTTTCATAGTAAAAATTCTTTAACGAAGTGTATGGAACGGCATATTTTTTTCGTGATTTTAATGTTGTTACTCTAGTAAATCTAGTAATCACCCTTTCGGGGGTAGGCTAAAAGTCCAGCAGTGGACTGTTAAAAGGCTGATTATGATGATGATGACTTTAGTAAAAGTGGTTTATAACTATGAGTAAAATGATATCCTCGGATATGTGCGTCGACTAAAAGAACACCCGTATAATGTGTGTTGTTTATGTGGTCGCAAACAAAACGTATAAAAGAACATATTAATCTCATACAGAATTGTTCGACAGATGCATTACGAAACATATCTATACATATGATCAAATATACAATTTGGAATATTATGTTTAGGTATTCTCACGTAAACAATTAATTTGGTGAGATTCCATCGTTAGACGTGATATTCGACACGGTGAATTCCCGCGATAGATCAAAGTTGAGGCTCACTGGTGTTCCGCACAAAGGCGAACTTAGGTTAGAGAGGGCTGTGAAGGTAATACTTGAACATTGAATCTTGCTTGTTAGGATATGATATTGATGTTGATTTTGAAGAGGGAAAAAAGTACCTATTATTTGATTATTTTACGAGCAACACTTAGTCCAGTTCTAGCTTCTGGAACCTTAAAAATCAAAATAATTTACCAATTGCGGTAGTGGGCTTGAGCTATTGGATTGCCTTAGACCTTTAATGGTCTATGGGCAGTCTAACTGTTGTTAGTGTTAGCTTGAATTTTGTTTGGTTAATAAAGCCAATCTATATATCTATATAATTATATAAAAATGAATCCCTATTTACCTTGGTCACACCATAACTTGAGAACGACTTTACGAAGGTTTTTACGAAAAGAAAAATTAAGAAAAATGTGCAGAAAATAGGGAAATTTCAGAAAACTTAACGACGATTTTAACTCGCGGGTGAAACCGCAAGGCGTATCTAAGTAGCCAATAAAAAGATATAATTGTGAGATAAACATGAAGTTCAATGTATTCGATATTATTGGAAAACCAAATAGTAGTTCTATTAACGTTTATGTATGCCGTTCACGTCGAAAATTGAAAACCAATAACAACAGACGATGCTGAACTCACCGCAATATAAAATGTTCTATACCTACCATACGCAATATAGAAATCGCGTGCAAACTACACACAAAAATCATTTCTCAACTGAAATGCGATAAAGTTTTGGCAAGTTCCTGCAAAATATCGCATTATGATGATATACATTTATGTAATGCCGTGAACAGACTTAACGAAAGAACACTACCGAACGCGAGCGAACAAATTGGTGTTGACGTATCAGCGAATGTGAATGAAGGATTCGCTTGCGTGATCCCTGGGTTCACGTCATAAAGGAGTTATAAGGCCAGTCTAAAGCCAGGTCTCTTACGCCAAAAAATTTACAAAACATGTTTAGCGAACATCGGTATTCTTATGGACGTTCGTGATTCCCGTTCCATTTACTTACAAGCACTACGCGCGTGAGCGAGATGGCACGCGATCGCGATCACAACTCGAATCACTAACGGGCATCCATTAAAAGCATAATATATATATGTAATATATACACATATATAAAAGCGAAATTCACTCACTCATTCCTCACGAAATCTCGAAAACTAGTTGACATACGAAGCTGAAATTTGGCAGGTAGATTCCTTATGGGGTGTAGAGCTCCGCTAAGAAGGATTTTGCGAAAGGGCAGAGTTAGGGGGAAATGGGGGTTGAAAGTTTATATGAAAGGCTACGCGTACAAAGTCGCTGGCAACAGCTAGTGTTTGATAAACATGTTATGTTCGTTTTTTTATTAGATTTTCTGCGCAAGAGAATCGGCATTAGACTGTCCTTATAACCCCGTTGTGCCGTGTACTTTGGGAACGAACGCGAGTGAATGCGCACGCGAATCCTACATTCGCCATCCGTCTCTAGCACGTACGATCATAACACCTGACAAATTATTGTCGTAAGGAAACATCACTTATGTTATAATGGACCCGTCGATACTTCGTCCCGAATTAGAGTTTAACAAACGAACCCTCCGCATCCCGGCAGCTCGAGTGGCAGTCGTTAACCGCCGCCGGTAAGATGGAGACAGATTAATGTAGTCGGATTATGGGGGCCGCGGCGACGGTGATAAAACTTGACCTGCGACTTACAGTTTATACTGGAAATATTTATATAAGGCATTATGCATTAATGCGACATTTACGGCGATATTTGTGCTCCAGTTAGTTCGATACCGTCGCATGACCTGTAATCACGGAATTATTGATAGCGTGTCACTAGCCATACCTAGCTATTTTATTCACACGACAATATCAAAGGTATTTTTTGGCTCAACAATATATTTAATTTATTTTTGGATAGGTTAGTCTGAAAGCGCCTGAAAATGAAAACAGATCTCTAGTCTCATCTTAACATATTCAATTTTGTTTTTACTGTAGAGTCTTATGACTTTTCTCAGAATGATAAAGTGTCGAGTGCTAATAATCAACAGCGGCGGCTCGGCGAGAACTTGAAGACGTCGCACCCCATGCCTTGGAATATTGTGTTCATCTTGACATGTAAAGTAATTTGTACTTACGTGACTTCAGTACAGCGCGTTAACGTGTCTATAGAGTTGGGAAAATTATGAACATAACTCAAAATAATAAACATATTTTTACAAAAAATAACATTCAACTTCTCGGGAAGTTCAACATACGGGATTCATGCCCTAATTTTCCACCCTTAGAGGAGGGATATTTTATTCAAATTTAAATGGAACCACCCTTGAGACATAGCCTATTAAATAAATAACATACAAATACAGCTGAATTGAGAACCTCCACTTTTGAAGTCGTTTGTCTTTCTTTTTTCTTGTCTTTATCAGATGTCTTTATCTAATGATCGGTTTTTTTTTTTTTTATGTTTTGTGTTATTTATTTTTGTTGAGTATTAGTATTTTTTTTATTGGTATTGATTGATATTATACTAATTACACCATGGCGTGTAATATTTGTAAAGAAAATACAATCATTCCACACTACAGGAGACGGACTAATGTATTGTTTGTAAATTATTTCTTGTATAAGGTTTAAGCTTTGTGTTTTTGTGACGTTTCAAAAGTGTATCATAGTATACCTACTTGAGAAAGATTAAATGAATTGAATTGAATGGAATTTGAGAAGTAGGCAGTAGGCAGGTCATCCCGTCTATATCTGCAATCGCGTGTCTAAAGGTGATTAAACCTCAATAGACGAACCGACTTTTGTTTTTCGTCATCGTCTGCTAACCTGCTCGCTGAAAGCTTTACGTAACTTATACAGTTGTTTGTTTTGTAACTTCGAGCAGTTGAATAGGAAAACAGTTTGCCAACAGATTGATCAATACCTACTAGGAATAGGCATGATTCCTAATGTTTAATTTATTACAAATAGCCGGCTTAGCGATGAATATAAGTAAATACATTACACATACTGAAAAAATAATTTGAATTGGCTGATATATCTCTGAGATATGAGTATTTAAAGTTTTAGGTGGGGATGTTCTATCCCTTTCTCGCAAAGCGTGTGTTTGTATAGCATTTGTATGACGCTCCTGAGCCGTGGCGTCACGGCTCAGTATAGTGCGCTCCCTGTCTAGCATGAAATTAAATTAAAATGCTTATATCTTATTTATATTTGAATTAATTTTAATTTTGTTTTTGTTGATGTGCTCTATTTATGATGAGCTTTTTTATGAGGTAATAAAAAAATATTAGTCATCATGCCTATTAGAGAACAGAACACTAACGCGTCTCAGATGGCATATTTCACTGCATGTGCCGGTTAAGGCGAGGTTTTCCCACTTTTAAGCAACGCTTGTTACTACAGATGACCATAAGACTTAATATATTGCATTAAAGACGAGATTGTGGTCAAAAGCATGTCTGGTATGTTTAAAAAAAAAAACTATCACGGTGACTTATAATAGACTTCTTTTTCTATTAAGATAATTATATTTTTAAAGACTGTTGGTCTTCCTTTAAAATAAATTAATAATATGATACTAAGATTAGGCATTCAGTTTACACGACAACCCAGTTGTATTAAAAACTAGCGACCCGTCCGCCCGGCTTCGCACGGGTATAATTTACGGGCGAAGCCGGGGCGGGTCGCTTATTATATATATAAACCTTCCGTGAAAAAGTATCTAACTGATGGTGAAAACCGCATCACAATTCGTTGCGTGGTTTAGGAGGAGTTAGCGGCCATACAGACAGACAGACAGACAGACGGGGATAGCGACTTCAATTTATACTATGTAGAGAAGAAGAGAAGATAGAGAAGTCGTGTTAGTTACACTATTTATAACACAAGAACGGCAGAACCGATTTGGCTAAAAATTGGTGGGGAGGTAGCTTAGAACCAGGAAACGGACATAGGCTACTTTTCATCAGTTTTTACTTTTGAAACCGCGGGGCGCAGCTAGTATTATATAAAATACCCCAGCTGCGAGCGGCGTTACCTGCATGAACTGCCTGACGCAGTCGGCGCCGTGGTCGCGCAGGAAGCTGCGTAGAGTGCGCACCCCGCGCGCCGACAGCCTGTACCCTGTGCCGTTGGCGCCAGCGAAGTACACCCCGGGCACTTGACCTTCCACCATGGTTCCTTCACATCGTACGCACCAAATAAAGTTTAACTATCTCTCTGTTGTCCGACAGAGTGAGTTCACTGAGTCGACCTATTCAAAGTCAGTTTTTAACAAAGCAAAAAAACTTTTTTTACTTTTTCATTAAAGTACACAACCGCTTGCAGAGAAAATTGCATTTCAAACGCAAGATAAGCGCAGGGAGAAGCCGTGGTAAGTAATTGAAGTCCTTCCAAGTCTGTTTAATTAAAAAGTAGCGAGAGGAAGAAACAATTGTTTACTTGTGATACTGACTGCAGTTAACACAGTTTTCTTTTGAATTTTATCTCACTGTAAAACGATGTAACTATTCAGCAATATTTTAATAACAAAACATTTAATTTTTATCGCGTTAACAATTTGCAATTGTCTCTAGCGTAACGTAATTGACACGTGAGTTTGTCGCAACGAATCGTAGCGCGTCGTAGCCGTTCTACGCGGCCGAACGGCGCGTAGCCACTGCTACGCCAGGAGCTACGAAAGCTCGTAGCGCCGTAGTGCGAGGCGGAAGGTCGCACACAATGTGACGTAACTACGGATTCGGAAAGGATTTTTGTATCCTCGAGATTAGGAGATAAAGGATAATGAGCACAAAGGGAGTTCCGATCATTCTCTACACATGTCTCCTCGTCTCCTTATTGTATGTACAGCACAAACGAGACAATCCACATTCTCATCCTCGACAAAAACAAAAGAGCGTTTCTTTGTTTATTCATATTTGCTAAACAACGCCACGACAAGATCAGGGTAAATTAATGATTTCCGACAAATATCAGAACATCTACGTGACACAGCTAAAAAAAAACTATTTATCGACTGCTACTGACTGGCAAAAACCTCTATAACAATATATTTTGCGATTACTTTCCGTGACTTCCATATAAAGACGAAGTAGAGTCTTGAAGTAGTAAAACGTATCAGCCGACGAGGACTCGAGACAAAAGACATAAAATGCACCGATGCGATGCAGCCAATCGTCCTAAAGTTAAGACGAGATAATACTTTTACGAGACCGACCGCGTGTTCTACAAGACTTGCACTTGTCAAATTACCACTGACGAACCTAAAGTTAACAAATTTAGTTCGACTTCAGCGGTATTTCTGTTTGAACTTTTGTTGATACTGTTTATGTTACTTTTAATGTTCACGATTTGAACACATGTTTTTTTATCATCATCATCATCATTTTAGCCATAGGACATCCACTGCTGGACATAGACCTCCCCACCACACAGGCATCGATTTCCAAAAGGACCGATTGGAAGCGGCCTGCATCCAGCGTCTCTTTTAGGTCGTCTGTCCATCTTGTGGGTGGACGTCCTACGCTGAGCTTACCGGTCCGTGGTCTCCATTCCAGAACCTTTCAGCCCCATCGGCCATCTGTTCTGCGTGATATGTGCCCTGCCCACTGCCACTTCAACTTGCTAATCCGGTGGGCTATGTCGGTGACATTCGTTCGTCTACGGATCTCCTCATTTCTGATTCGATCTCGTAGAGAAACCCCGAGCATAGCCCTCTCCTTAGCTCGTGCGACTTTGAGCTTGCTTATGAGGCCCATAATGAGAGACCACGTTTCAGTGCCGTATGTCATCACTGGTAACACACACTGGTCGAAGACTTTCGTCTAAAGGCACTGAGGTATTTTGGACGAGAAAACGTTGCGAAGTTTACCGAACGCTGCCCATCCGAGTTGAATTCGCCGATTGACCTCTTTCTTGAAGTTGGACCTACCTAGTTCGACTGTTTGTCCTAGGTAGACGTACGCGTCAATAGCTTCAAGAACTGAGTTCCCAACTGATACTGGGGTGGGCACAACACCAACACGTTTTTTAAATAACTGATTACATACAATTGAGTAACGAGATGAGCAAAACATTCGCGTGATAGTAAGCGGCTAACCATAGACATAACAGGTGCAGAGCCATACGAATTTTGCATTGCAGTTATCATAAAATATTATACCCTTTCAAATTGCAAAAGGTTCAGCCATGCGGTCGCTAGAAGCTGGATTTCATAACTAACTGGATAAAATACGTGACAGAACGGATTTTAAAATATAACTGCTTTAAATAGTCCGAGCCAGAAGACTTCAGCTAAAATTATATCCCTGGGACTTAACAAGTTCTGTCTCCTTTAGAATAGTAAGTGGATTTAGCCGTTGTATTCAGTTACATTCTTCACCAGACAAAAAAAACTAGATTTAGTTTATTCGGTTTAGTTTAGGCCATAATATAAATAAAATATATCCGGGACATTTATTGCACACACGGTCACCTGACCCCAAACTAAGCAAAGCTTGTACTATGGCTGCCAGACTGATATACATGCATATATATTTTTGAATACATACTTAAATAGATTAACACCCAGATATAGAACAAACACAAGTGTTCATCACATGGATGTTTGTCATAGGTGGGAATCGAACCCACGCCCCCAAGCGCAGGTTCACTACCAACTGGACCAAAGGGGCTATCAATATAGGTTGCTAGTTGTAGTATGAGATGACGCGTGAAGTAGAAATATGCTTCTCAAGCCCTTGTATTGTACGCAAGGACGTTTTATACCCTTATACTACTTCCATGATTGTACGTTAACGTTGACAAATGACAATGACAAAACAAGCTTTTAAAATGACAAAAAAAAAAAAAAAAAAAAAAAATATATAGTCGCAGAGGCCATTAACCCAAGAAGTCAAGTCGACAAAAAAAAAACTAAGATAATGGACTAGCAAAGAATTCGTTACGCATCGAGCTAGAAAAAACATGGAGGCGCTGCATTTTTCTATACGTACCGTAGTGATAGCTGTAGGTAACTGTAGTTTTGTGGTAGTTTTGCTGTCAAATGGTTGTTTATTTTTTGTATTATTAAAATTTGCGAGATAATTACGAAGAATTTACCGATTAAACTACGCCTGGATGTTGGAAAACTGCAATTTAACATGCCTGTGTGTTGTATTTTGTGAAGTGTGGTGCAAATTAGAAGAATTAGAAGCCATTATGTGCGCGGTAATGAGTTGTAGGTATGCACCTTTTTATTGTAGGTATTTCCAGTCCATATAAATATACGTCAGTGTTCGTTACGTGATTTACAAAGCGTAACAGGCCGTCTGTCAAATAGTATGACCTTATAACCTTTGGAATCTTGTACAGGTCCCTAGTACATTAAAACAGTGTACAATCCTGCCGTCCTGTCTAATCTGTTTCGTTCTGGTAACAACAATTTTGGCATACGATATGAGTAAAGCATGTAACATTTTTAATTCGTTTATGCTAAATTCTATGCTACTAGTACTACTATTCTGTGATTTAGTAGTACTATTCTGTGATTTTTTTATCCTTTCCTACTCTTCAATCATAGCTTAGCTTTTGTTTGTAGCTTCTAATTTGCTATATTAATAGGAGTAACAAAAAATATACACCATCCTCCATCTTGTAACGGCGGCCATAAAAAATATTACAATATTGTGTATTGCATATTGTATTGTCACCAAACCTAAATGTGTAATGCAAAATTTCAGCAAAATCGGTTAGGAAGGATGGGAAAAATAAATAATGAATGAAAATGAATGGGTTAGTGTTTTGTTTGTCTATGTGTTCACAACAGCCCCTGCCGGTAACCTAGCGAGGAGCTATTAATGTGTTTTTTTGTTTGTTTTTGTAATGATAAATGAACCCGTGTGTCTGACGAGCCAACACGCTGCTCCGTTAGTTCGAAGCCAATATTTCGCCTGTTAGATTAATTTTCTCAGACAACTAATCCGTTTAGAGCCTGGGCTGGAAGCTTCGACGAGATTCGAGGCAGTTTGTTATTTATTTTCATGATTTGTTTCAAGAACAATACCTTGAGTAATTAGTTTTGAAATTTAAGGAGGTTAGACATAAAGGACTTTCTTAATTGGAAAGATAATATTGAGCGGTCATAAATGGTAAACAAAAATCTCGCATCAATTTTTTGACAAAAATAAAACTTGACAGACAAACGGCAATTTTTTTACTAAAAAGTCTGGGCCAGCTTAACTTTAGATATTATTACTTTAATTAGGTACAAGTAATCAATTACCGGTATGTCTAAGAAACTCTAAAGTACAAAGACATGACTTTCACCAACATGCACTAGGCCAGCATGGTGGATTAGGGTCCACCCTCTCTCTCCGAGAGAAGGCCTGAGACCCAGCAGAATATGATAGGCTGAAATGATGATGATGACAGTGCGTTGGGTTACAGCATAACTGTTTCAAATTTTCGCATAATTGGTTATTGTATTCGATTCTAAAATGCGAAAAAAGCCTATTTATGCGCATTTATATAAGAGCTTACTTCCACGACAGAGCCTATAAAAATGTCATCTAAAACTTCGAGACACTTGTTTACTTCTGGAGTAGATATTCAAGGGAACAATCATACCTCTCTCTCTGGTCGATTAGCCACCAAAATGATGTCATTCGCGTCTCACACACTTCGAATCATCTGTAGTAGACGTAACGGCTATCTATGTTTAATTATATCAAGATATCAGTATCACACGCAGTTATATAGGGTTCGGCAACGTATTTGTGATGCCTCTGGTGTTACAAGTATCCATAGGCGACGGTGGCTGCTTACCATCAGGCAGCCCGTCTGCTTGTTTGCCACCTATGGCATAAAAAAAAAAAAAATATATATATATATACCCAAGAAAATACTACATAGAGTCAGATCAGACCGTAACTCAAAATGTAAAAAATTGCGCCCGATCATCGTCAAATTAAAGTCCCATTGGGCGGCTCTCGACTGAGATCTGCGGAGGTAAGTCACGCGTCCCCGATTGATCTCCTTTCACGCAATCAATCACCAGAAAATCCGGCACGTCGGCGAGGAAATAAGCGTGGCCTTTCACGAACGTATCAAATTGCCACCTAGGAAAATTCGAAAAGCTTTTGTCAAAGTCATTTTTAATGGGGTTTTTTTAGTTGGCCGTATAGGACTTATTAATGAGAAGGCCAACGAGTGCAGAATAGTTTCAGTGCCGCGTGGGTCAAGTCAGCAGTTGACATAGGCAGCCGTTACGCATATCATTACGCGCAGCTAGCCCGTCTCACCTCTTTAACAGACTAGGGCTGGTCACTAAGTCTTTTTTTATGCCACCTACCTATCAGGGCCACCTGATGGCAAGTGGTCACCGCTGCCTATAGGCACCTACAACACCCAGGGTATTGTCAGTGCGTTGCCTACCTTTGAGGGACTCTATTCACCTTTCGTTTGAAGCAGTCCAAATTATACTTCGGAGGAAAAACCGAAGGTGGGAAGCCATTCCACAACTTACAGGTACGTGGTAGAAACAATCGATCAAACAGTGCGAGACTTCCACGCATCTATAATGTGTGGATGGCGTTTCTGGCGATGGCGGCCGGTTCGGTGGTAAAACTGGGATAGAAAATGCACAGTGTGCGATTTCCACTAAATGGCCTGTTCCAAACAAGAAACATACAGCTTGTAACCTCGTAACATTGCATAAGACTCAGGGCCGGCTACTTCCGAGCTAGCTCGCCCTTTGCACCGGAACACTAATCCGAACTTTACTGCCCAGTGCCAGTATAAGCCCCAGATGGATCCCGCAAAAGGATCCATCGTAAACATTGCTAAGCTTGTAACTTCAAATGTAATCCGAAACAATATCGGGCGAATTAATTAATTCAGGTAAAACAGGTTAATTTCAACCGAACCACTCGGAAAGTCATCTAACATCGGTATAATTAAGGATGGTGAAGCCTAATTACATCCACAAAGAGGTATGATAACTGAAGAGGCACAGAAAGAGGTACGCTATGAATAGTACAAAAAGTACAATCAAAGTACGATCTTGCGGAGAAGATTATGAACCTTTGTTCCGGAGCAATAACCAACCAGAGAAGAATTGGTTAAGACAGTACAGCGGCGTAAATGGATTCTGATTACATTTTATTTATATTACACGGGAATTACTCACATTAGATTAAGCCATAAATAAAATGTGTGAAAACCACGTCAGTTTCTATAATAGGATTCTGATTACTTACGAATTGTGAGTTATTTCTTCATATATTAGTAATTTTTGTTAATTATAGGGTAGGTAATTAGATTCGTGGGCACAGACCGATAGCTATTTATAATACGAGTATAACAAACTAGGTTGATGGACCGATCCACAAAGACATAATATCACACCTTGTCCTGCGATATAAGAGACGTCATGTCTTCCTAGTCATGTGCTCTGTGCAGTGTCCTGCAAATGTATGCGTTTACTACGTTGGCACTTTACCAGGTATGAGTGAATAATTAAGCATTAAATGCCCAAGTTTCCAAACCTTTAGCACTGTTCTACAGCGGCCAACAAACCAGCAATAAAACAGAAACAAAAGAGATTAATTTCTACGAGATTTGTTGAAGAGTATTGTGCTTCGGATATCATTGCTCAAACGCAGGCGTTTTTTGTTACCACAGCCCGTCTTATATTATTGAAATTTATTTGGTAAAACGTTTATGAAGTTCAAAACATTTGGAAGTTGGTTGTTTACCATGTACGCTGCGATTTAGTTTTAAGGTCGCCCTAAGGCTACTGTCAGTCCCTCGATGGCTGAACTATAGACAACCTCTGATCAAACTTGACGAACTGTGCCATCTTCACAATGAGAGATGTGATTCACGTTTCTTCTGAAACTCCTTTCACCGAATCGGCATGTATACTAATGAACCGGCCTCCGCGACGTTAGGTATTCTGCCGGCGTAGAGCCCAGGCCGGCCTTTGACACCGCCGCACGCCGCGTTCGAACTTACTTAGGGCTAGTTAAAAGGGTCGACTCGTTGGCAGAATACCAGTTCGGTGAGCTGGGAATTGGAACTGTAAAGTTTGGGCTGGTTTTTGTTTTAGGACTATGTGACTGAAACACAAAGCAGCTAAGTGGAACTGAAGTATTGTTAAAGAAGTAGACAATAAGTGTTAACTTCAATTTGGTCTAAGTCACATCAGGCGACCTGGCAGTCAATCGCAAGCTTATTATTAAACTAGCGGTCCGCCCCGGCTTCGCACGGGTATAGATTATAGCCTATGTCACCCGGGGATAGTGTAGCTTCCCAACAGTGAAAGAATTTTTCAAATCGGTTTAGTAGTTTCGGAGCCTATTCAATGCAAACAAACAAACAAACGAACAATCAAATATTTCCTCTTTATAATATTAGGTAGTATAGATAAATAATCTATAAAAAAAGTTAGAGGAATAAATAAGTATATATGCTAAGTGTATATGTTAAGTGACCACTTGGCCAGCGCCGCTGACATATCGGGTGGCCCTATATTTGGGCCACCCGAAGGCCTCTGATGTGGCTGGAAATGGGAACAAGAGTGAGGAGTGTAACATGCCTACTTTTCACCGTCTGGCTGTTCGCCTGGTAATAGTGAAGACTAGCCTGGTTCCACTTTGTAACATACGTATGTAGCAAACATAATAACAAGACGTAGAGCGTATTGAAATATTATAATTTTTACATGAAATACTTGACTGACTTATAATATAATTATTAATCAAAGAATTTAAAAAAAGTTGGCCCTCACGCGATGCCCAGCAGATGTGAAACGACGGCATAAAAGATCATAATAATGTTTGCCGTCACGGCATACGAGTCGGTTTTACTGCCAAGGAGCGCCCAATGTTTAATAATATGTTGTACATCAAAAATGTATACAATAAAATAGATGTTTCACAACAAAATGTTTATGTTTAATTTACAAGCAAAACTCGTCAGTGACTTGTTTAAACAGATTTTTTGTCTATTTTTCCAGAGACATAGCAATACATCTTAACGTAGCTCAAAAACCTCTGCTGGCGGCACCTGACGACACGACTCAACTCAATACCTCCTTGTGGAGGCCTCCCGACATATTTACGCCCCGGGCCGCAATAAAATTATTTCGTGCGTGTTTCCGACGCGCGGTAAGACACGGAGTAGACAATAAACACAGAGACATCTTGTTACAACGAAAAATCGTAGGTATTGATTTGGCAGAAGCTCTAGACGAAAAATCTGTTGAATATACTCACGAGCTGATCACGAGCGTTACGGTGGTAACTCAGCGCTGAATTTTCACACAACTGCTATAACTTGAAAAATAATATAGGCCATGTCGCCGCCATCATCATCCGCCGTGCCACTGCTAACTGCGCGGCCGTACTCGAGCCGAGTGGTCTCGTACGTAGCAATGGTAAAAGACCGGACGGTATGACCTTGATTCCTTGGAAGCTGGGGATGGGACGCTACTTGCGTTGATACCCTTGCACCGTCGCATCTTCCACAAAACAATGTTATGGAGCTAATCCTGGATGTCGATTCAAGTCATCTATAAAACTGCATTGTCATCGGAACTAAACCAACAAAGTAAAAATTTTACTCCGTAGGATAAGAGGAACCTAAACAAACATACAAACATAGCAAGTTAAATAAAAGCTTGTAATGAAGAATCATCTGTTGCGCTCTTGGTAGGTTCTCTGTAGATTTTATATTCAGTGTCTGAAACGCCTTTTACGATTTCCTTATCTCAAGCCAGTGTCATGCGGCCATCATTTTTCTTAAGAGTATTTTTATTTTAGGAGAGCTCCACTGATAAAGGAGTTTTTATTTCGGTTTCCGTTGCGGTTGGCACTTAACGGAAATATTATACTTACTGTGCTTTGGTGCGTAAGTTTATATAACTTTAAAATTGAGAATAGACACTTACGCTGAAGCTCTAAAAATAATTTTACTAAGCTTAGGAAAATCAATAATGACATTAATTTAATTACATGTATTTAAACCCATACCAAATGTCTACAGACCGCTTAAAAATAAGAATTCCAACAAAAAATTTAGATCATCACGAAATTGTGTAGACAAAATAACTTTTTTCAATTATAACCAGCATAATAATAAAAAAAAGACATATAACAATAAGCTAACCACGCATTTGTACCCGCGATTTTTCACACATGTCCTGTTTTAACGGGGATAAAAAGGTATTCTGGTGTTCTTCCTAGCCAAATATATAGATCGGCTCTTTTGCAATTACAAAATTGCGTAATGTTTTACATACTATTGTTTTTTTTTCTTTGATAGGCTTATGATATGTTGTCGTATCGAGCATAAAACTTCCGATGATGGCGTAATTCGCATACTCTTATTGGCAGACCGGTAAAATAAATAGCGCGGATCGAACGCCAGTTTTACCCACTGAATCCGATATAATATCGACAGGCATAAAATTATTAATTTATTAAATACGTTTTATAAAATAAAATAAAACACCTCATCAAACCCTTTCATTTGATAGGTAGATCTGAACATTTTGTCCGCCATCTTAGGGTGTCCACCATATTGAATTTAACATCTAAGACCAAAGTGCTTGGGAAGACAAATCAAACGATTGGATTCGTTTGATTCGACGGGGTTACGTAGTTTCGTTTAGGAGTTCCTATGGCCACCTTCTGTCTCCAACATCAGGCCAGCTCGGTGGTACCATAACATTGCATTGTCACCGAACTTACATAAGTGTGCCAAAATTCAGCTCGGTGGAGGATAAATGACCTAAAATTGCAAAATTTGTCCCACACTAACAGGGCAAGTTAAATAAAAGTTTGTAAAAATTAGACTAGATGAGCATTCTTTGACAATTATAAAATCAGAGTTTTGTGACAATAAGGTTCTAGGGCAGAATATGTCAAATATACCTACCTTCATCGTGAAATGTATTTTGGCCGCAAGCTTATTCTGAATTATATGCAATGATAAGATAGATAACGTCTTTATTTTCATAATATTAAATCTATTATTACAAAGTAATCAAAGTGTTTTTCATTTATTTAATATTTTGCCACGATTTTTAATTTAATATTTGCCAACTACGATGGAGCTCGCCAGCCTAGAAGAAACCGATAAAGATAACGTACTCGTCCGGTTTATACAATTTAGTACGTTTTTAGTTTTTAAATGGGAACAGATAAAAGTTACAAATATGTGAAGACATTGTCCTTCACGTATCTGTGTGCGGATCGGACGCAGTGCATGGCGCTCGTCACGCGACACCCAACACCGGCGACCATACAAAACAATTTATTTTTATGTGCGATCCGCATCAATAACCAATAAAGCCGGAGCTTATCGCGCCTTGTTTACTGTTCTAACAACGGCTTCCTTTACAGTAGGTATGTTTGTTGCAAACCACAAACGTGCGAGGACCTTACTTGGACTTGTGGAATTGGTTTGTAGCACTTTACCCCAAAGCTCTGGTGGGGAATTATATATTTCTTTGCAATTTGCTCCACTGGCCAAGATGCTACAGTGGGGTAATGTAAAAAGATCTGTTCGTGTTTCGGTGTTCCCCGATGGTTACAATATGGGTGTCTTCAAATCACGAGTGAATCGGTTCCTTCTAGGCAAGCGTGCTCCAACGTAGACCGCATCATCGCTTAACATCAGGCGTGATGGTGGTCAAACGCAAGCATATTCATTATTTAATCAAAATACTAGATCGCAACACAGCTGGTTGTCGGCTACGATACTACGAGTTCATTACCAAGCTTGTTTTATGTTTGTAGACAAATTCAAATTATGTAAGTATAAGCGTTAGTGTGCAACCGCGTTAACTATAACAATGTTCAAATGAGCGAATAAGTTTTTTCAACAGGTGCCTTTCAGTTTTTTTAGGAAATACGATGGTGGCTCACCCACTCAAATTATTGCAGATAAGACGGTTGTTGGAGCATAAACATTAGCCTAAAAAAACTGAACACTTAAACTTGCACACCAACGAAAGCCGCGCGCGCTCATGAATTACACCAACTGTACAACAATGTTCACTTGTTCAGTTTATACGCCAAAAGGAGCGAAGGTCGGGGATCAAAAGTTGACTCGTTTGAATGTTTGTAAAAAAAAGGTTTTGGGATTGGTAGGCTTTTGGGCCAAGGTCTGCTTATTGGTTATGTTAATAGGAAACGAAGTCTTCTAATACTGATCAAAACTTCGTTTCACGCAAAGTGTCTGCTATGAGTATCAAAATAAGTGGTAAAATTGTAAGTTTATAACTAACAGCTGTTCTTTTTTGGCAGACCATTTTGGTGGCAAAAGGTATGAAGATTACGCCAAGCCCTTGTTTCTAAACAGAAAGTATTTTTAGGTAAAAAAATATTACGACACGAGAACAGCTTCAAAGCTTACTTTAAGCTTTAGACTAATGAGCCGACCAGCTCTTTACACATCGCACACAAGAGTTCCCCATCAACAAACAAATCAAGCTTTCATTACAACGACCAATGCATTCAATTTACATCGGCAAACTCCGCGACAATCAAGTTACAAGAGAAGGTCGGAAATGGGTAAACATTTGAAGAAATGCAAAAGGAAGGTCAAAAGACGGATTATCTGCGGCGACCCAATTCGTCTGCCGCTAGTTCGCGGGACTCGCTAGAGCGTTTTATACGAAACATGGCGCAAGTTACGAAAAAGGACGGACTACTTTAACAAAAGTTAGTCGAGTTAGACGAAGGTCAAAGAGAAATTGGTTGCCGCAGAGAATCTATTATTTCAGTTTGGTCGAACCAGAATATAAAAGAAATATTTTTCTTTGAATAAGTTTTGTCAATCATCAGATAGCAACTGTGTAAATATTTCAACAATAATTTTTTCATAACTGTTTCATTGACTAATCTGTCACGAGTGAATAGGATTCTTCTAGACAAATGTGCTCCATCGTAGACCACATCTTTGCTTAATATCGGGCGAGATAGCCCGTTGGTCCAGTTGGTAGTGAACCTACCTTCTGAGCTTGGGGGCGTGGGTTCGATTCCCACCTAGGACAAACATTTGTGTGATGAACATTTGTGTTTGTTCTATATCTGGGCGTTAATATCTATTTAAGTATGTATTTAAAAACTATATATGTATGTTTATCAGTTTCTGGCAGCCATATCACAAGCTTTGCTTAGTTTGGGGTCAGATGACCGTGTGTGCAAAAATGTCCCGAATATTTGTCCCGAATATTTAGTTGGCGGTCAAAAGCAATCCTATTAGTAGAGAGAAAAAAACTGTATTTCCGCTTCAACGTCACATTAACAAGGAAATTAGAAATACAATAAGGTTTTTTTTACTCTACATGGCAATGATGCCAATCTAACCTAATATGAACCACAAATTTATTAAATCGAAAAAATAATTGCAATGAACTTTGTAAATTTAACTATCTAATATTACTTTCAATTTAAATGTTATGGACATTTCGTATCTAGACGACCGGCAGGGTTCGAACCTGAACAATCGTAAATATATACGCCCCGAGCACTCTATCTGCTAAGCTACTGCCAAGATAAATTGTGGTTGAAGATATTTATTATTCTCATAAAGATAAACAGCCAAGATAAATTATTAACGACAACGGCAAATATCGAATAAAAAAATGTTAAATTAGTCGTCCAATTTTTGAATTCTTTATAACATTTAAATAGTAAATCCTCAAGTGTAGAATAACAACTACAAATATAAAAATTACTATCTTTTACTATTCTCCGAAATGTATAAGCTGCCCACTGCACACGAGTAAGCGACTCGAAGTCGTCTCGATCTCATGGCTTGTCCCACGCGTGTCTCTAGTATTTCTAATTGAATAGCCGCCCAGGCCGGGGTTCAGTCGTTGTGATTGGGCCTCAGTGCTGGCACCACCTCGGGGAGTCTCGGCTTTATACTGCTCTACTTTTACATACGTTTTTAAGTGCCTGTGTAAAAGAAATGGGCAGAGAGTTGACATCATCTTTCATTTACAAGCTTTTATTTGAGTTACCCTGTTAGTTAGTATGGATGTGTGGGACAAATCTTTCAACTGAGTTTTAGACCAGTTATCTTCAACCGATTGAGCTGAATTTTGGTATACTTCTGTAAGTTCGGTGACATTTCAATGTTATGGTACATTCGAGCTGGTCTGATGATGGAGACAGAAGGTGGCCATAGGAATTCCTAACGTAATCCCGTCGAGTTTGGGTTCGTTGAATTTGTCTTCCCAAGCACTTTGGTCCTAGATGATACATTCAATATGGCGGACGCTCCAAGATGGCGGACAAAATGTTCTTTTCTACCATCATGATATGGGTATCATATGAAAGGGTTTGTTGAGTAGAATACGAAAAAGCTTGTTTAAAAAAAGTATTTATTAAATTAATAAAGTTTATTTAATCAAATATGCAGGCCCAGCTAGTGTGATATAAACTCAACGGTCTATTGGGTTGCATCCGTGAAAATAATTCTCCTTCATTCTTATGTGAAAAAGCAAGGGCTTCACATCAATGAAGATCTCAAATGAGCCTTCCGAATATCTACGTGACCGATTCCGCCCATCTGTGACTGAACGGAATCACGTCTTGTTATTATCACCGTCGTATATACGCCTTTCTTTTGATTGCAGAGTATCGGTGTCTAATGACGTCACTTTACGCGTGACCGTTATACTTTAAACAAACGTTACGAATCGAGCAATGCATTTTTGAATGACACTGTGTGGGTGCGTATACATATATTGTTCCTTAGCACTCAAATCTCAAGGATTAGGATGGTCATGTATATAGCTTATATCCTGGGTAATAATATGGATATAAATATAACCTACTTTATAATCGAAAAACAAACTATTCATGAAGGTTTTTTTCTTTTCTATCAAGTTTTCTATGTAAAGGGGAATGAAACATAAGGACAGCTCCGAAGCGGCAGTCCGTCCGATTGTAATAAATGAAATATTGATTCGTACGCCGCGGGACACCTGCCAATGGCAGCCTATCGACTTCTGTCCATCCAGACTAGTTCCTGCACTAACTGATTTACATCGCCCAGTCATAAAGCCTGCCTGTCACTGCAAGCCCATCACATACGTGTTAAAAAATCTTATTAATCGCCTATTATAAATAGATTCTTTTAAACAGTTGGTATACAATTTGTTAGACAGGTGACACAAAAAAAACCCATCAAATATTTGATTTGATCGGTTCAAATATTTATTTGATCTGACAACTGCAATGACAAATTGTAAAAACATGAATGAAAACCACCAGCTCTGATCAGTTTCGCTGTTTCTGAACGTGAGACTGTAGCAGGTACACGATATACTTCAGTGAAATATTTTAAAAAAATCTGCTTTTTACAATGTAATTGCAGCTGTCAGAGCAAACAAACGAATATACATAACTAGCTGTTGCCCGCGACTTCGTACGCGTAGACTTTCATATAAACTTTCAAACCCCTTTTGTCATCCTTAATTCGGCCCTTAGTAAAATCCTTTCTTAGCGGACCTCTACACCCCATAAGGACCTGCCAAATTTCAGCTTCGTAGGTCAAGTAGTTTTCGAGATTTCGTGTTTAATAAGTGAGTGCGGGTAGATGAATTTCGCTTTTATATATATATAGATTTATTTTAGAAATATATTGCAATCAACGGACCTATATTGGTTGATGAAGACGTACATTTACAGTTAGATATTAGATAGCGTGGAGTGCCGCTCGTCTCGCACTGGAAGTTTGCCGTTAAAAATAGTCCACGACAAGCGATAGTCAAATTGGAATCGGAACAAGTTTATCGCATTGCAGGTCATCTGTTGGGTGCAAGCTTTTTAAGAATAACGTAGATTCTTAGTACGTAATTACCTATCTCTATCACTTCTCTATCTCTATCTCTTCTCTATCTCTACATGGTATAAATTAAAGTCGCTTTCCGCGTCTGTCTGTCTGTATGGCAGCTAACTCCTAAACCACGCAACGGATTTTGATGCGGTTTTCACTATCAGTTAAATACATTTTCATGGAAGGTTTATATATATATATAACTAGCGACCCGCCACGGCTTCGCACGTAAATTACACCCGTGCGAAGCCGGACGGGCGGGTCGCTAGTATTACATAAGCTAGGTGTTTGATACATAATTGTGTCGAAAGTGTTAAAACGATTCAAAACTAATGTTTTTCATAATGGAGTGAACGGCCATATCCTACCTAACGATATCCACATAATTATAAAGTAGTGTAGGTACCACAGTGCCAATTAAAGTGTACACCTATGTTAGTTATAGGCTAAGTTTGGGTACATTAATAAAATGAAATTAATAAATACATTTGAACATGAACGATAATAGTATTAAGGTATATCTCCCTTGTTTGTCTGATCTGAGAGTACGACTTCTTTCACTTACCCCCTTCCGCTGGTTACAATCTGGGTGTCTTCAAATCACGAGTGAATCGGTTTCTTCTAGGCAAGCGTGCTCCAACGTAGACCGCATCATCGCTTAACATCATGCGAGATGGAGGTCAAACGCAAGCCTATTAATAAAAAACTTTAAGATCTGCTTATCGTGTATGAGACGCTAGTAAAACAGATCAACACTAAATCAACAAAATAAAATAAAACAACAAAAAACATAACTATAACAAAAACAAACAAATAAAATTTTTTTGTTCTAGTATATACTGATACTTAGTTTGCTTGTAAGTCATTCGCGGTCATCCATCCCAAAATCGCGTCGGGTCGACTTTGCCGATCGGTTCAAATCAACTAGTCGAGCTACGCAGCAACACAAACTACGGGCTTCACTATATTTAGTCATACGAGTAATAGGTATGTGAGTAAGCTTATATTTCATCACGCACTTTCACCGGGATGATGAGCAGATTTATTTCGGGAACATGATTTAGGACTTTCTTCGAAATACATCTTTGTCGCATTTCCAGCTAACTTCTCGTGAAATAAATGATCGAAAAGCTTCCAGAAATGGTGACTTGTTTTGACGTTGGAAATGACTTTTAATAAAAGTGTTGAAGTTGAAGCCTGTGGAAGTGGCTGCCACTTGGACGTGGCGAGCTGAAAACTGAGCTTTCAGTACTACACTTTGATAAATTGTGTACAGAATATTACCACAGAAAAGAGAAACGATTTTTTTTTCTCTTCTGTGAATATAACGTTGACATTTAAAGTAAGGCCAATTTAATACATCACATTTGACATCTGTCAGTCTATTGTTTATTAACCAAAGTAAATCGTAAAATTGCCTTCTTTTGTCATTATCTATACTAATATTATAAAGAGGAAAGATTTGATTGTTTGTTTGTTTGTTTGCATTGGATAGGCTCCGAAACTACTGAACCGATTTGAAAAATTCTTTCACTGTTGGGAAGCTACTCTATCCCCGGGTGACATAGGCTATAATCTATACCCGTGCGAAGCTGGGGCGGACCGCTAGTAATACAATAAACATGTATTTTAAACTGACAAAAGTTAAGCAACTGTGCAGTTCTAACTTTGAAAATAATCATAATATTCTGTGCCAGAAGGTTACTTTGTTGAATTTTGATAAAGTGTCAAATGTGACCTATTAAATTGGGCGGCCCTACTTTACGTGTCATCACGGGAAAACGCGCGCGGGCGCATCTTTCTACGAGTATAAACATCTCCGCCGACCGACCGATATAAATCTGTCATCGGCCAATAGCTAGTTACTGAAAGACAAGTCATTCTTTCTGACAGAGTCATCAATCAGCCCGACAGCCTGGGGGCTCAAGTCCCCGATGGCCGATTACGATGCCCACGCCGGTATGTCGGACAAATGAGCCTGAAGCTATAAGCTAAGCGGGCGGAAACTGCACGCACGCACTAACGCCCTTAGCACATCATAGCAGACGAACAAGTTCCGCTTGCTATTGACAACAAACAAGACGAAACATAAGTACGATTTTTCGAGAGATCTGACAACAACTGGGGACAACTTAGGGAAGGCCTATGTCCAGCAGTGGACTTCCTACGGCTGAAATGATGACTGACTGACAACAAACACGACGCAATATAAGAGCTTTTCGAGATCTTTCGAGTCACATTAACAACAACAAATAAGACGAAACATTAGCTTTTGGAGTTGAGGATAAATAAGTTGCAACATAAGAACTGTTCGAGTAACGATCACTTTTAACATAAAATGAGTAGTGGCCAAATGCTTAGCCGCCTGTAAGCCATAAAAAAATAAAAAACATCAGTACCTAAATGCGCTAGAGAGAGACACAACGAATTTCAATCGAAAAAAAATTTCGAAACCCGAAAACCGAAAACCGAAATTTCTAGACTTTGGCAATAAGCAATGACTCAGTGTCAACTAATTTATGATGTCACTTAAACGTCATATCGTTACCAGAAGCAGACGTCATGTCGATAACATTGGTTGCAATTTAGCCAAACTTTGGTCTATTTTATCAGCAAGTACGATGTTGTTTCTACTTTACTCACGAAGATATTTTTTTTCCTTTAGCTTTTGTATGACACAGCAGTCATTCAAGCGACATAAGTGAATGTTGCGTTTTTAACGTAAGATCGACAACGTATCTGTGATGTACCCTTGGTGTACAGGTATCCGTAGGCGACGGTGGTCGCTTACCATCAGGCGGCCCGTTAGCTTGTTTGCCACCTTTGGCATTAAAATAGCAAAATCAATGATTGATTGATTAATGAACTCTTTATTGTTCACACCATTAAATTTGATACAGAGGACAAAAAACTCTTAAAAACTGTAGTCAGTATCGCCAAAAACGATGATGACCTCTCATCATCATCATCATCATCACCAAGGGATCGGCTCACGTAGTGAATATAATTTATTCTCTGATGTAAATGACATCCGCCCGCGCCCACGACCCACGCCCATCGAGATAAAACACATAGTCACAATCGTCCAAAAACAAACCGAGCCGAAACTCGGCGCACGCTACGAATTGCGCAGATTTTTTGCTTAGTTTCAAAGTAACCGCGATCCGAATACAACGCTGCGCTATGCCAGTCCTACGATGACATAGCGTACAACGAAGTTATATATACTGGGTTGCACTGACCTGTTATGGGCGAGCCTGACACTTACTATTAGGCAAGTGACTTGCTCGTTTCGTTGCATTAAAAATAGGCAGTCAGTCGCCATGACCGTCTATTTTAACTTTTGCCCCTACCAAAAATAGCTCAATAGCGGCTAAAGCAGTTTTCACTTTTAAAACGTATTTATATGCTAAACGCTATTGCGATTGCTAATTCCTACACAACACAACATACCAATATTGATATTCTATATTTAAATCAAGAATGAATGAACTGTACGTGCGCGTGCGCTTATAAAAGCCACGTTCGTGACCACAGACCTATATTTAAGTGGACTTCACAGTCCAAACTGTATAAAAACTAGCGTGTCAAATTTTTCGTACCTAAAAGTGAAAAAAAATATCTTTATTCTGTCGGCCAACTCTATTTGCGGTATTCTTACAACTCAGTATTGCACAATTACCCATTTTCGTTTCAAACTGTCATGTGTTGTCGCAGCACCGATTGAGCAGACTGATTTTAGCCGGACTCAATTACAACGATTAATCATAATTATTGTATTGGACCCGGGTATGTTCTAAAACTGCGACCAGAACCACGGGAGGATGGGCAGCAGCGTCCTATTAGTACACGGTGAACGTACTGCGATCCCCAAGACGCCTGCTAAGCGTGGGGATTATGGCAACACCCCTCTCTAAGAAGAAGGCTTTTGTTCAGCAGTGGACGTTTACTGGCTGATGATGTGACGTGTATTGGAAATATGACATGCAAGGTAGGTCGACTTGTGGCGTCTACTTGGACATATGTCTGTGTTAGTGACCGCCGGGCGAGTTGCCAAAATCAAACGAACGCCCGATTGTGTTCGTTTCGTTTAATGAATGTTTTGTTTGTGCGTTCCTCTCTGACGTGTCTGGGTTGGAAGCCGGCGTGAGACTATTAGATAAACGAGAGACAAGCTTGGCTATTAACCAATAACTTTGTTGCTGAGTAGTATTTGTATAAACTCAAATGGATATATTACCAGAAATTTAAACTATATTACGGAACTGTTACGATGTACATCTTTTTTGATTTTCTATATGCATTATAACTGTAGACAGCCATTGAACACGGTTGTATATAATCTATACACTAGAAATAGCATTTCAGGTACCAGCTTAATTTTTAAAAAAGAAGGGTTTTACAAAAGGTTGTCCATTCGACTATTATATTTGTGTACTGTTATTTATTTTATTGTATTTCAATATCTTATTTTTATTTTATTCGTATTTTATAGCTCAAAGTTAATGTTAAAAATTTACATTTTATACTACTCAAAATTTACATGCATATTATATAACTTTTTAATAAGTATCACTTTAACACAACTTATAAATTTCATGTCTATAGAGGTTTCACTTAAGGATAATTTTTACAATCACAATGCTCCACAGTGAACTTGAAAATGATTTAGATTCGATAAAAATAAACTGCCACATTGTGGACGAATTGGAAACTTGTAAAATGTTCTTCACTCCAGATCACAACTTAAAATTATTTTCCTTCAATATTAGAAGTATAGGCTGCAATTTCAATGAATTTCTGGTAGTACTAAGACGTCTAGATATCGTTTATGACATCATTGTTTTAACGGAATGTTGGTTAAATAGTTCCCCATTTATTCCACAATTACCGGGATACATCTCATTTAAGAGTGAGAAAAACCACAATCAAAACAGCGGTGTTGTGGTATATGTGAGAGAAATCTGGGATGTATCAGTTTCAGAGCTTTCTGTTGACAATGCTCAATGTTTATCTATTTGTATTGAGAAGATGATTAAAATTCTTGCAATTTATCGTTCCCCAGCCTGTCGAAACATTGAAAGTTTTCTGTCTTCTCTTGCTCCCTATATGACAAATTTTAGTGGGATTCCTCTCGTCTTTGCTGGTGATATAAATGTTAATATTTTTGACTCCAGTAATACCCAATACTTAGAATATTTATGTTTCATGGAAGAATGTGGTATGGTTCCTGCTATCACTGAACCTACAAGAGATGCATCATGTTTGGATCATATTTATATTAGTAGATCACAACTTCCTCGGGCACCTTTTGGCATAGTTTGTAGATCTAACGTTACGGACCACTACCCCGTCATGATCGGTATGAATCTGAACACTGTAAAACAATCACGACCAAGCCGTACCACGTTGAGAAGAGATTTTGATGCAATTAAAAAAGATCTTGAAGTTCACTGGGGTTTTATTACAGATATTCTTGACGTAAATGAAGCCACCAAAACATTCACAAAATTTTTGACAGACACTGTAGCTAAGCATACGCGCGAAATCCGTTGTAGCAGAACACAGTACAATCTTAAGCCCTGGATTACTCCAGGACTAATACGGTGTATGAAACATAGAGACAAACTTCATCAAAGAGCGAAACGTAATCCAGATAATACGATATTGCAAATATCTTACAAGAGGTATCAAAACTTCTTTGTAAGCATCTTACGTAAACTGCGATTGGAACACGAAAGTCAAGAACTACACAAAAACAAAAATAATCCTCGTAAGCTGTGGAAGTCAATCAAGTCCGTTTGTAACATGTCTCCAAATAAACAACTTCCCACAGAGCTGTTGTCATTGCCAGTTAGCTCTAATACTTCGCGACACTCGCTTGACATATGCAACAATCACTTCTCCACAGTAGGCCAACGACTAGCAAATCAAATATTGTCTGATACTAATCAAACCCAAAGTAGTTTGGCTAAAGCTGTAAATACTAAAAGCAAGCTAGCCAAATCCTTTTTTATGGCTCCAACAAATCACGAAGAAGTTGAAATACTTATTTTGGGTTTACATAACAGCAAAGCTCCAGGTATAGATGGCTTTACTAATTCATTAATAAAACACGTTAAACAGGAAATAGTAGTGCCAATAACGCATATTTATAATCAGAGCTTGTCTAGTGGAATCTTCCCAGATGCTTGGAAAGTGGCCTCCGTTACTCCTATTTATAAAAGTGGTCTTAAAAATTGCCCAGAAAATTATAGACCCATCTCACTCCTAAGCACTTTTTCAAAAATATTAGAAAAGCTAGTAAATAAAAGAGTAACGAAATTTTTAGAGTCGCGCAATGTTTTATCACCAAGACAATTTGGGTTCCGAGTGGGTAAGTGCACTGAAGATGCAGTTTCGTTGTTAACTTCGCTGGTGGCTTCCAAGCTGGATAATAAACAGAGATGTGTTGCGGTGTTCTTAGACCTGGCCAAAGCCTTCGACACTGTCTCCGTTCCAATTCTTTTAGAAAAACTTAACAAAATTGGTATTAGGGGAGTTGCTTCTGACTGGTTCAAAAGCTATTTAATGGGACGGAGGCAGTGCGTGAAGATTGGTAACGAGCGGAGTAACACACAGGCTATTGATTTTGGGGTACCACAGGGTAGCATATTAGGTCCAACTCTTTTTAATTTGTATATTAATGATATTCATGAAATGCAAATTCAAAACGCAGAGACTGTTTGCTACGCTGATGATACTGCCATTGTATTTCATGGTCCATCCTGGGAGAAAGCTTTAGAGTATGCAGAGCTAGGCATGTCTAATGTCTTCGGGTGGCTACAAAAGAATTTACTGACGCTGAATGCCAAAAAAACTGTATATCTTTGCTTCCACAAAACAGCTGCTTCAGCGCCAGTATTGCAATCAAATATTAAACTTCATAAACTCTATTGTATTGACAAAGAAACGTGTAACTGTGAAACGTTAAGTAGGTCTAAAACAATTAAATATCTGGGTGTAACTTTAGATGAAAATCTAAGTTTCAAATATCACATACTTGCACTCTCTGCCCGTGTACGAAAAGTTATAGGCATAATGAAAAACTTGCGTGACGTCACTACTTCAGACACACTGTTGTCAGTTTATTTTGCATTATGCCAGTCTCTTCTAAGTTACTGCATTACATGTTGGGGTAGTGCTGCCATGACTTTCATTATTCTAGTGGAGAGGGCGCAGCGATCAGTACTAAAAGTGATGATGAAGAAACCACTTAGATATCCTACTACAGATGTTTTTAAGGAAAGCGGTGTGCTAAGTGTGAGACAGCTATTCATTTTAAAAATGTCGCTCTCCGTACATAAGTCTACACTTGCCGCTGATAGTTATGACAAAACCCTTAAAAAAAGATGTTACAAAATACCTTTTCCCCTTGTTAATACGTCTTTTGCTCGTCGGTTTGGTAACTTCATAAGGGCTCATGTCTACAACGCGGTGAACAAACATTGCAATCTAAAAGAAATGTCTGTTCGTGAAGCCAAGAAGACGTTGTACAAGTTTCTAAAAACACTCAGCTACAAGGAGACAGAAGATATACTAAAGATTTTATCTTGATGATACTTATATATATAATTCATAGTACTTTACCTACTCGTATACTGCCATTGCTTTAATAATAATAAAATGTACTAGGAACTGCATTTATATATTATATTATATTATGTTATATCATATCGTATCGTATCGCGTCGTATCGTATCATATCGTGTCATGTCATGTCGTGTCATGTCGTGTCATGTCGTGTCATGTCATGTCATGTCATTTCATGTCATGTCATGTCATGTCATGTCATGTCATGTCATGTCATGTCATGTCATGTCATGTCATGTCATGTCATGTCATGTCATGTCACATCTTATCATATCGTATCGTATCATGTCATGTCATGTCATGTCGTGTCATTTCATGTCGTGTCATGTCGTGTCGTGTCATGTCATGTCATGTCATGTCACGTCATATTATATTATATCATATCATATCATATTTTATTATATTGTAATGTATTTTATTTTATTATATTTATTCATGCATATAGTGTTAATTATAGTAATATATAAAATAACTAAATATATTAACTAAGTAGTAATCAATAATGTAAACACATATATACTTATCACTGGTTTTGAATGAGCACCTTTGTTTAAAACTACCTACTTAATAACATGAACAAAATATTATGCTAACTAGAGGCTAACAAAATGTTGAGTTGGATAAACCGTATCAGTTTCCTGCGATACAGGCCTAGCCTAGTGCAGGAATCGCAGTATACACAATTAGTATTTCTCCTTCATAGACATAAGCCAGTGTGTATTCCTATTTTATAAACAAATATGTAAGCCTATGTTTAAGCAAATAAAATATTTTTCATTTTTCATTAAAAATTACAGTTTTATTGGATATACAGTTAAGAGTAGAAACGTTGGTTAAGGCCGCGCTCTCCGGCCAGCTTGTTTATACACTGGTGCACAAAATCTGACTTTTTTGGACTAGAGCATAACAAGCAGTTTTATTCCGCTTACACCGAGCATAAACAAGAACTTTTTTAACAAGAGATGTGAAAAACTAATAAAAAAATAACCCTCAAACTCATAGACGTAATAAAGGTCACACTGGAATCCTCACGGCACCCTCAAGTGGTGTTTTATTATATGCCAAAATACCACTTGAGGGTGACGTGAGGTTTCGAGGTACCTTAATTTGCGTCTATGAATATGAAGGTTAATGCACAGATTACCGTAACTGCTATGGTTCTGACATTTTTGGGCGAAGACCACTAGTCGTAGTTTTATAAATTTTCTGCAATCGCATCGGTTTTGATAAAGTTTTCAATACTCACAGCCTCTCGCCTCTTGTCGTCATCTTGCACTTTTATAATTATGTTCTGATTCTTTGACGTACCTGAAACAATATAGGAAAAACTTATTATGATAAGAATATTGAAAACATTAAGTTTGAAATACGGGCGCTTAAGAAGAAAGCATAGAAAAGGCGGTCTTATCGCGGGGCATTTTGTTTGTGTTGTGCTAATCACCATTCCTTCATAACCACGCGTAGTAGCACAGCTGTTATTGTAACTACGAATTCTAGGCATCATATCGCACTTGCTTCTCTGTAACCTCAGGACTTCTCTATTTAGATCTTGCACTTCCATTCAATTCCAAACTAATTAGTTCCTTTGAGTCCCGCACTGGAACCTAACAAATCAACGAGGGCGCCACGTGTATCAGAGTTAATTAACAACTCGTTTGCCAAAGCAAGCCCTATGAAATGTGTTCTGTATTTAACTTCCTGGAAAGACGTGAAGAGAGTTTGGATCGCTATCGATCTGTTTAATTTTAAAATACAGAAATAATTAGAAAACTGTTGAGTCGCATGACGAGTTAGTAGTCCGTGAGTCATGGCAGGCGCACTCCGCACTTTAGGTATGAAGCACACAAAAAATTAGTAAATAGAAAGGAAAATCTGTTACCAGGCATTATGAGTGAACCTTGATTGAACATTCTTATTATGTCAACGCGTCTTATTTAGATCAACGCGTCGAACTCCGCATCACAGCTGCTAACTGATTTCGAATGACTGACGGTTAGTTTATATGATTATAGTTTATACAACTGGCTACAACAAATTTCTTACAAAAATGCCTTGACAGCCGTTCTAATTTAAACAAAAAAAGGCTTTTCTGTGGTATGAAGTTTAAGTAGCCGACTTGTCTGATCTGGGGGGTTAAACAAGACCCACTTTCTGTTAGCGTTAACACCTGCGAAAAGATGAAATTTTATGAAAATGTCATTGTCATACAATTTCATCTTTCTGCAGGCGTTAGCGCTAACAGAAAGTGGGTCTTGTCTAACCCCCCTGCCGCGCCCACTGCCTCTCGATAGACAGAGATAACGTGACAAGAATTACGCGATAGTCACAAAGGCAACTGTTAGTTAATACAGCTGTAGGTAGTTAGCGCTCGCGCGTCCTGAACTGCACTTTATTGTATAGTAGCAAGAGTCGCTACTTATTTAAACATATTTTAGGAGTGAATCTTCTGTACTTGTTCTAATATACATTCTGTGGCCATGGTGTAAACTAGCTTTTAAACATCATCATTGTGACCAGTTCATTTCAACCACACATTGATATGGTTGACATCACCGCGGGTAGTCATCATTGTCAGCTTATCGTGCTCCCACTGCTGGGACACAGGCTTTCTCTCAGAGAGAGGATAGCCCTTTATCCACAATGCTGGACCAGTGCATGTTGGTGAATGTTTTGTCTTTGAACTTTTAAGGTTCTTGGACATACCGGTTTCTTCACGTCAAGGAAAACCTTCACTGTTTTTGAGCGATTGCATCGAAACTGCATATAATTTATTGAAGTACTAAATGAGTGATAGGTGCGGGGCCGAGGATAGAACCGGGTGCCGTCAGATTGTAAAGCGCACATCAATCATTATTTAAATCAAGTTCAGCTGAAGCCGGCTTTCCGTATCTATTTATTTTGTGTAAACCACAAGCTTTTTGTAAAGAAATGTAGCAGACTACCATCTGGAGCCAGAGCGTACAAAATGTTACCTTATTACAATCCCAAACATCGACGCATAAACATCGTAAGTAAATATATATTAGTGCAACCTAATTATTATGTTTATAATCTGTTCATTATAACAACGTTAGAAAACCTCAATTTATATTTGTTAGTTACAACATCGTTAACCCGTCAGCTGCGTATGGTCTTTAGGGAAATCTGTTCAAGTCTCTTTTGGAGCTTCTTTGATTTGAACGCGTGTTCCCAACTTTACGTGGGAAATAAAATTTTTTTTTCGTTGTAAATGGAACGTTCCGACGTCGGCTACTAAACTGATAATAATGCAAATCTGTATAGCATCTAGACCCGGATATGTCTCAAAGCTGCGACCAGAACCAACGGAGGATGGGCAGCAGGGTTCTATTATTACACGGTGAACGTACTGCGATCCCCAAGCCGCCTGCCAACCGTGGACATTATGGCAACACCACTCTACGAGAGAGGCCTTTGTTAAACTGTTGAGGTTTACCGGCTGAATATGTGACGTGACGATGCACAAAAGGTAAGTAACATTGTACGTTTAGATTCAAAAGGATTCTAGGTTTATGAAAAACTAGTAGGCCGCCCCGGCTTCGCATGGGTATAGATATGTAGCCTATGTCAACCGGGGATAGTGTAGCTTCCCAACAGTGAAAGAATTTTTATAATCAGTTCAGTAGTTTCGGAGCCTATTCAATGCAAACAAACAAACCAACAATCAAATATTTCCTCTTTATAATATTAGTATAGATAAAATTATCTGACGTCTTCTTTCGAGTTGATGTTTCGTAAATGATTAGTTTGACTTCAAATTAAGTTTTTGGACCAACATTTGTCCACTGCAATGGCACTCTCCGTGACTTCATTCAGGTCGTCTATAGTGTGCAGGTTGTAGGACACGCTGCACAGTGCTAGTGTGACATTGTCTGAGGGTTCAGACCACAAAGACATTCGGTATCAGAGATTATATAACCCCACTTTGCCATATTATCCCGACTTCGGCCCACTTGGTACCGAAGTCGGTTCAGGGTTTTCTAAGTGGTCCAAGGTTCTTTATGGCCTGGGGGAGCTCTTCGGCAGGGACAATATAATTGGGAGATAAACTGTGCAGTTTTTGCCACACGGCAAGGCAAGGTGTGGGGTGGCCTTCCAAATCTATTGTATAGTTTAAAAAGCTTATATAATATTATCTGACTTAATTATATTAGACGTATTTTGCTTGTGATCATATATGACGGTGGAAATATATGATACTTGATTTAAAACCAAGGAGAATATGTTAATAGCCGTTACTTTCCTGGTTTTAATTTGTTATTTCCGTTAATAATGACATAACTGTGGTTTTAGTTCATCCGGTGTACCACAGTTTTCCATTGCTGCAACTGTTTACAAGTACCTAAGTACCATAATTATGAGTAACATCTCTACAGGGTTACGCATATAGACTGTACTAAGCCGAAAATAGGTCATTGTACTTATCATTATGAACAACAAGGGGACCAACCCTGAAATCTCCAAAAAATACTGTTTAATAGAAAACGGTAATTGACACTCGACAAAATGTATAAAAATAGCTGTTGTTTTTTTTGTGATTTCATGGTTGGCCCCATACTAAAAGTTATTTATAATGATGGTTACAATGACCTCCTTTAGACTTAGTATAGTCTATATGCATCGCTTTATATAGGGTAAAACGTATAACCAAAAATAACTCTTACATGAACTGTGCAGTGCGTCCGTACCAACGCGTCTAACCACACCCGTGTACTGGAAGTTACAGTTAAACATTGTCAACAAGTTCATAAAGTAATCTGCGTGAAGCATGGCTTCGAGTGATGATGAGCAACTGATTAAGAACTACTCGCTGTTCATATCAGTGCGAGAGAACAGACCGCTCGAGGAGAAACTAGAGAACATCAGGAGGTGCCTGGAACAAGGTGCTGACGTGAACGCGTCCGACGGCAACGACGGCTTCAACTCGCCGCTGCACGTGGCGGTGCGCCGCGGGGACACGTCTGTCGCACGCCTGCTGCTGCACCACGGCGCCGACGTCGCGCTCAAGAACTGGAGCGGAAACACTTCTCTTTCCATCGCTCAGACACTTCACACTGAAGATAAAGACATCGTAAACCTACTGCAAAATGCTGATAGTAAAAAATCAGTAAACAATGCTTTGCCAATAGATCGATCACAAACTTCCTGTAATGTTGTTCAAAGTAATGGCAAAATTGATTTGAAAAATAATGCGCAATTCAAGTTTTCAAAGAGAGACGGCACTTCCGGAATCTGTGGCCAGCTATACGAAACGAAGCTGCTGACTCTGGTTCTCATGCGAGCGGAGGACGATAAGGAAATAGAAGAGTTCTACCTCGGAAGCAACATCCGCGGCATCGGCGACATGGATGATATCTGCCTGCGGTACCGAGTGAGGGGTCGACAGAAGCCGGTCGCGCTGTTCCTACAGGCTAAGCACAGAGAAGATTGCGAGAAGGGGAGATTTACTGTCGAGGGTGTGAGGAGTGTCTCCGGGGACTTCAGCTTGCGGAAGTATTTCGAAAGTTACCTCACGATTAAGGACCGGTTTCGAGCCGACAGCAAGGACCCCATGTTCGAGGGTGACTTCGACAGCATCGAGTGTAACTTTGTCTTATACACGCCGGTCAAGGAATACTTTACTAAGAAAAAAAACGAACGCAATGTGAGTGAAAAGGTGCACTATCTTATAAGCACAGCACAAAACAGAGAAGCATTTCAATACGACTACGACGGGTACGATATATATATCTTAACAAAAATGACGATAATGGATCAATTAAAAAAACTAGGAATAGTATTACTAGAACTAATTATGTCTGACAAAGACAAAACAGACATGATGTTGATGAATAAACTTATAGCCAAATACCATGTGGTGTTAGGCCGGGAAGTCTTACGGCAGTGCAGAAGCAAAGAACAGACAAACAAAGAATATTGTAAGTGGGAGTTCCGTCCTGAGTTTTTTAAAAGTGACTGTGAGTATTTGGTTGCTCTTAAAAGAGCACTTGTCAAAGAACTGTCAACAAAACGCTGTGATCAGTCCAAAATCACTAATGAGGACCGAGAAAAATTCAAGATTCTTTTACAAGATCCGCGCGCTTCAACGATTAGCACAATAATCGGGAAGTTGGTCATCTACAATGACAAAAGTAAAAAGTTACAACTCACAGACGTCACAGTTTTCACAGACGACTTCAAGATGTTGCTGGAACGGTTTCATGGATTTGAAATATTAGAAAGTGTTATAAGTGAAGCTGTAACAATAAAGCTGGAATCAATGAAAATTAAACTTCGTCCGGAATTTGGGAATAAAGACATGACATTCCGTGGGAGCGAGGCCAAGGTCAAAAGGAGGATGAAAGTTATTTCAGACAGACTCATCCGACTATTTCAAATAAATAAAGAAACCAAGGTTGTTGAAATAAATGACGACGTCGTGGGTCCAGGGAAACCGATAGAACAAGGCATCATAGTCAACAAAGGCGGCATCGGAAGCGCTGTTGGAAATTTACTTGTTTTGGATATTCATACAAATATGCTGAAGTTTGACCTGGACAACGAAGAGCTGCCAAATAATGCTGCATTATTTTTAAATGAATTGAAAAATAAAAGGTATTCGCCAATCAACGAAGAATTAAGCGGCTACAGGTTAGATGTTGATATCACTGGTTTTCCGAAATATTCTTTTCATGAAGAAGAAAATAATATTGGAAAACAAGTGAAAGATTTTTTCAGCAAACTTTGGCTTTACACTAATCAAGCTAAAGAGGATGAAGTAGAACTTATTTTAAAGGATCACATAAACAAAAAACAATATGGTACGCAAAATGCCCATCAGTTTCAGTTTAAAATACATTCAGATACAATTTTTTTGAGAACTCACGACGAAATGCAGAAGTGGTGGAAAAAAACAGGAGAATCATCCTACTTCAGTCGTTCAAGTAATTTTTTTGAACGTGCAAAGCTTGCAGATATTGATAGCTTTTTGATGAATGTCAAACATACTTCAGAAGCATATAGCATGGATCTTAAATTAAACAAACGCTCACACGGCTTATAAATACAACCGACGCACGAGCGCTAAAATTGATAAAATTTACAACATGATAATACAAAGTGGATGTAGTATATTTGAATTACAAGATACGAGTAAATTATCCTTTTCCGATGAACTCCCCGGAGTTACAATAGAAATCAGCCCAGGAGTGACAACGGCAACCTTATCAATAGTGACATTGCTTGAGGGATCGTCGATAGCAGAGTGTACGGCCAGCATTGTTATTGTTAGTGCCTAGTGCGAGAATTCTCCATGGAGGCGTCATCGTAAAATAGGCAATACTAGGTACAGTTTACATGAGAATATAGTACATAAGGCGAAATTTCGCATATATTGCTTTATAATAATGGTATATACGACTACGGCTAGCCGTAGATGTAAACGTAAAAGGTTATATTTTTTCTAAACCACTGCCATTTGATTTCTATTTGATTAAATTTTTTGACATAATATATGATTTCCATTTTAATGCATTATATTTTACTTCATTTCATTCCTTTTTAATTATTTTTACTATTTACATGTACTTAATTTTAATTCTTTTTTATTTTATTATCTGTTTTTAATGTAATTTATGTCAAAATGTATATGGACCTGGTTTAAAATAAACAATTATTGTTTTCTACTAATTTACATTGGGCCACTCTCGAGATAACGATAGATAAACAAATATAAATTAATAATATTCAAAAACCCCTGATAAAAGAGCTTTCATAATCATCAAACGTCTGAATAAATTTTCTTGAATCATAGCCAAGAACACTCTCGATCAAGTCATCTTTCAATGAAAAAAAAACCAAATCATAATCGGTTCAACCGTTTCATCATCATCATCAGCCGGAAGTCCACTGCTGAACATAGGCCTCCCCCTTTAACCTCCACATTAAACGACAGCCAGCCTTTTGCATCCACTGGATGCCAACGACTCTTATAATGTCGTTGGTCCATATGTAGGCCTACCTACGCTGCGTCTTCCGGTTCGTGGTCTCCACTCAAGAACCTTTCATTCCCATCGGTTATCGGTTCTTCCAGCGATCGCCCGTTTGGGAGCTCCCAACACGCACTGACGACCCGACGCAAAAAGAGGGGTGTAAAGTTTAACGTGTGTATCTGTTTGGGTTATTTGTTAATAATATGGTGACCATTAGGACTAGTTTTTTTTCAGCTACCCGAATGATTTTTCCCGTTCCGGTTAGGTACGGAGCATTAAAATGTTTACGACGGCTTTTACAAACCAAGCACAGCTAGCGCCATCTCTGTAAGGATGACGGAACTAGCACTCGCACTGGCTGTATTCATCCCCGACGTGAAATTACAACCCCTCGCAACGGTGTCACTGAATGTTTCTGTAGTTCCCGCCAAGTCCGCTTAGGGCGCGACTGAAGCTTAAAAGGACAAAACATTAAATAATACTAGCTGCCCCCTGCGGTTTCACCCACGTGGATTACTCCTTATATCATCAGCTATCTGCCGTGAGTCCCACCAAGTCCAGCCGTTTAGGAGTCCATAGGGTTAGGGACGTTGCGACAATCGACAAAGGAACTTTTCAGTGACATCTGCCGAACAAATTTCCCCAATAAATATATCAGAAAACCTCAAACATGGTCATTAATCGTTTCCAGGAGAGATGATCTCACAACAAGTTACAAAAAAGCTGCGTTACTCATAAAAATGACAACAGAATTTGCAGACACACATACGTAACGAGCTTAACTGTGTAAGTGTGTACACAAATTAGGCGTAAAGTTGGTTGCCGAGAACTAGACGGCGCTACAGATCTCTCCAAGCTTTATACCCGCTCTGAACGTAGTCACACTAGTCGCGATAAGTAGCCCCTTTTTAAATTGAAAAAATAAACTCACCAATGGATGAGATTTATTCTGGCTGAGTAGCTTCAAAGAACGGATCGTGATATCACAATAGCTTTAATGTCAGCGTAACGTACATATCGATTATTCAACTTAGTAACATTAATTTTATAATCCCGATTTATTTATTTAATTGTAATTCTTTATGGAACTTGTGATAGTAAAACATATTTGATATGATTTTGAGCGGTTGGGTTAGGTTGACACGGCGTTTTTTTTTTAATGCGCTGTTCACATTACAGACGCAGATGGATGCGTATTGAGTTTATTTTATTTTAGCCGCTACCGGGCCTGAAGTGCGAGCCAGTTTACACAGAAGCGTTTGGCATTGCCCGCGGTACCCGTGGCGGTATCCGCTCGACGCGCCGTGCGATGCCCGTCTCTTCGTAGATGCCTTTATGATGCTTAATAGGGAAAGACACGAATTAGAAAAATTTATTTATAGAGATTTTTTTACAGATACTTCTGATATTCATATTCAATGTGACATTCTGACGTTACATCAATTCGTGACATCCATCTATTCACAAATACAACACAAAGCTAACAGATACTAAATTCCATCTTCTATTTTCTCTCTTCAGCCATACTTGTTGCTCTATCTTCACTTTTACGAACGGCAAAGCGTCACCCTTACTTGGTCGAAATACCATTTATTCGCACCAAGCGTTTTGACTCCACTTTCTTAATTAGAACAGCAAAACAATGGAACGCCTTGCCCCTGTCTGTGTTTCCGCAGCATTACAATCTTGGAGTGTTCAAGTCTAGGGTTAATAGGTTATTACTGGGCAAACGTGCTCCATCTTCGACCGCATCATCGCTTTCCATCAGGCGAGATCGCGGTCAAACGTTAGCCTAGTCCGATGTAAAAAAAAAAAAAAAAACTTTTGCCATAAAAAAAAATTATTTAAGTAATTCTGTCAGCTTTATTAATAAATCATTCTGTACGAGACAACTTGGCGGGGCTTACGACAGTTCAGAAGTCCTACCACAACCTCTTTAGTATTCCTATTTTAATCTTACAATAAATGTTCTCTACTCTACCATAGTCTAGATAGAGCAAGAGATAAACCAAGTAAGTAGAGAGTCGCAGAGCGGTCAATAAAATTGGCGCGGGCTTTATGCTATTTGCATTCTGTTACGCCGGCGTCGTTACGGTTAACTCCGACTTTTGGCGTTGGACGCACTCATGGTGGAAGGGTTCATTTTTTACGCTTAATTTATAAGCTTTTAACAAATATAAAATAAAACGCACTGGTTTCGCTTTTTTCAACTATGATTTTGTTGCGCATTTCACGGCTAGTGTGTGCGGCATTAGCGCCAGAAATGGTGGTCCCATAGCAATGCGATTTTTAAATCGAAAGCTGTTCTAAGGGTTCTGTGTTTGTAAAGGGCCTAACCAATCAGATCGAAGGACCATTACATCACCATACAAATTGTAAGTCGTCCGAGTCAACAACGTGGGGATTCAACTGACATATAATATTATATCAACTTTTCCTACATTGGCCCTGCCCGCACAATCCCAGGGAACATCTGAGGCCAAGAAATAGTCCGGATGTTTTCATTGAAATTTCGACCTAATAACACGTAACTAAGTAGGTCAAAGTCGCTTAACAATATAACACTGTAAACGGATAGCAGACGAGTAAAGTTAAACAAAAGCTCGTTATAAAGCTCGTAATAAATGTTTCCGAATTAAGAATTGAACGTTTCCTTTTGCGAGAATAACAAGACGACAGCTTTTTGGTCCGTGCCAATAAACAAAGAAGCTTCAGGGGCCTTACGGACAACTGCTATTACAGGCACCTAATCCGCTCAGTTGGAAAATCACGCGACCGCAAACCTTATCGCGCCCAGATACGGTTTGCAGTCGCGTGATTTTCCAACTGAGCGGATTAGGTGCCTGTAATAGCAGTTGTCCGTAAGGCCCCAGGACTGACTTGAAGCCTATTTGCACCCAAATCACAGACAATGATATATGAAATATAAAAATAAATATAAAAAAACGCATTTTGTACGCTAAACAAAGTATTGTACGCCTTATATCACCATAATAATCACATCATAACCAGGTGGTCATAACAAGACAGATGACCTAAAAGAGACCGCAGGGAAACGCTGGATGCAGGCCGCTTTCAACCGGCCCTTTTGAAGATCGATGGGGGAGGCCTATGTCCAGCAGTGGACGTCCTACTGCTGAAATGATGATGATGATGAACCAGGTGGTCATAATCATATTTAAGTTTGAAGTTCACTCGTGAAGGAAAAATTTCTTGCGTACGATTGAGGCTGATAGTTCAATCCGGTCCACTCCTTGATGTCATGCAGCCATAGGGGAGTCTCGGATATCCTATACTCTTTGTAGTTTGGATTGGACTATTCTTGATATTATAACCTCGGAAAACCTGCATCATCAAGTGCCATCTTCATATTAAAGTTTGGAAGTCAGCAGGTAAAACTTGTTGCGATCCCATGTGTTCTTCAGATGCTGGTTACTCTATCTGGTCCACTTTTTAATATCATCCAGCCATTTACGTCTCCGTTGTCCTGGGAATTCTGCTCTCGAGCATTCACAGAAGGGTTCTTGATGCACATGTCCGATGAAGGTGACTTTACGTCTCGTCTGTAGATATCAGGTTTTATCGTTATGCCTTTTCAAGGAGCTTGGCGTTGGAGGTGGAACTTGCCTTGCTAAATGGTAAAACTGCGTGAATTTATTACGCGATCCTCCCGATCTCTTCAGCGATCATATCACATAACTTCGTCTTTATTAATAGCCGTATAAGATTTTAGTCAATCATCTCATCGCATCCTAGGAACAAAGCCCGTATTAAGAGTGCAGCAAAACCTGTGACCTCTGGCGAAGGCCCAATAGATTAATTCAGAAAACTTGGGGCCTACCAAAATCTCTTGCGAGCTTTTTTTTAGTCCTACTTAAAATAGGTATACTCTTAATGCACTATTCACTGCAGAGAGAGAGCGTGAAAATGTCTATTAAAAGATTAAAACAAGAATGCTCAAGAAGTTGTGGTAGGCCCCTTGAATCTGCCGGCCCTCCGACTGCAGATATCGTTAAATGGTTGGAAATATCGAGCCAAAGAGCCAACGCGACGGCGACGCTGCAATATTGTGCCGCACTATCTTGTTATGCAGTTTATTTAAATATTTAGAAAAAATTCAACGAGCTAAGACTGCACAGGCAAGCAAGCCTATGATATCGTCACATCAAGGTAAAGAACCAAGTCCTATGTATATCAGCCCAAGTGCTGGGTATGGGTAGGTTTAACTAGGAATGGTAATTATTAATCTATGTATATATAAATTAAATATTTTATTATGGAAAGTGACGTGGTTTTCGCACATTTGATTTTTTTATCAGACCGCCTAATGCGGTTGAAACTATAGTCGGCTTAATCTTACGTGAGTAATTCCCGTGTAAAATAAAAAAATAAAAAACCGTTGCTAAACGTTTCACTTGAGAATGGCTAGACCGATTTTTTAGGGAAAGAGAAAGGGAAAAGGTTGTCCGGAAAATTGAAAATTCGATAATAAAGTGCCATAGAAAACTATGGGATTTTTGTTTAAGCCATAGTAACTCATCAAAATTTATTAATATTTGGACATCGTCTATCGGTCATTAATATATTTAATTCAAATTATTCACTAGCTGCGGCTCACGGTTACACCTGCGCAGTGCCGTAAATAGGGCTGTGCCAGCGGTGCCCAGGCACAAGGCGCTGACCCTGGAGGGGCGCAGAAATGATCAGACCGGGAGCAAGTTTTGTTTTCAAGGACGCAGTTATAGAAGTTCGCGACGGCCGCATAAAAGGCTAGTTACGGCACCTGCGTGAACATTCCCTTAGGAAAACACTGTTTCAAATTATCACGGTTCGTTGTTGTTTTTCTTTCCAAGATAAAAGTGTCCTATGTCATCATCATCATAAGCCAGAAGACGTTCACTGCTGAACATAGGCCTCCCCCTTTAACCTCCACACTGAACGACAGCCTGCCTTTTGCATCCACTGGATGCCCGCGACTCTCACAATGTCGTCGGTCCATCTAGTGGGAGGCCTACCTACCTAACCTTTCTTCCCCACCAGTCATCAGTTCCTCGAGTGATGTGGTCTGCCCATGTCCTGTCACCGCCTTCCAAATGTCTCTATGAAAAAAATCGGTCGATTTCTGTTGTTGCGTAAATGAGGAAGAAACAATCAAAGCTTGCCCTGTCAACAATATAACAAAAACTTTCGCGTTTATCATATTGGTATCATCACCAGCCAGAAGACGTCCACTGCTGAACATAGGCCTTCTCCTTAATATAAGTAGAGTATGATTATTTTAAGAGACGGAAGCCAAGATTCACAGCGGGTCACCGAGCCAGAAAGGTAAGTACATAATTATTCTAAATCAAGAGAAATTAGTAACATACCGGATGCCCTGAAATCCCGCAGAGTTCGTCTGGCCGCCAATAAACACTATTAAGACAAAATAAACCGTGTTATTTATTTACTAAAAACGAAACGATTTAACGAAAAATTCTTCACTGTACGGTCTGCCAATTTGTGTCTAGTTTAAGTTTGTGTCCTTCATAGAAGATGTTTTTACAACGGCCTAGGCATGCGTTTGACCACAATCTCACTTGGTGGGAAATGATGATATGGTCAAAGATGTAGCACGCTTTAGTAAATACCTATTAACTTTTTTCTTGAACAACCCCGGATTGTAACTGTGCGGAAAGACAACAAGGTTAGGAATTCCACACCTCTGCTGTTTGATTCAGAAAAGTGTATATAACTCTACATCATCATCGTTTCAGCCATAGGACGTCCACTGCTGGACATAGGCCTCCCCCATCGATCTCCCAAAGAAAGCGGCCGGTTGGAAGCGGCCTGCATCCAACGCTTCCCTGCAGTCTCTTTTAGGTCGTCTGTCCAACTTGTGAATGGAAGTACTACGCTGCGCTTACCGGTCCGTGGTCTCCATTCCAGAACCTATCAGCCCCATCGCCCATCAGTTCTACGTGCTATGTGCCCTGCCCACTGCCACTTCAATTTGCTAATCCGGTGGGCTATGTCGGTGACTTTCGTTCGTCTACGGATCTCCTCATTTCTGATTCGATCTCGTAAAGAAACCCCGAGCATAGCCCTCTCTATAGCTCTCAGTGCGTCTGAATGGAATATTCACCATGAGAGTGTCTCCTTGTCGTACGTCTGGTACTGTTATGGAAGAACGGTGATGACAGTATCAGGTCGTGCAGTTCTAGTGCGCACTCGCCGCAGAAAATTCTGTATAATACCGACAGGCTAGCAACTGAATAGAAAATTATGCGATAGTATTTCAGTACCTTATTTTGTTCATGAGTGGAAAATTGTCACAAGATACCTCCTTCCTGGTCTGCCTTCATGCCCGAGGCCTCGAAATCTCTAGAAGAACGCACCGGAGCCGGTATTTTAGAGATAGAGACTTTATAGGTATTGTATCTCGATGAGCATAGTACAAACTGGCTGATATGACATAGCAGAAGGACGACCTTCTAATCTAAGACACCAGCTGGCATAGGGCGAGTACTGTCAGTCAATACATTACCACAAATTGTGCCCGTAACAATTGCATCGGCTACCAAAAACACGCCTTTGCCTCAGACTAAAGTATATTATCTTGCACTTGACAGTTACAAAAGTAATTTGAAGCAAAAGGAAAGCAGCCAATCTGGATAAAAGCTAGCATCTGGCTGCTTCTTATTTGAAATTAGTAACTTTTCTTCTAGGTTTAATCTTCACTATCATGGCAGTACAGGATTGTATTTTCTCCCCTTTTCTCTCAGTAGAAGGCGAACAATAAAATGTAGCAGGTAAAATTGAAATAACCAAGCTGAGAATATGATAGACCTTTTGTACTATCAGATCAGACAAACAAGGGAGATATGCTTTAGTACAATTTTATTATCATTCTGTCTCCGTGTTTCACCCACTTTTTAACCCCCGATGCAAACAGATGGTTGTTATAAGTTTAACTTGTGTATCTGAAATACAGATACACAAGTTAAATGGCTACGGTGCCAGAGACATACAGAATCTGTGTCTCTGGCACCGTAGATCTCAAACGGCTGAACCGATTTTGATAAAGTTTTTTTTTATTTGAAAGGTGTCCCTCTCGGTTTCTTGGTTATGATTCAAGAAAAGCTGATCAGCCGTTTAAAGATTATCAGCTCTTTTATCGGGGGTTTAAAAAATAACAATATATACTTGTTTCACTATGCCGCTAAACCGCAAAGTACTTATTCATTTACTAAGAAACAATAAAAACATATAAAAATCCACATATAAAAATGGGCGGTAAGGCCATCTGCTGGGTGGGTTCGAAATTTTTTTTAGAAAAAAAAAAAGAAAAAAAAATTGTTCAGCAGTGGACGTCTTCTGGCTGATGATGATGAAATATTTAATTAACATTTTCCGATAAACAATTAATATGTTGGCCTTGTACGAAATTACAAATTAATGAAAACCATCATAGAGGGAAATGTGGAAGGATAGAGATGACCGGGAATGACCAAGACGAGTACTCTTAGACCAAATAAAAGAGAAGGCAAATGTCATGTCGTGCAGGGAGGTGAAAACGCTGGCAGAAGACCGTCAAGCCTGGAAGTTCTACACCGACAAGAGCTATGCTCTTAAATGTAGCATGAATTACATTTAAAATATGGTTGAAAGGTTAAAAGTTTAATTCAAGTCGTTCACAAACGTTCACACAAACAACTCTGGACAGGTATGACCAGTTTATAATTAGCGATATGGTTTATTCAGTGCTCAGTATCCAGTAAGATCCAGTAACCCTGGGTCTCGGCGCTCTGGCGGATCATTAGTTATTAACGAGCCGCTCACCGGCCGCCGGCCGCGTCGGCGCCGGCTAATATGTGGACGACATAATGCTCAGGAAGTCATCAAATACGGGAAACAGGAATCCATGGCTTCCACACAATGTCCTACCTGAGCAGCAATAAAGTAGCTGACCGATACACGTGGCCTACGTTGTTGAGCATCGCAATGTGACTTGTCGCATTCCGTCTATTTTCCGTTTTACGAGATACATAATATAAAATCCTTATATCACGGATACATTTGGGAGCAATGTGAGCTATCGTCACACATAAATTTACGTACTTAAATTAAATAAATAATAAAAAATAATAAATAAATTGAGTTCCACAAACTGTCTGATGTAACACACGTAATAAATTTATGAGCAAAACGATTTTTTTCCCGAAAAAATAAGTATATGTTTAGACAATAAGTTTTTTTTTTTCAAGTTTGGCGCTCTAAAACTGTAAGCGAATGCTAGTGTGTATGTCATCGAAGCTGCATGCGGAGATAGGAGATACATATTCACTCTGATCTTGACAAAAATATTAACAACTGGAAGCTACAGCATTTACAACGGGGAGTGTTCTGAAGAACTGTTTGATCTGATGCCGGCGTCACGCTTTTATTATCGTCCTAGCCGTTACCGCCTGAAAGTTCATCCACACATCATAGATCAATGAAAATCGCACTGTGCGAGTCACACGATCCTTCTTGCCTCATACCTGCAAAATATAGAATGAGCTACCTTCCGCGGTGTTTCCGAGAAGCTACAACATGGGGTTATTCAAAAGGCGAGTTAATAGAGTCCTCTGGTGTTACAAGTATCCATAGGCGACGGTGACTGCTTACCATCAGGCAGCCCGTCTGCTTGTTCGCCACCTATGGCATTAAAAATAAAACTAGAAAACTACAGTAAACGTCTTTGTAAGGCACAGTCCCAATTTCTATACCACGTAAAAGTTACCTGTTTGACTGTAGAATAGAGAGTTGTTCATTTTGGTTTTAAGAGCTATACCTGTGTAAATTTCCTATTTGGTAGTAACAGTAGGTAAGGTAGGTATACTACGGCCGGGGTAAATGCGTTTAAATTTCAGCCGCGCACCTCAAGTGAGGCATTACGGCTAATGGACTTTTAGGGCTACTTACAATCTGTCAGGAACGAGGAGCATTTAGTATACCTTCGTGTAGTTTCAGAGATGTGGAGAAATCTGTTACATGATTAAAGAGAGTTGTTATTTGTCGAATAAAATACGACCTACCGATTTCAAAAACATTCATATACTTGAGAGAACGACATACAGTTCAAAGGAGATTAAAATAATTATCAATTTAAAATTCGCATTCAAAATTAGTAAGTACGCATTTTTTTTTATGGAATAGATCTATACCTTTGGCCACCAACTCGGCTGATGGTAAGCGACGGTTTACTTGTAGGACATATTATTTGAAAGAAAGAGATGGCAGGTTTTGATAGGTTGCTCGAAAACCACACAGTCGACCGAGCGAGGACCATAACGCCCTTTTTTAGCTAAGTTAACTGATAGAATAACCTAGCAGTTAAGATTGTATTTGCATGATAAACTTTAAAAATATGTAAATGTTTGTGTTGTTGATGAGAAATAACACCATTTTATAGTGATGGTGCCGAAGAAAGGATTGACTCATCATAAAGGAATCTTTAAAAAAAACTCAAATAGTACTAACGTACTGAGAATTAAAAAGAGATTTAAAATCATTCACAAATTTATCGTACGAGACATTCGTGACACAGTTTAATGTACCTGCCAATCATTGAAGAAATGCGGTACGTACGATATGTAGCTGGTGCGTTTTTTATACGGCGAATCTGTTAGAGCGCTATAATAATAGGATCCATGACATAATGCCAAACGCCATCGAGCCACCATAAGGCACGTCACGGACAGAAGCGGTCCGCCTTGACAAGGTCGACCGTGCACTGCTGTTGAAACTGTGGCATGCGCGAGCGCAGACGCAGGCTCTTGAGCACATTCTAATGATTTTTCATATCGAATGGCTCAAAAACTTGATCAAATGTCGAACGACATCGGACAGCTGACAATGATCAAAATAAAGCTTGAACTTTAAAACAAAAATAATATAAATGAAAGGATCTGATAATGTGCATGCGAGTTTTGGAAACCTGTCGAAATGAAGATTTAAAAGATTTAAAAAATACAAAAAAGATCCTGGAATGTTCCTTGAAAAGTACGGCTAATTGCTGCTCAAGAGTTGTTGAGTTCTAATCATGGAAGAAGATTCATAAACCAGATTTTATATATTTATTTAATAATAGGCTTGCGTTGAAGCCGTGGTAGCCTATTTGGGATACCGCTAGACTTGAAAGCGTGAGGTCGCAGGTTCAAACCCCGGGCCCGTACCAATGAACTCTTTGGAGTTTACGTACGGATTTTCATACCACTGGCTTTTCGATGAAGGAAAACATCGTAAGGAAACCTGCATACGTACGGACAGAAGGTACGGTACGGTCATATTATTCTATTGGACATTGCTTATTACTTTTTTACTTTAGAATTGAATTGTGTCACTTTATTATTTAGATTTTATTGCCTTCATTTATTTATATATTTTTTGATGTACCTAATAATTAAATTGTATGGGTTATTTTATTGCCTGAAATAAATTAATTTGAATTTGAATTTGAAATTTGAAGAAATTCAATGGCGTATGTGAATCCACCAACCTGCACTGGGCCAACGTGGTAGTTATGGCCCAATCACCCTTTCGGGGGTAAGCTAAAAGTCCAGCAGTGGACTGTCAAAAGGCTGATTATGATGCGTTATGGTTGCGTTTGGCCACCAGCTCGCCTGATGTTAAGCGATGACGCGGTCTACGATGGAGCGTGCTTGCCTAGAAGAAACCGATTCACTCGCGACTTGAATACACCCAGATTGTAACTATCGGTCAACGTATTCAGGCAGCGAATTCCACAGACTAGCAGTTTACACAATAAAACTGGAATCAAAACGACGGATCGACCTGATTTTTTGCATGGGTATAGTTCAAGAGCCAGAGAGTGACAAAGGCATTTCATCATCATCATCGCCATTTTTCATCACTACGCGGGTAATTTTTTCATCAAAAATTCTAAATAGCATAGTATAACATCATTTCATTGAAGCAACCATCACGTTCGAAAAATAAACGTGCAAAAGTTTAAAGCGATGGTAGAGTTCGAGATCTGAATAAAATGCGGTTCGCCTTGACAAGGTCGAGTCGTGCCGTGAGCGCCGACCGGTCTCTAACGACTCTAGTGACAATCTAATGTTCATTCATAGTGGGAACGATAACCAGCTATTTAGAGGCGTCGGCTACATCTCCGATAATCAGCTCTGATGGGTCTCCATTAGTTAAGGTTTCTTTGACAGCAATTTTTGTCTGATTCAAATCGCAAGGTTTGCTATTGGTAATTTATCATCATCAGCAGAATTTTGATATGTCATTGTCTCAGATCAGACAAACAAGGAAGATATGCCTTAGTACAATTATCGTTTGTTTAAACGTCTCAATTATTCATAAATTTTTTCACTTTACTATACCAGAATCACGACCAGTGTGTTGATAGTGACGACATACGGCACTGAAACTGAACTGGTCTCCCACTTCTAATAAGCAAGCTCAAAGTCGCACAACGAGCTATGGAGAGGGCTATACTCGGGTTTTCCCTACGAGATCGAATCAGAAATGAGGAGATCCGTAGACGAATGAAAGTTACCGACATAGCCCACCGAATTAGCAAGTTGAAGTGGGAGTGGGCTGGGCACAGCACGCAAAGCAGATGGCCGATGGGGCCGAAATATTCTGGAATGGAGACCACGGACCGGTAAGCGCAGCGTAGGACGTCCACCTACAAGATGGACAGACGACCTAAGAGACCGCAGGGAAACGCTGGATGCAGGCTTTGCAGGCGCAGGTGATCGATGGGGGGAGGCCTATATCCAGCAGTGGACGTACTGTGGCTGAAATGATGATGATACCAGAATCAGTGTCATTGTCACAGATTTCTCTCAATTCTACATCAAGACGATTTAAAAGTTCAAATTTAAGTTAGCCAAGTTACTGTGATCCATATTTCCCAATGTGAGATCCCAGGTGAAATAGGTTCGGAATCTAAATCAAGATACATGACCAAGCAAGACAGTTCGCAATACCCCGTGTACTTCTGGGTACCAGGTATTGGTGACAGCACATAAATCGTCTTTGAGCCACGTACAGGCAATCCGTCACGAGTCTTTAGGAAACTATGACGAATGCGCGCGGGGTAACGTTGTCTCGTTTGTTGCAAGACAGTTACTGCTTCAAGTATCGATTACAGGTATTTCCAAATGACAGAGTACGAATACAAACCCTGTTAGTGTGTTCTATCTAATAATAGGTTAGTTGGTGTTACATTTATTACAAATAACAGGCTTACCGAAGGATATAACTAAATACACAATTACACATACTAAAAAACATTTTCAATTGGCTGATAAATTTCTGAGATATAAGCGTTTAAAGTTTTTTCGTGGGGTTAGAGAGGAGATGATCTGTCCCCTTCCCGCAAAGCGTGTGTTAGTATAGCATTTGTATGGCGCATGCACGGCTTGTGTCATAACTTGCTATACTCTGTCTAGCATGAAATTAAAATACTTTTTTTTTTTTTTTTTTTTTTAACACTTTTAATTTTGTTGTCGTTGATGGGCTCCTTTTATGATCAGATTTGTAATAAGTAACTAGCTGAATCCCGCTACTTCGTACGCGTAGAGCTCGGCCTTCGGCCTCGCTACTATAAACCTATATGCTATAAACCTCACGGATCCCGAGACCTTTCCAACGAATGCAAAACCGTGGAAATCGGTTCGTGCGTTCTGGAGTTATAGCGCCAGGAAGGAAAACCCGACTTATTTTTATATAGTAGATAAAAATAATTAGGACACATGTCTAATAAGCATGTGTCTTGAGTGAAGTACAATAATATATAAACGGAGCATATAGTTAGGCCAGTATTGAGCGCAGGTACCTATATAGGCAACGAGCGGCAATATTGATGAATGGCTACTCAGAACCGTTCGATCGAAGTTTCCTGTAATTTTTAGCTATTCTAGCAGGCACTGCTTGACAACGCCTGAAGTTAACTCCGAAGTGTAGCTCGCGTTTGAATGAAACTATGAAATCTACGGTTACGGCTAGCTTATTTGTAGAGATCACCGAGGGAGCCACCATCGTATTTTCTGAACAAAACTGATAACTAGAACATTTTAGTTCTCTCATTTGGCCAACTCCAGAGATAAGAAAGTCGCCCTGTAGTTATACTACAGGCGAATCACTATTGAATCGATTGTTTTGTGATCACGACAAGGCATACGAGGTCTTCGACTTCTGCGGAGTAAAACAGCCATATTGCTCGACTAATTTCTCATGACCTTTTGCGAATATTATTTTCGGGTCGAAATAAAAGGCATGGTAATGCCAAAATACTGGAGTGAACAAGAGCGCGACGAGAGCGGGACTGAAGGCGGGATAGGAGCAGGGTGGGAGCAGGATGGCAGGCAAGCCGGGACGAGAGCGGTGTAGCTACTATCTACCCCATCCTCTTCTCGGATTTATTCACTGATTATACGGAGTCACGGACATAAATATTATGTAAAATGGTATCTATAAAAATTTCAAAATCAAAAGGTTTGCTAACAGGACAAAAACTGTGTCTGCAGCAATTCTGATAACCCAGACGTTTCTAATTAACAACTGCATTGACCGTGGACTGAAGACCTTGACTGACTGCCCTGGTTTAACTCTGTAGAAGGGTGTAGAGTAGGGAAACTTTCGAAGACGGTTAAATGTTAAATAGTAATTATAAGTATTTAAACTGTTCATGATTTATGTTGTTGATATTGCTTAGGGTGAATTATGTAGGTAAAATCTATGCCAGTATCATTAAACCTTAAGTGACACTATTCGTTGGCTCCATAAATACAGTACATCAATGGCAAGAAGGCGGACCCCGTTGACCTTAGATTTACGAGACAGGTGGTAAGCTGAGATATTCTACCAATAACGTTTCAACTAGAAAAAAAAACAAGTCATTTAGTATCCCAGGGAAATTATGGATTATATAAAAATCACGGGAACATTCACTTCAAACCGATGGTGGCCGACCGATAGCATTCAAATTCAAATTCAAATTATTTATTTGTCAGAACATGGTAGGTACACATACATATAAAGTAGCATACATGGTCGTAAGAATGGAGACGTATCTCATGTCCTTGCCTGTTACAGCGTACAAATGTTAGTTTTTTATTAATATTTTGTGTGAAAAATTATGTCTATGTTAGAATATTGTTAGAATCATATTTTGGTTGCTTAAAACATTTATTTGCTAGAATACATTACATTAAATAGGTAAATTTTATTAAAATCAAATTAAAGCGTCAACACAAATAAATCCCACAAATAAATATTTTGGTTTAGTTGTATTTTATACCTTAGTTAGATGTTTATTACTACCTATCTAAGCTATTATTATTATTATTTTATTTGCATGTGCGCTTTACAGTCTGACGGCACCCGTTTCGATTCTCGGCCCTGCACCAATGACTTATTTAGTAATTAACTAAATAATGTGCTGTATCGATGCCATCATTCAAAACGGGGAAGGAAAGAATCGTGAGGAAACCACGCTGTATGTCCAAGAACCTCATGACATTCACCACCATGCATTGGTCCACCATGGAAGATTAGGGCCCATCTTTTCTATCTTTCTCTCTCTCTCTCTCTCTCTCTCTCTCTCTCTCTCTCTCTCTCTTTCTCTCTCTCTCGCTCTCTCTCTCTCTCTTTCTCTCTCTCTCTCTCTGTCTCTCTTTTAGAGAAGGCCTGTATTCCAGTAATGAAAACATGAAAGGCCGATGATGATGATGATGATAGAATAAAAATATATTTACAGTAAATTAATCAGCATTAGTCAGTCTGGTTGGGACTGTCTGGAACTCTGGAATAGTGCAATCGACCAGTCTATTTATACATCACTCTGCACACTCCTGCCCTTTTGGCGTGGGCAGAGGAATATCGTAAATCCACCTTTAGAAGATGAAATTCTACACACTATTTAATTAAAACTAACTATTTAATTTATTTAATTATATCGCGGGCATCCAGTGGATGCAAAAGGCAGGCTGTCGTTCAGTGTGGAGGTTAAAGGGGGAGGCCTATGTTCAGCAGTGGACGTCTTCTGGCTGATGACGATGATGATGATGATTTAATTAATACATCATTTCAGTTTAAGCTACATTAGCAGTGCAATACTTTATTGACTCCTCCCGGGGTCAAAACACCTAGTGGGGGGTGGTGCCCAGCTTAGTCCTTTGTTTTAATGGCTTGTCAGATTATTGAAGTAGATAAGCTGATGTTCGTGCTTTATCATCGGAGACCTTTATTGTAGAATTAAGAAGTAATGCGCTTGTAACATTGTAAAGTTTTTATAGCCAGTACTTTCATTTATATTTCTTGTACTTAGTTACAGCACCATTGACCTCTGTCAACTATTGACAATATATTAACACTAGCGGTCCGCCCAGGCTTCGCACGTGTTTAGATTATAGCCTATGTCACCCGGGGATAGTGTAGCTCCCCAACAATTAAAGAATTTTTCAAAAAGGTTCAGTAGTTTCGGAGCCTATTCAATGCAAACAAACAAACAATCAAATCTTTCCTCTTTATAATATTAGTATAGATGAATTTTGTTATGGGGTTTGCTAATTTTAAAGTTAACGTCGAAATGGTAGAAGCTGCGTGTCTTCAAATCACGAGTGAATCGGTTTCTTCTAGGCAAGCGTGCTCCAACGTAGACCGCATCATCGCTTAACATCAGGCAAGATGGTGGTCAAACGCAAGCCTATTATTCATTAAAAAAAGCTTCTTTACACCAGCTGCTGCCAGCTAGGAACATAAACCCCATTATAGCATTTATCTCACGAACAATAAAATTGAATTTCGATTACATAATAAATGAACGTCAAATTTAGTCAAAGAACGTGCCCATAATGCAGCATTACCAAGCTGGATGGCAACGGCCATCCTGTGCACCAGGAACGAGCTGAGGCGGGAGTCACCGCCTTTGTATCTGATCCTGCTCCAATTTCGAGGACCAAACTTGGCAGTTTTATTTGATAGCCCGTTAGTCCAGTTGGTAGTGAACCTACTTTCTGAGCTTGGGGGCGTGGATTCGATTCCCACATAGGACAAACATTTATTTGATGAGCATTCGTGTTTGTTCTATATCTGGTTGTTAATATCTATTTAAGTATGTATTTAAAATTATATATGTATGTATATTAGTCTCTAGCAGCCATATCACAAGCTTTGCTTAGTTTGGGGCACTTTGGGGTCAGATGACTGTGTGTGCAGAAATGTCCCAGAGAAAAAAAAGATAATTAACGGGGATATGTACCATGATAAGGTTACGGATGGAGCTCCCGATAATAATCATGTAACTAGAGTGAACAACAGTGATCGTTTAAATTAGTTCACTATGGTGACATCAAAAGATTTCATCAATTAGTCAAAACTCGGACGTCTAAATACTGTACATTCAAATCACACCTAACATCTAAGTTGTCTGGAAGAGATCGCTTTAGCGAGAAGGCCGCTTTTCTGCTTCCATTTGATGTATTCTTTTTGTGTTGTTGTACTGCATTGTACGATTGTAGCGAACAAAGTTTGTCTCTCACGCTCCATTATTCCGTAAAACGCGATGGATTCATAAATCTCGACAGACCACCTGCAGGATACACCTGGGAAGTGTTGAGCGTACACTTAAATATTACAGCACATCGGGTTTTGTGTAAACTGCCCTTTACACATAAAGCGAGCGGTGGGACCTGAACATTGGACGCAAGCTATCCGATTCAAATGTTTTAGAGGTAGGTTTATTTTACGAGGACACATAAAAATTCAAACTGTTGGAAGAGGTATTTTCAGACAAATATTACGCAATTTCACAACTGTTATAACGATTCCGATTGACAGCAAACTGAATCATACTCATAAAAATACGAACTGTTTGAATAAGTCTTATGAGACAAAATCGCTACAATAATTACGCAATTTCACCATTGCTGTTGACGATTCCCGATTGATTGATTCTAACTTAATTAAGCTGCAGGACTTTTGACGATTCCGATTGACATCTAACACGCTGCTGCGATATTATGTGAGCTGTCACCCGCTATCGCTATCATGTCGTGTCAACCTGCTCGCTCGCATGTTGAAAATAACGCTTGTTTCACAGCTGTAGGGGCTCTCGGAGCGGAGACATACGTGAGGCGCTAGAACAACGTTTCACAGCGACACGGATTGTTCCGTACGGGACTTGCCTCCGCGTAGATCCTGTCTCGCGTAGTACGGGCTCCCGAAGCGGAGACACGTGAGGCGCTAGAACATCATTTCACAGCGACGCGGATTGTTCCGTACGGGACTTGCCTCCGCGTAGATCCCGTCTCGCGTAGTACGGGCTCCCGAAGCGGAGACATACGTGAGGCGCTAGAACATCGTTTCACAGCGACGCCGATTGTTCCGTGCGGGACTTGCCTCCGCGTAGATCCCGTCTCGCGTAGTACGGGCTCCCGAAGCGGAGACATACGTGAGGCGCTAGAACATCGTTTCACAGCGACGCGGATTGTTCCGTGCGGGACTTGCCTCCGCGTAGATCCCGTCTCGCTTAGTACGGGCTCCCGAAGCGGAGACATACGTGAGGCGCTAGAACATCGTTTCACAGCGACGCGGATTGTTCCGTGCGGGACTTGCCTCCGCGTAGATCCCGTCTCGCGTAGTACGGGCTCCCGAAGCGGAGACATACGTGAGGCGCTAGAACATCATTTCACAGCGACACGGATTGTTCTGTACGGGACTTGCCTCCACGTAGATCTCGTACATCTGTGAAACCAGCACAAGTTGGCGCGAGCGGGATGATACAATAGCGACAGCGCATGACAGTTCACGTAATAACTCCCACTGGTCTTTGTGGTCGACAAATGGTAAAATGTGTTACAACGTCAAACACTTATTTAAGAAATATTCGCAAGTGTTTCTCGTATTCCAATAAGTCAGCAGTTTACATCTTGCGCCTCACATTCCAGCCTTTTAGTTTTATTACTCTCCTAAACTGAAAATAACGCTTTGTGGCGGTAAACCGATTTGCTTATTTTTTTCTACGATTTTTTTATTAATAGTACATTACTCCAGTGGCTGGCAACAGAAGCATTTATTGACAAACGTGAAAATGTGAATCAAGGCGTAGCCGAGACTAGCATACGTGAATCCGTAAAGGCTTATAAGTATGGTACTTTTCTCAAACATTGCGTAAAAATATTGACGTAAAAATATAATTAAATTTTGAATAATTTTCAGATTTCATTAAAACGTTGAAGCTACCAAATTTCGTTGTTTTTTTTCGGATAGCTAATTATTGTACTATTTAGCTAATTCAGCATCGAGAAAAGGAAAATAAACTTTTGTCGATGTAATCCAGGACAACCAGCCATGCCCATATAGAAATCACAATTATTTATTGTCTGTACATTCTAACATAACATCTGTGCAAAAACGAAATAAAACCTAGTACATGATATTATAGAAGATAAACACTGACCGCCAATTTCTAACGGTTAAACCTTAAAATCCTATTTATGACAGCGTGTTTTTCAAATTATGGACATATAAAATACCATGTTTGAGGGAAAAAATTTGCTAAGGATTTATTAAGGGTTGTTAAGGTGTTTATGAAAAGAAAATATAACGCAAAACTATCACAAACTCTTTATAATCGTAACTTTTTTGTGGTTTTTGTTGTACAAACGTAGATAAACTATTTTCTCTGTTATCACAGTGTCTAAGCAATATTGTGCCACATCCTTCAGAAAACAAAGGAGACCTACGTAATCTATTGAGGCGGAAACAAGATAAATCTCCGGTCGATTGCTCTTTAAGAGAATAATGACTCCGGCGATCCGATCAGGAAAACGAACCGAATGAAGGACAATGAAGATATGTACGACATGATCAACTAATTGGAAAATATTACTAAAACAATACCGCTCGTGGCGTAGCGCCATTAGTCAGTCTCAGCAGATCAACAAAGTGCGGCACAGCTTAAAATTTATGTGGATGAGGACGGAGGAACGGTTTTTTAAATTTTTCATTCTCTAAAATGAAATAATGAAATTAAGAGTCGATTTTGAGAGTTATAATGAAATTAATGCTTCCATGAGCGGTCTCGATATCTTTCACGACTCTTTGAATGTATTAAAGAATAAACTGGTAACCTATATGAATGGAAAAAGCAACACAAATTAATAATATTCTGACATCCTCAATGTAAAAACTAGATTTTTCATTTATTTTGTTGGGATGTGCCACTATCATTAATCTTACATGCTAATTTTGTTAAGATTTAATTATATTTATAATTAATATTCAATGTTTTAGTAAAATATATATTGTATTCACATCACACCTATATATATAATTTATTTATCATATTTTTTGTCTTACCACTTTTAATTGTGAACGTTGTAAACACCTGTTAAGGGTGCACATATCAGAACTGTATTAATTATAAATAAGTGTCATTTGTATTATTTAATATGTGTACTGTTGGTGTTTCTTTATGAATTAAAATAAATAAATAAAACCTATACTTCGAAGTATTATGAACATTTAAAAAAGAATAAGACAAATCGGTCCAGCCTTCAAGAGCCTCCTCCTCTTTTCCTCTTTTCTTTTTTTCCTTGTCATAAGAATAGCATTCATTTTAATTTTTTATTTATGAAAGACTAGTTGAAACCCGCTACTTCGTACGCGTAGAGCTCGGCCTTCGGCCTCGCTACTACGACCCGCTATAGACTATGTGTTATTCTAATATACAAGCTATATTTTGTAGTAACTTTCATTAAAATCCATTCGGTAGTTTTTGCGTGAAAGAGGAACAAACATCCATATCCATACATACAAACTTTCGCGTTTATAATATTAGTAGGAAGTAGGACTAGCTGTACCCGACTAACGCTACATATGTCAAAAGCCTTCGTGAAGAGATTTGTACTCTTCATAAATTGTAAAAAAAGAGCTGATTATCTTCAAACGGCTGAACATATTTTCTTGAATCATAGCTAAGAACACTCAATAGAGGCCAGCTTTCAAACAAAAATGTATAAATCGGTTCCGCCGTTTGAGAGCTACGATGCAACAGACAGATACACACGTTAAAATTATAACACCCCTCTTTTTGCGTCGAGAGTTAAAACAGACATTAGGGCAAGTCTACACGATAAGAAAGGTATCGCTAACGTTCTTGCCGGAAAATATGGATAAAGACTGGAGCGTGGAAAAGACAAAGCCCTAATTACCGGCCCGTTTTATAAAACGGTTGATTAATGACACCGCGAGCCCCCAATCAATTACAATCAGCGACGTGAACCGGCGGACCGGCCCTTTCTTAGGTCTCAGCCGGGAATCTTAATTAGTTTCTACGTAAGCCATTCAGGCAGTTATAATCAATTGGATTTGAAAGCATTCGTCTTGAGGAGTTCTTAAAGCTTTTCCACTGAAAACGTGCTTTTATATCCATGGTCGAGATTCTCTTTCGAGATTAATGGCCAGCTCTTAACATAATTATTTAATTACATTTATTAATTAATTAATCTTTGGGACTATAGTATGAATATATTATGTAGTCTATGTGTTTTGTATGTAATATTTTTTATTGGTTCAAATAAATTATCTTTATATTTTCTATAAATTTTTTTCTGTATATTTCTTTTGCAAATATGTGTAAAACAAAAAAAAACTTAATGCGATAAATTTCGTCACACCTTTTATTTATATCAAATTTTGCATGCATTAAAATATATAAATGCAAATACCTATTTCCAACTTATTGTTATCTCTTGTCCATAACTGTGTGGTTGTTAAGTTAAGAATCTCTTACCTAGTCACTCGTTCTGTTTAGTTCTAGTTCTCTGACATGTTACAAGTAATGCCAAACTAAGAAGTCACTCTTGACATAAGCACACCTCTGAAGTTCCATAATGACAAGCAACCATAGCAAAACGAAAACATATTTCATGGACGCTGTTTTTTTCGTTACAATAGGGAAGCGACGTTCTCTTTAGTTCCAATATTTTTATCGAGTCCACAGATTATGTAACGAAGATTATTCAGTTTCGTCTTGACGTTCCTATCGAAAGTATAAACTAAGCGCCATCTTATAACTATAAGATAACTTTATCGATATGACAGTTATGTCGTGTCGATCACGTTCAGCAAACGTCCTAAGTGACATAGAAGAATAAGAATAAGATATATTGATTGCCAAAAAACATAAACAATGGACATATACTTACAGAAACATAAAGAGAAACAGTGTAGTAACTTGATTTTATTGTAGTACAATTTTTTGTGTCACAATAGGAGTCTTGCTATTCACGTGCCCTGCGAAATAGGTTGCGGGGCACCGTTGTTGTGTTCCGGGTTCGAAGGTCAATGTTTCCAGAGATATTACAAAGCATTCATGAGATTTAACTGATGATATCTCAGGGTGACGGTGACGAGAGCTGCGCTGTTTTGCACAAGATTATAGATTCCGAAACTATCAGTGGAATTGCAACCTGCATGCCAGGCGATCAGAACGACTTGCTCGTCTCTTGTTGTAAAAAATACACATACAATTTATTCGGCGGTGTTGGTTTCACGTTCACGACGTCTTTTCCAAATCTAAAATAGGTACTAACGAGATTCCCCGGCCGACGTAACGATTTCCTTGGGTGCTCTTACGATCGAGTATTTTTGCATTGATGTCTCAATAAATCGAATTAAACTGGGAAGGTTTGCTTCAAAGGAGCCCTATTCCGCGTGGCTTCGTTTGATCAAAAAGCGATATTAGGGTCAAAATGCTCTTTGAATACACTCTCGGACTAATTACAAAATGTAGGTTATATAAACAAACACGTAAGCTGATTTTAATTTTAAATCAAAATATTTTTATTTTTCTAAGAGTAAAATACAATTTGACCCCACGTTGGGCGCCACCATCTGTCATTTTCGTATTTTACTGCAGATTCTTTAAATAAACTTGCCAACTCGCGCACTGAGGGTTCCGTACCACCGCAATATACAAAAAGTAGTGCAAAAAGACAACATCACGCCTAGGCCCCTAAGTCGCCGGTCTAAGTACCGACCAAGCCCTACGTTGCTTAACTTGATAATGAACAGAAATTTGTCACCGGTTCACACTTGGCCATTATTTATTTGTTGTTATACTTTAGGGTGTATTCTATAATCATGCCAAGTGTGATGCTTGTACATATTACCGTTTTAATGTAAAAACAAATGTACAAAAATAATAAAAAAATATAATTTTGTTGTATGGGGACCCCCGTTTCGTTTGTACTTTTGACTTTATTTTACCTTTTTGTACTTTTTTTTTAACAAGTAGGACGGACGGACGCACTGACAGACAGACAGACAGCTCAGGCTCAGTAATAGGGTTCCTTTTTTACCCTTTGGGAAAAGAACCCTAAAAATTACTATAGCTTGACAAAACAAAAAAAAAAAACTGCCAAGCTGTTGTTATTTTTCTAAAACAATGGAAGGACCACTATTACCAATAATTGCCACACTGAAACCACTTTGTCAGGTTTATTAAACTCTTTAGTAATTTTATTATAGAAACTGACGTGGTTTTCACACATTTTATTTATATTACACGGGAATTACTCACGTAAGATTAAGCCGGTCACTCCGACTATAGTTTCAACCGCATTAGGCAGTCTTTTTCAAGGTGAATGCGCGCGCGCGGCTGCGTCTCGCTTGGCACTACGGACCGCCGCGCGGCGCGCACGTGATGTCAACGGCAGCTGATCGGGTGCAGGGGTGGGGGTGCGTAGGTGCGTCTTTAGTAATTTGTATAAAATCTGATAAATTAACCCAATTTATATATATATAATATATCTACACTAATATTATAAAAAGGTTAAGTGTGTAAGTTTGTTTGTAAGAAGTAATCATCGAAACTGCGGAGCCGATTTAAAAAATTCTTTCTCTAATAGAAATCTACACTATTATTTTCACATTAATTAGTAATATTTTCGGACCTTTTCAGACATCATTATGTTTACAGATAATAGAAAGAATTAAAGTAAAAAAAGTGAGTTGCTTTTCTATAATTTAGACTTGTTACCTGAGTTAAAAAGTTTTCTAAGCTTCTGCAAGCCCAGCACGGTCCATGGACAAATTGTCTCTCTACCGTTTTTATCCGCACGTAGACGCGACAATGCTAGAATATGGATACGTTTGTCTTTTTCTCGCGGGATATAAACTGTGGAAAGACAAATTGTCCACGGCTAGTGGTATGTAGGCCGCAGATGGTCATTCATAAAGGTTCAGCTATATTTTTTAAAGTTTATAAATCTACCAGCTGATTGCCAGGACCGACGACATCGTGAGAGTCGCGGGCTTCCAGTGGATGCAGATGGCAGGCTTTCGTTGAGTGTGGAGGTCTAAGGGTGGCCTATGTTCAGCAGTGGACGTCGTCTGATGATGATGATGATTGCCATACTGTTAAAAGACCCAAGTGAGCATGGGATTTCCTAATGTATCTCTGTGTCGATAGCTAAAGGTATACAAAAGACAATTTATTTACCAAGAGCGTAATCGCGTTCCCGAAATGTCAGCAAGCGATGAGATGTAGATCACAGGAAACGGAAAAAGCTTTTGTTACGTTTCTTCGTGAAAATCTTACGTCTAAGATGATATATTGTTCCTTGCGAATCTGACAACATATACAGGGTAAATTATTAACGTATATTTTCAATAAAAAAAAATTGAATTCAGATCTATGTATTAAGTACAGAAATTTAACTTTCTACAAATCTATCTATTTGATAGAATCAGAACGTCATAAATCCAGTTTTGAGTGCTTTAAAAAAAATGTGAGATGGCTTTTAAGTCTGTTGTCTTTGAACGACTGCTACTGCTAGATCGATCTTGGTGAAATATGGTAAGAAGGTAGTGTACATCATGTGGACGGACCAACAAGTTTCCCATCAAAACACGCGAAAAAAACAGGAAAGAGCGGGTAAAGCACCGGGAGGCAGCTAGTGCAATCATAAAGTTGTAATTACCCTGCTGAGTGTCTAATTATAAATACAATGTAAGTATATTAAAGCGGTTACATAGCCACGGCGATTTAACTGCAAGGTGTTACAGCGAGGAATTCGACCACGGCCCGGTTTTCGGAACTGGTAAGTGGTAACACGTTGTTAACAGCGATCGCAACGACGACGTTGCTAGGAGGGTAAGAGGGTGAAGTACGAATATTCGCCTAAGTCTGTATCTTTTTAACCGACTTCAAAAGGAGGAGGTTATCAATTCGACTGTATGTTTTTTTTAGATGTCCAACTATGTAAACAAATATGGCTGACAGGCGACCAATGACAATCACTAGCGAGGAAATTCAGAGCTGTTATTGGTCGAAAAACGCCATGTTTGTTTGTTTACATAGTTGGGCATCTAAAGAAACAGACTTAACGTCAAATACATAACGAATTTCATAAAAAAAATTAAAAAAATGTTGGAACTTGATACGTTTTTTACGTAGCGAGAATTCGTACTTCGTCCATAGTTTACTCTTCATTGGTGACTTTCTAGTAAACAACTTTACAGTGTACACCAGTACAGGGCCCCGTATGGCTACCTGTTTTAAGCGATTCTGTTTAGGTGATGAGAAAAGTTGCGCGACCGCAAATCGTATTTTGGCGCGTTAAGGTTCACGTTCGCGTGATTTTCCGATGTGCGCTGTTTTAACGCTAATTCATCAAAAGGCCCCAGGGCGGCCAACTGCGGCGGCTGTTTTAAGCCCCCGACGCAAAAAGAGGGGTGTTATAAGTTTAAAGTGTGTATCTGTGTTTCTGTCTGTAGCATCGTAGCTCCGAAACGGCTGAATCGACTTTAATACAGTTTTTTGTATGTTTGAAAGGTGAATTGATCAAGTGTTTTTAGCTACGATTCAAGAAAATCAGTTCATTCATTGGAAGATTGTAGTAGCTCTTTTATCGGGGGTTTAAAAAATAATCATTTTTGCTTGTTGGCGAGCTAGGTCGTACACGGTCATAAGGTTGCTTGGAAGAGATCGCTTTAGCTGTATGCTATCGGAAGCCAGAACAGATGGCAGAAACGAAACGATACAGGAAAAGCTGAGACCCTGATGAGTCACGGTCCCCAACAGGAAGAGGTCTAGTAGTTTTCTAGATAGCAATTAGTCAGCGAGTGGTATTTCCCTTTTACAAACCAGTAGTCTTTCCAATCCAGCTCTATTAAAGACAAGGAGATGCCGGATTGATTGGAATACTCGGATTACTGTACTATATTGGGAAATTTAATGTAAACAATATAAAGCATTGCCTAATATGTAGGTATTAGGTAGTATGAATGTATTTACATATGTTTATATTACAAATTTCTTTATGACAGCTACCTTACTTAAGTAATCGGGCCGGATTAGTGAAACTATTGTATTGTATGATATTTTAATGTATATTTAAAGTACAAAATACAACTGTTCATTCTATTTTCCACACACTGGTAATACGGCAAAGACAATTAAAACGCTACACACAATGAAAGCGAGGCTATCAAACTCATCGCGCATTCACAAAGACGAAGGAAATGAGTTTCAGTATGGAAGACTGTGCGTTTCTGAGAAGCGGCATAAAAGGGCCCATTCATCATCAAAAGCATTACACCGAAAATGAGCTCAATATTCTCGTTGATAGGCAAATTTGCCACTTCTCTCGACGGGGCAAAGTGTAAATTGGCATGGTGGGCATCTGATTGCCCTAACGACCTTGCTCCCTTGCTTAACGAGTTGTAATCAATACATGATTGTTTATGTAATAAAAAACAATGTTTCCTCAACGTTTACAAGACAGAGATGTTGTTAGCGTTCAACTTTTGTGTCGAATGTAGTTGGTTCGTTGTATTGTACGTTATGAAAACGGAATATATATGCAGATCATATTTTCATCCGATGTTCATCCCAAATTGGACACGACGCACGTAACCTTTTGTCTGGATGGATAATCCATTTAAAAGATATGTCGTCGCGCAATTTGGATTCATCATGCAAATAGCACAATCAACCAGCACCAGCAACCAGTAGAACGATCAGTTGCATCGCATGAGACAGGGCATAGCTGCCACTAGTGCTGCTACCTAGGATGTTGAATAACACGGATTTGGCGTTTATATAACCATAACAGTTTAACTGCAAAACTTTTGAAAAATACTCAAGTCGCAAAGCAGGCAATGGAGGGAACTATGCTCGGAGTGTTTTTGCGCTATAAAATCCGGAACGCGGATATTCACCGACACAGCACACCGAACGAAAGCCTGCCATCTGCAGCCACTGGATGCTCGCGACTCTCACAATGTCGTCGGTCCATCTAGTGGGAGGCCTACCTACGCTGCGCCTTCCGGTTCGTGGTCTTTGTCATAACTTCCGCGAGGACCTGTAATTAGCTTGTGGATCTATAAAGATTATTATTGTGTATATGAATTTCTAGTGTAATTCCGCTTCTACGTCGTTTTGAGTACAATAAAGACAAAGTAACGCCTGATTCAATAAAGATTATTATATTTTTAAGGCTGTTGGTCTTCCTCTGAAATAATAAATATTACAGTAGGTATTTATGTAACATGTTTATTTCGCTCATCCTGGTATCCATGACATTCGGTTGTCAAATCCAGTTATTCGTTATCTAAGGCCGCTAGCGACCGCGAATAGCCGTGAACAAAAGTACCGACCGAGTAACAAGTCGGTGTCAAACGAGCGATCGCTATTTAGACAACTACCATCGCAATGATCGTCGCTATAAGCCTGCCGTATTGATATCGATGAAATCAATAGAATTTCAAGAGAAAGCGCAGTGCCGAGTTTCACAGCCATTTCCTATGGCAGCAATGCATTGAGAACGTTACTAAAACATTGATTTATCAAGGGGTCAGGATGGAACTAATTTATATTTGATGGTAGTACGGCGGGCAACCCATATACCTACACCGAAAAGGTAAATTATTAACACGCGCAGAGCTATGGGCTATGGGTTCTGGATAAAATATGGGCGAACTCGGATGCTAAGCGTTTCGGAGGGAAGCATTACGAGTATCCTTTTCCAGAATTTATGTTTGTGATTTTTGGATGTTTACTTTGGACGGAGCAAGGTCAGTACAACGGAAGGCCGACGGAATATTTTCGGCTGTTTGACTTGTTCTTTTATCAGGGGGAGCAAACAGTTTAACCGCTGCATTATGTTGCTAAGATGGACAGACTACCTAAAAGAGACCGCAGGGAAACGCTGGATGCAGGCCGCTTCCAACCGGCCCTTTTGGAGATCGATGGGGGAGGCCTATGTCCAGCAGTGGACGTCCTACGGCTGAAGTGATGATGATGATGATTATGTTGCTAACACACGCCGGGTAAGCTGGTTGCTAACGTTGCCTTTCTCAATATCAACATGCTCTATATTGTAGGTATTCATAGCTAGCTTAACAGATAAATACATCATACTAATATAATATCCACATAATATTCGCGGAAGACGCAGCGTAGGTAGGCCTCGAGCACTAGATGGACCGAAGACATTGTGAGAGTCGCGGGCATCCAGTGGATGCAGATGGCAGGCTGTCGTTTAATGTGGAGTTCTAAGGGGGGGCCTATGTTCAGCAGTGGACGTCTTCAGGCTGCAGATAATGATGATAACTAATAATATTATAAATGCGAAAGTGTAAGTTTGTTTGTTTGTTTACGTTCCTATATCACAACAACGGATCGATGTGATATTTTGCATATAGATAGTTGAGAGCCTTAAAGTTATACAGGGAACTTATACCCCGTAAAATCTACGGTTCCTGATAGAATGTCCACGCGGCCACAAACGCGGGCTGCAACTAGTATGCCAGTAATAATTGTAACATCTCAATAAATGTTATCCTCAAACAAATTGGCATCAAATGTTTTAAACTATCCCTCATCATAATTCTTTATTTACGACACTGTTGGCTGCATTGTGTTAACTGAAAGATGGATCAGCTGCTGGATGATTGAGGACCTCGTGTTACCAACCTTTGATCGTTTTTGATATTAACCGCTGATGCATACAGGAAAAAGGTCATTGACATGACAATCGACATGACGATAAATACTGTGTTTTTTACGATTTCTGGCTTGATGCTTTAATTAAATCAGTCGGTATTTAGGTACACTACCCAGCTACCGATTCATCGCTCAGTTTATATTCTAAATAGTTTTTGGTATGCAATTTGCTACCCTCATCATTTCACCCTGTTATGGTCCCACTGCTGGGACACAGGCCTCTTCTCAGAGAGAGAGGATGGGCCTTAATCCACCATGCTGGCCCAGTACAGGTTGGTGAATGTCATGTCTTTGAACTTTTGAGGTTCTTGGACATACCGGTTTCCTCACGATGTTTTTCTTCACCATTGTTGAGCGACGACATCGAAACTGCACTTATATTATTTAAGTTATTGGTGCAAGCCGGGTGCCGTCAGATTGTAAAGCGCACATGCTACCTCCCGGCCACCATCGCTCATCATGCCTCGGATCCTAACATCATCCAATTAGCATGAATGCAACCTCGCTATGATAACCGCGATCGCTTCACACCGTAAGCTAAGTTCCCTGATCGTTATAGGTACTCGCAAGCGTGTCCAAGTGCGCCAGTGAGGTGAGGCGCGAGGCAGTGCGTTGTCGGACGTGTAACAATATCCGAGTGAACGTCCGCCGCATGAAAGGGAACGGCCGCGTCCGTCGCGCGCTGATTATCAGCTCCGAGGCTGACGCGGCTCGCGGGACTACACATCATAGCAGCTGTCACGCCAAGACTAAGTCTAAACTCTCACGGGCTAGCCGCTGGAAGCTGATTGGCCTGTACGAACTTTAATTTTTTTTGCGGATTTTATACAATACCGTATCACCATATTATATTATACACCAAACAATATATAAAGTAACTTACAATTTGTACGAAAACTGGCCGTATAATAGGCCGCCATATCGCCTCAAATGATTTCTTCCAGTCAACCTGGACTTTGCTGAAAGAGGAGCAAGGTGTTTAGGGGTTTAGGGTTAAGGAGTTTTAACGTGTGTATTTTACATTATTTTTATTCATGACGTTTCGAACACTTTGCAGTGTCCGTGGTACACAGGTTGGGACTCTATTACTAAGCCTTCGCTGTCTGTCTGTCCGTCCGACCTTTTAGCAGCTGTATCATTCGAACCGTAATACATAGCCAGTTAAAATTTTCACAGAATATGTAATGGAAAGTAGCTAACAGACGAGACAGATATGGTTGTCGGAGCACAATACGTACACTCTAAGGTAAAACAACAAATAATAAATAATAGCTAATATTTCTTTCGCTATTTCAGATTATGTTCCCATAATGTAGTAAAAGTTGTTCATAATGATGGGTACTACGGACCCCTTTCGACTTAGTACACCCCGCGAAACCCTGTATATTTCAATCTTAAACGATTTAGTAGCTGTGGCCAACAGAGTAAGCGCGGGCGCCGGTGGTGAATTACCCGCGAATAACACCGTTAAGCTGGAAATAGCCGTCTCCCGCTGCGACACATGACAGCCGCTTTCAATGTCATTGTTCAGATTGTTTCATCTACAGAGAAACATCTTGAGACATTGTGGAATTAGCCTCTTCATGATATGCGCATGCGCAGAGATGTGTGCGACTATGTGCCGAGCCGACACATGGCCACGAATTATCTGGGTGTATCTAGTTAGACCAGAGACTAGAATAGATGGTTCTTAGCCTTTTGTCCTCGCCTCCAAACACCGGCCTACATCACAGACGAACGCACTACGTAAAATTTATTAGTTTCATACAAAACCCCACCCTTTAATTTTTTACTTTAATTTATTTATTATTTCTTAGTTAATCCGCCATAACATTACATACCTATTCTGTGAAAATTTCAACTGACTATCTCTATCTATTACGGTTCGAAATATACAGCCGTTAAAAGGTAAGACGGACAGCGCAGGCTTTGTAATAGGGTCCCGTTTACACCCTTTGGGCACGGAACGCTAAAAACACTTGTTAAAAACTTTAAAATATTTAGTTAAGATGCTGTATCTCGGTAAATGTTCTACTCTAGTTCGGGTCAACTGTCTAATCTAATGTGATTCAATAGGATTTCATTCACCAACGGCTCGACGGCCGCCAGTTCTCTGTTACGCTGATTACTGACCACCGCAATGTTTTTTCTCTACGCTGTGTTAATTTTCCTTATGCTGTAGGTTGCGGGCACAGGAAAGAAAAATTGTTTAAATTAGAATAGCTGTCAAGGCATTTCTGTATGAAATTTGTAGTAGCCAGTTGCACCCATATAAACGAAACGTCAGTCATTCGAAATCAGTTAGCAACTGTGATGCGGACAAAGAACTTTGAGACCTAACCCAAAAAGGTATGGTTCAAGTTCTTTGGATGCAGATTTCGACGCGTTGATCTAAATAAGAATGTTCAATCAAGCTTCACTCATAATACCTGGTAACAGATTTTCCTTCTCATTTCCGTTCTATTTACTTCTCTTTTCTGTGGTTGCAGGTATGAAACGGTGTTTTATTCTGCTTTTTTGGGCGAACGTAATCACACAAACAATAATGGTGAAAGCTTAGAATGTGTAGTTAATCTAAGGGTGTAAGTAACTCCGTCTTAGTGGGCGAACGTAATCACACAAACAATAATGGTGAAAGCTTAGAATGTGTAGTTAATCTAAGGGTGTAAGTAACTCCGTCTTAGTGGGCGAACGTAATCACACAAACAATAATGGTGAAAGCTTAGAATGTGTAGTTAATCTAAGGGTGTAAGTAACTCCGTCTTAGTGGGCGAACGTAATCACACAAACAATAATGGTGAAAGCTTAGAATGTGTAGTTAATCTAAGGGTGTAAGTAACTCCGTCTTAGTGGCTATCTCTTTTACAAACACGACAAAACGGGTGATGACATTTTACCAGGAAGTAGTGTGCACAATCACACTCCTATATAAATGCAAAGGTTTCTGTGTAAGTTGTAAGTGTGTATGTTTTTCCCTAATCACCTTCGTATCGGCTGAATAGATTTGAATGAAATTTTGTTAAAGAGGTAGCATAAACCAATGCTAAATAGCTTATTACCTTATTATGGATAAACACATATAAGCAACTTTAATTCCAGAAATATAGGGTTCCTGTAGGATTGCTATTGAAGCTGCGAGGCGCAGCTAGTACGAAACTACGAAAACGCTTCGGCCAAATTCAAAACCAAGTTTAGAAATTCTTTTGAAACTAGTTGCCAAGTAGTATAACTCTGTTTCCGAAATTAGTTTTGAAAATAGACATAACTCTTCTTTCGAAACTCCTTAGTCTTAAATAAAACTGAATAAAAAAATAAAAAAAAATTACTAGGCTTCCCATCTCGGTTTCGACTCCGTATACTACGCAACTCTTCACTTTTTATTAGTAAAAAGTGGCTTAAAAATGTTACTCGGGAATTTTTGAAAAATGCATATCTGTAAAGTAATAAAACTGTTGAAGCAACGAGTTACCAAATACTTCTTCCTGCGAGTTTTTAGGACTATTCAAAATAGTGTCATCAGAGGTGCCGCGGCGCCGCCGCTGTATAAAGCAAGATGCGCATCTTCCTAGTTCCTAGCATAATATATCTAGGTTTTAGGTCGTTTGTATTCGGACAGTAGGTGCGTATGAATGAGTCTGTCTCGCCCTGATTAGTTCGTAACTAGCAATATGGGCGCAGCTTCTGAGCTGGTTCGAGTCATAAGCAGAAGGCGACTGCACGGCATTATCCACCGGTCAAATTTGTCCACTTCCTAACTTGTCCACACAAAAGTAGTTAGCTTTCTAACTTGTCCATCACAAAAGTAGTCAACTTTCTAACTTGTCTACTTCCTAACTCGTCCATTTCTAAAACCAACACTTGTTCACTTCCTGTCGAATTAAGAATTTGGCTAATAAGTAGACGAATTTGGAATGGACGAATTAGTTAATTTTAAGAATTTGTTTTTGTAAAAACCGATTTTACAAAAAAAAAAAATTTTTTTTGTTTTTGGTTTTTTGATTGCTATTTTTATTACATATTTGGCATAAAATCCAGGCTCTCTCATTTAAATGTGGCCTAATTTAGATCTAGGTCTTATCTAAAACTAAAAAATTAGGGCACGTTGCATCATATCACAATTCTACTTAAAATAAAAATACTTTAATAAAAACGAATGTGTACCTATTTGTTTGATTCTACCTCATCCATGCAGCAACAAAAAAATGTATCGACGTGATATTTTGACCATCACCAACCGTCGAAGAACGACTTTAATCTTATCTATGACTAGCGGTCCGCCCCAGCATCGCACGGGTATAGATGTCGCCTATGTCACCCGGGGATAGTGTAGCTTCACAACAGTGAAAGAATTTTTCAAATCGGTTCAGTAGTTTCGGAGCCTATTCAATGCAAACAAACAAACAATCAAATCTTTCCTCTTTATAATATTAGTATAGATGTAGTATGGCAAAAGCTAGCGATGCAGAATATTGTATTGCAGAGTAGTTCCACTTTTCTTCCACTACCCGTATAAATAATGTCGATTTCCCAACATTTACCGCTTCTGCACCAGATCAGTGGTCATTGCCCAATCGTGCATATCTTCTCACGGTATCAATTTGCATGTTATTGTGAATCGAGCGGCATGAATGAACTAATCATTCTGGTAGTGACTTCAGTCAGTCGAACGACGAAATGTGATGACCGGTCTGAACTGTGGTAACTCCACATCCCTGTACCTCTCTATGTCATGCTGAAATCTAATGCCGGTGATACATTCTTGTCGAGACTGTATAGGTAGCATTCCGATCTTGATGACCGCGAACGGCGGTTGCGGTCACGTCGCGCGATCCACTCCTCTGTTCAGTATGAATTTATATGGAGTGCCCACACGCGACGCGGTCGCTTGCATTGGTTAGCTAGCACTCCATATAAGTTTATACTGAGCAGTAAGTCGCGCGGCGCGGTCGCGGTCGCCAAGGCCCACTTTCTGTTAGCGTTAACGCCTACGGAAAGATGAAACTGTATGAAGATGACATTAGCTTGAGATAGAATCTCTCAAGCTGATGTCATTGTCAATGTAATTTTCATACAATTTCATCTTTCCGCGGGCGTTAACGCTAACAGAATGTGGGCCTTGTCTAACCCCCCAGATGCGCTAGACTATAGATTCTAGCTCGTTCCTCACGCAAGCGAGATACTCTCGGTGGTCTCGGTCGCGTATAATTATTTGTGACCAAGTGAGAAGTATGTTACGACAGTGTACAGGCGGGTACATTTTCCTATTACAACGCCGAGTGCCGTAACGCGTTCCTAGAATAATGAGTATGTGCAAAAAGGTCGTAAAGTTTGGCGGGGTTTTTAAGTTCGACGGTTGACAAGAGCTTGTAGTACATCCAAAGGTGAAATTTCTCATGACACATCACCTTTTCATTACCGGACGTCCCGACAAACGGCAAAGCGTCACCCTTACTACTTGGTCGAAATGCCATTCATTCGCAACAAGCTTTTTGCCTACTTTTTCTTAATTAGCAATCTAACAGCAAAACAATAGAACGCCTTGCCTGTGTCTGTATTTCCGCAGCATTTACTATCTTGGAGTACTCAAGTCTAGCGTTAATATGTTACTACTGGGCAAACGTGCTCCATCTTCGACCGCATCATCGCTTTCCATCAGGCGAGATCGCGGTCTCAGTTAGCCTAGTCCGATATAAAAAAAAACAGCATCGCAAGCTGAGCAATTCCGATTGTTCTCCGAAAAGGTATGAACAAAAGTACTTTCCGTCGATTAAAGTCCGTCCGTATGCGTTCGCTCCAAGTAAGATGAGTTTGATATGAAAGAGAGAACTTTAACGCAAATGCAAACCTCCAAGATTGGGCCTCTGGCGGATGTCACCGTGAGCACACAACATGGTCCGCAATAGGCAGGTTAATCAGTTGCCTAATGACGCGCACCAGTCGTTTGTTTAACTCTGTTTGTCTTCGTCATCGCTCCTCCGATTTCCGCAGTTTCACTACGCTAGCCGAGTCTAAAGCGAACTTTACACTGCAACTACAACTAAATGCGAACGGACGAGCAATGACTAACAGCTCTTCGTCTGGTTTAAGGTATAGTTTGCTAAGCTGACAGCCGAACTCCAGTAGTTTTGTGTAAATGCCCGCGGCTTTGTATTTGTACCTCGGCCCACAGCTTCGCCAATAATTTTCACAAAACCTTTTTAGTGATCACCTTCGTTATTTAAGGAACAACTGTGCAACATTTTATGCTTCTAGACACATCTGTTTAGACTGGGCGTTGTCGGTCATCGAATGAATGAATTTAAGATTTTTACTAAGTAGATTACGTTAATATTTTCTTATCATTTAATAACATAAATAATACGTCGTTCTCTACGTCATCTTAAGAATCCTCTCCATCCAAAAGTTACCTAGAAGATCGCTTTCCGCGATCAAGCCGTCAGTTGTAAGTTGTAACACTAGTTAGTTTTTAGGCGTTTTGTATGTAATTTCTGATGTGAGTAGATTTCTGAGATAAAGTATTACATCTATCCATTGGATCTATTTGAGTGACTCGTACTTGCTTGCTGCTCCTAGATTGTGATCGACACGGTAGGAGTTTGCTCAAGTTCTTCTGTACTTTAAGTTTTTAGCATCACCTTCCTGCAGACGTATGTTTGCAAAATGGAACTTGCCCGTCTAAACTCCACTTAAGGGTTATGTAAAACATTTTAGTAGTTTAGAACGCACAAGATAAATTTTACACATACACGTTGCAGAGAATCTGCTATTATATGAAAGTGCGACACACCGACAGTAGTCGAGTGAGGTCGACCTTGACAGAATTCCCTTTTGCTTATCTATTCTCAGCATTTTCACTATATTAACTGTAGTTATCTGCCCTAAACAAATAACATGAATAGCTGCGATAGTTTTTCTCGTAACTATTGTAATATGTCTCACTGGGTCATGGCCCTTGAGTTAGGAATGTCGCTTGATTCTATTATGGCAAGAAAGGCAGAAAACCCGACATTTTGAATATTTTGCCGTCCTAAAACCAAGGCCCGGAGGTTTAGTTTAGTGGCTTGCCTCATGTTACCCGAATGGTCAGTCCTCTGATGCATTCTTGTAGGTCTACGTTTCGCCTGATGAAAAGCAACTCTGGTTTTAAAGATATAGGTTCTAGTTTTAGTTATACATTTCCTATTCCCAGTCTCGCCGAGACAGATTGAAACCGAGAGTGAACTAGACGTTTTCTTTGGGCCTCGCTTGCTCGCGCCTCGCCTTGAGAGGTACGGTCGCGTTTCGTTATTTTGCCCCCGAGTCAAAAGAGCTCCTCGGTTCTCGTGAGGTACTAATTCAAGGGCGTGCTCGACGAGTGTACAATGTTCAGTTTTCGGCCGCCCGAAGAACTGTGACATGCCTTAACGATTGCCGCAAATAGCCAGGGCCGGATCGACATGTCTACTTTCGTAAGCTACGTTTCTGTCTCGGTCTAGACCTTGGTAAGTTAAGCAGCAAAACCGAGACAGAAGCATGGCTAGCGAGGCATGCTCGGTCGATCTGGACCTGGTTGTTCACAGCAATCGTGATGCCATATTTACAGCTATTCGAGAGGTCGAAAATGAAACAGCAGATTCGGGGAAAAACCCTCTGTATCAGAGGGTCTATCAGGGAAAATTATGTAGTTTGCAGAACGTAGATCACAGGACCTACAATTCCACGTGCCATATGAAAGGTTGTCATCGTCGAGCTGAGATGTCAACGTCAATTCCAGTGAAAAGGTTTTTTTTTTATCGCGGTTAAGTCCGCGTTTGACCACTAACTCGCCTGTTGGTAAGCGACGATGTGGTCGAAGAAGAAGCACGTGCTTGGATAGACGGTATGTTAGAACTGGGCAGTCGAGCTACGCCACGAGCGTTTCAGATTAGTTTAGATCGGTTTTATGTTGTTCCAACATCGCCACTATGCACGTATGTAAAATTATCTACGGGCTAAATATAGAGGGGACATTAAGGGTTCATTCAAACAGTGTCTCGGTTCATCGGAGACAGAAATAGATTCGGATATCTGTTTTTGGATTAACGGATGTGTGGCCAATCAAAGAGCAGTGGAGTGAAGAAGGTAGAAGTAGATCTGGCTATTTTGTACAGATTGTTGTAATTCAGAGTAGGTACATATTCGCAGTTTGACTAGTCGTATAAATGACATTGAGAAGCCTAAGCTTCGTTTACGTCCTACTAAGTGAGCAGCGACGGCACTTCGAGCGCTGGCGAGAGCAACTCGATGATCCAATACGAATTTATATCGAATAGTTCAGTTCGGAAAAGCAGGCAATGGCCACCGACGCTGCTGTTCTGCTGCTCACCGAGGTTGAAATCGCAGCCTGACTTGTCTGCATTATTTCACCACTGGTCTATTTTTTTATATCTACTATAAATTGCAATAAAATAAATAAATATTTGGGACATTTTTGCACACACGGTCATCTGACCGCAAACTAAGCAAAGCTTGTGATATGGCTGCCAGAGACTGATATACATACATATATATAGTTTTTAAATACATACTTAAATAGATATTAACACCCAGATATAGAACAAACACAAATGTTCATCACATAAATGTTTGCCCTAGGTAGGAATCGAACCCACGCCCCCAAGTGCAGAAGGTATATAGGTTCACTACCAACTGGACCAACGGCACACCAACGGGCTATCAAATCTCTATACTAGGTCTGGTTGCTTAGTGGATTAGGATCGAAGGGCAGCCAAGTTGTGAAATCCAGGCCACACCAAGTATCAAAGCGATGTGGCTGGCTGGGTTCTTTGGGATCGTTTTTTTTTTCATTGAGTATTCGTCGTATGTGTATCTGTGTGTGGCATCCCAAATGGCTAAACCGATTTTGATTTAGTATTTTTTTTTGAAAGGTCATTTTATCGAGACTGTTCTTAGCTATGATTCAAGGTTTGAAGAATATCAGGTCTTTTATATGTGGTATTTAAAAAAAAACTATTTATACCTGTAACCCATGACCATGAATAATATATTTGCCATTGATGGCATTTTTGATAATATTCTGTGGCCTGGGTAAAATGATAATTACTCGAAGTTTTCCTTATTAAGATTTAAAAAACTTTTCTCTGCCTAATCCATCTAGTATCCACATAACACCTGCATTAATAACCAAGCCTGTACCCAGGTCAATAATCACTGATATTGTATTAAGTATTCAGCTATCATCACTATCACGGTGTAACATTATGTCAGAGAGTACAAAACCTGATAACTAAGATAACACCACATCACAATAATGTGTGTGTGTCATTTTACGTCAATGTTGAATGGAGTGATAGTGATATCACTAACTTAGTTTTAGGATAGTATTAACACAGTGTAAAAACCATCAAATGACATCATCAGTCAGTAAACATCCATTGCTAAACATAGGCCTCCCTCTTAGAGAGGGGTGTTGCCATAATCCCCACGCTTGGCAGACGGCTTGAGGATCGCAGTAAGTTCACCGTGTACTAATAGGACGTTGCTGCCCATCTTCCGGTGGTTCTGATTGTAGTTTTAGGATTTTTAGGACATACCTGAGTGTAAAAACTATATTATAGTGATCCAACCTTTGATGTTGCACAAAATGACTCTTAAGTAGCTAACAGACGTGTCTGATTTGGTTGACGGTTAGCTGGAAGAGATTGCTTTAAGCGATAAGGCCGCCTGTTCAAAGCCTAGATAATATAATATTTTTATTGTAATGTTTATGTTATCCTTGTTTTGTGGTATTTTAATAAAGAGTTTTGTATTGTATTGTAGACGGACCGCCGTCTGACCAACGGGAGAGAAAGATTAAGTTTTCTCATTCTCTCCCATTGATTGGGCGGTGGTCTGTCAACCAAATCCGACACGTCTGTTAGGGCTATTACATCGGGACATCTGTACTCTCACCAGACACCTCATGGTTGACAACCACGGCACGTGGCTGGAGCTACTTCATATCTATCTATTTATCTAGGGACCCATCGTAACTGTTACAATGGGTTACCAAAGCCACACTAGATCCTATCCCAGTATAACTTGTGGGGTTTTTTCTCCCATCGAGTTTCCACCTTTCTTCTATGTGAGGAAATTTATGAAATCGCATCTTTATCTCTCTATTAAGATGGTACGTTTCACCTATAGTGAAAAATTCAAATTTTAAACAGTTTTCTTGTCCTTGTTGCTAGGCCGGGTAATTATTGTAAACGATCATGATTATTGCACAAATTGATTATTATTTTTCACTAAATCATGTAAAGCTATTTATCTCTAATGCACATTATTACTTACATTTATGAAGAAACAAATTTTTGCAGTTTCAAACGGTTTATTCACAAATATGTAAGTAATATGGTGCTTTACTGTTAAATAATGGTACATTATAATGTTGAAAACAGCCAACATTTTGCGCAAACATTGTGTTATTAAAAAATAATTACCTGGTCTGGCTACTAGGACCTAAAAACTGTTTAAAATTTGAATTTCCCGCAATAGGTGAATCGTACCACCTTAACATTTAATATCTATCTCAGGGTGAGGAGCACCTGCTATCGCCAAGCGTGACGCTTACCATTAGGCGAGCGACTTGATAGTCTAGTCACTCAGTTGCATAAAAAAATAGAAAACAACTGAGTAAGTCAACCAGACAAACAGTGAAACTGCATCTGATCTCTACCACAAGGATGGCCACGACTCAACCTCCAGACTTTCGTCCCGGATTAAAAAAACTGATTTCGGTCCTCATTTAATGCCTGTTTCATCTCTAAAAACACGTTTATTAATTTTTGAATCATGTCGTATCAAACCTTACTTTTATTTTAAAAGACCTAAATTATTCACATATTTTAATTTCGAACATGCTGTATTGAGTTACAGATTGGTACATATTTCACAGTTGGTTCCAGTTCCAGTGACTGAGCATAAGTTTGCATTGCTTCCTTGACCCACTCGAGAGTTAGCAATATTGTTCTTTGTTTCCTAATAACTTCTATAATGTTCTGTATATGGCGCGTAATGGATATAAATTATTATGATAAGTTTCCATTAGGTAAAGTTAAATTATACTTGTTTATTTGTGTCTATAACTGTTTGTAACATCACCCGTCTATACTGGGTGTCTTCAAATCACGAACGAATCGATTCTATGCAAGCGCGCTCCTACATAGACCACATCATCGCTTAACATCAGGCGAGATGGTGGTCAAACGCAAGCCTATTATTTATATTTTTTTTTTAATACTGATACGCAGCTTTTTTATTTCCAGTGGTTGCCTGGAAGACGGTTAAGGCCTCTACTTATGGCACTAGCTCGTAAGTTGCCCACCTATCATCAAATAAATAATATGTAAGTAACATTCGGCTAACCCTGGGGCCATACTGGACAAGAGTGGCAAATGATAGGGAGACAGTTAGAGGAGGCCTATGCCAAAAGGCACACCGAACACAAAGTGTAAAAGGAGTATGTATGTAAAAATAAGAATTATTCGGAACAAATGCTATTTATTGTATTGAATTTTTTATTTTTGGTGTGCATAATGGATGCTTCCATTAATTACGATAGCAGTTTTTCTTTTGATTTGGACTCTTTCCTTCCTCTTGGTGAGATTTGGTCGGACAACAAACCCCCCTTGCGTGATAATGGGGCACTCCAAAAATAATAAAAGTATTTTTTTATCATTTATCTGTGTAATGATGCATATATATATAATACAGGGATAGTGTAGATTCCCAACAGTGGAAGAATTTTTAAAATTGGTTCAGTAGTTTCGGAGCCTATTCAATGCAAACAAACAATCAAATCTTCCCTCTTTATAATATTAGTATAGATAAAGTTGATGTGAGATTTCATTCAATTAAGTATGCTCTCCTCAGTTTACATGAGATTTGATGCAATTTTACTGGAACCCCATTTTATATTATTTGTTTTCAATGTGCTCATCAATTGATACACGTGTTTATCAACACCTCTCTAGTTCTCTGCCTGTTTTAACATGATAATTAGGCTACAAAAGTATCAGTCTAGTCCAAGAACAGTCAATAGTATTGTTTGAGAACTCTTAGATTTTTACCAAATAATATGGTGATTTAATACTTGCAGACCCACAAATTATCAGTGAGATGGTCATGATATTTCTTTACCGAAATGACCTTAGATTAGTTAAAACCATTGGTTCTTCTTGGGTACTTTATGTATGAGGGGTGGTAGGACCTGCAAGGATATCTCGCTTAGGGTGTACTCATAGATATTTAGTCCTACCACAATACTCTATAAAGCATACAGGTACGGGGACTGACCTGAGGTAAGTTGGCGGCGATCTGCCTGTGCAGCGAATCGCGTTCTTTCTCCACTTCCTTGAGCCGCTGCTCGGAGTCTCCAAGCCGCTCCTGCGTCTCTCGCAGGCTCTCCACCAGCTTGTCTCTCTCATCGAGCATAGATACCATCAACTGCTCGAAGTTCGCATCCTCCCCGGACAACTGCGAACTGCGCTGACTGATACTGTCCTCCGATATCGTGGGCATCACGTCGCACATCATATTCCACATTTTAATTTACCATCAAACCAGAATATTTATCGTACACGACACACCGAACAACACTGATCACCGTTTTATTACATATGTTCCGGCACGAACGTTACCTAAATCTAGCACACGTAGAGCGAGAAATTATATTCACATCGTCACAACGTTCGTTTAACAGTTTAGTCGAGATTTCGGCAGACATTCTAGTTCGATATTTAGAAAGACACACCTAAAAATTTTACTCCTACGATTCCGTACTATCATGGCTCAAGCGGCATGTCTGCCATCTTGGAATGGAACGTCAATCAACACCATAGAGTAATATGCTCGAATTCGATACAAAAACAGAAGTGACATTACATCGTTGGAATGAGCGTGTATCTGTAAGTATACCTAATTTGATATCAACAGATCAACACATGCACTGTCCGGAACTCCGGTTTTGGTGCAGCTCCCACCGGAGTTTTGGAACATTTCCAGTATCGTTTCAAAACCAAAGTGCAATATAAAAAATCCGGAGGTCTAATTTAAAAAAAAAAAAAACACCCAACCTAATAGTGTTAACACACGTATGGATTTGGTTGACCTCAACCGCCGTCTGACCAACGGGAGAGAAAGAGAGGGAAATATGATATTCTCACTCTTTCTCTCCCGTTGGTTGGACGGCGGTCCGTCAACCAAATCCATACGTGTGTTAACACTATAAGGCGCCACACAACGCAACTCAACATATGAGCGATCGCCAGAAGAAGAAGACACTTAAAATACCTATACAAAAAAGACTGAATGCAAGAAAATAAACATACTTTCGATTCTTTCGGTACCTTTCGGTATTTTGATGATCTGATGATGATAATGACTCATGGATCTTCCTAGTTCTGCATTGACTCAACTGCTTTTGTTGAAGCTGTGTAACTGTCTGTACTTCTTTCTACAGAGTAGCTTTCAAAGCTAATAAGGCCGTCATGCCAAACCCTGTCAAAAGCCTTCGATACAGCGAGGGCAACGGCAAAAGTTTCCCCATATTTCCTACAATTTCCTAACGGCCTCACTCTAGATGTGAGTGGCGTACGGTACGCTAGAAGATTCTGAGAAGACCAGTTTCGGCAGAATCCGTATTGTCAGCTGGCGGCTAGTGATTAATAGCTTCCAAGTACGCCAGAAGCCTGTTCGTAAGGACACGTTCCATAGTTTTACAGCGAATGGACGTGACCAAGATTGGTTTGTAGTGGACCAATTACCTTTTTGGATACAGGTTTGCATATATTTTTTATTTATATTTTATATGCATTTGCATATGCTTTTATGATTTCGTTACCTACATTTCATGACCAGTTTAACGAGAGAGACGAAATGGGCTTTTTGCAGGATTTGGGAGTCTTATTAAACGTTTCCTTCTTCTGAAGCAAATCCTTCAGTTTACGGTGTCAAGCATCGGCCCAGACTAAGTATAAATATGCCTCATGTTTGCGCGCTGTTTGGCTTCATTGGGGCCCAAACCATAAGCAAGATTTGTCGGACAGTGGTACGTCAGCGGATAGAATATGTGTTCTAAATGTTTATCGGGACTTATCACGTATTATATAATTTAGGTAAAAATATGTACCTTTCGCTCGACGTTTCGACCATCTTACAAGGGCCGTGGTCACGAGGCACGTGGTCGGTAAATGTCCTAGTATCTACACCGCGGTTTGTACACTTGCTAACTATGGGATTCGACGACGCCGCTAATTTAAATCCATCTTCCCGGTTGAAATTGCGATGTTTTCTAATTTCAACCGCTTCATGTACCATTCTTGTAAAATAATGTCGTTCAGTGGAAAGGACCTTCGGATTGTGGAGTTCGATCCAGTGACCGGATCCCGCCTCAAGCAAATGTTCTGCAATAGCCGACTTCTGTGTCTGGCGATTTTTGACGGCCTTTTTGTTCTTTTATCCTTTCTGGTATGGTACGCTTCGTTTGACCTATGTAGGAACTACCGCAGCTACAATTGACCTTGTACACACCCGGGGACTGGAAAGGAATAACGTCTTTCGGTGTCCTCACATGCCTCGCCAGCTTAAATAAGGGGGTATACACCGTCTTGATGGAGTACTCCTTCAGCAAGGTCCCTACCTTATCCGTTACTCCTTTAACGTAAAGCATGAAAGCCGGCTGCCGCTCGACGTCAGTCCCTCTCCCTGTGACATCTGCGTCTCGGCTGCCCACGTTTTGTCACACTATAGCCATTCCTTTTAAGTACCTCCTGAACATGCCTTTTCTCAGCCTCTACATGTTCAGGGTCACAGAGGGCGTCCGCTCTGTCCAACAGAGACCTGGCCACTGACTGTAAATGACCTGGGTGATGGTGGATGGTCCGTGTGCGTGGGTTTTCTATAAACCGAGTGAGCTAACGAGCCATCGGACCTCACCATCACTTTGACGTCCAGGAACGGCAAAGTTCTTTCCACCTCCAGTTCATACGTAAACTTAATGATAGCGTGAATCGAGTTGAGATGATCCACGAACTGGTCCACTGGCCGTCTGTCTCCCTTCATAATGCAGAAAACGTTGTCCACATACCTTTTCCACATATTCACCGCAGCTAGCTCTAGATTTATGGACTTCTCGATATGTTCCATCCAGATGTTTGCCAGCACCGGTGCCACAGGACTACCCATTGCAACACCATCAATCTGGAGGTAGTTCTGTCCACGGTAAAGAAAGAAGTTCCCTTCTAGGCAATTCCTAAGTAAATAGATAGAATATGGTACTCCATGGCATGGCAATAGGGTATTTGACTACTTTTGGGAAACTATTGCACATTATTGCCTGATATAATTTAATGTATACTGCATTTATATTTTCTGGATATCAGTCGTATTTGCGATATAAATCGATGTTAAAGTTTGAATAAAAAAATATCGCGCCAAAACGCAGACCTGCGTCATAGCTCCGGTCGAGCGACGATTGACGTCACACAAAACAAAACAGCTGCAGCCAGGCAGCAAAAGTTTGATAATCACTAATTTTCTAATAGAAGTAATGGTTTATAAATGTTGTGTAGTGCCACAATGTACAAATACTTCCATAAAACACCGGAAAAACTATTCGTTTCTGTTCCAATGGACCCCAAAACTCGCAAAAAGTGGTTGGAACTAAGTAGCTCGTAGAGAACCCAAAAGTATTGGAGCTAATTCAAATGTTTCTATGTGCGAAGATCATTTTGAGGTACATATTTGAGTCTATATAATTCTATTACAATTTGTGTTTTTATTGCATTACTATTTTATGTACTGTTACTTTCTTTTTAAACATTGTAAAGACATAACCTAACAAAATAGTGATATCCACCTACTACAACATACTTTTTGTACAACTTGATTGAATGTTTTGCTTGGAGAACAATTAAAAATTAATACTTACATTGTAGTTTTTACGTTTTGAGTTCTGCAGCGTAGAAACAATGACGTAGATTATTATTGAAGAAATATGCAACCATAAATACATTAATTTTGGTTAAGTTACTGCTGTCTGCTTGCACAAAATGTTTCTCCATTCTTCTCACATTTAACCTCCGGACTGTTTTTGGTGATAATTTCTGGATAAATCGCTCTCAAAATAGCTTTACAACATTAAATTCGCATATATCAATACAAAATCTGTTTGTTTAGATTTGTGTGACGTCACTAGGGATGAAGCCAATTACAGACCGTTTTCGATCACGTGATCAAATGTCGTAAATACAGTTATTTTAATCGCGTTTTTTACAAAAAATAAGCATATTTTTATAAAAAAATCAATGAAATATGCTTTTTCATTATGTCATGTTTATGGATGATGTCAATTGGCATAATATTTTCAATACAGTCAAACACCCTATTGGCAACATATTCATCACATTTGCTAGTGAATTAAGTGAAGTGTCTAAAAATATAGATCTTTCTTCCCGCCCGCCACCGCTGCTTCAACAATTATTGCAAGACTTCGACACGTACAAACCACTTTTTAAATATATCAAAAACACTGTGACAAAAATATAAAGTGCCGTGATTCAAAATAAAGACATGGCCCAAAGGCCTTTGTAGCCAGACCAAAAACAAAAAATAAATAAATATAATATATATACTTTTATTTCTGAGCTTTGAACATGTTCTATGGAATTTTTCTGAATATAAATAATAATTAAAATGGCAAACGAGGTATTTTTTTAAGTTCGAAAATATATTTAAATCTGTCTGGGTTGTTCTCATAGTTACAATACAATACAATATTTCTTTATTATACACCGAATATACAAATGAAACTTAAATTACCATAAAAAAAACAAATATACGGCAGTGTAATGGGCAGCCTTATCACCTAAAGCGATTTCTTCCAGCCATAGTTGACAGCCACTTCCACGAGTTGCTACAATCTTTTAATTTTTCTTCTTTTCCCGTTTTTGGTGGGAATCGAAAATAATATTTTTTACTCGGGATTAAAAAACTGCACAAAAAGTTACGTGTTACATGCCACTTCAACGCGTCACTAGTAGTACATAGAGTGGCACAAAACATTGAAAAAAATTCAGAAACCTAACGATGATTTTAACTCGCGGCCGCAGGTAAAACCGCGGGCGCGTCAAGTTTCCAACAGTAAACAACCACGTCAATAAAAAGAAAATAAAATTATTGTTCTTTTTTCTTATTTTAAATTGGTTAGCGCAATGGAATAGCTCTTTTTAGCCAGACAGTAGGTATATTCAGCACGTTTTATATATTTTTTGTACATAATTTGTTTACTTCGTGCTTGTTCTAAATTCATAATGTTTTTGTATACTCAGTGAATAAAATATAGTTCTCTGTTACCGATTAATCGAATGCTCCTTTTCGAATGGCAATTGACAACCAAATACTTTTGCACAAGTACTTTTAGTTAAGGTCGAGTGAGACGTTAAAATCCAAACTCCATTATTCAATAGGGTATTTGACTACTTTTGGGAAACTATTGCACATTATTGCCTGATATAATTTAATGTATACTGTATTTATATTTTCTGGATATCAGTCGTATTTGCGATATAAATCGATGTTAAAATTTAAATTAAATAATTCGCGCCAAAACGCAGACCTGCGTCATAGCTCCCATCGAGAGCGACTCATTGACGTCACACAGATCTAAACAACTGCAGCCAGGCAGCAAAAGTTTGATAATCACTAAATTTCTAATAGAAGTAATGGTTTATAAATGTTGTGTAGTGCCACAATGTACAAATACTTCTATAAAGACACCGGAAAAACTATTCGTTCATGTTCCAATGGACCCAAAAACTCGCAAAAAGCGGTTGAAACTAAGTAGCTCGTAGAGAACCCAAAAGTATTGGAGCTAATTCAAGTGTGTCTAGGTGCGAAGATCATTTTGAGGTACATATTTGAGTCTATATATTTCTACTATAATTTGTGTTTTTATTGCATTGCTATTTTATGTACTGTTACTTTCTTTTTAAAATAGTGATATCCATTTACTACAACATACTTTTTGTACAACTTGATTGAATGTTTTGATTGGAGAACAATTAAAAATTAATACTTTGTAGTTTTTACGTTTTGAGTTCTGCAGCGTAGAAACAATGACGTAGATTAATATTGAAGAAATATGCAACCATAAATACATTAATTTTGGGTAAGTTACTGCTGTCTGCTTGCACAAAATGTTTCTCCATTCTTCTCACATTTAAACTCCGGACTGTTTTTGGTGAAAATTTCTGGATTAATCGCTCTCAAAATAGCTTTACAACATTAAATTCGCAAATATCAATACAAAATCTGTTTGTTTAGATCTGTGTGACATCTCTAGGGATGAAGCCAATTACAGACCGTTTTCGATCACGTGATCAAATGTCGAAAATACAGTTATTTTATTCGCGTTTTTTACAAAAAATGAGCATATTTTAAGTAAAAAATCATTGAAATATGCTTTTTCATTGTGTCATGTCTATGGATAATATTTTCAATACAGTCAAATACCCTATTTCGTCGAAAGTGTGTTCTTTAAAAAAAAAAATAATCCGCTTAGAAAAATATTTATGCCTACAGCTTAATCTTTGCCATACTTCTTTTGAAATGTTGTTGTATAGTAATTCACAGAGGTCACTGGCTTCAATGAAAGTATAAGAAGGACTTAAACCTGCAAAAGTACTGAAAATCTCTGATAATTATAAAAACCATAATCTATTTTATTTCTATGAAACTCGAAACCATTATTTTATTTTATTTTGGTTAGACTACGATAATAATTTTATTAGTCCTACAAGTAAATAAAAAAAAGAAATCAGGACATTGTCACTGTCGTTTTTATTGTCACTTTCTGCTATTTTTTTGTCACTGTCAGTGTAATTTTTGGTTGCTCGTTATTTATTCGTTTGCCTTCCTTGCCGCTTGCCCCAGTTCTATTTGGCCGCAGTATCTCAAAATTCTCAAATAATCTCAATGTCGTGATTTATAGTTTAATTTTAGTGGGATTGTTGTTTGTATTCTTATGCTATATCGACAATCTATATTTGTTTGATGTGATTCATCCTTAGTTCGTCTGACTACATCAACCTAATCCCAAAAAGAATTCAACAATACGGACGGCCAATCTATGTGAATGTGATATTTGTCTCAATGCAATCTAATTAAGGAGTCTGAATTCTGATGATCTTAATCATCTAGTTGGCAAGAGGAAGGTTATAAGCTCTTAAGCACAGAACACATATCTCTTAAGGCCTTAATCCTCTACTAGGCCATTTCTTATCACCAGCAGAGCTGAGAACTTACCCGGTAGAATAACCCACAAATTTTTACATAATTGAGTTAAAGTGACTTGATATCAGCTCGTAAGATCGCTCTTTCGTAAGATTTTCAATGCCGAAGAAAAAGGGACAAAACAAACAAATTCCTAAAGGTTGGCTTATTTTTATTAACATAATATTCTTTTTCCATTCTTTGTTTTGGTCGAACTTGGACCCAACACAAGACCAAAGCATATCACATCCATTCATCACTATCCAGCACTGCTTAAAGGGATTTAGGATAAAGCCTTTGCTGTAAATAATGATGACAATGCTTTAGTTTTGTCTTACAATTTGTGTTATCATTGAATCCAATAGCCCGATAAAAGTTACCTTTCATGCTCGTTCTTTTCTTTTTATTATATGTCAAAAAATTGCGCCATGTGATATGTACGATTAGTCAATTTGCCAACTGCTCAAAATGCCTGTTTCATATTTGTTGTTTACTCAATTTTTTTTTTCTTTTCAGATGTCACTTTAGGTTACTATGCTAATGTTCAAAAGCCAGGAAACAAACCTAAAAAATACACATCTGCGGATCCCCAGATGGAAAATGTACTTGACATATCATGGGATCAAATACCAGATGACGAAGACATTAATATTGTTAAAACAATCAACCCAGATGGCACTGAAAACTTTATTTGCTCTAGTAATAAGAAACAAAATAATCATGGCTTATCAAACTCTGATACTAAGTTTAATGAATATCCTGAAATAGTCTGGTATCAAGTATCCAGGCGTCTCAGCCTTGCAGCCATTGGCCCCTTTGCTCTTATAAATAAAACCACTTATAGGATCACCCAACAAAAATCCTTCTGGGTCCACATTTACAACACACACTGTAAGAACAGCAAGTACTTACCAGAAAGGTTGAAAATAGAGGACTGGCCTAAAACATATGGACTGAGAACGAGAACTATAAAAGCGGTGTGTTGTGTTCACTATATCGATCAGCCGTATCCACGGGTACGTGAGGGAGCTTCACGTGACTTGATCAAACATCGCTGTCTCAATTTTTGGTTTTTAAAAACTGGAACTCAATGGGTCCTCTTTTTTAAATTTAGAAGTATTCAGCCTTACCTAGAGAAGAAAGTACATTATGATTTTTTGGAAGAACTGGAAAGGATAGATGCCAACCCCGAAGTACATAATAAAATTTTACAGGTTTGTGATTAAATCTCCCATGTTTTTTTGGTAAAGGTAGTGCTGGACTTGTTGAATTAATTAATCATACATACATTAAAACATGCACAGTAGTAGGCTAACGGCCCCTCACTTAGAAACATTACATAAGTCAACAGTGCCAGTTTTAGCACTACCAGCGCTCTAGGCGAGATTTCTAGGGCGCTACTAAGCCTACGATGTCTGTTTGTCTGTCTGTCCTACCTATTAACGGCTGTATCTTTCGAACCGTAATAGATAGCCAGTTGACATTTTCACAGAATATGTAATGTTACGGCGGATTGACCGCACAAGTACGAATTTTGTGTTATGGAACCCTAAAAACAGACGTAGTCAAAGGGAGGTCTTTAATGAAACTTACTTGTTACTTGTGTAGTGGGCATTTTATGCAATTAGCTGCAGCTAATTCAGCCACCCGGTCTCCTCCAGGAAAGGTCTTCAATGGAAGATTACATCTGTTTTTTCCTAGCGCTAGTTACTGACGGAAATAGTTCTATATTGGTTTTTCAGCTTCTGCTTAAAAGGCAGACATATTGCCCCTGAGCCATAATGGACCCCAATAAAGTTTTTTTTGTACATGTTTCAGGTAAACTGTAAATTCTTCAATCAAGTACATCCAGTGATGGGTATGACACTTACTTCCGTTAAACAGGGTCTATCCAAAAATTTATTCTCCCACAATTTCATTATGGGCTTCAATTCGGCATCGCATGTAGATAGAAATATCCTACCAGAATACACCATCACTTTAGAAAATGTCAATGTCATTATGGTGTACGACTGGTGGCATCCCAACTACCCTCATTTTGATATACGTTATCCATGGGAAAGTATAGACAGAGAGAGAGAGGAAGATGTGGACGAACCTGTGTTAGACAGAGACTTCTTTGCTTCTAATCCATCTCACGAAAATGAAGACTGATAAAGAGAGGAAGATATATTATGGTCACTGGACATTGACCAGTCCGGTGATTTTGCTCATTGCAAATAAGTATCGATATAAGTAGAAATGTGATATTGTAAGTAAAACTTACAGCAGATGTATGGAGCAAGATTATATTGATATAATCAATGATTTAAAAAAAAGGATATGCTCATTCAAACATTTACGACCCACTAATTATGTTATGTGTACTTAAAAAATGAGTATACTACATCGCATCGATCCCTACTTACTACGCTGCTTCACTCAAGAACAACCACCGCTCACCAACTAAATTGACTTGCGACTGAGTCAATACTGGTGAGCAATATACTTCTGTGCTTACCATCCAGTTGGTACCATTGACCTTGTACCACTCATAAAAGAACACCAATCACGCTTAATATCGGGCGAGGTGGTCAAACGCATGCCTATTATTTAATAATAATACAAGTATACTTACTACTACATATAAGTATACTTGCAAGTGAATTGGTTTCTTCTAGGCAGGCATGCTTCAACGTAGACCGCATCATTGTTTAACATCAGGCGAGTTAGCTGACAAATGCAAGCCTATTATTAAATAAAAATATTAAAAAACCTTTGTTCCATTTATGTGTAAAAATATATACAAGTCAATGGATAGACTATAAGATAAAAATATATTTATGTTATAAATCAATTACTTTTTATTTTTTTTTCCGTTTTTAACCCCCGACGCAAAAAGACGTTAAGTCTTTGTGTTATAAGTTAACGTGTGTATCTGTATGTCTGTCTGTGGCATTTTAGCTCCCAAACGGCTGTACCAATTTTTATTTAGTATTTTTTTGTTTGTTTGGAAGGTGACTTGATCGACAATGTTTTTAGTTATGATCAAGAATCTGTTCAGCCTTGTGATGTTAATTGGCTCTTTTGTCGGAAGTTTTTAAAAATATATACTAGGTAAGAAACCCATCTATCCAGAGCACCCGTTTGTATCTATTCTACTAGCAGCTCCCCGCGGTTTCACCCGATATCCTACAAAACCATGGATTTTTTCGGGATACAAAGTAGTCTATGTGTTAATCCGGGGTATAAGCTACCTCCATACTGAATATCATTAAATTCGGTTCAGCAGTTATGGCGTGGAGTGCCGACAAACACATGCACTTACACAGAAACTTGCTTTTGTGGAATGAGCTCCCTCGTGCGGCATTTCCGTGTAACTATAAGATGGAGTTCTTCAAAACGGCTGCTGATAAAGCTGTCTAAGCTAGGTCTATAAAGGCCGGCAACATAATATCTGTGAGGCCCAAAGATAATATAACCACTTGATCGGCGCATGTCGTGTCAAAATTCCCTTTTTCACGAGTAAGCCACGTCGGTCGCGGTGGGGAAGGGTATCGAATGACGGCTTGTGATTGGAGACTCCAAAGTCATTAATTCAATTCGCGCCTTGGATTAGCCCGCTCAAAAAAGATTATGCTTAAAATGATTTACCCTTTTCATCGCGCGGGGTAAAGGATGAGCAGTTGAGTGGTTATATTGTTCATTGTTGATGCCCCTGATGGTGGCTGGTGTTACAGGTATCCATAGGCGATGGTGATCGCTTACCATCAGGCGACCCGTTAGCTTGTTTGTATTAATTTTTAACTTTAGTATTATTTCTTAGTTAAACCGCCGTAACATAAAATTTTCTGTGAAAATTTCAAATAGCTATCTATTACCGTTCGAAAGATACAGCCGTTAAAAGGTAGGGCAGACAGACAGCGTAGGCTTAGTAATAGGGTCCCGTTTACACCCTTTGGGTACGGAACCCTAAAAATCACATATCACTTGCTTACACTCGAACACGTTCAAGAACACTCAATAGTTACTCCATTGAGGCGACATGTTTTTTTTTCACGTTGGCGCCAAAACTCCCCTAAAATTATCATAATACTGTAGTGATTACGTATGAAAAAAAAAAAAAAAAACATTAGATATATCAAATCATCAATGAAACAATCAATTCCTTTTCATTTAACACATTTATTTTCATGAAACATACTTTTTTTCCAATAATAATATAAGTAACTGCACATTTATTTTGTTTAAACTAACCATGACGCAGTTATAAGGGAGCTTCATTCACAACCTAATCATGCAATAAATATATTCAGATTCTGATGGTAAATATCTCTTATCAGATAATATCGTCACAGTATGGCTAGTTTCGTTTCTTGAGATTTGGGACGCCACTTCAAGCGGATCTGGGCAGCGAGAGACAGGCGTGGCACGAGTCGTTAGGCACTTGCGGTTTGAAGCATTCGTCGGGGCAGACGGGGCAGGCGCCGGCGTACGCGCGCGCATTGGCGCACTCCGCTCCGGGACGCCACTGGGACGGGCTCGCGTTCTGTGTTACAAGCATTCTACTGAATTCTACTGTATATTTTTGAAGCGAATTAACTATTGAAATAAGAATGTCCTACTTATTTAACGAATTCTGCACATTTAAGACTGCACTCGCCAGCCACAGTAAAAAACCGACAGACCATTATCTTTAAAATAACATTGCAAACAGTCATCATTATCAGCCTATCATGTTCCTACTGCTGGGATCCTCTCTGAGATAAGGCCTGTGTACCAGCATTGGGTATGTGATAGGCTGATAATGATGAATCTTCAAACGGCTGAATTTTTTTACTTGAATCGTAGCTAAGAAAGCTCTCGATCAAGTCACTTTATAAACAAAACAAAAAAACGAAATCAAAATCGTTTCAGCCGTTGAGAAGCTACGATGCAACAGACACACAGATACACTTGTTAAACTTATGATACCTCTTTTTGCGTCGGGGTTAAGGCGAAATGGTAGAGATCCGTACACTTGTATGACGGTAATGCGGCGTGCGCGCTTTCAAATATTTATTTTTTCTTTATTTTCCACAAATAATTTCTTACGCTTTTACAAAAAACTGCGACCAGTAAAGTATTTGAATGATTGTTAGGATAACACACAATTTTTTTTGGTAAAAATATCTTCTATTGAATCACAATGAAGTTGATTCAATCCATTGAAGGGAACGTAAAAATGGGTGTTTTTTAGGAAAGTTTACGATTTTTTTCTATCGAGCCAAATTTCTTTAATCGTGTATCGGTGAACACTTCCGAATAAGATATTTCAAGAACATTTATTAAACATAAACTAATAATGTCAATTAATCGATTTTAAAGGTCTACTTTTGAATATTCGTGAGGACGAATCGTCAAATTTGAAGCATATTTCGTCTTAAAACAACTTTGAGAAGAGATATAAAAATAAAACCGGCCAAGTCTGAGTCGGGCTGTGGACTGTGTTTTTTTACGTGTTTCTCTAATGTAATAACGGTAAATACATACAAGCGTCAAATTTGGCATGACTATATTATAGTTCACACTAAAGTAAAACAACAAATAATAAATAATGGCGCGCGAGTCGGTGACAAGTTTATGTTCATTACCAAGTTATAACTGGTAATTACGTTATTGAATTTTGTGGTGGTACGAAACCCTCAGTGCGCGAGCCCGACTTGCATTTGGCCGGCTTATTTCGTTATTTGCTATGATGACACTGTCCACTTACCCTAATGAAACTAATGAGAGCGCAATGCATAACGTCATACGCGGGACAGTTGAGGTAAGTCCCCTGGGCCGGCAGGTCGCGGTCTCCGAGACAAGCGGCCTTCAGGTGGTTCACAGCGGCACTCCAAGTCGGGTGAGTAGACGCTAACGTGGTGAAATAATCCGACACTTTCTTCTTGTCCACTTTATCGCCATTGAACCAGCCGTATTCGGTGTAGAGGCATTTCATCTGGTCGCACTAGGTTAACATAATCATTATTTTAATAGTGAAGTGATTCAGGGGCAGTATTAGTAAAGTATGTAATCATCATCATCATCATATTAGCCTGTACTACTCCACTGCTGGACATGGAACGACGATCTTCGGCTTTTTCTTCCAGCCTTACGTACAAGGGCGTCGCCAAGGGGGGCAGGGAGGGGTAGCTTCCCCCCTAGAGATTAAAAAAATTTAGCCAACTGCAAAGAAACCGAAGTCCTAACGCCGTGCAATTGTCTTGCTTTGCCGATAAATCCCGCACGTCAAAACTCGACTGAAACCCGCACGTCAAAACTTGACTGTACCTACAATTGATATTTTTCTCGTCCTCCATAATATTAACTTGCACACCTACAACCTGGGCACACCCTTGCTTACGTATATCGTCACTTCAACTAGTCTCAGGGCGTCCTACACTACGTTTGCCGATTCGTGAACTCCACTCTAGAACATGTCTACCCCCAACCATCATAACAGAGCTACTTTGGCGGCCCATATTTCGCAAAGGATACACTTGATACGAAAGTAATGTATGAAAAATTACTTTTATTTAAAAATACCTTGTCTACCTTACCAACGAGACCCCCAACGAAATAATGCCGCGAAAAAAAAACATCCCCATTTCACATGTACCATGGCCACCATTATATTTTTTACACTCTAATTGAGAATAAAAACTGTAATTATGCAAAGTTTCACTTCAATAACTATAGAAGTTCTAATAGGTTCTAAAGAATCAGGACGGACGGACAAAACGAATTTATAAGGCTTCCTTGTAGTAGGTACTATGGAACCCAGGTATAGGTAATTTTCTGGTTTTACCGGGTCAAAAAAGTGAAAATTAGGCGCTCAGTTGCCACCTTAAAATTTATTGCAAATTAATTTATTGGATTTAGTGGAAATTCTCGAAGACCTCAACTTCAACTCTTATTTAATGGCCTCTTTTGTGGAGTGGAGGATCCACCACAATTACGCCAATGCAAAGTATTGGGATAAACCATCAAAGGAAGGAGATTTTCCGGTGAGTACAAATTTTGACGGTGATTATAATTCCACCGTGAATTTTCCAGATGGAGTTCAAAACATAAAAATAAATGCCACCTACCGGAGTCGCGAGATTTGAACATTTTTTGACGTCCGCCGTGTCTACTATCTTAGGGTTGCCCATACATGAGTAAATCTGAAAATAATCAAACTTAATAATTATAAATGCGAAAAGTTTGTTGGTTTGTTTGTTCCTCTTTCACGCAGCAACTGAGCAACGGATCGACCTGATTTTTTGCATGGGTATAGTTCAAAGGCCGGAGAGTGACATAGGCTACTTTTCATCATCATCGTCATCACCATTTTTCATCACTACGCGGGTGAAACCGCGGGGTGTAGCTAGTATACATATAAATTTCTTTGATGATGGTGCAATGACTGGTGGATGTGGACTTGCCATCAATCGGGTCAAATCTTCGACCAAAATAAAATGAATGGACGAGCCATTACCATTGAACTTGCTCAGTAAAAACGAGGCAAAACCGTTGGACATATACTTCAACACCTAATTATAACCATGTACAGTAACGACACAAAAAATAGATAGCGGTTTTTTGATGTATATTTACACTTCGGGAAAGCACACGAAGGCATAATTTTGTCAGCGACGCGTGTCGCACTTCCTACGGCTAGAGACCGATTGAAACGAAGTTATTGCAATTAGCTAATTACACCATGACATGTAACTTGTGTTACGAATAAATAGATATGAGATATGAGAAGTGAGCGCCGGCGCTCATTTTGTAATCTTCAAAAATGCGCTTCTTCTGGGCCCGTCCATTCATTTTATTTTGGTCGAAGGGTCAAATGTGTGTAGGTAATATAATAATAAATAAATATTCGGGACATTATTGCACACACGGTCATCTGACCCCAAACTAAGCAAAGCTTGTGATATGGCTGCCAGAGACTGATATACATACATATATAGTATTTAATACATACCTAAATAGATATTAACAACCAGATATAGAACAAACACAAATGTTCATCACATAAATGTTTGTCCTAGGCGGGAATCGAACCCACGCCCCCATGCGCAGAAGGTAGCCTAGGTTCACTACCAATTAGACCAACGGGCAACCAAATAGCTTAGCTATTTGCCTAGATTAGAGGGGCAGTATCTTTACCAGTTTTAAGCGATTCAGCAGTGCAAGTACCGTTATTTATCAATCGTCAAATGCCATAGAATCGATCATAGCGCGTCCTGATCAAATGGCATTTTATCGAATTGTCGATCTCAACTGTCAAATTTGACGATCGATAAAGAACGGGTACTTGCACTGATCTGCTACCTTATGATTGATGAATAAGTTTTTGTTTGTTTGATTTTTTGATCGAATCTGTCGACGGACGCGAGTCGCGAGGTCACTACACGTAACTACGTATAGTTTCGCGCGATAATTCACCCGAAGAACACAACATTATAGCTGCTTTGCGTACCCTGGCGCTACGGCGAGTAGGTAATTAAAATCAAGGTCAGCTGGAGCCGACTTTCTGTACCCTTTCTATTCTGTTTTGTTATGGGTAGAGCTGGTGAATTGTTCAAACACTTACGTTCTCAGGCATATAGCCGCAGTATACGCCTTGGGAAGGCACTGGGGTGCCGGCATGGCACACCTGAAATAAAAACAAGTTCATGTACCATAATGACGATATGAAGAAGGTGTACAGAAACCTGCAACACAAGCTCTGCTTAGTGTAGGTTCTGTGAACTAACCAATTTAACTGAACTGTTCGACCAACCACCCGCATTCTTCAGTCTCCCCGTGATCATGGTGCATGTAACTGCGCCGAAATATCGGGAGATTATTCCACAACCTTACCACGGTAAATATCCCGTAAATAATCATATAACTTTACCAACCAATTTGTTACCAGAAGCCGATTATTTGTACCGAATATCTTGTATTTATCAAAGCCTTATTTTTAAGCCTTTATATACATACTATATATTATCTTTGATGTACCACTAGCAGCAATTCGGGTTCCATTCGTTATCCTACAGGAATCATGTATTTTCCGGGATAAAAAGTTACCTGTGTTAGTCCAGTGTACCTACAGCTAGGACTGGCACCAGACTGGAACAGAGTGCGCTGATCGCAGAAGAGACCTAAACACAGGAGTGGGGAAATCAGGCAAATATTTGATAATGATGACTATAGTGTAGTATCTAAACTCGGTCCAAGCATTTACTTGCTCTCACAGCTGCTATAACTTTGTAAAAAGCTGACCATAAACATTTTCATTCAAAATCTCACTGAAGTATATCAGGTACCTGCTACAGTCTTACATTTAAAAACCTAGCAAAAGTGATCAGATCGTGGTTTTCTTTCAGCTTTTTTTTACAATGTTAATTTAGCTGTCTGAGCAAATGAATGCTTGAACCGAGTATAATTCGAATAACCCGTACGAAGCGCTTTGATTCCACATTTATTGAGCGAACTGCTAGACTGTGGATAGCGCTGTCTTCAAATCACGAGTGAATCGGTTTCTTCTAGGCAAGCTTGCTCCAACGTACACCGCAACATCGCGCGAGATAGTGGTCAAAGGCGTCTTAATCAAAGCCTATTATTTATTTTTTTTAAAACTTACTGCAAGAGTGAAGACAAGTATAATTATTTCCTTTAACATTGTAGAAACACGTCCTCTTCTTTGCAAATTCGATGTAAACTAATAAATGTACAAGTATCGTGCGATGATATCATAGGTCAAAAGCCAAGTCAACCTGGGTTAATATTTATTGTACGGCCAGCTTATCTGTGGAACCAATTGATGGAACTAAAAACATGCATCGGAAGGTTGACAGTTTTGTTTAGAAAATACGTTGGTGGTGCCTCCATTCAACGCTCCAGATAAATTGGTCGACCTGATAAAGATTTCGTTGTCAACAAAAATCCAAGGTTCTCGAAGCAATGATGACGAGTTGTGTTTACCTATTTAAGTAAGTAGGTAAATACTAAATAAGTACTTGAAATTTTCGCGATTGGATTACTTAGGACAGTATAACAAAAACGAATTGTCCTTCGGAGTACCTACCGCAGGGCAGCGTGCTTGGCTAATCGCTGTTTTGAAGCATCATTCATCATCATTTCAGCTATAGGACGTCCACTGCTGGACATAGGCTTCTCCGTCGATTTTCAAAAGGGCCGGTTGGAAGCGGCCTGCATCCAGCGTTTTCCTTCGGTCTCTCATCTGTCCATCTTGTGGGTGGACGTCCTACGCTGCGCTTACTGTCGTGATCTCACTTTTATCAAGTGTAGGTATAGGTACTTTGGCCCACCAAAGTGGCAAAAAAGTTGGTCATAGATATATAAAACCATTGGCGGATCCAGGGGCCATGCCCCCCCAAAACACCTAGCAATTCCATACATTCGATTCAACTTTTCGATTTGATTCCTTCGAACCTTGTCAGAATGCCCCCCCCCAAAATGAAATCCAGAATGCCCCCCCCCCCAAAATTAATAAAGCCCGCCCCTGTATAAAACCTTCATTCAAAATAATTTTGAGTTATAAATCGAAATAACTGTAATCAATTCAAGGCGATCTAGCTCATAGGTCAATGTATTTTCGTAAAAAGTATGTTTCCCTGGTAGTTTTCTGTTCGACTAAACGTAATCGGTGTGATAAATTTCTGGAATTTGGCCAAGCTCACAGAGCTTCGTTAGTATTTTTTTCTATACCTAACCACCAATTCCTGAACTATGTATGTGACCACCACTACTACCTAGGTATATGCATGGTTTAGGATACCGAACCCTACCATGTGCATGTCTCGACACGCTCCTTCCCAGTTTGATTTCGATAGTGTTCGTTGGTAGCCAGGGGTAGGTACAGGTAGGCACCCAGGTGCTGTTGGTAGGTACCAAGTTGAAAATTATTTCTAAGTACAGTAACATTCCTATACTATGGTATTACCTACTTATCATAATTATCATACCAAGTTTGTATAAATATTGAGTATAATACCTACTAAATATTTACAAAGTTGGTAATTCACACCGTAGTCGCTCGCCTCTAGCAATTTCAATTAAGTATACCTAATATATTTTTCTTAGGAAGTCCCTTGCAATCTTCCTAGAAAGGCTATTTTCGTTCAGACGCGCTGCGCAACTGAAAATTAAATATCGAGCGCATCCCCTTCCCCTTTTTACCCTCATGAAAACTTTCCACCGCTTTCCAGACGAAAAACGCTACGCGCATGCGCGCCTCCCTGCCATGCGCACATCCTCACATCTGTCAAAAACAAAATCCTCCGGCGGCGCTCCCTTGACGTCATTGCAACTATCATCGGGATTTATAAGTGCATTTAGAGAATCATGTAATATTGAGGTGAGTTAAATCTTTAAATTCTCCTTTAGATATTAATTTATCGGTAATTATACCAATATTATTGTGCGTAGCCAAATACGGTTTAAAAAGGTGTTGCATTTTTTCCCGTTTTTTTTTTATTTCATGCCTGTAACTCTAATTCCTAATTTGATTCAACAATTCAATTTTACAATATTCTAAAGTCATAGTTTTCAAAAACGCCTCGGGGGTTGAGGTTTGATTTTATATTAATTCGCCCTTCACAGATCTAGTCTAAAAATAGATATACTGATAACAGCGACTATCTAGATTCTATAAGAAGGCTGGTATGAGTAGGTACGTGCATATTGGTATGATCGTACTTCACTTATATTGAGGACGCATGCCCTTTAATTACGAATCTATTAACATTTGATATACTCGGTAGATTATCTTTAAAGGTCAGGACGAACTAAATAGATGATACTCGTGTATTTTGATAGTGGTATAAACCTGATGTGGCGCGCACACTCCCAGTTATAGGTATCTGGAGCTAGATATTTTACATTTCTTAAGACTATCCATTTTTTAAGACTTCAAAAAAGGATTCTCAATTCTGACTATTTTTAATGTTTGTTATCTCAAAACTCCGTCGTTTATAAACCAACTAGCTACGGCCCGCGGTTTCACCCGCGTAGTGGTGAAATATGGTGACGATGCCGATGAAAAGTAGCCTATGCCGTTTCCTGGTTCTAAGCTACCTCCCCACCAATTTTTTGCCAAATCGGTTCAGCCGTTCTTGAGTTATAAATAGTATAACTAACACGACTTTCTTTTATATACGACTAGCGACCCGCCCGCCCGGCTTCGCACGGGTGTAATTTACGTGCGAAGCCGGGGCGGGTCGCTAGTTATATTTATAAACCTTATCCTTATAAATATTACATATATATATATATATATAAATTATCTAACTGATGGTGAAAACCGCATCAAAATCCGTTGCGTGGTTTAGGAAGAGTTAGCGGCCATACAGACAGACAGACAGACAGACGCGGAAAGTGACTTTAATTTATACTATGTTGAGAAGAGATATAGATTTGGAAAATTCTTTTTTTTATTTAGATAAATATACAAATATTGAACCAATAGAAACTGTACCAAAATGGGTTTAGTTATTTGGTTTTCAAATAAAAATAGCTGGAACAAAAGATCATCCAAGTACCGATATTGCGTATTTACTAATTTTGAAGTCGTTTTAGGGTTCCGTACCCAAAGAATTAAAACGAGACCCTATTATTGAGCCTATACGCTGTCTGTCTGTCCGTCCAAATTTTTAACGGCTGTATCCTTAGAACCGTAATAGATAGCCAGTTGAAATTTTCACAGTAAGTATATGTAATGTTACGGCGGATTGACTAACAAAAAATAAAAAAGTCAAAAATTAAAAACGAATGGGACCATACAACAAACTTATACCTATATTTTTTACGTATTTTTGTATTAGCCTTAATGTAAAAACGGTAATACTTACAAGCGTCAAACTTAACACGATTATAGTACACACTCTAAAGTACAACAACATATAGTAAAAATGGCCAAGTGCGAGTCGGTAACAAGTTTATGTTCATTACTAAGTTATAACTGGTAATTTCGTTATTGAATTATGTGGTGGTACGGAACCCTCAGTGCGCGAGCCCGACTCGCATTTGGCCGGTTTTTATTTTTATGTTTAAGAGGTAGTAAATGCGCCCGGCACGGCATCATCCCGTGTCACAGTAGTTACTAAATCAGTATACCAAGACCCGTCTCCTGTCTATCCAATTTGGTTCATTACCGCCACGCCACACATTAGTATGCAAATATGGTCGTCGGCGCCGGCAATATTACCTTCCTGGGACATCAACACCCTATATATACGAACAAGTTATCTCTTTCATGACTTGAATGGCTTAACCACCCCTCGCATTTTTAAGCGGTCATGCCTCTCCAACCAACTAAACTGACCAAATAAAACGGATCAACTAATATTCTTTCTCAACAATAAAACTATTAAGATGTTATACGTTTGTCGTATAAAGGATCGAGCACATTAGCACGGGCCGCAGCGGGCCGGGGCGCATCGCAAAAATAGCTTTCATATATGAAGTAGGTACTTATCGCACATTATGCGATATCGTTTTTTCTGGGCAAGTGCCTATTAACTAAACAAAATACAAGCTAAAACTAACACTGCAAATACAGTTAGACTGCCCAATACCCATAGACCGTTGAAGGTCTAAAGACAATGCAAATGCTCAAGCCCACTACCTGTATAATGATTTATAAATTTAAAAAAAAAATATGTCCCGAATATTTATTTATATTAAATCTATGAAAGCGATGCGCCCCGGCCCGCTGCGGCCCGCCTTAATGTTACGGAATCCATATGAATCGCACTAGCTGTCTTTTTTTTTAACACCCGACCAGATAAATATTTCGCTGCCCCTGACGCAAAAAGGGGTGTTATTCTGCGTGTCTGTGGGTCTGTGGCATCGTAGCTCCAAAACGCCTGAACTGATTTGAACTTAGTTTCTTTGTTTGAAAGGTGACTTGATCAAGAGTGTTCTTAGCCATGATTCAAGAAAATATGATCAGCCATTTGAAGATTATCAGCCCTTTTATTAAGGATTAGAAAAAAATGCGCAATTTTGTTGTTTATTTTTGCTTGTTTTGTTATGGCGGAGTTGTAAAGCATCTAAACTAAGAGTTGAAATTGGAAGTTATCCGACATTTATTTCTTGTCACCGGGTTGGACACTCTGAGACCTCTAGCTGCTTAGAATTGTACGTCACACTTATATTATTAAAAAACTAAAACTTTTGTGTGTGTTCTTCGTAAAGGCTAAACGGATTTAGATGACATTTGGTATGGAGGTAGCTTTAACACATTAACCTGGATTAACAAATGCAACTTTTGGGTAGAAGTGTTCTAGAGTGGAGACAACGAATCGGCAAATGTAGCGTAGGACGTCCTGATACTCGTTAGAGTGACGATATACGTAACGTAACGCTGGCAGTGGTTGGAAGAGAAAAGTCGAGGATCAGGCTGAGTGGCGTGCCTTGGGATAGGCAGGCTTATGTCCAGCAGTTGCTTATTATGATGATGATGAACATATGCTACTTTTTATCTTGCAAATATATACGGTCCCTGTAGGATCATAGCGGGGACACCGCGTGGTACTGCCAGTAAGCTGGCAGAATATCCAAAGGCGCCGCTTTACGCTAAAATACGCCAACATGCAATCAACAATCCAACCGATAACCGTTATCAGATAAAACAACCGATAACATTTAATAAGCAATGCTCCTACACGCATCGGCGTTTTGTTTACATGAAAAATTCTGCCAAAACATAACAAGGAGACGAACGGAGAGTTACTTTTAAACAGTGAGTGAGTGTTGAAAATTACCATTTGGCTTTTCGAAACAGTTTTAAATAAGATTTTAAGCAATTTGTGATAATTTTATTTCCTAAGTTGATTTTTACCAGACTTATCACTCCACCTATATTTATTTTTCATGGTTTGACCATTTGTAATAATACACGAAACCGATAATCGATGGGGAAGAAAGGTTCTGGAGTGGAGACCACGAACCGGAAGACGCAGCGTAGGTAGGCCTCCCACTAGATGGACCGACGACATTGTGAGAGTCGCGGGCATCCAGGGCCGGATTTAGGGGAGGGCAACCGGGGCGAAAGCCCCGGGGCCTCCACAATAGAGACTTCGGAAAAAAAAAACTTTCAAATTCCAACTAGTTAACACTATTAAGCATCTTTTTCTTTGATATTTGTTTTTTTTTGCTCTTTCACCTTTACCTACAGCCTACAGTACTTTATACATACATGATTACTGGAGAGCGCTCATTTTCAAAACAGAAAATTATAAAAAATAGGCTTCGAACCACGATGGGACAAAACCGTCTATCGAAGCTTTCTCTCCTGAGCATTGAAAGCGATGTACTCCGAGAACTGGATTTCAACGAAATCATCAACGATTTTTCGGCGAAAAAAGCTCGAAAGGTTCCGTTCGTTAACCCTAAAATTTAATTTCAGATAATTCTTGTTTCCGTTTATATTAATATGTGTTTGTTCAATACTAAGGGAATCTACTTGGTTTCACAATAAATTATTTATTGAAAAACTCGACTGAAAAAATTTTGTTTACTTTATTTGGAAAATCATTTGGGGCGAGGGGGCCTCCGCTCCTTTGTTGCCCCGAGGCCTCTGGACCTCTAAATCCGGCCCTGCGGGCATCCAGTGGATGCAGATGGCAGGCTTTCGTTCAGTGTGGAGGTTAAAGGGGGAGGCCTATGTTCAGGAGTGGACGTCTTCTGGCTGATGATGATGAATAATACACGCCAATGTATGATCTAAAAAGTTCACGCAGTAATAGGTACAGCAAGTTTGCTATGTCGAGACATGCGGTCGAGTTAATGTATTATAAAACTAAAACTGGCAAAACTATACTTCCATCTGACTTCTCTTCATTCATATTATACAGCAGCATCAGCAAACGCAGTCGCGATGTTCGAAGGCGCGGTCGCCGGGATCTTGAACCGGCTGCTGGGCAAATATGTTCAGGATCTGGACACGGAGAACCTCAACGTGGGCATCTTCTCCGGGAATGTCAACCTCACTGATCTCAAGCTCAAGCCGGAGGCACTGGTAGGTTTAAGCGTTGGTTACCCCATGTATAATTCTTGCTTCCAGCAACTAGCGGCTGAGCTCGAACCTTTACAGGCCATACAGCTGATTGAGAGATGGACGCCTTTTACTAACTCTAAAGTACCCACTAATAAAATTGTTCCACGCTTTTGGATATCACTATTTAAATGTTAGAAACAATTCAACACTTTAAATAAAGAAAATTACTTCATGTGTTATTGTAGCGTAACATTTACAACATAGCATTGCCAGGTTAGACCCATATTCCTACAGTATAAAATGTTATTGTCCATAGTATGAGCTGGACCTCCCCATCGACGTAAAAATCGGCACCATCGGCCGCATCAGCCTTCAAATACCGTGGAGCGGGCTCTACACCCAACCGGTCATCGTCAACATCGAAGACGTGCTCCTCCTGGTCGGTCCAGCCATCTCCAACTCTTACTTCGACCCTGAACGAGAGAGGCGCCTCACGAGAGCCGCCAAACGGAAGATACTCCAGGATTTGGAAGCAGAGAGCGAAATTTTAAAGGGGCCGCAGAATTTCTTCGAGAATCTCTTTACGGCGATTGTAAATAATATTCAGATTTACGTGAGAAATATCCACGTGCGGTATGAGGATTCGATTAGTTCCAAAGATGGGCCGCTAGCATGTGGCCTGTGCTTGGCCAGTCTGTCTATTGAGACCACTAATAGGTGAGTTGCAACTTTTTTGTTGCACTTTTTGTTCACAAAAAAAAATATACAGCACTTTATAGCTTATTTGTGTATGAAGAAGGAAGTTAGTGTTTTTTTTCTCATATCGCTGATGTCAAACTTATTTTTCAGTAAATGGAAGCCAGCCGTGACCCCAGCGAACGCATCCACCGTATATCAGCTAATGCGAGTAGAATCTCTCTCTTTGTACTGGAACCCGACGGCAACTGCGTTAGACGACGCCGAGACCGCTCACATCACACCCATGCAGTACTACAACTGGAAGCACTACATGCTCACTGGCTTAGACAAGTTCTCCATGCATCGAGAAGAGTTCCAGTTCTGTGAGTACTGCCACGTCGACTGTAAGGCGTAACAAGCTGAGCTGGGTATCTTGTGAAAACTTGACAAGATGCTTTTCTACATTGGTGTGTTACTGGCATAGGAAGAGCTGTTCCTTCCAGTGTTGCAGGATCCCCGGGATCTCCAGAGGATCCCCTAGATCACTATAGTTGCTGTCACGAAGTTCCTCTCTTATGACAATGTGGGCCACGCTATGTTATCGTCTTCCCCGGGATTATTTAGGTATGAAGTCAGGCCATGGGCCCCTTATAATAGACTCTTAATACGGGCAGGAGGTAACGATTATGTATTCAATTGCACCGAAACAGAGCCCCGAAACTGGTGTGATGATAGAGTTTAACCAAGAAGTTTGTGTTCTGCTGCAGTAGTGAAGCCAGTGACCTGCAAAGTGAAGGTCCTGATCAACCGGTCCGGCGAGGCGCGCGTGCCGCGGCTGCTGGTGGACGCAGTCATCCACGACTGTGCGCTCCAGCTGTCCCGGAGACAGTACCTCTCTATTGACAACCTGCTGGCTTCTTTCGCCCGGATCAAGCTGAACAGGTGAGTGAACTAAGTGTGATGGAAAATTAGGTACCTACTTTTCTCTAACTTACTCAGTTATTCGTTTATAACTGTCTTGGTATTTGCGTGCGTATATGCGCTATGTTTGAGAAAAGTACCAAAGACAAAAACAAAGAAGTGCCCATATTTGACCGCAATTGAGTACTGTTGTAATCACATACCCATAGCTTGGCTTCTCTCATTTTTCATCGTTTATTCATCAAATAACAACCTTTTGATACAGTAATATCCTATAATGTAATCTACTTTCCAGAAAGTATCGCCACCTCCACCCTGGGCGTCCCGTATCCCACGATGCAAGGGTCTGGTGGCGCTACGCGTACAACGTGGTGGTGGAGCAACGAGTACAGCCCTACACTTGGGCGGCCATCAAGAAACATCGGGAGAACTATAATGCGTATAAGCAGACTTATAAGTCTACCTTGAGGTAATACCCGGTAGCTACTTGCCCAATAGAGTAGCTACTCACCCAGTATGGTAGCCACTTGTCAAGTAGAGAAGCCACTTGCCCAGTAGAGTAGCCACTATAAGCTCGGTAGAGCTCGCACTTATCCAGTACAGTAGCCACTTGCCCAGTAACCACTTGCTTAGTTTTCTCATTCCCAAAGGACTGGAAAGGTCGTCCGAACACTTTCGAAAAAGTGTTGCGTGTCGTTTATTTTCCAAATTCTTATTTACATATGGCCAATCTTTAAATTTGGTGACGTTTCCTGCAGGAGTCCCAACGATACGGAGTTAAAACTGGATCTGCAGAAGTGCGAGGACAGTCTACCGATCATATCCGTGGTCATCGCCAGGGAGCAGGCCAAGTTTGAGGTGAATCATCATCTTAAATAATATCTTTGTCCATAATAAGTCAATGCTATCGATTTTTCACAAATTGGCAACATTACATTTATTTCACCCCTTGTATAATTTGACATACGCCCCTTGTTGACATACGCTATTGAATTAGGACATTCCTGTAATGATAGTTGTAATTTGAATAAATAAATAAATAAATTAATTATTTTTTTAAACATGTTTATGTTAGTTTTAGATTTAATTCCATATCTGGATTCATGGCTGGGTATTACCGTAACCCGAACAAAAATTATTAAATTATCAAATTGGTTCTAACGTGACGAGTTAAAAGTCCTAAAAGTATTTTTCATTGTCACGAGAGGTTAGACTTTTTACCTAATCTCGTAAAGGTTTTCGAAATTTAGTCTCTCAATTGGTTTTTTAAATAAATTCTGTATAAAAAGCTTTCATCATCATCATCATCATCAGCCAGAAGACGTCCACTGCTGAACATAGGCCTCCCCCTTTAACCTCCACACTGAACGACAGCCTGCCTTTTGCATCCACTGGATGCCAGCGACTCTTACTATGTCGTCGGTCCATCTAGTGGGAGGCCTACCTACGCTGCGTCTTCCGGTTCGTGGTCTCCACTCAAGAACCTTTCTTCCCCATCGGTTATCGGTTCTCCGAGCGATGTGGCCTGCCCATTGCCACTTCAACTTGCAAATTTTAACAGCTATGTCGGTGACTTTGGTTCTTTGGCGAATATCCACGTTTCGGATTCTATCGCGCAAAGAAACTCCGAGCATAGCTCTCTCCATTGCCCGCTGTGTGACTCTGAGTTTTTCCAAAAGGCCAACAGTTAAGGACCACGTCTCAGTACCATATGTCATCACTGGCAACACACACTGGTCAAAGACCCTTGTCTTTAGGCACTGTGGTATCTTGGACGAGAAGATGTCACGCAATTTCCCGAACGCTGCCCATCCGAGTTGGATTCTTCGGGCGACCTCTTTGCCTAAGTTGGACTTACCTAACTGAACAATCTGCCCAAGATAGGTGTAATGGTCAACAACTTCGAGAGTATCGTTCCCAACGACTACCGGCACGGGTTCAACATGGACATTGGACATGATTTTTGTCTTGTCCATGTTCATTTTAAGACCCACCTGTTGGGAAAGGCTACTGAGGTCGCTGAGCATCGTATTTAGGTCCTCCAGCGACTCTGCCATGATGACTATATCATCGGCAAAACGAAGGTGAGTGATGTATTCGCCATTGATGTTGATGCCTAATCCGTTCCAGTCCAAGAGCTTGAAAACGTCCTCCAATGCGTTCGTGAACAGTTTCGGAGAGATAACATCTCCCTGTCTCACGCCTTTCTGCAATTGGATTGGTTCCGTGCTCTCGTCCTGTAATCGGATCGACATGGTGGCGTTTCTATACAAACACTTCAACACTTCGATATACCTATAGTCGATATGACAACGCTGGAGGGACTGTAATACTGCCCAGGTCTCGATGGAATCAAAGGCTTTCTCATAGTCCACAAACGCCAGGCATAATGGCCGATTATACTCCTCAGTCTTCTGTATAATCTGGCGGAGGGTGTGTATGTGGTCTATGGTGCTCCAGCCTTTACGGAAACCGGCTTGTTCGGGAGGCTGAAAGTCATCAAACCTGCTTTCGAGACGGTTCGTAATGACTCTAGAGAACAACTTGTACACATGGCTCAGGAGTGAGATGGGTCTATAATTCTTCAATAAGGTGTTATCACCTTTTTTGAAGAAGAGCACCACCACACTCCTGTGCCATGCTTCAGGCGTAGTACCATCGAGTATGACGGAATTAAATAACTTCTGGAGGACTAACAGTACCGGTTTTCCACCCGCTCGCAGTAGTTCTGTCGTGATTCCGTCATCACCCGGTGCCTTGTTGTTCTTAAGCTGTTTCAGAGCCATTCTAATCTCGTACAAGCTGATGTCTGGGATGTCCTCAGTGTAGTGTCGGGTCAGTTTAGCTCTCTTGTCCTGAGCTGTACTGACAATAGGCTGTCGTGTCGAGGTGTACAACTGTCCGTAAAACCTCTCAAGCTCTCTCAGAATCTCCGACTTTGACGAAATGATACTGCCATCCTCGATCTTCAGCTTTGTCATTTGGCTTTTCCCAATAGACGAATTTTTCGCGAACACTTTCGAGCCCTGGTTCCGCTCAATTGCATCCCTAATACATCTTGTATTGTAGGAACGCAGATCGTGTCGCACCGATTTCGAGATTCGTCTATTAAGTTGGCCATATTCCGACATATCAGCTGAAGATTGCAGTCTCATCTCAGTCCGGTCCTTCATTAGCTTAATGGTTTCGTCTGAGAGCTTCTGAGGTCTTTTTAGGGGTGGGGTCTTAAAGAACTTGGACCCCACTGCTTGGACAGTTTCCACCAGCCCATTGTTTAATTCGTCCACAGTTCCGCTTTCGGCAAGGCCCTGGAAGCGATTATGCAGTTCGAGTTGGAAGTCATTTGGGTTTTGGATTTGGGCATGACCAGGACGGAGCGTGGACTTCACCAGACGCGACCTCTCTAGCTTGATGTTGATATTCAATGTGCCTCTGACAATACGGTGATCACTACCGGTTTTCACCCTGCTGATCACGGAGACATCATTGAATATTCGCTTCTTGGTCGTCATGATGAAGTCGATCTCATTTTTGGTCGAACCATCTGGGCTCATCCACGTCCACTTTCTGGATGGTCGCTTCTGAAAGAAGGAGTTCATCAAATAGAGTTCCTCCTTCTCCATGAAGTCGACCAGCCGCTGGCCCCTCGGATTCCGCCGTCCATACCCATATGACCCCACTCTTAACTCATCGACATTCCGTGTGCCCACCTTTGCGTTAAAGTCACCCATAACAACGGTGAAGTATGTTTCGGAGGAATGTATGGCTTCGGATATCTCCTCATACAGAGCCTCTACTTCATCGTCAGGGTATGTCGAGGTCGGCGCATATACCTGTATGACCTTCAGCGAATAACGATCGGTTATTCTGAGTATAAGGTATGCTACCCTGCTCGACACACTATCGACCTTAATCACGTTGTTAATGAGTGACTTGCGGACGATAAAACCTACACCACCCTGGGACTTTCGTTCTCCTTCCCGGAAGAAGAGCATGTTCCCGGAATCCAGAACTATCGTATCCTGTCCCTCTCGTCGGATTTCTGATAGTCCTATGATGTCCCATCGTATTTTGCTCAATTCTTCCTCCAGCTCTACAATCTTCTCGTCGGTCCTCAGTGTGCGAACATTGTGCGTTACCAGGGCCAAATTATGTTGGGGGTGGTAGCGGGGCAACTGCCGGAGATTTTTCGCACCCCCTGCTCCACCGTTACCTGACCCGCTACGTTGGTCAGGGATAGAGGAGCTGCCGGGGACTAGGGGCCGTGATATCGTTTTGTCTGTCATGGGGGGGGGGGGGGGGGGGTTGCCATAATCCCCACGCTTGGCAGGCGGCTTGGAGATCGCAGAAGGATTCACCATTAAAGTAGGAGGATGCTGCTGCCCATCCTCTGGTGGTTCTGGTCGCAGTTTTAGGACGTGCCCGGGTCCATAAAAAGCTTTCAAGAGGCCTAAATTCTCGGAAAATGTTAGAGAGATCTTAAACATTCTGTATATGTTAATTAATAAAATTACTTTAAACTTCATATTTTGAGGGTTTTGACCTACTAAACTAACTAAACTATTCCAGCTTCTCTCCCAAGAGCCAGATCGCATAGAAGTGGTGGAAACAGAGTTCGACTGGTGGAAACCCTCGTCTCCTGGAGAGCCGGAAGACCAAAGCCACGTAGAGCTGTGCGTGAAGACCGAGAGAAGCAGGACTCTTTGGAGCCACCTCTCTAGTCCTGAAAGAAAGAAGGTCTGCGAACTTATTGGGTATGTGGAGGGGGCTCCGCGACAGGACAAGTCTAAGCAGTATATTGGTAAGTGTTGTGAAAACAGTTTTTAAATAATCCATCGTCATTTTAGCTAATAACAATCCACTGCTAGACATAAGCCATTCTTTCCGATCCCGCTTCGATCTCATCAAGTACTCTTGACCTGGCCCCTTAACTACGTCATCCATCCATCCATCTAGTTGGTGGTCTGCCTACTGGTCTTATCGCTTTTCTAGGATAAACGATCATCATCATCGTAAGCCAGAAAACGTCACTGCTGAACATAGGTCTCCCTCTCAGAACTCAGCACTGAACGACAGCCTGCCATTTTCTATTCACCGGATGCCCGCGACCGATAACCGATGGGGAAAAGGTTCTTGAGTGGAGACCACGAACAGGAAGACGCAGCGTAGGCTTCCCACTAGATGGACCGATGACATCGTGAGAGAATATACGATACCGCGGCAAAATGTGACCTATCCCTTTATGCTGGATCCGGTATAGCAAGGAAATCCTTTTTTTGCTTCTGATGATTTTTATGATTTTATATCCCCTATGAAACAACTAAGTATAAAAAGACATTAACAAGTAATTACCATCATGTTCTGTTTCCTTCAGAACATAAACTGAACCTGACGCTAGCTAACTGCTCCCTGACGCTGTTGAATAGAAGCAAGGAGATCATGGTGCTCACTCTCACGCAGTTCCTTGCTTCCCTGGAGACCAGACCATCCGCTAGAGCTTATAAGGTAAATATTGGACCATACAATGGATCTCAGATATCGAAGTGATCTGTTTCGCTGCGAAAATTGAACCAAACCTAATCTCTATTGCGGTGGTAATGGAGTACCTTTTTTAAGTTTGATTTTTAAGCTTGCGTTTGACCGCCACCTCGCCTGATGTTAAGCGATGATGCAGTCTATGATGGAGCACGCAATCCTAGCAGTTCTAGTGTCTCTTAATTATGGACATTACCGTATACCTATCCTTGACTATGATTGGTCAAGTAATAGAATAACATAATAAAAAAGTACATACTTTGTTAGCGTTTTTTTAAATTCGACTTGGACTAGGGAGTTTGACCACAATATAATCTGGTGGTAAGCGATGGTGTGGTCGAAGACGTAGCACGCTTGCCTAGGAAATAACTAAACAGGAAGTTGTTGCGGTCTCTACGGCAAGGTCATAGCATTTTGCGTTGTGAATTGGTTGGTTCACTCATCTCGTCGCTTTGATCGGCCACAAGGTACCTGTTGCTCCAGGAATCATAGGCTTCTGAGCTGATTGCCAACAGCGAAATTGACGAAGAAACAGCTGTTCCGTAGAAAAATATAATTTAAATTCAACAAAATGCTTGTAGCAGTTTTTTTTTGTTTTCATCTTTGGCCCCATCATAAATGTTGTTCATAATGATCGTAACTACGACTTCCTTACGAGTGCCACTGTTCATTTACACTTGAAAAAAATACCTTGAAAAAATGGCTTGAAAAATGTTTAATTTCTAGCTATCGGCCCGTGCTGAGAACATAGTAGCTGAAGGCGTGACGGCGGACGGAGACATGCTTCCGATCCTAACTTCAGAAAGAGGATCAGCTCTAACTGGCACCAACCTTCTGGCGGTGGACCTGGAGAGAAACCCGAGTAGCAGCGAGGCAGATTATGGACTTTGCTGCTTGATGGAGCCGGTGGAACTCATGTACATCGAGGTGAGAAGTGATGTAAAATATTTTCATGCTTACTCATTACCATTGTCAACACTGATGACATTTTCTTCAAAGATTCCACAACATCAGAAATGGCAGAAAAACAGCGACCCAAGGCCATGCTCCGTTATTTTAAGAAGCTAGGAAGGCTACATAAATAATTATCTGTGGGGGTGATAACTTCTGCATTGACATATTGCACGTGGCATCGATGCCATGGTATTGGCATGGCATGCCATGGAATCCACGGTATTGCTCCGATGTAAATGCCACTCGATCTCACATTCAAAGACTGGTGGGATCATCTGTTGCTTAATATTATTATTTTTTGATCTTAATTAACAGATTTAATAATTAGCTAGAGATAAAGGGGTAATTAAATTTGGAGAATGATGTCAAAACCTACTACTTAGTACAGAATCAGAATAATTTTTATAGTAAAAATTGGTACATTATAAGGTGTTATATTTTAGTAGTATCACAGTTTACCCATTTCGGGCATATTTTGTTTGTTACTTACAAATAAAAATATTTTTTTTATTTAAAAATATTACGTATTTGAGACACGTTGCTACGTAAATACAAAAGAAAATAAAATATTATAACTCCTCTTGTTACTTAAAAATAATTTTAGAAATAACATAATAACAATTTACAATTTGTGTTAATGTATTATTTCAATTTTTGTTAATGTACAATTTTTGTTAATGTTTTATTTCCACAGCACGCGTTTACAGAGCTGATCAACTTCGTCCAAACCCGCTCGATGACGTCAGAGGAGTTGGGGGAGGAAGTGACGTCAGCTGCTTGTCGAGCCGGTGACATTAGCAAGTCCGTGCTGCAGTATGCAGCGAGTAGGAGGAAGGTGTTCCAAGTGAATGTGGACGTGAAGGGACCTTGTGTGGTCTTGCCGGAGCATGGATGTGCTCACAAGTAAGTCTCATCATCATCATCAGTCAGAAGACGTCCACTGCTGAACATAGGCCTCTCCCTTTAATTTCCACACTGAACGACAGCCTGCCTTTTGCATCCACTGGAACTTCTTTTTTTGCATCCACATTCCAAAGAAACTTCGAGCATAGCTCTCTCCATTGCCCGCTGTGTGACTCTGAGTTTTTCCAAGAGGCCAACTCTGAAAGACCACGTCTCAGTACCATAAGTAAATCCCAGGATAGAATCCAATGCCAATATAATTTGCCTCCTGACCTTTAAACTTCAATATGTAGATAACACTATAAGGTAATGATGTTTGATGAGTGATGTCAAAGAATGCTATGTTCTGTTCCAGATCTGGTCGTGTGATGGTACTCGACATCAGTCGTGTCGTGATCAAGTCTGACCTGCAGCCTTCCAACCTGGCGCTAGAGGACGCCACTTGCATGGAACTCGAGGAAAAGCTCTACGATAGATTACACGCCGAGTGTTCCGCTCAGGTAAATAATGTTTCAGTCAAATTCTAGGCGTTATGCAGAGTGTGAAAATTTACAGGAATGTTGTTCCTACATATAACAAAGGATACTCCCCGTGTTGGTATAGGCTGGAGACTTTCAGGATATACCCCGCAATAAAACCTCCTTTGCATCTCTGTGGCCAGTCTTAAGTCGGATCAATGCTTCAACAAGCACGTTGCATAATTCAGTTCGATCTGCTTCGTCTTGGCAGTAGCACGTCAGGCGTCCATGCGAAAATGTCAAATTGCGCCATAGTAAACTGTATAACTTTTTGCAAAGCAGTTGGCCGTGCAAATGCAGTTAAACTACCACGAAATTGCTCTAGTAAAGTCATATCTTCTTAAAAATCTGTGGTATACGCTTTCTGACAGTACCTATGTTGTTAGAACTTGGCCTGGTTCAAGTCTCTGTTAAAACTTGGTTTGCGTCAGTTAGACAATTTGATTAATCGATAACGTTTTAAAAGAGCTTTCTCTGGATCATGCTTTGTAATCACAGCACGCCTCTGGTCTAGGCGTGCTATAGAGTAGGTTCAAGAAATAAAAGCGGGATTTGTCAGAGAGCCTTGTCTGAATCGGGTTTAGAGACGACAGCATGCTTTTATACTTATTAGGCGTGCTACCAAATTCGACCATCACAGCGCACCACAGCATCATCATTATTCTTAGAGCTCTAAGAGAGCGTCTTACTAACGTGAGACGCTTTCAGGTGCTGTTCTGCGAGTGGAGTGACCCGTGGCGCGATTCCCGGAGGCACGCTGACTCGGAACTGCACTTGGTGCCGAAAATCAGGATGCAGGTCGTTTTCTCAAACAGCATCAAGAAGGACTACAAATTATTGCCTCGGTAAGAATAAAATGTGCTTACGTTACATGTCAAATTGCATATTCTCTATAGCTATCTCGTAAAAGCTAATTATTCAACGGTCAGAGTTCTCATATGTCATCTTGGCACATTTGGAAGTCCTAAGGAACCTAAGGGGAAAAATGCCATTTGTCGAAAAAGCATTTGACGCGCTGAAGAGGAGACCTATACCTACCCAGCAGTGGTTGATGATGAGGTCGAAATAGCATTTTTTTTTTCAAGTTTCCTTTAGGTTTGACAAAAAAAACATCCTGTTTGCACTTGCGACATTTCTAAAAGATCCACACAGTTGGTTATAGTTCCAATGTTATTAAACAAATGCAAGAGGCACTATATTATGTAGTAACTTTTTAAAAGGAAGCGAAATGTTCCACTTCTTAATTTCCAATAAGAGTAACATTACTTTTCCTTTCTCAGATACAAACTTAACGTCTCCCTCTCAAGTTTCAAACTGAACCTCTCGGACCGCATCATCTGCAATCTCCTGGACTTCTGTGACAACCTCCCCCTCCCGATCCCCACCACCGTCCCCGTCTCTTTCATGGATTCTGGAGACTACCCTGAGGATGCAGAGGATCCAGAGCTAGCAGCCGTTCTCCAGCTGGATAGGGTGGACTCGGATCCCGGGTATGGAGACCTGGTGAAGCTAAGGCAGAAGATTGTCGCAGCTTATTTGAGTAGGAACAAGTAAGTAGATGAAGAAGCAGAATTTTTCAAGAATTTTAGGTTGGTCATGGCCTGTCCCTAAAATGACAAAAGTCGTAATGTCTTTTATAATTATGTTGAACAAGTCTTTAATGTTCTTTGAATTTATTAGATTCTCGACCTCTCAAATATTTGTGAATAATGATTTTACTTATTGATTACTTATTGGTCTACAATTTCAGATGTCCATGATACATTTTCTTCTGTATGTATTCGCGTTGTTGTCTACGCTGATCAATGTTTTCTGAGTCTGCAAAACAGGTTCTTCCTATTTTATTTTGCCTGATCCCCATGACTTTGATTGAGACACATTTTGTTTTGTACAGTGTGTACAGCTACTATTTGAAACCTCTAGAGCCGCAGAAACGATATTCGACAAGGCTTCAGCCAAGCTGAGCTTCACGCAAGCGGACTCCGTGTTCATATCCTCGGAGCACAGCGATGAGGACATGGAGGTGTACGCAAGGAGCGTCGATCTGCCCGGGTTCGATGACAACGTCTCCCCGAGTAACACTATCAATACGCTGCTCAGGTTCATTGTTGGTAAGTTTCCACCACAATTGACTGATCCAATAGGACAGCCAGTCATTGACATTATTGTTCTCCCAGATAAAGAAATAATAGGGGTAAATAATTAAAATAAAAAATCTGCTTACGTAATACTTGAATGGCCCCAAGGGGGTAAAAATTCGAAGATGGCAGATTAAAATTGGCAGCCATACTTCATCCAACCCGAGCTGGCGAGGATAAAAGGCCAACTTCTCCCAGAAATCTATAAAACCCTGCGCGACATTGCAATGCGTCTCTATGTGTAGCTTTACTTATTGGTCTAAGCATTTATTTGCTCTGACAGCTGCAATAACATTGTAAAAACCTGAATAATAACATTAAACATTAAATAACTTTTTTTTACATTTGATGGTAAACAGGTCGGTTTTTTCAGGTGAAATTGTCATCAATCTGTCCCGCTCAATCGAGCAAGTCGACAAGCCCTACATAATGCTGAGCATCACTAAAGTGTGCCTCGACGTGGCTCTCATGGAGTACGGGCCAGCTGTCCAGCTGTCTGTGGCTCAGGCGCTGTTGACAGACAAGCAGCATCACAGCAGCACTGGACAGTATTTGGAGCTACTGACCAGTGGAGGGGAACTCCTGAACCTGCTTTATAGGAAGGTATGGTCTGTAGTAAGGTTTCAGTAAATTGAGTGTACAAATTTTACAAACATAGGCTGTAGAAAGTTATTGGATCTTGGACTGGTGGACGGTAAAAGAGGGGTGTAGGAAAATATGGGTCTATGCTATAGGAACAGGTAAGAAAATTGGGCGTGTAGAAAACTACATTATGGAGCTGTAGGCTATGGGTTTGGCCCACAGACCTTTATGGATAGACACCGTGAGTTTATCTACTTTGCGTGTCTGTGACGTGTCTTAAGTTGGATCAATGCTCCAACTAAACCCTGCATAATTCAGCTTTGTCTCCTTCTTGGCAGTAGCATGTTAGACGACAATACAAAAATGATAAATTGCGCCAAACTAAAAACTTGGGTTTTTAGTTAACTATGGCTAAACTATATAATAAGAAAAATTATATAATACTATATATATATATAAATTGTTGTCCGTGCGAATATAGTTAAAGTGCGGCAATTTCTTGGTGAGTTCTTCAGCATAAGAGCTACAAATATCTGGTGTCCAGGTCCGTGCGAACTGCCCTGAGTTCCGGTCGCACTTCCACGCGGTGGAACAGGCTCTGGTGGCAGACACGGGGCAGCTGGCGCTGGTGCTGCACGCGCCCGCGCTCCACACGCTGCTCAAGTATCTCCAGTACATCGCCTCCAAGTAAGTGTCTCCAGGATTTATGTCAAGGTCCTGTTTCAGAGATCATCTTAGTAGCTAATACGCCACTAGAAAGAGCATATTGAAAAATGCGTAGCACAAAGAGTCAACTAGATTCTTTAGCAAACAAGCCAATTTGTAAAAACATCTTCTATATGAACCTTAATGTTCCAATAATTTTATCTATCTTGGGGCTCAAGCTACTAAAGCAAAACATATTTATGAAGTGAAAACTTCTTTAGGCATGTTGGGCACTTTTTGAGATGGGTAAAAAGCACTTAACTCGCGAGACCGTCACGCTCAGATACTCGTTCGGGTAAAGTTGGCTCGAGTCGACTAAGGGAGCGAGAGAGATATAGTCAACCTTGATGACGTTTTCACTTCTGTCGTGTGGTCTGAAGCACACACTTTTTCATTAAGTCATTATCACTCATTTCCCCTTTCTATTATATTGGAAGCCTATACGCACGCAACCTATACGAATTAATACCAATGTTTTTCACAACGTATACTGTTCCACGTCTGGGCAAAGGTCCATTTTCTTCCACAAATACCGGTCCCACCTGCTGCGAACTCTCTTGTTATGAGTCGTGATTGTCACCCCACGTCTCTTAAATACCTCCCGTCAATTACGTAGGTACAATACGCAATTTAAGAAATGTGTCGGGAAAAAGTTTCTTGGTAGCATTAACCTTTTTTTTGTCACTCTGATTTATCAATTTTCTTTCAGGATCCAAAGCCGGCACTCGATAAACTTCAAGGGTGTTGTAGTGCCGAAGACCATGTCTCTGTGGGAGTACTTGATGAAGCCCGAAGCTGACCCACCCGTACCTTCGGGAGCTACTAAGTTTAGCTACTCAGTTAGGTGAGGATTTTATTTGAAGATCACTGTAGTGAGAGAAAATTTTATAATATGTCAATATAATGTCAATGATGATGAGAGTATAATAATATATGAAGGTCAGTCAGATTTAGCCAAAAATATCCATCTCTAGTGCGCCCGCGGTTTGACCCACGTGATGATGATGATGATAATGAAAAACAGTCTATGTTAAACCAGGACATAAGCTACCAATATTTTAAATTTCATCCATATCCCTCCAGCCGTTTCTGCGTGAAGGAGTAACAAAGATACACACTCACACACGAACTTTCGCATTTATAATATTAGTTTGATCATCCTTTGTTTTACCAAAAACTGATGTAGGTATCTTCACTCCTCCAATTGTTTCTTTTGTAACAATTTAAAAAATATATGAATTCTTATGGCTGAACTGCTGAACAAAACTGTTGATACTTTTACCTACTTTACCATCCACGTACACAGTTTATACAATAAATATTTTCTGATTCTGATTCTGATTCTGAGTTTTTGCATGATATGCCATTGGTCCATTATAGGTCAAATTCTGTAGGCTGACTATTTACTCTGGGATGACGTAAGACAGTCTTAAATAATGTATTTTGCTTCTGCCGTCCAGGGTATCATCAATATGCATGAAGTTATGCCATTCGGAATGGTCGGCGCTGGAGCTGCGTCTAGGGTCGCTGGAGAGCGACTGCGTGTTCCGCGCCAACGAGCGCTGCATTTTCAAGCTGTTTCTTAGCTCCATGCAGCTGGACGAGCTATCTGACGCCACCCTCTACCCCAAGGTTTGTAAGCCACTTACAGCTTTACCAAATGTATCTTGAGAAAGTTATGAGGAATTTTCTGTTAAAGGCTGAATTCAGAACCTTCTATTTAGAAAAAGCCATGGTATAATAATACTTATAATCCGCCAGGTATAGCGCTCCGAGAAAATGTATCACGTGGGTGACACGCTACTACGTCATCAATGTCATGGATACACGTACACGTTCATAAGCAAAAGCAGATTAAGTAATTAACAACAAGTTCGAGAGAGTTGACGATACACGAAACATTGGCGGAATTTCTATGAGACAGCTGATTTTCTGTGTTACCAGTAGCGTGAAATTATAACTCCCCAAACTCCATATATTAGGTACCTGTGGGAGAATCCAATAAATCAGTTGTTTTGATCTATATAATTTTATTAATATATTAAATTCATGCTTAACTTAAATTGCTTTGCTTGAGTGGACAAACCAAATGACAATTGGAATGCTTCTTGTACATTATAATAAAAGATTATAAAAAAAAAAAAACTGTGTCTGATACAATAAAGTGGCAATTGGACAGTGACGTAATTGGGTGTCAGCTCTCGGAGCGCTAAACCTTGTTTTACTGGATCATGGAAAAAGCTTGATGCTTTTATTCAGAATGTAACGTTTGTTCATTATCATTGTATCTGTGGTAATCATGAATTTCGCAATATTGCGTTCTACGTTTGCATTAATCTGCTCAAAGAGCCTGTAGGAAACTGAAAAAGGAGAAACTTTTTGAGTTAACTGATAAAAAATTAAGCCCCAATATTAAACCAGACTTAAAGACGGAGGCGAAGAAACGCCGAGTGAAAAGGCAGACTTAAATTTTTTAATTTTTTTTATGGCTTGCGTTTGTTTCCTCTGCATGCAGGCCACCATCTCGCCTGATACACATACACATACACCATCAAGCGATGATGTGGTCTACGTTGGCACACGCTTGCCGAAGAAACCGATGGAGTCAACTTGCCACCAGCAAATTATGAAATCCGGTTTCACCCAACATGGAATAACGAAAAGACGAAGAATACTGCTCTTCATTGTAAATGTGTTCTTTTGTTTACCAGCTGATCTGGCCAGACGAGGACAAAGTGATAGAGCTGAAGTACGTGCGCGCTGCCCCGCGCGTCTATGGCACGGAACAGAGCATGAAGGCGCACGGAGAGCTGCGTCTGTACGTGGGCCGAGTGCACGTGGTCGTGTTCTGCTCCGTGCTGCACCAGCTGCAGGTAACTGTGACCTCTATCTCAAGGTGATAGAGCTCAAGTTCGTGCCGCAACTTCTTGCAGACCACTTGGTAATGGCTACTTCGAGAACAATCTTGAAGGGTAGGCGATGCCCTCAGTAATTCCTGAGTGTCCATATGTGCGAGTAAACCATGTCTAAAAAACTAGGTAGGGATTTTTTTAAGCTACGGGGCCAACAAGTATTACATAGGAGAATTTTATAAATTTTTGCACCTCCACCTTCTTGTCAGCCAAAAGTAAGCAAAGCTTTTACCCTAAATATGCTTCCGTAAATATTGGTATATCTATCTGTTCAGGTTTCTTTATTGCCATTCATGAGTCTAGAAATAAGGAATTCATACACTATAAAGGAATTTACTGGCCATTTAATATTCATTCGAGCAAATTTTGCAGAAAAATCAGGAAACGTAAATATTTTATTGCTAACGTCACCATCCAGTCACCGCCCAGACCTCCCTTCTTGTCATCAAAATAAGCAAAGTAAAAACACCCCACCCCTTTGGTGCTTACCTAATACTTGAATGGCCCCCGTAGTTTATTTTTTTTAAAACAAATAATTCAAATACTAAATTCGTCACTGATACGTCCCAATTCATCATCATCATCAACATCAGCACGTCCCAATTAGCTACAGTTAAAAAACACAATTGCGCCTTCATCGACTTTAGTATTGCAAATTTTTTTTTTGCAGCACTTCTTGGAGCCGCTTATTCCTTCCACGGTGGCGGCGGAGGCTGCGCACGCGGCCGAACGCGCCGCTGAACGACACGCGCAGGGCTTCCGTGCTTGGAGCACCCGACTTAATCTCGTTATCGATGTACGTCTTAAGTCACACTGAACACCTAGAGCCGCTCAGCATGCGTAGAGACGTTGGATCTCTTTGTGCCTTTTTTCGCATTTACAACGGGGAGTGTTCTGAAGAACTGTTCGATCTGATGCCGGCGTCACGGTTATATCATCGCACTAACCGCCACCGCCTGAAAGTTCATCCACACATCATAGATCGGTGGAAATCGCACCCAGTGCGTTTTACGCGATCTTTTTTGCCTCACGCCTGCAATTCGTGGAATGATCTCCCTCCTGCGGCATTACTGAGTAACTATAACATGGGGTTCTTCAAAAGATATGTTAATAGTCTTTAAGGGTCGGCAACGTATCTGTGTTGCCCCTGGTGTTGCAGGTATCCATAGGCGACGGCGATCACTTACCATCAGGCGGCCCGTCAGCTTGTTTGCAAACTATAGCATAAAAATGAAAGTAAAAGCCACAGAATACATAATACTACAAGGAAGTAATAAAGAAGGCTCATAATCATCAGCCTTTGATAACCCACTGCTGGGTAGATATGTCTCCCTTTGGTTATGCCATTCACTTCGGTCCCTTGTCAATCACATCTATTTGCATCCTGCCTGTTTTTATAAAGGGCTCTCTTGATTGAAACGCACAACTCCGCGGTAATATTTTCTTCTTACCGTTGACGCATGCTTCGACGGAATCAAATTCATTCACTCAAAAGAAGGTTCGCTCCAAAATTACTAGAAACGTACGCAACATCGCAAAAAAATATATATTGCAAACTTATTGGTTAATTGTTTTCTGTTTTTCTTAGGCGAAATAGTAAAATATGTATAAACTATAAATTTTCTTTCAGATTCATGCTCCAGTTCTGCTATTACCTCAGAAACCATCGTCACCGAACTTGCTAGTCCTCAATATGGGTAAGACATGTTGACTCATATTTATAACGTCTGACCAGAAATTCATATAACTTGGTTTAGTAATAAGACGGTTCGACGGTACAAGTCTTAAGTGATTCCTTTGTTAAAATAATAATTTTCAGGTGACCTCACAATCGAGAATTTTTTCAAACCACTGAATGCCAATCAAGAAGTGACCAGTCCCATACAGAACCCTATCATTGACAATATTCTCGTCAAGCTGGTGAATATCACTTTCTGCCGAGCTGTCATGACGTTGGCTGGGACCTTGGAAGTCCAGGTGAGTGTTGACTCGGCAGAACTAGGTTTACCACTACAGGTTTACCAGCCATCTGCTTCTTGTCTGAATGTTATTTATAGTTTGGTTGATAGCGGTATTCATCACTCTTTGGACTAAGCTCTTCCACGTGCTGCTGCAGCTTACATGGTGTTTGAGATGGACCAGTCATTAGTCAGTTATTTGATACGCCCGAATCTTAGAATGTTGACAGCTGTATGTCACTTTCCGATCCTAGAACTTTATAAAAAAATCACGCCAATCTAGGACATACAAACCGAGAAACCAATAAACTAACAAACAAGCTTTCGCATTAAAATTTCAGTATGATCAGCACCATGATTACATTTGCAATATAATCTCAAGGAGCCGATCCTCGAGCCCATCTGCATCCGCTGCGACGTGAAGCGCGCTGTGTGCTACCAGCAGTTCTGCTCTAGCAGCGCGTACCGCGAACTGCTGGCGTGTTCTGCTGACGTCGTCATGGACGAACTTTTTATCAATATTGGACAAAAAGACCTCGCTACGATGCTGGCCGTTTGGAGCGACAACTTCAGCGAAGAGCATTTTATTGGTAAGACTGAGTTATACGTCGGCTTTTAAATAGTACCTAGACGCTAGCAGAGGTCTTTGGATGGTCTAAAAAGGCTGATGTGTCCCTTTTCATGGATTGGGTACAGGCTTTTTAGAAATTTTGTACATTTCGGCTTAACTTCTTCCCGCGAAGATTCTACCACAGGATGGAACACGTTTGCTTGGGTCTCAAGTTAGGATACCGGAATCTGTATTTATTTTAATTCTATTTGTGAATGTTTGCTCATTTTATACCTGTAGCATATTTTTATACAGGGAGCATAGTGCCTAGTTCTCCAGTGGAAATTCAACAATCAGACACTACGGTGAAGAAACTGCAAGCTTTCTTCGCGCAAGGGGAGCCAATTAGAAAGGAGGCTACGGTCAGGTAACAAGCAAACTGTTATACAGAAAAAAGAGATATCAAAAAGACTTGTAAAGATACCTACTAGTTGTTCGACTCTTTTCCACTTGCAGTACATGGTTACGCATGATTTTGATGGAAAAAAACGGGGTCTTTACAATTATTCAATTCAATCAATATTATTCAAAATAGAACAATAAACTCACAGTCACACTCCCTGCAAACAAATTATGTCATAGGAACAAATTATAATCTGCTGTTCATTGTAAGTAATTCTATATTTACCATTTCAGATTTAGCCTGGAAGGTGTAGAGCTAAAGCTCTTCTCCGACATGGACGAGGTTCTCAGTTCTCCCGTTAGAGACTTGAACCATGGTCTCGCCAAGTTGACAGCTGGAGAAACCACGGTTCAGCTGGATTACTTTTCTGATGGGAGTATGGAACTGAAGGCTAGCCTGCAGAGTCTGTTGGTAGAAGATATCAGGCCAGATCCTAGTGTCGTTATCAGGAGGTAAGAATTATGTTCTTTTAACCTGCATAAGTACAGAGAAGGAATTCAATGGTGTATGTGAATCCACTAACCCGCACTGGGCCAGCGCGGTGGATATGGCCCAATCACTCTTTCGGGGGTAGGCTAAAAGTCCAGCAGTGGACTGGTAAAAGGCTGATTATAATGATATGATGAACTGGCCTTGGCAAATGGACCGCTAAAAAGCCAGCCTACACTGCCATGTTATTGGACTCTAATCGTAGGCAATAGTATAATAGTATATTGTTTACTGCAGTCTGAAGAATTAAACGTCTTTTCAAGAGAACATTTATTTCAAGCAATGACTGTTTTAAAAAGGGGAGGACGCGTGACATCCAAACATTATACCCGATAAATTTGGCTCTGTTTCGGCTCGAGTCAGCGGCGACGTTGACGTCTACACTGTAAACGTCAACTTCACCGCTCCATTAGACACTACACTAGACCATAGAAGTGACATTTAAAGAAAATCAAGTTAATTGTTTTTAAGTATTTACGAGTGAAAAGTAATGCCGTGAAACTTGATTTTTTGTCTTCGAACTGTTGGTGCACCCTGTGAAAACGCAGGAAGTAATTTTTGCTGCATTATTTCACACAATTTTGACAAGTAATTCACGTGCTATCAAAACGCCAGTTCGATTGTGACTGAAGTGTATTGTGCCCCGGAGCCTATATTGTGCGGTCCACGTCAAGAAGTTCGTCCCGTATCTTCCCCCTATTTACCTACATCAATGATTTCAAGTATTCAGCAATTCTAAAACCATAATAAAAACTTCTCATTACGGCGAACTGCTGAATAATGAATGAATCGTTTCTTTCTAGTTTTACCTACGAGTATGTACATCGTTTACAATTGTCTCATCATAATGGCAGTAGATTGGTCTTGGAAAAAATTTTTGTACAACATCTAATTTGTCCAGGATCTTCCAATCGCAAGGCGGGCTGAGTCGCGCGTCGGTTGGCATCTCTGTCCGTCGACCTCCGCTAATCGACGTGAGCCTCCGCGTGACGGGGGCGAAGGCTCGCCAGTTGGACGTGCGAGTGGACCGCACCAGGCTCAACTTGGCACTGCCTTTCCTGCTTCAGCTAGCTAGGAGTCTCCTGGATGCCATGCCAGGTAAAAATGGATCAATGAAAATAACGACCTTTAGTTAATAAAGGTCATTCAAAGATGCTCTGATAAAGGCTCACAAGTAGAGCCGATATCTCCTAAATTACTGATATAAGACAAAGATTGCAAAATCCCCGGACATTTGGTCGAAATCGGGATTTTCCTCAGACATCATTAAAAACATTGAAATATAGGTGAAATATAAATGTGTCCGCGGGAGAACGTGCAGTGCCTTGTAGAGTTTTGAACTGTAATTCATAATGCAACACTGAAACTGCTTGGGGGATTTGTGAGAGTTACCATTAATTTGCTCGTCTCATCACTTAATTGTATTGTAAAAAAAACCCATCGTTTTGGGCAGTTTGTTAAAAAAAATACACGCAGATAACATAGGGTGCTACGTATTCATTATAGTTAAACATAAATAAACCTATTCTTTACCTGGCTGATTAATGTGTAGCATTTTCGAACTCTTGTTTGTCATCAGGTGAGAAGATGATGGAGGGTGGAGTGGTGAACCACGGCTATGTTGGAGAGATGGCCGGCTCCAAGCAGCCCGGGAACAACAACCGCGCCACCCGCCCGCCCAGCTGCAGCGACTCCACCAGCGGATATTACTCTACAGGTGGATTTAGTCATTCAAGTTCACGTTCATGAATGTGAAAGTAGAGTGTCATCAAAAAGCATGATTTCAAGATTAGATTAAAAAATCTGCGTCTTTTCAGCGATTTTTTAGTTTTCCTATGAAATAAGAGCGGGAAAATACCCATGGCTATCCTTGTTATGTATGTATCTTTTTGTGAAAATTGGTTTTTGTAAAGGTTGGACCAGCAGTTTACTCGTGAAAAGGTAACAAATAGACAGAGTTACTTTCGCATTTATAGGTAATGTTAGTTTAATGTGGTGTAAATAATGGTCGAGTAAATGAGAAATAAGAGCGGTCCCAAAGTTGAACCCTGAGGCACTCATTTTATGTACAGACCTTGAACAACTCATACCTCCTCGTAGGACATATGCTGTGTTGTCTTTTCTATAGTTAGAAGGAAATTAATTATTTTCGCTATGATAACCATCAAAAAGTTCTCGTGTTATAATCGGACCTCAATGGTCTACTCAATCAAAAGCTGAACCTTTTTCTAGTAAAATTTTATAATTTCAAATTCTTCTAAATCATTCTATCATTATTTCGGTCATAGGACGTTCACTGCTGGTCTAGGCCTCCCCCACCGATCTCCAAAAGGGTGGGTTGGAAGTGGCCTGCATCCAGCGTTTCCCTGCGGTCTCGTTTAGGTCGTCTGTCCATCTCAATCATTCTATACTCATCACAATTATACCAAGTTATTTTGTCCTCCCAGGAGCATCACTCTCCGAGGAGCCTCCAGGGCTGTCCATCTCCATCCAGTTTCGTCAGCCCGAGGTGATGCTGTTCACGGACCTGGCGAAGTCGGACGGACACGCGCTGCTGCTGCGAGCTGAGCTACTGCTAGATTATTCTTGCCACTCTGGGTGTGAGAGCCTGGTGGTGTCTTTAGCTGGCTTTCAGGTAAACACATTTTTCTTGAGAAGGCGGTGATAATTAAGACTTGTCTTGGGGATTATTGTTGAGATGGAACATATTGCACTTTTTTTACCGCTCGGACAGTGAGATTCTTTTTTTGGATCGTGAACTCAGATCTCAAAAATAGTGTTGTGAATGCTGTAGCTGCAGGTACTCTTAAGTACTCTAGTGTAAAACTTCTTTTTGTCTTCTTCTTAACTATCTATAATTATTATAATTTAAACAATAAAAAATATACACTTGAATTAATAACCGCCTCCTTTTTGAAGTCGGTTAAAAACACGCTTATGTGACTTGTTAACATAAACAAAATGAGCCCGAACTCGTGGGGTTTCCTGGAAGCCATTAATGAGGTCCACTAGCCACCTTCTGGTTCCATCATCAAATCACTTTCATGGTACCAAATTATTGTATTGATATCCGGATTACATATACCTACCTGCAAAACTTCAAATGAATGTGACGATTAGAATAGTATCAAAGATAATTTAGTATGGACCTCTGAATATCGATATCATGCTTGAACGAGTCCGTTTGGTGAAGTCAACACTCTGTCCAAACCTGCTCCAATCCGTGGTTGGATCTGAAACGTTCCAGGTAAAGCTGGAGATCGATTTGTTGTTTTGGAAACCACTAATAATGTTGATCAGAGACTTGGTTAAGTGGTAGGCATCCTGCGAGGTCTATATTTCCAAAAGATTGTTTATATTGTTAGTTACTTACAAGTAAAGCTAATGTAAGTGTGTTAAAAGTATGTTGAGTTAAAAAGATAACTTTATCATATTTAAAAGAACAAAGAAATTGCAAAGTTACTGGCGTTACTACTCCGAGCTGAACGCTTCTGGATTACTCTACCTACAAACTTTAGGAGTGAAAGCTGTCTTATTTATGACCCGTTTAAAAAAAAACGATTCTTTAAATTATCTTTGGTTTAAAGTTTCAGACTTCTTTCTCTCCAGGTGATGTCCAAACTGCAATCCAAGCTCAAGAACCTTCCGCCTCAGTTGGTATTAAAGCCCTGTGACTTGGAGTTCTGCAAGTCGTTCAAGAACATTGAAGATGGCGTTCGAGTGAAGATGTCTGTGTCGGACATTGAGATGCACATTGCTGCTACCACAGTGCATACTGTTGTGGGTGAGTAGGACCATCACACTATAATAAATGAAAGTTTGTGTGCAAAAGTATATATTTGTGTCATCATCATCATCAGCCAGAAGACGTCAGCTGCTGAACATAGGCCTCCCCCCCTTTAACCTCCACACTGAACGAAAGCCTGCCATCTGCATCCACTGGATGCCCGCGACTCTCACAATAAATTAACTTATATATTTGTGTACCAAGATATAATTAAAACTCATGCGAAGCCAGTGCGTAGGAAAAAAGCCAAAAAAGGAATTCAAATAGACATTTCTTTCTCCAGACATAATCGACGAAATATCATCTGAACTAACCATGCCGGAAGAGCGAGAGCCCTTCAATTTCAACAATCACTACCCTCGTCCGGAAAAGCTAGAAGAAGACCTCTGGTCTCCGAAAAAGCTGGCTCCAGCAGTCGCCATCCTCAATCTTGAAGACAGCTACGTTCCTCCGAAATACCCAGTGGTCAAACCTACAGAGACTTTTGTCATGATGGTGCCGAATGTCAGGGTCATCTTTGAGATAGAGCAGTCTACCAGGGTGCCGGTTTTGATGCTGAAGGTAAACTTGATTTTTAGTATCATCGTTTCCAAAGACTTGGAGACACTTACGTACATTGTTTAAGACTTGCTGAAGAAGACTAGACAAGTGAACGAACAGGACAAGTTGACAAATGATGGAAACAGCGAAACAAGTAACATCTCTGCTGATTGTTGAATATCAAAAAACTTTTAGGGACTCTCTTGTATCTTGTTTTTTTGTCACAGGATATAACATAAACACACCATACAATACAGGTTTTTTTACGAGGACTATTAAACAGCTTACGTGCCGAGATGTCATCTTGATGTTAGACACTTTTTACGCAAATAATAGATGAGACGAGTAAGTTACTCGTCTATCGGTATGTGTCACAACTCACAATCGCCAATGACAATGCACTGTGTTTGTCACACTGCTGTTAAATCTATGCCCAGTATTTTCACTATTGCCAATCTGGAACACAGTAATGTTCATGAGTCGTTACATTATCTAAGAACAGGTTTTAGGCTTACTTGTCGTCATTTCCTCTTTATAAACTCCTCTTTTTATGTTACCCCCCCAGATGTCAGGCGAGGTGACGCTTAACGATTGGTCCCGCCAGCTGCACGGCACCGCCTCTGTAACTGCGCAGGCGTCGTGCTACAATGAACGTGTAGACGCCTGGGAACCGCTCATTGAACCCGTGGTCGTCAATGAAAACGTTTATAGACCTTGGGAGATATCTACCACAGTTTTCCAGGTATGTTACAGAGCTAGACGCGCTACTTTTGCGATCATGTTTATCTGGGATCATGTTTTGCCACACCTTGAGTCGGCCGCACGTGGGTACACCAAGTTGTATGAAAATCTAGTCTTTGTATCTAGGTCCTATGACGTCATGGTATTTCAATTATCTGGTTTGGAGTGATTTCAGTCAGTCGAGGTAATGAGGTGGTTTAACAATATTAGAAAAAGCATAAAATTTATGTATGCGACTCGCAAAGAACAGATGAGAGTTTTCAGAATGAAAGGGCGACCCACGCAACGCCCAGCATGTATCAACCTACACCCTTGAATTAACCAGAGGGTAACTGAGGGCAGCGTAGGTAGGCCTCTAGGTGGACCGACCTCACCATGAGATTCGCGGGCATTCAGTGGATGCAGATGACAGGCTATCGTTCAGTGTGGTGTGGTTCAGTGTGGGTGGTGTTGTAGTTCTAAGGAGGACGCCTATGTTCAGCAGAGGACGTATTCTGGCTGATGATGAACTAAGGGCTACTGATAATGGTTTTTGTGTTATCACAAAAATTCACTTTACACCGGGTTCCGGTGTCTGCCTGGAAGAGATCGCTTTAAACGGTTATATCTCAGAGATTTATCAACGAATTAAATTTATTTTTTCAGTATGCGTAATGTATTTAGTTACATTCATCGCTAAGCCTTTTATTTGTTATAAATTAAACATTAGAACACATGCCTATTAAGTTACTCTTTTTCCACCCCCAGGCTAAGTCGTACCCCATGTCATCCCGCGCTGAAAGTACAGCGCCAGAAACTGAATGCGACACCTCCGTTACATCGGATCACTCCAAACGCACGCGCACGAAGACCGAGTTCGAGTCGGAGACGTCGGCTGACGAGTGCGACACCGACAATGAGATGACTTTCATCAGGTACATTAGCAGTGGCATTACTAGTTTGTATGCTCTTGAACTTTTGGCTCTTTATCGAAACGAGAGAGACGAAGACCAAAATATCGGAGTCGCTTCGAAGGAAATCAATTAGAAGAAATAGTGCTGTTTGATTTCCTACATAATCATCAAATCAGTCCACCTAAATCCACTGCTGAATATAGGCCTCTCCTGAGGCGCGCCACTCAGCCCGATCTTTAGCTTTCGCTTCCAGAATCTGCCAGCTGCCTTACGTATATCGTCACTCATCGAATTCAGACAAATAAATGTCTTTCAACGCGCAATTTAGGGACAATAACTGGATATAACTTTTCTAAAGGGGAAAAAACTCATGACAAATTTTCTAATTTGGTAAATTTTTCTATTAGCGCTTTTGTCTATCACTCGTGTTTTCTCTTTACTGTATCCCCATACAGCATAGAACTAGCTGTATCCTCTGTAGCTGTCTTGCAGCTAGTTCTTCAACTAACTCGGTACTTGATTGCTTGTGCAGGAATCCTGCGGGTCGCGAGAGTCGCATGAACGTGGAACTGAGCGCAGGCAGCATGGCGTTCCTGGGAGGACTCGAGCCCGACGAGTCGGACTCGGACAACGAGAACCGACTCATGGACAAACTCACCACCGCCATCGGACATCTCTTCACCGAGTGAGTGATACTATTGTTCTATTGAAAAATCGAGGGGTTAAAAATTATACCTTTTTAATTCCATAGGTGGCAAACAAGCAGACGGGCCGCCTGATGGTAAGCAGTCACCGTCGTCTATGGATACTTGTAACACCAGGGGCATCAAAAATACGTTGCAGACTCTTTAGGACTCAATTAACTCGCCTTTTGAAAAACTCCCAAGTTGTAGCTTCTCGGAAACACCGTAGAAGGTAGCTCATTCCACATTTTGCAGGTATGAGGCAAGAACAATCGTGTGAATCGCAGTGTGCGATTTCACTGATCTATGATATATATGTGGATGAACTTTCAGGCGGTGGCGGCTAGAACGACAATAAAACCGTGACGCCGGCATCAGATCAAATAGTTGTTCCCCGTTGTAAATGCTATAAAAGATACAGAGAGATCGAATCTCTCTGCGCATGTTGAGCCTACCTACTATACCTTGCTATTTCTTCTGTCAGTGAATCAAGTGCAGAAGAACAGAGCAATGAAGAAGACTCATCCGCACCGGTGAGCGAGGCCGAGCCTGATGACGTAGAGAACGACAAAGCAGTCACCTTCATTGACGGAGACTGCAAGGGCAAGAAGGAGGAACATAAGACTGTCACATTACAAGTAAGAACTGCAGTCTCAGAATTTTTTACCCATTTCTACTCAAAGACTTGAGTTGTATTTGTCATAGGTACCATACCTGCATTTTTATGTTTGTATTAAGATGTAGCTCTATCTTTCTTTATTGACGGAGAATTCAGCGTCAACGTTATATAGTTCTCAAAACACACAGTTCTTAAAACTGTTTAACAAGATTATAATTATTAAGATCAATGTACATTAGATTTAGTGGTATATCTTTGTGGTGTGAACCCTCAGACAATGACACACTTGATGGAGTGTGCAGCGTGTCCTACAACTTGCACACAAGACGACCTGAATGAAGCCACGCAGCCACCATTGGGGTGGCAAAGTTTTGGTCTAGAAACTTGATTTGAAAATAGAATTGTATTTTGCGGAACATCGACTCGAAAGAAGAAGAAGAAGATTAGATTTAGGACCAACTTAGAAAATAAAGATTTATTATTATTAGTTATAGCACAAGGGTTGCTTGAAAATGCCAATAAGTGCGCGCAATATGGCGCTTGTGATTGGAGACTCAACGCTTGTGATTGGAGACTCAAAAGTCATTCATTTAAATCGCGCGTAGGATTGCATGGACCGCTCGAAAAATGTTAAGCTGAATAATTGTGTCTTTGGCTTACGGCGGGCTAAAGGATGAGCAGTCAAGTGTTCAGTGAGTCAGTTCAAATGTGATAAACCACTTTGAAAATAACGTCGACTAAAACTACAAATAATTATTTAATTGTCATTCCTCATGATTCAAACCATGCCGACATGAAGGGAGGGAGATTCATGCAGCATTGGATTGTTCAGAGCTAATGACGAGGAACCATCTTTTGTTTGTACAGGACCCCGCCAGAGAAGATTCCATCGACTCCGGCTTGGAAACTGAGAGCTTCGTCGAGCGTCTCTGCACCTACGTTCTACTGGAAGCTCGGGACATGTTGAACATCACCATCACTCCCGCCACTGCCAGGGTGTTGCTAGCGCTGTCCGCGGCCTGCACCGACCGCACCGCCGCTGTCACCGCCATAGTGGCGGCAGAGAGCGGCCTGCAGCTTATAAACGACATCGGTAATGACCAATGACGATATAACAGCCACTTGAGAGCTAGTCCTTTCCTGCATGTTTTTCTAGCGGGCCAATCCTTGGCGCAAGTTGTATGAATACTTTTTAGTTTTCATTCGATACCCCATTCGAAAACTATCGTACAGGAATCGATTCCGGGATGAAAAAGTATTCCATGTGCTAATCCAGGACAAATACTATTTCCACATCAAAATGTTACGCTGTATACAAACAACATAATTGTGCCCCACCCGTAACACAAGGCGCCATCTAAATTTTATTTCTCGCTCGTTTTTTTTTCGCTTTTGGCATTTTGGCGCCCCTTGCTGTCTTGCGCCTAATGCGACCACTTCTCTCGACCCCAGGGCCAGCGCTAGGCAAAGACTCATTCTGGGTCCATGTACATGAACCTAGTATGAATAAGACTTGTGGTTATTTCAGGGCCTGGCTCCACCGTACACTTGAGGACGAGAGCTGAGACTGACCTGGCTGGTAATGATAGAGTGATAGCCATAGCTGACTACGACGTGGACACCAGCCGGCCCAGCACACCAGGTGAACTTTTTTATGCCATAGGTGAATGTGCCCGGGTGGACATGAATAAAATTCCCATAAACTTTCCCAGCGTATATTGAATCTTTCTTGTACAACTATCTTGGATGAAGGTAACCCACACCGACCTAACCTTCATATGATAATAATGATATGACCTAACCTTCATACGACCAACATTATATTCACATAATTATAATGTTGGTCGTATGACAGTCAGTAACACACCGAGGGTGCCTAATTAAAAATATCAAAAGTAGTTCATAATGATGAGTACAATGACCTCCTTTCGGCTAAGTACAGGGGTATGCGTAACCCTGTATAATCGTCTAATAAAACCTTTTTACTAATTTTGAATTTACGCTAAAACCGAGAGATTGATTTGCCATGTTAACTGTACAATAACTTTTTGCAAACTTTGAAATTAAATGGTGACTGTTTAATTATAATGATGTGATTCGCTCTGATTGGCGTATCACTTATCATGGTGGATTGATATATTTTATGTATTAAAATTTGAATGAAGCAAAACACGACATTTTAAATAAAATTGTGGCAGGTTGCGACACGTCATCTGCAGATATGTTGGACGAGGTTCAGGAGAAGCAAAAACCAGAGATGACGGACATCAGCGACGAGTGGGATTGGTGAGAAAACAAATTGATTAACGTTAGCTCATTTGTTGGGTCACATTATACGGACATTATTCACGTCATGGTATAATAATATACTCTGCCAGGTATGGCGAAAAGGGACACAAAGGTCACGTGACCTCATCGACGCTGTGTTACCAGTAGCATAAATAAATAAAAAATTACAAAAAAGTTTATTAGTTCAATATAACTCTCCAATCTCCGTGTATTACCTGTGGAAATCCGATAAAACTATGTATATAGTTTATAGTAATATGTAATAAAACTTGCTTTGTTTCAGTGAACCAATAAAATTACAATTGAAATGCTTTTTCTATTTTATATAATTGATTATTTACTAATTTGTTTTCTAATTTCTGTTTTTGTTGCAATAAATTGGCAACTGGACAGTGACGTAGTCTTGTGTCACTCTCGATGCCAGACCTTGTTTTATTGGATCGATTAACGCAAGATTAAGCTGGATACTCCGACAGTGCGGTTGAAACTATAGTTGGAGTCCGACTCATTTACACCGCACTCAGCGGTCTTTTTCAAGGAGTGTGCGCGCGCCTCATCTCGCTTTGCTCCAGTCCAGTTATTTAGTCTCGTTTTTATTCTAACAGGATATATCTTTAGGAAGATATTTATCTATCTAACAAAAACTAGGTTTTTAAAGTAGTTTTTTTTGTAGTTTCGAAGGCGGGTTCCCCGGCGGTCAGATGTCCCCCCCGGCGGCGCGCGAGTGGTCCCCCCGCGCGCCGCCGAACCCGCCCGCGCTACACACCAAGCTCACAGACCTCACGCTCACCGTGCGGCTGCACGACTTGGACCATCTCACTGTGAGTACACACGAGACAGAAAAGAGACGAAAGGGAAAGAGTGAAGTAGAGAAAATGGGATGAAGAATGAGAGAAGATAGGGATAGTGATATATTTTTTATAGGTAAACCAACAGCTTTTTACACTAAAAATATACAATCGAAAACCAATAAAATAGAAAACCAATTACAGGTTCTCACGAATGGATATAATTAAAATTAAACATGTGCAAGCACTAAGAAACATTCTGGAGATCCCGGCTCTTCCGATAGTCACAAAAACAGGCCACCTAGGGGGTTTTAGTAGATGCAATTTTGCATAATCGTGCTATACAGACGGGTATTTTTAGTATATATTGCCAATTTTACAAAAAAGGACAGAAAGAAAGGAATAAATCAATAAAACCACTAATTAAATTCCAGCATAAATATTAGAAAACTTTTCAGATCTTATGCCCGCAACGAACTGTATCAAAACTGCACGTGCTGCATCCGAGCAAGAACGCGACTCGCTACTACATAGCCGTCGAGAGGACTTCCATGTACAACGTCAAGAAGATCGTCGTTCGGTCACCTTTACAAGTAAGATACGTCTGTTACTCCTCACTTCTTCATCATTATCATCATTAAATATTTAAAAAATATTTGGGACATTTTTTCACACACGGTCATCTGACCCCAAACTAAGCAAAGCTTGTGATATGGCTGCCAGAGACTGATATACATACATATATAGTTTTAAATACATACTTAAATAGATATTAACAACCAGATATAGAACAAACACAAATGTTCATCACACAAATGTTTGTCCTACGTGGGAATCGAACCCACGCCCTCAGGCTCAGAAGGTAGGTTCACTACCAACTGGACCAACGGGCTATCTGAATTCGGCATTTCAGCCGTAGGACGTCCACTGCTGGACGTAGGCCTCCCCCATCGATCTCCAAAAGAGCCGGTTGGAAGCGGCCTGCATCCAGCGTTTCCCTGCGGTCTCTTTTAGGTCGTCTGTCCATCTTGTGGGTGGACGTCCTACACTGCGCTTACCGGTCCGTGGTCTGCATTCCAGAACCTTTCGGCCCCATCGGCCATCTGTTCTGCGTCCTATGACGCACTTCGTCACTTCTTATTTATAATTAATTCATTATTATTTTGTACAGACCTTACACAAAAGAAAATCCATCGTCAGTTTACTAAGTACTATCGGTTTGAGCCGCTCTTTTACCCGGAACTTTAATATTTTAGGATATACCTATGTAGCTCTTTTTTATCCAGGGTAGAAGTGGTCCTCGTAACAAACTTAATCCAAATCCATTCAGAGGGTATTGTTACGCCATAACACAGGTTAATTCCTAGCTTGGGTAACAAGGCTCCTCATCATGGATTATTTATTTAAGGAACAAACTATTGTAAGTTTTTTATGATTGACGACGTTTGTAAACACCAAATATATATTTTCATATTCGGCAGTTACGTAGTTGAGTGGGAACAAATATACTAACATACACACCCCCAAGAATCTAAGCAAAAGCTAAGAAACTCGATCAAATCTTACACCTGAGCTACGGTGCTTTCCCGTCAGTCTCCCAATTCTCGCACTCTCTTTGCAACCAATCCCAGCGTTGGTGGCGCCATCTATAACTTTTTGCTACATGACATCACTTGTTACAGGTCCGGAACGAGACATCGTACGCACTAGAGTTGTTCTACAACGCGACGGACCTGCAAGCTGTCGGCGCCGACCTCATCGGCTCCGTCACCAACCCGTTCGAGGACAAGATGCGGCTCGCCGTGATCGCCCCGCAGCAGACGTACAACGTGCCGCTCTACATCGCGTACCACTGCAAGTTGTACCTCCTGCCGTCCAACTTTGAGTAAGTACATCACATCACACACATCGTCAGCAAATAAACGTCCACTGCTGACCAAAGGCCACACTCTTATTTTTTGTTACATTTTCATGACCATAGATACAAATGTCCTTTACTCGTAATATTAAACAAGTTTACATAGTTACTATGGGTGCAACTCTGAAATCGGGAGAAAAATATTAGCTGTTCCATAGAAAACGGTCATTGACACGACAAAATGTATAGAACAGCTGATATTTTTGTCGTGATATTAAGGTTGATCCCATAATAAGTTGTTCATAATGATGAGTAGGTATAATTGACCCCTTTCAGCTTAGTACACCCTTTCCGCGTAACCCTGTATAAAACCGTATCATTAAAGTCTTGTCTGAACCATCACAAGCAATAGACGTTAGATCATTCCCTTACTAAAGTATCCATTTATTGATAAAAAGTCGAGCTTATCGGCATACGACAAAATGTTTCGCTGTCATTGCTTCTCAGCAAACTAATTATAATCAAGGACATTTATTTTTTATGCCATAGGTGGCAAACAAGCAGACGGGCTGCCTGATGGTAAGCAGTCACCGTCGCTTATGGATACTTGTAACACCAGAGGCATCACAAATACATTGCCGACCCTTTAGGACTCGATTAACTCGCCTTTTGAAGAACCCCATGTTGTAGCTTCTCGGAAACACCGTGGAAGGTAGCTCATTCCACATTTTGCAAGTATGAGGCAAGAAGGATCGTATGAATCGCACAGTGTGCGATTTCCACTGATCTATGATGTGTGGATGAGCCTTCAGGCGGTGGCGGCTAGTACGATGGTAAAACCGCGACATTGTATATACAACGTCCTTGCTTATAATATACCATTCTATCACGTATCATTGCAACTTGTATCTTTTGTCGTCGAAGTTTACCGAGTATACAAAACTATTTAGTGGGTTCAAATGGTATCGTCAACTTCAACTGTATTATAAGAGATATTGTAGAGAATCTTGCCTACGAGCATAAGTAGTTAACCTATATAGTATGCAGATGATAGCACTATTGTAGTCCATCGTAGACCGTAACATCGCTGAAAATCAGACGAGATCGCCGTTCAACGCAAACCTATTCACGAAGAAAAAGAAACCGTTGTCTTGTCTTAGAATGTAAATTTACTACAAATTTGACTTTAGCCGTTTTCTTTCAGGAGTTATCAAACAGCCACGCAAGGAATTTGGTGGATGGAGCTTGCGAATGAGTTGGGCACGCCGAGGGACATGATCTGTCCTGCGAAGGCTGATGTTGACAAACGGATATTCGCCATGAGGATTCTTGCTGTGGAAGGTAAATATTGAAACAACCAGCAGCAACCCACTATCCTACAGGATCTGTATTTTACGCGATAAAAGCCTAAGTGTTATTTAGAGTAATACATATTATAAAGAGGAAAGATTTGTATGTAAGTATGTTTGTAACGAATTGTCTCAAAAGAACTGGACCGATTTTAAAAATTCTTTCACTGTTGGGAAGCTACACTATCCCCGGGTGACATAGGCTATAATCTATTCCCGTGCGAAGCCGGGGCGGACCGCTAGTTTAGAGTATAAGCTATACCTTCATCTTAACTGTTGGCCTTGTGGAAAAACTCAGTCGCACAACGGGCAATGTAGAGAGCTATGCTCGGAGTTTTTTTGTGCGATAAAATCTGGAACGTGGATATTCGCCAAAGAACCAGAGTCACCGACATAGCTGTTAAAACTTGCTTGAAAAATATTGAAGGTTCTGGAGTGGAGGTCGCGAACCGGAAGATGCAGCGTAGATAGGCCTCCCACTAGTTGGACCGACGACATTGTGAGAGTCGCGGGCATCCAGTGGATGCAGACGGCAGGCTGTCGTTCAGTGTGGAAGGTCTAAGGGGGAGGCCTGTGTTCAGCAGTGGACGTCTTCTGGATGGTGGATTATACCATATTTCATCCAAAAAGCGTACAAACACTTATATTAAAAAACGCATTTCGCAATCGTAGTGTGATGTAATATAATTAGATAGGTATTAACAACAGCACATAATATAACACGTACCCCTCTCTAAGATGGAGGCCTTTGTTCAGCAGTGGACGTTTACTGACTGATGATGTGATGTGTGACATAATATGTTAGCTTTTCAGCCAAGAAATCACCTTTTAAACTGTTTTACACACAATTCGTTTACACTTGTTATCGCTTCGAGGTTCGAGCAAAGAAAGAGGGCGATTGCTTTTTTTTTTTTTTTTTTTTTTTTATGATTGACTTTTACTGTTGGCCTTTTGGCCTCTACAGCTTGACCGGACTAGTTAGCGAACGCAGAGTGCGTTCGGCATAACTTGGTGGTTAAGTTTATAGGCGACTAGCACAAGGGCACCTCGAAGGTACGAACCTCGGCTTGGGCCGTCGCCGGGAGTGGGAATCAGACTTGCCCAGGCACCCCAGAGGGGGTGTGCCCTGGAGCCCTAACGGTTTGTTGAACTGAATGATTATTTGGAGAGAATCTAACCGATCTTCTAACAGATCCTGTGGGTCTACGATCCTGCCGGCGGGATCGCTGTGTGTGTGTGTGCCTCTGGTAACCGACGCCTGTACCAAAAACTGAATATTTCCTATTGCTAGGAGCAGTCGGATCGGGCGAGCCCAGCGCCGCCGCGGTGACGACGGCGATGGGGTCGTCCGGGTCGCCCAAGATGTTTCTAGGGCGTCTACGGAGAGGAGGAGGGTCAGTCACGTCTGTCGAGTAGTCGGAGGATTTTACTACAAGAGGATTGGGGTGGTGAGGCGCCGCGTCAAAGTAGCGGCGGGAGGTATACTTAAGGTATTGAATCATGGATGGGAGTTCAACATCGCAGTGCAGATCGGCGTTTCGCATATACCAGCTAGCGCCGACCGCTCTGCGTATGAAGCGGTTTTGAATGACCTGCAACTTGTCCAGATCGATGCGGGAGGCGTGGGCGAATGCCACAGAGGCGTAAGTCATGACGGGGCGGATGCAAGTTTTGTAAATTGTCAGCTTATTTCTAAGTGACAATTTACTACGCTCGCCGAGGAGGGGGCTGAGGCGCCCTAGGAAGAACGCCGCTCGATTGCGGACTAACTGAATGTGTTTGGAGAAAGTGAGTCGGCGATCGAGAGTCACACCGAGATACTTGGTCGAGATGGTCCAAGGGATGGGCTTCCCGTTAAGCGTGATAGGCCTTGACGGGGGGTTCTTGGACGGGTGGAGGTACATTGCTGCACTTTTTTCGGGATTGACCGTGATGGCCCACTTCTTGAACCAATCACCTAGATGAGTGAGGGCTCGTTGAACGTGGGCCCGTTGGATGACTTTATTCCACCCTCTGGAGTAGAGAGCGGTGTCGTCAGCGAAGAGAGCTATTTCTACGTGGGGAGATCTAGGAATGTCACTGGCATAAAGCGTGAAGAGGACGGGAGCTACGACGGAGCCCTGAGGGACTCCGCTACCTATAGGATGAGGTGAAGACAGAATTCCATCGACGCGATAGCGAAAGCTACGAGACGTGAGGTAGTCATGTATGATGAGTACCAGACGGTCCGGCATTCCGATGTGATATAACTTGTATATCAACCCGTTATGCCAGACTTTGTCGAACGCTTTCGCAACGTCGAGGAATACCGCGACGGTGCCTTGGCAGAAGGGCTTGTGGGTGTAACCATGGGATGGTTTCTTATTGAAACCTTCGAGAACGTACTCCGTGAAGCGGTGCACTTGTTGGACGCAAGAGTGTCTGGCTCTAAAGCCGAACTGCTCGTCGGGTAGAAGATTGTGTTCATTTACATGGGACCAGATACGCTTCAGAAGGATGCGCTCATAGATCTTCCCCAGGGTGTTGAGAAGGCTAATGGGACGATAGCTGGAGGGCTCAGAGGCCTTTTTGCCTGGTTTGTGAATGCCGATGACGTCGGCAGACTTCCAGGCGTCGGGAAAGATAGAATTGTTGATGGCTGCATTGAAGATGCTGACAAGGAGGTACACAAGTGAGACAGAGAAGTGCTTGAGCACTTTGTTTGAGATGCCATCGGCACCAGGGGCTTTCCTGACCTGGAGGCCCTTGATGATCGACTCAACCTCAGAGGCCGTGACTGGCTCGAGGGTATCAACGGGGGGAGTGGAGGTTCTATGTTCGACCTCGCTGTCCACCGCTTCGCGGTGGGCAGGGTCGACCTGATCTAAGGAAGGACTACACTGATGTTCGAGGCTGTCGGCCAGACATTCGGCCTTTTCCTCGTCTTCGAAAGCGGGGGGGAGGTTTGGTCGGGAGAGCGGGGGCATAGCAGTCACAGTGTCAGATTTCAGAGATCTAACCAACCGCCAGTATGCCTGGTGGGTTGGCTGAATCTCTGAGAGTAGGTTATCCCACCTCTGATTACGGAGCTCACTAATGCGGTTCTTTACGGCACGCTCGTAATACCGCAGAGTGGCTCTGTTATCTTCGGTGCGATACCAGTCAAAGGCCCTAGCGGCAGCGTGTTTCGCTCTCAGGAGCTCCTTCACGTCCTCCGGTAGAGCCCAGCGTCGGTCATCCTCGGCTGGGACCTGCTGAGGGCGATTGCAATGCAACCGCCACTTATATACTGTGTTCGTTGGCAGTTGACAACAGACTGTCAACTGTCAACGAACACGTGTGAACTTCGCCAATACAGTTTCATTATAATGGTGTTGTTAGTTCATCTATACATTAAATGATTAAACTAAAGTTGTTTTACAAATATAACAATAATTACGTACTATGAATATATTATTATACATTGACTTTTTAACCCCCGACGCAAACAGAGGGGTGTTATAAGTTTATCGTGGCTGTCTGTGGCATAGTAGCTCCCAAACGGCTGAAACGTTGATTTTGGTTTAGTCTTTTTTTTTGTTTAAACGGTGACATGTTCGAGCGTGTTCTTTGCAATGATTAAAAAGTAATTGTTGAGCCGTTTGAAGGTGATCCGCTCTTTTGTCAGGGATATAAAAGAAAGTACACTTGTTTTTGTTATTTCAGGTTGCCAAACTCACAAAGTGAACCGTTCTATACCAAACTATTTGGTGCGAGTGGTGCCGCCACTAGCGTTATACAACAGACTGCCATACGCTATAGAGGTATGTAATATACGTACATATCTACACATAGCTACTAAGCTACTTCATTCTAAATTCTCGCCAGACCAAATCAAGAGTTGGAAGAGTATTCTTTTTTTTTTTTTAATTTGATAATATAGGCTTGCGATTGACCGCCATCTCGCCTGACGTAAAGCGATGATGCGGTCTACGGTGGAGCACGCTTGCCTAGAAGAAACCGATTCACTCTCGACTTGAAGACACCCAGACTGTAACTATCGGGGGACTCCCATTCAGGTAGCGCATTCCACAGACGCATTTTATTGTTAAGTCTATCCAGTAGGTGCCGAGGTATGCAAAGTTTACGTCTTTTCGGGCTGTCTCGCTCCAGTTCGATAGTAAGATTGAAACAGACCTGTGCTCTATTATTTATTACCTCTTAAAATTACTGATCATAAAAAGAGCCCATTAACGTAAAGAAATATTTTTTTCAAAAATAAATTAGTTTAATTTCAATAGGACGTTATGACGTCATGCGCGCATGCGTGCGCTATACAAATGCTATACTAACACAAGCTTCGCAAGATGAGGACAGAGTATCAGCTCTCTTTCCTTACCAAAAACTTAAACGCCTATATCTCAAAAACTTATCAGCCAATAATTTGTTTTTCAGTTCACATGTGCAATGTATTTAATATATTCTTCGCTAAGCTTGTTATTTGTAATAATTTAAACATTAGGTTTGACACAAGACTTTTGGTTGGAAATCAAAATAATTATAACTCTGATTAAAGAAAAAAATATTTAAAATGGTAATATCCTGCAGGTGTCGTGTCCCGCGATAGAGTGGCGCGTGCGCATAGAAGCGGGCGAGCGCACGCACACATACACGCTGCAACTTACACAGCCGCAGCGGCTGCACGTCAACATGCATTACATGAACGCGTCGTGGGCCGGCTCCTTTACTTTAACCCCTGGTTAGTTTGTAGAACAATTTGTTTACTTTAACCCCTGGTTAGTTTGTAGAACAATTTGTTTACTTTAACCCCTGGTCAGTTTGTAGAACAATTTGTTTACTTTAATCCCTGGTAAAACTGTAGAATAATTTGTTTACTTTAACCCTGGTCAGTTTGTAAAACAATTTGTTTACTTTAACTCCTGGTAAAACTGTAGAACAATTTGTTTACTTTAACCCCTGGTCAGTTTGTAGAACAATTTGTTTACTTTAACCCCTGGTCAGTTTGTAGAACAATTTGTTTACTTTAACCCCTGGTAAAACTGTAGAATAATTTGTTTACTTTAACCCTGGCCAGTTTGTAGAACAATTTGTTTACTTTAACCCCTGGTCAGTTTGTAGAACAATTTGTTTACTTTAACCCCTGGTCAGTTTGTAGAACAATTTGTTTGCTTTAACCCCTGGTAAAACTGTAGAACAATTTGTTTACTTTAACCCTTGTCAGTTTGTAGAACTTTGAATCACTGCCCCAGTGCCACACTAAATTTAGTTTTTATAGTGTTCATATTTCTGTATTAAGTATAAAAAATTATAGAGTATTTTTCTTTCCAGAGATGAGTGAAAAGACAGTAAATCTATGTAACGAATATGACACGTCGGGCGCGCCGGTGCAGGTGTGCGTGCGAGCGGCGCGCGGCGACTGCGTGCAGCTGTACGTGCACGCGCAGCACTGGCTCATCAACAAGACCGGCCTGCCGCTGCACATGAAGGTAACCTTATAGCGTCGGGTGCGCCGGTGCATGTGTGTGTGCAATCAGCGCGCGCACGCGCAACACTTGCTCATCAATGAGACTATCAGACAACAAGATTTATCTCTTCATCGCCTACTCATAGCAATCTACCAGAAATATCAAAATTTGTTCACCAAAAACTTTAATGCAATCGGTAAATCTATACCCCCAGGGCCGTCACTCCGACGTGGTCTACGAGCTGACGGACGAGCCTTTGCTATGGAGCCCCGTGAGGCGCGGGTGCGCGGGGCGCAGTCCCCACGTGCGGTTCCGCGCGCACCACTCCGCGTGGAGCCGCGCTGCACGCCTGCCGGCCGCCGCGCCCGGCCTCGTCGTCTGCCCGCACACGGAGCGCCGGATCAACTATAGACTGCTGCTCAACGTAAGTCACATCGACTGATGCTGAACTCCGCGGCATCTCCTAATGAGAGGGACAGGGATTGAGGTAATCTGCACAAACAATTTATACATACCGGTGCAAGGGAAACGCCCCCAAAGCTAAAACGCTACTATTATAGGTACCCGCGCGTGCATTCACCTTGAAAAAGACCGCCTAATGCGGTTGAAATGCGGTCGGAGTGACCGGCTTAATCTTACGTAATTTCCGTGTAATATAAACAAAATGTGTAAAAACCACGTCAGTTTCTATAATAAAATATTATAGGTACTATCAAAAACTTAGATCTATTAATATTTCGATAGTGTTTAAATTCTAAACACAATCGAATACAAATAACTATTTGCCTTATACTTGTTGTTTTAGTGGTTTGGAATTTTGCAAACCAGCAATGTAAAGCGTACAAGCGTGCGCGCGGCTCAGGCAGTTCGTTGACCTTTATCGTCAGCTGATATTTTATTTGCATTACATTGCGAACATTCACAAAATAATTAGTAAAACAGCATTATAGTCATTTTTAAATTTTCGCCTTAATGTGTTTCCATACATTTTTAAACATTTAAAACATGGCATTCTTATTGTAATATTGTATCGGCAGTCACCAGCACTATCACCAGTCTTCGTATTCGAGAGCGTTGCATACTAGGGTTACGAGGGAAAGGTGTACCTACTAAACCGATAGGGGTCCGTTATACCAATTCATCATTGTAGTGTTTACTTACAATAGGACTAACCCTGAACTCGCGAAAAAATATCAGCTGTTGCATACATTTTGATGAGTATTCGGGGTTGGTCTCACAGTAGAAGTTGTATAAAGCGATGAATATAACAGACTTCTTAATAAAAATGGTTTTCCGCACAGGTAACGTTATCCGAACTGTGTCCACAACTGACCAAGATCGTCACCCTGCTTCCCTACTTCCTGGTCTACAACGAGACCAAACGCCATCTCCGCTTCATGGAGGAGAACGAGGCAGCCGATCTCTGGATGGACCTCGCGCCGCAGCAATGCACGGCCTTCTGGCCGCAGACTGACTCCATGGCAATGCATTGCAAGTTCAGGGACTCGACGGTTGTGTCGCAACACTTTCCCATTGCTAAGAACCACTTTACCGTGCTGAGAATGGATAAAGGGGTGAGTTTCTAATGTATGTTTAATTACCTAGTATGGCCGCAAACTGACTCCACGGCAAATGGCAACGGTTGTTTTGCAGTAGCGATTGGTAGGAACCAAACAGATCCGACTCAAAAAAAACAGTTCCTAATTAGAGGGATTTTTTTTTTTTTTTTTTTTGTTTGTCTTTTTTATTGACTACGCTTTCTTTCCAGGGTTCCATTTAAATTTGAGGAAAATATTTCATCTCTACGAGTGGACAATTAGGAGATGAAACCCGTTTATTTAACTTCCTATCAAATTGTTTGGTATTTTTTTGTATTCACTTATTATGGTTCTGAGAATGGATTAAGGTGTAAGTTTTGATTGTACTTAAAGAATCAGAATCAGAGCATATCAGTCAATGGATGTTCCCCGATAGTTGCAATCTGGGTGTCTTCAAATCACGAGTGAATCGGTTCCTTCTAGGCAAACGTGCTCCAACGTAGACCGCATCATCGCTTAACATCAGGCGAGTTGGCGGTCAAACACAAGCTATTTCTAAAGATATTTAAAAAAAAAAAAATGGCTAAACCTAGTAGTTAAAAATATATAAATGTACATGAAACAACAGTCTAGTTATTTTGAACCTTTTTCAAACACATAAAATTCAAATTCAGTTTCAAATTCAGTTTATTTACACATAAAATATTACATTACAGTTGAAAAAACCATGGCGTAATACTCTATTTACTTACTACATAATATTATTCTAATTAGACTAACAACTATGAAAATAAATAAATAATAATGTAACATAAAAAGTGAGATCAATATTAAAAACTACAACAAAAATATTTTCACATAAAAACAATAGCACACTTAAAAATAATAGTAAAAGATAATTATCAACAATGGTAAAAATTAAACTAAAAATAATGACATTATGTAATACATTGACAATACTGGTTGCACTTCCTAACCAGTATCGTCCATCTATCCGCAAACATATCTGTGTCGGGAAATACTAAGAGAAGCTTGTTGAGGTGTCGTTGTGCACGGAACACCGGAGAGTGCTGGCGCGCCACAGTGCGCGCCGGACTCGGCGCAAACAGTGGGACTCGCCCGGTACGGAAACGCACGCGATGCTCCGGTACACTCAGACGACTCGCTTCACCTAACAATTCGGGGCAGTATACTCTCCCATGCAGTATTTGCAACACCGTTAATAACTGACTATGCAATCTGCGAGTTTCAAGAGAGTAGAACCCAAGAGAACCCAATAAAAATTTTGTGGGATATAAAAATGGATAATATCCATATATTTTCTTATATAAAAAACGTAAGAAACGTTTTTGGACTTTTTCCAGCATCAAAGTGTAACTTTTCTCATGAGGGTTCCATATGCATGCACTCGCCTCAATTTTTGACCTTATTAAGGCAGTGTAAAGCAACTTCATAGCCTTAACATTTGTGAAGTCTTTGCAGTTGCGCGTCACAAATCCCAACCTTTTAAAACAATCTGCCGCAAGTGCACGCATATGGTCGTGAAAGGTAAGTTTTGGATCAAACAGGACACCCAGATCTTTAACTCTCTGATTTCGCGAGATTTGTTGTTCATTTATACTGTAGTGCGCTATTATAGTATTTGTGGATTTGGTGAAGCTCATCACGGAACACTTTGAGACATTTATGTTGAGTTTATTTTGTTCACTCCATGATAGTATAGTGTCCAAGTCTTTTTGGAGATTTATACAGTCATGGACAGATTTTATGGGTATATAGAGCTTTACATCATCGGCGTAAATTAAGCACTTGGAATGCAGTAGTGATTTCGGCAGGTCGTTAATCATAAACGTGAAAAGAAGTGGCCCAAGGGATGAACCTTGGCTGATACCTGACGGCGTATAATATGGTGGCGAATCATGGCATCCAAGGCGCACAAATTGTTGACGGTCTTTCAGGTAGTTTGCAAAAAATGAAAGAAGCCGAGGAGCAAATCCAGCTGTACTTAGCTTTTGGAGCAGGATATTATTGTCTATTTGGTCAAAAGCTTTTTGAAAGTCAAGATATATGACGTCTACTTGATTATTCTTATCCATGTTCTTAGAGACAAAGTCTACCAATGTAAGTAGGTTGGTGTTTACAGATCTACCTTTTCTGAACGCGTGCTGAGCGTCGCTAAGCTGTGATTCTACTTGTTTGTAAATTTTATTATGTAGTATGCTTTCGAATAGTTTTGCGAATGCTGATAAAATAGCTATGGGCCGATAATTTTCCACGAATGCTTTGTCGCCGGATTTCGGTACAGGCACTACCCGCGACTTTTTCCAAAGCCGCGGATACTCTCCTGATTTTAGCGACAGGTTAAATATATACGTTAAAGGTTCAGCTAGTTGCTCTTTAAAAGCCTTAATAACATATGGTGGAACACTATCAGGTCCTAGCGAGCTTTTTGGTTTTAGTTTATCTATGTGAAATTTAATATCATTTTGAGAAAGGTCTGGGATATTTATGAGACTATTGCTGCTTGTAGTTTCAGCTAATTTCAAATTTAAGTTTGGTGTATGGGGAAGAAATACACTCTTAAAATAATCTGCGAACGCTGCGGCTGCGGCTTGACCGTTATGCTTAACGCCCTTGTGGATGATGGCAGAATCGAAACCCCCTTTAGTTTTTAGATTTGCAACGTGATAAAGTACCTACTGCTATAGAACATACAATTATATATTAATTTAAAAAAAAATTACTATATTATAAAGATTAATGTTAAATATTTAGAAGATAACCCAGTATTTACTTGCAAATATTTTCAAAGTTCTTGCTTGTAGGTTGAAATGAATGATACCTAAAGTAAATGAAACAAAAATTAATACAAACGATAATAAATTATTATTTGGCTATTACTAAAATAATATGAGCAACATTTCCTTAATATCTAATTAACAAACAAATACTTAAAGCTGTGACATGATTCCATTATATTATAGGTCCATAAAGGGCTATTACTCTTAATCATTGACACTTGGCCGTTCACTATCAATATCTCGATTAATCATGGATATCCATAGCTACTCTTTGGTCTTCCTGGCTTCTCCAACGATAAGCTGCCATCATTATGCAGGGTGTAGGCCGTTCCTTTAGACCTGTGAGACCATATCCTCACTGCTTTCAAATGAGCATCGCTCTGGGATTTAGCTGCAGATGGAGGTGGTGCGGGCTCTACTGGTGGAGCTTTACCTCCGTATGGTGAGGGAGGTGGGAATGATGATGGGGCTGAGTAGGATGGTGATGGGGAATATGATGATGATGATGGCCGCGAAGACGATGTTACCTGAAACAAAAATATATAATTTAAATATCTTGTTGTTAGTGCTCAAAACTGTCCGAACCAAATGTAAACTAAAACCATAGTAATTGTTGAGATAATCTGTTAACTTGGACTACAATAAGTTACTGAACCGGATTTAACTTTTAAAAATGACAACTTGATTAGTGTAAATATAATTAAATGTAATACATAAAGTGAAAAAATTGTTTCAGTCGGCTTATACAATTCCGCCTGGCTTGTTTTGGTCCTATGGCAGCCTCGCTGCTTTCCTGCCGCCCTCGTGACATCGGCCTTAGCTGTTTGTCTAAATTAGTCAAAGATATTCGAAAAATATCTCGTTGTCTGACCAAATGATCGCACGGAATACTTACTGTATAATGAGGCACATGATACGAACTAAGTGTATCCAGCTTAGAATTGTAATTCATCAGCGGCAGTTCCCCAAAGTTCTCTAACTTATAAGAACTACTTTGTTCCGCTTTTACAACTGTTGGCACATTATTTGTATATGACACATCGTAGTCTTGCTCTTCTCTCAAATTTAAAGGCTTTGGCAAGTTCTCTTCTGGCATTACTTTACTATCTGTGTATACGACACCATCGTTTACTTGAGACTGTAAATATGCTATTTGTCTTTTAATCATGCTTTCTTCAGCTGCTAAAGCAGCCGTATCATAGAGGTTGTTATTATTTTGAACCTCAGCAAAATAAGCTTCTGGTGGTGTTGGTTGGGTAACGTAACTGGCGCTAGATTTGCTAGGCTTACTGAACTCAACACTGAATGGCTTTGGTTCTTGATAAGGCACGCTGTATTTTGGGTCCGTATCAATTTCTTGCACGAGGGCTTTAAAAAGTTTACTGTCGTCGTCTCTGAATGGTTTTACAGAATATTTGTCTACATCATTGTCTCGTAAATCACCCTGGATGAAATTTTCAGGTTTACTGTAATCGTTGTATTTCTCAATAGTATCTTTAGGATATCCGCTGTCTCTAACATTCCCACCGGCTAGATCTATGATTTTATCCAGATCTTGTTTAGAGAGATATTTGACGATGTTATTAATATCCTCTTCGCCTAAACCAGCGTTAGTAGGTCTCTTACTAACCTTAGGTCTGGAATGGGAGGGAGGTCCTGGATACTGGGATTCATCATCATCGGCCTTATAATTTGGTGGTGGAGTATAAGAATATATTCCTTTAATTGGCTGGCTCACAGGAGGTCTACTGTAAAATCGTTGCGGACTCGAGTTATATTTTCCTCGTTTTATCCTCGTGTATCCTTGCATAAACGGTCTCCCATCGTAAGTCTTTTCACTCTTTATCCCAGATATCACTGCACAAAACACTGTCAAAGCTAAAACTAGTTTCATATACATGTCGCTGGGAAGGCAGTCGCCTGAAAACTGAGAGAAACCGGCAGTATGTTATGGGTCTTATAATAGGTGAGTCGAAAGTGGTGTTAATCATATTATGCCAAAGTTGGAGCTTGCGACGCGGCGACTGATGTGATGTAACAGCTTGTATAACTGTGTCGTGAAAATATAATACCATGTTAATGATGGTATAATGGACGTTTTGGGTCGTAAGGTGTAGGCGAATGACCTATAAACATAATACTTGTGTTTTCTTTTCTAAGTGAATAAACTTACACGTCTCTCAAATGTTTATACTTACCGTAGTAGACACTCAATTTTGAGCAATATTTAACAAACACATGATTTTGAGTTTACTAGTTACAAAATTCACAAAAAAGCGTACAAGTCGTTACAATCTATACTAATATTATAAAGAGGAAAGATTTGATTGTTTGTTTGTTGGTTTGCATTGAATAGGCTTCGAAACTACTGAACCGATTTGAAAAATTCTTTCACTGTTGGGAAGCTACACTATCCCCGGGTGACATAGGCTATAATCTATACCCGTGCGAAGCTTGGACGGACCGCTAGTAATGTAAAATTTACCTTGCAACAAATGTAGACTGCATACTCTGTATAGCTTACCGGTTTTAGTTTTGTTTTGAGCATTTTGAATCCTGATTCGAATTCCGTAATTTTCAAGTAAATTTTTGTGTTGGGCTGCTTTAATTCCGATGCCTTAATTTATTTGGATTTACATAACTGAATTCTTATTTAGTTGTAGGTTCTGGTAGAGTTAACGTAGGTACAGACATGCTGGTAATTCGTTAACCTGATCATTAATTTGAGTTTGTAAGTGAAAGAACCGAAGTACATTGTTCTATTTTCAACCGACTTTAATAAAGGGAGGATTTCAATTCGACTGTATTTGTAACCTTCGACGCAAAAAGGGGTGTTATAAATTTAACGTGTGCATCTGTGTGTCTGTCTGTAGTATCGTAGCTCCCAAACGGCAAAACCGTTTTTTTTTTGTTTTGAAATTTGATTTTGTTTGACATTATCTTGTTCTTAGCTAAGATTCATGTGAATGTTCATTCATTCCTGTGAAGTACGTAAGTTAAAAAAAAATGTATTATACAAGTATACTGACCACCCTAATTCCACTTGTCCGGTTTCAGTCCGCGATCTGCGCGGAAGTGACCGGCGGCACCGACCGTCCGTTCACTATCACGTTCAAGCACTACATCGCCGGCGACGCGCCTGCCCGCATCGACAACCTCTGCGACGACTTGTTCCTCAAACTGCACCAGGCGGACTCGGGCCAGGTGGCACTGCTCAGTCCGTACCAGTCCATGCTTTACACTTGGGACGATCCTGGCAAAGAGAGAAAGCTCATGTGGAACATTTATAACAATAAGGGCAAGGGTTTTATGGCGGATTTTAATCAGGATGGGTGAGTTCTTATTTCTTTATCATCATTTCAGCCTATCCTGTTCCCACTGCTGGGACAGGCTGTTTTCTCAGAGAGAGGATGGGCCCTAATCCACTATATTGGTCCAGTGCATGTTTGCGAATGCCATGTGTTTGAACTTTTGAGGTTCTTGGACATACCGGTTACCTCACGATGTTTTCCTTCATCGTTTCTTTGAGCAGTGGCGCATTAAAACTGCACTTAATTTACTTAGGTACTAAATAAGTCGTTGGTGCAGGGCCGAGGATCGAACCGGGTGTCGTCAGATTGTAAAGCGCACATGCTACCGCTCGGCCACGATTGCTCTTAATATTTGTTACATCTATCTGTACATATACATATATATATATATCCTATACCCGATTACCGATAACCGATTTGTATGTTTCCTATGGACTCCAAAACGGCTGGACCGATTTTGTAGAGACTTTCACTGGCAGATAGCTGATGTTATAAGGAGTAACTTCGGCTACTTTTATCGAGGGTAACCACGCTGGTGAAACCGCGGAGCGCAGCTAGTTGTTTTATAAAAGGCTAGAACTAGTAGGTTTGTCTCCAACATGGCCTGTTAGTTATTGCTATAAGACACACAAACTGTTTGTCCTTGGATTTTTTATTTTACAAGATGTGTTATCTCAATGTTGATAGACGAAGCGTTTTCCAGATATGGAGAAGAAAAAGTTAGCTTCCATTCAGTGAAGCACTCGACACTGGTAGCAACGAGCAGCGTCACTTCCAAACTGTCTTCAACCTTCAAACGCCTCACCCCGAAGTCTCCTGAACCTTGCGATTCTAGCAGTGACGATTCAGACAGCTCCGACCTTCCAGAAGCTCACGCCAAGTCCAAAAAGATGAGGAAGGACAAAGTCATCGTCTACTGGATCTCGTACATGGATGGATATCAAAGAGTCTTTGCGCTCGCCCAGGACGAAAGAATAGCATATCAGTATCGAATGAGGATCAACTCTGAAAGAAGCAACTATGAAGTCTACATGTCGCTTTCAGGACTCAGCCTGTCTGTCTGTGTGCAAACCAACAACACTGTTAAAGAACTGGCATATGTCAGCGTCACGGATTCTTTACCAAGATGGGAAGTCAATGTCAATCACAAATGGAAGCAACTCACACAAGACTTGAACTCCTGGATTGAAGATAAATACCAGACGGAGCAGAAGAAATGCGAACTTAAGGAATACATTCATATCGATCTCGAAAAAATGCAAATGACGAAACCATTCTTCTCGGAGTTGCGACGCACATACAACCCCGGTATTTGGCTGCAACTGCGGAAGTCTGACACCCACACGTACTGCCACTTGAAAGTACAGAGACTGCAGATAGACAATCAACTGAACGAAGCTGTTTTCCCCAGCGTATTGTACCCGGCACCCTTACCCGCAGACATGAGGACTTCAGAACAAAAGCCTTGCATCGAAATAGTTACTTTGAAGCAATATCGACCTTCTTTAAACCAAGACGTTTATAAATACTTGAAGGTATTAGTCCAGGAGTTTTGCATCAACTTGGATAGAGGTTTTGTAAACTACGTGTTCGATATATTGAACCATTGGAAGATAGAAGAGAAGCCGGCAGTAAGACTGAGAGCTGACTTGGCTTTGGTCCACATGCCTTTGCCAATAATTGCGTTCAAAGCCCAGAACACTGGCCAGAGATACGTCGTTTTCGAATTCGTTCATTTATCTCCCGTGAAATTAGTTCTGTCCTTATCTTCTAGAGGATATCTAGCAGATAACATGAACAGTCCAAATAGGACAAGGTTTGGAAACAAGAAGGAGAATAGACCAAAGCTGTTCAACAGTGACCTTTTGGAGTACCTTTTCAACTCCTGGGGATCTTCACTTTGCGATATGAAAGATGTCGTTCTGAGGTGAGTAAGGCTATAATTAATATTTTGCCATCTATTTGTATTCTAATTAGTACTGTTTATCTCATATATTTCAGTAGGTTTATCTACTGTGTTCTAGATGAGCCTGCCCTGGTCATGTTTGCTAAAGTATTTAGAGCCGGACATACTTTGTATATTGCATTAGCACTTTCACTTGTGTTGTCATTTCCATTGAAGGCAAGCGGATAGATTCGTTTATGACCAGAGTAGACATGGCATCCAAAATGCTTCAAGAATTAAACAGATCTTTCTTTTGTTAAGCATAGTGTTCAAATTTTAAGGCCACCTTGCACTAACGTGCTTTATGACTGCTGCTCTAAGATATAGATATTTGTCTATGGATATAGTGAGGTTTAATTTGATAGGGTGATGAGTGACACCTTAAAAGGTTTTCCAGATCGGGTGGCCAAAGCTGACCAGCTTGTTTTGAAAGTTTACTTTGAGTTGCGGTACAGGGTCACACGCCATCTTTTCTTACCATCTACATGGTGATAGTACTGCTCTTACTTCATACAAATCGCAAGTAGGTCAATGCAATTGGAAAAACTCGCTTTACGCACACAGGTAGTTCTGTAACTGGCAGCGAGTGCGAAAACAACAAAAAACGAGTCCTCAATGTTCTGAACGTAAGCTTGCGTGAACTTGCAGGATGTCATACATGGAACTTCGAAATGCGCCCATCACGATGCCAGGGCTGCTAGACGCTGCCTCCCGCCACTACTGGACGCAGCTGGTCCAGCAGTTCTACGTCCTAGTGCTGGGGCTCAATATACTGGGCAACCCTTACAGCTACATCGGGGACTTCAGTCGCGGACTCAAGCAGTATTATGAACCTTGCTGTGTAAGTTTACAGTTGAAATTGATTTCTTGAAACGTCAGAGAACATTTTGTTTACCACTAAATAGGCGGGCTCTTTTTACTTATTTATTTGCAGGATAAAATTGGCTAGGCGTGGTGATGGCAGGTGAAGTAGATCTGACAGAGTGGTTACCGATAGCGGACAAGTGTTCCGTAGGCAGATTACTAGCCAGTCTCGATAGGTCGACGACATCAGACCCGTCGCAAGTCATGCCTGGATGAGACGGGCCTGAGACAAGGATCAATAGCACAAGGGAGGCCTATACCCAGCAGTTCGCCAGTAGGCTGACGATGATGATGTGTTGGCGCCTCAACTCTAGCCGTTCAGTAATTCTCTGTATGTAATTCCCTACTACGTGGTCCTTTAACTATTGGTATCTTGGAAAAATTCAGTATCACACAACTGGCAATGGAGAGAGCTATGCTTGGAGTTTCGTTGACATAGACATAGACATCATTTATTTGTGGCAAAAAAATACAATAATTAAAATGGTTGCGTTGCGCGATAGAACCCGGAATGTGGATATTCATCAAAGTTGAAATGGCAATGGGCAGGCCACATCGCTCGAAGAACCGATAACCGATAGGGAAGAAAAGTTCTTGAGTGGAGACCACGAACCGAAGACTGGTGGGTAGATCATCTTTGCGAGGCCCTAGTCTTTGTGGAATTCATTTTAATGATGATGCGTGACGAGAAATATAAATTTTGAATTTTATAAAATTGTTCACGTGACATCTCTCTCTTTGACAAGGAGCCAGAGGTACTGTTTGTAGTAGTTTTTGTTTATGTTTTTATAAAACTTACCTTGTATTCAGGGCACAGCTGTAGGCCGCAAGACCCTGGAGGTATCGTGCCGCCTGATGCGCGGCGCCGGCTCTCTCCTCGGCCTGTCTTCGAGAGAAGCTTCCATCTTCAGCGAACAACAGCCCGTATCGAGGGGTACGAGGCGGAGACCTGGTAAATAAATGTTTTCGTTTCACTAAGACTATATTTGCGAGACAGAAAAGGAAGAAAGAAACGAAGAGGACATCGTTTCTGTGATGCCCCTGGTGTTACAGGAGTATTTGATCGCTTACTATCAGGAAGCCTGTGTATCTTATGGCGCTCGGAGGCTCAAAACTCATTCATTCAATTCGCGCCTAGCATTGGCCTGTTCAAAAAAGATTCGCGCCTAGGATTGGCCCGCTCTCGACAAAGGTTATGCTGAAAATGTTGACCTTTGGCTTACGGCGGGGTAAGGATGAGCAGTCAAGTGGTTATAATTAATTATCTTCATTGATTTCGACCAAAAACTTTAACGCTTGTATCTCAGAACTTCATTAGCCGATTTAAATAGTTTATTCAGTATATGTAATACATTTGATTATATATTTTTTACAAATCAAACACCTGTACCTTTCTACAGTCGAAGAGCGCATCGGCAATGATATCCCAGAGTCCGTGATGGCTGCCGACGGCGCCGGCGCAGCCAGCCTGGCGTTGGCGCTCACTGCGCTCGTCGCGAGGCCTACCTTTGGTAACATATTGTTATTCAAATGATTTTCTTTTTAAGAGACAAGTGTCAATTCTGATGTACTCTAAACTAAACTAAATTTGACAGCTCTAAAATTGTAGCCATCCTTCTCTCATATATTAAAATAAAAAGAGAGGCAGATAATTTTAGTCCTGTCAGATTGGTTTAGTTTAGTGAGTGGTATGACAGAATCGCCGCCAACGGTGTCCATTCTGTCACGCCACTCACTAAACTAAAACTATCTAACAGGACTAAAATTATCTGCGTCTTTTTTAATTTCTATGTGTAAGAGAAGGATGACAACCATTTTAGAGATATCAAATTTATTTTAGAGAATTGTAAAAAAGAATCGACACCAATGTCTCGCGCGTCATGTTGAAATACGCGAGCGAGATTGATAACGCACGAAGCATGGACTCTAACATTGTTATGGCATATTTTTGTTCATATATTGTTACCGAGATGTACATATATTATTATTAAACTTACCTACCATATTTTATCCGATATTGCTGTCGTTTTTCTTTAGAAATTGTGTAACATTCATGAAATGTTTCAGAGGCTCAAATATTTGAATCGCATACGTACGATATTTCGCACGAAAATTTCATTCCATAAGACTGACTTTCGGACGAAATCCCAAACAAAAGAAGCATGTTTGAAATAATCACTCGCGCAACGCAACGGTAACGTAGTGGTTCGATTGGAACCATTCGAATTTGTTTCTAGCAAATCTAGCAAAAAAAAAAAACAAATAAACAAAATTTAAAAAAAAAAATATGTTTTCTTTCTTTCTTTCAATAGAAAATCTTTCGTTTCACATATTTTTGTGCGAAATATTGCGGGAGTGACTCAAAAAATCAAGAGAGCAATTATTATCATGTCTTTAAAGAAAAGGTATGATTTTATAGTAAGAAGCATGCATGATTTAGAAAGCATGACATTGTTTATATATGTAAGTTTTTTTAAAATCATAGTTCAGGTACGGACTATGAGGATTTTTTAAAGCATTTTTTGCCTGTTAGTTTTAATTCATTAACATCGTTCCTTGTTTGTCTGTCTGTGCGTGGATAGATGACGACTATGTGTTCTTGAAGAGTAAGTAATAGTGCATGTACTATTCTGTATTTACCTACATACCTTTTTTACCTACTTGCATGATGATTTATGTGAATAATCTTAAATGGATCACCATTTTCTGCCCTACTTTTTGTGCCGGAAAATATTATATATATGTAAATAGTAAATGTAAGTACGGTCTCTTGTTGGATAACTGAAAATAACATGTTCTTATAGGTAATTTAAATAATATTACCAGCAGAGTAATAAAATACCTAAGTATGGTAAAAATCTACTTCGGAATAAAGTAATCACAAAAATCTTTTTAAAACTCTTGATCACAACTCACCCGGTCAGGGGCGGATCCAGGATTTCATTTGGGGGGGGGGGCATTCTGACAAGGTTCGAAGGAATTAAATCGAAAAATTGAGTCCAATGTATGGAATTGATAGGTGTTTGGGGGGGGGGGGGGGGCATCGCAAATAACCAGCCGGGCTGCCTGATGGTACTCAGTCACCGTTCCCTATGGATACCTGTAACATCAGAGGCATCACAACTACGTTGCCGACCCTTTATAAGAATCTATTATGTGGCAGTTGGTTGCCGCAATAGTGCCACTATAGAAAAGAGAAGTAAATAGAACGCAAATGAGAAGGAAAATCTGTTGCCAGGCATTACGACAGAACCTTGATTGAACATTTTTATTTATGTCAACGCGTCGGACTCCGCATCCAAAGAACTTGGATTTTGGGACTTTTGTCTCAAAGTTCTTCGTCCGCATCACAGTTGCTAACTTATTTCGAATGACTGACGTTTCGTTTATATGGGTGCAACTGGCTACAACAAATTTCTTACAAAAATGCCTTGACAGCCGTTCTAATTTAAACAAAAAAAAACTTTTCTGTGAGTGGCACATGGAGTATATCTGATGTGTTGTGATGTTTTGTAGACATGTGTCGCGCGGCGAGTGGCGCAGGAGCGCTGGGAGTGGGGGTGAGCGGCGCGGAGCGAGCGCTGCGGGCTTGCGGCGCGGGGCGCGTGCTGGCGCGGCGACGCATGCCGAGACACTGCCCCGCTGCAGAGGTACAACAAGTCTTTATCTACTATAGTATACGCATTATTATCTGAGTCGTCAGGTCATAAATCATTGTCTGTCTATCTCGCTCGCACTTACAGGTCTTATGGTATGACGTTTATTGCTCGACGACTCAGTTGGTAACGCGGTGACTATAGTGAGCGCTTGGGTAGTGCCATATCAGATAAGGGAGATATGCTAAGGTGGCGTGGCGGGCCAGATCTGGTCCAAATCATGCTTGATGCCTGTAGTCGAACTACCGCTGCAAGTGAGTTAGTAAGTGAGCCGTTACTTAGTTTTTGGATGTGGACTAATAGTTAGTTCATTGATGCCGCTGCAAGTGAGTTAGTAAGTGAGCCGTTACTTAGTTTTTGCGATTTCGCGCACACGAAAGGTTAGTCAACAAATTTTTGAAAATCACACTGAAATTATCAATATAATAATTATAGAATGTGAAAGTTTCTAAAGTTCCGTACCCAAAGAGTGTTAATGAGACCCTATTACTAAGCGTACGCTGTCTGTCTGTCCTACCTTTTAACGGCAGTATCTGTCGATCCGTATAATAGATAGCCAGATGAAATTTTCACAGAATATGTGATGTTACGGCAGATTAAGACGGAACCCTCAATGCGCTAGCCCGACTTGCACTGGGCCGGTTTTATTAATGGCATGTTTTGTATTTCGCCGGGTCATGTGAAAAATGTATAACTCTCTTGAGTTGACATTAAAATCGTAACTAGTATTATTTTAAGCAAGTGTTTAAAAATATACTTACCTACTTTTTTACTGCTTCTCATTGTAGTTTTTCCATGTTTTTTTCCGTGGCAGGGTGTGCGGCCGTACTCAGTGCACGAGGCGCTAGGGGCAGCTCTGGCAGCAGCGACGACGCGCGGGCCCCTTGCTCCCGGGCACTACCTCGCGCACGCCATGCTGCCCCCCACCTTCACTTGCACCCTGCTGCTCTCTACTGAGTAAGTACAGGGACGCACTCAAGACGGGGATGAAGGGCACATGAAATATAAAAAAACTAAACATGGTCAATAAAATTACGATAATTTGGTTGTCTTATTTGTGCAGTAGTTTCGTATCGATTCTCTTTTGTAGATATGAAACCTTCAGTTGTACTATTTCGCGAAGTTTATTTGGGGATGGTGTCGAATTTATATTAACATTTTCTAATCAGGATTAGGATTATTTGCGTCTTTTTTCATTTCAATATGTGCATAAAGGATAGGAACAATTTTAAATAGTTACAGAATGGAGTGGTTTTTGTGCAAGGTACGTGGGCACCGAATCTCCATCACAATTCGCGAACAGACACTTCTGGTCTGTCCTCAACATTACATCCTTGTGTATTAATAATTTCTAGATCTTTGCTTCCTTGGCGGCATTCAATAAAACATCAGTAATACGACGTCATTAAAGTAGCTCAAGACCAGATTTGTAGTTGAAGCTTTTACCTTTCCAGGCTTATCTACATGGTGCGGTCTGGCGGCGCGAGCGGCGCGTGGCACGTGGAGTGGGCCGTGAAATTGGACGACCTCATCGACACGCCGCGTGTGGACGGCGACAAACTCGTCTTGAATATCAAACAGGTAAACGTGTCGACGCAACGAAAAAACTATTGGCCAGCGAACTGTAACCGCTACAAGATTGCTAACTGAAATAGCAACTTGAAGAAAAAACTACCGCAATTATCGCATAGTGTGAATTCAAATACTAATGCTTGAGTTTTCGAGGCAGAAAAACATTGTGAGAAACCCACAGTAGACAGGTGGACTAACTAACTATATGCTCTGACAGTCTTACTTGAGAGCCAGTTCTCGTTCTATAATAGGCATATTTAAAAACTTCGCCATTCAAAAAAATCGCTTTAGGCGATAAGGCAATTATGGTGCCGAATATTATGTCATTCATGATAGTTTAAGTTAATTTTGTATTTGCGGTGTGATAATTAATATTGTATTGTCACTTACCTACAGCCCCCCGACTCTACTAAACAAATTGTCTTTAAATTGTAAGTGTTGCGATTTTAATTATTAAATAATTGCCTCAAAATTGACAGTTAAAAAAAATTATACTAAGTTATAATATTTTAGGTGGTTGTATTTTTCTAGTATATAAAAATATTTAAAACTGTCAATTAACAATTAAAATCGCAACAATTACAATTTAAAAACAATTTCTTTAGTATAATCGGGGCCCAGGTGAGTTACAGTAAAATATTTAGACTAAACTATCAACAACTAGTTATAAATAATTTTCACATTCCAGGATGAAATGGTGAATTACTTCTCAACGGACGAGAAAGTGATCGAGATACCAGATGTAGAGCTGCTGGAGTGGCTCCAAGCTAAGATCCAGTGCGCTCTCATTCTCGCTCTGGAAGACAAGCGGTGCCCTACCCAGGAGTAGACCAAGAAAATTGTGATCTACTTCGACCCTGGATATTGGCGTAGCTACGCCAATATTGATGCGGATTGTTTTGTGGGCTTACTTGTTGTTTACCCTAATCTCTCAATTTAAAATATTTTTTTAAAATAAATCATGTCGGTTGGGCAAACGGCTTTCCGGGTTTTGCTGTTGCCTCTACCTTTTTTTTTTTTTTTTTTTTTTTTTCGAGGGGGAAATCTTCTAAAGATATCCTGCTGCATTGGGGTGCAGCCAGGTTATGTGGGATTATACCCACTAAAACCCCCCCGGTGACCAGCCTTAGTGCTTGACAAGAGGGCTCCGAGATCTCCAGAGGAACGCACCGGAGCCCTCGGCACTGCGCTACGGCTCCTCCCGAGACAACCGTGTTGTCTCAGCCCCTCCACCCACGACAACGTTGGTCACACAACGTTGTCGTTCTCTCCCTGGGCACGCTTATGTGGATGGTCAAAGCCCCAACTTAGACCATCCCGAGCCCGGAGGTCCCCTTTTAGTAGCCTCTTACTACAGGCAGGGGTTACCGGTGCCGTATTCTATTGCCCCGGCGCCAGGGCTATGTTGCCTCTACCTAGCTACGTCAATATCGTCAATGCTCCTAATGACTGGTAGGATTAACAATTTTGTCACTCTAGTACAAAAATCACGTCGATTTTCTTACGCGCTGTGTAAAAGAGTGGCCAAATTATTAAACTGTTGCTGTTTTGACATTATGAAAGGAGAAACAAACTATCAAACTTTTGGGGACATTTCATAACATTTCCATTTTTTACTATCAGGGTGTGTAGTCATGTTAAAATCTATTGACTGTGGCACTTTTAATAACGAAAACATGAACAAGAAACAAACATTTCCAAAACGTGCCACAAAGAACTGAGGATTTAGAAAATTGTATTTTTGTTAAAATTTGCCTATCAGTATGCAGTCTTTTGCACAAACTTGCAGATTTTTAAGTTATGATATTTCATGTTGCTTTTTGCTGCGCTTTTCAAACAATTTTTATAAGTAAGATCGATTGGAGGATCGACGCGGCGTCACGGCGTACCTACAAGCGGCTTTGGAAAAGTCAACTTTTACAGGTTTACCGTAAGTTCAAAATTGTCCAACCGCGAATCCGCGCCTGACTGTTTACCACTAGTAAATGAGGTAGGTACAATATGCCGCCATCTCGTCTCTCCAGTCTCTCTTGGCCAATTTTTTTGATTTGATGGTGTTATTTATATTAGATATTTGCTTGAATCGTTTCTGTTAATGCAGCAGTTTTACAGCAGCGTTTTTGATCTCAGATATAAAATGAAATCTAGTCATATTTTTCTATTTAAGATTATAAATATAAAATTACGAACATAATATATTGTTCTGCCATACATATGTTAACGCAAATTAGCTCTTGATTCAATATTTTTCTAAATGTTGATGTTGCCTAAATATTTATAATACTTAGTCATATTATTGATACATATTGTTTAATATCAAAATGTATGATTTTATATTGATGTTTCAAGTTACCTACTCATAAAATAACAATTTCACAATAAAAATTATCAATTGGCGCAAAAGGCGGGCCAAGTTCTAGAAGTTTACTTACGGATTTTTTTATCTAGCAACTTTCTCAAAATTCTATGTTCAAAAATAAATCACTCCTGAATTGTTTACAAGACGGTCCCCTAGGTGGATATAAAAATCTATAGTTTATCACGTCATTTTTGGACTAAAGTACTTCTGGAACTGGGCACTCCAGGGTCCTTACGGCTAACTCTTAACGCGGGCTCGAATTGGCGTTGAAACAGCGCAGTTCGGAAAATCACGCGAACGTGGACCTTAACGTGCCGAGATACGGTTTGCGGCCGCGCAACTTTTCTAATCACCTAAATAGAATCGCTTAAAACAGGTAGCCGTATGGCCCAAGATTTCTGTATGAAAATCTAAAGTGAATAATTATGATGTGTGTAATATAAATAAGCTTTGTTGTTATTTATTAGATAGATTAATATATTGTGTTAAAAGTTACTGGCCAATGAGGCCCCAGTTATCGGTGTCTATATTAGGCCAGTGGGGCCAGTGGGGCCCCTCGGCCCCACCCTTAGTACATTTCATGTTGTATTTTTATTTGGTGTATCCTAAAATATAGTTTATGCATAATATCATTAACCTTGTACTTCATAGCGAAAGCATAATTCTGAAATTAGGTATAATTTTTTTTGCAAAGTCATGCTCAAAAATAGCTATTTGGGTTGGTGATTGTGTTGTTACTTTTCCTATATATTATTTGTAAGGTTGTGTAGGCGTCACCTACATCGAAACATGTTAATCAATTATATCAAACGAAAATAAATGTTTTTTAAATGACGAAATAAAAGTTGTACTTAATGTAAATTATTTTTTATTTCACTTTTTGTAGGCATAGGTAGTTTTTTTTACAGAAAATTGTTGGCTTTAAATAACCGTACAATAAAGTAACCCTGTTTATGATGCATCTTAAGTAGCTGTAACATATTGATTACTTATATAGGCATTATACAAAATATCTCAAGACCTAGTAAGAACAAGTAAGGCCAGCGCTCGGGTATTTTTTTTGATTTCATAAATATTAATTATATTTTCTAAACCATTCCAACTTTTTTCTCTCTAGAATTGATACATGAGATATTTAAACATAAATATCTTTTGTTATTGTAAAAGTCAATCATATAATCTGCAATGATGATAATTATATCTGCAGCTTGGAATCGCATTTCTGTAAAATTCTTTAGTGGTAGTAAAATATGAGGAACGAAATACTATAGGTACCTAGTTCGACGAATTCCTGTGAAGTGTGGATAGTGGCTCAGTCTGAATGTTCACTAGAACTATAATCACAAACTAACGAAACAGGTTTGCTTTCTGTTACTGCTGATTCAACTTTTTCAAATGTTGCATCTGGTTTTATTTCATTAATAGATATTTTACTTGTCCCTACGTTATCAAAAATGTTTTCATCTGCAATTTCAGTTTTAGTGCTATCTGCTTCAGTTTTACTCGTTTCTACATTGTCACCAACTTTTATTTTACGTGAAAGTTCATTTTTAATGACTTCACTTTTACTTGTGTCTAAACTGTTCGTTTTATCATTTGTAACTTCATTTTTTGAATCTTTAACTTGACTTTTATTTGTGTCTTTATTTTCAACAACCTTTTCTTCATTTCTAGCAACTTTACTTTTTTTAACAACTACCCCCAAAACGTTTCTTGTCAAAGCCAAACTTTTACTTAGCGACTCTTCCTTTTTTAGGCCTCCAAAGCTTGTTAATAGGCCGCTAGAGCTTGGTAGAGCAAGACTGGTAAGTATTTTACTTCTGGTTTGGCTTTGTTTTTCTTCTACGGTTCTAGAAGGCCGGAGAGAGAGAAGGGAAGCCATATTTCTGTCCTCGTCTGTTTCAGGAAGTAAGGCGATGTCTAGTGATGACTTAGTGAGGAGAAGGCTGTCGTTCACTGAGGATTCTTCCAGTTCTTTTCTGCGTTTCTGAAAACAAAACAAAATTGGTAATTTAATAATAAAAAACTGTCAAGCTATTATTATTTTCCGAGCAGTAGCATGTGCGCTGGGCGGTTACATGTGCACTTTACAATCTGAGGGCACCCGGTTAGATCCTCGGTCCTGCCCTAGTCAGTTATTTAGTACTTGAATAGGGTACTTCTCCATACTCATCATTATAAACAACCTCTATCAAGAATTGCGCAAATTATATGGTGAAAGATAATTTAATTATAAGATAAAAACTATTTTTATGAAAACAACTTAAAATCAAATATAAACAAATTTGTACTAAAATATTAATTAATCTAATAACCCGCTGCCATCAGGCATTATACCCAAAATGCTGCCCACATTGCCACGTTGAGTTGCAACTAATATGTTGCATGAGATATCGGCCAGCATTCTGTGTACTTAAATAACTCATGTGTTTTCGATGCCATCTTTCAAAATCCGTGAAGGAAAACATTTGGAAACTGGTATGTCCAAGAACCTCAGAAGTTCAAAGATATGTCATTCACCATCATGCACTGGGCCAGCATGGTGGATTAGGGCCCATCCTCTCTCTGCGAGAGAAGACCTGTGTCCCAGCAGTGGGAAAATGATACTATTACTTATATCACAGAAAAGAGAAGTAAATAGAACGGAAATGAGAAAGAAAGTCCGTTACCGGGCATTATGAGTGAACCTTGATTGAACATTCTTATTTAGATCAACGCGTCGAACTCCGCATCTCAGCTTCTGATTTCGAATGACTGACGTTTCGTTTATTTGGGTGCAACTGGCTACAACAAATTTCTTACAAAAATGCCTTGACAGCCGTTCTAATTTTGGATAGCCTGTTGGTCCAGTTGGTAGCCTTCTACCTACCTTCTGAGCTTGGGGGCGTGGGTTCGATTCCCACCTAGGATAAACATTTATGTGATGAACATTTGTGTTTGTATTATATCTGGTTGTTAATATCTATTTAAGTATGTATTTAAAACTATATAATTATGTATGTATGTATATATGTATGTCACTGGCAGCCATATCACAAGCTTTGCTTAGTATGGGGTCAGATGACCGTGTGTGCAAAAGTGTCCAGAATATTAAAAAAAAAAAATTACCAAAGAAAAACTTTTCTGTGACTAATATTCTGATTACTTACTCTGAAATTCCTTCTTAAAGAACAGTTGGCTTCATAATCATCCTTCCACACACTCTCGTTTCGTCCCACGAGCCTTCTGAGCCTCGGTTTATCCATTTTAGCTGTGTCCTCATCTCCCGTCTTGTGCTCAAGTTTGAACATAGCATCGTCGAACAGACGCTTCTGTGTCTCTTTGGTCTCGGGGACTATCTGGCCATTCTCTGTCGGATCCCATCTGTTCTCTTGACGTCTTGCGCCTGATACTATCAAATAGTCTAGATTCTGAAAAGAGGTAAGACAAAAAAAGACTTAGCATTTATTATTTTAAAATTATTCAGCCTATAGCTGAGCTATACTCGGAGTTTCTTTGCGCGTTAGAATCCGAAACGTGGATATTCGCCAAAGAACCAGAGTCACCGACATAGCTGTTAAAATCTGCAAGTTGAAGTGGCAATGGGCAGGCCACATCGCTCGCCGATAACCGATGGGGAAGAAAGGTTCTGGAGTGGAGACCACGAACCGGAAGACGCAGCGTAGGTAGGCCACCCACTAGATGGACCGACGACATTGTGAGAGTCGCGGGCATCCAGTGGATGCAAAAGGCAGGCTGTCGTTCGGTGTGGGGGTTAAAGGGGGAGGCCTATGTTCAGCAGTGGGCGTCTTTTGGCTTGAAGATAGAATCAACTAATTATTATTATTAGAATAGGATGCCCTGAGACTCATTGGAGTGCTGATATACATAAGACGGCTGGCAGTGGGTGGAAGAGAAAAGCTGAAGATTGTATTGAATGGCATACCTTGGGAGAAGCCTATGTACTGGAGGAGTTTGACTTGTAACTATGGAGTTATCAATAAAGAATTGTATTATATTTTTATATGTTCCGCAATGGAGTGTATAGGCTGATGATGATGATCAACTAATTATTGTCCAAAACAGTTAAAAAGTGGCTGGGGGATGGAAAATAACTACTAGGCAAACCACCAGCTCACTGGTCAAAAGGCAGTGCACAAGACCATTGGACCGCAACAAATGGCACCCGGAAGAGATTTATATTTATTATTTACTAGCTACACCCCGCGTAGTGATGAAAAATAGTGATGATGATGAAAAGTAGCCTATGTCACTCTCCAGCCCTTGAACTATACCCATGCAAAAAGCAGGTTGTTCTGTTGCTGCCTGTAAAAGGAACAAACAAACCAACAAACTTTTCACATTTATAATATTAGTATGATGATTTACACATATTATGTTTTTTTTAAATATTTTTTATGATTTTGACTTTATTACTCTCACAAATTATGTAGAAATTTACAAATGGAGGACTTAATGCTATACTTTTGCTACCCACCCATCAGTTGATGGAACGATGATGATGAAGTAGTATTCAGTAACATACCCCAGGATCTGTCTTGATTTCAAAATGGTTATCGCACAGGTGGCATTTCATTCGAAACTGGTACACCGGGGTGGTATAGTACATGCCTACTTTAGTCTTCTCAGCATTGTATCTCACTCCCATGCCTGCAGCACAATTACATTACATTGACAACACAAAAATAGAACACTCTTACTCAAACATTTTGTTAGTTACAAAGCTTTGAGGTCTTACTTATAAACGGTTTTAGTTACAAAGCTTTAGTCTTACTTATAAACGTTTTGTTGGTTACAAAGCTTTGAGATCTTACTTAGAAACGGTTTCGTACAGTTTGCAGTAGTGTGGCTGATGCTGTACAGTGTTGTTGTGGAGTAGTAGGTGCCGGAGAGAAACTCTGCTTGTTAGTTGTTGATATAATTTACTCCAGCGATGTTACACGTGTGGTGTCTTAATTGCTACTCAATAATACTAGTTAATTCTATTAATAAGGTTAACTTTTACTTCTGCGGTAGAAACACGTGTGTCCCAGATTCGGCCGCTAGGCCAAGGTACAAAGTCTGTGCGGTTGGGACCGTACAGGTTTAGTTAGGAAGCTTTGAGGTCTTACTTATAATCGGTTTAGTTAGAAAGCTTTGAGGTCTTACTTAGAAACGGTTTAGTTAGGAAGCTTTGAGGTCTTACTTAGAAACGTTTTAGTTAGAAAGCTTTGAGGTCTTACTTAGAAACGTTTTAGTTAGAAAGCTTTGAGGTCTTACTTAGAAACGGTTTAGTTAGGAAGCTTTGAGGTCTTACTTAGAAACGTTTTAGTTAGAAAGCTTTGAGGTCTTACTTAGAAACGTTTTAGTTAGAAAGCTTTGAGGTCTTACTTAGAAACTGTTTAGTTAGAAAGCTTTGAGGTCATACTTAGAAAGGTTTTGTTAATTACAAAGTCTTGAGCAATGACATGAGGTCAGTAATACAATATGCGATTTATCATTTTATGAGTGCCCTGGAGTTTAACAAACTGATTCCGCTCACCTCTTTATTTTATTGGATACCCTGACAAAAACAACTAATGCACCACCATGGTGGACATAATGTGTGCACAAAGAGCTTAAACTGATTCGTACGAGCCAAAGTTCCATGCGACCGCTCACTAGGCTCCTTCGGTTCGCTACGAGCCGCGATTCGTCCGGTAACAATAGACCCCTTTTCTCAGTGCCCTGTTTTTTATACTCCAACCGTTGTATATCAATAATGAAATTAGTTCAAGAATATATGAATACGTTACGATACCTATGTGATTGTTGCAGCCGTCGCACCAAATGTTGTATGGCATTTCAAACCGAATAATCAGGATCCCCATGTGGAGTTTCCTGGCCCGCTCTCTCAGAGCATGCGTGCCCAGGAATTTGTTCAGTCCCCCGACTTTAGGATCGTAGTCAGGGGGATAGTAATGATTCTGCCCTTTGCGCTCTCCCATGGTGGAAAATTTATTAAAACCCTGGAAGATTACATGATATTAGTGTCAACTGCGTCTGTATGGGGCGTATTACTTGGATTTCGGAAACAATCGGTGCAGGACACCAACGGTCATCTGTGACTGTGAAAGTTAAAGGTTTACCTTTAGTATATGTTGAGAATTATTAGAATTTTATATTATTATTTTATTATTAATAAATATATTTAAAAAATATGTTCGTAAATATTGCAAAAATATGGAATGTGGAAACGTCAATTTGACTTTGACATATATGTGAATGTCACATTTAGCAAGACTTCCAATCCACAGATATGTATAAATTCAGAAGAATGAAAACAAAGCTTTTTATCACAGCTTTTTATTCACGGATTTAATGAAAATGTTCATTTAAAATTCGATACAAATCAACGAGAAAACCAACTTTATACTTTTTGTATGTAACAAAATGAAAATTGAGGTAACGACGCATTTAAAAATAAATAGTAATTTGGAATAAAATAAAAATAACAAAATGAAAATAATACAGACAAACAGACAATGACAGCTGTTTGACAGCTCAGCTCAGCTTATATTTTCGTAAGAAAATTTGTCTTCCGTCGTGAAACAGAAAAACAGATTTCGTTTGTTTAATTTCTTGGTTTGATGTATTCATTTGCATTAGATTAACGTAATTTTCATTGTTACTTGCGAATGTAGTCTGTAATGTGCAGTGATATGTTTATCACTATAAATAGATCATATCGTAGATATCGTTAGTGATTGTGATGGTTTAATAGACATATTGAGTAAGTATAGGCCTTTATCAGCTGCAATGGGTCGGAGAGAGGAGCCTGCCTGGGCGAAAGGCACCGTGGGGCTGACGGCGGCCCGGGAACGTGGAGATATCGACAGGCAGTTCCAGAGGCGCCTCACTGTGACTCGCAGCACCATCGACCGATTAGGGCTCGAAAAAGAGCTCCACGGGCATATGGGCTGCGTTAACTGCCTAGAATGGAACACAGACGGATCGTAAGTACTGCTGACATCTATAAAATAACATTTTCATGAACTGATAAGGAGTAAAATGCTGGTGTTATTGTAGGATTCTCGCGTCAGCGTCGGACGATCTCCACGTCATCCTGTGGGATCCGTATCGCTACAAACAGCTTAACAACATAGCCACAGGTCACACTGGGAACATCTTCTCAGTGAAGGTAAGTTAAAATTACATTCTACTGTATACCTTCTAACTCTTATCATCACAATTACAATGTTAATATGGTTGTGAATCACCACCTAATGATGACATTCACTCATTAGAATGACTTGTTTAGTAAACATGCTGGTTATTGATTGTCAGTTGCATCATTATGTAACTCTCTTAGAAAGCAATAACTGGTTGGTAGTCATAGGTACTTAAGAAAAGTTATTAACAAAATTTACTTAGCCATTAATGGATTTTTGTGATTTTGTGATTTAAGTAACAGATTAAGGGGTTATATTACCTGATGCCAAGAGGCCATGTGGCAGTTTCCTTTCCAGCTCCCCAATGTTTAAAAATGAGCAGTACCATGGTATCATTAAAGAACCTAATATATTTAAATAAAACCGACCAAGTGCGAGTCGGGCTCGTGCACTGAAGCTTCCGTACCACCACCTCATAAATTAAAAAAACTTAACATAAAACTGAGATGAGAGAACTCCAATAAAAGGGTAATTCGTGACAAGCATCAAGTTTATTTGTGAAAGTAACACGCGACATTAAGCGCGTGAGAAGTTTAATACTGCCTATCGCCTCCGTAGCCTCGCGCCAACCCAACAGAGTAGCAATGTGTTCTTCACAATCAAATTAATCAAATAGAATGGGACACGAGCTCCGCACGATTGATTCGTTCACTACGGTGGAAAGTATTCACTCGTTTCATCGAACCATTTTTGGAAAGGATGATAGCGCCTGAGCATGGCTCTCAGTACTTGACTGTGTTTGATGACTTTGACTATATCTAATGAAACTTGAAAATCTCAATACAATCACTAGCTAATGAGGATTCTTGATGATTGACTGATAATGATTGTTACAGTTTCTGTCCCCTGATGTGATCGCAACTTGCGCGGCAGACAGCACAGTGCGCGCTAGGAACATCACCACCGGCGCACCACTGCTGGAGTGCGCCTGCCACTGCGGCCGAGTGAAGCGCCTCGCCACTGCGCCCGACAACCCCCACATGATATGGTCCGCGGGGGAGGATGGCTTGATATTGTATGTATTGACAATTATTCTCACAGAGCTGGATGGTTTGTCGGAATCTAGCAAATTGAATAATTACCCGTGTACCCCACTAGTGGGTTAAGCCGTTGGGTGGACGGGTCGTTACTCAAATAATCCTACATTCACGTCAATAATAATAACAAAAACAATTTTTTTCAATGTATTATTGACTATTATTTACCTATACTTTGGGGAACCCCAATGTCAACTTTCGTTAAATTCAGGTTCTCTTGTGTTCTGTTTGAAAGGTACAATATCATCATATTCAACTCTTTTCCTTCGAAACCATAATACTGGAGCTTTGTGATTGAAATATCGTGGTGCAAACAATCAAAGGCTTTAGACAAGGCATATGAAAATAATAGAACATTTATTCGACTCCTCCCATGTAAAAGATAATAGACTACTTCTTTAATTGCCATTTCTGTTTATCTATTTCTTATTGTTAGTCCCTTTTCATCTCTTAACATCAGGCGAGGTGGAGGTCACACATCATCATCATCATCAGCCAGTAAACGTCCACTGTTGAACAAAGGCCTCCCTCTTAGAGAGGGGTTTTGCCAATATCCCCACGCTTGGCAGGCGGCTCGTAGTACGTTCACTGTGTACTAATAGGATGCTGCTGTCTATCCTCCGGTGGTTCTGGTCGCTGTATTCCATCCTCCGGTGGTTCTGGTCGCTGTATTAGGACATACCCGGGTCCGGAGGTCAAAAATAAGTCTTAATTCTATAAAATAAACAGTTTCTTTGTTCTACTGATATAAATAATAAACAAAGAATGAATGTAACTTTGAATTCTAGGCAGCATGACTTACGCACGCCGCACCGCTGCAACTCAGACTCTGCGAATGTGCTCGTGAACCTGCTGAACCACCTGGGTCGGTACGCGGAGGCCAAGTGCGTGTCAGTGAACCCGCGCAGGCCGCACCAGCTCGCCGTCGGCGCCAACGACTTCTACGTCAGGCTCTATGACACCAGGATGGTCAAACTGGCCAGATTACAGGTCAGACTGTTTGATTACTGATTATTACTGCTTGAAAGTGTTTTTAACCCCCGACGGATAAAGCGCGGTACAAATTTAACATGTGTATGTCTATGTGTCTGTGTCTGTCTGTGACATCTTAGCTCACAAACGGCTGTAACCATTTTTTAAAGGTGTCTTGTTCGAGCTTGTTCTTTGCTATGATTCATGAAAATCTGTTCAGCCGTTAGCTCTTTTATCTTGTTATTTTATTTATTGTTGTTTTAGTTTGTTGAATAGGCTTGCAGTTGACCGTCATCTTGTCCGATGTTAAGTGATGAGGCGATCTATGATGGAGCACACTTGCCATAGAACAAAATCAATTCACTCGTGACTTCAAGATGTCCCCCCGTTCCCCGAACGTCGGATGTGAAACATGACTGAATAAGAGAGCGTCATACCGTTTGCCGTCACGGCAACGAGTCAGTTTTACTGCCAAAGCGCGTCAATAGATGTTTCACATCAAAAATTTAAACGACAGCTGCTGGTCATCAGGGCTGCAGAGTGAGGAGCTTGTTGACGATGCGCGCCGTGTCGATGATGACTGCCTTCTGTATCTGACCCAACCATCTATCAAGAGCCTCTTAAGGCGCTACTCGAGGCTCTTCGCTATAAGTCCGTTCACCACCATTATCGAGACAATGATTTGTCGATTCAACCCAATATGGCAGGAATCTCGTCAGCCATGTCAAGGTACTTTGTCCTTCTACATCTACGAGGCATCTACGAGATTCTCGTCATGGTGGTGGTCATTATTATTTTTTATATTGTCATATTCCGTAAACGTTTATTGATATTTTTGCTACTTATTGATCTTAATAGCGTAACCTACAGCAAAAAAGAGGGTGACGTATAGCCGACGTAAAAGTTTGTCTGTGGTGGCTATAATTGAACTGGTGGAACTGTTTTGCAGAACAACGGATCAGGCAGCGGCAGCGGGGGGTCGCGGCTCATGTGGGAGCGACAGAACCAGTGCAGCACCCGCGCGGGCCACGGCGACCCAGACAACAACATACCGCGCGCCGCTGTACACTACTTCGCACCAGGTTAGTGTACAACATCATCATCAGCGGCAGCGGGGGGTTGCGGCTCATGTGGGAGCGACAGAACCAGTGTAGTGTTTAATTTCAGTAAGAAGTACCATGTTCACTAGACTTTCTCGTATGTCTTGGTTTTACTCTGGGTCATCTGTGTCTTATTTGTCAGCTGTGACTGTGATGTATATTTATTAGCCCGACTTCAAAAAAAGAGGGGGTTATCAATTCGGTTGTATGTTTTTTTATGTTTGTTACCTCAGAACTCCATCATTTATAAACAGATTTGTTTGTTTTTTTTGAAAGGATATACTTTCAGATTAGTCCCATACAAAATTCAACAAAATAGGTTCAGTAGTTTGGTTTTTAAATCAAAATAACTGGAAAAAATATGTCGTTGCAAACAAAAGTATTTACTAAAGTAGCTAACAGACGAGATGGACTTGGTTGACGGACCGCCGTCCAACCAACGGGAGAGAAAGAGAAAATGTTCTCTTTCTCTCCCTTTTATTGGACCACAAAAAATATATTTTTTTGTTTAAATTAGAACATGCTGTCAAGGCATTTTTGTTAGAAATTTGTTGTAGCCAGTTGCACCCATATAAAAGAAACGTCAGTCATTCGAAGTCAGTTAGCAACTGTGATGCGGACAAAGAACTTTGAGACCTAACCCAAAAAGGTAAGGTCCAAGTTCTTTGGATGCGGAGTTCGACGCGTTGATCTAAATAAGAATGTTCAATCAAGGTTTACTCATAATGCCTGGTAACAGATTTTCCTTCTCATTTCCATTCTATTTACTTATCTTTTCTGTGGGTTGGACGGCGGTCCGTCAACCAAATCCATACGTCTGTTAGGGCTATAATCTTGAAGTCGGTTTTTCAAATTGATAATTAATGTGTTCCAGGTCACTTGTCGATGGAGCCTTCAGAGCACGACTTCCCGAAGAAAGCGACCACCTACGTAGCCTACAGCCATGACGGAAACGAACTACTTGTCAATTTAGGATCTGAACAGGTCTCAGACAAACCTTATTATATTTTTGAAATAAATAAATTATTTTTTTGGGCAGCAAAATAGTTGGTAGTGATCCTGCCTTCTGCGCTTGGGGGCGTGGGTTCGATTCCCTCCTAGGACAAACACTTATGTGATGAACATTTGTTCTATGTCTGTTCTATGTTAATATCTAAGTATGTATTTAAAAATATGTATATACTAGCTGCGCCCCGCGGTTTCACCCGCGTAGTGATGAAAAATGGTGATGATGAAGATAATGAAAAGTAGCCTATGTCACTCACCAGCCCTTGAACTATACCCATGCAAAAAATCAGGTCGATCCGTTGCTCTGTTGCTGCGTGAAAGAAAAACAAACAAACCAACAAACTTCGCATATTATAATATTAGTATGATGTATGTATATCAGTCTCTGACAGCCATATTACATGCTTTGCTTAGTTTGGGGTCAAATGATCGTGTGTGCAAAAATATCCCGAAAATTTAATTATAAAAAAAAAGTTATATACAGTGTAAACTCTATATAGCGACACTTAAGGGACTGCGCATTTTATGGCGTTATTGAGAGTTGTCGTTAGATGGAGAGAAGAAAACTCTATATTGTTTTCCTATTATAATATGTATTTTACACAAAATTTACAAACAACAAACTTTATTATTATTAATCATTTATTTCAGACCAGGTCCATATACATTTTGACACAAATTACATAAAAAAATAATAAAGTAAAACAAAATTAGAAATAGGTACATGTCAATAGTAACAATAATTAAAAATGAATTAAATAAAATACAACGAATAAAAATAGCAATGGAAATTATAATGTCAAAAAAATTAATAAAATAGAATCAAATGTGAGTGGCTTACTTATTATTAGTATTAACATGTAGCCGCACTGCATGCTTAATGACCGGACAGTCAAACCGACCTGCCACAACACGTAGGATGCTATTGGCGCTGCCCCGGACACGTCTGAGCATCGAGGCGGCTCGTTTGAACATCATTATCTAATATTGATACAAATAACAACGATTATTGCGTATAGTCTGTTATCTTCGTCTGACGTTTTTTGCTGCTCCAGTATTATAGTTTATTTTAAATACGAGGTGTTAGAAAGTACAATTTAATGCTTAATAATGACGTATTATTGTCGTTATTTAGAGTGGGTGTGATGCTACATAGAGTGTACCATTGTATCGATAACAAGGAAAACCAACCAAAGTCAAGTAATTTCTACGTTTTAGGGAGTTTGTCGTTAAATCGAGTGTCGCTATATGGAGTTTACACTGTAGTTAGAAGCATTTAAAAAAAAAAAAATTATGACACAACTTTTTACTGAGAAGTCCGATTTTGAAGATTCTTTTTCATTAATCTAGTTTCAACCGTTACATGATATTAATAATGCTAATAATAAACTTTACCTAATAAGGCGGCTCGTTTGGAATGTGGATAGTTCACTTACACCATATTTTCTATTTTCAGATATACCTATTCGACATAAACTCAGCGCGGAGGCCCGTTTTAGTAGAATCATTCATCATACAACATAACCACGGGTGCCGCGAGGGTGAGAAGCAGAGCCCTAAGAATGGCAGCTGTGGCTCCCCTAATGGCTCCAACGGTACCATCGAGACTCCAATACTGCCCGAATCGGTCAGGAATTTGAAGGAACTGGTGAGTGATTGTGCCCAAACTTTTTTTGGGTTACTTTTGACCTCCAACTCGCCTGATGTTAAGATGGTGCGTTCTACGATTTAGCACGCTTGCCTAGAAGAAACCGATTCACTCGTGATTTGAAGACACCCAGATTGTAACAATCGAGAAACACCCATTCAGGCAGCGCATTCCACAAACAGTAGTTCGCACAATAAAAGTGAAATCAAAGCGCTTCGTACGGGTTTTCGGAATATCAACCATAACGCGGTGTCGATAGCGGCGCGCCAGTGTTTGGGCACAGAATAAATACTAGTACAAGTATAGTGTTCACTCCGCAAAATCATTTAAATAAGTAGCGACACTTGCTACTACACAATAAAGTGCAATTCAGGACGTGCGAGCGCTAACTACCTACAGCTATATTAACCTAGAAGTTGCCTCTCTGTCTATCGCGTAACTCTTGTCGCGTTATCTCTGTCTATCGCGCGGCAGGTCCGACAAGTCGGCTACTTGTGGCTTCATATCTAAAGTGCGGAGTGCGCCAGGCCTGGTCTAGGCCTCTATGGTTTACGAGACTCGATGGTCCGGCTTACATTCTCTTTGGGTCCGGCCGTATCGTGAGCGATGATTAAGGCACACTGCGTTTTAGGTACGCAGCGAGCAAACGATTTAGTCCGCCGCGAGCGGTGGTTTCTATGGTACAGTAGAAATAAACTAGATGGCGCTGTATCGTATTAAAACGCGCAAACGTTTTATAACTCGAATGGTATCGGCCAAACGTATGTATCATTTTCTTTCTCTTAAAAGTCTTTAAATAATACAATTAAAATGTATTTTTGGAAGGCCTAATAGCACCAACTTGGTGTGTCTTAGGGCTGGGTAATTCGGTATGTAAAGTGTTGTATTTTTTTATATTGTTATTTCGTAGATAAGGCCTTTTTTAAGAAACTAATTTCAATATTTTTGTTTTCTATTGAGTAGTTATTTTACAATATTTTTTTGAAAATTGAAATTATGTGACGTCTCCATATAGCACAAAATTTCGTTGCGTTGAGAAGCCTAAAAAAGCACCCCATATTGGCAGCCCTGAAAAAAACCAGACAGTCAAACCACAGAAATGAAAAAATATTCTATTCTGTGTGACGAACAGTGTGTCAAATGTATAATATTTTTATTCTTAAAAGGCACAGAAAATAAAATGCTACAATGTGACGTCATTTAGAGGACAATGAAAGTCGAATGATTTCTTAGTTTAATGTTAAAATAAATGGCATCTTATCGTTTTAAAAAGTCGGAGTAGAAAAATAAGGGTTGGTAACATAAAATCTCGAAATGGTTTTGGAATTGGCATAGGTACATTTTTTTTAGCATACCGAATTCTTACTATATAGTATGGGGGGATACTACTATATACCATAGGTAGGTTAGTAAACTAGTAAAATACGCAGTCGCAGGGTCGCTGGTTTGTTTGCACGACAAATTAAATAACCTCGTAGTACCCACTTTCTCCCGCCAACCATCCATCAGCAGATTACCAGAAAGTCGGGTATTTTTTAGGTAGGGTACCTTACTTGAATCTTAGTAAATATAATTAACAACGTAATGTTATAAAAACAGTTATTAATATAATTTTAACTATTATAATTGGTTCGTAACTAATTTCCGCTAGTACTTGTAGTCTAGAACAGATGGCCGATGGGGCCGAAAGGTTCTGGAATGGAGACCACGGACCGGTAAGCGCAGCGTAGGACGTCCACCCACAAGATGGACAGACGACCTAAAAGAGGCCGCAGGGAAACGCTGGATGCAGGCCGCTTCCAACCGGCTCTTTTGGAGATCGATGGGGGTGGCCTATGTCCAGCAGTGGACGTCCTATGGCTGAAATGATGATGATGAATAATGTTACTAACGATTTTTTATGTATACACCGATAGTGGCTTTACATACAACAAGGTACAAGCTGGTATTATTTGTAAATATTAACTAACAAAAATAACACTTTACATTCGATATAGATCCCCACTAGCATTATCTGTTTATCTCTATTTTTTTTCTTTTTTGTTACGGTATATTTTTGCACACAAGGTCATCTGACCCCAAACTAAGCAAAGCTTGTGATATGGCTGCCAGAAACTGATATAACAACCAGATATAGAACAAACACAAATGTTCATCACACAAATGTTTGTCCTACGTAGGAATCGAACCCACGCCCCCAAGCTCAGAAGGTAGGTTCACTACCAACTGGACCAACGGTCTATCTTTGTATGTGTGTCTAGATGGGTCTCGTAATTTAAAGTAGATTTTGCAGTTTCCCGCTTTTCCAGAATAAAGAGTATCTTGTGTACTTACTGCCACACTTTTATCATCATCATCATCATCATCATCATGTGATCATGTGATGTGATATGTTTGTTTTGTCGGCAGGCGAACGAGCTGGTGAATAAAGGCAACTACTCCAACGCTGTGGAGCTGTACAATGAAGCGATCGGCCAGTGCCCCGACTGCGCCATACTGTACTCTAACAGAGCCGCCGCGCTCATGAGGAGGGGCTGGTAAGATCACCATCCGCAGCCATATCCTGCTTCCGAGGTTAAAGCCGGCTACTCGCTCGGTAAGCCGCGATTGCGCAATTCCTTTAATCACGTGACATTTCTTGCCCAGTTTTTTTCAGGGTCTGTTACAACGAAAAATACGTGCAAGCAGAAGTTGCTTTTTAGCTTCGATCAGAAATATACCTTCAAACACAGGCAAGAAAAATGTCTCGAGTTTACTATTGTAGCTGCCTATCAAGATATATACAGAAAAAAAAAACATAAAAAGTAGTCATAAAAGTATTTTAATAACCCTTAAACCCTACCCTAAAGTATTTTATCAACCTTATTTCTATCTGTTATGGTTTAGTTTCGACTAACGCGTAATTGACATAGGACCTGCCCCCCGATTCTACTAAACAAATTGTCTTTAAATTGTAATTGTTGCGATTTTAATTGTTAAATAACTGCCACAAAATTGACAGGCTTAAATATTTTTTTATACTAAGTTATAACAAGGAAGATAGAGATAGAGATAGCTGCGAAACTTGACTGCGATACTAGCGCTACCGTAATTTGTAGAACCCTTTCGTACATTATCTGACTGCAGCGCTTACGGCAGTTCGAGACAACCTATAGCACGCTCAAATTACAGCTCCATCTAAGTTCATACCGTTTTTAGTCAAATTTCCGGGGTACGCTCTAATGTTCCGCTATTGTCTTTCCTCTTAGTCTATCTTCCTTGGTTATAATATTAGGTGGTTGTATTTTTCTAGTATAAAAAATATTTTAAACTGTCAATTTTGAGGCAGTTATTTAACAATTAAAATCGCAACAGTTACAATTTAAAGACAATTTCGTTAGTAGAGTCGGGGCCCTGCTGCTCCGCGATACTGACGAGAGCTCTTAAACTTTGATTACCCTACCTTTTATTAAATAAGAGCACACATTTATTTGTGCTCTTAAATCTCTGGCCGTTTTTAGGGCCGTTACCGTTGATCTAGTACATTTCTGATCGAAGCTTTTTAGAGACTTTGTTCGGTCGTTCTGGAGTTCATGTCGTACAAAAATATACACACGACTGTCACGACATTGTGTGTTGACCTTGATGCGAGGTTCAAACAGGGAGATGGGTAAGACTATCGACTCTCAAATCGTAGTCATTCGTGATGTTATTGTTACCCTCTCCCCGCTATTTGTACCTCACATGATTTACGGCCGGTTATCCGAGTCGCGTAGGCAACAAAACGCTCCATCAGCCCCCGCCAAGTTATAGCGACGATGTTTTGTGCCACGCTAGTGTCAGGACGCCCGCGGGGGGAGTGCAACGACATAAACGAACATAGGTCCGACCTCGATGACGCCTGGCGCGGTACTGGACGCGGCGCGCGCAAATTCTCGCGACCTTTTTACAATTTTAATTTCACTAAAAAACGAAACTATTCACTATCAAAATTCTATCCAAATAAAAAAATGTTGAATAAAATTGCCTTTCAGTACACGCAATTTCCAGGTTGTTACGAGCTTTCATTAGAGCATAAAACGAAAAAAATAAACTGAATCGACTTTGTTTCAGATTTTGAACCAAATCATAAACTCAAACACAGATGTATCTGTGACATGTATTTTTTTCTAGCTCAAATATTGTAATTTAACTGAATAAAATTGATTTAAAACCGTCAAATTTGGTATATGAGGCCGTTAAAAGACGACCCCTTGCCGATACCGTGTGTGCACGGTGTGAGACTCAAGACTCAAAAGTCATTCATTCAATTCGCCCGCGCCTAGGATTGGCCCTCTCGAAAAAGATTATGCTGAAATTTTGCACCTTTTCATTGCGTGGGGATACGATGAACAGTAAAATGGTTATATCGTCATTGTAGAAAAGGGGTGTTAGGCTAAAGTCGTGCGTTGCCATGTTTGTCTTTTTTAATTAAGTAATAGGCTTGCGTTTGACCGCCAACTCGCCTGATGTTAAGCGATGATGCGGTCTACAATGGAGCACGCTTGCCTAGAAGAAACCGATTCACTCACGATTTGAAGACACCCAGATTGTAACTATCGGGGAACACCCATTCAGGCAGCGCATTCCACAGACTGGCTGGTCAAACAATAGAAGTGAAATCAAAGCGCTTCGAACGGGCTTTCGGAGTATTTACCATTAAGCGGTGACGCCTTTTCATGCCCATTCTGGCAGTCCGATAGAACAATGTGCAGGAGAGAATCAGATCATGTCAGATGCACACTCTCCGAAATGTATCCGATAAAAAACCGATAGACTAGCAACTTTTCACCTATGCTCAGGATCAAGAAATAAAGGAAAATAAAGAAAAGCGCCATCTACTGGTATGGGTTGCGCTTCTCTTGAAATGTTGCGAAACTTGACTGCGATACTAGCGCTACGGTAATTTGTAGAACCCTTTCTTACGCTATCTGACTGCAGCGCTTACGGAAGTTCGAGACAACCTATAGCACGCTCTAATTACGGTGCCATCTAATTTTATACCGTTTTTAGGCAAATTTCCGAGCTACGCTCTAATGTTCCGCTATTGTCTTTCCTCTTCCTTGTTAGGTCTAAGAAGCTTAGTCCGAACTAAGAGTGTGCATTGCAATTGAGCTTTTTGTTGTAATAAGTTTAATACTTGTCTCCAGGTCTGGCGACACATACGCGGCTATAAAAGACTGCTATCGAGCGATAAAACTTGACTCTGCACATGTCAAGTCTCACTTTAGACTGGCTAAAGGGTTGATGGACCTCTCGCGGGCCAGGGAGGCGCACGAATGTCTACTCTATTTCAAGGTACATAATGTCTAAGAGCCGACAAGCCGAGTCTAGCTTTAAATTGGCTATGGTATTGATGAAACTTTGCACGAATGTCTACTCTATTTCAAGGCGAATAAAGTTGCCTTAGGACTTTTTGCTAAGTTGCTTTTGAATCGAATCGAATTGAATCTTAGTAGCTTTGAATAGTCATGATGACAATTTTTTTATACCTATAAAAAAGATGATCATAAATAGAGACAACGGAAACAAGATTAAAATTAGTTCAAAAATAAATAAATTATCAGTATTCTAAAATGTTTTCATTTCATGCTAGAGAAAGAGCTCACTATACTGAGTTATGACGTCACGCCTCAGACACGCCATACAAATGCTATACTAACACACGCTTTGCGAGAAAGTGATAGAGCATCCCCTCCCTATCCCCACCAAAAACTTTAAACGCTTATATCTCAGAGATTTATTAGCCAATTTAATTTATATTTTCAGTATGTGTAATGAATTTAGTTATATTCATGGCTCAGCCTGTTATATGTAATAACTTATACATTAGGACACATGCCCATTGTGTTCGGGAAGACGTGAATACGAGTTTTTGGCGCCAACATGACAAAAAGAGTCCTCATTATAATATTTTCCTATACTTGTGTATTTTCGACTTTTGATGTGTAATAATGGTGGATTGTTACTTAATAAGTGCTCGAGTGTGGGTAGTGATATAGCGAGGTGAAACCTCTATTTTTATGGTGTTATCAAAACTTCATAGAAGCCACTTAGGGCATGACTTGGACTCGGCCGTCGTGGCTTACTTTGCTTGACTGTGACTATGACCTTGTTTGCCGATATGCATTAAAACTTGAAAATATTTCAATCCTTGACATTGGCAAATGCACATAACGTGTGGTGCTAAAATCCTCCCGTGAGGAAATAAAAAAGAGGTGAATACAGTAACGTATTTATACATTTATAGACAAATACTTGTCACAGTTACAGCTACGCCAAGGCGTACGTAAGTCGATAGAGGCTGACAAAGATGCCGATTGTTTCAGGACAAGTTCCCGCGGCACGCAAACAGCCACGCCGTGTACCTTCTGCAGAAGGATATCAACCTTAAATTGGAAAATATGGAGACGCAGCCCGATGAAGGTTACAATTATTTTTTTTCTCCCTTTTTTTCATAGACCGCATCATTGCTTAACATCAGGCAAGATAGTAATCAAGCGCAAGCCTATTATTGATGGGCCTATGATATGGCTAACATGTTACATATATTTTTAGTTAATATATTTATTATTTTATAAGTTGTGTTCTTTTTCTCATTTTGGCTTTATAAATATTGATAAATTTGTATAATAATTCTAAATTATATTTCATATTTCGTATTTTGCATGATATAACTGTTTGCTTTGGCATAATTGTACTGTTATAATAAGAGAAGCCACTGGCACCCGACACACTCCCAGACTAGTTCGGGAGCCTATGGAAAATCACGTTATGTAAAACTAAATTTATGTCAAAATAAATTACTTTAGGACGTCCACCCACAAGATGGACAGACGACCTAAAAGAGACCGCAGGGAAACGCTGGATGCAGGCCGCTTCCAACCGGCCCTTTTGGAGATCGATGGGGGAGGCCTATGTCCAGCAGCGGACGTCCTACGGCTGAAATGATGATGATGATGATGATGAAATTACTTTTTGTTTTGTTTGTTTTTTGTTTGTTTGATATAGTTTATTTCTGACAGTGTAATCTTATTTACAATTAATATCGTGGAAAATACATCTTACTACAGCTGTTAGGAAAAATATCTTACTGTCAAAATAACATCAAGTCATAGACTATACATACGTTGATATACAACAATAGAATAGAATGACTTCCATAGATGAGTCCAGTAGAATAAAGAAACACATTACTAGAAACACAATAATTATGTACAATTCTAACAATGGGACCAAGCAAAAAAATATTTTTCCATATCAGAAGCAATGATTCTATTTTGTGTATGGTCAGTTGGAAGCGGCAGCGGCAACGAAAGTGAACTGCACGCTCCCAGCACCAGCGTCCTAGAGAGCCAACTGCGGTGTTCGGCGCTGGACTACTCGCGCCGGTTCCTGGGCCACTGCAACACCACCACCGACATCAAGGAGGCCAACTTCCTCGGCCCTGAGGGGAACTTCCTAGCTGCCGGGTGAGAGAGATAGCTAGATATAATTCCTTGTCTCGACGCATCAGAATAAATAAATAAATAGATGCGTTATACCCACAGTTTTCTCTCTTTTAGCACTTACACACAAACTCTTGCAACCAATCTAACCGTTGGTGATGGCGCTAACTACAACACACCAAAACATTTTGAACACTTTTATATAAAACTAGCTGTTGCCCGCGACTTCGTACGCGTAGACTTTCATATAAACTTTCAACCCCCTTTTGTCATCCTTAATTCAGCCTTTGTAAAATCCTTTCTTAGCGGATCTCTACACCCCATAAGGAATCTACCTTCCAAATTTCAGCTTCGTAGGTCAAGTAGTTTTCGAGATTTCGTGTTTAATGAGTGAGTGAGTGAGTGAGTGAGTAGATGAATTTCGCTTTTATATATATAGATTACTTTCAAACATAATATAATTAAAGTTATATGATTATTAACGGGATATTTACCGTGGTAAGGTTGTGGAATGAGCTCCCGATATTTCGGCGCAGTTACATGCACTATGTTCACGGGGAGACTGAAGAATGCGGGTGGTTGGTCGAACAGTTAAAAAGTTAGGTGCAGACATAACGATCTACCCTCTTTCTTAGTCTTTTGCATAATATAATATAAATTGACATAATATAATATAATATAATATAATTGTAAAGCTAACTTTCTCGTGCAGTTCCGACGACGGCAGCCTGTTCATCTGGTGCCGGAAGTCTGGCAACATCGTGCGCTGCCTCCGCGGGGACGAATCCATCGTGAACTGCGTACAGCTACACCCCTCCGCCTTCCTGCTGGCCACCAGCGGGATCGAGTCCGTGGTGCGGCTCTGGAGCCCTAGGCCTGAGGTAACGAACCTTACTTGAAGGCTGACACTCGTATAGCTCTAAGAATGAGTAAGCTGAAGTGGCTGTAGGAAATTAGACGCAGAGAGCTTACGACCGAGCTTAGTGGTGTAAAGGAGACATCTTTCTTTTTTATAGGAGGTTTTTCTTTTAGTAACTTACTTACTTGTTTAAAGATAGTTTTCTTAAGTGTTTTGGGAGGTTGTTCCTTTTTAGGGTTCCGTACCCAAGGGTAAAAACGGGACCCTATTACTAAGCCTACGATGTCTGTCTGTCTCTGTCTGTCTGTCCGTCTGTCTGTCCTACCTTTAAACGGCTGTATCTTTCGAACCATAATAGATAGCTAGTTGACATTTTCACAGAATATGTAATGTTACTGCGTTACAAAAAAAAAGTCAAAAAGTAAAAACGAAAGGGGCCCCATATGTCAAACGTATTTTTTTACGTATTTTCGGATTAGCTCTAATGTAAAAACGGTAATACTTACAAGCGTCAAACTTAAAATTATTATAGTACACACTCTAAAGTATAACAAAAAATAATAATAAAATTGCCAAGTGCGAGTCGGTGACAAGTTTCTGTTCATTATCAAGTTATAACTGGAAATTTCGTTATTAAATTTTGTGGTGGTACGGAACAGTGCACGAGCCCGACTCGCACTTGGCCGGTTTATTTTTTAATTTTTAGCTCCCAGCCCTGTATGTGGATGGAACTGGCAAGCATTAGTAACAATATGTTCCTTCCAGGAGGGGAGTGAGGAGGCGAGGCTGATCCGCGACGTGGGCGCAGCCGCGCTGGCGAACCAGCAGCGCATGCGCAGCGATCCGTTCGAAGCCATGCTACTGAACATCTCGTTCAGCGGCGCCGACCGAGAGCTGCACCCGCCCGCCTGCCGCCCCACATAGTAACTATATACACTTGCACACTACTACCGGAAGACGCAGCGTAGGTAGGCCTCCCACTAGATGGACCGACGACATCGTGAGAGTCGCGAGCATCCAATGGATGCAGATGGCAGGCTATCGTGAACGAAAGTGAACTGAAGTGAAGTGTCCACTGAAGTGTGGAGGTAAAAGGGGGAGGCCTATGTTCAGCAGTGGACTTCTTCTGGCTGACGAAGACTATTACACTGTACAAAGGGTTGCGTACTTCTTGTGCGCAGTGTAGGGTCAGACTCGAGTTAAGAAACCCCCTGTATATCCACAGCGACCCATACGACGCAATGCACTTCACTTTAAAAAAAATCTGACTTACACAGTAAGCTAACTCACTTACATTAACATTGTAAAAATTTGCCCTAAAATAATACGCCATTCACAATGTAATAAAGGATCCAGACTACTGTGCAAAATGCAGTAAACTCGCACATACTCGACTTGCATAGAATCTATCTGACTTAGGCTGGACCCAAACGTTCCGTTTTCTGATCAGGGAGGCAGACTCGGAAACTTGAATATGCTCTCAACAAGGCGCAAATGTGCTTATTTTTTTCGAAAGTAAAAAAAAACTAACGTTCGTTTAAAAAAATTGCCGTGCGTACGGATCGCCAGAACCGAGCGTCTATACGTACTGGTCGTACAAATATCCTAACTCCAAAAAAACTGGACGTTTGCGCTAGTCTCACGAAGTTCCTAATCTGAAATTCCTGATCAGGAAACCGAACGTTTGCGTCCAGCCTAAGACAGAATATTTAAAATTTCAATTGGTAATAATTATTATTAATGTAATGTGACTAGCTACTATTATTATTATTTTCTATTGATATTTTTTTGATTTGATTTGTATGAGTCTATGTTACTTGGAAATAAATAAATTATAAGACAGTAAATCGTCTGAATAGGGTGTTTGACTGCATTGAAAATATTATGCCAATTGACATCATCCATAAACATGACATAATGAAAAAGCATATTTCATTGATTTTTTTATGAAAATATGCTTATTTTTTGTAAAAAACGCGAATAAAATAACTGTATTTTCGACATTTGCTCACGTGATCGAAAACGGTCTGTAATTGGCTTCATCCCTAGTGACGTCACACAAATCTAAACAAACAGATTTTGTATTGATATTTGCGAATTTAATGTTGTAAAGCTATTTTGAGAGCGATTTATCCAGAAATTATCACCAAAAACAGTCCGGAGGTTAAATGTGAGAAGAATGGAGAAACATTTTGTGCAAGCAGACAGCAGTAACTTACCCAAAATGAATGTATTATGGTTGCATATTTCTTCAATAATAATCTACGTCATTGTTTCTACGCTGCAGAACTCAAAACGTAAAAACTACAATGTAAGTATTAATTTTTAATTGTTCTCCAAGCAAAACATTCAATCAAGTTGTACAAAAAGTATGTTGTAGTAGGTGGATATCACTATTTTGTTAGGTTATGTCAAGCTTTACAATGTTTAAAAAGAAAGTAACAGTACATAAAATAGTAATGCAATAAAAACACAAATTGTAATAGAAATATATAGACTCAAATATGTACCTCAAAATGATCTTCGCACATAGAAACACTTGAATTAGCTCCAATACTTTTAGGTTCTCTACGAGCTACTTAGTTCCAACCACTTTTTGCGAGTTTTGGGGTCCATTGGAACAGAAACGAATAGTTTTTCCGGTGTTTTATGGAAGTATTTGTACATTGTGGCACTACACAACATTTATAAACCATTACTTCTATTAGAAAATTAGTGATTATCAAACTTTTGCTGCCTGGCTGCAGTTGTTTTGTTTTGTGTGACGTCAATCAGTCGCTCGACCGGAGCTATGACGCAGGTCTGCGTTTTGGCGCGATATTTTTTTATTCAAACTTTAACATCGATTTATATCGCAAATACGACAGATATCCAGAAAATATAAATGCAGTATACATTAAATTATATCAGGCAATAATGTGCAATAGTTTCCCAAAAGTAGTCAAATACCCTATTGCAGAGTAAACCATCTGAGTGCAGTCAACAATCTGAATTACAAAGCATGTGACTTGGGCAATTTAAAATCTGAATTACAGAGTAAAGCTATCTGACTTGCACAGTAAGCCATCTGATATCAGATTTTCATAGTAAACTATCAGATTTGCACAACATACTGGCTTATTCATACTGTACACTACCTGACTCACGCAGTTTTCTCCGACTTCACAGCGATGTAAGAAAGATAAGACTTACGCGAAATTCTATTCGCACTTTTCACTCCAAGACATGCTCCGGTAGTTTATTGTACACCGTCGGGCCCATAACCTGCGATGACTTGGCCGACCTCTCTAGTGCGTTGTCGAGCGTATTGGTTTAGTGTGACTTATACCGCAACTTGGAATATGACTGGTGCTGGCAATGTTAGGATCCCAAGCCTCTTGAATCTTGTATCTTGAATTTAACCACAATGAAACTCGGTCCAAGTATTTATTTGCTCTGACAGGATAACATACTAAAAAAAACTGAATGAAAACAACAATGCTTTCGCTAGGATTTTGAAAGTAAGACTCTACAAAGGCCCTGTCGCTGGGGCCTGGGTAAGAGACCACAAAAAATGAGACCACTGGGCTTGGGATGGTCGAAGGTCTAACCATCCACCCAAGCAAGTCCCGATAGAGGACGATAACGATGGGCGACTAACGTCAAAAGCGGAGAAGCCGAAACAACACGCAGTTGTCTCGGGAGGAGCTGAGAGCTCCGGTGCGTTTTAGTGGCTACAATCCTACATTATGAAACATTTCCCTTAAAAAAAGCGAATACCTCAGGGAAAGAAAATGTTTTATTCAGCTTTTTACAATGTTATTGCAGCTGAACGAATGGAAATAGTGTAATTTCTTCAAGTAGGTATACTATGACTCCAAGTTGTGATTCTTTTCTACCGACTTCAAAAAAGGAGGAAGGTTCTCAATTCGGTCCGTGTTTTATTATTACGACTTCACGTACCCAACGAATGACAGTTTACACAGGCAGGCTGTCAACTGTCAACGTCAGACTTGCTTGCAATGTGCTACGCTAACGGCATTTGGCCATAGCACGGATGCGTGCATCCAAGGAAAATAGTACTATCATATGATACTTTGGTACATCTATTATTTAATTGTCATCTCGGAGTGAGTTTTCTGTGCTTGTAATATGATTTATCGTGTGTTAATAGCGGCCGTTCGTTGTTTCAGGTAGACGCAGCAATATAGGGATATATTAAATAGGAATATGATAAATAGAGTGGTGTATCTATATCATAACGTGATGAGTTAGTGCGGCCTCGCTGTAACATTACACAAGTCATTTGTAAATAGTTATTATTAATATTACATTATTATTATTATTATTCATACTTTGTCTTATTACCTACTCAAATGGAACTGGGTAGGCCACGCGATCTGCATGCATCCAACAAGATGGGCGAATATTGTCACTCAATAGGAGCCGACATACGACGAGCACCTGGGGCCTTGCTGCTAATTCGTAGCGCAGTGCGGAAAATCACGCATGAACCTTAACGCGGCGAGATACGGTTTGCGGTCGTGCAAATTTTCTCATCACCTAAACAGAACAGGGGGGTTAGACAAGACCCACTTTCTGTTAGCGTTAACGCCTGCGGAAAGATGAATTAATTGTATGAAAATTACATTAGCTTGGGATAAATAACATGCTAATGCTAATGCATGCTAATGTCATTGTCAACTTTTAAAAATTACATTAGCTTGAGATAACATCTCTCATGCTAATGTAATTTTCACACAATGGCGTCGATTCTGTCATACCCAAGGAAGCTTCTTTACGGTATACAAAGTTCTTGGTCATACCACTCACTAAACTAAACCAATCCGACAGGACTAAAATTATCTGTCTCTCTTTTCATTTTAATATGTTAGAGAAGGATGGCAACAATTTCAGAGCTGTCAAATTTAGTTTAGTTTCGCACCCTAAACTTCAGAATTGATGCCAATTTCATCTTTCCGCAGGCGTTAACGCTAACAGAAAGTGGGTCTTGTCTAACCCCCCAGGTAGCTATATATAAGGCCCCTGGTCGGCTTCGAACGAGGTGGCGTAATGATCTTCGTGTCTTACACAATAGGCTTGTGTCCTAATTTTTATTTTATAACTCATTAAAAAGCTGCCCATAAATAGAGCCCATCAACGAAAACAGAATTGAAATTTGTTCATAAACAAATAAGTTACCTATATTTTTATTTCATGCTAGACAGAGAGCGCACTGAAACACGTGATGACGTCAACCCTACTAACACAGGCTTTGAGACAAATGCGAAAAAACTAAAAACTTTAAACGCTCATATCTCAGAGATTGCGCAATCTCTCTAGCATGAATTTAAAATATAACTTATTTATATGAACAAATTTTGTTTTCGTTGGCTCTATTTATGATCAGTTTTTTATGAGGTCATAAAAATGATTAGTCATTATGAAAAAAATAGATGGATGGTTTTATTTAATGAAATATACAAAAACCAATGTAGTGTGTAAGGGGGATTAATTTTATTTAATTAATACTGGATTGGGATGATGTTGGTAAATGGACTATTGATGCTATGGGGTTATAAATATACTGGGCTATTGAGGTGAACGACTTGTGGATGGTGTAACAGATCTATAGGATGAGAAACGGCTCCTGCCTTATAAACTTTTTTCTTTCTTTCTTTTCACAACAAACAGAAGATATACATGGTTTTATTTATATTACATGGGAATTACGTAAGATTAAGCCGGTCACACCGACTATAGTAAAAAAAAAGTGCGAAGATCACGTCTGTTTCCTTTCTATACATGGTTCTTAGTTCACCTCCTGTAGAACATCGCGGCTAGGAAAGGGAACTCGACCCGCGTTGGTGAATGATCACAGCCAACGGTGGTGGAGTTACCAGGCCCAGACACGTCTGTCTTCTCTTGAACCTTGAACAAACTCGTACAATTCCAGGGATGATCAGGACTCCATGGTTCTGGTCAAAGCCACTAGAGACGAACTTGTAGTAGGGATAACATTTGTTGGTCTTTCTTTCGTTTCTTGGTGATAGTTTTTGCTTTCCTATCTTGTGGCTGGGTAATCGTGTCTTGTTGCTTTACAATCTTGTCTTGTTTCTTGCTTTCCTGTCTTGTTTCTTGCTTTCCTGTATTGTTTCTTGCTTTTCTGTCTTGTTTCTTGCTTTCCTGTCTTGTTACTTGGGTTTCCTGTCTTGTTTTTTGCTTTCCCGTCTTGTTTCTTGCTTACCTGTCTTGTTTCTTGCTTTCCTGTCTTGTTTCTTGCTTTCCTGTCTTGTTTTTTGCTTTCCTGTCTTGTTTCTTGCTTTCCTGTCTTGTTTCTTGCTTACCTGTCTTGTTTCTTGCTTTCATGTCTTGTTTCTTGCTTTCCTGTATTGTTACTTGGTTTCCTGTCTTGTTTCTTGCTTTCCTGTCTTGTTTCTTGCTTACCTGTCTTGTTTCTTGCTTTTCTGTCTTGTTGCTTGCAGTATAGTGGTTCCTTTCGTGTCTTGTTGGTGGAAGTATATTATCTTAGTTATGTAATGATTTAACCATCAAGCTTCAACAAGTTGTGTAGGTGCACCTTGTTGAAGTGTCGAAGCTTCCGCCAATAATGCTTTATTCTCGAACCCAGCTTTTTCTTGAATCTGAAATGAACAATAAAAAGTTTGATACTTATGTGAAGTTATACACTCGGCTTATCACTTTAATTGCGAGAAAATGAAACAGTAATTCTAAGTTTACTTGCGGCTTCTACGGAGTTTTGGAAACAACATGAAAATACATGTTTCATTTCAATTAAATCACTTTTCCACACTTGGAAACATTTACGAACACTTCATAAATAATAATGCACCATGATTATACATTAACAATTAAAATACCCAATTTTAGGGCAATTATTATGTTATATAGGTATGATTTTTTTTCCATGTTAGCGCCAAAACTCCGATTTTATAAAAAAACAAAAAACGCTTATTATTGAGCAGACTAACGCTATTAAGACTAAACAGCCTCGTCTGACGTATTTTACTGTTGTAAGCCCCCCTTACCTATTCTGTGGTTCTCAGTATCAAAGAGTGGAGATGGAGACTACTAGATGCTTCTATGGAGCTTTGGAAACAACATGAAAATACACGATTTACCCCATTGAATCCCCTGCACACACTCGAGTACGTTCACGTATCATCATCATCATCAGCCCTGAGTGACCCACTGCTGGGTATAGGCCTCCCTTTGTTTATGCCACTCTCCCCGGTCTCTCGCTATTCGCTTCCGTTCGTTCCCGACAGTGTTTATGATGTCGTAAGTCCACCTCCTGATGATTGACGTCCACGTATACTTAGTGAATAATTCTTTGATAATACTAATCCTACATTGTTACAAATTAACTTTATACTATGTAGTAAACTACTATAAGTAACAACCAATGAATTCAATTATAGATCGTCACTGTCACCAAAATTATTTACAAACAAGTTAAGGGCACCACTATCTCCAATACTCCCCTATAACACTTCCTACGACACTGATAACAACCCTTCCATTTTCAAAACATTTTAACCGTTACAAGTCCAACAGCTCACGAACACACAAAGGCTTTTAAAACAATTCCTTTAAAAAAATCTTTACAGCACGTATTTCTACCCCTCAACGACTGCAAGCGCCGAACGACTGTTTAAAAATGAAAAAAAGAACTAAGAAGCTGCGCCTGAGTCGACCGCCATTTTGGAAATTTTACGACGTTCTAATTTGAATCTTATCTAATCGGTTTTCGCAATATTTTTGTGTAGTTAGCGAGGATGACTAAGGATAGGGATGTGAACTGATGCTAATTTAATAAGGTGTCGTCAGTAAGTTGTGCGGGTCTGCAATTATTGAGGCGATTCAATAAAATTGCCCTTCCGTTCGGTTTTGTTGTTTAATTAGGGCAGTATATATATTGCCTGACTGGGGTTTTTAATTCCAATTAGAAATATGAGTTCGCCCAGGTGTTTGCCAGCCAGTTTAGACGGGTGAATTCAACATAAAAAAATATGCTAACTTATGGTGCAAAAATTTAATATTTGAAATATAGTTTAAAAATGTAATATGTTCAAAATTGCCGCCAATATAAAAGTGAAAACGTAAATAAAATTTTGAATCACATTTAAATAAAAGCTTATTTTTAATATTTATTTAAAATAAATTCTTGTTGGCAAATCCAAGTAGGACTCGCACTCTGAGGGTTCCGTTGGACGGAACCGGATTTTTACCTTTATATGTGCTGGCTAGACCTTGTCTATTGCCAAATTTTATGTTTCTAGCTCTACGGGAAGTACCCTATAGGTTTTGATTCCCTTGTAAAATCGCAAAATATGCGAAAATATGCGACATAATCGGTCATATCTTTTGATCGCGGCGACTTACAAGTGTGATTTCTTCAAAGCTAAAAGAAACTAGGCCTGAGTATTTGATATACATTTCAACTTGACAACTCTACGCGTTCCTGAGAAAAAATGTCTTGACCTTAGAATAACTACTCAGTTATTCTAAGGTCAGTGACTGACGGACAACAAAGTGATTCTATAAGGGTTCCGTTTTTTCCTTTTGAGGTACGGAACCCTAAAACTCCCTAAATTGATCTACTGTAGTTATATCGATTGGACTCGTGATTCTGATCAAACAATTTTCAGGATTTGTGTAATTTCGATTGCACGATGTAGGTAGATATAAGTAAATTCAGGATTTAGGTAGGTACATAATTTTTCCCACGAATTTTTTTAAACAAAATTATACGCTTTTTTAAATATTTTTTCTTGAGAATCGTCATTGAGACGTTATAGTGTTAAATAACATTTGATAACATACTGCACAACCGACGAGAATCGATTCACACAGCGCATCATCAACTTTAGATGCGTGGGCGCACATACTTTTCAGCGGGATATTGATAGATCAATTTAATATCTATTGCTTTAACAATAACGCTCGAAATCGAAGTGTTCTGGAAGGCGCTTAAACTCTTCCTACAAGATATTGCTATGCCAATTTAAAGTTTACGTCTATACGAATAAGGTTTAGTATCGACGTTTTTGGAACGTTAAAAAAAAGATAAATTTTGCTGAGAGGGTTTGGAATTTGTGCAGTAGGAATACGGTTTAAAATGTAATGGTTTATGGTTGAAATTCTTTCTTTTTCCTGCGGGTTTTGTTCTGCCTACGTAGGCACGGTCCAGTACTGGCGCTTGGATTTCTAATGGTTTGTAAAAAAGTTAGAGTTGAATAAGATGGATAGTTAAAATACCTGGAGCTTTTTTAAAATTGTGTAGGCATCTTTAAAATCCAGGGGTGGTTTTGATATATTAGCTGTCCTAGGCCCATGGAAAGTTCACATCACATCTGCAGTAAACGTCCACTGCTGAACCCCCTCCTTCCCTCCTCCTGAGGGGTGTTGCCATAATCCCCACGCTTGGCAGGCGGCTTGGTAATCGCGGTACGTTCACCATCTATCTACCTATTAATAGGACGCTGCTGGCCATCCTCCTGGTGGTTCTGGTCTCAGTTTTAAGACATAAGTACCGGGTCCGTATAGAAGATTGCCCTCCCCCTCTTCTCTCTGTAACGCATGAAAAATTAAATAAATAGTTGGGACATTTTGGCACACACAATCAAATGATCTATAAGAAGTGAATTTAAGTAAATAAAGAAATAAACCGGCCAAGTGCGAGTCGTACTCGCGCACTGAGGGTTCCGTACCACCACTAAATACAATAATTATCAAAAAGCCTTCCAAAATATAAATTCTACGCCGTCACATAGTAATTTTTTTCAAGTTACTTGGCAATGAACAGAAATGTATCACCGACTCGCACTTGGCACACCCATTCGTTTTTACTTTTTGACTTTGTTATTATTTCTTAGTTGATTCGCCGTAACATTATACGTCACAACATATTCTGGGAAAATTTCAACTGGCTATCTATTACGGTTCGTAAGATATACAGCCGTTAATATACGACGTACAGACAGACGGACAGACAGACAGACAGATATCGTAGGTTTAGTAATAGGGTCCCGTTTTTACAAACTGTAAACCGTTGTATGGAGCCTATATCCAGCCTTCTGTACCTATTTATTTTATGACGGAACTCAAGCTATCGGTAAACAAATATACAAACTTACAAATATACATACGAACGCCGGTAGACTGAGACCTGTCTTCGTTCGGTCAATCACCAGTTACCACCTATCACAGAATAGGCAGCGTAGGGAGGCCTCCCACTAGATGGACCGACGACATTGCTCACAAGTCGCGGGTATCCAGTGGATACAAAAGGCGGGCTGTCGTTCAGTGTGGAGGTTAAAGGGGGAGGCCTATGTTCAGCAGTGGACGTCTTCCGGCTGATGATGATGATGATGATGACAGAATAGGCAATACCTACTTTCACAAGTTGCCTACCGCCATAGAATAGAATGATAAACTTGTTCTTTCGGGCGGCACAGAATAATATGACAGTATGAACAGTATGAACCGTCGGTCGGTTCGTCACGCCTGTTTACATTGGTTATCTATTTTAGTGTTGGTATAGGTCGGAACTCGGTTGAATGGAGCTTGCTCGTCAGGTTTTGGAAGGAGAAAGTTTACAGCATTTTTGGTAGAGTTATTTTTAGTATGGAATTGATGAACTGATGTAAGTAGGATCAAAGTAGGATTCATTGATTTTCAAACATAGATGTTGGTTGGGATTATACATCTATGCTCTGTGATTTATCTATATTTAAGATACATTTTGGTAATATAGTATTTTTTACTAATCTTATTATAATATATCTATACTTACTAATATTATAAAGAGGAAAGATTTGATTGTTTGTTTGCATTGAATAGGCTCCGAAACTACTGAACCGATTTGAAAAATTCTTTCACTGTTGGGAAGCTACACTATCCCCGGGTGACATAGGCTATAATCTATACCCGTGCGAAGATTGGACGGACTGCTAGTGTATAATATAGATAGTTTTTAAAATGTGTAAGTTGATGTAAGTGGCAATGGGTAGACCACATCGCTCGAAGAACCGATAACCGATGGGAAAGAAAGGTTCTTGAGTGGAGTCCATGAACTGGAACGCAGCGTATGTAGGCCTCCCACTAGATGGACCAACATGGATCGACATTGTGAGAGTCGCAGGCATCCAGTGGATGCAAAAGGCAGGCTATCGTTCAGTGTACGGGTTAAAGGGGAGGCCTATGTTCAGCAGTGGCCGTCTTATGGCTGATGATGATGAGATATTTTTTATGATGCCGTCACCTACGTGACCATCACTGAACCTAAATAATTTTAGGGCCAATGCAACGATATTTTGTAGGATATTTTTTCACGTCGATGTATGCATCGAAGATTAGTTATTTATGATACAAGTGCGGTAAGTTGGTTATTACAAACGAGTAGACGAATGTAAGCCCGAGACGAAGTCGAGGGCTTACCATAGTCACGAGTTTGTAATAACCAATCCGCACGTGTGCCATACAACGTTTTACAACACATTTGCGAGAAAAAAAGGCTACAAATGAAACAATTTTTGTTTATAACTTAATATCAGTCACAACAATAGTTTCTATAATATAATAAGAAAATGGCGCGAACATGCAAATAGCGCCACTATCACGTGGTGAAAATTAGAACTACATCTTTCGTCTCATTTTCTCTTTAGTATTAAACTGAGACAAACGTATTGAGCAAAAGCGCTTCCAAGGAGGTTTGATCATTCAGCTTTTTTTCTCGTAATATGAAACTCTTTTGTGGAATTCTTATGTAATTATGATGGAAATTAAAAAAATACCGTAAATCACACGCACGGTGCTATACATCTGAGCGTGCGGACAAATTCATTTCCGCACGCTCCGTTGTATGATCCGTAATGTTTAACTTTCGAACGATGTATACAGGCTTCGTAAGTGCACTTTTTGAGCAAATGTGTTGTAAAAAATATTTACTGCACCCCTTGTATGAAATGTAATTTAAGAAAAGTCATAAACCTTGTAAAAGTTCTTTTCTAATTATAATCTGATAAGAATATAAACGTAGAAGTAATGTTGCTGTGTGAAATCCAGATGGACCGACACAATTATCTTGTACGTGTTCCTTGTTGTACTACGGAACCTTAAGGCATAACGCGACACTGCGTTTTAGGTACGCTACGTGCAAACGATTTGCCAATTTGTTTGTTTCAAAATGTTCGTAATAATCCAAGTTGGGTTTATATGGACAATTTTTTTTTTTTACTGTTTTTTTTTAAATCGGGAGAAACTGACCGTCTTTTTTTCTAAGGGATTTTTGTTTGAACTCAATACCTACTATTAATGAAAAATAAAGTATATTTTTGACAGGGCCACGTCTGTCGGTTCAGCTAGTTTAGTATAAAATACCAAACCTTGCAAGACACGATGACACTTGACAACTTGTCTTTCAACTCTTGCCCATGCCCTTATTAACCGACCGCAGAAGAAAGCTGAAGGTCACTTCAGGGCGTATTACAGTCGTTACGATAACACAAAAAGCTCGCATGGCCTTGAGAGAAGTCAACGATCGGAACCCTCGCATCCGTCGACTGCAGTATACCCCTCTCTGTCGCTCTTGTTAGTTAATACGTCTGTTTCGCTCACTCGCCCAGCCAATAGGAGGGAAGCGCAGGCGCAGCGGCGCGCGTCGCGCTAGGGGTGTCAGCTTTTTCTATAGCTCTCACGTTATATCTTTTACGTTTTTTATCGAATTTACCTAATTGAGTGGCGATGTTCACTCACGGCTGTAGTAGCGATTCCTAACTAAACTGAGCTAAGTTAGTATAGGTCAAGTGGCAACACTAATGATTATTGTTCACGATGGGAGTTTTACGTTAGCTTGACCTGTGACTATGACTTGTTTGACGCTATTAAGACTATGTAAACTGTTTAAGATTACGACTAAAGGACATTGAATCCACGGTCATGAAAATTTTAACCAAAAAAAAACGACCTCCTTGTACACTATGGGAGTTTTGGCGCCAACGTGGAAAAAACATGTCAGCTCGTTGGATTATTTTCCTAAACCTGTGTATTTTCGAGTGTTAATGTGTACTAAATGGTGAATTATTATTCATTAAGTGCTCGTAAACGTGCTCGAGTGTGGGGAAGTGATATAACGAGGTGAAACGTGTCTTTTCGTGTTGTTTCCAAAACTCCATAGGAGCCTCTTGTAAAGTCTCCACCACTTTACAGGGGCATGAGTTTGACTTGGCCATGACTTACTTAGCTTGACTCTGACTGTGACTATGACTTGTTTGACGCTATTAAGACTATGTAAACTGTTTAAGATTACGACTAAACACACGTGTACACGATGTCCTGAAAAAAGCCCTTTCGTCATTGTTAATTTTTTTTTAACTTTCGTCATTCAGCTCTAGCTGCGCCTTGCGGTTTCTCCCGCGTGGATGTCACTCTCTGACCTTCTAACTATATCTATGCAAAAAATCACGTCAATCCGTTAATCTGTCGCTACGTGAAAGAGAAACAAACTAACAAACAAACATTCTTTCCCATTTATAATATTAGTAATAGTAATGAAAATATTCATACGATGAAACAAGAAGCCAATTACCTATATTAAGTACAGACAATTCGTTTCAGAGTTTTGAATTTTGGATATTTTTAATTTTGCTAAAAAGCCTTTCAAATTGCCTTAGATCAAGTTTGATTAGCATGAAATAATTATCAATTGAACGCTTTTAAAGCTGGTTTTGGACATTCACTTCAGTGAAAATAGGGTTTGGTTGTCAAGAGAATAACGATTATTAAAAGCTCTAACTGACGTGTGGATTTGGTTGACGGACCGCCGTCCAATCAACGGGAGAGAACGAGTGAGAATAACATATTTACCTCTCTTTCTGTCCCATTGGTCAGACGGCGGTTGAGGTCAACCAAATCCACACGTCTGTCAGCATCCTTGAAAGCTTTTAGGTGGTCGAAACAGAGAATGATGCAATTTTTAAAGATGACAATAATTAAGCTATCAAACTAAGTTGCTGCACTCGCAACAATGAAAAAAAAACAGCTGTATTTTTAGTTCATTGTCATCATCAGCCTATTTAATGTTCGTCCACTGCTGGACGTAGGCCTCTCCTAAAGAACGCCACAAGGCACGATCTTCTGCTTTTCGCATCCACTTTTTTTTTTAATTATTATAAATAGGCTTACGTCGCAATAGGCCATATCGCCCGATGTTAAGTGATGATGCGATGATGCCACTTGCCACCTTTCGCAGGTCGCACTCCATCTGGCTGCAGGACGTCCTACTCTACGTTTGCCGATACGCGGTCTCTACTCTAGAACCCGTCTACCCCAGCGGTTGTCAGTTCTTCTACAGATTTGGCTAGCCCATTGCCACTTCAGCTTGCTTATTTTTTGTGCAAATTTTTAGTTAATTTAGTTAAAAAATCTTCAGAATCGATAATTATCATTGTTGCTGCACTATTGTTAGCCACGATGAGATAGAAACTAGTGATGTAACACCCCTGAACTATTATTATCAGTAAAGCATCGTGTGTCGAATATTAAATTATTTATTGTATACAGAACAGTGTATCCGAAGCTTTTTCTCATGCGTCTCTCGCCCCGACCTTTTGTTTCCTCTATTTTTTCCCTTTGTATCGCCGGCATAGGTTATTTGCTTTTTGACAAGTGCAGAGGAATTCTATGGAACAAACATCGTTGGTATGTCAGGCGGCGTCTGTATTATAATGGCCGTCGATGGTCGCTACCAGTTTTTGAAATAACTTGTTTGTTGTGTGATGTGGTCCCACTTAGAGTTTGAAGCGAAATTGTCGGACACGGTTTAAAACCACTTACTAATTTCCGGTCAATACACAAAGGTTTTCGATATTAATAACGATTTTTTTAAATCAGTATTTGACAAAAAATATAAATGTCAAAATAGCATATTATTATTAAATTCGCTGTCCTTCAGGAATCTTTTAATTTTCCGAGATGAAAGCTTCTGTTATAATAGGCATCCTCTATACCAAATTTCATTCAAATCCATTTTTGTAAATAGGTATATAATAGAAAATAGATCTACGTTTGGCTTCCAACTCGCCTGATGGTAAGCGACGGTGTGGCTGGGAATGGAACACGTTGATCTAGACTCCTTTTCATGAAAGAAGTCCCACGGCAAACAGCGGAACTAAATTTCCATGTTGTAGTTGTCAGGTGTTGTTACTGTGTTTGGACGCTAGTGAGATTTTTATTAATTTTCCATCGTTAAAGAGTCGTGTACGATGCCAAAAGTTGTTAAAGTTCTACTCGAGAAATGATACTGATAGTGATTGATACGCGATGACAGCGCCGCGTCTGGGGGACTTCAAACATGAAAAGCACTTTAGACTAAATCTATTTACTCTAGCCTTGAAGAAGCCTAGATTGTAGTTCTCAGGAAACAAGGAGGACGGCAGGGAGTGCCATTCTTGGGCAGTACGTATCATAAATAATGACGTCCCAAATCGTTGAGTACGAACCTTTAGAATTTCATTGTATGGATTTCGATACGTAGTATTTACGTTCGTAAATATTCCCGAAAAATACTATTTTTTGGGTAGTCGTGAAAAAATTCTGCCGAAATGTAATTTCAGTATCAAGCGATCGTCGACAAATAAACTTAGTTCCACCAAACGAAGGCGTAAGTTTGTAAACGTGCAAAAACATGGGATCGGTCGTCATGAGTGACATTCTACAGGATCATCACTCATGAGGTTTTTTTCTCTTATTTGTTATAATGACAGCGAAGCGCTTGCAGACTGACTTCGACGATCATTTCATAGTACAGTGCGACCAACAATACCAACATACCTGTAAGGGAGCCACCGTCGTACTTCCTGAACAAACTGAAGCCTTTCGTTTAAAATTAGGTTTGTCATTTCATCATCATCATCAACAGCCAGAATACATCTACTGCCGAACATAGGCTCAATTAGATTATATTTCCTCATTAGATTTCCAAACACAGCCTGCCATATACATCCACTGGATACCCGCGACTCTCACGATGTCGTCGGTCCACCTAGAGGGAGGCGTACCACGAGGCGTTTTGTATTTTAAATTGTGTAGGTTTTTTTCTTCTGGGCCCGTGATTGACACTCTATTTTATGTTAGGCAAGTAAAATACTTTCTTCTTGAGAATAATTCTACAATTTAAGACTCAAATTTAGCTTCTAAATCGGTACAACATTACACAATTGCTCCTCCTTAACACCCTTATTAATAAACGTGGAGTAGTCTTGGAATAGTTACGCCGTGTTTTGTCTATTTCTCGCTTTCAAAAATTGAACTCGATCGAAAAAGACAAAAGACGGAGCAACTATTCCAAGGCTACTCCAAGTTTATTAATAGGGATATAAGAGTTCTTGGATCATGAATTATGTATGACAGTTGGCAAGAATCTAGATATCCGTATAGTCTAAGCCTGGATAACGCCTGCTGTTAGACTGTCAATTAACTACCTGGTTATCACTTGCAGGTAAATGTCATGCCTACAAAAGAGTTCAACGCACTCTTTTCAATTCAGTTTTAGAGTTTAATTTTTATGGGATGATAAGAATTTTTATGGGGTGATATGCAGAATTAGACGGTGTACCTGCTATTTGTGCCCAGTCTTCGAGATTGGAGATGGGTCAACCTGGTCCCGTACGGGTCTTCAAAGATCGAAATATTAGAATACTCGTATAGGTAGAACTAAATTATTAAGACCCGTATTACAAAAGTTATTAAGATCTAGATTTTTTAGGCATAAAACGATTTTTGTTTTTATTTGATGACAACAATTTTAGCGCTGTCAAATTTAGTTTAGTTTAGTTTAGAGTGCATCAGAATCGATGCCGCTATTTCGACGAAATTCACTTTCAAACTTTCCCTCCGAGAATTTTACGAAAATCTATTGTAAATTGGTGGTAATAATTATGTTGAGTTTTTGAAATATTGGAAGCGGAAAATACAGACCTATTTATTAGAGAAATTGAATTTTATACGGATTTTACCATTTTGACTACAGTACATTATAGGCCCTGGGGCCTTACGGACAACAGCTAATTGCGGCACCTAATCCGCTCAGTTGGAAAATAACGTGACCACAAACCGTTTCTGGGCGCGATAAGGTTCACGTTCGCGTGATTTTCCAACTGAGCAGATTAGGTGCCGCAATTAGCTGTTGTCCGTAAGGCCCCAGCTCAAACTCTTAGCTCTTAGCTCTATTTATTGGTGTTATGAACATGGTAACGCGTCTACAGGATTGAGAACGTGTGGCAAACAGATAATTATATTATGTGGCGTATTTAAATACTTGCGGACGTTCTAATTAACAAGGATATTAGCATAGCCCGACTCTCACCGTGGGAAATGATGGCCTTCTATTTCAGATTATTCGTTTGATAATACTGATAACAACTTAGGCACCTACAGCTTAGAGAAAGGTTCCGAGGCTTAGGCCAAAAGGTGCTCGAATGGAGACCACGGACCGGTAAGCGCAGCGTAGAACGTCCATCCACAAGATGGACAGACGACCTAAAAGAGACCGCAGGGAAACGCTGGATGCAGGCCGCTTCCAACCGGCCCTTTTGGAGATCGATGGGGGAGGCCTATGTCCAGCAGTGGACGTCTAATATTGGTGTATAATATCTATCGGTAATGTATTGGTGTACACAGTGGCGGACTTAGTAAATAAACACAATTTGTCAACCAAATAAAAATCTTTGTTATTTTTTAATGTAACAAATTACAGTGAATGGTAGAGGTCTAGCTGTTAGACTTGTATACATATAAAACATGGGTAATTTATATTAGATAAGCGCTTATATGTGTGTACTCATAATGTATCTAGCAGTATAGTAACCATAATTGTGTAAATATAGGCCTTTCTTAAGTCTTAAAATAGCTGGCAAAAATAAAATTAATAAGAATATCAAAGGGCGAGAGCTAGCTGTGACTTATATTTCTTTATTTTAAAGAGCATCGTGAGACCAGTCCGGTTTTTACCGATAACGGTATAAATCTATATCTACATATATATATAAATAAAATTGGATGTGTGTATGTATGTAGGTATGTACCTATGTACACACCTGCAATATGTAACTAGTATGAGCTTTCTGCGGCATTTCTGAGTAACTATAACATGGGTCTTCAAAAGGGCTGTTAATAGAGTCTTTAAAAGTCAGCAACGTATCTGTGTGTGTATGTGTGTATGTTCGCTGGACCGATTTTGACGGGACTTTCACTGGCAGATAGCTGATGGTATAAGGAGTAATCCGTCTGGGTGAAACCGCGGGGAGCAGCTAGTAATTAATAAAAACAAGTGTCATCTGTTACTTAACTGGGTATTTCTGTTTAGTACGTATTCAATTTCATACAAATTTCAATTTCGAACTTCACTCATATTTTAATTTCATGTTGGACAGAGCGCGCACTGCAGCAAGTTATGACGTCAAGCCTTGCGCGCGCCATACAAATGCTATACTAACTCACTCTTTGCGGGAAAACGACAGAGTATGGGGATACTCTGTCGCTTTCGCTGGAGATTGAGAGAGGTCTCAATCTCCAGCAAAAACTTTCAACGCTTATAATCTCAGAAATTAATCAGCCAATTTTTTTTCAGTGGGAATGCGCGATTTTTAAGTGTGTTTTCTGAAAAGTACACGAAAGCTAATTACGTGTACAAAGTTATTAAACCCTAATCAATTAAAGTATTAAAACCAACAGACTCCTGAGTCCGCACCTTGTTTCTATAACTGCTAATTACTTGGCCGATTCTTATGAATTTTAATCTATTTTAATAAGAGTACTAACCTTATTAAAAGCGATCATTATTCTTATCAATAAAAATATCGATAAGTTTTTACCCCAGCACTATTTATAAAATCCGGTTTACATGCGACAAACTTATCTGAACGTTGGCTAATTGAGGGAACTGAAAAATTTCTACGAGCAGCTATCAGTTTTGGTCAGAAAATGCTATGGTGGCTCCTCCTCTCAATCCTACAAATAAATTGGTTGCACTGTATCGTATCAGTTCATCCCTGTTTATTGACAGATAAAAAAGAAAACGTCAAAAAGTTTTGTTGATGTTTTTTTTTCATTGGGTCTGAATCCTTCTGAGAGTGTTATAATCCTTTGATACAAAGAATTCTAATAAGGGTACAGGGCTCTGAACCGGTTAGTTAATAATAATAATTGTTTAGACAGAGGATTATCGAAAGTGACAGATTGGCACGGGACAGAAGGTCGCGTATGACATATACCAAATTCTTATTCTTGCTTAAATATTGTGAAATATTTTTCTTGATACTTCATTCTTGTCAACCAAGCCCTGAGTTTGCAGTATACTCCATCGTAGACAGTGCATCGTCGCTTAAAATCAGGCGAGTTGGCGGTCAAAAAAATAAGCGAAAATGTATTTGGTTCTATTTTTTTGTGGCTTACAAAAATTTAATACATGATTTTGATAATGAAAATAAAAATGGTACCATTGCTACACTGGAAACTTGTACTTAGAAGACAATTTGGAGCTCTAACAAGAAAAAGAGACAAGCTAACTTAAAGGCTAGTCGTTCTATGTGTACCGACTACCAACTAGTTGTCGACATGTCTTCAACCACAACGTTGGTCGTCGGTCACTTTCACCAAAGTCCTTTTCCAACAAATAAGAGCGTGAAATATGAGCAGGCGTGAAAAAAAAAAGTCTACAATTCTAAATGACTGAAGGAAGGACTGCTTCATTCCGTCTCGCTTCGCCTGCTATTGGATGATTTTTTTCTCGCATACTGTTTAGCTATCTCGCACATCTCTAATGATCCGATGGGGAAGAAAGGTTCTGGAGTGGAGACCACGAACCGGAAGACGCAGCGTAGGGAGGCCTCCCACTAGATGGACCGACGACATTGTGAGAGTCGCGGGCATCCAGTGGATGCAAAAGGCGAGCTGTCGTTCAGTGTGGAGGTTAAAGGGGGAGGCCTATGTTCAGCGGTGGACGTCTTCCGTTTCTGATGATGATGATGATGATGACATCTCTAATGGAAAAGCGCCCTTAGATGAGCAGTGCTCAAAAGTCTAGCTATACAACCATATAAAACGTCCTTCATTCAACACCTTGAGAAAGAATGATTTTTTTCAACATTATTCTGTTTTTTAATTACTCAAAAATTCAAGTATATAAAATAGCTTCCCCTATCGATTAATTAGGCCAGTAACATCCCCTAACTGTTGTATGTATTTTTTTAAATAGTAAACCATCTGCATCCGCCACGTGTTTAACCGTTAACAAAGACTTGTTTATGAGCGTTTTTGTCTACAAACTTTGTTGTAAAATGATACGTTATTTTTACATCGATACACGAATAACTTTAATGAATTATCTCTCTCTCTCTCTGTCTCTCTCTCTGTCTCTCTCTCTCTCTCTCTCTTCACTTCCTCTCTTCCTCTACAGAATACTATTGTACTAGTTTAGTTCAGTCATAGTTCAGGCATAGGTGCAATACGTCTGAGCAAGTTGATTTAAGAATGGACCAGACTATAGCAGTTTCAATCTATTTAAAAAAGTAAATAGCCAATCATAGAGATACTATTTAAAAACTTAATAGTGTAGTGGGCATTTTTGTCGAGCATACCTACTTCGATTTAGACATCGTAATATATTATATAGGTATACATAGTTACGTCAACTCAGATCTTACTGACTTTGAAACTTAGATTTCAGTTTGTCCTAGTAGCTTATGTACTAAAATATTCTAGATAAAATATACCTAAATGAAAAAACTAACTACCTCAGTCATTATAATCACATACATGGTGCTAAATTATTTAGGCAATGTCTTGCTTAGCTTCAAGTTACCAAATTACTAAATTATCCTGACACAATATTTGATAGCAATAATTTTGTTTATTACCTCTACTTGAGCGCAAGGCAATGTCTTGCTTAGCTTCAAGTTACCAAATTACTAAATTATCCTGACACAATATTTGATAGCAATAATTTTGTTTATTACCTCTACTTGAGCGCATCACGCTAAATAGGTCACCCTTTTATTTCAATTAAAGCTAAAAGGGCTCAATCCGACCCGAGGCATAACATTTCTAATTTAGTAGGGCCCGGGGTGGCAGCGAGACCTTGGCAATGAAATGTCAAACCGGCCGCGGCGCGGGCGCAACATGCACCCTAGAGATGTCACGCAGGCAAGTGTCGATAAATTCACCCTTTCATTCATTAAGGATTAATGTCAACGCTTTCGTCGATTATTATTTATTTGCTTAGTTAAAATGTTTCATTTATTAATAACGAATAAAGTTGTCGCCCAAAAGAACTTAACTAAAACAAATTTTACCGATAACTTCTATCGACAGTCGATAAACTAAACAGCTGCTGGCACATCACTAGCGGCAAACAAAAAACCTGTCTGGTGGTCAGTGGTGACCCCAGGTAGGGCTCGAGACAAATTGTTTGAGTTTACAGGCAAGCCCTTAGCGACCACGACGACCCTTGGCTTTTTATCGGTCTAGCCAGCTGGATGCTTCACAAAAGATGCGGATAGATAGATAGTCTGTTTTGATGTAGGTAGGTAGATGTATATACATTTGGTTTTAGATAGTCATCATCATCATCAGCCGGAAGACGTCCACTGCTGAACATAGGCCTCCCCCTTTAACCTCCACACTGAACGACAGCCTGCCTTTTGTATCCACTGGATGTCCGCGACTCTCACAATGTCGTCGGTCCATCTAGTGGGAGGCCTACCTACGCTGCGTCTTCCGGTTCATGGTCTCCACTCCAGAACCTTTCTTCCCCATCGGTTATCGGTTCTTCGAGCGATGTGGCCTGCCCATTGCCACTTCAACTTGCAAATTTTAACAGCTATGTCGGTGACTCTGGTTCTTTGGCGAATATCCACGTTCCGAGTTTAGATAGTATGAACCAAAGTTAGGAGGAAAGCTTTGAGTTTACCATCAGGTGTGAGACTTGCTCGTTTCGTAACTCAAAATGCATTACAATTTCAATTGATAAAAGATCATGTAGATCGAAACTATTCGTTGGGAATTGGTCACGTGCCCCACGTGTGTCTAGAAACTATTTTTTGGACATTGGCGTGTGACCACGTGTGCCTATAAAATACACTATTATGAAAAACTCTATAAATGAAAAGGAGAATTTGTTTATAGTATTGATTAAAAATAAAATAGCATTTTTTTGGTATATGGATAGATAAGTTAGGCTATACGCATAATCGTTTACTTATATAAATTTAAAAATTTTAAAAATAAATTTTGTTTGATATCTCTACATAGTATAAATTGAAGTTAATAACTTAAGCGAATAACTTTCCGCGTCTGTCTGTCTGTCTGTCTGTATGGCCGCTAACTCCTCCTAAACCACGCAACGGATTTTGATGCGGTTTTCACCATCAGATAAGTAATTTTTCACGGAAGGTTTATATATGTAAAAACCTAATTAAGTTATTATATAAGTACAAAAAAACAGTATTTTGCACCCAAGTCGCCGAAAAAATATTTTACATGGCTTACGTAGGCTAAACCAAAAATTATGTACTAGAGAATGTAAATGTAATGTACTAATAGCTCTTCTAAAATTCTAAAGAAAACTCTGCGATGGCATATCACTATCTGTTACTGTTGACTTACAGTAACCAATTCTTTCATTAAAACTTAAAACTTAATCTACCTAGCTTGTTAAATGTGCTACATACAACGATTAGACTTATTCGATTAACTCTACTATCTCGATTGCATTCCCGACCCTATAACCTTCTATATTATTGTTTCAATACAGCATTCGGATTCAGCATCGATACAAGTCATACAAGTCGATAAAATCGATGTATTAGCTCGGCTAAGTTCGGGTAACCTCGGAGGTGCTCGGAGCTTGTGGCAGTGACCTAGGGCATAGCAACTATTGCACTGAGGAAGCGGCTTTTCTAGGAATGAACTGTGCGATAGACGCAAGAAAGTGATAGAGTTGGAAAAATTAGAATTCTCGGAAAATTTACAATAATTGTGCTTTTTTTTTTTGGAATTGAGTGACGAGAGAAACCGATCGCTCGAATGATGGTAACTGCCACGCATGCTCTTGCAGTGCCACCCAGAATTTCTAGAATAAAAGTTTGTGCGGCAATGCATAAAATCTCGCTGCGCCACCGAAGTTTTTTTGGATGGTTGTGCATTTCTTATGACCAGTAACTTCTCTGCAAACATTTCTCTTCGATCCGGGACACAGTATCGTTTGCATACTACTGCTTGGCGATTGAATGACTGGAAAAGGTGCGGTAGGTACTTTACATGCGAACTCTGCATAATAACTGGGCTGTACTACTGAAAAATAAACTGACATAGGTATCCCGGGGCTTTGTTATTCAAATCTTTGTCGAAGTATGTAGAAATTGTCTCGACATTATGCTTACTTACCTACAGTTTAATTCTCCGAGCAGATGCCTGTCTCGTACAAACAAACAAAACAAAAATATATTAAAGGTAAATCTATACAAAAGTGTTTAAATCGGTGAAGGTCGTTCTCATTTATAAAGTCAAATTGATAAAATGAACCTTTATATGCCAATTTGACTTTATAAACGACACGGTAGGTATAAGGACGGGAAACGTCAACGTAGGTACTTAGTTATTTCTCAAACATTAGCAGTTAGAATTTGTACCAAAATTATGTAGTTTTGGGTTACGTTTCGGTTATGTTATAAAAGCATTAAGCTTTCTGAGGTGGGTCTAGCCCACCAATAGATTTTTATTAGGACAGATCCCGCAATCACTTCTATTTGTATGTAAACCCAGCTTACCACATTTTTATATCAACTATAACGTCACGCTCACGAGAGCAATTAAGTGGTAGTTTAACCCCATTTGCATGATTTTCAAAGAGTTTTAACAGTACTATGGCGCAATTTGCTATATTTGAAATGCCACTGCCAATACTTAGGTATTACGAAGATTTAAAAGAATAATGTTGGAGCATTGATCTAACTTTAGACAGGCCACAGACACGTGAATATGGTGTGCTCACGATGTCTATGCTGGTAAAAATCTGTTGGCCCACCCATGTCAGCTACGCCAATGTTTTCAAAATATCAACGTCCTGTATCGTCGTATTTTAAGGATAGTTTAAGCATGAAATGTTGGTAGAATTGGGCCAGAAAATGGTCACAGAAAAGACAGTCGGGAATAGCACACATGAATTGCGATGATACAAGCTCTCCTACATTTTCTGGCGTGTAAACACATTTACCCACCAAAGTAAGTAAACTATGGCTGCAGAGTAAGTAAAGACCACCCCCGGTATCATCATGCAGCTCTGAAATTGTTACTCTTCAAATTAACCTCAAACCGGTCTCAATTGACCTGGCAAATTGCAATCGAAGTCATTCTCAAAATATATCTGAACAAACGGCACATTAGGTCATTAGCTATAATTAACAAAAAAAACCCTGTCACTGAATGTCATATCAGTCTAGTTAATGTAGTTAGTAGAAATCATCGGTCATGATTAAATGTTATCAGTTTTTATTTTATTAGGTACCTATCTGTTCAACATTGAGTAGGTATAACTTTTTTGTTAAATGCGTCATCATTATCATCTTTTCAGCCATAGGACGTCCACTGTCGGACATAGGCCTCCCCTATCGACCTCCAAAAGGGCCGGTTGGAAGCGGACTGAATCCAGCGTAATGTGAATGCGTCGTTTAGAGTGAAATCTCATGTAAGCTCATGGCTTCATTAGTGATAGATAAGAGGCCGATTTTTTATGTTGTATGCACTATGCACTTATATTTAAGTTTACAATTTTTATTTCTGATATGATAAACATAGTTTTTGTTTTAGTTATTAAAAGTTTGTATGGAAAATGTAAAATTGGCCGGATGATAAGTAAAGATCGGTTAGAACAAACACTTGAGTAGTGTATTAGAGTCTGCTTGTCTGGACACGTGGTCACATGCCATCGCGCAACAAATATGTACCTACTTAGTTTTCGATCTACACGATCTTTTGTAATATATTTTGAGTGACAAAACGAGCAAGTCTCTCTCCTGATGGTAAGCCTATATAACAGTTGTAACAACAGTAGGTTCACCTAAATTTGGTCTCAGATACTATACATACGTATATAAATATGTTATGTACGTATTTGAATGAAAAGTATAAAAATCAGCCGATGTACCTACGGGCTTCATGCTCTACTCTACGTAGAGCAGTTTAACATTATCTAAGTTGAATGTTGATAAGAAGAATTTTACAACCTTTTTTACGGGGTCTATCTCAAAAACTACCACTACTACTACTTACTAGTTATGAACTTGAAATTTCTGTATATTATGTGTCATATCTTGTATTTTATAAATTCTAAATACCGGCCAAGCGCGTGTCGGACTTGCGCTAACGATGCTGGAACCGAATGAATTGTAGCCTTCGCTCGTCGCGCGAGTCCAACTCGCACTTGGCTATTTTTTTTAAATAAGCTATTACTACGGGTTGAGGCAAATCAGCAAGCAATACCTACCACGTGTCGTGTCCAGTACAGACCAGTACTAGGTATAACATTTTTATGATTTTCGCAACGTACTTTCATGTTTTTGGCATTGCCTCTGTCTGTTTTTTGGTCTGTCTTTCTGGTTTTTTGAACTTTTGAATACTGGCATCAAAATACATAGTATGTCCTAGGTATGTCCTACTCTTTCATACTTATAAATTATGCAAAGAAAAACTTAAACTAAAAGGCCATTAGCAGAGGGAAAGGTATTGTATTGTATTGTAAAGGTCCCCAGAATCAAAATTTCGTTTTAAGTTACCTAATTAAAAAGTTTTCGTTAATTTTCTGTTTTTAAGTTGTATTAAATCAGAATCACGTAAGTATGCAAAGATAATTTAGTTAATTTGTCACGTTGGTTGTCATTGTTGGTGGACATTATTATTTACATTTCATTATTTATATTATTTGAACTTGGAAGCATCGACAAAAGGAACTTTTGGCGATGCTTGGAAGTCAGAAATAACTCGAATCACGATCGAGGTGATTTCGCGCTAAAATATAATGTAGCTTTAGAACGCTGACCTCGGTTACTCTTTTCTCTACGAGATATGCAAATCAGCTTCTAACCACGTAGTTGCAATTAGAATTCCTCGTCCAGTCTAAACAAGAACAATTCTATTCCCGTGAAAGTGCGGCGCGGCCGTGACCGAGTGTAACGACCTCTGCGCGCGGTTGGCCTAGGTTAGGTTCTAAGCGTCAGTTATGACGTGGCGCCGCCATCTTGAATCGGAAAATGCCGGGAAATTTTGCCCACTTCCTGTAGCGTTTAAAAGACAATTTTTGAAATAGTATGGTTTTGCTTTTCTTTTCTATCTATTCCATGGAAGTAAAACGTCCTTGATCTATTCAAATTGTTTCATGCTAGAAAAGACTTTTTGGATAATATCGGAATAAACTTCCGGTTACATTTTCAAACGAAAAAGTTTCAATATACCGAAATATAATAATTTTTAATGAGTGTTATTTTAAGGTACTAATATTTTTATTAATTTTGACCTGTGATATTTTGCGTTCTTTAAAAGCTCATGCTCAAAATTAGAACCACGTGTTCATGACAGGTAAATTTTCTTAACTTACAGTTCAGTATTTGTTGTAAACGTAGCGTTTAAACATTTATACCTACCTATACTTATTAGAGAGCTTTAAGTTACTAAGCAATTCTGGTATGAAAATTGCTGAAACGAATGGAAGCGTTGAATTACTAGCAGTCATTGATAAAATAGAGCTTACCTTAGCTTCTAAGCGTCACAGCGAAATAGACGCACAGACGTAAAGGATTGTCTACAGTCAACAAGTTACTATGAGAAGATAATATTAGAAAATCTATAAAAACCATTTTCAAACTCAAAACAAGAAGTACTAAAAAGTTTTTTTAACTATTGTTCGTAGGTATAAAAAGTTAAGCCAAATGAAGCTTCCACTTTGAAAGTTCAAATTAGCTACTTCCAAATTAAGACATCTGAAATTGAACAAAAAATTCAAAAAATCAGTAGGCTATCTACCCAGAATTAAAAGACATATCAAAGATATGGAAAACAAAAAGTAACTTACGAATTCCCTCCGGGTAGGTCTTTGATGACGTCACGACACGTGTAGCCGATTGTGTGTGTGTGTGGAACACTGTTCTGTGTGCAGTGTACCTAAAAATTAAAAACAGACAATGAAAAAAAAATTGGATGCCAAAACTCCGTCTGATTGGTCGATTTTCGACCAATTAGAAATGTGACGTTCTTAATTTGAAATGTGAAGTGTTAGGTTAGGTTTGTGTGGTGAGGTTATGTGTGGAGCACGACCGGGACGCGTGAGGGCTCGTCTGCCACTGCGCCTGCGCCGAGCGCTTTGCCGGAGAGAAATTACGTCAGCGGGCACACTGGCACGATGCACCCCTTTCCTTTTTTTCTGTAATTAATTTCTTGTAAGAATTTTGGCGGTGTTTTTTTTTCTTTTGGCTTTGCAAAAAGACCTTTGGTTATGCTTTATGATTATTACAATATTAAATAAAAACCTTATCCTGTCAATTATATAATATTTACAGTTAAAGAAACTCTACATTACTTTGCTTGAGATCATTACGAGTTACTTCTTTTCCAGCAAAACTTTTAAAAGTAATTTTCCATACAAAAAAACAATCAAATTGGTTGTAGTATTATCTGGAGAAGCTACATATGTTTTTACGTATCAACTAAACATAAGAACTCATCTTTATTTTAGGTTGTTTTTCTTGTACTTATGATTTACAAAAATCTCATTTTTCGTTCAAATTACTCGTGTACAGCATCCACTAAGATTCCTCTAAGAAAAATTCTAACGCCATTCAATCTAGCAATGTGAACGCAGCCCATTCAGCCGATCCCGGTTACCTGCGCTCGCGCCGCACCCACACAAACACACTACACACACAGGCGCACGCCTGTGAACACACCCACACAGAGGAAAGGAGACGTGCCACAGACGCAACTCTAATGCCCGAGGGAGCGTCGGGGAAAAATGCAGCAAGTGAAAACAGATTTTTTGTAACATTTTTTTACAAATTAGATTTTTGAAAGTAAAAGTGTTGTCTTGTTGGAATTTTGGTGATTTGTTACCTGTCTTCAAGTTCTAATTTGATCATTTTGTGATCGATGATGGATGACAGTTTCTTTGAAACAGTATTTCTTATGTGATACTTTTATCAGGAGCGGCCTTTGGGGATGGCGAGCAGGGCAACTGCCCGGGGCGCTTATGCAGGGGCCACACGCACTCGCGCAACAACCCAACTAGAAAAACTTAGGGTACTAATAGTAGCCTCGCAAAGATCTACCCTGCCCGGAGCCTCGCAATGACTAAGGCCGCCCTGACTTTTATACAATGTATAATAAATAAACCGGCCAAATGCGAGTCGGGCTCGCGCACTGAGGGTTCCGTACCACCACAAACTACAATAAGGTTGTCCAAGTAACATAATTACCAGTTATTACAACGCCTTCCAAAATTGACGAAACAATTGCTACGCAGTTAGTTACTTTGCTACAGGCGCTCGAGTATAAAAATTATAACTTGGTAATGAACACAAATTTGTCACCGACTCGCACTTGGCCATTATTTATTATTTGTTGTTATATTTTAGAGTGTGTACTATAATCATGCCAAGTTTGACGCTTGTACGTATTATCGTTTTTACATTAGAGCTAATACAAAAATACGTAAAAAAATACATTTGTTGCATGGGGACCCCTTTCGTTTATATTTTATGACTTTTTTATTATTTGTTAGTCAATCCGCTGTAACGTTACATATTCTGTGAAAATTTCAACTGGCCATCTATTACGGTTCGAAAGATACAGCCGTTAATAGGTAGGACATACAGACGGACGGACAGACATTGTAGGCTTAGTAATAGGGTCCCGTTTTTACCCTTTGGGTACGGAACCCTAACTAGTCACTCACCTGATTATAAACGCCATACTTGTCTTGTCCATAACTGTTATACTTAACTTTGAACTTCTACATTCTGTGTGGCATTGCTTTTCTTTTTGTACAAAACTAGCGCCAGCCCGCCCGGCTTCGCACGTAAATTACACCCGTGCGAAGCCGGGGTGGGTCGATAGTTATCATCATCATCAACATCAGCCGGAAGACGTCCACTGCTGAACATAGGCCTCCCCCTTTAACCTCCACACTGAACGACAGCTCGCCTTTTGCATCCATTGGATACCCGCGACTCTCACAATGTCGTCGGTCCATCTAGTGGGAGGCCTCCCTACGCTGCGTCTTCCGGTTCGTGGTCTCCACTCCAGAACCTTTCTTCCCCATCGGTTATCGGTTCTTCGAGCGATGTGGCCTGCCCATTGCCACTTCAACTTACAAATTTTAACAGCTATGTCGGTGACTCTAGTTCTTTGGCGAATATCCACGTTTCGGATCTTATCGCGCAAAGAAACTCCGAGCATAGCTCTCTCCATTGCCCGCTGTGTGATTCTGAGCTTATCCAAAAGGCCAACAGTTAAGGACCAATCTAACTGATTGTGAAAACCGTATCAAAATCCGTTGCGTGGTTTAGGAGTTAGCGGCCATACAGACAGACAGACAGACATGGAAAGCGACTTTAATTTATATGTACTATGTAGAGAAGAGAAGATAGAGAAAAGATAGAGATAGAGAAGAGAATAGATAGAGATAAGGCGTGTACAAGCAGAATAATTCATTTCATCTTTGTGCTTATTTTGTAGTCAAACTTGGTTCCACAGTCATCATTATCAGCCTTTCATGTTTCATCAAGAGAGGATGAGTCCTAATCCACCATGCTGGTCCAGCGCATGTAACATGGCTTTGAACTTTTGAGATGCTGGTTTCCTCACGATGATTTCCTTGACCGTTTTTGAGCGATGGGAAACTGCACATAAAGTACTAAATAAGTCATTTGTGCAGGGCCAAGGATCGAACCGGGTGTCGCCAGATTGTAAAGCGAACATACTACCGCTCGGCCACCATCGCATCGCTCCAAAATTCACGCACAACCTTGTGTAGGGGGCAACTAGGCAATTCATTGGCCCATTTGCAGGAGTTTGTTACGTTTTAGATTCCACAATCTACGGGAGTAACTTGAATGAAGCTCCGGAAAATTTACATGATTGTTTCACGATGATTCACGAAGAGATTTATCAATTTCAGACCAATGAAATTAAATTCAGACCATATTCAATAAAGTTCAATATATATAAGTATTTTCTTCAAATTTCAAATTAAGCAAGTACGTCCTTATCCCTGTATCCCGCGTCAAAGAAAGTATAAATAAAACATAACTATCCGAGGTACCTACGGCCGGAGGGCCGTTGGCCTGGCTTTGTGCGTGTGAGTGCAGTTTATGTGCACTCACGGAGAGTGCGCTAGTGTGCGTGCCGCCTAAGTACACAGAAGGGAGGGCATCAGATAGTGGCGTAGCGTGTTAGAGGTTTTTGGTAATTTTGTGATAATAAATAAAAACATGTTTCACATACGATGGTAGTTTCTACATTGCATTTAAACAATAAAATATTTATTAAACAAGTTATTGTGTTTTATTTTCAACAAGTTACAAGTATGTGTACCAATACTTGTATCGCAGCTCCTGTTACATATAATAAATAGCTATCCATTCATATGTAAAGAAAGGAAATTTTACTATCTATAGTGAAAGTAACTCTGTCTATCTGTCTGTCTGTTTGTTCACTTTTCACGACTAAGCGTCTAGTCTAGGCCAATCTTAACGAAATTTTGCTGGAATATGGTCTGCATAACTTGAGGGACGGATATAGGGTACTTTTCCCCCATGAAATACGAAAAAACTGGAAAATCGTGAGTAAAAAAAAACACGGGATTCAGCTAGTAAGGAAAAGTAAAACCATGAAAATATTTCCTTAGATTTAAATTTTGACCCCAAATAGAGAGATTATACCATTATAAACACCTCAGTTGATAAACGACGATTTGGTCGAAGTTGGCCCAGTACCTACTGGTTACGCCTTTATTGTTTACATAAAAAAAATCGAAATTAACTTTGGAAAGCATTTTTCGTTTGCCATGAGCTTTGCAAATTGCATAGTTACGCTTCGGTGGCAAAGCACTTCCATCCGAATGAAGCCAAGTTCAACTCGTAGCCACAGCACAGTACACAGTACAAGCACTCGTACTCCTACCACAGATTGAATAATAGTCGCAAAACGTACAGTTTGTACAAAACTTTATAACTGCTCTCAAAGTTTGACACGACTCCATAGAGTCAAATCTGCGAGAAATTTGCGAGACGAGAGAATTTCATAATTGTTTAATGGATTAAGTGAAGAGACAATCACGTCGTTCACCCACTCTTAGCTGTTGAAGTACCACATAGAAATTAGAGCTTAAAATGCGGTGTAGCACTGCCCTGGTCGCCACTTTGAAAGACCAGTTGACCACTCGCTAACCCTATAATTTCACTGTAAACATACAGAGTAATCCTTGCACACTAAGGTGCGACTGTTGATTAACTGGTAAAACTGTGATACTTCCACAGGTGGTGGTGGTCAAAAGACTACTACAATATTTTTTACTATGTAAGTTTAGAACAAGTGGTCTTTTCTTTCGTTGATTTTTACAATCTGACGGCACTCGGTTCAATCCTCGGCCCTTCAAATTAAGTGCTGTTTCGATGCCATTGCTCAAAAACGGCGAAGAAAACATTGTGAGAAAAACGGTATGTCCAAGAACCTGAAAAATTCAAAGACAATATACAGAAATACAGAACGTTTATTTTGTGACAATTTAATTTTAACAAGAGAAAATATATGTAAAATGCCAGTAGGTAAATAAAACATTCACCAAGATGCACTGGGCTAGCATGGTGGATTAGGAATCCTCTCTCTGGTCTCTGAGAGAAGGCCTGTGTCCCAAGTGTCCCAACAGTGGGAGTATGATAGGCTGATAATGAACGATGAGAGGGAAAGAGAGAGAGAGGGAAAAAAAGAGAGAAAGAAGTTGGTGGATAAAACATAAAACTCAGTCAACAGCTTATTGAGACAACGTAGCGGCGGCGCGGCACCGACGACGCGAAGACGCAGGATGCCCGCCGCGACTCGTTTCGTGATATATATTCAGAGCGGTCACAAAGCTTGGCACGTATTAAAACTCCTATGTAAATGGCAACACCATAATTACGTCTCGCTGCGGTGAAATAAAACATATGAATTATGAACTAAGTTGGAACTAAGTTAGAAAATTATTCTCCGTTTGAAACATTCCTTGCCATTGTCCGTGCGCAGACGCAGATGGAAGTGGCAAGTTAGTGGTTAGCCTGGGACGGGAGAATTACCCAGCCTCTGAGCTCGAGAGATATGTTTGAAAGCTAGAAAGCACGTGGAAATACAAATGAATCTTTTGAAAGAATTTCGGTGTTTATGAGTACTTTTACCTATCTTCGCTACAAATACTAAGAAAAATAGTGGTTATCATTACTAACTTCTACTGTAGGTACTTTTTTTTTTTTATTAAAATCTTCATGAGCGTGGATTCAATGTCCTTTACTCGTAATATTAAACAGTTTACTTTGTCTTAATAGCGTCAAACAAGTCATAGTCACAGTCAGAGTCAAGCTAAGTAAGTCACGGTCAAGTCGAACTCATGCCCCTGTAAAGCGGTGGAGACTTTACAAGAGGCTCCTATGGAGTTTTGGAAACAACACGAAAAGACACGTTCCACCTCGTTATATCACTTCGCCACACTCGAGCACGTTTACGAGCACTTAATGAATAATAATACACCATTTAGTACACATTAACACTCGAAAATACACAAGTTTAGGAAAATAATCCAACGAGCCGACATGTTTTTTCCGCGTTGGCGCCAAAACTCTACTGTAGGTACTACTTATAAATGTTGCTATATTATCCTTATTCCTCTGCATAGGCCTCTCCCAAGACACGCAATTTCAGACCTATCTTTGGGTTTTTGCTTTCGCCCACTATAATTATTATCACATATTCTTCCAAATATATTTATAAATTAGAGAAACTGTTTTTTTTTTTAGATAAAACCGTGAAGCACCAAGTTCCATCTCTGGCTGTCTAAAGCAAAAGCTCTTAGTTAAGTTATAACCACAGACCTTTACAGGATAGAACTAGCAAGTAAGTAAAATTATTTAAAAACTCAGCGTGCCACATTTTTGTGCCTACTGTGACGTCCGAGAACAGTTTAGTTGTAGCATTCGAAAAGTTTTTACAGTTTCATGTACGTATCAGTTTTTCATGGTCCCACTGCTGGGACATAGGCCTTCTCTCAGACAGAAATAATGGCCCTAATAGCAAGTGAATCGGCAGTGCAAGTACCGTCCGTGATCGATCGACAAATTTGACAGTTGAAATTAATAAATTAAAATGCAATTTGATCCGTACTCGCTATGATCGATTCTATGGCATTTTATCGAATTTATCGATTTCTAGTAATTTGTCGATCGATCGACAACGGACGGTACTTGCACTGCGGTTTCTTCTAGGCAAGCGTGCTCCATCGTAGACACTAGACCTAGGAAGCGGTCATGCGCAAGCGCATTAATAATATAAAATAGAAAACCACCATGCTAGCCCTGTGCATATTGGTGAATGGCATGTCTTAGAATTTATGAGGTTCTTGGACATACCGGTTTCTTTGCGATGTTTACTTTCACAATTTTCTGAGCGATGGCATCAACACTGCAAATAAAAATAAGTTGAACCGGGTGCCGTCAGATTGTAAAGAGAACATGCTACCGCTCAGCCACCACCGCTCGCATTCTACTGTTTTTTATGGCGCAATGTATGTATGTATGTATTAGTATGTAATATTTATTTGTAGTCTATTGATTGTTTGTTGTTATTTGCATAGGTTTTTACTTTCTATTTTTTTATTTTTAGTTAAGGCCACACATTATTAAATATAATTCCTTTCCGTGCACGGTTGCCTGGAAGAGATCGCTTTAAGAGATAAGGCCGCCTGTTAAAAGCCTAGATAATATTTTTGTTGTAATTTTTATGTTATCCTTGTTTTGTGGTGTTTTAATAAAGAGTTTTTGTATTGTATTGTATTGTATTGTTGTAGCATTTTTATTGATATAGATCGAACTGAATTATGCGGCGTGCTAGTTGGAGCTTTAATCCAGCTTAAGACAGGCAACAGACATGGAAAGTAGCTGAACTCGCGGTGTCTACTTTAACAATGCTCTCTGGTTGTAACTACATAGCACAGTAGCTAAGTAGTGTTGTCAGTATGTAAGTACAAGACAACTTAACAGGTTAATTTGTAGGATAATCTGCTCAGTGCAGCTGCAATCTGTGTTACATTATATACATAGCTTAGAATTAACTTGATTATACAGGGTGCGAGAAAACGCTTAAGTAGTTAGTAGCTTAGATCGTTCAATATATACAGGGTTTTAAGGAAGGGGTATGCTAAGCTGAAAGGGGTTCGTTATATCCAACATTATTTGTTGTTCATTACGAACAACTTTTACAACAAGAGCAAACCTGAAACCGCAAAAAAAATCTACTGTATACATTTTGTCGAATGTCAATGACCGTTTTCTATGGAACAGATGATATTTTTTTCGCGAATTTAGGGTTGGTCAGAGTATCACACAGTGGGTGCCTAAAAACGGGCGAAAGAGCCAAGGCAGGCCTAGAAAGCGCTGGCGCGATGACCTTGGCAAGTTCCAGACACAGTGGTCGAGTCTGGCGGGTGATCGCACTGTCTGGAAAGAAATGCGGGAGACCTTTGCCCAGGTCAGTAGGACAGTATAGGTTAATTTAAAATAAAATAAAAAGTTTGTCCCATAGCACAAGTTGTTCATAATGATGAGTATAACGAACCCTTTTTGGCTTAGCAAAAAAGCATACCCTTTCCTTATAACCCTGTAAAGTCAAAACAATTTTAAAACTAGGAGATTATAGTTGATTAAATCAGACGTTATTTTGTGGAAGTTCGTATTTTCAAAACTGTTTCTTTGACGTTCTTGTTTCAGATTTTATAAATAACATGAGGTTAATTTAGTATCATTAACAAAGTTCATTAAATAATAGGTTTGTTTTTTATTTTAGATATAATCAGTTTTTGTGTCAGGTTAGGTTAAATTAAGATCATTGACAAATTTCTGTTGAGTAAAACATAAATAATTGTTCCCAAACTCCTTATTGTACTTAATGCAACGTTAAAAGGAAATAAACTAGAGATTCGATAAAGAAACATTGTTTTTTTACTAGAATATAATATACTCTCCAAACTATTAATTTATTGGTTGTCTAAGTTGGTTGGTTTAATACTCTCCTAGTTACAATTTCCAATTTCAAACTAAACTATTTAGATTAGGATAAAAGGTATGAAGATAGTTTATAACCAACCAAACGAGCCCAAACTCAAGGGGTTCGAGCCATTGAAAAGTTCTACTACCCATCTCCTGGTTCCATCATCAGATCAGTTCGATGGAACCAAACTATTGTATTGTCATCCGGATTACATTTACTTGCAAAGTTTCAAATCGATACGACTATTAGAAGTAGGTTACAAACGTATTCCAAGATTTGTTTACATTGTACATAAGTTACAACTCAAGAGAGGCCACGCTGAATGGCAATGTTAATATGGTTTTTCAAGAAAACATTGTGTCTCATACATTATGTATTATTATTGTATCGACTAAACCCTTGTTTCCATGCAAATCTGATCAGACGTGCCATACCTACAGACCATCTACAGAATTACAGCGAAATCTGTTCAGACGTGCCATACCTACAGACCATCTACAGACTTACAGCGAAATCTGTTCAGACGTGCCATACCTACAGACCATCTACAGACTTACAGCGAAATCTGTTCAGACGTGCCATACCTACAGACCATCTACAGACTTACAGCGAAATCTGTTCAGACGTGCCATACCTACAGACCATCTACAGACTTACAGCGAAATCTGTTCAGACGTGCCATACCTACAGACCATCTACAGACTTACAGCGAAATCTGTTCAGACGTGCCATACCTACAGACCATCTACAGACTTACAGCGAAATCAAAGTGTTAAAACTATATTAGGTATTTCCTATCTACGTTATTTATTTTCACTCTCAGGTTTATCCTGGAGAGGCATCAGTGAGGTACTGTACCCGCCAATTATCGTCTCATTTCAAATTATTGTGACAGATTAAACCCCCCTAAGGTGGTATACGTTTCACCTATTGCGGGAAATTCAAATTTAAACAGTTTTTTTGTCCTTGTAATTAGGCTGGGTAAATATTGTAAAATGACATAGTTGTTGCGCAAATCGTTGTTTTTTACATTATCATGTACAGCTATTTAACAGTAACGCACCATATTACTTACATTTGTCAATAAACCGTTTGAAACAGCAAACATTGGTTTATTGACAAATGTAAGTAATAATGTGCATTAGAGATAAATAAATAACTTTACATGATTTTGTAAAGAATAATAATCAATTTGCGCAAACATTATGATCGTTTACAATAATTACCCGGCCTAGCTACAAGGACAAGAAAACTGTTTGAAATTTGAATTTCCCGCCATATGTGAAACGTACCAACATAAAGGCTAAAGACTGTAACCCACTGATACTGTGATCTGTTCCCTTCAAAGAAACAAATGAATAATTTACCCGCTGATCACGGCATCCGTGGCTTGAAATAAACACAATAGTTTTCGTAACTGATCACGCGCTGTGTCCAGAGTAAGTTTTCTTTTAATGTTATTTCCCAAAAGGAAGTAAGTTTGAATAAAATGCAAAATACTATACTTAAACAACACAACACACGAAAAAGAAGTTTTTTTAAAGTCGTAATACGTCACGTGGCGATGCTAGCTATTATAAGGAGCACAAACTCTGATATATTTAGTATTTAGTCCAACTAATGATGCATGATACGATAACGTCTACTGGTCCCAGCTACCTGTTCCAGTAGATCAGACGAGTCGCCGTGCAAGTCGAGTCGCAAGTGTAATTAGATCAGATAAAATCGTTTTCTCATTATGTATGCTATAAAGTAGTATTTCAATAGCGATGTGTTTGTCGGCATTAGGTACATAATAGCGTTCTAATGAAATCAGATTAAAATCTATTTTTAGCGATTGTGGACTAAGTACAGGAGGAGGCCTTCAATGTAACAGTCAGAGGCGAATGTGCCCTAAGAACCTGCCCAAGAATTCTGATACCAGACCTAAGGGTGGCCTAAGAATTCTGATACCAGGGCCAGCCCGTTACTGTGGAAAAAAAATCGGACACAAGGACTTGGGTGATCATTTATGCTACGTAATTACGTACTGCCCAAAAATGTAACTCCCTTCCATCCTCCTTGTTTCCTGAGAACTACAATCTTCAAGGCTAATGTGAATAATAGATTATATTTCTTCTTAAAATAAGATAAAAATATAATAATATTTTGACAATATTCCAACATAGACACAATTTTATTTTTTAACTTTAACAAAAACAAAAACAAAAATTATACAAAAACTAACATTTGTACGCTGTAACAGGCAAGAACATGAGATACGTCTCCATTCTTACGACTATGTAACTTACATAGTCGTAAGAATGGAGATATGTATATGTATACTTTATATGTATATGTAATTGTGTACCTACCATGTTCTGACAAATAAATAATTTGATTTGATTCTAGATCAACGTGTTCCATCCTCGGCCGCACCGTCACTTGCCATCAAGCGAGTTGGAGAAAAAAGGAAAACCTATTCTATCCAAAAAAAATAAAAAAATTGCATGAACAAAACTTACTTACTTACTGCATTTTTGTGTTGATACGTTTTGTACGATAGTTAATGTATGAATTCCGTCGCTTTCAAAATTGTATTATTTACCTAGAAATAATCAGTGGAGATAGAGCGATGATGGCCGAGCGACAGCATGTGCGCTTTACAATCTGACGGCACCCGGTTCGATCCTCGGCTCTGCACCAATCACTTATTTAGTACTTAAATTATGTGCAGTTTCGATACCATCGCTCCAAAATTGTGAACGAAACATCATCGTGAGGAAACCGGCGTGTCCTAGAACATCAAAACCTCAAAGCCATTATTATGTTATGACCACAGAAAAGAAAAAAAAATGTTTACCGTTTTCTGTGATTATGACACATGTACTGGCTCAGCATGATGGATTAGGACCATTTAGGGCCCATCCTCTCTCTGAGAGAAGGCCTGAGTCCCAGCTGTGGGAATATAATATGCTGATAATGATGAATAATACAATTTATAATTTTATAGGGTTTACGCGATTTTGAGCGCGTTGATGTCTTTTGGACAGAGATAATTTTCGCTGCTATATAAATTTCATAATAACATGAATACATGTGTATGAAATGTGTGTGTGTGTATGTGTTCACGGAGTTTTCAATATTCCTCATTTTGCTTCCATTTAATAAGTAACGTATCAAGAAGAATACAATAGAGTGGACGAAATAACCAAAACTTGAACAAAATTGATAAATAAAAAAAAACTGTTTAATATGAAACATTTTCGTTTTTTTTCTGTTTTTCAGCAAACCCCCATATCATGATGGTAGATAAGAAATCTTGTTTTAATAAGAATAGTCTATTATAGCCTCGGTATAATGCAAAGATTCAAAAGGTACCACTCAGATCAAAGTCCATGCTAAGCGCATATTCTTAATAATCGAGGGCATTTCACCTATACACTTTGTTAACCTACATGATATATTCTTAATCATTGAGGGCATTTCACCTATACACTTTGTTAACCTACACGATATATTCTTAATCATCGAGGGCATTTCACCTATACACTTTGTTAACCTACACGATATATTCTTAATCATCGAGGGCATTTCACCTATACACTTTGTTAACCTACATGATATATTCTTAATCATCGAGGGCATTTCACCTATACACTTTGTTAACCTACATGATATATTCTTAATAATCGAGGGCATTTCACCTATACACTTTGTTAACCTACATGATATATTCTTAATCATCGAGGGCATTTCACCTATACACTTTGTTAACCTACATGATATATTCTTAATAATCGAGGGCATTTCACCTATACACTTTGTTAACCTACATGATATATTCTTAATCATCGAGGGCATTTCACCTATACACTTTGTTAACCTACATGATATATTCTTAATTATCGAGGGCATTTCACCTATACACTTTGTTAACCTACATGATATATTCTTAATTATCGAGGGCATTTCACCTATACACTTTGTTAACCTACATGATATATTCTTAATCATCGAGGGCATTTCACCTATACACTTTGTTAACCTACACGATATATTCTTAATAATCGAGGGCATTTCACCTATACACTTTGTTAACCTACACGATATATTCTTAATAATCGAGGGCATTTTACCTATACACTTTGTTAACCTACATGATATATTCTTAATCATCGAGGGCATTTCACCTATACACTTTGTTAACCTACACGATATATTCTTAATAATCGAGGGCATTTCACCTATACACTTTGTTAACCTACATGATATATTCTTAATTATCGAGGGCATTTCACCTATACACTTTGTTAACCTACATGATATATTCTTAATCATTGAGGGCATTTCACCTATACACTTTGTTAACCTACATGATATATTCTTAATTATCGAGGGCATTTCACCTATACACTTTGTTAACCTACATGATATATTCTTAATTATCGAGGGCATTTCACCTATACACTTTGTTAACCTACATGATATATTCTTAATCATCGAGGGCATTTCACCTATACACTTTGTTAACCTACACGATATATTCTTAATAATCGAGGGCATTTCACCTATACACTTTGTTAACCTACATGATATATTCTTAATTATCGAGGGCATTTCACCTATACACTTTGTTAACCTACATGATATATTCTTAATCATCGAGGGCATTTCACCTATACACTTTGTTAACCTACACGATATATTCTTAATAATCGAGGGCATTTCACCTATACACTTTGTTAACCTACACGATATATTCTTAATAATCGAGGGCATTTCACCTATACACTTTGTTAACCTACATGATATATTCTTAATTATCGAGGGCATTTCACCTATACACTTTGTTAACCTACACGATATATTCTTAATAATCGAGGGCATTTCACCTATACACTTTGTTAACCTACATGATATATTCTTAATAATCGAGGGCATTTCACCTATACACTTTGTTAACCTACATGATATATTCTTAATAATCGAGGGCATTTCACCTATACACTTTGTTAACCTACATGATATATTCTTAATAATCGAGGGCATTTCACCTATACACTTTGTTAACCTACATGATATATTCTTAATAATCGAGGGCATTTCACCTATACACTTTGTTAACCTACATGATATATTCTTAATAATCGAGGGCATTTCACCTATACACTTTGTTAACCTACATGATATATTCTTAATAATCGAGGGCATTTCACCTATACACTTTGTTAACCTACACGATATATTCTTAATAATCGAGGGCATTTCACCTATACACTTTGTTAACCTACATGATATATTCTTAATAATCGAGGGCATTTCACCTATACACTTTGTTAACCTACATGATATATTCTTAATAATCGAGGGCATTTCACCTATACACTTTGTTAACCTACATGATATATTCTTAATAATCGAGGGCATTTCACCTATACACTTTGTTAACCTACATGATATATTCTTAATTATCGAGGGCATTTCACCTATACACTTTGTTAACCTACATGATATATTCTTAATAATCGAGGGCATTTCACCTATACACTTTGTTAACCTACATGATATATTCTTAATTATCGAGGGCATTTCACCTATACACTTTGTTAACCTACATGATATATTCTTAATTATCGAGGGCATTTCACCTATACACTTTGTTAACCTACATGATATATTCTTAATAATCGAGGGCATTTCACCTATACACTTTGTTAACCTACATGATATATTCTTAATAATCGAGGGCATTTCACCTATACACTTTGTTAACCTACATGATATATTCTTAATAATCGAGGGCATTTCACCTATACACTTTGTTAACCTACATGATATATTCTTAATTATCGAGGGCATTTCACCTATACACTTTGTTAACCTACATGATATATTCTTAATTATCGAGGGCATTTCACCTATACACTTTGTTAACCTACATGATATATTCTTAATAATCGAGGGCATTTCACCTATACACTTTGTTAACCTACATGATATATTCTTAATAATCGAGGGCATTTCACCTATACACTTTGTTAACCTACATGATATATTCTTAATAATCGAGGGCATTTCACCTATACACTTTGTTAACCTACACGATATATTCTTAATTATTGATGGTATTTGACCTACAAACGTTCTTAGCCTACACGATATATTGTTTATCATCGAGGGCATTTCATACAGAAATTATTATTGATATGTCTTTTCAGTCCATTTTCTTGCATAACAGAATTATGTAAAGCGGTGTCCTAAAGTCCTTTCCCATCGCAATTACGCCGACTATCTGGCGACGTCCGAGCAAAAAGAGGATGTTTAATAACTTCTAATAAGTTTAGGACAGGTTTCTAAGGACAGGGGACAGGTTAGAAAAACGTAGGCTGCTGCCTCCGTGGTAGTTCCACCATCCAGTATTTTCAATGCTAAAGTCACTCTGTATGTCTGTTTGTAAACTGAATCAATTTATTAAGCTTCTATCAGATCTGCCTCCCGGGGTTTGTGTGTGTGAGTGTGTGTGTGTATGTGTGTGCGTGCGCAAGTGTGGGTGTGTATGCGAGAGTGTGTGTGTCTGTGTGTGTGTGTATGCGAGAGAGAGTGTGTGTGTGTGTCTTATTTCCCACTTACCCTTGACCCTTACATAATACTTTCTTATCCTGGAAAAATGTACGTTCTTGTAGGTTAGCGGGTGAAACCGCGGAGCGCAACTAGAGTTCAATATAAGGGGTGTCGCGGCGTACTTCTAACACAAGTTATGAAGTAGGTTCCGTGATATAGTCTGAGACTTGCTTATTACTAGTAGTCAGGTACCTACTACTCGTAGGAATTAATTAGGTGTAGGTACTTAATTATTAGTTATTTATTTATTAATTTTTTCATTTATCTGCTTGTTTTTTACTTGGCAAGTGCCTTTATTAACTAAACAAAATACAAGCTAAAACTAATTAAAATTAGTTAGGTCTAATGTTCAGTAGTTAACATAAATAGGGCGTAATACTTCTAAATCCATTCAATCAACTCAATGAAAATAAACAATTCAATTCAATTGAATTTTTATTTTATGAGCGATTTTATATTATTTTCTAAACTAGATTAAGAATAAAGAGTTTATCTATTTAGATGCTAGATTTACTCTTAATCGCCACTTTTCACTTCTGTTTTATTTTTCTAAAACTATCTCAAAGGCAATTCACTCAAATTCTTTGCTAAAATATACGCTTATTTATTATTCAATAAGAAATTAAAAAGAAAGATAAAAAGGAAATTATTTATGTATGACAGAAACATAAGAAGTATCAGAGGCCTGCCTGAATGGGTGCTCCCCGATGGTAACAATCAGGGCGTCTTCAAGTCACGAGTGAATCGGTTTCTTCTGAGCAGGCGTGGTCAGGCGATATGATGGTCAAACGCAAGCCTACTATTTATTTAATAAATAAAAAAAGAGGTTCTGCTAGATAAATAAATATTCGGGACATTTTTTCACACACGATCAAGATGTGTAATATGTCAATGTAATGTCAAGATAATCGAGTATTTGTGTCTGGTCTCCAGTGGAAATAATAATAATCAATTCAATATTTAGACCTATAATCATTTGAATTTTGTACCCATTTTGTAATAGACATGACCTGTAACTACTGTTATTAATAAATATGATTATGATTATTATGGTTGGGTCAAGGGTCATATTAAGACGGCAGTCATCTCCAACATGGCACTCATCGTCAGAAGGTTCCTCGCAGTTCGTGGCCCTGACTGACCACCGACAACCTGACCCGGTGTCAGCGGAACCCTTATAATAGGAAGATTTCCCCCTCGAATAATAAGGTATAGGCTATAATAATGTTTCGCTATTTTTTAAACAAAAATATTGTACATATAAGTAATGTTATCTATACTTCTATATACTATTACTATAATAATCTATACTAATATTATAAAGAGGAAAGATTTGATTGTTTGTTTGTTTGCATTGCATAGGCTCCGAAACTACTGAACCGATTTGAAAAATTCTTTCACTGTTGGGAAGCTACACTATCCCCGGGTGACATAGGCTATACTATATTTTCAAAAAAAAATAGGGATCCTTACTATAACTCCAATAATGTAACCCAAGATGTAAAAAAATAAGACATACACCTGTGCGAAGCCGGGGTGCGTTGTTAGTATATAATAAGAAGACAAATAATTGAGATACTATAAGAAAAGGAATAACTGTTCATGTAGATAGATAAAACTATTTATTGTGTGCACAAGAAATAAAAATTACAAACAGATAGAAAACGCTTACGAGCTAGTGCCACAAGTGGCCGCCTTATCGCTAAAAGCGATATCTTATACATTATGTAGGTAATTGTATTTTATATTTCACAGGACCTCTTTTTGTTGGCTTCAGTCCGACCAATGCCTCGCAAATATTATATTAGACTACTATATATTAGACTAGATCCTGCAACACAGGCTTCGCCTAGTCTAGGGTCTAGGGCACACCAGGTAGTGTTTATAATGTAGACTAAGTTAAATGTATTATACTGAATTAAACCAGAATTAAAGAACATAATCTTTGCGTAGGGAAGTTAAGTGCCAAATTGGTTCTAGCAGCTTGCCGCCAATCTAGAATTCGAGAAATTCTGTGCCTAGGATAGTGGTATGGAACGTGTAGAGAGATTTCTTTTAAAATAGAAGGAAAAACTATGTAAGATATAGCACGTTCCATTGAGTAAAATGATTCGGAGAGCACAATACTGCTGCATTATGTACGAGGCACTCGTAGATTTTGTTGTCTCTATCAATTATTCATACCTACAGGTTGTTTAGCTTAGCAATGGAAGACTGCAATTGTCCACCGTGGATATCATCAGTTTAGGATTGGACGGTGAAATATTAAAATATTCGTAAATGCTTAAGAACCAAGAGGACACTTGTCTTTGCAGTACTGATCCAAAATTTATGTAATTTTATGGGATTTATATATTTAGGGTGCGTTCTGAATTACGTTCCACAGTATCAACGACGCGACAGCGCTAATAAACCGCAAGCAGGCAGTAACTCTATTCGCATGGCCAACTACTTTCGAAGAGCTTTTACAGTTTCCTATGGCAAAATTTGGCATCTATTGTATTTAGAAGATCCAGCCGAATTATGCGACGCTGACGTGCTAGTTGGAGCATTGATCCAACATAATGATATGCCTCTGACATGCAAAATAGGTGAACTCGCGGGGTCCGTACTGGCAAGTACGATAATTACTTTAAGCCCGCTGTAGACCATGTGCAGTAGCATGCGCAAGTACTCGCACTTGCATTTACGTAAATAGCCACTTGCGTGGCGACGCGCACGACTCGAGTGCGAGTACGTACTTGCGCGAGTGAAACGATGTGCAGCGGGCGTCACGTGAGTACGACGGGGAAAGGGGAAACGAAGCTTCTTTTGTGCGAGGACCAGCGCGAGTGCTTCTAACCACTTCCACCGCCACTTGCACTAAGCAAAAAGTGTTGTAGCTCGTTGCAGACAATGCGTAGTCAGTACTCGTGCAAGTACTTGCGCAAGCTACTGAGCATCGTATGCAACGGTTATTATTACTTTTCTTAACACATAGATTTTTTTAATGGCGGTTAGAAACCATGTGTAGGTAATCTTGTTTGTACAAAGCAGAATTTGTTTCTAGGAGTGCTCACTGGGCAGTGAGCACTCCTAGATATCCTATCTGCCTAGATAGATACGATAAACAGTATTTCCATCGACTTAACCGACAAAATACTGGGGATTATTACTCGTGTAGGAGCATCTCTACACCTGCTCCATTAGATGCAACATAGTAGTGATCCCTGCAGCCAGTCGGAAATACAATGTTTGGTTCCCTTTGGTTCCCAATGTTCCCATTCTGCTATTGACGCAATTCAATGCTTTGATACATCGATTCAGACAGAATAGTTATTGATTGTGTTAAATGAGCTGCAAGCTGCAATAAAAGCGAATAAACTAAACTTAGAATTCTGATAAACAGCCTTTAATTTTTAAGAAATGAGTGACAGCCACATTTATAAAAGTTTAATTATGTAAATAAAAAAATTATATAAATATACAATATTAGCAACAGCCTACAAATGTTTTTTAGGCTAGTTGGTAGGTAGATTCTATTTAGAAATTATTGAACATTTTCTTTTTGTTAAAATTTTCATGATCGTGGATTCAATGTCCTTTAGTCGTAATAGTAAACAGTTTACATAGTATTAATTGCGACAAACCAGTCACAGTCAGATTCAAGGGAGCATCACTTCTCCACACTCGAGCACGTTTACGAGCACTTAATGAATAATAATTCACCATTTAGTACACAATAACACTCGAAAATAGTTTTTACACAAGTTTAGGAAAATAATCCAACGAGCCGATATGTTTTTTTCCTCGTTGGCGCTAAATACCCTTGTACAAATTATTGCATCTAGTATTACCTATTCGTATTTACCTATATTTATAGATAAGTAGGTATAGATGATAGATGAAACAGGTCTTTTTAGTTTTCAAAACGACTTGTAAAACCTAGTTTATGGTACAAAATGAAGATAAATAAAAGCAAGCTAGATCTAGGCGTTTCTAATAATAAACAGATAAATATTATTTTAAAACATGATAAAAAGAAAAAGCAAGATGGCGAGGGCGGCCATCTTGGTTGAATGCGCGGGAACGCAGGCTATCAAGTGAGTCCAATAAATTGACATAGGCCATATATGGAGTGTATGGACCATTCGTCTTAGAATCTGTGTTGCCAGTTACAAGTAAAAAATATTCTGTTGTATAATAATTGCCTTTACCTATTATAATTATGATGGCGAGTTCTGTTGTTAGAGTTTTTTTACGAAACTGCCTTTTTAAATTACGTACTTTTATATAATCTGTCTCTATTGATGTAATGTCATAATTTTATAGCTACTGCGCTCTGCATCTGGGAAATAAGTTAATTTCAACAAACTTGGCGTGGTCTTATCGCCATCAGCATTGACGGCTCATTCAGCTCACATAACAGGACATAAGCCTCCTAACCTTTATATTTGGTAATGAAACACTCACCTTTACCTTGATCTTGGGCACGTTCTCTTGAGGCCTACAGCAAGAGAGGCATCATAAGGATCTTCTATCACCTGGAGATCAGATGCCGTATCACTGATTAGAATCAGGTCGTCAGCAAAACAGAAATGGGACAAGAAAACAAATTAAAAGATATTGTTGAAAAGGTCAATAAAGGGTTAAAAGCATATGAGACGTTTGTTGAGTACAACTCACTTCTTAAATAATAGTTTTTTTTTCTATCTAAGTAAAGACTTGATAACTACTTACTTCCACCACCAGTTAAGCCTCATGAAAAATAAGATATATATGAGCCATATAAGTATGAATAAAAAAAAATTACGGTTTTGAATCCTTTTGAAAACAATTATCCATGGTTTAATAACGTGTTTGTAATCGAATTTCATCGTAATTTTACAACTATTTCAGGAGTTCTAAAATAACATATATTTCGTACCATTTTTCGCTTAAAGTGGTACCTTGTTCCCCTGATATTGGCAACACCGCTTAGGTCTTAGACCTTAGTGCACGTTAGATGCTGTGCTGCGCTAAATTGGGTACACGTCGACTAACTTATCCGTAGAGTTGGACAAATGCTGGAACTAAAAAAGATCTACAGATAACGGTCAGTTTTGTTTAGAAAATACGTTGGTGGCTCCGTCGATCAACTTTGCAAATAAGTCGATCGTTACTGTGCACGCCTCTAGAGCAAGGTAAAAATGCGCACCCGTATCGTATTTACCCGTTTTTTGCTTTGGGACAATCTGAGAGGTCTTCTTGTCAATTGTAATGGAAGCTTTGATGTGCTCTTGTCTTTTAAATTGTATTTTAAAAGTTTATGTCCATTTTAGTGTTTTAGTGAACAGAAAACGGTGCAGAATGGTTTTGCAGGTGCAGAAAAGTTTTTTTTTCCAGAGCAGTTTTTTTTTTTTTTTTTTTTTACATTGGACTAGGCTAACCTTTGACCGCGATCTTGCCTGATGGAAAGCGATGATGCGGTCGAAGATGGAGCACGTTTGCCCAGTAATAACCTATTAACCCTAGACTTGAACACTCCAAGATTGTAATGCTGCGGAAACACAGACAGGGGCAAGGCGTTCCATTGTTTTGCTGTTCTAATTAAGAAAGTGGAGTCAAAACGCTTTGTGCGAATAAATGGTATTTCGACCAAGTAAGGGTGACGCTTTGCCGTTCGTTCGTCTGGACGTCCGGTAATGATAAGGTGATGGGGGAACAAGTTCGTGAAGTTCCGTTGCACACTCTCCGTGGAAAATCCTATAAAATACCGACAAGCTTGCGACTTTACGCCGGTGGTTCAGATTCTGAAGTTTCTTTCCCACCAACACTTCGTCATCAATGAGCTTTATTGCTCGTTTTTCGATTGAATCCAAAGCCTCAAGCTGATATTTGGCCGAACCATCCCAAAGGTGACAACAGTACTCCAAACATGATTTTGTGTAGTATATAGTATACTAGCGACCCGCCCACTCGGCTTCGCACGGGTGTAATTTACGCCGAAGCCGGGGCGGGTCGCTAGTTATTTGTATAAACCTTCCGTGAAAATGTATCTAACTGATGGTGAATACCGCATCTAAATCCGTTGCGTGGTTTAGGAGGAGTTAGCGGCCATACAGACAGACAGACGCGGAAAGCAACTTCAATTTATACTATGTAGAGAAGATAGAGAAGATAGAGATAGAGATAGAGATAGAGATAGAGAAGAGAAGAGATAGAGATATAAGTCTGACAATTGTATTGTGTCAGTCTTTGGTATTTTTTTCAGGGAATGGATTGGTTAAAGCAGCTTGTTTAGAATTTGAGTTCTCATTATAAAACTTTCAGGCTCATTATCATGGCTTATTCTGATATATTTTTTGCTTTTACGCCAATTCAATTTCCTCTTGATTACCTGTAGTTTCATGATTGACGGTGTATCGGCATATAAACTATATATGTATGTATATCAGTCTCTGGCAGCCATATCACAAGCTTTGCTTAGTTTGGGGTCAGATGACCGTGTGCGCAAAAATGTCCCGAATATTTATTTATTTTTTATTTATTTATATAAACTACATGATTATATAAATGAGATCTGTAAAATATTTTATGTATGATACATAATTATCACTACATCATGGGCGTATCCAGGTTTTAATTTAGGGAGGGTCAAAAATTTAAATGTTGCGTTATAATTATAGGCAAGTGCCTAAAGGTAATTTTCTATACCGAAAATTTCTTTAGATAAACAATAATCACATAAACACATATAACCCAACATTGAAACTTTCTTTCAAAACTAGCCCACGCTGTCTAAACCTGATCAGAATTTCAGTATTCAATAAATTTTCACTTGAAGAACCCTTTTTCTAAGCACACTCATCATAGACTAGCCAATGAGCCGGCTTTCTGTCGTTAACCATACAATTAATGGCAACATTGCCCCAAAAACCAATGAGGCGGGTTTTTTGGCGCCAACGCGGAAAAATCATGTCGGCTCGTTGGATTATTTTCCTAAACTTGTGTATTTTCGAGTGTTAATGTGTACTAAATGGTGAATTATTATTCATTAAGTGCTTGTAAACGTGCTCGAGTGTGGGCAAGTGATATAACGAGGTGAAACGTGTCTTTTCGTGTTGTTTCCAAAACTCCATAGGAGCCTCTTGTAAAGTCTTCACCACTTTACAGGGGCATGAGTTCGACTTGACCGTGACTTACTTAGCTTGACTCTGACTGTGACTATGACTTGTTTGACGCTAATAAGACAAAATGAACTGTTTAATATTACGAGTAAAGGACATTGAATCCACGCTCATGAAAATTTTAACAAAAAAAAAAAAAAAAACCAATGAGGCCGTAGCCAAAAAAAAAACATACCCAAGTTTGCTATTCATTGAATTAGGTATATTCATTGAAGCCTGCTTTCTTGGAATTCCCAAATAGTAGGCTTCTGCAACACATTCGTCTTTAGGATCTATGAATACTTACCATATATATGAACGGAAGAAAGGCAAACCATTCTATGAGGATAAAGTCCTGTAAATTTGAAAAAAAAGTCACCCTAGAGTGACCTCTGACTTTTTTTTGCTAGGGCCAGGGATATATATAGATATACAGATAGGGCCATATCACGAAGAACTCTTGAAACGTTTAAAAAAAAAACGTTGGGTAGCAAACACAGACAGCATTAAAGATCCACGTTTTTAAGTATCGGTGTGTTTATTTCAATTAATGTTCAAAGTACGCTATCCAACAAGTTTAAAATTTAGACAACACCACAGTTAATTTCTCGTTATTCCACCCAAACAGTCAGACTTACCGCTGAGCTAATAGCCTTTTTATCAAAGTAAAAACGGAACAGAATACTTTCTTATGTATAATTTATTCTTCATTAGTTAGCTTCTACACTAAATGAGAAAGATTATGGAAATAATTTTCAGGAATGTCGATATTATTGCTCACTAGATGCATTTCTTGGTTTTAACCGTTATTATCAAATTTGCCACATTTTCTTGTGGAAAATTATCTAAGGTACTTATAAACTATCGCTAAACCCAATTTTATCTATATTGGTTCGGCCGTGATAAAGCTGAATGGCATTATACTTACATATATACTGATAGACATCATCTTTAGCATTTATATAAAAACCTGGAATTGTGGATATAAATTTTGCAGCAACCGCACCTTTTTTGGGATAAAATATCTTTCCACCAATTTCTGTGCAAAAACGTAGATAAATAAATGAAAAATACCGCATCAACATTGAGCTCCAGAGGTCTAGATTCTAGAATGTACTCAAAAACACGGATGTCTAAAACTTGGACCCAGATGCACTACCACTGCACTGAGTCATACCGTTCACCAAATTATATAGATCTCATGGTGTTGTGACCTGAAAGAAGGACAAACGAACCAACATACATATTCCTATTAGTAACATAACAATTTGTCGATTAAAAAATTGTCGTCATACGAAGGAAATTCTAACCATCCGTTTAGGTCCTAACGCGGGGAGCGCGCCCAGGAATGCCGATCCAGTCTGCTGCTGTTTTTGCCTTTACTTCACTTTATTGACCACTAGATGTCACTATTCTAAAACGGCACAACTCACAACCAACCTCTTTCAAATTTAAGCCCTCTTTCGATGGAGATACGTTAGATTTTATTTGGAGTTTTAAAATGTTATGGTAAAAGATACAAGCAGTAGTTTGTCTTTGCAGCAATGAAGGGGACTCAAGTTCTTGCGTTTGCTCTGGTCCAGCTCAGGTAGATGTCGTCTAAACGTGAGGATTTTATCCATAGCATCTGATTTTGAAGCTTATGGACCGTGAAATATGGCCGTAAATTTACAATGATTTAGAGAAATGTGAGTGTTCGGCTTGAACAGTTATGTAATGATGAGCTTTGAGAATCTATCCCCTCGGGTAAAGTCAGCCGAGCGTCGCAGCACAGCTGAAGCTCTGCAATCAATCTACTATGACTTTATAGATAGTGCAAATGCAAGTTCTAGAACACATCTACATCAACATCTAGACACACGTTTTAAATAATGTCTATCAAGACTTATCGCGCATTATTTTGCTCGACGTTTGTTCAGTTTCGTTTTTCGTTTCGATCTAGTTTTTACTATGTATGTATAGATTGTTGTGCCTATTCATGGTTATTGATAATTTATTAGTTAACAACTTCTCGCCAACCTTACATTACCTACCTAAAAACTTTTGTCCCACAACTTTTATCAAAACTTAAAATATATTTTAAAAAACAAAACGTTTTACGACGAAATAACCAACGAGTCGTATTTTTTGGTTCAACAGTCAGCTCCTAAGCTTCACCTGGCTTCCGCGTTTCTTCTCATTTGAAACAGAAAAGTTTCCGTATCCGAGTTTACTATTCAATTTAAATATTTTTGTTTTTCGTGACAGAAAAAAAGGAGGAATGATTAAAAGGTGAAATATTTTACATGAATATTATAACCAATAAATACTTTTAGGGCTTTTGCCTCAAAAGTAGACCTAATTAATAAAGACTAGATATATTATGCAGTTTTTTTCAGGTCGCTGTCTGCGGGTAAGGTCCAAAAAGCTAGATAAGATTACCACGTTGAATTGCCAAACTTATTTTTTGCTGATTGCTTGCATGAATTAGGTATATAATACATACCCATTGTGTTTTTGTGCAATCCAGCGAATCACCTGATAAATCTTACCATCCGGCATTTTTTACTATTATTATACCTACATTGAAACCCCCTTGCGTAAAGCTTATGAGAACTACAGTCTAAATTCCTGACCATTATCATACCCTACAGTTTCTTACATGCAATGTTGCTCCAAAGCAAGTCTAAACTATCCACTGTCAGACCTTACAACTTTGTTACACGATGTATGAAGAAATGGCTCGTTCCCATACTTTCTCATTAGTAGGTGCAATCCAGCGAAATGTTAACGAATCCCGCCGTCCCAGGCGAGCGCACTCGGTGTGGTGAACGTACTTTCGCCGCCAGACCCCTCAAGGGCACTGCGCACTGGTGGAACTCTGCGGTGTTAGACGATTGTTAGATGTGTAATATAAACATTTTTACAAAAAAATAAATTTCGATCTTACGGGAGTTTCCCCACAGATTTATCCCCTAATTTTCCACCCTTAAATGAAAGATAAAGATAAAGATCATTTATTTGCATATCTTCATCAAATTTGATTGGAATTATCATCCGAGATAGACTTTTCAATAATAAACCGGCCAAGTGCGAGCGGGCTTGAGGCTTGAGGATGCCACTGCAAAATACAACCATCAGTTATTTTTCTGGTTTACAGACTTCCAAAATTGTCGCAGCAATTGCTACGCAGTCAAATATTTAATACTTTGCTACAGACTACAGTGACGCCCGAGTATAAAACAATTATAACTTGGTAATGAACAGAAATTTGTCACCGACTCGCACTTGGCCATTATTTATTATTTGTTGTACTATATATATGTTATACTATACTTTAGAGTGTGTACATTATAATCACATTATAATCATACCAAGTTTGACGCTTGTACGTATTACCGTTTTTACAAGAGCTAATACAAAAATACGTTTGTTCTAACGACCCTCTCGTTTTTGCTTTTTACTTTTTTTATGTGAATCTGCTACACTATTACTTATTCTGTGAAAATTTCAACTGGCTATCAATTACGGTTCAAAAGATATAGCTGTTTAAAGGTAGGACGAATAGATGGACGGACGGACGGACAGACATACAGACTTCGTAGGCTTAGTAATAGGGTCCCGTTTTTATCCTTTACGTACGGAACCCTAAACCCCAACGTGTGGTGTACGAGCCCAACTCGCACTTAGCCAGTTTGTTTAAACTAATTACAATAAATTTATTTACGTCTCAACCGTCAACGCAAAACCGCCTCTGTACCAGCTTGGAACATTTGAACCAAAAACAAGAATACGAAAGAGACAGAATGAAAACCGAAAGCTCCAGAATTGGCTCATTCCACATTCCGTCATCGGGCGCTACCTCGGCGCTACTGATGCGACAGGTTGCCTAAAAACTCAGCAGCCCTATTCTGGCGCCCTCGAAATTCTCTCGGTCACCCTCTCTCTCGTGAAGTTCCTTTCGAAGGAGACTGTGACAAAGATAATCTGGGGTGCTCCGGAATAGGGCCTCAGGACTGGTTCCGTGGCCTTGGAAGAAATGCCGGGCGAAAGTGCACCCACCATGCCGTGTGCATTAGGTCGGGACAGCGCTAATTAGCCGGCGAATTTGTACGAGCGAATTTGTCCATATTTCATGAAATCATGACCTGTGCATATCAGAACCAAAACTATCTCTCGTTTTTTAATAGCATGTAGTCTGCACATATAGTTCTGGTGGCGGTTAGTTTATTTCTTGTGCCTTGTCTCCGTCATGTAAAGCAAGGACGTACATCATGTTGGTGTTCATTAATAATATAAAAATAAATATAATAATAATAATAATAATAATCTTTATTTCAGACTACAGTGGTCCATATTAGGTAGGTACAAATGAGATCGAGTTCCTTACATTATTGAAAATTAACTCACTTTGGCACAAACATAAATTTTTACAATAAAATTAATAAAATATTAAAAAATACTACATACATATGAAAATACAACATTAATATAAAACTATACTTAACTAACGAGACCTATAATAAGATTATTCCAGTATCTCTGGATGGAACAATCAGGCTTATCGGTTATTGTACTAAGGATGCTGTTGTTGCTACCACGCATTCTGCTCAACAGGGAGTGGGTTTTTTTTCTCATAATGGCGTGAAACCCATCAGTTCGCGCCTGTGTAAGCATAGCTGATGCGCTACAAAATCGTGGCAGCCCCAGCAGCATCCTAAACCCGTTGTTGTACTGGACCCTCAGAGCATTATAAGCTTTTTTGGTATATGCTTTTTTGCTCTTTTGGCCTGGCATGGGAGCCCAGATCGAGGAGTGCGTGCAGCGCTGCGAGCCGTGCCAACGGCATCGCGCTGCGCCGCCGCGCGAGCCCCTCGCGCCGCACCCTCCGCCGCAGCTGCCGTGGGACACGCTCGCAGCTGATATATTTGAACTGAAAAAACACCAGTACTTACTGGTTGTCGATTATTACTCCAAGTTCGTGGAAGTCGTTTATTTACCTAATATGAGGAGCGACACAGTAATTGCTAAAATGAAAGGAATGTTTTCTCGCTTTGGAATTCCGAAAAAACTGGTTACAGACAACGCAAAACAGTTTGTATCGTCAGAGTTCACCCAATTTGCCAAAAAATGGGAATTCAAACACGTGACGAGTTCCCCGCTGTATCCACGTTCCAACGGATTAGCCGAACGGAACGTTCAGACAGTTAAACGATTACTAAAGAAAGCCAGTGAGGATAAAACTGAATGGCAGTTAGCATTGCTTAACTTCAGGAATACTGCCGTCACGGGTGAGGAATATTCACCAGCACAACTGTTATTGGGTAGGTCGCTTAATACTAGGTTGACGATCGCTCCGCAATCATTAATACCGAAATCCATAGACCCGAAACTGGTCCGTGACGTGCGGCAAGGTAAAATAGATAAGATGAAGCAGTGCTACGATAGGGGTACGAGACCTCTGTCCACATTATCTTCAGGAGAAGAAGTCCGCGTGAAGGATGGTAAGGTGTGGAATAAAGCTCAGGTAGTGAACAAGGCTGATGGGGATCGCTCCTACTGGGTAAAAGTGGACAATGGTGGTACTTATCGTCGCAATAGGTCTCATATTCTTAAACCGAATACTAAACAGAATGTGCATCAACGCGTCTTATCAGGTAGCTATGACTACATACCAAATTATAATATAGACCCACTATATAACCCGCCGGTAGGCGAGTCAGATACCAGACCACAGTTACAAGTTATTAGTCCAACAAGAGAGGTTAGGGATTCCACGTCCACGGAGGCGGCTGCGTCCGCAAGTTCCGCAACAACTGGTCCTAAAACGACGCGTAGTGGCAGAGAGGTTAGACCTCCAGTAAAGTTTGTATGTCAATAAATTTTATTGTTTCTCATAAGGAAGATAATGAAGATGTTGTTTGTTTCTTTACTTACTTACTATATTTGCTAATAAACTTATGTCATGCTAACTACTTGTATTAAGGTAGGTGTACCTAATAAGTATGGTAAGATTAATTTGTACACAGCTTTATAGTATTAACATATGCTTCATTTAAAAGGATGGAGATGTTGTAGGTACATTGTAAACATTATCATACTACTATGTGGGTAGCCCCAAATAAAGTTAGTTGTCTTCTTACTGCTTACATGGCTGTTTCATTTATCGGTATCCTAAACACTACAATATCCATAGGCTGCTCGTGTAAAACGACTGGCAAAATGCTTTAAATAGAGCAATTTTGACGTCATCCGTACATCGAGCAAACCTACGTATAATCATGTTACACCTCACTGCCAATGCTCTGCGCTCTCTCTCAATATCCTGATCGTCCCTGAGATCGTCTGTCACTATGTGGCCAAGATATTTAAAACTAGTAACAATGCTTAAAAGATTTCCATTTAGAAAGATGGGAGGAATTAAATGTGGAGAATGTTTCTTTGCCTTGAAAACCATGACTTCGCTTTTCTTAGCGTTGTATCTCAAGCCATGTTCTTCAGCAAAACTCTCACAGCAACCTAATAGTTTCCTAAGACCACTAACCGATGGGCTCAGCAACACCATATCATCTGCGTAACTGATATTATTGACGCTTGTGCCATCAATGTGGCACCCGACACGGGTGTTACTGAGCTCAACGATCAACTGGTTAACATATAAATTAAACAGTTTAGGGGACGTCAACCCTCCCTGCCTGACTCCACATTCCAGGATATAGTCATCTGACATTTCATTTGCCCATCGCACAACATTTACTTGATTAGTATACCATGTTTTAAATAACTTAATTAACTCTACCGGTAACTTTATATCGCGTAACTTTTCCCATAGTTTCTCATACGATACAAGATCGAAAGCTTTAGACAAATCTAAAAAACATGCATATATAGGAGTTTTTCTATCAGTATAGTATTTAACAGTGTGCTTGAGAGCCATGATGGCACTTTCTGTGGAAAGACCAGCTTTGAAACCAAATTGAGCGTCATGTAAGTTTAAGCGACCGTCAAGTTGTCTTTCAAGCACACCGTCAAATACCTTTGCTATGGTGGTAGCAAGTGAGATGGGTCTGTAGTTCAATTTGTCTGAAATGTCTCCGGTCTTATTTTTTACTATGGGAACTACTATTGTTTTCATTAGCTCTTTGGGGAGATGACTATGGCTTAGGCAGAGTGAGAAGAACATGGATAAGATTCTAGGCAAGTGAGGGCCAGCACACATCAGGTGCTCAATACTGAGCCCATCGTGCCCCGGGGACTTTCCTCTTTTCATGTTATATATTATTTGTCTTATTTGCTTAGCAGTAAACTTGATGGTTAGTTTAGTACCCTCAACCTGTGTATCGGGCACACTAGGCGTGAGAGGAAGAGTTGACTGAACCCTAAACTGCTCCATAAACAAATTTGCAATGTCTTTGCTATCGCTAATTCCTTCTACACTTACAGGAAGACGAGGCCTTGCATTAAGCTTGCTTGTAGATTTCCAAAAGTTTTTAAAGTCTTTATTTTTGTGATGAGTGGCCAGTATGTCCATTCTGATCTGATCTTGTTGATTTTGGCACCACTTCAATTTTGCCTTGAAAGCTTTTCTACTGGAACACATATCATCATAAAATGGACCTGCAACTGGCTTACCTGCATCTATCCAAGCTCGATACTTACGCCTCGCCTTCCCGTGAATCTCAGCTACATGTTTATTCCAACCTAGCACCAGTCTCTTAGTCAGTTGTGGCTTAGGTAGGGACTGCAGCGGCCAGCATTTATTTACGAACGTGACAATGTCCGCTGAAGCGTAACCATAAAGTGCCAACAAATGCCCATTTGCTGCCTAGGTTTGTATAGTACCTACTTTACTCTAACATAGCGAAGATATTCACGTTAAGGTTTGTGTAAATTGGGGTAATATCCACATTTCATTACAAAACAGAAAACGTCTATGGCCAGTTCTAAATGTCTATTGCTAACCATGATTACTCATAGGTCATCAGAATTAGCCACCTGGAAATGTCGATTATCTATCTCACTTGATCGTAAGCGTCACGCCTGCCCATAACGTTATGGGCAGGCGTGACGCTTACGATCAAGTGAGCGACCTGCTCGGCTCGTCACTCAGTTGTATATTAAAAAGTCAAGCACAAGTTTTTTTTTTTTTTATGACAGAAACAAAAGATACACATGTTTAGTCCGTCTGTCAGTCACAGCGTCATAATGCAAGGAAGATTATATATGGATCCTTGTATAATGTAATGGCAGATGTAAACTTGACCAACTCTCCTGGGCCCCGATTCTACTAAAGAAATTGTTATTAAATTGTAATTGTTTCAATTTTATTTTTTTAATAATTGCCTCATAACTGACACGTTTAAATAATTTTTTATACTAGAAAAATACCATCACTCAATATAGCTTAGTATAAAAAAAAACTGTCAATTTAGAGGCAGTTATTTAACAATTAAAATCGCAACAATTACAATTTAAAGACAATTTGTTTAGTAGAATCGGGGGGCTGATGGCAAGTTAGTGACGAGTGGTCAAAGATCTAGCAGGAAAATCTACAAGATCACTCGAATGTCAAACTGTCTTTGATGGTCTAAACTTTAGCACAGCAGACACAAATGTCTTAAGCGTATTTTATTACCTAAAATCTAACTACCCATCCGAGTTTTGGCGCCAACGTGGAAAAAGCAAGTCACCCCATTGTAATAATTTTCTAAATTGAATTTTATAATGGTGGATTATTATTTGAGGTATTCGAATGTGGATAGTGATATAATGGGGTTATACATACTTATGTATATTTATGTCGTAATTAAAACTCCGTAATGAGTCTCCAGTAAAGTTTCCACTACTTGACTGGGGCATACAGTACATACATTATGACAGTAAAATACGGAAGAAGAGGCGGTATGACCAGTATGACCTTAGCTGGCAGGTATCCCATCAGGTATCAGGGGCTCCCCCATCGATCTCCAAAAGGGCCGGTTGAAAGCGGCCTGCATCCAGCCTTTTCCTTCCCACCTTGTGGCGGACGTCCTACGCTGCGATTACCAGTCTCCATTCAAGAACCTTTCGGCGCCATCGGCTATCTATTCTGTATGCTATGTGCCCTGCCCGCACTGCCATTTCACCTTGCCTTTCTATATGACAACTATAACGACCAAAAACCTGCTTAGCTGACCTGGCTTTAGCCTACTCAGTAATGGTCAAAAAACAAAAACGATTACCTTTAGGTTTGTTACATCCATGCCCATCCCCCATCCCTATGGTTATTGTTTCTTTCGAGTTTACGTCTGAGCAAAATATTACTCTCAATAGAGAAAAACTACGACAATGCACAATAGTGCATTGTTGTAGTTTTTCCTACCTAACTAAACCTTTGATAGAATCGACCATCAAACCAGCAATTCCTGCGCCTATTTTTGAGATATTCTAATTTATATTCATTGAAGCTTACTATAAAGTCTGTGCCATAAAACATTTATCGCTCCGTCTGGAATTGCGGGGATTAAACTCAAGAAACAATACGTACCACGACCAACTTATACGCAATGACGACCAACTGGAGGAACTACAATTTTCTGCATCTGTCAGTTTTGTTCAGATAATGCGATGGTGGCTCCTCGGGTAACTCTACAGATAAGTTGGTCGCAGGCAAGGCTTTCGTTGCACTTATTCTAAGTTTTTGTCCGCGCCGCGGCGATCGGTGGCCGCGCGATTAGGAACCGGTTTAGCTGCATGAGAGGCGCATTGCACTCTATAACTTCTAAGCTTGAGGCTTGTTCAGAGTACACTATAGGTATAGGATAGGATAATAGGAGTATGTAGGAACGATAATTCAAATATTTGCCAGCACTGTTTTTGAAGAATCTCGCGTGTCACAAAAATCAATTAAATGACAAATTAAATAAATCCAATATACATGAACACACACAAACCCAGTATAATAACCAATCATGTCAAGCACACTCACTAGTACTTTCTCTCCGGCATTGGTGCGGTAGTACCGGTACATGTCTCTGACAACAATTCCGGAGGAAAGCACAGCTCAAACTGGCCGCAATCATTCTCAGGATGGTGGTTCTGGGTGTCGGTGGACAATGTATTGGTAAGTGTGAATGTGTCCATGTATGATGGATGCATGCCATAACTATGATGAAGTTATCTGAAGGAAGGCAGTGCGAGGATGGAAAGAAGGAAGACAGTATAAGATTTTCACAGATCTATGATAATTATCGCCGCAGGCCGCTTCCAACCGGCCCTTTTGGAGATCGATGGGGGAGGTCTATGTCCAGCAGTGGACGTCCTACGGCTGAAATGATGATGATAATTATCGACCAAAAAGATACCGCAGGGAAACGCAGGCCGCTTCCAACCGGCCCTTTTAGAGATCGATGGGGGAGGCCTGTGTCCAGCAGTGGACGTCCTACGGCTGAAATGATGATGATAATTATCGACCAAAAAGATACCGCAGGGAAACGCAGGCCGCTTCCAACCGGCCCTTTTAGAGATCGATGGGGGAGGCCTGTGTCCAGCAGTAGACGTCCTATAGCTGAAATGATGATGATGATGATACATTTTAGTAGCGTAGTCTGAAGAGGCATTGGAACGAGACGCGTTCCTGACCACATCCCGTGTAACAACCCTGGGATCTAAACGCAAACGCATACGTTTCAACTTTAAATAAATCCTGACTCGAGACTTCACCACGAGTTCAAGCACTGCAAGTTTGCTAAACCTAGCTTTACTAGCCTTTGATTTTAAGTGATGATAATGATGATGAAGATGAACTAGTGTAAGCATTTCCAACTGAGCGCTACCGTGGGTCAAATGACACGTCTTATAATTGTTAGTTATGTTTGTTTGATATAAATAAGCAAAGTTTGACATTAGATCTAGACTAACCTATACGAACTTACTTTTCTAATCTTTAACTAATCTTTTGAATCATAAATATCATAATACATGAATGCCACAGAATCAAAAAAAAATGGATCTTGTCGAAGCGGAGGCACACACACAATGCAAGTCCATTAACGCCCAATTAGAGCCAAAGCTTTTCTCGAACATATGGTGAGAATATTCAAGGAAATACTATGACAGTAATGGACGATCCAAGCATGTTGATGTACCTATCGTCATATGTTCAGGAATTCCAACTAGCAAATAGCACGTTAGCGATAAAATATCATGCGACTAACGTATCCGTTCAGTTGAGTGGGAGCGCAACCGTCGTGTTTTCTCAACAAAACTGAAAACTTTCCTTGGAAATTTTTATTTCCTCCATTTGTCCACTAACTACTTACACATTTGTGATAAGTTGATCGAACTGTGAGTATGAATCATTGACATCAGTCAAGTTCTCTGCATAGACTGGATTTGGAGGCGCATGTAGTAAAAACTAGACGTTGCTGAGGAACTGTGGGGGACTGCTGTAAGCGGCGTGTAAGCCACTTTGGTTTTATAATGCGGATTACTGGCTTTACTGCGACCAAGAACAGAACAAGGCATGTTAAGCTTTGACCAAAATAAAATGAATGGACGGGCTTAGAAGAAGCGCATTTTTGAAGATTACAAAATGAGCGCCGGCGCTCACTTCGTTTCAGTCGGTCTCTAGCCGTAGGAAGTGCAACACGCGTCTATTGTTACCATGATAACGAAACATCTGACAAAATTATGCCTTCGTGTGCTTTCCCGAAGTGTAAATATCCCGCTATCTATTTTCGTAACAAATTTAGTATAATTAGGTGTTGAAGTATATTTAGTGTATATGTCCAACGGTTTTGTCTCGTTTTTACTGAGCAAGTTCAATGATTATGGCCCGTCCATTCATTTCATTTTAGTCGAAGATGTTAGGTACTAATGCACTACGGCCTTTTTACGGCCAACCAAGAAAAGTTAGGTCTCCTATGCGTTTAGGATGTAAGTATGCGAGTTTATTTATCCCACTAAATACTATATAACGCCTAATTGTTTGGGGGCGTCCCTTAATTTCGTGAGGTGATTTTGGCGATTTGTCGACCCCCCTCCCTCCCCCTTTACTGATAATTATGTGGTGAGACATATGTATTTGGCTTGACCCCCTCCCTCACCCCTTAATCTCACGTAAGATTTTTCTAAATACGTATTCTTAGTGTATCTTTTTATTTGATGTGACAGCCATATTTAGTGGAGAAACATGTTTTGCTTCATTTAACCCAGCTTTCCGGTACACTCTTTCTAGCGGAAAAAAGTTTACGTGATATTTTCCCACCCCCCCCCCCCCCCCCCCCCTCCAACCACACGAGAGATTAGATAAGATTCGACTCGACCCCATCCTCCAAAACACATCACGTAATTAATAGACGCCATAGAACCAGTCACCGACATAGCTGTTAAAATTTGATAACCGATGGGGAAGAAAGGTTCTTGAGTGGAGACCACGAACCGGAAGACGCAGCGTAGGTAGGCCTCCCACTAGATGGACCGACGACATAGGTCGATGGCATCCAGTGGATGCAAAAGGCAGGCTGTCGTTCAGTGTGGAGGTTAAAGGGGGAGGCATATGTTCAGCAGTGGACGTCTTCTGGCTGATGATGATGAAAACGACGCCCCCTTTTGTGATCTAATAACCACTAGTAGGAGGTGTGGGGGCTGCGTAAAGCAGGGTGTTGGTAAGCGCTCGGTCGGAGTCTCAGATCAGACAAACATGGGAGATATGCTTTGATACAATTATTTGTCTAATCTGAGGTATCGATGCATTCTTCGCTAGAATTGTTACAACCTATTACATTACATCTTTAATACCTCGGGTGGGGGTAGACAGTCGCACTTTTTAAATTTAATTTAATTTAATTTAGGTACAAAATGGTTGCTAACTCTTAATTTGTGGAATTTGTTTGCAACAAACTTACCTCTTTATAACATTAGTGTAAAATGCCGTCGTCATTATATTAAAAAAAAAACTGCCACACTGACCTAATTGCTGAGAGAGAGAGAGAGCTTAGTGTAATTCTAATATTATGAAATTTTTATTACTGAGATAAAAATAAAGCTATTCACCGTAATTTACTTAAGAGGTATTTGTCCGTTACTAAATAGTTGTTTACGAAGTATAACTCAAAGTTCATGTGTAGTGACATTTAGAACAACAACACCGCCTAGACTGTCTAATTAAGGCCAACATCTGACCTTTAAGGCCATACGGGAAGGGGAGAAATAGGTAAAAACTGACCCATTTATGGTCAGTTTTATTACACCATTTTGTATAATTAGGAATCGTTATGGTAGATAATAAAGTTAGTTGGTAAATAACTATAACACTGAATATTAGTAGGTATGTACTTGAAAATGCTATCGATGTGTACCGCCCTGAAGAAAAAAGAAAATATGTTGGTAGGTATCTATTATTATGGTGATAGAAATCGATGTTTTATCTAGTTCATATTCATATTCATTTATTTTGTAAGTATTATTTACACGTCAAATTATTAAAGAAAGGAAAAAAAGGTTCTTTTAGATCTCTGCCATTCTATAAAATATTGACACTAAAATTGCTTGAAACCCCAAACCCCTGGAATGGTGTGTGTTTGTGTGTTATCAGCTTATCATGTTTCCACACACTTCTGGGAGTGCTGGGACACAGGCTTTCTCTTAGAGATAAAAAATGGGCCCTGCCACCACGCCGTCCTAGTGCATATTGGTTAATATCATAAATGTCTGCCAACATTTGAGGTTCTTGGACATACACATCACGATATGTTTTTCATCACCGATCACTTCATTCCTTCACCGTTTTTGAGCGTTGGCATCGAAACTGCACATAATTTACGTAAGTGTATATAAGTCATTAGTGCATGGCTGAGGATCGAACCGGGTGCCGTCAGACTGTAAAGCACACAATATGCTCGGCCATCATCGCTCTGAATGATATATATCGCCTGAACCTGAATGCACCACGTTTACGTTCACAGCACTAAATGAAAATCAATTACTCCAGCATTATTGCAAGTGAGGTTCAAAGTGGCTGTTATTATAATAATTCGCGCGTTATGTCGCGCATTCGTTGAATTGCTAATAGCGTTGATGTGATTGTGCACCTTGTGGACTACGACCACAGAACAAGGTTAGAACCACGGGTTTCCAAGAAACAGTGACCACATAATAAAACGACCACGCCATACAGAAGAACAGACCAGGAACGTATACCAAATTATTAATGAAACTTACAGTAATAGTTAAACTGTTTTCTTGAATAGAATATTATTTATTGAACGACTTTTTTGTGTATACTTACTGTAGTGGCTGGTTAAATACACATGCTGGTATTATTTGTAAATATTAACTAATAAAAATAACACTTTACATTCGATATAGATCTCCACTAGAATTTTATGTGTATCTCTCTATGTATCTGTAGTATCTATAAAAGATTTTGCAGTTTCTCGCTTTTCCGGAATAAAAAGTATCTCTTACCTTAGCCACACAACTTTTATGGCAAATTTCACCAAGATCAGTTGAGCAGATCTGTATAGTCGTGGAAAAAACCAAACAAATGGTGAATCCCACTTTACTACACATTTATATAGATGTACGAGAGGTATTAGTGTGAAGTTTATGGTATCCTCGTAGTAGAAGACAGGTTTTGGTTCATCTTTGGCCCGATTAATGCACGAGAACCATTAGGGCGATGTCACCGGCGCAAAACGAGCACCACGACGGGGTCAGTGCTCCTTAGATCATCGAGCCTTATTTGTAAACATTGGCAGGATCATCCGAGGGGATAGGGTCGAGGAGCAACGATACATATGACATGCTATAACTACATGTTCGTTAACCGCTCATGTTGGGTGCTAAAGGATATTGGGTACTTGGGTAAGAGCGGTGTTAAAAATACATCATTCAATTTTAATTTTTTACCAATTTTGACTTTCTGGCATAAAAAGAAAAAATAAAGCCATAAATTGTTAAGACGTTAAAACAAGTAAACCATAATATGAATGTTGTTTATTTTAAGCCCGTAATTTAACAGAATCCACTCTCAAACTTTCCCTTCGAGAGTTACTAAAAAAACTACGAAAAACTACTTTTGTAAATTGTAGGTAAAATAAGTATGTTGAGTTTTTCCACAATATAAAACAGTAATTTTTTAATTAAAAAAACCCAGATTTTTGTAATGCAGAAATTTAATTTTATATGGATCTTTCTATTTGATGGAATCAGAACGCCAAAAAAGCAGTTTTCGTTGCTTTTTTCCTAAAATAATGTGAGAGCTGTGCTTGAGTGATTAGTAATAACACAGTAACAGTAAATGAATAACCGCAGTAGCCGAAATAGGTAAGGATTGCATCATCATCATCCGCCCTTTTACTACAGGACAAGGAGAAAGACTGCACACAACCACCCCTTCCTCGTGGAAACTACAAAGATTCGATTCAGGGCATCAAGCCTGGTTTAGGCCAGATGCGTTCGCACCCGCCACGCCACTTACCATATCTCTCTTGATTGTCTGATTTGAGGCTACCTGATAATAATTGGATACCACTGCCTATGGACAACTGCAACATCAGGATGTGTTGCCAGTGCTTTGCTGATCACGAGAAAAATAACATCATGCACATAAAAGTTAATATAAATACTCGTAGGTAACTTCTATGTGCTTGATACTTCTTCTTGCCCTTGGAGACCGGCAATGCGATTCTGATATAAACTCACTTCTAGTGACAGCGCGGATTCAGCGCTGTGGACGAAATCGGCATTCAGAAAACTCGAAATTGTCGAATTTCAAGATGGCGCTCTCAAAAGTGAGCTCATCGTCGAGTTCGGTTGCGAGTTCGTAGCACTCATGACGCGTTTTGTATGGGATGACAGCTAAATCGGTATTCTGAACGCTTCACTTAGAGCTCGATCGATCGAATTGAGCTGTCAAATCAAAAGTTACTCATTCGCTGGTGAATTAGCAAGACGTGAACTCACTGAACTCTTAAAAACCTTTGTGGACTGTGAAAAAGACTTTTTGTGATTTGTGTTATGGCTTAGGTACTTAAAAGTTTATTTAGATGCCTAATAGTGCGTCGAGCGAGTCCTACACTACCATCCCGACATATTGGCAAAAGTTTTAGTTGCGTGTTGTATCCTCTATCTTCCACAACATTTGTAATAGAGCCGGGTTACCAGACCATCTATGAGCGATACTGATGCACAACATGAGGCTAATTTCGGCAAACGGACACTCAGGACGATAATAATGCAGTAGGGCGCATTGGTCCAGTCGCTGAAAAAAATTTTTTACAAGATATTTCGCGGAGTTAACAATAAATGTGTCGCCTTATCCAGGAAGCAGAGAAGCATTTATGAAGCCAAGATCCTAGACTATGGTGATAAAACCTTCTGCTCTCACATGTGACGCTGTACTACATCTAAACAACATCTGTATTCCACCGGCAATTAGAAATTACAATGGAGATCTAGTAACCAAACTATGTGAGATAGCTGATGCTTTTGCTGAAGAGTTTGAAAAAGCCTATTCAAATGAACCTGTTCTCAATCGGGACATAACCATAACTACAGTACCCTGTGTAGACTGTAGAAGACAGCTTATGTAACATTACCATCTCCAAAACTAACATTACCTTCTCCGAAACCGATGTTGAAAATGTTATTTTAAACTTGAATACACAGTCGTCCCGTGTGGGCCTGCATTCCTAAAAACTGTCCACGTAGAAAGAAAGAAAGAAAACATTTATTTTGCGCACAAAATACTACAACATCAACATTACAAAACAGAAACAACATAAACACACTTACCCCTGCCCCTAACAGAGTTGATGAATACCTCTTTAGAAACGGGTCACCTACTCCAGGATTGGTAGCATTCCATAGTCACTCCTATATTTAAGGAAGGTGATAAAATCAAACCAGAAAACTTCAGACCAATAAGCCTTACAAGCATTGCAGTAAAGGTAATGGAAAAAATCATAAATGGTCAATTAACTAAGTTTTTAAATAGACAGAGTGTAATATCACCCAAGCAATATAGCTTTGTGGAAAAAAGATCAACTATGTATTACAAATCTGCTGAAGTGTCCATGCTTGGAGTAACGAAGTTGATAGCAAATACCCAGTAGATGTGGTATACCTAGAATTGAGCGTGCTTTTGACAAAGTCCCTCATCAACGCCTACTGATGAAGTTGACCACTTTGGTATACCTACGTGGTAAACTGCATAGAATATTTCAAGTCCGAGTCGGTGACTCCTTATCTCAGCTTATCCTTATAACCTAACTCCTTGTCCAGTGGCAACCGTCAGTGGCGGCTTCCCAACTTTTTGGAATCTTCATAACTGACCTGATAGAGGTAATTGAATGCCAATCCGCCTTCTTCGCTAATGATGGGAAATTCTTTGCTGATCCGTTAGTCAAAGCTGGAAAGCTGCGTGGAGAAAGCAGGCGTCACAAAACCCTACTGTGACCTGCACCATCACAGACCAACGCTGCACACCACATCTTTAGCAACAGAGTCGTCTTCAACTAGAACAGGTTGCCTGAGGAGGTGGTCGAATCGCAATCAATAAATGCGTTTAAAAACAAACTGGACAGATGGATAAGAATAAACAACATAACCGTACCGTAACAGATAAATACTAAATTTTTACACTGTGCGATTTAGGCACATGAGCATATGCTGCTCGCCTATTATCAAATAAATAAATACATTTCTGTTATCTGTTTCATTAAACTTGTATTTATTTTATACAGTGGAAACTCTATATAACGACACCGAAGGGACTGTGCATTTTACAGCGTTATAGAGAGTTGTCGTTAAATGGAGAGAAGAAAAATCAGTATTATAGAAATAAAAAGTTTATTTCAGACTAGTGTTTAGTAGTTATGTACATAAAAATGTTATGATTTTCTTTTACTGGCCATAATGTTTACTTACTTATGAAAGTTTATGAGCAACTAAGAATATGATAGCGTATAGATAATCAATGACTCCTACTTATTAGTCCTGGTCAACAACAAGTCCAAGCAATCCCAATTTGTAAACAAAAGAACGAATTTCTTAGAAAGTCCGGTATGCATGATGCCGACAGAGTTTATTGCGGGCTAGGATAAAAAAGCGACTAAAGAATGTACACAGCTGCGCAGTTTTTACTAATATAGGCAACTTAAAAGGTACTTTTCATTACTTAATTATTGTCGTTATTGAGAGTGGGTGTAATGCTATATAGAGTGTATCATTGTATGGAAGGCAAGCTAAACCAACCAAAGCCAAGTGATTTCGACGCTTTAGGGAGTTTGTCGTTAAATCGATTGACGTTACATGGAGTTTACACTGTATTGTTATTGTTTTTAAGATTCAATTACCATTTATTGTAAATTATCTTCTTGACCCTAAATATACAGACATTAACCATCAAGTACTCATTTATGAAGACAATAGGTAATCTCAGATTGTACTTCTGTAATATTAATTAAATAATCCTTTATATTTTACTGTTCGAAATAAAAGTCAAATCAAGTTCTTGTATTTTTTATTATAATACGGTTCATAATAATATAATTATGTAGTTCACTCGAGCGTCAGCAAACATGCCTGATGTACAGCAAGTTATTGTATTGTACTCTCAAGGCGTTGATTGTCTTCTGCATATAGTTGATTCAAGACTGCACATATAAAAAGACTGGCACAATGCCTTAAAAAGTAAAATATTTACTGCTACATTAGAACGAGCAAATCTGCATGCCAACATATCGCTTCTGACAGCCAACGCCCTGGTTCCTCTCAATGTCCCCAGCATCTGTGACGCCCTCCGAGACCCAGTGACCTAGGTACTTGAAACGCGAGACTGGCCAAAGGGACACCGTTCAGTATAAAGGGAGGCACGGTGCTGGTCTTGAAACCCTTTAGATTGAAAGACCACTCTTTCCATTGTACCCGAGCCCATGGGCCCCAGCGTATTCCTCACAGACCCTGAGAAGGTTCCTGACGTCAATTATCGAGAGACTCAGCAGGACCATGTGGTCGGCTTAACTGATGTTATTAAAATGCACAATACAACCCAAGCGGCATGTCAGTGCAGGTCTTATCACCCACACTTTGAATTAGAATTAACAAAGGTTCCATCTATGGAACACCCGACGCCAGCGCTGCTCAGCTCCTGGACAAGTCCGTTTACATGAAGGTTGAAAAGGCACGGAAAGGTCAATCTCCACTGCCTCAAACCGCAATTCAAAACAGGCGTAGACCGGTGTTTTTCGGTCAGTGTAATACCGGACAGTGTGCTTGAGGCACAGTATTGCTGTCTCTGTAGATAACCCAGATCAAGAACCAAACTGGACAACGTTGAACAGATGAAGATGTTTGCTCAATATGCGATCAAGCAGGCTGTCCAGTACTTTCGCCACAGTCGTAGCCAACAATATGGGCCTATAATTATTCTTATCGGATCAGTGGCCTGTTTTATTTTTAATTATTGGTACAACAACAGCTGCCCTTAAACAATTGTCCTACATTCAAATTCAGTTTATTTACACATAAAATATTACATTACAGTTGAAAACCATGGCGTAATACTTTATTTACTTACTACATAATATTATTCTAATTACAACTAACCACTATGAAAATAAATAAATAGTAATGTAACATGAATGTCTTCACTAGCACTCGCGTTAAATGTACACCGGCATGCTGGAGGTGCTCAATACTAATCTCGTTGTGTCCCGGTGACTTGCCTCTGGTCATGTTTATGATCACTGATGCCACTTCTTTAGAACAACTTTTGAAGTTCGCTCAGATTATCTCCAATCTGTTAAAGTGCAGCTTCTAGCATTTGGTCCTTCATGGTTCCACCGAGTAGTACGTGTGTCAGCCGCTGTTCTTCCACCCTCAGAAGCCCTTCGGTCAGGCTACCTTAATGCACCTGATGTTAAAAAGTTGTTGCAGCTTGTAGTCTTCTACGGCTGTAGCGTGGAGCTGAAAAGTAACATTTATATATTATGAGAACCATCATTTCTACAATTTGTTATCTAACAAGCCAATCGCCAAAACCAAATTTCGTTCATCTATACTATACTACGCCTACTGTGGATACTGGTGGATGACTGGTAGAAAATGTTTAGCATTAAGTCCTCCAATTGTACATATCTACTTAATATGTAAGTGTGCAATAAAGTATTAAAATAAATAAATATACTAATATTAATAAAGAAAGTTTGTTTGTTTATAGGTTGAGGTAATCTTCAGAACTACTGATTAGATTCTAAAAATTATTTCACTGATAGGAAGCTACATTATCCATGAGTCAGCATCATCATCATTTCAGCCATAGCACGTCCACTGCTGGACATAGGCCTCCCCCATCGATCTCCAAAAGGGCCATTCGGAAACGGTCTGCATCCAGCGTTTCCCTGCGGTATCTTAGGTCGTCGGTCCATCTTGCCACATACGTGAGTGCCACAAGCTGTATAGAGGAGCAGCTGAGGCGCGCGGCGTATAATCTGAGCCTACATACTTCATTACTATTATGAAAGTTATCTTGTAAATGTTACTTAGTTTTCTCTAACAAGTTTGAGGTTAGGTTAGGATTGTTTACTAAAATGATCTTATATTATGTTACACGTTTACTCATAGAAGATAAAGCTACATTACAATGAAGGCATACATTTACTTACTTCATTATTCCTTTGTATTTCGTGCGTACACAAAACAAAATATTCAAGCTTTCGACTTTGCAGCCACAAACTTGATAGATGAAAGCTGCAACTCTAACGTGATTGATGAAAAAAAAAAGAGTTTGCATCGTTCGAAATTACTGTAAAAAACATTTAAATTACTATATTACACTTGTATTTTATTTATTGTATCATATCAAACAAATTGTATATTTAATAAGTTTATGTTTTGTTAAAATTTTCATGACCGTGGATTCAATGTCCTTTAGTCGTAATATTAAATAGTTTACATATTCTTAATAGCGTCAAACAAGTCATAGACACAGTCAGAGTCAAGCTAAGTAAGTCACGGTCAAGTCAAACTCATGCCCCTGTAAAATGGTGGAGACTTTACAAAAGGCTCCTATGGAGTTTTGGAAACAACACGAAATCACAGTTTCACCTCGTTTCGAGTGTGGAAATCAGTTTTCCATACTCGACCACACGTTTACGAGCACTTAATGAATAATAATTCACCATTAAGTACAGATTAACTCTTGAAAATACATAAGTTTAGGAAAATAATCCAACGAGTCGACATGTCATTTTCCACCTTGGCGCCAAAACCCCTTATGTTTATATACAGTAACGTCAAATGTTTCTTCTACACAAAGAATAATTTCCCTACTAACCCAAACAAAAAAGACCACCATGATTTCTTATTCAGTTTGTAATCACTCGTTATTCCCGATTGTTAATTAACCTACCTTATATAAAGTCCCGTGTGTGAATAGGTTACTCCTAACCACTCCTATCACATCACGTCCTATCTTCAGGTGAGATATTAGGGTCAAACGAAACCCACTGATTGTAAAATATTAAATAAAAGGCAGACACTGGACTGGTTATAATGCTCTTAGCATTAAGACCACCCATACTTCTGTAATAAATAGTAAATAAATAAATAAATCACTATATTTTTTACCGCTTTCAAGGGTAAATTATTTTATATTGCAACACTTGATCAAGCGCAAAGCTAACGTCACTTGTCATATTATTTAAATGGCATATTTTAAGTCAAATGTTTAATTTTTCAAGGGTTTATATGTTATTATACTGTTTTAAAATGTCGAAATTAACGTTTTAAACACTAAATGATTTTTTTAATGCTTTAATTTTCAGTAATAAGGCAGAATTTAAAAACCGGTAATTTCCGATTGTCAATTTTGCATCTTGGTAAGCACTATGCCAAAGTGCTACGAACTCGACGGTGAAGTCATTTTCGTAGGCTTCGAACACACATCACTGAGTGAGTTTTTGCATGCTGAATGCCAATTTTAAAACTCGATTCATCGTAAGTGAAGTGAGGAGCGAGTTCGCTTGGGTGAGATGAGTTTTTACAGAATCGCAATGCGGGAGCTCACCTCATTTTCAAAAATCTTTCAGAGCGCCTGTGACCAAAATGCTGGCGTGTTTCTGGCTCAACCCATACCTAAGCATTGCTATTCAACGTGGTAATGCCGCCGCATGCTGAGTACGCTGCCAAATGATAGTGGGCTTGAGCATTTGGATTGTCTTTAGCCCTTCAACGGTCTATCTGTCTAACTGTTTTTGTAGTGTTAGCTTGTATTTTGTTTGGTTAATAAAGGCACTAGCCCTAATAAAAATGCAAATATGTCTGTAGATTTCTATTTGAACTATGTTTACAGCTTTTACTGTGTTACAAGCCTCACGTCTGCACTACTTGTGCGAGTCTTTTTGCTTTGAAGCCTAGAACCACGTCAGAACTAGTTGTCCAGGGTTCCTGCGGCACCCATCGAGCTCTACAATTAATATGATTAGCGACATTGTACCGTTTCTGCGAACAATGACAAATTAAAACGAAACAGTAAGTAATAGGTGATTAGAGATCGGTTTGTTTTTGGAACAATTTTTTTATTTATTTACTTGCATTGTGCTGGTTAATTGTTTACCGGACCGACGAATCCGCCCATAAAAAAATTGCAAGTTTACGACCTTACTTATAAATTACATTTGTTTTTCTTATAAAAAAAAATAAAAAAATGAGAAGGTACTAAAATGTAATTAAACAAAGATCACACTGAACTGGCACAATCGAAAGGCAACTAAAGCCCCAGAGTGAAAAAAAAGATCTAATACTAACCTGACATTGATTAGTTAGTTAATTTATATTCGTTCTATGAATTTATTCGATAGGTAGAATAGTAGATTATGCACTAAGGGAATAAAGCAGTGTCTTTATGTCGTGGGCGGCATATTAAACCCTGAGCGTAAAGAGGGAGTTATATTATAGAGTCCTGAGTGAAGCGAGGGGTTCAAGCTGCCCAACACGAAGACAGGCTTTATTCCAGAGAAGCATATTCTACTTTTCACACCTTCTGTGAGACAATATAAAGCCAGGTTTCACCGAAAATCACAGCACCAAACACCGTCTTTTGTTTCACATTCTTTGTAAACGCACCTTTTTTAGTTTTTTTTAGTTCTATGGTGGCTAATTCGATTTTCGAACAAACCTCTTTACAATGCCATGTGGGCATTTTTTTACTTAGAGTTTTCCACGAGTTTCCACACGAATATGACGTTCCAAATTCAAATCACTCTAGGGAGTTTCATACAACTTTATATCCCTTAAGAGATAATGCTTTACGTCGAGCTTGATCGTGCACAAGAAAATTATGACTCGTGCGCGATCAAGTGGTTGTATTATCTTTGTACGGAACCTTTGCTCCTTTTCCCATCAGCTACCTCCTAACCGGTTGCAAGCGGTATCGTGTGAAAATTATACAAATGCTTCTGACACAGTACGTCCGGCAAACTAGCCGGCTCTCGATATCTAATAATTTATATTTATTGCCATCAGTGGATGCTGGATGATGGTTGGCAAGAGCGTATTATTTTACTCATGTTTTTAAATTTTCTTTCGTGACTTATCGCGCCTTAGTATTGAAGGTAAATACCATAGATAGGTAATGCGCGAAGTTCCAAAAAATAAGAGCTCAAATCACGAAAGTTTATAAATAAGTTCTTTATAGTATATGAGTTAGGAGAACCGTACATTTGTATGACGGTAATGCGGCGTGCGCGCTTTCAAATATTTCCAATATTTATTTTTCTTTTATTTTCTACAAATATTCAAAAAACTTTACAAAACAAAAACAACCAAAAAACTGCGACCACTAAAGTATTAGAATGATTGTTAGGATAAAACAATTTTTTTTTTTTAATAAAAATATCTTCTATAGAATTAGAATGAAGTTGATTCAATTCATTGAAGTGAACGTAAAAACGGGTGTTTTTTAGGAAAGTTTACGACGTTTTTCTATTGAGCCAAATTTCTTTAATCATGTATCGGTGACCACATTCGAATAAAATATTTCAAGAACATTTATTAAACATAAAGAAATAATGTCAATTAATCGATTTTAAAGGTCTTATTTTGAATATTCGTGATGACGAATCGTCAAATTTGAAGCATATTTCGTCTTAACGATACATCCGTCGTTTATAAGTATATTAACGCCATTGAAGTCGGCTGGTGTAATCTTTTTCAACGAGGTTTTCATACTAAGGACCCGCCTGAGTTAGCGCTGAATCGCTTTTTGTTGTCTTATTTTTTTACATATATCTTGGTCAAGGGTTGTAAGGGCGGGTTGAAAAAGAGCCTCGAAATTAACTCTGCTCGACCAAAATACTAGTCATAGCTCCGCAATGGGTTACACAGTTATTTTGCATACTCATATGGATATTGAGGAAGAAGTTAGCAAAGCTAACCCAATGGATTTTTAGTTGTCCTTAGTAAAAATATTTTTAATTAGAATATGGAAGCTAATAAAAAATTGGCTAGAGGAATGTTGTGCCTTGCTAATTATACAAGATTCGTTTTCCCGCAAAAAAAAAAAAAAACTGTATTGTAGCGACACTAGGTACTAACCCACCCTTGATGGTTACCAAGGTATATAATTTTTTCTTACATTCATATCTACATTAATACATATACAAAAATTGTATACATTATTATATCTAAACTAAATGTGATAACCATTGACAAGCATTTTACCTAATTATAATTAAATATGTAAATATTACAAAAGTATTAAAAATGGGGTTCGCAATTACATTGAAAATAATAACTAATTAAGAAAAGTTAGACAGTAGTATCGGCCAACCTATAAGTTTTGAATTTTGTTATTGTGTCTCCAAAAATTACCAAATCTGTATTTTTACTATCTAAATTCTAAGCTGCCTGTCCGATGAGAAAACCTTTACTAACCCATGCGTTTATCTATCTCTACAACAGATAGACACGAGCACTGCACATCTATACGGAACCTAAGTACTTAGAAAACTAGTTGTCTATTTTATAAGGTGGTCCTAGAGCCCTGGGAAGAATGCGTGTTTTTTTTCTTGTTGGAATGACCACTCGACCAGTCTAACTTGTCGTTAGAGCTAATGTCATTGGTCGTTAGAATCGCGACTGTTTTTCTCTTTTTATGGAAACTAACCATGAGGTATGGCATTATATTTATGTAAATTCTTTGAAAATAAAATATGTAAGCTCGGTTCAAGTATTTATTTGTTCTGACAGCTGCAATAACATTGTAAAAAGCTAAATGAAAACTACGAATTTTGTCTTACGAGTTTGCTAGGTTTTTGGATGATTTATTTTGGATCGGGTTATGTGAGATTGCACCCACTAAAACCCCTCGGTGGCCAACCTCTGTGCCAGACGGAGGGCACCGGGATCTCCATAGGAACGCAGAGGTCAATGCATCTACTCATCACTGGCATCAATTTTTACTATGTGACCAATCCTAAAACCGCGAAAAACAATTTAGCTATTTTATCCATTTAGTTTTTTTAATGTGTGGGAAAAATGTTGCAAGTAATTTTAGACCAGTTTTCCTCAACCGATTGAGCCACAGACACACACACACACCACTCCACACTCCACACTAGGATAACTGTAACTTTATATATTCGCTAGGATGCCTCCTAAAATAATAATAGTTATGTTGTGTTCAGTTTTGTTGGTCTCCATATTACGGGCCTTGAGCCTAGTGTGGGACCGCAGGAATGTCTGCAAATTGTCTACATGAATTTTAATGTACCTTAACTATAATTATTTTGTTAAAAATATAGTTAATTCGTATTTTTGGAAATAAAATTTATCTTGTCTTATCTTATCGTTCATTAACTGGGCAAGTGCCTTTATTGACTAAACAAAATACAAGCTAAAACTAACACTACAAATACAGTTAGACTGCCCATACACCGTTGAAGGTCTAAAGACAATACAAATGCTCAAGCCTACTACTAGTTGGCAGCGTACCCAACATGCTGGCGGCAAGCATGCGTTGAGCCAGAAACACGCCAGCATTTCGGTCACACGTCACATTATCTTATCTAGTTCAGTGACAATGTAATGTTATGGTACCTTCGAGCTGGTCTAATGATGGAGACAGAAGGTGGCCATAAGAGCTCCGAAACAAAACGCAGTAGCCCCGTTGAGTTTGGGTTCGATGGGTTTGTCATCCCAAGCACTTTGGTCCTAGATAATTAATTCAATATGGCGGACAAAATGTTCTTATCTACCCATCATGATATGGGTATTGGGTATCAAAAGAAAGGGTTTGCAGAGAAGAAAACGAAAAACCTAAAATAAAATAAACATTTTATTTATTTAGCTATTGCAATCCGTGCAAAACGGTTATTTTTTTAAATTTTTTATTTCGATATTTCGAATGAATAAAAAATATTGGTCCAGAAAGTAGTATCCATATTATATACCCTGGTGACGTTAATTTTATTGCTTTATCTTACAAATATAAAATAAATTTGGAATGTATAAAATAACGTCGTCTTGCGCATTATACCTACAACTTTGTACCAATTTTTTTTTTATTGAGGACCTTTTCAATTTATTTCTAACTTCGGAGTACTTATCAGGTAGAAAATAAAACAATGCTAGTTATTAGGTTTATATCGTTTATTACATCAAATGCATTGCATTGTTTAAGTTCGAACAATAAATAACCGGAGTGATATACAATGTTACCTTGTATAAGGGTCTAGTTAACACGTTTAGTGCGATACGCTCAACTATGTATAAGGGCGGGTTAAATTACTTTTTAGACAAACTGTCTAGAAAGATTTAACTACAAAATAAAATCCTTTTTTAGAATAAATACGATATTTTTGAATACACTTGTATTCTAAAAAAATCGAAGCTGGAAGTAGGTCATTGTACTTATCATTGTGAACATTTAAACAATATATAAAAAAACTTATATAAAAAATATGATCGTTTCTTGACATTTTTCGTCGAGTGTGAAATGTGTGAATTACACTATCTATGGAGCAGTTGATATATATTCTCGATTTCAGGATTGGATGAGTACAATGACCTAGGCTCCTTTTGGGTTAGTACCACTAATACGGGTAACCCTGTATACAGAGTGTAGTTTTTCATAAGAAAAATATATTGTGTTATATGCTTATTTTTTATTTTATTTACCTGCTATGATTTTTAATGTTTAGTCATTAAATAGGTATGCAGGTAATACCTCAGTGTTTAGGTTTGTTAACATCATAGTTAAAATATATTTCATGAAGCTTTGAATGACAATAAATGTAGGTAGGTACAAAAGCTCTGTGTATATCGCACTAAAACTGAATAATCCATTATCATTTCCTATTAAATACTGTCTGTTACTATACAAGAATATATTAAGCCAAGAGGAATGGTCGAGACAACATAAATAAAATAAAATTCGTATAAAAAAACAAACCTTTCTTTGGCTCCTGTATAAGCTTTGGAATACCAGCAGAAGGGTGATACTTGTACTAAACAGGCGAGGAAATTAGCTGCCATATTGCCTTAAATTAGCTTACCTCAATGCAAAAACAACCTTAATAATACTTATACAAAGTTCAAATCACTGGTGCATTGGTATTAGACTCGTAAAATATGCGGGGTACATCAACTGATCACAATACATAAAAAACGTACACAATTTCCTTAAAAAATAGCACCAATATTTTAATATTAGCACATTGCGTACAAACAAACTCGGCAACATTTTTACAAAGGAAAATAATTTTAATCACTAGCAACACCAAAACTTTATGCAAAATGCACATTGTTACATCTAACTAAACTGTATTTTTAGATATTTTTAGAGATATGGTTAGTTAGACATTTAGGAGATTAGATATAGATTTGCACCTTAAAACCGATCACACGTCCTAAAATAGAAAATATACATTCATTCTCAATGTAAATAGATAATAATATATGTAAAAGTAAAATTAACAACTATGGTAACACTTGTTCTAAGAAATGTTAAGGTTGCCAGCTGAGAAGGTGCCTAAAATGACAAAACTTCCGAGATTCGTATATTAGTAGTATAACATTCGTAAAATAGAAAGTTAGTACGTTTCTAATTCCATAATTTTGTATCATTCATAGATTTAACAGAACTACAACTATATACAACAAAGAAATTATACGACAAAAATTATATTAACAACAAATATAAACATTCAACGCTTGTTAAAATTTTAGAAAACTACAACTAAAAACGCAGTTGCCAACTATTTAAAACATACCTAATTTTATTTGGTCTCATTTTAGTAACATCTTCAAATTATTAAAAAAACTATTTCGAATAAAGAATGTTGCCATTTTGGTTTATTGGCGCGAATTGGCAGCCATTTTGTTTTAAGTTATGGTGAGAATACTCGTAGGCTTCGCAGTAAAGTGGCCAGTACGTTTGCTAAGCATTCAGCCCTCAAGGCAAGCTGACCTTCCAGGGTGGAGTCTTGGCTCTGTGCTTGGGATTTCTTCGCGTTATGTTCGTGGATGATTTGTGCCATGTCCGCTCCCGCTAGCTCCTTGAAAGCAGCTGTCACGTCGTGGACTCGAAGGACCAGGTTTCGTGTTTGTAAAGGTGAGGATGTATGCCTCCCGAGTGCCTAAAATAAAACCATTGTTGAGTTTCACTACAGATATTTGAATATTATTATTGGATAATGGGCTTGTGCTTGACTGCCACCATTTTTATTGTGATTAAGTCCTCGCCTTAATGTTAAGCGATGATGCGGTCTACGATGGAGCACGTTTGGCTAGAAGAAACCGATTCACTCGCGATTTGAAGACACCGGAGAACCCCATTCAGGCAGTGCATTCCACGGGTTAGCAGTTCGCACAATTAAGGTGGAATCAAAGTGCTTCGTACGGGTTTATGGGTTCTTTGTCAAGTTAGAAGCTGCAAGCGTATGAAAACCCAACGTGACGCATTTTTTGTACACCGCAAGAGTTATTTAGTAAATAGTAGTTTACTTACTAAGTACTACTTTGCACGGCCAACTGTTTTCTAAGGCTTTTGACAGTTTTTGACATTTTTGTATTGACGTCTGACTTGCTACTGTAAAGTAAAGTAAAGTGAAGTCAAGGACGTTGTATATCCATGGAGAATAAAACGTCCTTGAGTGAAGTGAAGTAAAGTAAAATTTTATTGCATAAAACTATGGTAGGTGGTAGACTCACGTCTGCCAAGACGATATTGAAAAGAAGAAGTTAAGTCCCTGATTCACGCAAAGTGATCTCGTGGGATCTAATGTGATACATGTCAGTGAGTTTGACAGAAAATATGATAAGAGCGTAGGTACAGAATTTTGAGATAAATGTGTGATGCTCAGTAACGATAGTGCTGCCAGCGGTCTGAGCTGTAATTATTGTAGATCCTCTACCCACATGGTGTGTGGTGGGGCTGTGTAGCTTAGTCAATCTTCTTTCGGATAGATGGCGCTAAATTTAATATAAACAATGTACCTATTATGTTGAAAAACTAAAACCCCGACTACTTCCATTGGAGTAAAAATAAAAGCTTGATAACTTTAACAATATTATGCAAAGTGACGCCAAAATGATCTCAGAGAAAGACAGAGTAAGTAATGTACCTGCGCGAGGTCCTCGAGTCGGCGGAGCGGCGCGAGGCAGTCTGCGAGCGCTGCGGCGGCGGCGCCCGGGGACCCACCCAGCGCTCCCACCAGCGTGCGGGATGCGCCCACCAGCGACACTGCACACGACGTCAGCTCGCTGCGGGCTCTCTGCAATACGACAGTAATTACTTCATCAGATATACGATCAAACAGTGGGTTTGAGACTCTTAAAATGTAGACTGTGTCAGTGGTCAATCCGTCCAAATGTTGATAATTATGTTGATGTTGTGGCAACAGTGGTCGACAATAGCATAGTGGAATCGGTGGATGACGGTATGAGCGGTGTATTTGCTGTTTGTTTCTTAGCATGGACAGCAGATTCATTATCACCTTATCAGAGGTTTCCACTACTGGGTCTCTATGTCTCTCTCTGAGAGGCCTGTGTGCCTCTCAGAGAGAGACATAGAGAGAGAGAGAGAGAGGATGGGCCCCAATCCATCATGCTGGCCCAATGCATGTTACATGTTGGTGCATGTCATATTGTCTTTGAGCTTTTGAAGTTCTTGGACAAGGTGGATTCTTCACGATGTTTTCTTTCACCGTTGTTGAGCGACGACATCGAATCGGCACCTAATTTATTTAAGTACTAAATAAGTGATTGGTGCAGGGCTGAGGATCGAAATGGGTTCTGTCAGGAGATACTCTCTTATGGTGAAAATTCCATTCAGACGCACTAAACGTTACCAATCCACTTTTTTGAACAGAACATTAGAGGTGTGGAACTCCTTATCTGTATCTGTCTTTCCAAACAGGTACAATCCGGGGTTATAAAAAAAAGAGAATAGGTATTTCCTAGGCAAGCGTGCTACATCTTCGACCACATGTTCGCTTCACACCAGGTGAGATTGTTGTCAAACGCATGCCTAGTCCGTTGTAAAAAAAATTGCACTATTGAAGTGCAATTTTTTAAGTAATCACTTAGATGAAGTTATTAAAATAATTTTTTACCATAACATACTTTAAATAACATCGGTTTCTTAATTGAACAGAGTAGTAGTAAGTACATTTTTTCGGCAACACAATTGAATATTTTGCAATATAAGTATCATTCGTTCCCAAGTTTTTGTTGATTTGACAACATCTGTGACGAAAGAAGGTTCTGTTAAAGAATCTCACAATCAAAACAGAACAGCTGAAGGTTCCACCATTTCTGATATCATCTAAGAGGTTTATCAAAATGCCAAAAGAAACTTAAAATAAAACAGGAAACTTACTTGAAATTTAATCTCATCGATATCCTCCCCACCTCCGTGCGCGTGTTGATGTGTGCACTTCTGCGCGACCTGATGCAGCCGCTGCAGTAGCCCCTCCACCGCCACCTCCGTCTTACACAGAAGACTTTCTATCGGCACGTGTCCATTGTTCGGGGCTCCAAACTCTGGGAATTTCACCGTCGGAGGCGACGGCGGAGTTGGGATATCGTCCAGATCTGGCTTCACGTCCTCCTTGAAACGTACGTGATTCTGAACCTTAGGGGTGGGACTCGCACTGTTGCGCCGAAACGATTTCCTGTCGAAAGGTGGACTGAACGCTTTTTGCTCGTTACCAGCCGCACCGTTCAGTAAATCTGGTCGATTGGTGAACCGTCGGTTCATTTGAGGAGAGCAAAGAGATAAGGCTGTCGACATCTCTTTATTTTTCAGTATGGTGTTCTTCGTTTCTGAGCTGGACCTCACGTGTCGGCTCTGCAAGGTCATGGAGCTGTAATTTGGTGTCGATCGAAGGCTTTGGGTTTCTTCTTCAGTCAGTCTGCTCTCGATTTCTAAATTTCTGTAACTGTTCAAATTTCTTTGAAAATGCGGTGAGCCGATGCTCGCGAGTCTTTGCTCTGGGTTCCTAACGGGAGATTGCTTCAGTGTTTTCATTCGCAAGACTTCGATACTCGGGACTGGAGGTAGCGGGGGCTTTTTGGGAGGTAGCAGTAACGGTGGCGGCGGAGATAGTACCCTGTTCTCTAATCTAGGAGGTAGTTGTGGCGGGGTCTGCATGCTTTCGTTGAAGTCACAGACAACTTTGTAATTCAACTTTCTATTGTTCAACGTGCTGAAATGGTTAGTAGGAATTTCTACAACACTCAATTCGTTGTTCGTACAAGTGAAGGAGTTAGATCTCGGCCTCGGTGCAGGGGTGGGAGGCGTCTTTGGTGGTCGTTTAGGGGGTTCTCGGATTTCGGAGCTTTTTCTTCTAGGGGGTGGTCGTACTTCACACACATCGGGTATGGAATCGGAGTTCTGTATGTGAGGTTCTATTTTTTCAGTCTCGTCGCTATTATCTTCGCTTTCACTCTTATTTTTATCTTTACTACAACACGAGAACATACCTTTTCTTTCCACCGTCGGGTACTCTATCACATGGGCATTGCCGTTCCCTTGTTTCTCGATCACACTTTTTCTTTTAGTTTTTGGCGAGTCCGACTTTCCCTGTACACCTTTATTCTTATCCTTCAATAATAAACTATTTCTAGCATCACTCAAAGTTTTTGCAGTGAACATATTCCTAATCTCACTTACACTCAATGTTCCTTTCACGACGTCACCGTTAGCAGCTTTAATATCACCATTTTTACTAAGTTCACTTTTAGCTTCAGCCAGTTGCGTTTGATTCACATAACTAACTTGGTCTCTGTCTAATGTGGAGGAATTAGACCCCGGTGGCGGTGGAATGATGTACGACAGAATCTCCTCAGGAGTAAGCTCTATCGCTGGAGTCACTTTAACAGTAGGCGGTTGTATAGTAACAGTAGCTATAAATTCGTCAAATTCAGTTTTTGGGACATTTGAAATATTTTCTTGTGAATTTGCCTTTTCATCGGCAAAGGATGGTGGTACGACGGGCAAAATTTGAGGCACTTGTGTAGCACTGTCCAATTCATCGGGAGTCTGCGGGGGAGGTATTAAAGTTAAATCTATAAGCTCTACGTCAGCATCCACGTTACTTTCTTGGTAATAAAATGGATAATCCACAGCCGCCTCTTCTGTTTTACTACTCTTTTCTCTAAGCTCTTTTAAATATTCTCTAAGGTTTGATTCTTTGCTATCGGAGACTGGATCAGGGCTATGCAGACCAAAGCTTGTTCTCACAGCTTTGTTTGTAGGTTTTTGATGTCTTCTTATCGGGCTACTAGTTGGGGTGTACAAAGAATCATTATCGCTTTCAGAATGCAAGTCGGTATTTAAAGCTATCAAAGCATCAGTTAATCCGCATTTATTTAAAATAGCACTAAGGTTCGACTGTCGATTCGTCAAGTCGCTATTATTGGTCTGTTCACTTGCATCCGGCACATTTAGTACACTTAGACCTTGGTTGATTGTTTCTGTTAGAAGCAGTAACGAATCACTGTGTCTTAGAATACCCGGGGCGTCGTCAGCAGCCGACATTATACTAGTATTAGATTCCGTATCACTTTCTAAATGATCTACACTGGTTTCTCTACCTACAAGCTCATCTCTCAGTACGCCTTCATGATATGTATCATCGGGATATAGATCGCTATTCTCAGTTAGATACTGTTCAGAGTTCTCTACAAGTTTCTGCATTTCTGCTACTCTTCTTAGCACTTCTTCATTCTTAGCTTCGACTAATCTCGGATTGCTTGAATTTTCTAATAGCTCCATCGATAGAACACTTTGTAGGTCGAAACCCATTCCGTCATCGAGATAGCAAGCATCGTTGGGATCGAATAATCTAAATTCATCGTTCTTCTTACATTTTTCGAAATGAACATCGTGGCCTAGCACGCCAGACTTAGAATCATAGCCTATGAGAGGTGATGAGTTGTTGCTATGGTTTCTGTTCGCAATGCTAGAGTTCATGTTGGTGTCCAGGCTCGCTTTGGACTGGTCTGGGGTGGAATGATATGGAGGAGGCATGCTGAAGATAGCATAATGTTTCTTAGAGAGAATATTTGGATCGTCGTAGTACAAGTAGCTCCACTTTGCTGGTACTACGTTGTGTTGAGACAGGTATGGTGGAGCTGAAATTAGAAGAGGAAATAGTTCAGTATTATCATGCGAAGATGTCAGAAGAGAAGATATTATTAGTTTGTATTGAACTTTACCTATGTCTTCTGTGATGGGTTCCCTTTCTAACTCTACGTTCAGTTCTCGCCCTGTTGCTAGCCGATAATATCTGAAACATAATCAAATATAGATTTAAAATAGGCAAACTAATGTATGTATTTTTTTCCACAGGCTAGCAGTTATTAGGCCTAATAACTGCTAGCCTGTGGAATGCGCTGCCTGAATGGGTGTTTCCCGATAGTTAAGTTCCCGAAGTTTCCCGTCTTCAATTCACGAGGGAATCAGTATTTTTTAGGCAAGTATGTTCAATAGTAGATCGTATCATCACTTGACATCAGGTGAGGTGGCGGTCACGTGCAAGCCTATAATAATAATTAAAGCCAATAATCAAAAAAACTGATGAAACTCAAAAATCGTTTTATTGTTTTAGGCACTCAGGAGGCACACATCAACGCCTTTACAAATGTGCAAATTGGTCCTTCGAGTCCACGTTGTGACACTTGCAACAAACTAACCTACAGCCTATTACGAGTACTTAATAAAAATAATACTTGTGAGTAATAGACTAACCCGGCGATAACTAGCGGCATCTCGGTGGCGTCTCGTTCCTCCATCAGCAGCGCCAGCACGCGGTCCCGCTGCAGGAAGATGGCAACGTCGGCGGCGCCGCACGACTCGCGTTTCACCCTGATGCCCTCCACCTCCTCCAGGGAGGCTATCGATTGGGGCTGGAATATAACAACATTACATACACTTTTGTGTCTCAATTCAGAGGAAAATGAAGGACGCTTTCAGCCTCCCTTAGTTTACTGCTGGACATAGGCCTCTCCCAAGGCACGCCTTTCAGACCAATCTTCAGTTTTTCGCTTCCAGTCACTTGCCTTCCGTATATCGTCACTTCATTGAGTCACCGGGCATATCCTATTCTACTCTTTACTGATTCTACGTTTGCTGAGTCTTGGTCTGGAGGAGACTCCAGAACACGTCTAGGTACTCTAATGGTCACTTCATCAAAACACATTGTGAGGATCCATTATAAACTGTTTCTTTGACGAATTTCTAGTGTATTTCAGGTTCAACGTCGTATCAAGTACAATAAGGAAATTACGGACTGGATCAATTATTTATGTTTTACTTTACAGAATTTTGTTATTGATACTAATTTAACATAACCTGAAACAAAAAGTTATTGAATATAGATAAAAATACGGACTCGGCTGGATCGATTTTGACGGGACTTACACCGACATATAGCTAATGTTATAAGGAGATGAATCCGCGGGTCGCAGCTAATAGTTTATACTCCAAATAAGTTCTGCAAGAGATATGACCAGCCCACTGCCACTTCGGCTTGCTGTTACGCTGAGCTTGGAGCGTTGCAGTCTAGGGTTAATAGGTTATTAATACTACGCAAACGTGCTCCATCTTCGGCTGCATTGTCGCTTTCCATCAGTTGATTTGGTTGCCAACCGTAGACCTATTCTATATATATTTAAAAAACATGGAGTGCATCGTAGATGGAGGTCATCAGGTGAGTTGGCGGCCAAACGCAAGCCTATTAATAAATAAATAAATAAAAAAGTGTCCCGAGTTGTACAAATCTGATCGCACCAACGTATTGATTTGAATCTTTGTCGTTGACTTTCCTGTCACCATCTACTTTTTTAAGTTGTTGCCTGGCAATGTGACCAAAGTACTCAAGGACAATTTAAGGCAGATGGTAGAGTTTTGTTGGATGTGTTACTCACCACAGAGCTATTTCTGCCGACGATCTGACTGAGTCCAAACCGCGGAGACACGAGCAGCACTCGCTCCGGTCGACTGCTGCTGAAACACTTAGCACCGTAGCTGGGCAGGTTGCCTACGATGTCCAAGTAGTGAAGTTTAGCCTGAAACGTAATATTTAGGGACTTAATGCACAATCTTATGAAACATATTTCAAATGGTCAGAGATTTTTGTATGGTTGGCAGCCTAGACATTTGACCACAGCTCACATGACGAAGATGGTAAGCAAATTTAGCCTGGAATAGGGACGGCTCTCAAGTGACATCGTTAGCTGTTTGGCAACAGATTGGTGATATATATTTGAAATACGATAAAAGATACACAGACCCAACGTCTCTGCATATGTTGAGCGACTCTAGGTGTTCGGTGAGCTTGGGATCGTCGACAATTCTGACAGCTCTCTACGCTGCAATGCATCCAGAGGCTCAAGCGACACTTGGGAAAGAACTTTAAAGATTGGTCCTGGATAAAACATTACCTGCAGCTGCGTCAGCTGACGTTGGCTGCCCGTCATCTGTGTGTTGACCTTCAGGAAGTGCGCAACTAGTCTTCTAAGTTCTTTACGCTTCATCGTCTCTAACAGACCGCAGGGCACGAAACGCTCCAGACCAAATTCTCTTCTGCAATGTGTGTTATTAACCTTGTTAACAATGTGACAGAGCTTCGAAACTAATTCTTAGGTTGCTACTCCGTTCAGAAGCAGGGATGGAAGACTAACTCCTGAAGTTTAAAAAGTTGAAGTGCTTTCTGTCTATCTGCACTAATTGAAAGAGGTGGATGACTGACATCCCGCTTGAAGAATTTTGAATGGCAAGAGCTTCGGTTGAAACCTCATCTCTATCAGAAGACAGCGGATGTTCACCTACTTTGCATGTCTGTGGACTGTTTTATGTTGCATGTGCTCCAACTAGCATCACGCACAAATCAGTTCTATCTCTATCGTGTTGGTAGTAACACGTCAGACATCAATACAAAAATCTCAAATTGCGCCATAGTAGCTGTAAAACTCTTCGAAAGTACTTAACCGTTGCGAATGAAGTTAAATTACCACTAAATTACTGTTTAAACTTACTCGACAGCCTTGACAGTAAGCTTGGTGGGCGAGACGTTGTTCGCAAGTGCGTGCTGATGCATGTGAAGAGCCGCCAGTCGCAACGCCACCTGCAGATTGCCAACAGATTAACAATTATAAACCAATAGCATTTTTTTGGGTCCTCACGCGAGGTTGATGAAGTGGTAACTAATTATTCACACTTACTTTAAATTTATATGCCAGCAAATATAAATATTTAAGAATAGTTTCTACTTGCCCTGAGGCCATAGCTGGCAAAAATGCTATCGGGCTTCATGATGGTAAGCGATCACTGGCATCTATGAATAAGTGTAATACCACAGGCATCACAGATACGTTTCCGACCTTTAAATACTCCTTAAACAAAATACTTTTGTTATAAAGAGTGCATTGTATTTTTTGTTTCGTATTAGAATTGTCGAGTATCTGCGTGACGTATAGTGTACCTCGGGCTGCAGTTCCGGCGCGAACCGTTCCTGCGCCACGTCGTTGCAGCACTGCAGGTAGAGGTAGTCGAGCGCGGCCAGGTCGCGCTGCGCCAGCTCACCCGCCGACGTGGGCATGAACACCACGCGGAACAGGCAGCGCATCTTGTGCGACCCGGGACGAGCTGCGATCTGGGGATCAAACAAATACAATAACTCAACAGACAGACAGGTTGTTTGACACAGTAAGGACCTAAAAATTCTCGTGGTTCGCTTGATCGAACTACGCGATCAAACCTCGCGGTCGGAGCGCAAACAGAGGGGTGTTATAAGTTTAACGTACATATCTGTTTGTTTGTCTGCGGCATTGCAGCTCCCAAACAGCTGAAACGATAGTTTATTTATTTTTTATTTCAAAGGTGACTTAATCGAAAGCGTTCTTAGCTATTAAGTTCAAGATAATCAGTTCAGCTGTTTGAAGATTATCAGCTCTTTTATTAGGGGTTTCAAAAAAAACAATTGATATTTGTATTTAAAAGGGATCATCATGTCAACTCACCCGTGCCAGAGATTCCTTAGGATCCAGTAACGTGAGCTTATTTCTTCTCAAACTCTTCACATGCTCCACCACCAGGCTGAAGTGTTCTTCTGCTGTTATACACAACTTGTCCTTCAAGCTGGTCACGACGTCTGCTACGGTGGTCGTCGTGTCGTATTTGAACGACTTGGTCTGACCGTTTTCAAGGAAGACTTTGAGAACGTTGGCCATGGGGGGTAGGCAGAGATCACCCAGGGAGAACGCTGACGGCTGTGAAATAGAAAAATAATGTGTTTTTAATGTTTATAGAGGTTGAGTTCACGCTCGGGCGACATGAGTCCCAGAATTAACAAGTCAAAACACGTGAAAGAAACATCAGATTCCTTTACTCTATAAGGAATCTGTGCCAAATTTCAGCTTCAAGTAGTTTTCGAGATTTTATGATGAGTCAGTCAATTATCTAGTGAATTAGTGGTATTTAGATCTTACTTTTTTCATACCAGGTATTATCTATTCTAGGTCAGTCGTTTCACTATAGTTGATGACAGCATAAATGAAAGAAAGAAATAAAAGAAAAGTTTATTTGCGACCAAAAAAAAAGCCGCCGAAAAAAAATAATACCTAAGCCTAATAATAAAGCAAATCTTACCGGATACATAGGTGCTCCATTCAGCTGCACAGAGTCCGCAAATCTGACCCTCGGTGGCCTGGCTCGCAACCTGGCTCTCTTCGCCGCGGACAGCAGTGCTGATCTCCTCATAGGGTTGCCGGTCCTGGCAGGCTGGCACACTCTCAAGGTGACCCGTTCAGAGCAGGCTCGAACTGCAGATATCACATGCTCTCTGGCCGCCAGGCTCACATCTTCACCGTTCACGCAGAGGATCTGGTCGCCAGGTTCTAGCTGAAATGTAGAGAAGACAACTATCTCTTAGGTTTCCGCGACTATTAGACATTGAAATTACATACTTTTCATGGATTTTGTTAAGAAGTGGTAATACGGTCATCTGCATGCCCAGCTTTTGACTGGTGGGCGGGCCATCAAGCCAAAAGCTGGCAGAAAGGATCAGCTGGAATAATTACAGAAAGGTAATCGGGATTGTGTGGATATTATATAGGTAGTGAGTTTGTTCGCTATCGCTAATGAAGATACTCACTCACTAGATCTCTAGTTCAGACTAAGGTTCCTAGTCTTGACCATCGGTGCAAAGTTGCTAGTCTATCGATTTTTTTTCGGATCTATATTTCGGAGAGTGTATATCGGATCTGTATGATCTAATTCCTGCCTGTCCATTTTTCTATCAGACTGCCAGAGTAGCCATGAAAAATAAACACCGCTTTATGGTTGGTATTCCGAAGTCAAGTTGCGAGTGAATCAGTTTCTTCTAAGCAAGTGTGCTCGGTCAACTGTATTATCGTTTAACATCAGGCAAGGTGAAGGTCAAATACAAACTTTTTATTGTTTTTTATTTTTATTAAGTTAAACAAATCGTCTGTTTTGGCATTGCCAAGCGCATAACTATTGTGACTAAACATCTCGACACTAAAATCAGTGACGCCACACAAGAGGCGGATGACCAGCATGAAAGGCAATTTTTTTTCAAAATATTACCGTTTGGGATTATCAGGGCATTCAGCAATGAGCCTTACGATACGACTAATGGAGGAAAAATCCATTTATCTAGTAATCCTTTACCTTGCCCACACTAGGAGAGTTGTCCGTCACAAACCGCACCAGGACGGGTTTCTCAGAGCCTGCCACGAACCCGAAGCCCAGCTCCGGGTCCCGCTCCAGCACCACGTCGCGCGGTGCCGGCGGCGACTCGCAGGAACAGCCTTCTGGTGCCACGTATGTCGTGGTCTTGTTGACATGGCTGTGGAGACGAGTGGTAAAATTAGGCTACATACAAATACTGCAGCTACACAGTCGGGAAGTAGGCAATGTGAGAGACGGAAGACAACAGTCGAATGCGAATACTGCGAGGAGAGGTGCCAATAGAGCAGCAGGCCTAGCACGTGTCATGATCAAATTTTATTGTCTTTCAACCGTTTTCATTCCGCGAGAAAGAGACTAACGTATCCATATTCTAGCTTTCTCGCTTCTACGCGTAGATAAAAACGGGGGAAAGACAATTTGTCCTTGGCACGTGCTTGGCCTGCAGTCTATAGCTGCCTAGCAGTGTGTCCAACGACACCAAACTCACTTGATATAATAAGGCTTCCCCCTGCTATCCAGCGCCTGTTCCCATCCATACGGAAGCTCCTCTTCCTCAGGACTCTGGCTACTGCCGCTGGCACTGCCTTCTCTCGCAGCAGACCAGCTCTCGGCTGGAGGCAGCCAGCTGGCTGTACGTGTGATGTGGCTGGAAAAGACGAGATAGTATAAATTAATATATCTGGAAATACGATGATATCCTTGGTGAAATAAAGAGTTAATTACAACTAAATTAGAATTTATATCGGTATTCGGTCCCATTACGTAAATACCTTTCTGGTGTCCAGTAAAAAGATTGCATATTATCCTATCTCACAGAAATGGTTCCCTAAATCTATCCAAGCGGATAGATTGACCGATGCAGAGATTTATAAGGGTTACATTTTCCTGTACTAAATTAACTGCTAGCGTGCCAAAAACGACGAAATAGTCCAACTATATGATATACTGGTTTACGCGGAAAGGGTGTACTACCTACTAAACCAAATAGGGTCCATAGTACCTACATAGGCAGGTACAAACTTTTTATTATACATAGTTAGACGAAAGAGGTTCATTATAAATACATCATTATGAACAACTATTACTATGGGAGCAACTATGAATGCACGAAAAAATATCAGCTGTTCCATAGAAAACGGTCATTCCCACTCGTCAAAATGTATGTAAGTATGTATGTGTGTTTGTATTTTTTATTTTTAGATACTTCACAATATAGAGTTTGTATCTATGTCAGTGTGATCCTCAGTAGTTAGACAGGACTCGTAGCCGAGCCGCAGACTGGCGTCCGGTCAATCTGACCTGTGGCTGTCGTCGTCCGGGGCAATCACATCCTCGGCGAGCGGCCAATTACACGTCCCTGTTAAAGGTAATAACGCCCCTTCAGTTTGATCACACACTTTAAAATCCTAACAGACGCGTAGATTTGGTTGACATCAATCGCCGCCTGACCAACGGGAAAGAAAGAAAGGGAAATATGCTATACTCACTCTTTCTCTTTCCAACGTTGCGCGGCGGTCCGTCAACCAAATCCACACGTCTGTTAGAACTATTTATATTATCATTTATTTTATTATTTATTATTACTTTTTATATTTGTTAGCATATTTCTATACGCTGCTGAAACGTGGACGTTGAGAGAAGTGGAAAGGAAGAAGATAGAGGCTTTAGAGATGTGGTGCTGGAGAAGAATGCTCGGGGTATAGTGGACTGAGTTTCGCACGAACGTCTCGATACTCCAAGAACTTGGCATCAAGCAGCGCTTATTTTCCACAGTACAGTCTCGGATACTAGCCTTCTTCGGTCACGTTTCAAGACGAGATTATCAGTCCATGGAACGCCTCGTTGTCCAGGGAAAGGTGGAAGGCACTAGACCGCGCGGGAGGTCACCCATGCGATGGACCAACCAGATCAAGTCTGCAGTGGGTGGTCCCTTACACGAGTGCAGCAGGATGACCTCCAGCAGAGAGAGATGGCGAGACATTGTGAAGCGCATCCTATCTGCCCCGTCCAATACTACTACATGACGACCACGACCGCTCTGCCAAGAGCGAAACGAGTGACGTTGGAATACGCGAGGGACAATTGATAAAATTTTATAGAATAAAATCAATTGCTGAGTTCGATGTGAAGTAGATGTACAGAGGTGGGGTTCTGCGGGATGTAATGAAATTGTAACCTATTAGTTCCATCAAGAGCCTTGGTGAGCCTTCATAGTTTCTAAAATTAGGAAACTAAACTGATAACTATTTATAGTCCTACAGCAATTATTCCTTTATATAACTTACCTAAAATATTCCAGTTTACTAACTTTTCCTATCAAATAAACGATACTACGCGAGTGCGGTGAATCAAACCACCCATTGAATTATATGAAGCCCGATATCACAGAATATAACGATAGTACTGCTGACGGCTTCTTCAGACCACGCTTTACAATATAAAGCATTTTGTACGTAATTCTCTGAAACAACACTTGAAGATAAAAACTACTTTCGAGTTGAACCGCTGTTCATTCATGGGATCAACATTTGTGTTTGTAAAACAAACACAAATGTTATCTGGGAGTTAATATGTATTTCAGTATGTATTTAAAATATATATGTATGTATGTATATCAGTCTCTGGCAGCAATGCTATATTACATATAATAAAGCTTTACTTAGTTTGGGGTCAGATGACCGTGTGTCCAAAAATGTCCCGAATATTTATTTATTTATAAAATTTTCCTGAATTCAGATATTAGAATAGAATATTTTTTATTGCCAGAAGTAAAACATAACCTTAATTTTTACTCAGAAATAGCAAACACTAGGTACTTGTCTAAATAGAATTGTCAGCTTTTAAATTGTTGATATAAAATAGTTTTTAAAAGTGATGTCTTTAAAATTATACATGACAAAAATGCAAGTTAAATATCCACTCACACACACTCACACACACACACACACAAACACACCCTCATGCACACTATCACCCCACACACTCCGCCTCCTACACACGCACACATAGCCACACACATGTACACATAAATTTATTATAGTATACGACTGTAGGTATTTATTAGATTAGTAATATAATGTAAATCCATTATTGGTCGTAAGTTAAGTTCGTAGTTTATTGTTTTGTTTTTAGAGGGCTGTGGATTTTGTTAAATAAATAAAATAAAAAAATAAAATAAATTTAGAATCAAGAAAAATAAGGCAATTTTTTGGATTTTGAAGGCGAGCCTCAAACTAAGCACGAGGCCTGTATATTGAGGCTCGAGTGCAGCTATACAAAACAATTTTTTGACAAATTGTTGTTAGAAAATATATAACGTATATATGTAGGGTCACCGACATAGCTGTTAAAATTTGCAAGTTGAAGTGGCAATGGGCAGGCCACATCGCTCGAAGAACCGATAACCGATGGGGAAGAAAGGTTCTGGAGTAGAGACCACGAACCGGAAGCAGCGTAGATAGGCCTCCCACTTGATGGACCGACGACATTGTGAGAGTCACGGGCATCCAGTGGATACAAAAGGCAGGCTGTCGTTTAGTGTGGAGGTTAAACGGGGAGGCCTGTGTTCAGCAGTGGACATCTTCTGGCTGATGATGATGATGATGATATTTAGGGTAGGTACATTGCTTAGTATACGAGTATGTCGCATAGTCTGAAGAGGCCGATAGCAGGAACCGACGTCGTTCTTAATTAAATTCCGCACAGAAAGAGTTGCAAACTATTGTCCTCGCCACTGACACGCGTCGAACGGATTCTGTGCGTTTGTGAATATTGGAAAACAGCGCTTTTTGTATCAGTTACTGCAATTAGATGTTCTTCACACTTCAGGCGCTTGCAGACGTTGCGTAGTACAAGTAACAAGTAGAAGTAGCAAGTGCCTAATAATATTTTCATAATAGGGTATTTGACTACTTTTGGGAAACTATTGCACATTAATTGCCATATAGCATTAGGCATTCATTAATTTTGGGTAAGTTACTGCTGTCTGCTTGCACAAAATGTTTCTCCATTCTTCTCACATTTAACCTCCGGACTGTTTTTAGTGAAATTTTCTGGATAAATCGCTCTCAAAATAGCTTTACAACATTAAATTCGCAAATATCAATACAAAATCTGTTTGTTTAGATCTGTGTGACGTCACTAGGGATGAAGCCAATTACAGACCGTTTTCGATCACGTGATCAAATGTCGAAAATACGGTTATTATATTCGCGTTTTTTACAAAAAATAAGCATATTTTTATTAAAAAATCAATGAAATATGCTTTTTCATTATGTCATGTTTATGGATGATGTCAATTGGCATAATATTTTCAATACAGTCAAATACCCTATTCCCTACAGAAATGTGGGAAAACTGGAATCGCGGTTACGGTTACCAACGATTCAGCTAGTAAAATATAAATGCTAGTCTTTAAGTTATTGAAAAATATAATTATCAAATAAAAAAACTGAAGTTATATGATTATTTCCGTGATATTTACCGTGGTAACGTTGTGGAATGAGCTCCCGATGTTTCGGCGCAGTTACATGCTCCATAATAACTTTAGTGAACAACCGTGATAGTTTAAAAGAGTGTTTTAAAAAACTGACTTCAAAAATAGTACAATACGCATATTCTTTTATTAATCATCATCATCATCATCAGCCAGAAGACGTCCACTGCTTAACATAGGCCTCCCCCTGTAACCTCCACACTGAACGACAGCCTGCCTTTCGCATCCACTGGATGCCCGCGACTCTTTTATTAATATTAATACAATATTATTATGTCATCCAAGTACACACATTTTCCATTAAAAACCAAACTACTTAACTGATTATGATGATATTTCTATGGGTGGTCCCATTTGAATATCTTAACAATAACTTTTCAAATAACAAAATATTTTTTTATAATCGTTTTATAGATGACGGTGTTCTGAGGTAACAAAACATTAAAAATACAACAGAATTGAGCTCCCCCCCTCCTTGAAGTCGGTCAAATATGTCAAATATCTTATAAGTATACAGAACAACAACAAAAATGGATACAAAAATATCTAACTTCAAAGTCCTCCTTTAAAATTCTCACCAGCTTTATTAGTTCTTACAATTGATGTGGCTCATCACCACAAGCAAGCGATCATCATCATCAGACTAACGACCAGAGTAGGGGGATATTCCCCCCGTGTTGGGGCGTATTCCTCCACAACTCGCCCTGAACATTCACGCGAGCCCCCGTTAACCTTTTACAGTAATGAATCCAGATATAACAGAGAGCCTGTGAAAAATAATCCTGGTATCTCAAACAGGCTTGTATTTTTTATTTTTAGGCACATTTTCACCTGAGTCGAAGATGGTTTTCCACCGAGGCTAGCTAAGCTATGCCATATGGCTTGGGAGCATAAACATACAGTACCTGGGTAACCGAGCTTGACTTGGTATTTTTTGTGATAAATATCGTTTTTACAAGAAATACAACTATAGAAATATAAATATAGGTAAAATTAAGAAGCAAAACCTTGTCTGCATACATAATTTGATGTTAGAGCCGTTAGATCCCTTTCTAAATTACACGGAAATAAAAATATATAAAATAAGTAACTATAAGGAGCAGCTAAAAGCGTCCGGCTATGTCACTAACGTCTTTCGTTTTTGAAGAAAAAACCACTGAGGGACAGTTAAAAAAAATCGATCGGGAATTGCGAATCTTTAGGATTACACAAATACATTGCAACCTATTTTCATGTAGTTTATTTATAAGATGGCGGAGGAGATGGAATAAAACTTTTTTTTTCTCTTGCGCCATCTGGCACCATAAAAATAATTGTAAATAATAATAATTGTTTGTCACTTACTGGTCCTAAGATAATTTTTAGGTTTTTGTTTTTAGAAGAAGAAAAAAAAAGCGAAAATCAGCTTTATTCTTTGTTTGGCTGGTTGGGTTGGATTTATATATTCGGGATGGTTGTGATTTTTTTGCACACACGGTCAGCTGACCGCAAACTAAGCGAAGCTTGTGATATGGCTGCCAGATACTGATATACATACATACATATATATTTTTAAATAGATATTAACACCCAGATATAGAACAAACAAATGTTCATCGCATAAATGTTTGTCCTAAGTGGGAATCGAACCCACGCCCCCAAGGTCAGAAGTTAGGTTCACTACCAACTGGACCAACGGGCAATCATTTACTCATACTTCACCTTACAAAAATCCATCGAATGTGTATGAAACTATATCTACTCGGAGTAAACGACTTAATTCTACGTAAAAATATGTGAAAATCACGTCAGTTTCTATATTTCTAGCACATGCATTATTTTTTATCGCTAGCCCTGTGGAGTACGTCCCTAAACGTTTCCTTTATGCCCACAGATTGCGCGAATTTGTGCGGGTCGGAAGAATAAAAAGCGCGTATTTACACCGCGTTTGTAACTGTCGGTGTTTTATAACGTATTCGGTGTTTGTGTATCTACGAGCGACCAACATATCTGTGAATAAGGGAGCCACCATCGTTTTTTTCTGAAAGAAACTGATATCCATCCCTTGAACATTTTTAGTTCTAACATTTGGCCAACTGTATAGATATGTTGGTCGGTTCGTACATTTGTGTAATTACACCTGTGAGATTACGGCTATCTTCCTCACAGCTGTCTTTATTATGATTGTTTTCGCTTTGCGTAGAACGGTCTTTTGGTGTTGCTTTTTCATTTGACGGTTTTGGTGATAGCGCTCCTGTTATCATACTGAAATTGTAGTGATATAGTAAAAGAGACAGTTTTATTGGAAATGCTGTTTGTTTGGCTACGTCTTTGCGAAATTCCTGAAGAGCAATGTTTCGTTCGAAATTAAACGCTTAGTCCGTTTTATTATTACTATGTTTTTTTTGCTTATACAGGTTACGCATAACTTGCTGAAATTGCAATTGGATTGCAAATATTCGTGAATATCATACAATGATATCCCCGAATATTCGTCATTATGAACAACTTTTACTGTGGAACCAACCCTGAAATCGCGAAAAAATATCATCTGCTTAGTACAGTCTATATGCGTAACCCTGTATTAGAAACGAGAAATAATACGACATTTAAATTAAAACTTTTTTAACACGACATACACTTTCAGTTTAAGTTAAGTGTTTATATAAGGTTTAAATATTATATTTACCTAGGTAAATTTATTATACCTACATTATGTATAAATAAGACTCCGCAAATTTTGGCTTTACGCTTATATAGTAGCTTAAGGTACACGTCGTAAAATATATGCCTGTAGATCACCTACATTCTAACAATACCTACTAAATATTAAAGACGTTAAAATATAGGCGAGTAAATAAATTTTTATTTTATTTTTTATCGACTTTTATTTTTATAGAATGAGTGTAAACAAACGACGGACCACCTGATGGTAAGTGGTCACCACCGCCTGTAGACCCGGGGCAATACCCGGAGCATTGCCTATCTTTGAGGACTCTATTCACCTTTAGATTAAAATAGCCAAAATTATACTTCTGAAATAAAAATAGATGCAATCTGGGTCTTCAAATCACGAGTGAATTGGTTTCTTCTAGGCAAGCGTGCTCCAACGTAGACCGCATCATCGGCGGTCAAACGAAAGCTAAAAAGCTAAAAAACCGGAAGTGCTTCCAGGTAAGGGTGCTCCATTGTAGGCTGCATCATCGTTAAACATCAGGCGGGATGGCGGTCAAGTACAAACCTATTTGTGCAATAATATTAGCTCAATTTCATATTTAAAGTGTGGCACCGGATCACGAAATGTTAACAGAATTGCCGAGCACACCCACGATTTGAACTCTACCATTCTGGCTATCCATTTGTCTAGCGTTTCAAACAACCATACTGTCACGAGAGTCTTTTTAAACATGCGAGCAAATGAAAAGGGATTTTATTTACCTACCTACATTTGACATTTTAAACTCAAATATAAATATTGCGGGAACCAGAGCTTGGAAAAAGTTTTACTTTTTAGACGTACTTACTCCATACAAAGGACAAGCTCTCGGACTGTACGCGCTCATGTGTGTTTTTAAATAATTAAGAGCATACATTTAGACGACAAGTTCTAGAAAAAGTAAACGTTTAAAACCTAAACATTTAAAAACGTAAAAAGAACTACTGCAATATAATACCGCGACTGCAAACCGTATCTGGACGCGTGATTTTCCAACTTCGCGGATTTAACGTTAGCTTACTGCTGCAATAGCAGTTGTCCGTAAGGCCCTAGCATAGACTTACCTCACGTTTAGAGCCCCTGTTTCAATAAGCAGCACCATGCTTTCATACACCAACGAGAGCCTTGTTGTCAACATTCCAATCGCAATATTCAGTCGACACACCACTTTGTAAATAAACATTACGACCACAAATACTGCTACTATTATTTAAATGCATATCGAAGCATTCACGATATATAGCAACACTTACACCTAAGTCCTTTGTCAATGCATATTTTAAGCGCTGCATTCGCGCCAAATTGTAAGCCTGATTTTTAGCGCGATATTTTTTTCCTCGTTTATTTTTAATGTTTAACTAAACACTATTAGCACTCGTATTGAATTTATTGAAATAAATTATTGTCAAAGTAAAATTCGCAGCACAGGACACAGTAAGGCAACATTCGGAAGTCCAACTGGCGACAATGTCCAGTTCCCAGTTAGCATGACAAATAAATCATCGCAACAATCTAATAATCCCTTGTCACGTGTTTCCTGGCGTATTTATAGATTTTTCGTTGATAGACCAAACTCTAGGGGCTCTACGTTTCAAAATCTGTGGACTGCAACGACGTTTTATATAAGAAAGTACTACAACTGCACTTGTTTCACCCGTGTCGAAATTCCCTTACCCTTTTCCGGGATAAAAATTGTATCCGTTGCTTTGAATAGAATAGAATTATTTACTGGCCACATTTTATTTTATATGAAAATAAAACAGCTGCTAATTAACACAGTAAGTAGATATGAGATACCCATAAGTAAATTGTCACATTGGGCAAGTCTTTTAACGACATTCTAGCATAAAATTTAAAAGTTATATAGAACAATGGCGGACCAGCGAACAATCAGAACTTTGTTGCTGTGTGACGGAGGAACATACAAACACAATTTTGCATTAACAATATGAGTATATAATTATTATGATAGACGCGTCATACGCTAACATCATTGCACTAAAACAGGCTTCATGTACTAACACTATACAAACAGTTTTTTTTATTTTTTTTAATACTATAGAGTAGTCCCTTCGCGACACAGAGTTGTGCGTGACTAAGTAAATGCCGGGCGATTACCTTGCTTATAAATTGCAATCTATACTGAGTCCCACCAGTTCCAAGATACGATGAAACGATGAAAAATTATGACACCTAAAATTTGGTCTTGAATCGAGTACCTATATTTATTTTATTGACGTATCCAAGTGTTCGTTTTAAATTTCTATGGTTATGATTACAAAATATATAGATCCATCATGCATCTGACCAATAGATCCATACTTTCAAAATGGGATCCAACGAGAATTAAAAATCTCAATAGATCCATTGAGGAACTATCTACTAATATATCTAGTGAAAAAAAAAATCTTGATGGATCCATAATTTTAAAATGGTATCTAAAGAGAGAAAGACTCTCTATAGATCCATTATGGATCTTAGCAATGGATCTTTTGTTTTTTTATGCCATAGGTTGCAAACAAGCAGACGGGCTGCCTGATGGTAAGCAGTCACCGTCGCCTATGGATACTTGTAACACCAGAGGCATCACAAATACGTTGCCAACCCTTTTGCCGATCTATCGAGAATGATCCGAAAATAAACATTTTTGACTTTGATATAATAGTTTGCGGTCCGCGGATTTTTCAAATGTAGAACCCCATGGTCTGTATCTATAAAGTGTGCGCAGACGTGGTCCCGGAAGTGGCTAGTCTGGCGGTCCCGCGCGAATCAGCGCGAAACTGCCGGAAATGGTCGATAAGGCCATTGGTCGTTGGGACCGTTGCTAATGTTAGGGATTGCAGTTTAAATTTATAATGGGAAAAAAAGGAGCAGTTGCAAAGATTTAGTTGGCACAGATTGAGTAGGTACCGTTTGGGTTCGACAAAGGCAATATTGTTTATACTTCATAGCATAACATCCAACATCTACCTATAAACCAAACACAAAACTTAACAAACCAGCCAAGTGCGAGTCGGGCTAGCGCACTGATGGTTCCGTACCACCACAAAATTCAATAACGAAATTACCAGTTATAACCTTGGTAATGAACAGAAACCTGTCACGGACTCGCACTTGGCCATTTTTTATTATTTGTTGTTATATTTAGAGAGTGTAATATTGACGCTTGTACGTATTACATTAGAGTTAATACAAAAATACGTAAAAAAATACGTTGGTTGTATAGGGATTAGGGACCCCCCTTTTGTTTTTACTTTTTTACTTTTTTATTATTTGTTAGTTAATCCGCCGTTAAATTACAAATTTTGTGAAAATTTCATCTGGCTATCTATTACGGTTCGAAAGATACAGCCGTTAATAGGTAGGACAGACAGACAGACAGACAGACATCGTAGGCTTAGTAATAGGGTCCCGTTTTTACCCTTTGGGTACAGAACCCTAAAAAGTATCGATAGCTTGAATACCTACTCGATAAAAAAACAATTAACCACTTCTACTGCAATTGTTTTGCCATCAGATTCCGCTCCCTGCTTATAACTACAGACCGTTCAGTTATTTTACCTCTCATATCAATTCAGTGTCTCGCTCTGTCTGCAAGTGATGCCATGCGACCAGACAGAGACAACGTCATAATGACAGAGGTAGCTGTGAACGGTCTGTAAACTAACCATGCAAACAAATCTTTGAAGCCCATTTTACTTCTAGTTGTCCTATTGGTTTGAAACTTTGCAAGTACTTATATAATCATGCAGGTACCTCTGATCGCAATACAATAATTTGGTACCATTGGACTGATATGGATGAAGAGGTGTGATGGTGGCTACGCGGTAGCATGTGCGCTTTACAATCTCTTGGCACTCGGTTTTATTCTCGACCCTGCACCAAGCACTTCATCATCATCAGCCAGAAGACGTCCACTGCTGAACATAGGCCTCCCCCTTTAACCTCCACACTGAACGACAGCCTGCCGTCTGCATCCACTGGATGCCGGTGACTCGCGCACTTATTTAGTACCTAAATAATTCATGTGCCGCTTCGATGCCATCACTCAAGAACGGTGAAGGTAAACATCGTGAGGAAACTGGTACCTATGTCCAAGGACCTTAAAAGTTCTAAGACATTTTGACATTGATCAACATGCACGGGACCAGCCATCCCCATCCTTTCTCTCTGAGAGAAAGCCTGTGTCAGCAGTGGGAACATGATAGGGTGGTAATGATGATGGAGAACACAACATTTTGCAAGAAGAACAACTAAAACTTGACCACATAGTTATACATTAAAACTTTTGCTTGGGCAGGCTTATTCTATCCGTCCCTTTTATGCTTACTTGCCCCTTTATTCTCCCATGCCTGTATCCCCGTGATAAACAGGGAGTTAAGGACCATTCTACACCTACAGCTTTAACGTTGCTAATTTTTTCTAAAACGCTTGTCGTTTGCATCGTCTTTAGCGTCATGCTCCGTCAGCTATAAGGAGTCAGAGCAGTTTAAGTACCGTGGTTATTAAATAGATTAGCTTATCAAACGTTTGTGAATAAAGGGGTTAAGCAATACTACTTAAGCTATGGAGAACCGGCCTTAAGCCCGGGAGCAATCTCCACTGCCACAATGGCGGAACAAAGGCGCTAATCCGCCATTCCGGCATTGTTGGCCGGTGCAGCGACGGACGGTGGCTTTCCTAGTGATTACATTGGACCGCCCTACATGCCGGACATATAATATATTAACAACTGATATTTATAAAGATGCTTATACGTAACTAGGTAAGTGTTTAAGGTAAGTGTTCTGAATATACCTATTGTATTTTACGACAGCGAGGTTTCGCGATTTCAGGGTTAGTCTAATTGTGAAAGTTGTTCACAATGATGACTAAAATTAATCTTCTTTCGGCTTAATACTTTATATATCTATCGTGAAACGCTTGTAAATTAACCAGGTCAAGCTAGTCGAAAAAGTAAATCTTTTAAAGTATATAGCGAGATTCATGGAACAGCTCGTTTGTCGGTAAGGCTGGGATGATCCGGATTATCCGCGTTCAGTGGGTTCCGCTCCACACCTACTTATTCATGTACCTAAATGCATCGGCATTGTTTTGTATCATAAAGGATGTTTAATTGATAATTATGAACCTAAGGATGTAAAAAATATTACCAAATGCAGCTGAAACTATAGTCAGAGTGACCGGCTTAATCTTTCATGAGTAATTCCCGTGTAATATAAATTATAACCAAAATGTGTGAAAACCACTTCAGCGCACTTTTAGTACACTTTTAGCGCAGTTTACAGCGTAGGTAGGCCTCCCATTAGGTGGACCGACAACATCATGATAGTCGCGGGCATCCAGTGGATGCAGATGGCAGGCTGTCGTTCACTGTGGAGTCCGGAAGCCTATATGTTCAGCAGTGAGGTTTCGTTTATGGATATTATACGCAGGAGATATTTCTAGCCCGTTGGTCCAGTTGGTAGTGACCCTGCCTTCTGAGCTTGGGGGCGTGGGTTCGATTCCCACCTAGGACAAACATTTATGTGATGAACATTTGTGTTTGTTCTATATCTGGTTGTTAATATCTATTTAAGTATGTATTTAAAACTATATATGTATGTATATCAGTCTCTGGCAGCCATATCACAAGCTTTGCTTAGTTTGGGGTCAGATGACCGTGTGTGCAAAAATGTCCCGAATATATTTATGTCCCGAATATTTACCTTATCTCCATAAAATTGGGAAAACCTAGGGCCCCACCGACTAACTTTTTCATTCAAGTTGTAACGATTAAACTTTCTACAACTAACGCGTGGAACTACAAAAAGGTCCTGGATAAAACCGCCTCCATCCGGGTAACAAAGTTACCGGAGAATCCCGGACCCATACGTGTCCTGGTAATTCGATATCCGGACATCCGGCTATCCTGGTATAGATACATTGTTTAGTTACTGTTACTACAGTTGTAGTAGGTAAATTGTGTTAAGTGAAAAATGACGGCGTGATTTTTTTATGCTTACTACAATGGGTATTGATTTCGACGAACGAATTTTACTCGCTTTTTTTTTTACGACAGTAATTTTAATAACCTAACTGAAAAAAAAATATAGTAGTTTTATTACAATTACAGAAAACCGTATCTTTAAAACTGGGTCGTCCCGTCACTTTGATTTTGTGATATCTCTTGTCCCGAGACTTTGAAAATGTTGAGACTTTGGAAAGTCATACAGCTATTAATAAGGGTGGGGGCTGGGGGGCCCTTATTTAGGTATCTAAACGTGGATTAGCCATGATATAGTAATTCCGTTTTTTTTTTCGATCGATTCCCAAAACAGAAAGAGAGCAGAAGAGAATACACAGATTAACTTTTCCAAATCTTACTCTACGCTTAGTTTCTAATAAAACATATTTGTTTCAAATTATTGATTGACCAAAACAACACGACTGTTCTAATATGAGACAAGTAGACTTACATTTCAATATATAAATTAGTTCCAAGAATTTATTTACTCTGACAGCTGCAATGACACTAGAATGTCATGTCGAGTTAACACTAAAGTAACTAATAAAATACTGAAGCGTTACATTTATATTGATAGACTAGCGGTCCGCCCGGGGATAGTGTAGCTTCCCTACAGTGTAAGAATTTTTCATATCGGTGCAGGAGTTTCGGATCCTATTCAATGCAAACAAACAAACAATTAATCAAATCTTTCCTCTTTATAATATTAGTAAGTATAGAAAACAAATCAACGTCTGGCTGGTGGGTGATTAGCTCGTTCAGCAGCGCGGGTTCGTGGTCGGTGGGATATTATAGATTTCATATAATTATATATAAAGGACACTGCACAATTTTATCGAGTGACGCTCTACAAAGTAGATAATGTTTTCCTGGACTTATAGGAAAATAACAAATTATGTCGTATTATTTGTAATTATGTAAACTAACGTTGCACGCTGTGGGACGTGCGTCGGCGTACACAAAGCCAATTCACAGGCACAGAAAATTACATAGAATAAACTGCCAGAAACATGGATTTCAGTGATGACGAGCTCAAAAATTGTTGGATATTTCTCTGCATAACACGAAGGTCAAAAACAAAGAAACAAACCAAAGTTGGCACGAAAGATGGCTGGAACAATACACCGTTACACAAGGCGCTGCACCATGAAAATGCAGCCCTCGTGCGCCTGCTGGTGAAATTTGGAGCTGACGTAAACAAAAAGGATACCTGGTACAATACGCCACTACACGTGGCGGCTACACACGGAAATACGTCTCTCGCGAACCGGCTGTTGAAATATGGAGCTGACGTGAACATTAAAAATCGATTAGGTAATACGCCGCTGCACATAGCAGCACGCCTCGGAGATCCATCCCTGGTGACTCTGCTGGTGAACTCCGGGGCTGACGCAAAAATAACTAATAAGACTGGCGACACGCCGCTGCATGTGGCGATGGACAACGGAAATGAGACACTTGTGGACCTGCTGTTGAAAAATGGAGCTGAAGTAAACATGAAAAAAAACGACGGTGATACACCGCTACACCTGGCAGTGTGCCGTAGAAATGTCTGTCTCGTGAACCTACTGGTAAACTCTAGGGCTGACGTGAATATTACAAATAGGAATGGGGAGACGCCGTTGCATGTAGCGGCACACCACGGAGATGTGTCTATAGTAGACCAGCTGTGGAAATCTGGTGCTGATATGAAAATCACCAATAACTCTGGCTATACGCCGCTACATAGCGCTGTAATCAACAGGAACGTGCCAATCGTAGAACTGCTACTTAAATATGGCGCTGACGTGAACACCATTGACGTATTTGGTAACAGTCCGCTGCAAAATGCAGCGATTATGGGACAAGTAGTCACTTCTGACCTGCTTCTGAAATATGACGCTGACGTGAATACCACCGATGAAATTGGCAACAGTCCGCTGCATAATGCGGCGTTAATGGGGCAAGCACCAACTTCAGACCTGTTGCTCAACTATGGTGCTGACGTGAACTCGATAAATAGCGCTGGTAACACGCCACTGCATATAGCTGCAAGGCGCGGGCATTTGCACATCGTGGATTTGCTGCTGCGCCGTGGTGCTGACGTCACGCTCAAGAACTTGGATTGGGACACTCCTCTTACCGTCACTCGAGTATTTAATTTTGAAGGTTACGAAAAGATTGTAAGTCTACTGGAAACTGCCGAAATATTAGCTAGAGATAATATGTCGCCGAGCAAAAATCGATCACAAACTGATTGTAATATTTTTCAAGGTGGTAATCACGTAGCAATCCGAAATCATGATTTGCAAAATAATGCGGTACCACAACTCCAATACTTGAAAAGAACGGGCACCTCAGGAGCATGCGGTCAGCTTTATGAGACAAAGTTGCTGTGTCTGGTCCTCTTACGTGCGCTGAACGATGACCAAATAGAACATTTTCTTCTCGGAACCAATATACGGGACATCGGTGATATGGCCGATATCTGCCTCCGGTACCGAGTGACGGGCCAAGATAGACCAGCCGTGTTGTTCGTGCAAGCGAAGCATAGAGACGATTGCGACAAGGGGAGCACCTTAGGAGATTTCAGCTTGAAAAATTACTTCAAGAGCTACCTCATGATCATAGACCGGTTTTGGGCCGATAGTAAGGATTCTATGTTTGAGGGAAAATTCGGTGATATCGAGTGCAACTTTGTTATATATACGCCAGTCAAGGGAACCTTCGCCAAAAAAAAAACCGAACGCCATATTAGCGAAAAGGTACATTATCTTATAAACACGGGAAAAAACACAGAAGTATTCCAATATGACCACAACGAAAATGACTTAGATTTTTTAACCGAAATGTCAGCTATAGAGCAACTGAAAAAGTTTGGAATAGTTTTTCTTAAATTTATTATGTCCGAAATAGATAAGTTAAATGTGATGTTAGTAGATAAATTAATAGCAAGATACCACGTGGTCATGAGGAGAGAAGTGTTACAACAATGCAAGGTAGGAGTGCAACAAGAAAATAAACAATATCGTATCTGGAAGTTTCGTCCTGAGTTTTTTGAAAGCAACTGCAAGTATATGATAGCTTTAAAAAATATATTTATAAGAGAACTTTCTACAAAACGCTATGATGAATCCAAAACCACAGATGAAGAAAAAGAAAATTTCAAACTAGTTTTACAATACCCATGCGCATCAACGATCAGCAAGTTAATCGGAAAATTAGCTACATACAACTACAAAAGTAAAATGATACAACTCTTAGAGATCTCAGATTTTGAGGAAAAATTCGATCAAGAAGAATTCAAGACATTATTGAAACGATTTAATACAATTGTTGTTCATGAAAATGTTGTAAATGAAGCTGTTCGCCTAAAATTGAGCGCATTGATGATCAAACTGCCCATAGCGTTTGGAAATTTAGACATGGTATTTTATGGAAGTGAATCTGACTTACAAAGGAGAATAAATACTGTTTGCAATAAACTCATTCATTTATTTAAAGTAAATAAAAATACGAAGATCGTAGAAATTAACGACAACATTATAGAACCAGAAAATAACATAGAACAAGACGTGATAAACATCAACGATGACATTGGGAGCGCAGTTGGAAATTTACTTGTAATTGACACACATACGACAATGCTAAAATTTGACTTAGATAACACAAAAATGCCAGATAACGCTGCTTTGTTTTTAAAAAACTTGAGTGATGATAGATACAACCCCTTTAGCGAAGAATTAAGCAGCTACAGAATAAAAATCAACTTTGACAGATTCCCAAAATACTCATTCCATGGAGACGAATCAGACAAGAAACACGCTAGAGATTTTTTAAGCAAACTTTGGTTTTACACTAATCAGGCCAAAGAAAACGAAGTAGAACGCATTGTAAAAAATAACATTAATACGTATTACAACTTCGAGAGAGGGGTTAATAATCTCTTTTTCGAAATACATTCAAATGCAATTTTTTTGAGATCCCACGATGAAATTCAGAAGTGGTGGATGCAAAAGGGTGAAACATCCTACCTAAGTCGAGAGAATGATATTTTTGGATGCGCAAAGCTCTCGTGTATGAATAATCTTCTAATGACTATCATCGATTATATGCACCATTACAACATTTTTTGCATGGATTTCAAATTCAACCAGCGTATCTATCAAAATAAAGCATACAAAGAAGTACCCGGTGCATTCAACAAAACACTTAGTAAGTTGTTTGATTTATTCGACGCTCAGAATAAATCAATAAGTATCAGTAACGAGAACAAAACCGAAATTGTGAACCTACTAAAAACTTCAGAGATGTTAGCGAGAAATGATGTTTTACCAGGCAGTGATCAAATAAAAAACCCTTGTAATATTTTTAGAAATTATGGACAAATACTGAATAATGGTAATGACTTGCAAAATAATAAGCAACAAAATTTCAAGTACTTGAGAAGAGACGGCAGTTCCGGTTTAAGTGGTCAGCTTTACGAGACAAAGCTGCTATGTTTGGTCCTCATACGTGCGCTGAACGATGACCAAATAGAAAATTTCTTACTCGGAACCAACATACGAGGCATCGGAGATATGGATGACATTTGCTTACGATACCGAGTGAGGGGTCAACAGAGAGCGGTCGCGCTATTCCTGCAAGCGAAACACAGAGAGAATCCTGAGAAGGGGAAACTCACCGTCGAGGACGTGCGTGGCACCTTCGGAGACTTCAGCTTGCGGAAGTACTTCGAAAGCTACCTTACAATCAAAGACAGATTCCAGGCTGACAATGTGGATCCCATGTTCAAGGGAGATTTCGATGACGTTGAGTGCAATCTCATTATATACACTCCGGGCAAGGACTGCTTCACCAAAAAAAAAACCGATCATCAGGTGAGCAAAAAGGTGAACTATCTCATAAACACAAACAAAAACACAAAAGGTTTTCAATACAATCATGACGAAGGTGATATAGATTATTTAATCGAAGCGACAGCCGTACAGCAATTAAAACATTTAGCAATAATTTTTCTTGAATTAATCATGGCTGAAAAATATAAGTCAGATGTGATGTTGGTGGATAAATTAATAGCCAGATACCACGTGGCTATGGGGCGGGAAGTGTTACAGCAGTGCAATATACAACAAAAGAAAGAATATCGCATCTGGAAGTTTCGTCCTGAGTTTTTTGAAAGCAACTGCAAATATTTATTGGCTTTAAAAAATACGTTTATTAGAGAACTTTCAACAAAACGCTATGATAAATCCAAAATCACCAATGAGGACAAAGAAAATTTCAAGCTAGTTTTACAAAATCCATGCGCGTCTACGATCAGCAAGTTAATCGGAAAGTTAGCTACATACAACGAGAAAACTAAATATTTACAACTTATAGAAGTCTCAGATTTGAGAAAAATTATGAAAAATGAATTTAACATATTACAGGAACGATTTAATAAGGTTGCTACCTATGAACATGTTATAGGTGAAGCTGTTCGAATAAAATTGACCACACTGGAAATTAAACTACCTTTAGCTTTTGGAAATTCAGACATGACATTCCGAGGAAGTGAAGCCAAGGCTCGAAAAAGGATGCAGACTGTAGCTGATAAAGTCATTTATTTATTAAAAAAGAATGAAGACTCGAAGATTATTGATATTAATGACGAGGTTGTTGGACCGGGAAAAGATATAGAACGAGGCATCATAGACATCAACGGTGGCATCGGAAGCGCAGTAGGAAATCTCCTTGTTATAGATACAAATACAAAAATGCTAAAGTTTGATTTCGATAACAAAATGTTACCAAACAATGCAGATTTATTTTTAAAAGAATTGAAAGATGATAGATATAAGCCCGTGAACGGAAAATTAAGTAGCTACCGAATCAATATCAACATAGAAGGATTCCCAAAATACTCATTCAATGGAGACGATTACGATAAAAAACAAGCGAGATATTTTTTAAGCAAACTTTGGTTTTACACCGATCAGGCGAAAGAAAACGAAGTAGAACCAATATTAAAGGATGAAATTAACAAATTCTACAGCAACAAAATTGGTAAAATTCATAATATATATAGATGTATATCAGATCCAATTTTCTTGAGTTTTCATGACCAAATACAGAAATGGTGGATGCAAATAGATGAATCACAATATTTAAGTCGAGCGTGTGAACTTTTAGAACGTGCAGAGCAAGCAGATATTGATAACCTATTGCTGACTGTCATTAATTACATGTACATTTCAGGAATTTACAGCATCGATATAAATATCAAACAACGCGTCACTGAATATTTTAAATTTGTTGAAATTCACAAGACTTTCAATAAATTGTCCAGTATGTTGTTTAATATATTTGACTCAAAATTCAAAGAATCAGTCGAAATCAAATTACCTACGAAACTTCTCAATAGTCATCATACATTTGATTATGGTTGTGAACTAGAATTTAGTTTAGAAATCCACCCCGAAATGGAATGGGTGGCCTTGAAATTATTGGCACAGTCCAGAAAAACTATGAAACAGGAGTACGAAGAAAAAGTCCCTCTGTGTTATCGTTTTTCTTATTCTCTGATTGCCAAGGCAGGACCAGGAAGTGGAAGCCGGCAGCCCAAAGACGGATTTTTACTTAAACAGAGTTATTGTGGTAAACATCATTACTTTATTGATGGAGGGAAGGATCCTCTAGAATCTATATAATGTTCGGGATATCCACCTAGCCTCGTACTTGAAAATATTTCAAACTATATTACATTGACGCGTCTTACTTGTCGCGTCTGTATTATGTGTGTTTATATATATTTATTATACTATGTATTCAATTCAATTCAATTCAATTCAATTCAATTCATTTATTTCGGGTCTTAGGTATAACTAATATACACTTGACGACGTCATTTACAGGATAAAAATCACAATTTAAAATTAAAATGACACAATTATACAATACTAGCAGACCTGACAGACGTTGACACGCAAAGTCAAAATTACAAATCATATTTTTTTTACACCTTGGGTTACATTATTGGAGTTTTAGAAAGGATCCCAATTTTTTTTTTGAAAATATAATATAGCCTTTTTTAACCGGGGATAGTGCAACTTCCCAACAGTGAAAGAACGCCTCAAATCGGTTCAGCAGTTTCGGAGCCCATTCAATGCAAACAAACAAACAAACAATTACATCCTTCCTCTTTATAATATTAGTATAGATAGGTACACATTATCGGCTTTAAAATGGCCTTGTCAATAATTTTGCAGCTGTAAAGAGGCTTTGTAAGATAATTAAAAATTAAAATTGAAAAAAATACATTAAGTACATAATAATTAAGTACATTACATTAAGTATTGAGTGACAATTGAAGTTGAAAGCTATGTCGGCTATTATTCTAATTCTAAAGGCAAATTCTTCTGTAAAGATTTTGATACAGATTTTTTCCATTGTACTCTGTCTTTAATGAACATATCTTCAGAGTAGTATGCTTGGCTCATCAAATAATTCTTAATAGTATTTTTAAATTTACTTTCGCTGAGACCTATTAGCTGTTCTGGAATGACATTGTAAAAGCGCACACTGTTTCTAAGAAAGGATTTGTTTGTTTTTTGAAGCCTACACCTAGGAAATAAGAGTCTGTGTTTATAGTGTGAGGCTTCAGGCTTTTTATTAGTGCTACATAGATTCTTTCTGGCATACATAATACATTCGTAGATGTAAAGAGATGGCATGGTTAAGATATTTATAGTTTTAAATTTCTGTCTCAGTGATATCCTAGGTCTTAAATTATAAATAGAACGAATTGCTCTTTTTTGCAATATAAAAATTGTATCTACGTCCGCGGCCGATCCCCATAATAATATTCCATACGACATCACGCTATGGAAGTATCCAAAGTATACAAGCCTAGCAGTCGCTACATCTGCTAATTTTCTTATTTGGCGAACTGCATGGGCAGCCGAACTAAGTTTGCCTGCCAGTTTGTTAATATGTGGATCCCATTGGAGCTTGGAATCTACTGTGATGCCTAAAAATACTGTATCATCCACTGGTTTAATTGTTTCGTCTTTCAGTGCAATTTTTAGATTGGTGTTTCGTACGTTAGGAAGAGAAAATTTTATGCATTTTGTTTTTGCAGGGTTTAAGACTAAATTATTCGCATCAAACCAATTACACAAACTTTTCAGAATTTCATTTATAAAAGATACATCTGTAAGTCCTCTCTTTGATTTGAATAAGAGTGAGGTATCATCAGCAAAGAGTACAATTTCGGTATTCATTATTTTCTGAATCATATAGGGGAGATCATTCACATAGATTAAAAAAAGAAAAGGTCCAAGGATGGATCCCTGAGGTACTCCAATTTTTATAGGAGAACCTTGTGATTTCACTCCATCAATTTCTACAATTTGTACACGGTCTTTCAGATATGTAGAAATGAGTTCCAAAGCTGATCCAGTAACCCCGTAAAATGACAATTTATTCAAAAGAGTTTGGTGATGAACACAGTCAAATGCCTTTGACAAATCACAAAACACACCTATAGCATCATGCCAATCCTCCCATGTATCATTTAGTAGTATCTATTTAATGGTATCATTAAAAGTGTTTTGCATCCCCCGTCGATTCTGTTACGTAAATTCTTTCCATCCAATGGTTGCCTGGAAGAGATCGCTTTTAGCGATAAGGCCGCCACTTGCGGCACTAGCTCGTAAGTGTTTTCTATCGTGTTGTAATTTTTATTTCTGGTGTACACAATAAAGAGTTTCTATCTATCTATCTACATTGAAATAAAATGTTCATACTTATTAAAATGCAATTGTTTAGCTAACTTCAATACAATAATAAAAGATTCACCAATATTCACCAGATAATATTTAGGTTATCAGTGTTTTTTATTTATTTCTTGTATGAAAATTAAGTTTATAGTAAAGTTATGCTTATAAATAGTCCTGATATGAATTAAATATAATGATTATTCAGCAAAGTCCTTTATTTTATTAACTCTGACGCAAAAAGAGATAAGAGATAAGAAACGTATTACAAGTTTGCCTAGCAAGCTAATGTGTGTCTATCAGGGTGTGTATGTCTTGGTACATTGTCATATAACCGAACATGTGACTTTTTGATAAAAATTTAAAGTTGTCATTACTTTTTAAACATAACTATCACTTATTCCCATTTTTTTACTTTTACGCATGATACTAGTTTAGATGGAACATATTACACAGAAGTTTTAGCATTGAAATTTTGGTTTAAATGCAATAAAACATCTGCAAAAAATCGAGTTTATAAACACGCTAGGTATAAAAACATTAATCCTCCATACATTTTCAGTCTTTCTTGTTTAAGGCCTATTGTTATAGATCCATAAATTATAATGTTACTCTTAAAATAAAATCACCAAATATCATTTTACCCTCAAAGATTTTTTAGTGTTCAATAATATAGTTGCATTTGATTCATTAGGCAAAAATCTCAAATCAAAATCTACATTTGATACAACGCGTAATTTTTTTTTTATCGGAAATTATATCGTAAGTTTCGAAACATACATACCTAACATACCCAATGTACGGCATGAAAATATACGTTATTATGCAACATAATTCATTATTGCTTTTTAGCTAATCAAATCATTTATTTATTTCCAAGCAACATAGACTCAAACAAATCAAAAACATATCAATAGAAAAAAATAATAATAGATCTAGTCACATAATAATAATAATTACCAATTGAAAAAAAAATTAAACTAAAAATTTCAACATTATACAATAAATTAATTATGTCAAAAATGCAGCCAAGTAATGCAGCGAATGAAATATAATTTTTGATACTGTGTTTTTGCCCTCCTGAAAAGTAGTGATTTTAGAGTTATCATTTTGCACATGAGACACAGAAGTATTGTAACTGATCAAAAAGACAAAGAAATTGTCATATTTTTTAATTAGTATCAAACCACAGACGTAGAAAAGGAAATTTGTTATTTCTTAGTACTAAAGTCAAAAACAACTAAGAATATAGGTACTTCGTATGATCATATTTAGGATATCTAAGATATCTGTTTGATATTTATTTTATTGTATTTGTTATTTCAACATCCATTGAAAGAGATCCATTGATAAAAGTTTTCACAAATAAAAGAGAGATAGAGTCCTATCTCTCTTTTATTTGTGAAAACTTTTAAAGCTTGTTTGTTTATATTTTTCTTGCTATGTTTTATGTTGTTAAAGCTGTTTGTTTTCCGTAAATAAATAAATATTGACAATGCGGCAAAATATCGGTAATCTTAATAATCCCACGCAGGTAGGTCCCCGACCGAATTTATTGAATGAGTTTGTTCCCCCCTAGAGAAATCATTGAGTAGTTTAAAAGGTTGGTCGTATTATTAATTTAACTTCAGCCAGATTGGGAATTATATGGCTTTTTATTTTTATGAAATTTACATTATTACAAAAAAAAAAATGATCATGCGACACAATACAACAATGCATCACTATCATACATATCATACATATATAGTAGTATCATGTATCAGTTAGTAGGTATAGTCCCGTTGAGTTGAGACTTTGATACATTATATTTCTGAGACAAAAACAAAAAAATACGAATTACAATATTTCAAACATAATAATAGTAGCAAGTTGAAGTGGCAGTGGGCAGGGCACATATCATGCAGAACAGATGGCCAATTGTTCCTGGAATGGAGAACACGGGCCGGTAAGTGCAGCGTAAGACGTCCACCCACAAGATGGATAGATGAACTAAAATAGACCGCAGGGAAACGCTGGATGCAGGCCGCTTCCAACCGGCCCTTTTGGAGATCGATAGGGGAGGCCTATGTCCAGCAGTGGACGTCCTTTGGCTGAAATGATGATGATGATGATGATGAAAAATAAAAATTGTAGAAACGGAAAAAATATCAGATCAGAAAATACAAAATTGATTTTTACTAAGAGGCTTTAAAGGCCGCAAGCGATGTCAGATTCAAATATACCTCATACAACCAAACAATAAATTATTATGAAATCACACGAGTTTTAAAAAGTATTAAACTTACCAGTAAAGTCAGAAGGCATAAAATAAAAACTCACTTTCATTTTTCAGTTTTAATTTACGTAGGTAACTTCTTCAACAAAGTTATAAGCCTTATCATTGCAAACAAACCCGATTTAATAGACATTCAAAACAATAATCACGAGCACCGAGCAGCGTTAAACAAATTAATATCTACAGGAATATAAATCGAGTATTACAACTTTCCTCGGAATCAACCACTCCCTCGAATAACCTGGAAAGTTTGGTCGCACTAGGATGCTATTTGCGATTTTTGCGTTGTAGCGACACGATACACTAATGCTTGCATCATTTAGTAGGTATAATCCCGTTGAGTTAAATATACATGGTATACTTAGTAGGTATGGTCCCGTTGAATTAAGATTTAGATACATTGTTTACTTAGTAGCTATAGTCCCGTCTAGTTGAAACTTCCATACATTGTATAGATAGTCCCGTTGAGTTGAGACTTAGATACATCGTATACTTAGTAAGTATAATTCCGTTCAGTTAAGATTTAGATACTATGGTGTCGATTCTCTTGTACCATTCTTTAAACTAAACTAAATTTGACAGCTTTAAAATTGTTGCCATCCTTTTCTGACGTATTAAATTAAAAAGAGACGCCGACAATTATAGTTCTCTAATTATAGAATTGACACCATTGTTTACTTAGTACTCACGGGACGGGAGTATAGCTATAATCCTGTTGAGTTGAGATTTCCATACATTGTATATGTATGGAAATCTCACGGGACTATCTATCAAAGTCCCGTTCAGTAGAGGCAATTCATTGTCAATTTGACGCGTCTTTCAAATTTGATATAAATTTTAGCAAGAGCAAAAGAAAAATGAATACTGCGGCCCGTTGGCTTGTTTGCCGCTTAAGGCATGAAAAAAAACTTTAATAGTACTAACAGACGCATGGATTTGATCGACGGACCGCCGTCCAGCCAACGGGAGAGAAATGGCGAAAAAACACTCTCTTTCTCTTCTTCTTTCCCTCTCTTTCTCTCCCGTTGGTTAGACGGCGGTTGAGGTCAACCAAAGCCACACTATAATCTTCGATCAAAATAATGGTGTTGAAGACCTTAATTTACTAATTTTGACCTTAGTGCTGCCAACTACTGACTTGTGCATCAAAAAATATCGAAACTATCACTTAAACCTTGGTAGCCCGATTTTTAAATCGTGGCTGGCAGTGCACCGGAGTGCGAACCGAGAATGACAGTGATATTTTTATTACGCAATTTTAGTATTATTATAATTTTAACTATTATCTATTGTTAATTTTCTATTGTAACTGTAGAATGTATGTGCAACAATATGGGTTCCATGCCTGTTTTTTTTTTTTTTTTTAATATTTTATATTTATTTAAAAATGTCTCAAAATTCTACTCTACATGACACGATACAGTACCAAAGTTTTAACGTTTTTTTTGTCGCATCGTGTCGCATCTTCCAGTGCTGTTCGACTATAACCGGCTGGATAAAATTGTTGTTTGATATTTGTTTGTAGAATTAATTGTTTATTTGTCGGATTTAATCCGAGTGGGGTTATTACCCGGACTGCGCGCTGCGGCGTACGTACTTACAGATAGATATTGATTTTGGAGACAAGTGAGACGGTTTTGTGACGAAAATAACGGGCTTAGAGCACGATATATCGTTACTCTCTAAATTATTTTGTAAGTTTATTAAAACACCAGCTGCGCCCCGCGGTTTCACCCGCGTAGTGATGAAAAATGGTATGATGATGATGAAAAGTAGCCTATGTCACTCTCTGGCTCTTGAACTATGCCCATGCAAAAAATCAGGTCGATCCGTTGTTCCGTTGTTCCGTTGCGGCGTGAAAGAGGAACAAACATCCATACATCTATACATCCATACCTACATACAAACTATCGCGTTTATAATAATTATTAGTAGGATTACCAATATACACTGTACACCGTATCTATGGGTTTTATACAAGAAATTTTATAGCCCCGTTGGCCCAGTAACCTGCCTTCTGCTTGGGGGCGTGGGTTCGATTCCCACCTAGGGCAAACATTCATGTGGATGAACATCTGTGTTTTTTCTATATCTGGGAAGTATGTATTAAATATATATATATGTATTTATATCAGTCTCTGGCAGCCACAGTATAAACTTTGCTTAGTTTGAGGTCAGATTCAGATAACCATGTGTGCAAAATATCCCGAATATTTATTTATTTAAAATGAAAATAAAACCGGACAACAAAATGAACTCATAACTCATAATTATCAGCCTGTCTCTCAGAGAGCGCGAGAGGGTGGTCTCTAATCCACCATGCTGGCCCAGTGCATGTTGGTGAATGTCATTATGTCTTTGAAATTTTTAGGTTTTGGATACTTGTTTCCTCACGTTCCATTACCGTTTTTGATGGTATCAAAACTGCACATCATTAATTTAGGTGGTTATGCCGCCAGCATGCTGGGTACGCTGCCAACTGGTAGTGGGCTTGAGCATTTGGATTGGATCTTTAGACCTTCAATGGCCTATGGGCATTCTAACTGTATTTAATTTTGTAGTTTAAGTATTAGCTTGTATTTTGTTTAGTTAATAAAGGCACTTGCCTCCTTTATTTAGGTAGATACTGAGGCCTATTCTGTCATACCACTCACTGTCATACCTGTCACTCACTAAACGAAACCAATCTGACAGGAATAAAATTATCTGCCTCTCTTTTCATTTTAATATGTGAGAGAAGGATGGCAACAATTTTAGAGCTGTCAAATTTAGTTTAGTTTAGTTTAGAGTGCATCAGAATCGATGCCACTATATGACTATAGAGTCATTGGTAAATGGTCGAGCATCAAACCGGATGCCGTCATATTATAAAGCGAACATGCTAACAGCGCTCCTTTTAAACTTACATAAAAACGGACAAAAGATGGAAATATAAACCAAAAAATTTACGAGTCGACATTGTACATACGCACTAAATTTTTTGATACTTTTCAGGTCAAAGAGGCGAAACCAAATTTAACAAAAGGTAAGAAAGTAGTGTGCATTATGAGTACAAACATTTTTTTCTCAGAAAAAGAGTAAAAACTGTAAAACTGCGGAGCATACCGGGGTTTAATACCTCCAGACTATTTACTTTAGTTATTTTTAATCGCAAATGATGCCACAACTGTCTTGTTCCAATTTCTTCACAAAATTCAAGTTCCTTTTACAATTAAAAGTTATTCACTTTATAAATCTAATATTTTGTTCTTATAGATCCGTTATTAATTAATTCTGCGAAGTTAAATAGGCTCTTTGCCATCGTTTGTAGAGTCAACGGGCTTGTGCTTGTATATCCCTTTTGAATTTCCGAGTTTCTAAGCTGAGGAACTAATCTTCGCTGACGTAATTCTCATGATTTGCGACATAATATCGTATTCGATAAATATGAGATACCTTTATATTATAGTCCTTTTTGTGTTTTAGGACGTCTACATGGGTAGTTAATTAATTGTGGCTGAGTTAGTACAAGCGACTTTGCTTCGATGCGTAAAAGACTATAGATATATAGTATAAAAAATTACTTAAAATGCGGGTATGAAATATTACTCAAGACTCCAACTGTAACACCTGAACGGACACATTGTATAGAATAATTCGAGTTAAGTTGGTATAGTTGCCAAGTCACTGAAGTTAAATATCGGCCGAAAACCGCTTGATATGAAACGAGAAGTCTGCAAAGCTATTTTTCTGACAATCGACATTGATTTTGATTCCGTTGCTAATGACGACAGTAACATAAATGGTAAAATTTACCTGGGATCCATCCCACTTCAGGTCTCGATATCATCATCATCATCATCATCATCATTTCAGCCATAGGACGTCCACTGCTGGACATAGGCCTCCCCATCGATCTCCAAAAGGGCCGGGGGTCTCGATATATTATCAAATATTATGCTCGACAGACTTCGTGTGGACAAGTGTAAGTTACAAAAAGTATAAATTGCTTTTAAATTCCCGATAAACGTGCTGGTAATCTTCAAACGGCTGAACAGATTTTCTTGAATCATAGCCAATACCAATCTCGATTAAGTCACCTTTCAAACAAACAAAAAACCGAATCAAATCGAATCGCTACTCATCCCTGAGATATTAGATGTTACATATCTTTATGCCCAGCAATTTAATTGGAAACAAATTGAAACCCAGTGAAGCAGTGTAAGCATTCGCGTGCTGAAAATTTGCCTTGCACTGCAAGTAAGAGAAAAATACTGGAGAAGATAAGACATTCACTTACACTCACTACACTTCACATTCACTATATGCACTTTATGGACGCCTAAGCCGATGCTTCCAGATTCATCCATCTGCCTGGCAGTCTCTATACTCATCATATTATAGCCCTAGCCCTTTAACAGTCCACTGCTGGACTATTAGCCTACCTCCGAAAGGGTGATTGGGCCATATCCACCACGCTGGCCCAGTGCGGGTTGGTGGACTCATATACGCCATCGAATTCCTTCTCCGTACGTATGCAGGTTTCCTCACGATGTTTTCCTTCACCGAAAAGCCAGTAGTATGAAAATCTGTACAAGCTCATTGGTACGGGCCCGGGGTTTGCACCCGCGACCTCACGGTTTCAAGTCTAGCGGTCTCCCAAATAGGCTACCAAGCTATATATACTACATTATTTCTATTATGGAAACTGACGTGGTTTTCACAAATTTTATTTATATTACACGGGAAGTACCCACGTAACGTTGAATCAGATAGCGAGTCATATAAGTACAATACACTATTTCTACTATTTTTCTGCTCTCTTTTACAAATAACTCTATGATTAGTCTAAATAAAAAGGTTGAAAGTAAAACCGTTCAGCCAGAGTGGAGAAGCAATCTAGTTTTAGTGCGATGTAAAGAATGATTGGACGAGGGTTTGGAATGTAGCGAGTTGGAAGTCGAAAGTTGTTTCACGAGGAACTACAATGAGTGGTTTATTGCTGAGAACCACTGGCTTGATAGCCTGGCTAGCCAACTTCAAGTCGACAGGCATGTTATCCTAAACATATAATATACTAGCGGTCCGCCCCAGCTTCGCATGGGTATAGATTATAGCCTATATCACCCGGGGATAATGTAGTTTCCCAGCAGTGAAAGAATTTTTAAATTCGGTCCAGTACTGTATGTAAATAAAAAACAAAAAAATTTAAATGCATATCATGTGGCCTATACCTACCCCAGAATGCTGGAAGCATTTCCCCTCCCGCAGGGCTTAATTTTTTTTTAAAGAAATATGCACCGGGATCCCCCGAGGCGAGAACCAATTTGGTCGAAATATTTTAAGGCCCGCTTTTCTGATCTTTCCGCTTTTTAGGTTTAGGCGAATTTTGGTCATTCTAGTTTAAGTGTGTCTACTTCCATGGTTAGCTTAAAATTATAAAAATTAAAATGAAAAATGAAAATGAAATTAAGAAAAAAGAAAAATGAAGAAAAATTTAAATGGTGTCATATATTCATGTTTTATCTAGGAACCCCTAAAGACTGAAACACGATTAAAGACATTTCGATCTATAGAAAAAAATATGAAATTAACACTGATTTGCGCTTTAATTTGGATTTATTCAAATACCTATTTATTAAATTATGTCTGCGATATCTTGATATACAGATTTCCGCAAAGTTCCATTTTACATTACAGCTATACTTTCCGAAAAATATGAGAAAAACCTCAAAAATAGAAGTAACGAAACGCACGACTGTGTGTAAGCACCAAAATTTTATTCCGCGAAATGCGACTTTAATGCAATAAACCAAGCCTTATGGTCATCTGTAGTAATAAGCGTTGCTTAAAAGTGGGAAAATCTCGTCTTAACAAAACTTTTTTGTGTCGGATGACCGGGCCGAGGGTCTCTACAGCTAATTCGAGAAATTCATAATGCAAGCTCAAATGTGCATATTTGCGCCGTTAAAAAAAATTCAGGAGAAGGTTATTAATTCGACTGCATGTTTTTTTTTAAGGATTTCAGATTCGTCTCATTGAAATATCTTCAAAATCGGTTCAGTAGGATGGTCTAAAAAAATACTGGTAAATTTGTTTACTTGGACTATATATAATAATTATTGTCATCAAGTAAATGAAATTACGTATTTTACTTATTGTGAATCATCATCATCATTATCGGCCAGAAAACGTCCACTGCTGAACATAGGCCTCCCCCTTTAACCTCCACACTGAACAACAGCCTGCCTTTTGCATCAAGTGGATGCCAGCGACTCTCACGATGTCGTCGGTCCCTCAAGTGGGAGGCCTACCTACGCTGCGTCTTCCGGTATACCGGTCTTCCGTCTTCGGTCTTATTTTGAATACAGTTTTTAAATTAAGAATTAGGTGTGCACAATTTCAAATGAATTATAACCAAGGATGATAAATAAATGTGTCCTTGATAATATGCACCTTATGTCCTTAGTTCCCGGGTTGATGCATTAAATGCATTGAGTCATTTTATTCTAGCCTTAGCACTTCGATAATATATACAGTTTAGGTTTGCCTTAAACTCGAGTTAACATCGAAAAGAGTCTGCTAAAAACCGAAAGGGTGAGGTAAAACGTAGCACACATATTTGCACACATTAACTGCAATAGATGTGATCAAAATGTGAACGAATGGACGACCGAGGGGTGTAAGTGCTGAAGGGGAAACTGTAGGTATATCAATCCCATTTATTAATTTTTTTTGAGGCTCAACTCACTATCAGTTGGCAGTATACACAGCATACTAGCGGCATTAAATTAATGTTGAATTAGTACAAAATTTTGCGTTAAATTAACACGCGTTTGTTTCCTTTGAAAAGTCATTAAAAATTTCAAAGCGAAAAACATTTCAGTTTTCTGCGAAAGAAATATCTAATTTGCGAGCACGTCTCTTCACGTGAAGCGGCCTGTCCCTGTGTGTGTAGAGCCTGTACATGAGTGTATGCATGTGTGCATGTCTTGTGAACTGGGTTACCGTGCAAGCAACGCGAATGAGTTTTTTCTACTTTTAGTGTACTGTAGAGGGCGCACTAATTTACTTTTGACGTAGTTCTGCAACTGAGTAGAGAATCCTGTTTTAGACTTTCGCGGACGCTTACTACTTTGGAATTAGAAATCATCGAAAAAAACAGTAGATATCAGGTGAGTAAGTCTTTAAAAACTTGTGTTATCCTTATCCTTACTAATATTATAAAAGCGAAAGTAACTCTGTCTCTCTGTCTGGATGTTTGTTCACTTGTCACAACTAAACCGCTAAGCCGATCTTAACTAAATTAAGAATGAAGATTTTTAGAATTAAAGATTCTGAATGAAGAAAATTTTCCTCTTAGTATGAAGCTTGATCACAACAATTATTTAATGGCGCAAAACAAAACTTGGATAAAACTCTGCATACTTTTAAATCAAAATAACTTTTAGCAAAATTATTTGCGACCGAAATTGTGTATTTTCCTAAAATTGCGTTAAAAAAAAAAACTAAATGTGTTTAGTCAAATAATACGCCTCCTAATTAATAGACGTAAAAACATAAGTACAGATATTGTTTGTTGCGGATGTGATATCCAGTTTTATTCCGTTTTTAGGAGCTATTGTTCTGTGTTTTTTTACTCGGCCACTAGGTGGTTCTCTCGTCTCTTCAGTTACGTTTTCGGGATGTCTGCTAATGTAGAACTATGTTGTGTTATACGAGCTTTACCCAGTCTTGTGAATAGAGTGGCAACGTAAAGCAAACAGGAAATATTTCTCTATTAAATTTTGTTTCGTTACATTCCTTTTTTAGGTGTCGGCGTTCCGAAAAACCAAACGAAGCGTTTTGATAAAAAAAAATAAAAAATGTGCGAACCGTTAACAACTCTTGGCTGGTCAAGCGCATTCCTAGAATGTGGAATGTGCTGCCTTAATGGGTGTTTTCTATGGTTGACTGGCTAGGCGTTTGATCATAGCTCACTTGATAATTTTTAATTTATTTACCTCAGTGGAAATAAAAACATACCCACATATCAGAGTTACACAACTTTGCCAAACTTTGTAGCAGTTTTTGGGCAGAAATCGGTAGGTAGGCCTCCCACTAGATGGACCGACTACATTGTGAGAGTCGCTGGCATCTAGTGGATGCAAAAGGCAGGCTGTCGTTCAGTGTGGAGGTCAAAGAGGGAGGCCTTTCTTCAGCAGTGGACGTCTTCTGGTTGATGATGATGATGACATGCAAAACAAGAGCAGCAAGGTCGTCTGCGGTGAGTTCTACTAAAGGTATCAAGCCCGATTTAGGCCTGATACTTTTGCAGTTCGCACCCGTCACGCCACCTTTGTATTTTGTTTTTGTCGTTTCGTCCTTTATGTCTGTCTTTGTGTTTTGTTTTTGTCTGTTTTTGCCTTACCATATCTCCTTTGTTTGTGTAGTCTGACGTAAAGCCACTTGTTTTTTATGACTTCCTCCAGTTACAACTCAGTCAAGAAGACAAGAAAGTCATGGATGACTAGTTTCCTAATAAGTACCTACGTGCATACGTATATAATTACATAATAATGTTTCGTTCCAAATAAGTAATTTTCCTCGACATTATCCATATTGGTAAAAACAAACACCCCTCTGCGAGTCAACACGAAGGATGGAACGGAAACGCAAAGTCAACACTCAGATTAAAAGCCGATGCTGTGTTTGTACTTCTAAGGATCATACAGATGGAAATATGAGCTCATTTCTAAACCTTGCTTGCTGGTAGTTTGAATGAATACATTGCCTTTTAATATATTAAAGTGAACTTTTTGCCGTTGTTGACCGTAACCAAATTTAGTCTAATTATTGTAATCCTTCAAGCCTGTTTTTTGAGAATTCTCAAAAAAGAGGCTTTTACATCACATTCACGCCTCAAAGGAAAACCATCGGTGATGTAGATTTGAAAAAAATCTGTCACTCTAGAGGTCATGACAGAGCCAGCCAGGGGGGTTAGACAAGACCCATTTTCTATTAGCGTTATCGCCTGCGGAAAGATGAAATTTTATGAAAATGATATTAGCTTGAGATAACACCTCCCAAGCTAATGTCATTGTCAACCCCCACCCTGCCCCAACGTAGCTACGCCCATGACACACGATCTCTCCATCTGACACGTGGTAACTAGTGTATGTACGCACCACGCACAAGTAAAAATCAGATCACGTATCACGCCATTTGGATGGGGTTTGGGACTTAGGAAAGAGACGTGTGTGTATTCACAGGTTGAACAGACGTCGCACCACACTACCTACTCGCAGCATGAAAGCACAGATACAGTTCCTAGGTTCCAGTAGGATGCTCCAATAACATTGTCACCGCGCCTCCGGAGCGATCGTTTTCATTACTTCAATCGTGTTACAAAAGGGAATGACTTTTTGATGGGCGTATAAAATGAGTGCAGAAATATTCATTGGAATTTTATACTGAGAAAATGAGAATCGACTACCAGCGAATGTCATTTCAGTCGAAGCATGATAATCATTGTTTTTAACCTACGATGCAAAAAGGGTTGGTAAGTAATTAGAAGTTTAACGTGTGAATGTGTGTGTCTGTTTGTGGCATCGTAGCTCCCAAACGGCTCAACCGATTTTGATTTAGTTTTTGTTGGAAAGGGGACTTAATCGTTGGATCTGCACGATCTAATTTCCCTCCTGCCCATTTTTCTATCGGTTTGTCAGAGCGGGCACGAAAAATCGTCACCGCTTTATGGTTGATATTCCGAAAACCCGTACGAAGCGCTTTGATTCCACATTAATTATTGTGTGAACTGCTAGTCTGTGGAATGCGCTGCCTGAATTGTTCCCCGATGGTTACAATCTGGGTGTCTTCAAATCACGAGTGAATCGGTTTCTTCTCAAGCGTGCTCCAACGTAGGCCGCATCATCGCTTAACATCAGGCGTGATGGTGGTCAAACGAAAGCCTATTAATAATACCAAAAAAAAACCGTACCTAATCGAGATTTGTTAGCTATGATTCAAGAAAATCTGTTCAGCCCTTTGAAGATAACCAGCTCTAGTGACGGGGTTTAAAAAACAACCTATACTTGTAGGTTATGTCTTAGGTGTTAACGGCCTATTATCCGAGTCGCGTAGGCAACAAAACGCTCCCTCAGCCCCCGCCAAGTTATAGCGACGATGTATTTGACACCCGCGGGGGGAGTGCAACGACAAAAACGAACATAGGTCCGACCTCGATGACGCCTGGCGCGGTACTGAACGCGGCGCGCGCAAATTCTCGCGACCTTTTTGCGCTTTTAATTTCACAAAAAAATGAAACTATTCATTAACAAAATTCTATCCAAATAAAAAAATGTTGAATAAAATTACCTTTCAGTACATGCAATTTCCAAGTTATTTCGAGCTTTCATTAGAGCATAAAATGAAAAAAATAAACTAAATCGACTTTGTCTCAGATTTTTTTTTTTGGTCAAGGAAAGTTTATTCTATCGTGTTTTGAACCAAATCATAAACTCAAACACAGATGTATCTGTGACATGTATTTTTTTCCAGCTCAAATATTGTAATTTAACTGGATAAAATTGATTTAAAATCGTCAAATTTGGTATATGAGGCCGTTAACAAGCAAACGCGCTGCTTGGTGGCAAGCAGTCACCAACGCCTTTTGTAGGCATCGTAACATCAGAAGCATCACAAATACGTTGTTGAACTTTTAAGACTTTAGTAACTCACCCCAAAATTATAAGGTTCATAATTTGATTGTTTGTAATATTTTGTAATTTGACTAAGCATATATACCCAATTATAAATGTTAACAAAATCTGACAAAGGGCTCTAATGATTGTTGATGTAAGTTTGTGTCATGAAATGCAAGAACACTCGACAAGATAGTTTTCTCTTTAACAAAATCATGTTTTAAACTATCACGGTTGTTCACTAAAGTTATGTGATTATTTACGGGATATTTACCGTGCTAAGGTTGTGGAATGAGCTCCCGATATTTTGCCGCAGTTACATGCACCATGTTCACGGGAAGACTGTAGAATGCGGGTGGTTGGTCGAGCAGTTAAAAAGTTAGGTGCAGACAAAACGATCTAACCTCTTTCTTAGTCTTTTGCTACGGTTATCACTGGAACTCGAACCTAAGTCCCGACAACTTTTTAACTGTTCTCCAACCACCTGCATTCTTCAGCCTTCCCATGAACATGGTGCATGTAACTGCGCCGAAATATCGGGAGCTCATTCCACAACCTTACCACGGTAAATATCACGTAAATCATACGATATATCATTTAAGTCGATTGCATCGTGTTGCTGTTTTTTTTTTTCTTAGTGAAAATCCTAAGTATTTATACGTGTACAATGTACATGCAGTATGTATGTTCGTTTAACCTCGCATTTGGCAAAGCGTTTGTAATTTCAAACTTCCACACAGCGCTCACAAAAAGCGTCTACAAATTGCCAGAATGTTTCGTAATAAAAACGGGGAATGAGAAAATACTTCACTCAAAAGGGTTGTACTGTAGGCTCGGAACAATCTGAGCGACTGCGGCGCGGCAGCCTCAGTAACGCGGCAGAAACTACGACATGATAATTTCAAGAATAATTCATCGTTCACGCATCATGGTCCTGCCGTCCTGCGTCACGTCGAAATAAAATCGACTGTTATGGTCATCTGAAAACTAGACGACACTACAGCAAATGCCTCATTTTGGTACGATACAAAGTCGACAACATTATATCGTGGCAAGGATATTCCGGCTGGTCAAGTTGGTTTGCGTAACTCACTGCAACTACATTTTTTCGTTATAAAAAGTATGTAATGTCAATCTTATTGTATATATGACAAACGGTATGGCCTTGCAAAATTTTACGCTCGGTTTAGTCATTTAGTCGTCAAAACGGAGACAGATTTACTTCCGCATTTCTATTATCAGTTAGACGACCAACGTTCCAGTTTCGCAGTCACTTTGGTCGTGTATGTTTGGCCACATTGTAATACGAACAAGAGAACTTGCTTCCTGTCCTTCGCAGAAGAATTTTAATAAAAACCCCGCCGCAAGCGACGATACTCAACAATATTAATAAAGGAACAAACTTGTAAATTAAATAAATTAAATACTATCAGTGTGGTAAAATTATTAGCAGGCGAGTACAGATACAGGCAAACTTTCTAAACAGGACCTTGATTCCACAATATTTGATTTTTAGGTCTCTTTGGCGGACCGAAGGGGGTACGAGGAAATTTGTGTTCGACACAATAAAATGCTCTAGTCTTAAACGACCTTTTTTCCAGATTCAATAAGAATTTAATATCTATAATAAGGATTTATTGCGTTGCAACTATGATGAATGAAAGAAGTTTTTTTATTACAAAAAACTAAATCTATTTTGCTGCTCAGTATTCGCCCAGATATAATGTAATATATTTAAGCGATTGCCACTAGCATTAAGGCGGTCTTACGGACAAAAAAGGCTTCACAGAAAAATTTTCTAGGACAATATATTCATTTTAAAGCAGTAAAAAAAATATGTGGTAATCTTGATCATATTTCTGAGTGTACCATTAGTTCCAAAACACGTTTCCGATAAATTTTCTCGATAGAAAAAAATCATGAAATAACCTCTAACCTTGAAATTTACCTAAACGCATACAATGTTATCTCGACTATTGATGAACAAATCTTTACAAAATTTACAAGAATGATGTTAAATATTGTAACAAATAACATCATTAATTTTATTTATTGATTAAAATTCAATTTTTCTATCTATTAATTAATTTAATCATAAATTGGCTCGAACGTGTCGAACGAAACGTCGTGCCGCCGCGGCGTCTTTTCACTTCTCTCTTATTTTTACGCGATGTGACAGAGACCGCTGAGGCGCGCTGCTAGACGGACGTGTGTCGCTTTGTTCCGCTAACCGCTCCAAAATATAATCTCAACTTTATGACACAAAAACACCTTGACGCAAGTTGTAAAGTAAGTACCTACCTTATCTGCAATGTTTTCTTGCATTATAAGTACTAAAAAGGCAGGCGAATGAAAATTACATTTTGTAACGATTTGTTTGTATTTATTAGTTTACGAAGGATAATTTCACCACAATCGTCATAGTCCAGTTGGCCGAATGGTTTGACCCAATGGATAAGTTCTCTGCGACTCTGTGAGTAAGCTCCGGGTTCAAATCTCATAGTCACCAATAATTTTAATTTTTGTAATTTTTCTTATGTTTTTAAAATAATTCGTCATGTTCGTGCGTGCGTGCGTGGGTGTGTGTGTGTTTGTGTTTGTGTTTGTGTTTGTATGCATGTGTGTAATGTTCTTTACTCGAAAATGGTAGGGCCGTTATTGACGGGATTTTCACTGTCAGATAGCTGATGCTATGAGGAGAAAAAAAATTGGCATCTTTTTATCATCATCATCATCACCATTTTTTCATTACTTCGCAGGTGAACCCGCAGAGCACAGTTAGTCTACTTTTTTAGGGTCCCGTACCTCAAAAGGATAAAACGGAACCCTTATAAGATCACTTCGTTGTCCGTCTGTCTGTCCGTCTGTCAATACCCTTTTTCTCAAGAACGCGTAAAGGTATCAAGTTGAAATTTATACTAAATACTTGGGCCTACGGTTTCTTTCGGCTGTAAAAAATAAAAGTTGTCAAATATAAGTCCGGTTAAGTCAAAGCAATCAAAAGATATGAACGTTTATGTCGTATATTTTGCGATTTCACAAGGGAATCTAAACCTATAGGGTACTTCCCGTTGACCTAGAATCATGAAATTTGGCAAGAGGCAAGGTCTCATAGCATATATATAGGAATAAATCCGAAAATTATAAATTTGAAGTTATATCATTTAAAAATAATTATTTTGCTATTACAATCTTACATTTTGTAGTTGGAATGTATGGAATAACCTTATTGTCAACTATAAACTTAAGTTTGTCTTTCAATATTTTAACTTCAGTTAGTTTTTCTTTTTGGTCTCGCGCTCTGAGGGTTCCGTCTAACGGAACCCTCAGAGCACGAGTCCTACTCGTACTTGTCCGGTTTTTTTATGTGGCATAGGTGGCAAACAAGCAGACGGGCTACCTGATGGTAAGCAGTCATCGTCGCCTATGGATACTTGTAACACCAGAAGCATCACAAATATGTTGCCGACCCTTTAGGACTCTATTACGATACTATAAAGGTTAGAAAGTTCTATACAACTTGGCATGGACAGACAGACAGACGGATGGACAGAAGGAACTTATATGGGTTCCTTGTAGTTCTACGGAACCCTAAAAAGGTGTTACATTCTTCTTTGAACGTTCAGGGATTCATTACATAGTGATACGGTTTCGGTGTAGTTGCATTCCGGACCTAGTCTTCACGGTTTGCGCGGGGGAGGAGAGTGGAGTGACATCAGTCGAGAGGCATAATAATTACTTCCAAGCACAGATCTACTACCTATATATCTGTGCTTCCAAGTATCGGTGGTCGATGTACCACAAAAAAAAGAGTCTCGAGCATTTGCAGAGGTCACACAAAGTGGACAGTCAGCGACGTTATCATACAAAATAGCTTTCCGTCCAGTTTAATTAGACATTCCAGTTGATACCTTGAGAAGTACGTAATTTACGCGTAAAATTTACAAGTTGGTCTCACCCTTACTTCCTTTGGTCAGGCTTCAAGTAAGTACTTAGTACTAAACAGGCAGGCGAATGAAAATTACATTTTGTGACGATTTCTTTGTACATTTATATTATTTTATAGATTAAGAAGCATAATTTCACCGCTTGCGTCATAGTTCAATTAGAAGAGTGGTTGACGCAATGGATTAGTTCCTGTGACTCAGTAGGCTCCGGGTTCAATTCTCACATTTCCATTTTATTTTTGTTATTTTTATGTTTTTGAAATATTTCGTCTTGTGCGTATGTCTGTAATGTTCTTTATAGACTCGAAAACTGCAGGACCGATTTTGATGGGATTTTCACTGTAAGATAGCTGATGTTGAAAAAAATTCGAGCAACTTTTCATCATCATCATCATCACAATTTTTTCATTACTACGCAGGTGAATGCGCGGGGTGCAGTTAGTCTACTATAATGGTTAGGAAGTCCTAAACAACTTGGGATGGACAGACAGACAGACGGATGGGCAGAACGAACTTATATGGGTTCCTTGTAATTCTACGGAACCCTAAAAAGGTGTTACAGTCTTCTTTGAGTATATCTTTCTTCTATATACATATAAAAAGCGATGTATGTATGTTCCCTATGAAGGCTGATGATGATGATGATGATATTACGTATAAACTCCAAAATGGCTGAACTGATTTTTATGGGATTTTCACTCTCAGATAGCTGATGTTATAGCGAGAGGAAAAAATGCTGCTTTTCATCATCGTCGTCATCATCAGCACCAATTTTTAGTTTAGTTTAGTTTGAGCTAGTTTGGTAAGTCGTGATGTTACTTTCTCCAGAAACGGATTAACTGACCTGATCGAGGACTTCGGAGTCTGCTACGGAACTGCTAGACGGATAGAGCTAGAAGTGTCGAGTTTGGGCTGGTTTTATTAGTCGTGATGAGAGCTTCTTCCACGAATATTTTGACTGACCTGATCGAGGATTTCGGAGCCAGCTAGTGGAACTGCTAGACGGATAGAGCTAGAAGTGTCGAGTTTGGGCTCGTTTCATTAGTCGTGATGAGATCTTCTTCCAGAAATATTTTGACTGACCTGATCGAGGACTTCGGAGACTGCTACTGGAACTGCTAGACGGAAAGAGCTAGAAGTGTCGAGTTTGGGCTCGTTTCATTAGTTGTGATGAGATCTTCTTCTAGGAATATTTTGACTGACCTGATCGAGGATTTCGGAGCCAGCTAGTGGAACTGCTAGACGGATAGAGCTAGAAGTGTCGAGTTTGGGCTCGTTTCATTAGTCGTGATGAGATCTTCTTCCAGAAATATTTTGACTGACCTGATCGAGGACTTCGGAGACTGCTACTGGAACTGCTAGACGGAAAGAGCTAGAAGTGTCGAGTTTGGGCTCGTTTCATTAATTGTGATGAGATCTTCTTCTAGGAATATTTTGACTGACCTGATCGAGGATTTCGGAGCCAGCTAGTGGAACTGCTAGACGGAAAGAGCTAGAAGTGTCGAGTTTGGGCTTGTTTCATTAGTCGTGATGAGATCTTCTTCCAGAAATATTTTGACTGACCTGATCGAGGACTTCGGAGACTGCTACTGGAACTGCTAGACGGAAAGAGCTAGAAGTGTCGAGTTTGGGCTCGTTTCATTAGTCGTGATGAGATCTTCTTCCAGAAATATTTTGACTGACCTGATCGAGGACTTCGGAGACTGCTACTGGAACTGCTAGACGGAAAGAGCTAGAAGTGTCGAGTTTGGGCTCGTTTCATTAGTTGTGATGAGATCTTCTTCTAGGAATATTTTGACTGACCTGGTCGAGGACTTCGGAGACTGCTACTGGAACTGCTAGACGGAAAGAGCTAGAAGTGTCGAGTTTGGGCTCGTTTCATTAGTCGTGATGAGATCTTCTTCCAGAAATATTTTGACTGACCTGATCGAGGACTTCGGAGTCTGCTACGGAACTGCTAGACGGATAGAGCTAGAAGTGTCGAGTTTGGGCTGGTTTTATTAGTCGTGATGAGAGCTTCTTCCACGAATATTTTGACTGACCTGATCGAGGATTTCGGAGCCAGCTAGTGGAACTGCTAGACGGATAGAGCTAGAAGTGTCGAGTTTGGGCTCGTTTCATTAGTCGTGATGAGATCTTCTTCCAGAAATATTTTGACTGACCTGATCGAGGACTTCGGAGACTGCTACTGGAACTGCTAGACGGAAAGAGCTAGAAGTGTCGAGTTTGGGCTCGTTTCATTAGTTGTGATGAGATCTTCTTCTAGGAATATTTTGACTGACCTGATCGAGGACTTCGGAGACTGCTACTGGAACTGCTAGACGGAAAGAGCTAAAAGTGTCGAGTTTGGGCTCGTTTCATTAGTCGTGATGAGATCTTCTTCCAGGAATATTTTGACTGACCTGATCGAGGATTTCGGAGACTGCTACTGGAACTGCTAGACGGATAGAGCTAGAAGTGTCGAGTTTGGGCTCGTTTCATTAGTCGTGATGAGGTTTTCTTCTAGGAATATTTTGACTGACCTGATCGAGGACTTCGGAGACTGCTACTGGAACTGCTAGACGGATAGAGCTAGAAGTGTCAAGTTTGGGCTTGTTTCATTAGTCGTGATGAGATCTTCTTCCAGAAATATTTTGACTGACCTGATCGAGAATTTTGGAGACTGCTAGTGAAACTGCTAGACGGATAGGGCTAGAAGTGTCGAGTTTGGGCTCATTTCATTAGTCGTGAAAAGATCTTCTTCCAGGAATATTTTGACTGACCTGATAGAGGATTTTGGAGACTGCTAGTGGATCTGCTAGACGGATAGAGCTAGAAGTGTCTAGTTTGGGCTTGTTTCATTAGTCGTGATGAGGTTTTCTTCCAGGAATATTTTGACTGACCTGATCAAGGATTTCGGAGCCTGCTAGTGGAACTGCTAGATGGAAAGAGATAGGAGCGTGGAGTTTGGGATCGTTTCATTAGTTGTGATGAGATCTTCTTCCAGGAATATTTTGACTGACCTGATCGAGGAGCCCAAAATCGACACTTCTAGCTCTATCCGTCTAGCAGTTCTAGTAGCAGTCTCCGAAGTCTTCGATCAGGTCAGTCAAAATATTCCTAGAAGAAGATCTCATCACAACTAATGAAACGAGCCCAAACTCGACACTTCTAGCTCTTTCCGTCTAGCAGTTCCAGTAGCAGTCTCCGAAGTCCTCGATCAGGTCAGTCAAAATATTTCTGGAAGAAGATCTCATCACGACTAATGAAACGAGCCCAAACTCGACCATTCTATCTCTATCCGTCTAGCAGTTCCAGTAGCATTCTCTGAAGTTCTCGATCAGGTCAGTCAAAATATTCCTAGAAGAAGATCTCATCACGACTAATGAAACGAGCCCAAACTCGACACTTCTAGGTCTTTCCGTCTAGCAGTTCCAGTAGCAGTCTTCGAAATCCTCGATCAGGTCAGTCAAAATATTCCTAGAAGAAGATCTCATCATGACTAATGAAACGAGCCCAAACTCGACACTTCTAGGTCTTTCCGTCTAGCAGTTCCAGTAGTAGTCTCCGAAATCCTCGATCAGGTCAGTCAAAACATTCCTTGACTAACAATTCTCACTAAGACTAAAAAAACGAGCCCAACCTTGACTTATCTCGCTTTCCCTATTTAGCAGTTTTAGCAGTCTCCGAACTCTACCATCAAGTTAGTAGAATTATACCAGGAGTAAGTCTATAAGTATGGGAGGGTCCCTTTGCATAATGCGTAATGTTATGATAAAAAATTGAGTCCAAAAATATATACATAGTACTAGATTTGAACCGGGCATTCGTGGTTTACCAGCGCGGTGCCAGACCACTAGGCCAACAGAGCTTTGCTGTGGACCGACGAAATTACATGTCTTTAGCTGTGTATAGGTGAAGGTCGTCACGTTTCTGCGAGATTCACGCGGTGCGCCCCGCTGTAGTCGGCCGCCACTGCCTCTGCTTCACCCCCTCAAAAACATAAAAGTCAGCTAGTCACGGCGCCTTAAAACATTAATTTACTTTTTAGTAAATAAAAATATTTAGTTTTCGCCAAACGTAAATTTCGTCGAGAAATGTACTAAATAACACTCACTATCTGCATCATTCTCTATCTTGGTTGAGAACGAAAGAAAAATATCAATTTCTAAATACATACTTACTTTTAAAAGATCGCGTTGCTTTTATATACTCATCATTATTATCAGCCTTCATTCCCACTGCTGGGACAGAGGCACTCTCTCACAGAGAGAGGATGGGCTCTAATCCACCATGCAGACCTGGTGCATGGGTGAATGTCATATGGCTTTAAACTTTTGACATTCTTGGATATACCGGTTTCCTCACGATGTTTTCCTTCACCGTTTTTGAGCGGTGGCATCGAAACTGCACATATTTATCTAAGCACTAAATAAGTGATTGGTGCAGGGCCGAGGATCGAACCGGGTGCCGTCAGATTGTAAAAGCGCACATGCTACCGCTCACCATTCTATCGCGGCACCATCGCGTTGATATGCTATACTCTTAATTATACCAGAAATAGTAGAATTTCCGACCAACCATTTACATTCAAATAGTTGAGGGTTGTCTTCAAATCGCGAGTGAATCGGTTTCTTCTAGACAAGCGTGCTCCATCGTAGACCGCATCATCGCTTTACATCAAGCGAGGTGGCGGTCAAACGCAAGCCTAGCTTAAATACCGTCACACATGACTTCAACACGACACCAACTAAATAGACCTTAGACCTTCAACGGTCTATGGGCAGTCTAACTGTATTTGTAGTGTTAGTTTTAGCTTGTATTTTGTATAGTTATTAAAGGCACTTGCCCGAAAAAAAAAAAAACTAAATAGAAGCAGTACTTGATATTGGTTTCACTTGCAAAAAACTGCCGTTTGTGTGATTCGTAAAGTGTCGTATTTACCTCTAACTTTTGATATTTGTGGAACTACGAACCGTTTACTTATTAGTTTAGTTAATATTTAATCAAATAAAAAAGTGAGTAGATCTGTCACGCTCGCCCCAGTAGTGGTTTTTCGTTCCCCTCGCTATACAGGGCGGCTCATTAGCCCGAGCAGTAATTAGAAGCTTCATTACCGAGGGAGACCCGCCTCTGATGGGCTTAATGAACAGTAGGTAAATAAATATACAGATAATTTATTTACACAAAACACGAATAAACTATACACACATTTATAAACGCGTGCACAATAAGTGTTTATACAATATAGTGTTTCCTAGTTCAACACAAGTACAAGGAAAACAAATCTGGAGAGATGGTTTAATATTTAATAGTTTAGGTTTTTAGTGCTAATTATCTTGTATATATATTTTTTTTACATATATTTGGAGGATAATATATCAATATTATGTTAGGTCCAAGCATTTTGTTCTGTCATCATCATAATCATCATCATTTCAGCCATAGGACGGCCGGTTGGAAGCGGCCTGCATTCAGCGTTTCCCTACGGTCTCTTTTAGATCTTCTGTCCATCTTGTGGGTGGACGTCCTACGCTGCGCTTACCGAATTTAGTGCCATAAATTAATCTAGACTTAAATTAAATTGTAATGGAAACAATGTTAATGTTAATACATAAAATATCATGTTTTCTACGGAACAGCAGATATTTTTTCGCTATTTATACTTGGCCCGATCTTCGACATTTCCCTTCTACCCGCTGCTAGCTTACTTATCAGTATATGTTTTTATTAGATAATAGGCTGTCTTTATTTATAAATACTGTTTGGTGAAAATAAAAATAAAGTATAATTTACTCAGCGCTTCCGTGTTTCAGAACCTCTGGAAGGATTTTTTTTTAACAAAAGTTAATTAATGTGCCTTTGAGGTCTTTCATGGCATTATCTGTGTATTTCATGATTAGATTTGATAAAATTATAAAAAAGAAATCCACAAAAAACACTTTGAACAACCAACATGAATGGATTGAAAAAAACTGATCTCTACGATCCGTAGCCGCAATCTACGAGTTCGTAGCCCCAGTCTACAATATCCACGTAGCCTATCTACGTAACGCAGTACTTCTACTTAGTCGTACTGATAAGTATTCTGTGGTAGATAGCCAGTTGAGAAAGCGAAAACTATTTTGGTTATTTTCCAACTTTGAAAGTTTTTAGCCATTCACAAGTAAAGACTTGTAAGAACTCACAAAAGTTGAAGATCTGTGAGAATATAGTCAAGGAAAGTTTATATTTTATTTTTAAAAGAAGTATTTTTGGATTCCGCTCCACATGCAGACCTTGCAGTCCATAAATAACACTAGATATGACTTATCTGCATTTCTGGCAACCATTCCGTTCCATTTCCGAATTCAATTCGTAGTCACATGTGAGCTCGAGTTATATCCTAAAACATTTCGATAACAAATGTTAGGGGTTTGTCAGACACCGTTATTCGAGTGGTCTAGTATGAAGTAGTACTAGGGGGATGTATGCCACAGTGTGCCAATATTGGTAGGGTACATAAGCTTGTATGTAATGATTTCTTAGGTTCTAACCATGTTCAAACTATGTTTTTGAATGTAACATGTGTCTTGAAAGCAGCAAGTTGAAGTGGCAGTGGGCAGGGCACATATCACGCATAACAGATGGCCGATGGGGCCGAAAGGTTCTGGAATGGAGACCACGGACCGGTAAGCGCAGCGTAGGACGTCCGCAAGATGGACAGACGACCTAAAAGAGACTGCAGGGAAACGCTGGATGCAGGCCGCTTACAACCGGCCCTTTTGGAGATCGATGGGGAGGCCTATGTCCAGCAGTGGACGTCCTATGGCTGAAATGAAAATGTGTCTTGCAGATTGTGGCTGAAGATCTTCAAGCGCCTATTCTCAGGTATTTTGTGCGGATGATACTAGGAAATATACTATTTCTTATTATATTTCATTATTGGTGCAGAAGAACATCTAAAAATATATTTTATTAACTTACCATTTATATGTAGTGATTATTTTCCCGGGCCGACCCAGGATGAGATGGACTGACGACATCAAGGGAACTGTCGGAAACGAGTGGAAGCGAATAGCGAGAGACCGGGGAGAGTGGCGTAAACAAAGGGATGCCTATACCCAGCAGTGGGTCATTTAGAGCTGATAATGATGGTGAATTTTATATGACAATTTTTTTTTTTAAATAATTTAATACTTATAAGTTTATTGTCACAAACGGACGTCTATAATGAGCCCGCTGCTCACACTTCACTGCTGCCAATGTTCTTCTACAATAAGCCTACAAGATATAGACACTGTAGGTTCTTATATCAGATCTAGGATGTAGCCTTGTGGGTCTCGGTGACGTGGAGCCGGTGTTAACGTGGCGGTGTGGGAGACTGCACGCCGGCTTTATCACGGATTTAGGGAGTGTCGGGAGAGTCTTGTGTACGTGTCTCGTTCGATCGTGACAAGTCAGCTTTATCGAGTGAAATGTATCAAACTGGCGGCGGTTACATATTAATGTTTTCCTATGTCATAAAGTTATTTTTTGACAAAATTTTTATTTACTTACATGTTAATATATTTCTACTTAGCTAATGAATCATTTCTATCAGTTACTAGCTGCGCCCAGCGGTTTAAAATCAACGTTAAGTTTTCTGAAAATTTCAAATTTTCCGCGCAATTTTCTTAATTTTTCATTGCGTAAGAACCTTCTACAAAGTATTAGTTTTTTTTTTTAAATATTATTAACTTGAAAAAATGTCATGGTAATCTTAAATATTTATCATACTTCATAATACTATTATTATAAATGCGAAAGAGTGATTGTTTGTTGGTTTGTTTGTTTCACGCAGCAACAGAACAACGAACCGACGTAATTTTTTGCATAGAGATACTTGGAGGGCCAGAGTGACCGATAATTTTTATCTCGATTTTTTTACGGTTTCTTAGGGAATCGTCAAGATGGGCAAGCTCAAGGGCAAGACAGCTATAGCAAGCTTTTATAAAAAAATATCATTTTTAGTAGCAAGCTTTTATTCAAATGTTGCTCTTAATTTTTACGTACATGTTTTTGTTATGTTGGCGGACATTTTGGAAAATTACAATATTGGGTATCACATATTACATTGTCACCAGAACTAAAGATATATGCAAAGTTACAGCAAAATCGGTTAGGAAGAACTAGTTGTAATTCAGTTTGCAATATTTGACCTAAACAAACTAACGAACATTGCGACTTAACCAAAAGCTTATATAAAGAAAATGTTCTATCAAAACTACCATAATATTACAGCAAAATCAAGTTTACATCCAGTTTAATTTACTGCTGCTAAATTAAACGAAATAATAGCACAACGTTTCCCAGCACTAATTATAACATAAAACTAAACGAAACCGAGACCTTTGAAAGTCAGCTGCGGCTTCAGGAACTTTTACTTGCTTTCCATACGAGTAGGAACAACTCTGCAGACGCTACTTTTTTGTTTGAAGTTTCTTTAATACAGCTAGCAGAACAAGTAAGCAAGTTAAACATTTACTATAGCATCGATTGAAGTTAGGAAAATGTACGGTCGCAAATTTGACGGCCTTGCTTATTAATAAACTTCGTAAACACGAAAGACAGACAAGCTATGATTTTCTGCAACTTGTACCCTCCTTGTGCTGCTACTTGAAGCAACTTGTACCCATAAATTGCAATACCTAAGGTATCCTCCTAAGGTACCTAAGGTAGGTACTAGGTAGGTAGGTAAGGTAGGCCCTCTCCCTCCTAAGGTTGTCTGGAAGAGATCGCTCTTAGCGATAAGGCCGCCGTGATAGTTTTTAAGCTGTTTTCTCCTGTGTATGAAATTTGTGGTGTGAACAATAAATCTATCTATCTATCTACCTAAAAAACAAACAAAACTAAATGCCGGATGGATAGGACTTTTTAAAAGTAGTTTTAGGTTGTAATTTTAGGTGATTAGTGAAAACAAAAAAAAAATACTTTTATTTTATAAAACAAAATTGGCCCGATTTATTCTGGCATTTAAAAAAAAACGAATATGAAGAAAAGAAGATTTATCGTAGAACTCCTAAGAAGGTAAAACATTTGAATTTTTTTTTCTTGGTTAGCATCGTGGCTATTCTAAATTTAAAAGCATCTGCTGTGCAATCAATCCCGAAAAGCCAATAGTGACAGCATCGAGATACATATAGTCACAACCTCTGAGTGAAAACAGTCAAAAATCGTCCGAGCGTCGTTACATAGATACATACATACGTCATACATCGTTTATAAAATTGCACTTTTTTCATACAAATCGTAGTTGACGTTAACGCGATCGAGTAAGTAAACGGAATTGGAAAAAATCGCAATAGGCACTCTGATCACGTGCTTAAAATACGCATCAAATTCAATAATTTATTTAAATTTAGATTTTTTGGTTTTGTTTGAGCCATTCTATATTTTTGGTATTATGAACGGTTCTAATACTATGCCTACAAGCCCATGGCAACCGTGATGGTTGCCTAGCAACGCGCGCCCGGCACCTAAAGAGCGGGGCCTGTGAGGGGAGCGGGACGCGCACCTATATTCGCGACGAACGCGAGCGCTGCGGGCAATACACTTCGGCGAGGCGCGCGCGCGGCGGCATACATTTTGCTGCGATCGTCAGTGAAATTAGTGTCCGTGGAGAATCCCTGACTTTTACTTGCTATTGTGCTGTACTCTTGGCTTTCCTGCCCCCTGCTCCATGGTCGCGGCCAGCTCTGGCCGAAGACGCTTCCGAGTCGAAGAAACAGCTATCGAGGTTAGTAAGCTTGTATTGAATTGTTTTGTGGTACCAACATTATAGATTGGCAGGCCAGGTCCCCCTGGCTAAAACATTTGGTCATTCACGAGCCGGATTATCGGTTTCCAGTTACCTTGATTTAATACAGTCCTATATAAGTATATACCTACATATTATTATAGGTACTTACCTAAATAGAAACTGTTTTTACAGTTTTCTAAACACTTCATTCATAAATTCGCATATTACCTATTTAGGTACATTTTGCGCAGTAAAGATTATTCAGTGTGCATATCTACTTGATTATTAAGTGATAGGTACATAGTTTATACTTATGCTAGGTACTTTAAATGTTCACAACTTGTCATTACAAGGTGACGCTACAAGTTAGGTATACATACACTAGATCTAAACTTTCGTAAACCATCTTCTAAATAAGTTTTTAACGAAGCCTAACTCTAATTTCATGGAATAGGTACCTATTTAGGTATTTATAATATGAATATTTGGGTAGGTATTTAGGTACCTAATCATTACGTACTCACCTGTTCATTGGGTACTTGCCTACCAATCGAATAAGCCTATAGGTACTTACTGTGTGGTAGGTAGGTACATAAATAATATACTATAGGCTTAGACTATAGGAGAGTTAACCTCCACACATAGTCTACCCATACTAACTATTATTTGTGTTGTGTTTTGTGTCCGTGTATTCGTTTGACCATTTTTGGATATTTTGTACCTACCTAGTGTAGCAAAAACGCTCGACAAATGCGTAGGTAGGTACTTGCCATTCGCAGTATCGTTCATCGCAACTGTCGGGTGAATTCGCGTCATACTAGTACGATTCCGCGGTCAAGCAGCCACGCACATATAGCTATCTCGCTCTGCAACTGACTCTCGCCTTTCGGCTTGTGCGTCGAGTCGTAATTCTCGGAAATCAGAGAGTTCGGCGAAGGCAAGCCACCATATAGTCAGTAAGAGCAGTGTGCTACTGTAAAACCAGTAACACAATATTTTGATTTAACTGCTTCTGGAGTAAAAAATATGTTTTGTAATTTACTTAGGGTGGTACAATTTTAGTATTCGTACATAAAATTTAGTGGATTAAATTTAGTATTCCTAAAATGTCGAGATCGGAAGGAAATCGTAAGATTTTAAAGATAAAATTATTGGAAGCTAGGTTAAAAGCTTATTATTCCCGAATCCAAGGGTTGGAAGATAGAGCGTTCAAATGTAATCCGTCAAATCCAGAGGAGGTCCAACGTTTCCTAAATGGAGCGACAAATTTAAATATAACTCGCAAAGAATTTAATAGTGAATTCGACGAATTAAATATGTTAAAAATGGAATTAAATCCCACGGAAGAACTGGACATGACTGCTCTAGAGTGTTTTGAAAGTGCCTTCATAACTGTGCAAAGTAGGGTCAATGCTTTGTCCAATAAAAGTAATAATGTACAATACGGTCCTTCGGAAAAACCTACTCAAAAAATGAAATTGCCACCGATTGAGTTGCCAAAATTCAGTGGTGATGCTAAGGCGTGGCGAATGTTTATAGATGATTGATTTTTAGATGTGCGATCGATGGGTACAGCGTATCTGGATGAGATCTTAAATCTAAAAAAAATGCAGAGTCCATCAGTAGATGGTTTGAATTCGTTTATAGATAAATTTTCTGTATCTGTAGCGGCATTTAAAAAGTTGGAATTTCCGGAAAAGCTGGATTTCGTTTTTCTACACCTAGCGCTCAAACGTGTGGACATTGAGACAGCTCGCCTTTTCGAAAATTCAGTACGACAGGAAAAAATTCCTTCTTATGAAAGTTTCGCCAAGTTTGTCAGAGAGCAGGCAAAAATCATCGAACGAACTGGGGTTTATGCGCCAAGCGGTGGTATTAAGCCATCGCCATCTTACCGGCTACCGTTTCCGATGAATAAAGCTGTTCCAGGAAGAGCGACTCGAGCACTTGTTACGTCAAATGCGGGTTGCCCCGTTTGTAAAGGTGATCATGGGAATTTTACACGCTGTGCGGAATTCTTAAAGCTTTCACCAAAAGATCGCTTTCAGGCAGTTAAACAAAATAACGGTTGCGTTTTGTGCTTAAGTTTTCATCACAAGCCAAATGCATGCAATATAAAGGGAAGTTGTGACACGTGTCAGGCAAAAACCCATCATTCACTCTTGCACTTTGGCAAAGTTCTGTCTAGTACGGCGTTGCCGGTTGCTGGAGGTGATGAAGAGTTACATATGGGTGTTGAAGAACTGTATGCAGATGACAACAGGGAAGTAGGCGTGAATGATGCTGGAGTGTCATTATGCTCTTTGCAAGGCTCCAAAAAGGATGACTCTGGGGTCGTTTTAAAGTCCACTATGGTCTTATTGGCTACGGCACGCGTTAGGGTAGTAGATGCTTTAGGCAATGCCCATTCTGTTCGATGTCTTGTGGATAACGGTTCTCAAAACCATTTTATTACTAAACAATGTTGTGAGCGGTTGTCATTGAAGCCTCGATCGCTTGGATCCCCGATGGCTGTAAACGGATTTGGAGGTGGGTCCAACCCCGTATTTGGTGAGACGGAACTGGAGTTTTGCTCGCGTTTTGACAGGAGCCGCCCTTATAGAGTGCGTCCTTTGGTAGTAGATAACATAACTCAACGGCTTCCCACGGCAAATGTAGATAGGTCGATGTTGAGCTATTTAAAGGGCGCCCCATTGGCCGATGATAACTTTGATCGTCCGGGAGAAATTGATATGCTCATCGGGGCTCAATTGTTCTCTCGCCTTATTCTGCCAAAGCGTATATATGGCCCCCCTGGGCGTCCAGATGCAATGCAAACCACACTTGGATTTATCCTCATGGGAGATGCTCCAGTACTGGATCCAGTGACGCAACATAATTCATCGGTTTTTTGTGCCTTTACTGGCCCGCCCTTAGATGAGGTAGTTCGAAGTTTTTGGGAACTAGAGGAAGTCCCCTCGTGTACTACAGCTCGCCTGAGTCGTGAAGGGCAAGAATGTGAACAATTTTACAATGATACTACCAGCAGAGACGAGACTGGCAGTTACACAGTGGCCTTGCCATTTAAATCTGATGTAGGTAACTTAGGAAATTCCTTACCTACAGCAGAAAAACGGTTTTTTGCACTCGACAAAAATATGAAAGCTTCCACTCAGCTTCGGGAGGCTTACGATGAGGTTATCAAGGAGTATTTGCGCAACGATTATATAACGCCAGTCTTAGACACGAGCGAGGCATTATCAGGCTATGTCATTCCCCACCATGGGGTTATCCGAAATGATAAGGTCACCACCAAAATACGAGTTGTCTTACATGCAGGTCCGAATTTGCAAAGGGATATAGTTCGCATCCTATTGAACTTGAGGCTTTTCCCCATCGCTTTTTGTGCCGACGTTAAGCAAATGTACTTACAAATTAAAATGGCCGCTGAGCATTCAAAATATTTGATAATATTATATGGGTTTAACCCAAACGACGAGCTTCAACTCTATGAGTTTAAACGGCTTTGTTTCGGACTAAACGTGAGCCCATTCTTGGCGTTGCGTACCATACATCAGCTTTGCAACGACGAATGCCAAAACTACCCGATAGCAGTGGATGTTGTGCGAAGAGACTTGTACATGGACGATATAGTTTCAAGTGAGAGGTTCGTACCGACTGCAAATGAAGCCGCTTTGCAATTGATCCATTTGTTTAAAGCGGAAGGTTTTGATCTGATGGAATGGTCCAGCAATTCTAATAAATTGCTTTCGCGACTTCCGTTACCTCACTTGCATCCACAAGTCGTAGAATTTGACGATGACACTGAACAAAAAATATTAGGCGTAAGATGGGATCCACGTCCTGATATGACGCCATACAAGGAATCTTGCACCAAACGGAATATTCTCTCCGTGATTGCTATGTTATGGGATGTCCTAGGATTTGCGGCTCCCGTAATTATTTACGCAAAATTGATAATCCAAGAATTATGGAGTGAAGAGATGTCTAATCAACGTATAGATGGACAAATGATTCCGCCAAATTCACCACATTTTGGGGGTGGATGGGAATTGATGGTAAAGACATTCAAGACGCATTTGATTAGAGTTATCGGTGATCATATTTTGACACATAAGGAGCTTCTAACTGTATTCTGTCATATCGATGCGGTGCTTAATTTCCGCCCGCTAGGAATCGCACTTAGCTCAGACCCATCAGAGCCAGTAGCATTAACTCCGTTTCATTTTTTGCATATGACCCACCTAGGGTGTTTACTGTCAGCACCAGTGGTGAAGAACCGTAAACACTTGATCTCTAGATACCTGCTGTTAGATCAACTCGTTCAATCATATTGGAGTAGGTGGAACCTAGAGTATCTACATACGCTTCAAACTAGGGGAAAATGGTTAAACGACTCCGGTCCCATTACCAAGGGCAAAGTAGTTTTACTAATGCAAAACAATACGGCTCCCTTGCTTTGGCCGTTATGGGTTATTCAAGAAAGTTATCATGGAAGTGGAGTGGTCTTGGTTAAGACAAAATCCGGCACGTTGATGCGTCTGGTAGTGAGACGTTATCCACTACACTCTCAATAATTATAATGATTGTTTAGATCTAGAGTGTATTTCTTATTTATATATTATGTACATATAATTTTAATATTTAATTTATATTTGTCTAATTTTATTACTTCTTCTTACTATAGTTCTCAGTAATAATATTTACTACATTAGGTATATGTTTTTGCCAATTGTTGAAAGACAAGCTTTCAAGCTGGGGGCTTGTGTTTGAGCCATTCTATATTTTTGGTATTATGAACGGTTCTAATACTATGCCTACAAGCCCATGGCAACCGTGATGGTTGCCTAGCAACGCGCGCCCGGCACCTAAAGAGCGGGGCCTGTGAGGGGAGCGGGACGCGCACCTATATTCGCGACGAACGCGAGCGCTGCGGGCAATACACTTCGGCGAGGCGCGCGCGCGGCGGCATACATTTTGCTGCGATCGTCAGTGAAATTAGTGTCCGTGGAGAATCCCTGACTTTTACTTGCTATTGTGCTGTACTCTTGGCTTTCCTGCCCCCTGCTCCATGGTCGCGGCCAGCTCTGGCCGAAGACGCTTCCGAGTCGAAGAAACAGCTATCGAGGTTAGTAAGCTTGTATTGAATTGTTTTGTGGTACCAACATTATAGATTGGCAGGCCAGGTCCCCCTGGCTAAAACAGGTTTCAAGTGCATCATTTCAATTTCATGTATACAAAAAAGGGGGGTTATCTGTAAAGTCGGTTTACGGACGATAATTTTACGTGATAACGCTTAGGCCGATCGTGCCTCTCTATCGCTTGTTCCGCGCTCTCGCTTGCACGCGCGGCTCAGGCGGAACGTGACAATTTTTCGTGCGTGCAGCCGGCGTTCATAGATTTATAAGACGTTATCACGTCAAAAATAAATAACATGTTTCATTTAAATATAATTCGTAATTTATATTTCGTATTTGGCCGTTCGTGAATGGTGTAGATGACGGCAAATGCTTAGTGATGAACCAGCGAAGACAAAGAAGCTCTGAGAAGGTTTTACATTGTATCTAAACAACGTGTTTATTCCTAGTATCCATTATTGACAGAGGCCAGTAAATCAAACGCAGCCCGGCCCGCCTTATGCAAATGCGGGTAGATAGAGCTTCCAGCGCGTCGTTTGCAGCCGCCGTACTAGCTAATGTTTATTGCATTATAGCACCAATCTGTTCAGCTGTCTGCAGCATTAATGGAAATTGCTTTCGTGGCCACAACAACGTGTAAACGTTTGCGCTGAGAAAAAAGCTTATAATGCACTTGCTTAGATGTATTTTTTCTTTCCTCCTCTTGGCATCGCATATTTTGTGCATTTGCCAGTGTTAATCAAGTATTTTTATTTTTTAATCATTATCATTATTATCTGCCCGTGCAGACCACCAGTCCGCTGGTCGGACGACATCGTTAAGGCAGTCGGAAAGCAGTGAACAAGGCTAGCACAGGACCGGAAAAGATGGCGCGCTGAAGAGGAGACCTATACCCAGCAGTGGGTGGAAAATGGTTGACGATGATGATGATGATGATCGTTGTTATCAATCTATCGTGCTCCCACTGCTGGGAGACAGGCCTTCTCTCAGAGAGAGGATGGGCCTTAATCCACCATGCTGGAAGCTGCATGTTGGTGAATGTCGTATCTTTGAACTGTTTGAGGTTCTTAGAAATATTGGTTTCCTCACGATGTTTTCCTTCACCGTTTTTGAGGGATAGCATCGAAACTGCATATAATTTATTTAAGAACTAAATAAGTCATTGGTGCAGGGCCGAGGTTCGAACCGGGCACTGTCGCAATGTAAAGCGCACATGCGACCATTCGGCACCATCGCTTTTTTTATATTTTTATTATTAGTAAATATTACTTTGACTGAGATTTAGATAAGTAAAAAAAAAAAAATATGTATACACGAAAAAAGTCACATGTTCCATACACTTCGTTGTGTTAATGAAATATTTGTATGAAACAATCGTTTTTTTTTCGCGATGCCATACCCAAAGTAAGTCCCAAAGTAAAAGTTGTTTGTAATAATAAATACAATAATGTTCGTCGTCGAGAAATATATACATGGTACCCCAACATAAACCCTACGTGGGACTGTACTGAATATTATTGAACATTGTCAGAACAAACAAGGTTATGCAAAGCAAGAACAACAAACCATAGCTATAACTTGCTTGTTGCAGGCGTGCCGCCGTTTATTGCATTAGGAATGGCAATTATAGAGAAATTGTAAGGTAAACTCGTTCTATTTGTTGAAGGAAATTCTTAGAAAAGCGGGGTTTGTATTGCCTTAGAAAATATGTACAGCGTTAAACAGCTCAAAGCTCTGGTCATTTCTATTGCCTATTCTAAACAAGCTTTACATAATACTTAATCCCGAAATCATGAAAAAAATTGTCAATCATAGATTTTGACAACAGTCAATGGTATTTTTCTGTGGTACAGTATCTTGGCGTTATTTTTTCTTACGACAGAAATGTTCGAAATAGTAATTTCGTGTTTACACTTAATCTCGAATCACACTGCTGCGTTCATACTAACTAATTACTAACCTACTAATTAATAATTCTGTGCGATCCGTTCCGTATGATGCGGATAAAGGGGACAAGGGGGTAAAGGGGACGCTTACCTTAATGCTCACAGTAAATTTAATAACAGTTATATTTATTCTAAGCTTTTATGTAGAACAACACCATAATTTTAAAATTATAATTTTTTTTAAATTTGTGTTTTAGTGTTTATTTGAAAACAAAAACATATGTATATTTAAATATTATTTTTTGCAAGCTAGCTACTCCTAGCGGTAAATTTATATAATTCTGTAACTAATCTGTGAATAGTGTTGTTGGCTATATTATTATTAGGTTTATTAATCTATCCACATTATTGTACATTTTATAATATAGCTGTTTACTGTTCCTTAATAAATAAAATAAAATAAAACATCAGTGGTCAGTGCAGTGTTTTGTTATAATTTGGGTAAAATATTTAACATACCTGCCTGAAAATATGGTGTTGTGAACTCGTGATATGTGTAACTTACCTGAAAAGAAAGAAAACAATAATTAGCATACAAATTCAATTCAAAATGTTGTTACAAATGTACCCAGCTCTCCTAAACGTACCACAAACACTTTTATTTTTACGATCTGTCATTATGGTCTCATATTTCTTAGGCTGTTTGCGTTAAACTTTCTCTGCCGTCTAATGGTAGCATTCCGATCTTAGCAAACGCGACCGGAGACCGCGACCGGCGGCAGCGACCGCGTTGCGCGTCGTGTAGGGTCGTTTGCATTGCACATTAGCACACATCACACATAAACACACATCATCAGCCATTAAATGTCCACTGCTGAACAAGACATCCCTCTTAGAGAGGGGTGTTGCCATAATCCCCACGCTTGGCAGGCGGCTCGGGGATAGCAGTGCGTTCACCGTGTACTAACAGGACGCTGCTGCACATCCTCCGATGGTTCTGGTTGCAGTTTTAGGACATACCCGGGTCCTAAAATACATACATAGGTACATTGTTTAGCACTCCATATAAATTCATACTGAGCAGTAAGTTGCACAACGCGGCCGCTGCCGCCGGTCGCGGTCGCCGAGATCTGAATGCTAACTTTAGACATAAAATGTATCGTAAAATGGTCGTTGTCAAATATTCGTGACTTGCAAAAATGATATATATGAAATACTAGCTGCGCCCCGCGGTTTCACCCGCGTAGTGATGAAAATGGTGATGATGATGATGACGAAAACTAGCCTATGTCACTTTCTGGCTCTTGAACTATACCCACGCAAAAAATCAGATCGATCCGTAGTTCCGTTGCTGCGTGAAAGAAGAACAAACATCCATACATACAAACTTTCGCGTTTATAATATTAGTAGGATATGACATGTAGTATGTTGTAACAATAAAAATTCGAACGAGGATTTTCCTAAAAAAATACTTATTTATGTTTGTGTGCAAAGTATAATGACCCAACTTCTAGTAGCCTTAGGGCTTCTAAAAGGCTGTCGAAAAATCCCAATAACAAGGAGCGTCGCAGCGCTAAAGCTTTCATTTCCTAGAATTTTCCGAACAACAAACAAGTTAACAACAGATCCAATAGGAACAAACAAGCCTAGAAAGGAGAAATCTAATAACATACGGTCGCCTTTTCCCGCGTGTATATTGTCGGAACCATGTGCAATTCGACAACACAAAGAGCTAAGTAATAGCTACATCACCTGCACCAGGGTTTACCCGCTATTCTGCCAACAATAAGTAGATGTGTCAGTTTAACTTAATCTAATTAATTACCTATTTGTAGCAAACTATCAAACAGCTGTAAAAAGCAATATTATTCTTCGATTCCATCTATCCAGTCAAATGTTTTGTCCAATTTACTAACTTAGTAAAAACAGTAAAATACCGACAGACCACTCACGACGATTTTCGTTTTTATAGCATGTAGTCTGCATCTATAATTGTGGTGTTTAGTTGAGTTCTTATGCTTTATCTCCGTTTCGTAATGCAACGACGTACAACATTTTGGTGTTCATTAAATAAAGCTGGGTTTCTTCAAGTCACGAGTGAATCAGTTTCTTCTTGGTAAGCGTGTTCCGTCGTAGACCACATCATCGCTTGACATTAGCCGAGGAGGCGGGTAAACAAAGGCCGATATTTACAATAAAAATATACACATACAAACAGCTATCTGTTTCCATAGCCTCTGGGAACGTCACTTTGCTCTATTTTTTATTTTTTTTATTAACCTATGCTGTCTCACTCCTAGGCAAAGGTCTCCCCCGTCTCTATACAGGCAGTGCGATCACCCGCCAGACTTGACCAATGTATCTGGAACGTGTCGAGGTCATCGGGCCAGCGTTTCCTAGGCCTGCCTTGGCTCCTTCGTCCGATTTCAGGCAGCCGCTACATCTTGCACACATCTTGTCAGTGCATCTTGGCCACGTGTCCCGCCCAACCCCACTTAAATTTAGCAGCTCAGCTAGATATGTATCAAAATACCAACAAGGTAAATATTTTTGCCACGCCGCCCCTGGATCTGGCCCTGCTCAACTAAATGCCTATCCCTTTAATGTAATGACAATTTAATCTGTGACGCCAAAATTACATTACCATAAGTAGAAATCGTCCGTAATATCAGCACATTAGGGTGCATGCCGTCGATTCAGCCACGTACGTACAGATAAAGACATGTATATGACAGGTGGTGGCGTGACCAGACTCTCTGAAAGGCTGTAATAGCTCAGAGTAGGACTTGTAAAGAGAAATAACTTCAACAGAAGGAGACAGGTTTCTTTAAAAAAACCGACAATGTTATTTTTGCCGGATTATATTTGTAACCAGTATACCTGAACAAAGCCAATGCGTGATATACTAAACCTCCCTTTAATGTTAAATATACCTACTAAATACGTCACATGTGGAGGTACAGTCTAATTTATTTCTTCGCCTCAACTCTATACATGTCTAATCTTTCATTTATGAAGACCTATCCTTGGACTTAGAGAAATCTAAACCCGTCTAAGAAAACCCGTACGAAGCGCTTTGATTCCACATTTATTGTGCGAACTGCTAGTCTGTGGAATGCGCTGCCTGAATGGGTGTCCCCGATGGTTACAATCTATGTCTTCAAATCACGAGTGAATCGGTTTCTTCTAGGCAAGCGTGCTCCAACGTAGACCGCATCCTATTATTTATTATTTTAAAAAAATACTCAGGCCATATTTTGTTGACGTGACTGGCCAAAGTGCCCCATCTTTGGGCGGTTAAAAAAACGTCCTTATTGCCTTATACGCATATTTATGACGCAACATACGTAACTTTTTAGTGCGATTCGATATAAAATATGCTCTCAAAAAACACTACTTGCCAAAGGGGATAGGTATGCGTAACTACTTGCATCCAACAAATTCAATGTACCAATAGGTACATATAAATACAGTGCTTGCAATTTAATCACGTTAAGAGGTTATTCTCTAGAACATGTTTTATTATTTTAATGTGGGTAGGTTACCTAAGAATTTAATGTTATATTATGAACGATTGTGATGATAACATTCGCCTAAAAAATAATTATACGTATTTATTGTAAAAACTGACGGCTCTCAGGACATGCAATATTGATTGATTGATTGATTAACTCTTTATTGTTCACACCATGAAATTTGATACAGAGGACAAAAAACTCTTAAAAACTAGTGTAACAACTGGCGGCCTTATCGCTAAAAGCGATCTCTTCCAGGCAACCTTAGGATGGAAAGGATTTATAGAAGACGTAGAAGACGGGGTGTGCAATAGAGGATCGACTATAAAATTTATATCAATATGTCTACAGAGTGAATAAATTTTGAATTGAATTGAATTGAGGTGGCCTCCACTGTTGTGCCTTTGTTTATTTCTCGGTAAGAATTGTCTACTCAACGCTGAAAGCTGTAAAAAGGCAAGTGTGACCTCGGCCGTCCCCGAAGTGTCTCGCCGTCCTTGCGATCCCGGTGCCTGATTGGGCAGTAAAGCCACCGAATTACAAAGGATTCCACCACAGGATTTCACTCAATGAAAAAGCTTTTGCAAGTGTATGTGGCTTTTTTATAGCTGTTTCGTGGTGTTGGCTCGCAAAGACCGTCGTATGGATTATCTTAAACCTTTTACTATAGTGGTGTCAATAGTTACGTATAAAAATGGAAATAGTTACATAGTTTATATAATTTTATTTATTTCCAAGTAACATAGACTCATAAAAATCAAATAAAAAAAAAACAATAGAAAATAATAATAATAGTATCTAGTCACATTACATTAATAATAATTATTACCAATTGAAATTTAAAATAATCAAACTAAAAATGTCAACATTATACAATAAATTAATTAAGTCAGTCATGCATATCAGTACCTACCCTTACATTAATAAACTAGGTCCTACTGTGTGCAGTGTCCAATGTGTAGGCTGCAACAATGATTTATGTAAGGGCAATCTAGCCTACCTGCTATCGCGGCCAGCATACTGTTGTGGCTCCCCCGCACGCGCCGCACCAGTGACGATAGTTGTTTAGTAGGTGCCACCCACTAGATGGACCGACGACATTGATAAAGTCACTGGCATCCAGTGGATACAAAAGGCAGACTGTCGTTCAGTGTGGGGGTTAAAGGGGTAGGCCTATGTTCAGCAGTGGATGTCTTTTGGATGATGATGATCTTACAAAAGCTGCTTCTTCGCAACGAACGAAGTCGAGTTACGAAGGTAGCGTATCATCATCATCATCATCAGCCTGTAAACGTCCACAGCTGAACAAAGGCCTCCCTCGTAGAGAGGGGTGTTGCCATAATCCCCACGCTTGGCAGGCGGCTTGGGGATCGCAGTACGTTCATCGTGTACTAATAGGACGCTGCTGCCCATCCTCCGGTGGTTCTGGTCGCAGTTTTAGGACATACAAGGTAGCGTATATTCTGGATTAATTTTATTAATAACATAGGCAATTTTTATCCCCAAAAATTTCAGGGTAAAACTAAACAAAAGAGAGTAAATAGCAAAATCAGAATAGATAATAGCAATAGTGAGTAAATAGCAATTTCAGAGTAAATAGCGGGTGAAACCGCGAGACACTGCTAGTGAGTTGTACAAAGGTTTCATATGTGTATTACAAGGCACGCGCAGGTCCCTGAGTAGCTCTACCGAGTTGAAACGGAACTGGTTTCAATGCATGTATTTTGCAGAAAGTTCCCAGACTGTGCACTTCAGAAAGTTTCCACATGAGTGACCGGCTGCACACCCTCGGCAGAGGCGGAGACTACACCGTTCGGGTAAGGTACGAATATAATACAATTTAACACTTTCGAAGGCGCTATTCACACTGGTATTTTCTCGGGGTCAGGTATTAGTTGCCAATGTATTTGTTTATTTGCCATGTAAAGGTTATATTTTAGCAAACTCTTAATAATTTTAATAAAAGAAACAAATTAAATAGGCACGTGTCCTTATGTTTAATTTATTACAAATAATAGGCTTAGCGATAAATATAACTAAATACGTTACACATACTGAAATAATAAATTAAATTGGCTGATAAATCTCTGAGATATGAGCGTTTAAAGTTTTAGGTGGGGGTAGAGAGGGGATACTCTGTTCCTTTCTCGCAAAGTGTGTGTTAGTAAAGCATTCGTATGGCGCGCCCGAGGCGTGACATCATAGCTCAGTATAATGCGCTCTCTGTCTAGCATGAAATTAAAATAGTTATAACTTATTTATTTTTTTACTAATTTTAATTTTGTTTTCATTGATGGGTTAGCTTTTTCAAGAGGTAATAAAAAAAAATGTCATCATGCCTAGTATACCAAAAATAGTTTAATTTAATTTAATTTAAGCAATTTCAATACAAATGCAAGGAGAAATCACGAGGAGAACTATGTGTAGGAACGGATGTGCTCGGCTTGGCGGTCAACGCAGAAAGCCTCTCCACTCCGATCTCTTCCGACGCTACACTCATCTTATCTCACAGACCACAGTCCTACATGATTCCAACACGCCACTAACACAACCTTAATAACAAGACTCCAAGATAGTTGATTGAAACAGACGCTACTTTGCAGAAGTCCATTTTCAAAACTGTTTGTCGGTTTTGCATAAGGTCATTTTCAAAACTGTTTTTCTATTTTGCATAAGTCCATTTTCAGAACTGTTTTTCTGTTTTGCGTAAGTCCGTTTTGAAAACTGTTTTTCTGTTTTGCGTAAGTTCATTTTCAAAACTGTTTTACGTAAGTCCATTTTCAAAACTGTTTTTCTGTTTTGCAGACGTATCTCTAGTGTATTTCCACATCAACGTTGAAACCACCAAGATTCCCAAGATCCCAAAGATCCAAGAGATATTGGTTCTCCAAGATTTTCAGTTAAAGAATAATAATAATATATAACTTTATTATACTTACACCGAAATAAAAAAACACAAAAGTAGGTAACTTAAAAATTATGCAAAACCGGCAGTATAATAGGCGGCCTTATCGCCTTAAGCGATTTCTTCCAGGCAACCTTTGGATGGACATAGCTGAGACAGGAGTAGGGTCGGCGGTGTAGACAATACATTAATATACATGAATGGTTCGAACAAAGTAAAACATTGTTCAGTTCGATTAAACGAACAACGATTAATAAACATTACCTTGATCCATCTCCAGACTATCAATATCATTAGTCTAAGTCTAAGTTTATTATTCTAGTCTAAAGAATCTAGTCGGAGTGAGCTGTACAGATTACAAACGGACAGAAGTCAATGGAAATACAACTGTCTTACAACTGTTAAGTAATATTATGTCTATAGGTACATAGCATTACTTTACAGTTGTAAGACAGATCTGTATCAAAACACTGTTTTAAACTATCACGGTTGTGGGAGCTCATTCCACAACCTTACCACGGTAAATATCCCGTAAATAATCATATAACTTTAGATCTGTAATCTGTATCAATATCATCATCACTTAGTCGATCCTATGCTGTTTGTATGCCTCATCTAACCAACACCTAACTCATCCTGGGGAACGAAGGATCCTGGAGATATTACTATTATGCAACAAGATAATTTGTATCGTCATTGGGTATGCATGTCTGTTTTGGATTACATCATAATATGGCTTGTTCCCAAACGGGTCCAAAATTTTTCCCACACGCTCAAAAAAATATTTTAAAATTTAAGTAGGTATTCAATTTATTCCCAACAGGGTCCAAGAGTTAGCAGAGCAGAGTAAGCAAAAACACTGCTGACCAAAACTGTAATACATTTACCCGACTGTCCCCGGAGATAGGTAATGTTTTAAGTATATAGCCCGTTGGTCCAGTTGGTAGTGAACCTACCTTTCTGAGCTTGGGGGGGGGGCGTGGATTCGATTCCCACCTAGGTCAAACATTTATGTGATGAACATTTGTCTTTGTTCTATATCTGGTTGTTAACATCTATTTATGTCATCCATCCGTCTGCCTTTTCTGTTATCTGGCAAGTTTGCTTATTGGTTTGCTCCTCTATGACACCATTCTCGGATCAGTTATGCGTATCTTATACTTTAAGGGCCTCTGATTACTATCAAATCTATTTAAATTTTAGGAGACTTTGATTACTATATAACGATTATCTTTGAACAATACATTCGAAGTAAAAAAATATATATAAAATCATCTATAGTTAGAATAAAATCTTTTAAACATTCGTAATTTCTTGTGCATCATGCAACTCAGAACTTATTTTTTCAATTGTCCTTTTGTTTCTTTCTAATCTGTGAGTAGAATCTGCGGAGTCGCCGCCGGAAAGACATGAATAAAATATGCTCTATCACTAATACGGGATTTGTTTGCTCTACTATAGCTCTACTCCATCGAGAGGATGAATAGTATTCCATCAAACAGAGTAATACACATAAGAATAGTTTTACTACATAGTTCGAAGCGCAGGTTTCCTGGCAGTTTTCTTGACATTTATTTTTCAAATTGGATGGATATTATAATACAAAAAAAAAAAACATACAGTCGAATTGATTACCTTCTCTTGAAGTCGGTTAAAAAATATAAAAAAAAACTTGCAGGCACACACAAACGATGGGGACACCAATATAAAAAATAACCACATAATCCAACTACGAGATAGATATGGCTAACATGCTCTAAATGGCATAAGCCATCAACCCCTTAATATAACTGCTTTGCCAACAAACGTCAGATATATTTCTACTTTTCTTTCTTACCAGTTTCAGAAGCAACAAGCTAGTGTCATCTAAAACAATACGTTAACTTTTACAATAAATACGAGAATCATTGTACTCCCTTCCCTTTTTAGTCGTAATATATCAATTGGCTACCATATCGGTAACTTACTTACCCTCGTGGATCCAATCGGGGAAACCTTTTATACGACCACAAATGGCGAAAAAGTAATGGTAATTAATTGAGCATCAAAAAAAAATATTTTCTTACTAAATGACACTAACAGAGGTGATAATAATGAGTTATTTACGCAGAGGTGGCGGAACAGACAATCTGCGAAAATTGTAGCTATAAAATAAATGGAAATGATATACCTAGCAGCCGCATATACCGCATATACCGCAGCGTAGGTAGGCCTCCCACTAGATGGACCGACGACATAGCAAGAGTCGCTGGCATCCAGTGGATGCAAAAGGCAGGCTGTCGTTCAGTGTGGAGGTTAAAGGGGGAGGCCTATGTTCAGCAGTGGACGTCTTCTGGCTGATGATGATGATGATGATACCTACAGTTTCCTCTTTAGCTCTTACACCCCTTGGTCGTCCGTTTGATCATCTCGTTTGCAGTTGTGTGCTGCTCAATATTGAAGTGTGCGTTTGTTATTTAAACTAGTAACAATATGGCAGTGCATGCAATATGTGTTTACTTAAAAAGTCTGCCAAAAACTGAATGGCTATTTTCTATATTTTAAGGCATCCAAGCTATATAATATGGTCAAATAGCAATAATGATTTTTTGGGTTTATTAAGTTTATTTTAAAATAATCTACGTCAAAAAAAAACTTAACTAAACTTGTGAAAACACATACATTTACACAACTTTGGCACTTTCTTGTAGGCAGAAATCTACAACAATTTTTATTATTTTATAATATTATTATTGATTATTATTTAAAAAAAAAATATTGTATTTTAGGATGCCATAACTGATTTGAATTATAAATAACTGTAAGCCAAAAATTATACAACCGGTTCAACAAGTCAAATTCTATATTCTAATAAAAATAAAACATAACCGCGCTAGACTAAGCTAAGCTGCGCCTTAGCCATCTACATTTCTAACCTATATAGCCGGTTATTTTTGTGCATGCGATATTATTTCTGGTCCGGCGATATTGGTTGGTCGCACTTAAGTTAATCCGAACGAGAATGGCAGTGACAGTTAATATAAATACCATGCTGTGCAATGTGCATCCCATGTATTGGTTTGTCTGCAAACCAATACATTTTGATGTACAAGAAGTATATTTTTGATTTGCAATTAAACAATTCTTCCCGTCCCTTAAAAAGGCAAAGAATTAAGAGGCCGCGGCTGCTCAACAGATTTATAGCATTCGGTGCTGTGTCGTGATTTATTTCGAGTGGGAACGGACTTCATTCGGAAGTCGTGTAAACATGGCCTTACTTGAACAGTTTGGGGTTAGATATTCATTGGGAAATTATTACCGACTAGCTGACCCGACAGGCGTTGTCCTGTCTTAGAAATGAAAAACGCGCGAAGTTAAAATCGTTGTTAACAATTCAGAAATTTTCAGAAATTCTAAATAGTTTTGTCACTGTTTTAGACTATCACGGTTATTCAATAGTTGTATGTTTATGTCTTCCCTTGAATATGGTGCATGTCACACAGAGTCATCTCGCAAAAATATTAATGTAATAAATTACCGAATAGTATAAAAGAACTAAAATATAGTAAATTCAAACAGATATAACTATTTCTTTGAAATTTTGAAAACAACTTATATTACAAAATTATGTGAACATACTTCAATGAAGTTCACGGAATCCTCATTTTTGTAAGTTTAGTCAGTTTTAGGTTAGTCCAATTGTTTTAGTGTGGTTGAGTTTTTGAGTTTATAAATTATTGTTTTTTTTTTTTTTAATTTTAAGTGTTTTTGTTTTATAAGTTAGCCGATTTTAATTTAACTCTTATAACATATTCATAACATTGTAAAAGTGACTTGCCTATAACGTTTAATGTTTTTATGGTCAATAAATATTTCTGATTCCTGATTTCTGTAACTGCGCCGAAATATCGGGATCTTCATCCACAACCTTGTCACGGTAAATATCACGTTAATGATCATATAAATGTAAATAGTTCCGGTATTTAGTGTTAGTTTACCTTGTATTATGTTTAGTTAATAAAGTCACTTGTCTGATTTTACGAATTTAGTGGCAACATACATTCATGCACATAGAAACTTTTTTAATAATATTGAGGTTTATTGTAACGTGGTACCCGTCCGACCTTGGCTGTTATCTTTGACCTCAATGACGATGGTCATTCTAACCATTACTGTTCATTTGTCAAACTGTCGTCTCTTTAGTGTGAGATCACTTATTAAGAATAATATTTGAACTTAAAAAAAAAGATAGGCAAACATTATATTTCTTGTATTTATTGTTTTCAGTTAACGTATGCAACTATGCAACCTAACGGCGCATTGCGACGTGAAATATTGATTTTACAAACTATGTAAGTAATGGTTTTCCTGGAAATTGACGATTTTTATTGCTTTTAAGCACGCCACTCTACTTTCCTCTAACGAGGACAATGAATTGGCATGCAATCATGTAATTTAAAAAAATGTGCGACCATTGTTTTTTAAAGGTTGTTGTATGAGAAAGTGTATATCGTCAAGGTAAAGTCGTCTTTAATGTATTGTATTCCTAGGCTAGGTATCTTCGTAATGAAAGCTCGGAAACTGTGTGTTTCCAAAAGATAATATAACCACTTGATCGTGCACGTAGTCAACATTTCCTTTTTAAAATAATGCCACGTCGGTCGCGGGGGGCAGCTTGTGATTGGAGACTCGACGCTTGTGATTGGAGAATCAAAAGTCATTCATTCAATTCGCGCCTAGGATTGGCGACGCTCGAAATAATTTAGGTTGACATGTTAGAACCTTTGCCTCATGCGGGGTAAAGGATGAGCAGTCAAGTGGTTATTTTGTCATTGGTGTTTCCTCATGTGGATGTACTTATCGTCGAATAATGTCCTTCAAATTACAAATGAGGTTTGGTACCATTGCTATCCAGCATGTAACAAAAAGGTCTAATAATAATGTATAGAGACCAAGTTTGATAAATTCGAGAAAATAATAATTGTATCCTCATATTTCGAGTCCATCTCGAATTTTGCGAACTCGAGCTCTACGAATTGTTGAATTCTGTGAGACTAGGAAATATGGTTGGTGGTCTTATAACATTGAGTGGGTGAGACGAGTAGCAGTGAGTAGAGTGACGTTGAAGGCGGTTCCAGGATCGCCAGTCACGGTATAATGGACCGCCGCTATCAGGCCTGCTCCAGACGAAGATTTATCGCTTTACACTACAAAAGTGTGGAGTGAATCGAGATTTTTTTAAGAACCTGTTCCCTTGGCAACGAGGCTGATTGCCCAAAAGCGGTATAAGCAAAAAAAGTAGGTACAGAACTAAAAACTCTTTACATAAATACCATGTTAGCTGTTAGGTACAGCATACAGCAGAGTTCTACGAATTATAGCGCTGCTTATGAGCTTTAGCTGGTCTTAGTTATTTGTATTTTCGCAGGAAAAACTTAGAACACCGCCGCGTAAAGTAGCAAGTCTGTCAATTTTCTACAGGATTCATTTCGAAAAATCTGCATCAGAGCTACATGACGTTATCCTACCATCCCCTTTCTATTACAGGACTATAGTAGGAAAACGGCCCACTACCACCCATACATTGTGGATTTTCCTTGGATACGTACCAAACGTTTCGATACTACGTTTCTAATCCGTACGGCCAAGGATTGGAACAACCTGACAGCTTCCTTGTTTCCTGACAGATATAACCTGGGCCTTTTCAAGGCCAGAGTGAAAAGTATCTTCCAAATCTGCGTGCTTCATCTTCAACCACATCGTCGCTTACCAACAGGCGAGTTGGCGGTGACACGCGGACTTATCAGCGATAAAATAAAAACTACAGTTCGTGCAGCAGTAGTTACGAGTGAGTACATAGTCACAGATATAAGTAATGCACAAACAAAAAGTCCCCGAAGTTTCTTCCCAAAGAGCTGACAAACTATCCTATAACAAACTGCTTATTACATCTCAAACAGACATCGCGAAAGAAACACGAAAGTTATGCGCTCAAGCCAGCGACATACAAGCACGTGGATGTTGGGATTAGTACTGTATCTTAAGCGTTAGCTATACTAAAATATACACTAACCCCCCTATTAATAAACGTAGAGTAGCCTCGGAATAGTTACACCGCCTTTTGTCTTTTTCGATCGAGTTCAAAATTTGAAAGAGAGAAAAAGACAAAACACGGCGTAACTATTCCAAGACTACTCCACGTTTATTAATAAGGGGGTTAATGTTTTGACAGTGACAGCTCGGTAGCATTACGTAATGACGCGTAAGAGGGAGACAGCACAAAATTTTAATTGGTAGAAGTGAGATAGAAATTAATAAATAGATACGACATCTATCATCATCGACATCATCCTCCAGTGTGTTTTGCACTTTAGTGACTTTACAGTACGTACAAAATTTACGAAAAGGTGTCCTGAGTTAAATTAGTAATACCTATCGACTGTCTAACGTAGCTTGCAATAAATGTAGACAACTTTTTTTCAAGCAGCGATCCATGGTTTTGTCCGACATCTTACAATAATCATGCACTTTTCCGGGATAAAAAGTAGCCAATGAGCTACAACCATACTAAAGATAATTTAAAATCGTTCAACTGTTACGGAGTTAAGTGCAAACAGGCATACACATTTACAGAAACTGTCACATTTATCATATTAGTATGATTAGTGTGATATATATATTATATTATATTATATGCTGTTCGTTGCTATGTTGGTAAGCGCATCACTTGAGAACGACTGGACCGAATTGGTAGTTTTTTAAATGGTCGTATTTGTCCGAATAAGGGAAGAGAGGGAAAAAACATTTGAAAAGTTGCCCGGAATATTAAAAATTTCAGGAAAAATTTAAGTGATCATGTTATGGGATTTTTGTATGAACATAAGTGAAACTGTATTTAAATTTAAGCAGGACAACGTCTTCCGGGTCACCTAGTAGAGATTAAATGCACAGATTACCTCAATAATTAATATAGTTTTATTCCACACGGCCAGCTTCTTCATCTTGATTTTTAGTTTGAATGTATTAATTAAGGCCTTTTTTTGCTTCGTTTAATATACATTTGTACTTTGATTAAATTAACTAGTTATTTCGCTCAATGGTATTGGTTCGGTTATTTTTGAGCAGTGATCCGAAATCCGTGTATTTCTACATCGATGTCTCAGGCCGAAACCTTTCCGGAACTAGCGGAAAACTCGGAAACTCCCTAATAGCGACCGGAAAGTTTCCGAGCTTACGGGACCACACGTTATTGCGTTTTATTTACTGTCACTAGGACAGTATTTAGTGAAGTGGGACTTAGGAAGTTCTCATTGGAATTTTTATCCGATAAAACACTTTTATCGGATTTTATCATGACATGTATTTAACATTATTATCATTGACTAATTTCAAAACATTTGTATAGACATCGGACATCTAGTCTACCTGCGACACAGTTTTTTTAAAACTTTTATATTCACTTTATACGAGTGTTTAGACAAATTTTGGTTGGAGATAAATTTATACTCTATTTAGTACCGACATGAAATATAATATCCATATAGTCTCCCGGAAAATATATTTTTTGTTTAGTTTTTTTTTTACATTATAGAGTGCTTAGACAAGTTTTGGTTGGAGATAAATGTATACTCTATAGTCTCTATATAGTACATGAATTATAGTCTCCATAATATAATAACTAACCTATGACTGAAATGATGAACGTTGTCAACTGAAATATAACTCAATGTGCTGATTTTAAACCAATCGACATTACCGCAAGATATAACCAAACTACATGCCAATGATTTCAAGAGAAAAATAAAACATTTCTTTGAGATGAAACCTTTTTACACACTAAACGAATTTATGAAAATGCGTCTAAATGAATCTTCATTCCTTTGTGATACAATACAATAATTGTATAGCTATTATTTTAGATTTCTTTCGTGACATTAATTATTATGAGGATTAAAAAATTAAAATACTTATTTTATTGTTCCATATAATTTTATGCTGGAATGTTGTAATAAGACTTGCCTAATGTGACAATTTAGTTATAAGGCCAATAAATAATTCTATTCTATTCATTATTTTCGCCCTCGTCACCCTCAGGTCTATATCAATGAGAGTTACCTACAGGTAGCAGAAAATATCTATTTTCTAAGTATGACGAGCTCATGTTTTAGTGTACGTGCTTCGTCGGCCCTTTCTTGTTCAACCTAGCACTTTTCTGCTTTACCAAGCTTCTGACCCACATTTTTTACAACCTTATCCCTTGGTATTACGACTCACTTTCGCACAACATCGAGTGAGTATTTTGTTTCGTTTTCCCGAAATATTATTAGATCACATATCGAATGGTTTGCGATATCGGATTTATTTGTTGTTTTGTTCGTTATCACGTATCTAATAGCATTGTTACTCGTTGACTGATAGTGGATGAAACGAGATTCTCTACGTGTTTATTTTTTTGTATTCTGGACGTGAAATGGCAGATCTAGGTTAGAACAGATTTTTTGTTTTGTTTTTGTTTTCGATTTTGTTCTAAGATTTTTTTAAATAAAAAGAGCGGCAAACAATCACGCGGTTTCTGCATACCATCAGGCAAACCGCGTGATTGTTTGAAACCGCGCGGTTTGCCTGATGGTATGCAGAAACCGCCGCTTATGGATAGCAATACTAGCGTATCGGTGTTGACGGTGCTTTGCCAGCCCGGAGAGGTATTTGTAGACACCCGTTTTGAAACGCTTCATGTTGAATCTCGGCGGGAAGACCATTGCGGGAAGATATTCCACACCTTGCAAGTCCACGGATTAAAGGAACGGAAGAATCGGACGGTGTGAGATTTCCAGCTTTGCAAGATGTGGGGGTGAGCTTTTTGACGGTGTCGGGATGTGCGGTAGTGGAAGTCTGATGCATGAATAAGCTCAAAAAGCTCTTCAGAGCATTCCGCGAAACACAAGCAACCGCAAACCTATTATTTCTTCTATTCAAATGCCGGGTCCATTACGAAAAATGCCGTTTATTCAAATACCGTTTATTTAAATGTTTATTTAGACGAACGTCCGGGAAGTCAAACATGTGTCTCGTGCTCAAAGGCGATTCTTTTCTGATACCAAAAATGTATCGAGCTCAATTCATTGTCAAAACAAAAACCCATGGTCATCTCACTATTATTACCATTCCGGCGTGATCCCATTTGCTTAATATGTGCGAAAACCCGTAGAGCGCAGTTAATACCCAATAACTGCTGCTTGTTTATGTCTGTTATAAAATATACGCATAAGTATGTAAAACCAATTATTTTCCTTGTCTGAGCCAGAAATACACCAGGAAGTATCCCATTTAACTCGAGAAGTCTCGAGGCGGCTACATCAGGTTATTTGTACCAATTGGTTCTACCATTCTATTTATTTGGGCTATCCTTTTGAAGAATCCACGAAACATAAAATTGCAGATTTAAAACCCAAACCATAACAGGCATTGTTGGCGACTGGCCGAAATTATTTATATTTTTTAGAAATGTGTTTTAATTTTAATCTTTAAAAAAAATTAAAGAGGCGTTTTTTTATTTTTTTTATCTTTCAGACTAACGAAAAAGCCACTATCCAAAATCTGACACAATAATCATAAAACAAAAGACAACATTTTTTTATTAAATAAAAAAAAAAACTAGTCTATATTCGGCCAGTGGCCAAAAGGCATCATTTGTACAATGTTGGGCTTCTTCTTTGCCAATCAGCGATTCGAAATATTGCTATAGGCATTATTTCTGACCAGGAGCCTTACGGACAACAGCTAATTGCGGCACCTAATCCGCTCAGTTGGAAAATCACGCGAACGTGGACCTTATCGCGCCCAGATACGGTTTGCGGTCGCGTGATTTTCTAACTGAGCGGATTAGGTGCCTGTAATAGCAGTTGTCCGTAAGGCCCCAGTAGGAAGCCACAGTAACTGCAGCAGCGTTGGTTTCACAAAGGCTACCCAGTGTGCAACTCAAATGGTATGGGAGAAATATTAAGCTGTGGAGGATGATATTACCTTTGCAAATAAATTTGTAAGGCAGTTGCCAGTGGCTGGAAGCGAAAAAGCTAATATTGAGCTGAGTGTCGTACTATGAGCCTATGTCCGACAGTGCACTAAGATAGGCTGATTTTGAATAAGTGATGCTCGCAGTGCAATTTGAGCATCTGTTCATTTATATTCAGTGATAAACCGCCTTCGTAGGGATGGTCGGGTCAACCTAAGGTTACGGATTATTATTAGCGATATAATGCGGTTGTTTTATTTATACGCATTATGAATATCGATTACACACGTTTTGCCTACTGGGCCCTTACGGCTAGCTGTTTTAAGCGACAGTTTAGGTGACGAAAAAAGTTGCGCGACCGCAACCCGTATCTGGACGCTCAAATCATAGTCATTCACAATTAAGAGTGCGTATAAAGCGAGGAAAATTTCTGATTTCACCCGCGCGTCTCGCATCACCCGCATTAGTGTGAAACACAACCACGGCAGCGCGGCAGTCGCGCGCAGCTCCAGTACACATAACTCGCGTAGTCGAACTCGTCATGCGGCAAGGAGTAATAAACACAGGATAAGCATAATGTTGGCGTTTTGGCGATTAGCTGGGTTCGGTCGCGGCGCGCAAAACCGTAAATTGTTTATTTCAATTTTCAAAATTGTGTTTGTTGTATATTTTTAAACTTAATTTTTAAGTTTTCTACAATATCAATATAAAATTAATAAATTATATAAATTAAATTGAAATTGCCTAAATTAATTTTCAAATTAAAATTTTACGCTTGTGACAGAGAGTCAGAGATCGTTAAACATTAAATCAAACTAAACTAAACTAATGCTATGCTATGCTATGCTACGCTACGCTATGCTATACTATACTAAACGAAACACGCGAAACGAAATACCCGAAAGCCCGTTGGTCCAGTTGGTAGTGAACCTACCTTCTGAGCTTCGGGCGTGGGTTCGATTCCCACCTAGGACAAAATTAATGTGATGAACATTTTGTGTTTGTTCTACGAGTATACCTGGTTGTTAATATCTATTTAAGTATGATTTATTTAATTTAATTTAATGTAATTTAATGCAATGCAATTCAATTCCATTCCATTCAATTCAATTTACTAAAAAATATCATCATCATCCTTCACAGAACCTTCCTCATTATTTGAAGTCGGCCTAATATACCTACTGTTTGACCTACCAGTACCTACCCGAGCCAACCCGGCCGGTCTAACAGTAGGTATTACTACTTACCTTTTTATCCGACTTCAAATAAGGAGGAAGGTTCTTAATGCGACTTGTATAATCTTAGTGTCTCTGTCTACTTGGTCCACAGTGTTGCACCGCAGTGTTGTAAAGCAGTGTTGCACCGCAGTGTTGCAACGCAGTGTTGCAACGCAGTGTTGCAACGCAGTGTTGCAACGCAGTGTGGCAACGCAGTGTTGCATCGCACTGTTGCGCCGCAGTGTTGCAACGCACTGTTGCACCGCAGTGTTGCAACGCAGTGATTGATAATTTTATTGCATACCTACCTTGCCAAAAGATTCGCTTTTTTACCAGCTAAGGAAACATTAACTTTTTTCTGAGATTCGCCACTGTCAAGAAACATTTTACTGTTTAAAGGCAAAGTTTATTTTTATTGTTTCATTCAAGAGCAATGTTTATAACCTCAAATAAGCCACAAATGACAGCACCAGCGAAGGTGGCGCCATCTGAGATAAGTTTTGCCGTGGTTTGCCTGTAGCTTCTCATTACCCAAAATGTATGAAAAATACTGCGTTAGTTCCCTAATACTCACCCTGTGAAATCATTTACCACTGAATAAAACTCAAAATATGTAGTGATGGTCAAAATATTTTCGGATTTGAATTAAATAAAGAAATTTCGTTAGTGAAGCTACTTCTCAAAATCTCTGAAATATTGGTGCCGTCGTTTGGCTTTAGACCTCAGCAGCCATAAATCGATGCCACAGACTTAAAATATTCAAGGATGGCTGAAATATTTTCTGATTTAACGTCTTCACTGAAATATTGAAGATGTCTTCTAGTATTAGAACTGAACAATCTATAATCACCGTTACTGATTTAAAATATGCAAGGATGGCAGAAATATTTTACGATACAAGTCATGATTCTCTGAAATATAAGAAACATTTTACTGTTTAAAGGCAAAGTTTATTTTTATTGTTTCATTCAAGAGCAATGTTTATAACCTCAAATAAGCCACAAATGACAGCACCAGCGAAGGTGGCGCCATCTGAGATAAGTTTTGCCGTGGTTTGCCTGTGGCTTCTCATTACCCAAAATGTATGAAAAATACTGCGTTAGTTCCCTAATACTCACCCTGTGAAATCATTTACCACTGAATAAAACTCAAAATATGTAGTGATGGTCAAAATATTTTCGGATTTAAATTAAATAAAGAAATTTCGTTAGTGAAGCTACTTCTCAAAATCTCTGAAATATTGGTGCCGTCGTTTGGCTTTAGACCTCAGCAGCCATTAATCGATGCCACAGACTTAAAATATTCAAGGATGGCTGAAATATTTTCTGATTTAACGTCTTCACTGAAATATTGAAGATGTCTTCTAGTATTAGAACTGAACAATCTATAATCACCGTTACTGATTTAAAATATGCAAGGATGGCAGAAATATTTTACGATACAAGTCAAGATTCTCTGAAATATAAATGCTCTCATCTAGTGTTGGACGCAAAACACGCAAAACCTCACCTAATCCTCAAAAAAAAACTCACCTATGTTTCCAACCAATTAGTTCAAAATATTCAAAAATAGCTATTTATTTTTTGATATAACTTCACTTTGCTGAAATACTGGTGGTGCCACCTAGCGTTTGATCTGAGAAACTCGTATTTTATGCTACTGATTCAAAATATTTAAAGATGGTACTGCACTGTTGTACCGCACTGTTGTACCACACTGTTGCACCGCACTGTTGCACCGCACTGTTGCACCGCAGTGTTGCAACGCAGTGTTGCACCGCATTGTTGCACCGCAGTGGTGGACTGCAATTCAACCAGTATAAAAAAATACTGGTCGAATTGAAGGTACTCTAAGGTAAATGAGAACCTTCCTCCTTATTTGAAGTCGGATAAAAAGGTAAGTAGTATTTGACTTTGACTAAGGTAAGTAGTCCCGCTAGTGTATTGTGCATTTCCCCTTACCAGCACATACCCGAGCCAACCCAACTGGTCAAACAGTAGGTACTTATGTTTTTAACCGACTTCAAAGAAGGAGGAAGGTCCTCAATTCGACTAGTATTTTTTTATACCGGTTGAATTGAGAACCTTGCCCCTGTTTTGAAGTCGGTTAAAAACATAAGTACCTATTGTTTGACTTTCCACATTTAATTTTTTTTTTATTAGATGTTTTTTTTGCTTCCATTATTACCAAGCTATTTTTTGTCTGTTAAAATTGAGAACCTTCCTCCTTTTGCAGAAAGCCGCTTCTCGTAAAAACGTGAGAAAATGTGGATGGAACTCTCAAGTCAAATTAACCATCACATTAATTTAAATGATTTTTAATTTTAATTTTATAAAATTATAATGAATCTAAATTATTTTATAATGTCATTTAATTTTTAGTTTTATCTTTCTGACTCTCTCTCTCTGCTTCTCTCCGTCTCTCTCTCTCTCTCTCTCTGTCTGTTTGTCTGTCACAAAGAAACACTCCGACTCTAATAGTTATATTACTGAGCATACATAATAATGGATTCGTTAGGGCCTAGTCGTATCCATTTTATTTGTATCTATGTTATTTTTTCGTAGTAGCTTTACCTAGTCTGTGCTCTAAGGTCATTGTCACCACTTGGTAGCCGCATCAAGTGGTCGCGTTCGAGCCATCGATTTTTTATATTATCCTTTGTTTTAAAATACAGTAGGTGTTGATATAATCGCACTCGGAAGATAAAACCAAGGCGAAAAGCAAGCGCGTGCGTCCTTCCCCGTTGAGGCACAGTGCGGTACTGAGGTTAAACGGAGCATGTTTCGCTATTTAGATGCAAAGCGCAACAGAATAAGACTGAATATCGGACTTGCCGTTTGACCGAATAGTTGCTTAGAACTAAAGGACGTAAGTCTCAAATCGAATATAATTTATTATGAGAGTACTAATTAATCTAGGTAAATTTTGTCTTAACACTGGAAAACAAACTATATTTTCCTTCGGTGAGTATTTATTTTAGATATGTAACTGAAGTACTTTCCAAGTAAAATCAAAAAAATTAGCAAAAAGGCACCATTTTCAAAACATTAAAGTATCGAGTAAATATCTTGCTATTATGTTTCTGTCTTAATGGCGGAAAGAAAATGAATTGAAAATTCACATATATCAATTATTACGGTGATCGGATATTTGGTTTAGTTAGAATATCATGGCAAATTAGCATAAAATTTCGGTTGCCCCCTCTTAACAAGTTCGTTTTGGAGTGATTTCTTTGTTTAGGACGCTGGGTCTTCGCACAAATATCACTGCCTACAGTCTTGAAATATCGCACGTGTCCCCAATTAACTTTGAAAACTACCTTTAGAAAGAAAAAAATATTTGTAAGGTTTATTATACCAATCTATGAATAAGTAAAAAATAATGTCTGCTCGGACAGAAAGTTTATTTTTGTCCTTGTCACACAAATTTGATAATTGATTAATTTGATTTTGGGAGGTCTTTAATGTCATATAATTTACAATTTTCTAGAACTAAACTAAAAAACAAAACAAAACGAACCAATTAACAATTATCTTATTAATATAACACTTTGAAGGCTAGGATCGCCTTTTTTCTTCTATTTAATGTTCATAGTGCTAGCAAATTATAAAGTACTAGCAACGCACCCCGGCTTCACACGGGTGGAAGTCTTATTTTTTTACACCTTGGGTTACATTATTGGAGTTTCAGTAAGGATCACCAATATTTTTTTTTAAATATTACCGTAGTGGAGCTTCCCAACAGTGAAAGAATTTTTCAAATCGGTTAAGTAGTTTCGAAGCCTATTCAATGCAAACAAACAATCAAATCTTTCCTCTTTATAATACTATAGTATATACTACTACATAAATATTTACAAAAAAAAATTAGAGCTTCATCGCATCATACGCTTGTAACTTTGCCTTCTGCAAAATTACGCTTGCTTCATCTTCAAAACTGTTTTTAGATGAATCTCTAGTTTTTTTGCTTTTTTATTAGCGTAAGTACACTAGGTATAAATAAACCATTCACCCAATTTATATTTTACTTGCATGACAAAACCTTGTATTTCAATAATATTCGTGGAGTTACAGAATTTTCTCCTACAAGTTCCTCTCCCTAGTTTACGTCTCGTATGGTACAGGTGTCACGAGCACGGCTACATTTTTTTGTCGCGTTTCAAACTCTTCCATGCAAAGTGATGTCATGTTCAGGCGATGTTGCCAACATGCAGCAAAATAGGCTTCGAACAAGCTCGGGAAAAGCTTTAATTTTACAGAGCTTTTGTTAAGAAAAAAATCTCTGCATTTGAATCCAGTGTAAAATGTTTTTGAGAGATTGGAAAGGTTCTATGACAATAAAGTTATATGATTATTTACGGGATATTTACCGTGGTAAGGTTGTGGAATGAGCTCCCGATATTTCGGCGCAGTTACATGCCACATTCATGTCATTCCACAACCACACTCATTCCACACTCATTCCACAACCTTACCACGGTAAATATCCCGTAAATAATCATATAACTTTAGTGAACAACCGTGATAGTTTAAAACAGTGTTCTACGACAATCTTTCGGACTTTTTGAAGCAATGCTGCTTTTTAGGGTTCCGTACGCAAAGGGTAAAAACGGGACCCTATTACTAAGCCTACGATGTCTGTCTATCTGTTCGTCTATCCTTCTGTCACTCTGTCTGTCCTACATATTAACGGCTGTATCTTTCGAACCGTAATAGATGGCCAGTTGAAATAGATGGCCAGTTGAAATAGATGGCCAGTTGAAATAGATGGCCAGTTGAAATAGATGGCCAGTTGAAATAGATGGCCAGTTGAAATTTTCACAGAATAAATATGTCAAGCTAAGAAATAATAAAAAAAGTAAAAACGAAAGATACAACATACCAACCATACAACAAAATAATTTTTTTAACCTATAATATTTACCAATTATTTATTTATCGGTTCTGGTGGAATTAACGTATAGTTATTTTGTATTAGCTCTAATGTAAAAACGATAATACTTACAAGTGTCAAACTTGGCATGATTATAGTACACACTCTAAAGTATAACAACAAATAATAAATAATGGCCAAGTGCGAATCGGTGACAAATTTCTGTTCATTGCCAAGTTCGGTAACTGGTAATTTCGATATTGTATTTTGTGGTGGTACGAACCCTCAGTGCGCGAGCCCGAATCGCACTTTGCCGGTTTATTAATTATTTGTAAAAGTTTGATCAAAGGTGACAGAGTAGCCAAAAATGGTTAACACGCCTACTCTGGAATAGGAACAGGATCTGAATATCTTGGCGACAGATTTTCGTTTTTAACCCCCGACACAAAACAGAGGGCTGTTATAAGTTTAACGTGTGTCTCTCTGTGGCATCTTAGCTCCCAAACGGATGAACCGATATTGATTTAGTTTTTTTTGTGTTCTTAACTATGGTTAAAATCTATTCAGGTGTTAGAAGATTACCAGTTATTTTTACGGGGTTTTTGATATCCATTATCCATTGTTTTAAATATCTTTAATCGAGACGCGTAGAACACATCGCAGATAAATACGAACTAAGTATGTCGAGATGGAATAGAATCGATTTAATTCGATATCTGTTCGATTTAATATCGGAATAATCGGTGGTTCCCGAGATGAGAATCCGTTAGCGCGGAAACCTATTGAAATGTCATGGAATGGGTGTTTTTAATCGTTTTGTCAGGTCAGCGATGGAGGGTGGAAATGGAAAAAGTTGAAATCGACAGCTAGAGTATTCGAAATCTTACTTGGTAATGGGGTCGATTTTGAAGGCTCCATTTAAAATTAGAAAGCTAACTAAAATTTCTAACTATAAGTTTAACTTCTAACAATTGGTATTCTAGAGGCACCCATAAACTAAAATATTGACCGGAATTTGAGTTACTTTTGTTCATTTATTTTGAATTGACAGATGAAAAAACATCATTAAAAAACCGGTAATTCCTTCCGATTTCGTTCCGATTTCATGATTACCTGTGGTGTCACTCATTAGGCAAATAGCAAGTGTTGCAAGCTTTTTACCTAAAATGCTTATTGATATTATTCTTAGTAAACATTTTACTTCATAAATTTTTATATTATTAATTGTATCCGACGGTTGTATCAATCGGCGAATCTAACTCGGCTGGGCAGCGTTCGGTAAACTACGCAACGTCTTCTCGTCCAAAATACCTCAGTGCCTTAAGACGAAAGTCTTCGACCAGTGTGTGTTACCAGTGATGACATACGGCACTGAAACGTGGTCTCTCACTATGGGCCTCATAAGCAAGCTCAAAGTCGCACAACGAACTATGGAGAGGGCTATGCTCGGGGTTTCTCTACGAGATCGAATCCGAAATGAGGAGATCCGTAGACGAACGAAAGTCACCGACATAGCCCACCGGATTAGTAAGTTGAAATGGCAGTGGGCAGGGCACATATCACGCAGAACAGATGGCCGATGGGGCCGAAAGGTTCTGGAATGGAGACCACGGACTGGTAAGCGCAGCGTAGGACGTCCACCCACAAGATGGACAGACGACCTAAAAGAGACGGCAGGGAAACGCTGGATGCAGGCCGCTTCCAACCGGCCCTTTTGGAGATCGATGGGGGAGGCCTGTGTCCAGCAGTGGACGTCCTACGGCTGAAATGATGATGATGATGATTCGACGGGTGCTACAGCTATTCTGCAGGTTAATTTTTAAGAGAAACATGTTAATAGTTCGCATACAATTCAATTGTTACAAAACATCACTAAAGTACAAGAAAGTTTTCGTTACCATAGTAAATTTATTTATTAAAGTTCAAAGGGACACTTTTGCCACGGAAAACAAACACAGGTAATGAAAGTTAGACATTTGTTTGCGAATTATAACACATTCTTGGGAAAAATAAAGGCTCGATTTCAGATTTCATAGCTATGGCAATTCATTATATGTTGCCGGCTCATGGAGTTTTGGCGCCAACGTGAAAAAAAACATGTCTCCTGATTGTATTATTTTCCTAAACTTGTGTTATTTCGAGTGTTATCGTTTAATAATAGTAAATTACTGTTTAATAAGTTTTATCGACCGTTTTCAAGTGTAGTCAAACGATTTATTGACCTGAAACATGTATTTTCGGATGTTTACCAAATTCCACAGAAGCCTCTTGTAAAGTATCCACCATTTTATCAGGGAATAACTTGGACTTGACCGCAACTTACTTTGCTCTACTCTCCCTGTGAGAGTTGTTTCACGTTATTAATTAATATCATGTAAACCTCAATAGTATTCTGACTGAAGGACTCTGTATCCATGGTCACAAAAAGAAATAAAAATTTGCCGGATGACGTCCATTTGGTAAAAACATTAAATTTTTTGGTTATTTCAATTTCTCTCCGTGTCCACAAATAAAAAGATGAACAAACCTCTTATTGGTCAGTGGATCAACAGAATTCACAGAAAAACAGAATCAAGTCAACGATAACCGAAAAAACAACGACCACTCTGGCTGGACAGTCGAAAATACACAATCTAGAACGAAGTTGGATTAAAATGCTACGGCTCTTGACCTATTCATCACAGGCATAGAGCTGGTATCTACAGCGGGAAGTATGCTGACGCAGCGTCATGGTTTTACCACTACAACATCACTAAACATCAGTTAAAACGGCCGTAGCTAGAATATATGCTGGATAGGCAGTGTATCGCGGTTTTACTCACTATGATAAAGCATTAAGTCGTTCTGGTCAACGGCCGTAGCTAGAATATATACTGGACAGGCAGAGTCCGTGATTTTAGTCATCTTACAGCAGAAACAGTTCTTTTGTGAGTAGAAACCGAACAGACGCATTTACAAACTCGCTTTTGTAATATTATTGAATGTGAAAAGCAAATGTAGTTTTTAACGGGTCACTTTCAAAATTTCGCAGCACAATACACTTCCACTTGTTCAAAATGTTAGCAAGGTCTAACAAATTCAAAGCGAATCAATTGAATATGAAAAGATAATCCATTATCGACTTCTGTTTTTCTATTCGATCTTGCCAAGTATTAAATTAGATTATTTGGTTTCAGCACGATGAATGGGATCCATGCACTCAATGACATAGTACGGAGAGCCTTTGTGTCAGCAAACGTTCCCACCAGGCTCTGCAGGTCTGACGGGAAGAGGCCGGACGGGCTGACTCTCGTGCCTTGGAAGAACGGGAAGTGCCTGATATGGGATGCTACTTGCGTCAGCACTGTCGCAGCCAGCCACCTGAGTCGCACCGTCCACTCACCATCAGCAGGGCGGAATATGCCGCTGATAAGAAAAGGGAAAAGTACGTGGCGTTGGAGCCGCGTTACAATTTCGAGCCCGTTGAGCAAGAAGCTCATTTCGGAGATAGGGCACAGGCTCAAGATAAAGTGTGGTGACTCCCGCTCTGGCTCGTTCCTGGTGCAAAGGTTGGCCATTGCCATCCAACGTGGTAATGCAGCGAGTGTTTTGGGTACCTTTGCGCCGGGAACGGTTAGAGGTGGGTTATTTGAATAGATATTAGTGAATAACAAATATTTTGGATTTATTTAACATATGTATTTAAATGTAAATGAAATAAAAAAAATATTACTATTTATGTAGTATTTATTTCAAAGAGATTAAGTTTTGAAACATTTTTACAGTTTTCCTATTAAATATTATTAAATCCACTTATATTATCAATGGCATCTTTCAATTATATAAATATTGTAGTCTATGTGTTTTGCATTCTGAACCTTGCTAGAATCTACCCAAATCATTATAACTCTGAAGTCACAGCAGATTGATGGACCAGCGGACATAGCTGTACCTACTGCTCGGTAGAGTAGTATTAGTATATTCCTTGCAGTACTATTTCATGGGGGTGATGTATTGACACACATTCGTGCGATGCTCAGATTGTGTAGCTTTAAGCAGCACCTGGAAGTAAAAACAATTTTAAGGTTTTTTATTAAGTACTCTGTCCACACCGCATTAAGTTGTGAGTGTGACTTTTAACAGTGTAGTGTAGGTCGGTCACAAGGAATGGAACAGTCATATGAGCATTATTTCTTTCTTTTCGCATGTGCCAATTGGTACTTCGACCAAAATAAAATTGATGGATGGGCCCAGAAGAAGCGCATTTTTGAAGATTACAAAATGAGCGCCAGCGCTCACTTCGTTTCAGTCACTCTCTAGCCGTAGGAAGTGTATAACGAAACATCTGACAAAATTATGCCTTCGTGTGCTTTCCCGAAGTGTAAATACACAACAAAAAACCGCTAACTATTTTTTGTAACAAATGTATTGTACTTACATGGTTATAATTAAGTGTTGAAGTATATGTATGTCCGACGGTTTTGACTCGTTTTTACTGAGCAAGTTCAATGGTTATAGCCCGTCCATTCATTTTATTTTGGTCGAAGAATTGGTAACCGTTCTGTAATGTTATAGAGCGAGATCTTTATTCATCAGCATTGAATTATTATGAATGAAATTAGTATGGGTTCTCTTTCGGTTCCTTTTTTTGATCCTACTATAATGCCCTTTGGTATGGTAGTAGTGTGCATTATTAGTTTGGATGTATAAGTACTAACAAACATGTGTATTTTGATAACAACCAACTGAAAGGGAAAAAAGGAAATTTTCTTTTTCCCATTTGTTGGACGGCGGTCTGTCAGCCAAGTAAGTCCGTCTCATCTGTTAGCTACTTAAGACATTCGCACAGACGGAGACCAGGACAGTGGGCAGGAGACATGCTGGAATCGACTAATCACATTGGTTGAAATACACATCTAGTCTCCGCTCTGCTTCAATGGATCATAACGGAGACAGGGAATTAATTGTATGGCAAGCAGATTCATCATCATCATCATTTCAGCCGTAGGACGTCCACTGCTGGACATAGGCCTCCCCCATCGATCTCCAAAAGGGCCGGTTGGAAGCGGCCTGCATCCAGCGTTTCCTTGCGGTCTCTTTTAGGTCGTCTGTCCATCTTGTGGGTGGACGTCCTACGCTGCGCTTACCAGTCCAAGCAAGCAAGCAGATTAGCGCAGCTGAAAGGAGCGAAGTATAAAGTTATGCTATTGGATCATGCGCCCGCTCCGCTCGTCTCTGCTACACGACTACACGTATCTGTTCGTCTCCACTACTGAAGTCTACTCATCTCAGCTCCTCTCATCCCTGCTTCAATAGAAACACCCTTTACTCTGTCTACGTACCTATTCAACAATTTATCACAACATAACTAGACCATTGAACCAATCTTGATTAAATTTAACAGTAAGTGATGTGCTCTATGCGAACCGACAAAAGACATTATTTATTATAGGAAAATAGAAAACCGCCGGGCGCCGCGAATCTTACGTATTGGTAGGTGCTGACCGTGATGTGTTCTCCTTAGCTCCAACTCTATGTTATGCAGTTTTCTTACAGCACTGGAATGAATAAACGCATCTTCGAGATGCATAATAATAATTCCTTCAGGGTCCATCACGCATCTAGATCTTGTAATATGTATTGTCTTGTATTGTTTTCAACCATAAAGCAGATAAGTATAATCTACTTTTCTATTACTGGTGCCACTTGTTAGTCGCAAAAAGTAGATCATGTTTGATCCACATTTGATCACATTTCCCGTCGAACCAATACGATTTTAAGTCTTTGATATGTTTATCTGTATGTTGATCATTAGGACACGTTTGTTTTTTAGAGCAAAAAACACAAATAATGAGTTTAAACTCACTTTGAAATTCAAGTTATTTTAAAGAGGACCTCAAATGGTCCTTGTTAAAAAACTAACCTATAAGCTAAAATGTCAGCTGTTTTGGCAACTAAAACGATTTAAAATCATTTAAAATGTGCCTTCAGAATAGCAAAACTGCATTTAAACGTGAATTGAGTAGTTTACGGCACATTACGTTCATTCGATTTAAAAATTTGATTTTGACGTTTTTATAATAATTTAAGTGGTGCCTCTGGAATACCGATTAGCTTTTTTAAATATAACAAGTTTTAAAGCTAAACTAAATTTAACTTGTGCCTTCAAAATCGGGCCCATTATCTACTTGTAGTTTAGATTTCAATAATTATCATCATCAACCAGAAGACGTACACTGCTGAACATAGGCCCTTTAACCTCCACACTGAACGACAGCCTGCCATCTGCATCCACTGATCATTTGACGCACGCGTTTACAGCAAAGAATATCATCTGAGGTAAAGAATCATCATCATCATCATCATCAGCCAGAAGACGTCCACTGCTGAACATAGGCCTCACCCTTTAACCTCCACACTGAACGACAGCCTGCCATCTGCATCCACTGATCATTTGACGCACGCGTTTACAGCAAGGAATATCATCTGAGGTAAAGAATCATCATCATCATCATCAGCTAGAAGACGTCCACTGCTGAACATAGGCCTCACCCTTTAACCTCCACACTGAACGACAGCCTGCCTTTTGCATTCACTGTATGCCAGCGACTCTTACGATGTCGTCGGTCTATCTAGTGGGAGGCCTACCTACGCTGCGTTTTCTGGTTCGTGGTAACCACTCAAGAACCTTTCTTCCCCATCGGTTATCGGTTCTTCGAGCAATGTGGCCTGCCCATTGCCACTTCAACTTGCAAATTTTAACAGCTATGACGGTGACTCTGGTTCTTTAGCGAATATCCACGTTCCGGATTCTATCGCACAAAGAAACTCCGAGCTTAACTCGCTCCATGAGTTTTCCAAAATGCCATCAGTTAAGGACCACGTCTCATTTTAGTAACAAACATTATAAATTGAAGACGCAACAAAGACCATGCCTCTTACCAAAATTCATGATTCTAGGTCAACGGGAAGTACCCTATAGGTTTAGATTCTCCTGTGAAATCGCAAAATATGCGACATAAACGTTCATATCTTTTGATTGCGTTGACTTACAACTTTGATTTTTTTACAGCCGAAAGAAACCGTAGATCCAAGTATTTAGTATAAATGTCAACTTGATACCTTTACGCGTTCTTGAGAAAAAGGGTCTTGACAGACGAACAGACAGATAGACGGACAGACGGTCAACGAAGTGATCCTATAAGGATTCCGTTTTTTCCTTTTGAGGTACGGAACCCTAAAAAATCGACTTCAAAATTAGTAAAATACGCAATTTTTATTTTACTTGGATGACAATATTATATATGTTATCCAAGTAACCAAATTTTCCAGTCTTGAAGCAGCTTTGTCTTTACTAGCACTTGCTTCAAGTTAAACTTCTGTAATAAGTGACTGAAATGTATCCAATGTAACTATACTAAACGGAAGTAAATTATAACTAAGCTAGACGAAGTTAAGTACGATAAAGTTATACCTAACCTAGAGTGCTGGCACCCAGGGAGTTTAGGTACCTGTTGATTAAATATAACTACCGACTAATCTACTCAACAGTTTAGTACTAGATACCTGGGTTTAGCTGCGCCTCGTAGTTTCACCCGTGTAGACATTCTATCAGGAATCAGGATGTAGGAATATAATATTCAGCCATCTACCGAAAGAAGTAAGATACGAGACAAAAAATGACGTAAAGTAAAAAAAACTTTTAAAATAAATAATGTTATATTGGCAATATTAAGATAGGACTAGAAAGGGATGCTCTGTCCCTTTTCCGCAAGGTGAGCGTAGGTATGAAGTTTGTATTGCAAAACATAAAAACGCTTATAACTTCCCATTTCAATTTTGCTTTCGGTGTTCGCGCTTTTTATGGTCTGCATTTTTATACGACAATAAAAAACAGTTCGGTCAGTCCGGTTGTTTACTGATTCTGTTAACATTAAGGAATCAAACACCTGTCCGGTAGCCTTATATCTCAGAAAATAATAATAAACGGAAGCGTTATACGGTAGGTATACCGCTTCCATTTATTATTTTTGACACAAAACAAATTTGGTCGTCCATTCGTATACATTTTAAGCACATCGTTCGCAGTTGTGTGCTGCTCAATATGGAAGTGTGCGTTCGTAGAACTAATGAGAATTATGCCAGTGTATGCAATACGTGTTTACTTCGCCCTCTTCAGTGTTTGCCAGACTTTTTCGGTACTAACTATATGTTATCAATGCCTTGTATAATTGTTGTATGAAAAATAAGTAACATCCAGTAGACCGCTTGAAATGTAAAACTTGCTCCGCAAACTTCGTCACCGTTTCGGGTCCGTGAAGTTTGTGGTTTCAACACCATTAAAACTGAGTGTGGTCTCTTAATTTTCGCAACAACTTGTCTTCGATAACAAGTTGTCTTCAGTATCGTGCGACCAACTTATCTGTAGATGTGGCCAAATGATGAAACTTAAATAATTAACGGGTGGCTGTCAGTTCTGTTCAGAAAATATGATGGTGGCGCCCTGACTCAACTCTGCAGACAAGTTGGTTCAGTAAGTCGCTGTCAGTCAGCGATTTTGCATCTCGTTAGTGGGAAAATCTTGGACTTGGATAGTAAAGTTTCTTGCTCAAAATTGAGATCGTTTTCTTAAAAATACTTTCCCAACTTGCTTGGTGCCATTATTAAAATTATTATTTCTTATAATTTTCAAAGAATAAAACAGTATTCAGTGTCATTTATCACAATTGGTATTATGAATGCAAAAGTCTGCGGGCAGCGTAAAAGTAACTCTGTAAATAACACGCCGCCAAACATGTGTATAACACGGTAACCATGCTTACAAATAACACGGTAATTATGCTTACAAAATTCAAACACGACTTCCGATTGAATGATACGTTCCTTTGACGAACGCGCACGAAACGCGTTAGCTTGCTGTTCTTATTTTGACCGTTCAAAACAAACATTACAAACCACATCACAATCTTGTTATTGTTAATTCCATGCATATAACGTCACGTTACGAGTTTACGTATGTGGCCATAGAGAGAGCGCAGAGTCCATATTTCAATTACATTTTTTTTTTTTTTTTTTTTTTTTTTTTATGCCATAGGTGGCAAACAAGCAGACGGGCTGCCTGATGGTAAGCAGTCACCGTCGCCTATGGATACTTGTAACACCAGAGGCATCACAAATACGTTGCCGACCCTTTAGAACTCTATTAACTCGCCTTTTGAAGAACCCCATGTTGTAACTTCTCGGAAACACCGTAGAAGGTAGCTCATTCCACATTTTGCAGGTATGAGGCAAGAAGGATCGTGTGAATCGCACAGTGTGCGATTTCCACTGATCTATGATGTGTGGATGAGCCTTCAGGCGGTGGCGGCTAGTGCGATGGTAAAACCGCGACGCCGGACATTTTCATGATTTGACGTCACGCGTTTACAGCAAGGAATATCATCTGAGGTAAAGAATACGAGCCCAAAATCCAATATCGGCTGAATAGTTGAGTGAAATGTGGAATGACCTACCTTCCGCGGTGTTTCCGAGAAGCTACAACATGGGGGTTCTTCAAAAGGTGAGTTAATAGAGTCCTTAAGGCTCTGCAACGTATTTGTGATGCCTCTGGTGTTACAAGTATCCATAGGCGACGGTGACTGCTTACCATCAGGCGGTCCGCCTGCTTATTTGCTACCTATGGCATAAAAAATTGATTTTGTTGAAATTCGGCGTTGAAGTAGTCGTACCCAGGACCAGTCGTAGGTACATTGGCTACTTGTAATCCCTGAAAATGTAGAGTAGGGACTCTACATTTTCTAAGATAGCGAGTAAAACTGGTGGGTGCAGTTAATGCCTTCTGAGCCTGAGGGCGTGGGTTCGATTCCCATCTAGGACAAACATTTATGTGATGAACATTTGTGTTTGTTCTATATCTGGGTGTTAATATCTATTTAAGTATGTATTTAAAACTATATATATATGTTTATCAGTCTCTGGCAGTCATATTGCTTATTTTGGGGTCAGATGACCGTGTGGGCAAAAATGCCCCGAATATTTTTTATTTTTAATGGTCTAAATTCAATACCAGATTGAATACTATCCTATTCGAGTTATCTATACATATTTGCTTTTAGAACTTACAAACACATTAGATCATTATTGTTGTTTCATACAAGTATCAAACAAGATGGTAATTGGTCAGTGCAACTACTAACAGTTTGAAGTATTCCAAATTTGTACTGTGATATTCATTTATATCATCATCATCATCATTTCAGCCGTAGGACGTCCACTGCTGGACACAGGCCTCCCATCGATCTCCAAAAGGGCCGGTTGGAAGCGGCCTGAATCCAGCGTTTCCCTGCGGTCTCTTTTAGATCGTCTGTCCATCTTGTGGGGTGGACGTCCTACGCCGCGCTTACCGGTCCGTGGTCTCCATTCCAGAACCTTTCGGCCTCATTGGCCATCTGATCTGCGTTACATTTATATATAATATGCTTATACAAAAAAAAAAAGAAGTTTGTGGCTGGGACACAGGTTAGAGAGAAAATGGGCCCTAATCCACCATGTTGGCTCAGTGCATGTTGGTGAATGTCATATATTATTTCTTTCACTTCACTTTCTTTAACCTTTTGAGATTCTTGGACATACCAACTGGTTTCTTCACGATGTTTTCCTTCACCGTTTTCGAACGATGGCACCGAAACGGCATTTGTTTTTAAGTGATTATGTATTTGGTATCTAAACATATTATTATCCAATCAAAACATCCATATTAAAAAATCTCTACTGGCTTCTGTTTTTGATCTGCAAACATTGTTTTCAAATGCCTTCAATAGTAGTAACAGACGTATAGATTTGGTACGCCGACTGCAGTCTGACCAACGGAAGAGAAAGAGAACATTTTTCTCTTCTCGAAACAACAAAAATTGTTGATGGCGGTCCGTCAACTTAATCCGTCTCGTCCGTAAGATGAGATCTGTTTCGAGATCACACGAGACTTCTATGTACTTAAGCACTTACGTCTAAGTATGTGCCTAAAGCTCGGAGCTTAGAATGGAATCCTGGGATTACTTGTCTTATACCTCCTATACCTCAGGTACGGAAACTAAGGATACGTTAGAATACTGCGCGCATAATATGGGCATAATAACTGAGGAGTGCCGGGCGCAATGGAGTGCCGCATTTATTATTCTAAGCGCAGTGTTCGTGTAATTCGTGTGAACCTCTTAAATTATTATTGTAGAATGCACTCTTTTTAGCCAAAATTTTTAATAATACTGTAAAAGTATTTTTCAAGAATAAATATCACAAAGAGTGCGATATATGACCCCATCTGGTGGCGTCAACGCGTAGTCTGTTTTTTTTTCGTCCAATAATTGGCAGGCTGAAGCCATTATAGCCATACCGTATTGTCTTACGTATTTTACTGTCATAAGTATGCCCCATATATTAACACTCGAACATACGTTTAGGAAAATAATGCAATGTGGTGACATGTATTTTCCACGTCAAAACTCTCGGTCAATCAATCCCCGGGCTTTCGTAGTGATGTGCCACGCCGCTAGTGCAGTGACAACCGGTTCGGCCAATAATAGTAACATCATCTGCATTTTCGACGCGTAATCGGCCACTGCTGAGCATAGGTATGTTTTCTTGTATGTCACCTGTGGTTTAACGATATCAATTCTGTAGTGATACGTACTGCAATTTTATTGGAAAGTTAAAATTGTTTGCTTCAATAACACGCTATTTTGACGCCAACGTAAATGAAGATAACAAGAAATGGAGTTGATTTCAATGTCCTCCGCCAAAATATAAAATATCCACATAAAAATAGCATTAAAACATTTTCAATATTATTTATACATTTTTAATATTTATATGTTGCCCAACCCAGGTTTAGTTTAAAATTTTCACTCTTTTTCATTTTCAAACGTATTGAATATGTGGGAATGGAAAGAAGACATAATAAACAGAAAAATACATTTATTTAAAAAAATATCGTAAGTAATATATGGTATATATAATAAATATTATTTTGTTATCGTGCGCATTCCTTGAAATTTTGTCAGTACGCTTTTTTCTCATAATTCATAAACAAATAATAAACTGTTAAAAATAACAATGTCAAGAGTTCAGAGTTATCGTGGGCAATCCCGCGCATTATTTCAGATATGAGCAACATCTTTAGTCACTCGCTCGAGAGTTGTTCAGAACTGCCATTGTATTAACATTTTAATCATAATAATGATTGCTATTGCATTTGTGTTCCTGTTCCGAGTGTTGGCTATAGCCTGTGGCTTTTTTGAAGGAGATTATGAACATAAAGTTGGTGAGTCCATTTTTTAAACACATTTTTATTAATCAAACGTATTAAAAGGTAACTAAGACACATGTCACATTATGTTCACATGTTTTAGCGTTCATATAATGTACTCTGTTTTTTATAAGTAGAAACTTTTAAATGGCCTCTTTGTCTCTAGCTATTTATTAACTCTATTAATTAAGACCGTTAGTTTCTCTAAGATAATAAAAGTAAACTAAATAAATAAGCTACTTATCCTATACAAAAACTGTTAGATTGCCCATAAACTGTTGAAGGTTGGAAGACAACCCAAATACCCGACCAGTGGGGAGCGTCCAGCACTTCAATTATTTGCCTGATATGAAACTCTTTAATTCATGTTCTGACAAATAAATGATTTGATTTATTTCAGAATAAGTTCACAACATTGTTGGACACACGCGTTCCCAAAGTAGTTTAAACTGAAGACAGGAGTCAGTGGTTCTCTTAGTTACTTACTTTTGGTTTTAAAAGGCTGTTGACTTATAGCAAGCAATAGGAATTATTTTATCCGGTTTTCCTGTATTAATATCAAAGTTACATTAATATAAATGCGTAGTAGCTCCGTCGCTCTGTATTTGTTATTCTGTTTATTATCATAACAGGCTGAACCGATTATAGCAACATTTTTGCTTAGAAATAGTGTGCATTTTGTGGACCGATATCAGGAACATTTTGTCACAGAAAAAACGTGAAAATTTTAAAATTGTGGAAGTTAATGCAGTCTATCTGCTCGTTAGAGGTAAAATGTATGAATTTGTATGTTTGTAGAAGGAAGAAACTTACTGAACCGATCCTAAAAATTCTGCCATTCAAAAAATTATTAATGCACTAATCAACATGGTTACACCAATTACACCGTTTGGGGTCGAGACATTGGGCCCTTGGGAACCGGGAACTCACCTCAATTCCAAAAATCTTTAAGAGCGCCTGATGACCATAAAGCCGATGTGTTTCTGGCTCAACGCATAAGCATTGCCATTCAGCGTGGTAATGCCGCCAGCATGCTGGGTACGCTAGCAACTGGTAGTGGGCTTGAGCATTTGAATTGTGTTTAGACCTTCAACGGTCTATGGGCAGTCTAACTGTATTTGTAGTGTTAGTTTTAGCTTGTAAAAACTTTTGTCATTTACAATAATATTAATCATTAAAAACAAGAACAAAAAAAATTAAATCAGATAATTATAAATTATTAGTTTTTAGTTAAAACGTTTTAACGTCAAAAAATCAGACAATACAACCATTATTTTTATTTCTGCACTATCACTTACCTTGCTTGCTGTAAATACATAATTTGATCATAATGCAAGCGAAGCCGCGTTCAAAAACTATCCGTATCCAATAAGCCACAAACAATTTGCACAGTCTCCTTTCTCGAATGAATTGTTGAACAAACTCACCAAGTTCTGAAATACTCGTTGCTATTGTGATTTACGAGGCAAGTTTGGCAACTTGTAAAAGAACCGATTGAATTAATTAATATTAGATGGAAACTGTTGCAGTTACGCAAGGACTATTATTTAATCTGTTTCTATGGCTTAATTCAAGAAACGTACCCCAAGTGATGCTTGGGTTATGTCCTACCTAGCAGTGGGCAGGCGCTTCAAAGAAAGATTCTATGAGAGTATAAGTTAAAATTTAATCAAGAAAAAGGTGAAGTTACATGCGAGTTAGACTGAGGGTCGTGAGCTCGGAAGGTGGTGAGAAAATATGTTGGTCTCTTGTTAGGAGACTTAGCTTTAAGAGCGTAGGCGCCGATCGCCGCGTGGCTCGACGCGGCTCGTGGCACGTAGTAAGCTCCGCTGGGCAGCGTGTGCGGCTGGCGAGGATCAGCGTGCTGGGAGCGAGGGTCAGTAGCACTCGGAGGGCAGCCGGTGTATGGTCAGCGTGGCGGCAGCGAGAGTCAGTAGCACTCGGAGGGCAGCCGGTGTATGGTCAGCGTCGCGGCAGCGAGAGTCAGTAGTACTCGGAGGCAGCCAGAGTATGGCCAGCGTGGAGCACGGGCAATGTTGCGATGCCGGGAGAAAAACCCTGGAATGCGTTAAGGCTACGCATCAGGAGTGGCACAATAAGAGCCGCTCGGTCCAGCCGCGTGAGTTCCACGAAGGTAGTGGAGATCGGGACAGGCGCCCATAAGTCTCACGGCGTGGTACCGGCGTTGCAAACATAATTTTGATCGGAAGGATCCAAGGTACAGAATAATGCTTGAAGAGCTAATAACACAAGATGAAGAAAGAATGTGGTACAGAAAATTACTAAGAAATATATTTTACACTTTTAAAACACAAAACCTAAACACTTCAACAAAAAAAACTCACCCGATTATCTGCAATTCGGGGTTCGAAATTAAATTAGGTTCAGATATAAATTTGCGACTTCCACTTGGAAACGTAGCGGCGGCAATCGCAGAATTTATGGCCGGAGGCCTTTATATAAACTAATCCTTCTCGAAGGTACGATTTCCCAAGTTTTTAATATTATTTTGTTATTAAATGAGGGTTGATATTTGTTTCGTTTAAAGGTGAAAGCGATCTGACATTACGTCAGTCACTTTCATTCTGTCAACGATCTTTATGTCAACGTGGTGACTTTTTTATTCGTTAAGTTTGACTGCTAGCGTATGTGGCATTTGCCAAGATCGGAAGATATTTTTAGAACCGTTACATACCCCCTTTTTCAGTTAAGAATTTTTGCTCATGAAAATTCGCTGACCTACTTGCATCCTAGTTATAAAATTACACCTTCCCTGTCCAGGGCTGAGTCTAACATATTATCATTAGGAAGACTCGAGTGTAAAATCAATGAAATCAGGATGCTATGGTCTGAAGTTCCCAATATGACTTGTGGCGTACTTTGAAGAGTCCGGTATCGCTGTATAAATGCTTTAGTGGGCACCTATAACAGACGGCAAGAATACCGGTGGGTTCTTTCTTTTGCTGTTAAGAATGTTAGATACAATACTTAAAAGCAGCAAAATAAAAGAAAAACTAACAAAATAAGGAACTATTTTGCTAGTTAGTACGTCGTCGAGAGTAGAGTAGTGGTATGCAAGTATAAGACCATAAGTTTGATGGTAGCGATGTATAGTCTAGGTGACTGTATGAGAAGCTATCGGGGTATAGATACAGTTTTGTTTTTATTTAAAAGAGAGATTTAGTTTAGTTACAGCGAGTAGTATTTTCTAGTAGAGTTTCTCCGAGGAGGGTAACCATAAGCGCTTAGTGTTGCTATATCTCTGTAGACGACTGACTTGAGTTACCTAGTATAGTAAAGGTTATTTTAATTAATATTTCGTGTTTTGGGCTTTTTGTTCGGAGTTCACGAGACCGCTCCTTGCATTTTCAGAGGCTTATTTTTAAAGAGTTTGCAATAACCGCTCTTAGTGAGAAGGCTTTCAGTTTCAGAGTTCACTATCCGCTCTATTCGATATTTAATAGACATACATAAATAGATATTATATGATATATGTAAATAAAAATATTCTAAGTTTTCTTATCATGTCAGTTTTTTTTTTTTTTTTATTTTGAGTTGCATAGTCGAATTTAGATGCAAGATTAATTAGTTTTTCTTCAGAGGGAAGCTATCGTGTTAAAAATAATTAAAAGTTTTTAGTTAAGTTGAGGGTATGGTTTTTTTCTTTTAAAAGATTTATAGTTATTTTTGCGAGTCATCCTAACACATTATTGTCAGGTGTATATGAGTTAGATTTAAGTAAGCTAGTTCATTTTTAGTATTAATGTTTAGAGTTGAAGTTTTTAAGATATCGGGCAAGTTTCCTTTGAAGTAAGTTTTACAATAGAATACAAGTATAGATGTTCCGAGTCTAAGTTGGGTGGTAAGTTTAGTTTAAGTAAATTGAGTTTAAAGCAAGTGATTTTAAGTGTGTTCAAGTAAGACAAGTAAAGAATGAGTTTATTTTTCTATAATATAAAAAAAAACAAGTAAAAAAGATATTATAGTGCGTAGAAGACGCGGACAGAAGGCGTTACTTCTGTAGGTGTTACCTTCGTTTCCCTTAGTCGGCTCTTACGACATGCATGGGAGACAACAGCTGGGGTATTCTTCACCAAAGGGCTCCCGCACCAGCACAGGGCCTTCCCATCCAACTTACAGAAGGACAACACAATTTTACAAAAAGTGCCGTGTGCAGACCACGCCAAAGAGATCAACACGTTTTTTTCCACCTTCCTGCTGTAATACCTGGGCGCCACTGAAACGTACCCCAAGTGATGCTTGGGTTATGTCCTACCTAGCAGTGGGCAGGCGCTTCAAAGAAAGATTCTATGAGAGTATAAGTTAAAATTTAATCAAGAAAAAGGTGAAGTTACATGCGAGTTAGACTGAGGGTCGTGAGCTCGGAAGGTGGTGAGAAAATATGTTGGTCTCTTGTTAGGAGACTTAGCTTTAAGAGCGTAGGCGCCGATCGCCGCGTGGCTCGACGCGGCTCGTGGCACGTAGTAAGCTCCGCTGGGCAGCGTGTGCGGCTGGCGAGGATCAGCGTGCTGGGAGCGAGGGTCAGTAGCACTCGGAGGGCAGCCGGTGTATGGTCAGCGTGGCGGCAGCGAGAGTCAGTAGCACTCGGAGGGCAGCCGGTGTATGGTCAGCGTCGCGGCAGCGAGAGTCAGTAGTACTCGGAGGCAGCCAGAGTATGGCCAGCGTGGAGCACGGGCAATGTTGCGATGCCGGGAGAAAAACCCTGGAATGCGTTAAGGCTACGCATCAGGAGTGGCACAATAAGAGCCGCTCGGTCCAGCCGCGTGAGTTCCACGAAGGTAGTGGAGATCGGGACAGGCGCCCATAAGTCTCACGGCGTGGTACCGGCGTTGCAAACATAATTTTGATCGGAAGGATCCAAGGTACAGAATAATGCTTGAAGAGCTAATAACACAAGATGAAGAAAGAATGTGGTACAGAAAATTACTAAGAAATATATTTTACACTTTTAAAACACAAAACCTAAACACTTCAACAAAAAAAACTCACCCGATTATCTGCAATTCGGGGTTCGAAATTAAATTAGGTTCAGATATAAATTTGCGACTTCCACTTGGAAACGTAGCGGCGGCAATCGCAGAATTTATGGCCGGAGGCCTTTATATAAACTAATCCTTCTCGAAGGTACGATTTCCCAAGTTTTTAATATTATTTTGTTATTAAATGAGGGTTGATATTTGTTTCGTTTAAAGGTGAAAGCGATCTGACATTACGTCAGTCACTTTCATTCTGTCAACGATCTTTATGTCAACGTGGTGACTTTTTTATTCGTTAAGTTTGACTGCTAGCGTATGTGGCATTTGCCAAGATCGGAAGATATTTTTAGAACCGTTACAGTAGGGTAGGGTAGCGATGGGTTTGCTTAATCTGTTTCTTTTGTTTATTTCAACAGAAGAGGGTAGCAATGTGTAAGTGTTCTTAGATATGATCCAAGACAATCTGTTCAGCCGTTTGAAGATTATCAGAGGCTTAAAAAATAATGTTATCTTGTTTTAATGCTAGTTATTGTACATTACTTACCTATTACTTATTGCTTTGTCCTTGTAGATGACAAGCCATACTCAATATCACACAAGGATAGTGTAGCTTTTTATCATATATTTTTTCATGATTGACTTAGCAGTTTCAGAGATTACCTTTCACAAATATAGTGAATGGTGATTTTTTTGCTAGACTATGTTGTCCTGCTGTTAAAGCCTTCTCCATTTGTTTCCGTCGATCCCTTTCCTGTGCGATGTCCTACCGTTCTAGATCTCAGAATATGCACTGTTATTATTCTGAGATTCAGAACGTCTCACCTGTCGCCATCGGTTACGGGTTCTGGTTGGCGGTTGCTTCCCCTCTTGAGGCATATAGCGTAACTGCATTCTGCAAACATTGCCCACCTACTTCCATTTCAGCCTAGCACTTGTGTCGCCTATAGCTGATCCCGTCAACCAATTTCAGCCATAGTCATCGAGGTGGACATTCCATCCTTACATCGTGAACTTTGGTGAAGTCCGCACGCAGAGTTTCCAAAATTCCTTCCTAATACGAACTGCACAGGAATGGAATGCGCTCCATGCCTCGGTGTTCCCTACAAGGTACAACCTGGGTCTCTTCAAGTCAAGAGTGAATAGGCACTTCATAGGCAAGCGTGCCCCATCTTCGACTGCATCGTCACTTACCATCAGGTGAGTTGTGGTCAAACGCTAGCCCATTTCATCATAATAAAATAAATAAATAAATAAAAAGGCTACGTCTGTCCCGTAACGACGTATACTGGACCCGGTCAATTCAGAATGAGAACTTGTGGCAAAAATAGTATACTACAAAATCTAATATAGACCAACCCTATCTAACATAGTAAAGAGACTCATTTAGTTTGAACAAACGCGTGCCGCCGTCACAATGCCCGGAAGGGCAGCACCCAGAGAAGTATTTAGCAAACGCTGGCTCAGGCCCTTACACGAGGTATTTATGCAAATGCTGCTACCCTACGGCTGTTTAGAGTAGTATCAGTAAGGATTGTATACAGTTCGGAAAGCGGCATGTGTTGTCATGTCCACCAAATTAGCATAGTGCACTTCCAATAGGAGATTCTCCGTCAGACGGTTCTAATGTCAAACTCGAGTAGATAAGCAATATTGCAGGTTAGGCCGGGATCAACGATAAAAAGAAAAAAAATACTGGGAGCGTAACAAAATCGCTAAAAAGTGCTACTCGTATCTTTGTCGCACATCTATACTAATATTATAAAAAGGAAAGATTTTTTTGTTTGTTTGTTTGCATTGTATAGGCTCCGAAACTACTGAACCGATTTGAAAAATTCTTTCACTGTTGGGATGCTACACTATCCCCGTGTGACATAGGCTATAATTTATACCCGTGCGAAGCTGGGGCGGACCGCTAGTTTATGATAATTTGGAGTCGGAATTGTTTTTTTTTTATCATTGGGCATTTTCTTGTTATATTGGAAATGTTTTACATAAATTTTCATGTTGACATGATTTAATTATGGCGAAGATAGTTGAGTTTTTTTATGAACTACTTTTTTACGCCAAAATAAAACAGACCAGCATAAAAAATGCTTTAAAACGTTACGTTTGCAGTGTAAAGATAAAAATTTATGTAATATTTGTATGTATTATCATAGTATTAAGTATTTACAAAGATAATACCCAAATTGGTAACTCTTTAAATTCCCGTTCAGTGTTTTTTCATCTAGATAATGTTTCGTATTCGTGTTTTTGTCTGATCAGATAAACAAGGTGTTTGTGTCGACCTGAGGATGAAAATCTGCAAGTTATATAACTGCGGGCTTTTGAAGTATTCTTTTATCAATATTACTTGGCTTTTCCCTCTTTTTATCAACAGTAAAGCAAGAAAAAGTATGTCTGAAATAAAAATTCTATTAGAAATTAGAATAAGTTAAATTTAAGTGACTATCCTGTCCATTAGTAAGAGCACGAGGATATACCTTTCCTTATTGTCTTATCGGTAAGAGTATAAGGACTTTAATCATCATGCTCCTACCAGTAGGAGAGCCTAGTAGGAGCATGTGGAAATGTTCACCTAACTCAGTGAGCAGCCATACTGTTCACTTCTCTACTGCGCCGCCGGCTTAGCGCGTTCAGAATATTTTACTGAATTCTCTGATCCCTCTGGAATAACGGAGAATATGCGACCGGATAGCGTTATACGAGTCATTTGCACTTCGTTACATGTGCCGGGTAAGGAAAACATTGGAGCTCTCGATTTCGATGGAATATAGCTGTAAGATTCTCGCTTGACTGTTTAGTTAGAATATTTCAAACAGTTCCAAAAAAAGATAAGGATATGACACCGACAATCACCGTCGGTATGATTTCGACGCAAGGTGTCAGAAAACACAAAAGTCTAAATAAAGCACACAAAAATTTATTCTACGTGCGCATGATCAAATAATTTTTCGTTGTAGATTAAAACCCAAATATTTTGTCATTTACTTATTTCAATGGTTTTATTTTATTTGGTATCTATAATTTATTTTACAAGGCAAATATAGAGGTTGCTTGCGCAACATGTTTGCATTTTAGTACCTTTGTTTGTATACGATATCATCGTCATGATTAAAAGTAATTATTATAAAGCTTTCTTTGACTATTCCGCCCGAACTATCCGTGTGAGAAGAAATCACGTCAGCCCGTTTGCGTTACTTCATTTTAACGAGAAATAGGAACAAGTAATAACACTGTAAGGTTAGGTAAAGACACTGTAGGATTCAAGAAGGAAGTCACTGGTATTTTATCCAATAGCGCCAGATAATCCAAGAACGCCAGCAATTTATCAACAGTGTTTTATTCATCATCAGGTATATGCCTCTCCTTGCCTACAGGAAGTCGGTCGTCAGCTCAACGAACTCAATGAAGGGGAAAGTTGTTCTACACTGGCAATGTGTCCATTTCAGTTGTTTGTTCTGTTTTCGAGATTTGGCGCCATCTCGAAAAAAAAATCGGCTCGTATTATTTTCTTAAACTTGTGTATTTTCGAGTGTAAATGTGTAATAATGCTGGATTATTATTTATTAAGTGCTCGTGAACGTTTTCGAGTGTGGGTAAGCTATACGGTAAACATATAAATGATTTAAGCTTTGTTTTTGTTGTATTTAAGGTGAAACATGTCTTTTCGCGTTGTTTCCAAAACTCCATAAGTAGATGCCTATTGTAAAGCCTCCACCACTTTACTGGGGCATGAGTTTGATATGACTGTGAATTACTTTGCTTGACTCTGACTGTGACTTGTTTGACACTATTTCATACTATGTAAACTTGTTTAATATTACGATTGAAGGAATCTGTATCCATAGTCATGAAAAAAGTTAACAAAAATAAAGTTGTTGGTTCGAGCCCAAATAACTGAAACTACAAAGTCTTTCTAGAACATTGCGCGACAAAGACTTCTTTTCTCTACGTGGCTACCTTGAAAGCCTTGAAAAGGCTTTTTTTTTTAAAGTTCACTAAAAATAACGAGTAGATATACGTTTACGACTCGTTGACAAAGAGATTGTTCCGAAATATCGCGAAGACTGCTACAAGACTGCTATCATAAATATTTATGGTTTTTTATAACCCTGAGGAAAGTCGCAGTGTTGCTATGACGGCGCGTTAAACCCTAAAAATAAGTTAGCTTACAAAAATCTAAAATCTTCTTTGAATCAATTTTTTTATAATTTATGAAAACTAAAACTCTAAACAAACGAATACTACTAACTACTAATTAAATTTTAAATTACAAACTAAATATTGATTTATGAATAGGCTCAGCAATTATAAAAAATAAACCAAACAAGTATGAGTAGGACTCGTGCTCTGAGGGTTCCGTTGGACAGAAACCTCAGAGCGCGAGTCCAAAAAAAAACTAAAGTTGAAATATTGAAAGACAAACTTAACTTTGTAGTTGACCATAAGGTTCTTCTATACATTCCAACTACAAAATGTAAGTTTGTAATAGCAAAATAATTATTTTAAATGATATAACTTAAAATTTGTAACTTTCAGATCTATTCCCATATATGTGCTATGATACCTTGCTTTTTGCCAAATTTCATGATTCTAGGTCAACGGGAAGTACCCTATAGGTTTTGATTTCCCTCTGAAATCGCAAAATATGCGACATAAACGTTCATATTTTTTGATTGCGTTGACTTACAACTTTTATTTATTTTTACAGCCGAAAGAAACCGTAGACCCAAGTATTTAGTATAAATTTCAAATTGATACCTTTACGCGTTCTTGAGAAAAAGGGTCTTGACAGATGGACAGACGGACAGACAGACGGACAACGAAGTGATCCTATAAGGGTTCCGTTTTTTCCTTTTGAGGTACGGAACCATAAAAAATTAATAGGTTAATTTTTCTTAAGCATCTATAAGAAAAAATCTAACAGTACCGGCATAAATTATCCTAAAATATTTTTTGTACAGTTAATGAATATGAATAAAATCTATTTTGATAAATTTGCCACCAACATACCTGGTAACACTGTCTGCGGAAGCGAATCACCGGAAAATTGTCAAGGAAATGTAGAGAAAAATGTATTTTTTCTTGCGAGACGCGAACTCAGTGTATTTTCAGGTACTACACAGTTCTGTTTGGGAAGTGCCTTATCATCCGATCGTTTATGTTACCAGTTGAATCTAGGTATGAATGTAATTTTTACACAGACTTTTTGTAAATTCTTTTTTTATATTACTTATGACTTTAGTTTTTAATATCACCTTATATATATGTTTAGTTTTCACTTGCTAAGTCGTTTTTATCATAATATTATGATGTTTTTGGTGTTAACAACAGTTATTTTTCTACCTATTTTTTTATAAGTTATGTTGAGTATCTTCATATCAAAGTTCGAAGGTTTGATATTGGCAGAACTTAAAAATTGAATTGTGGAGCACCAATTGAATTAATTGGGAGCAATTAAGAAGTTAAATTGTTATTATTGTTTTGTTTGAAATATATGGTTAGAACACAGAAACAATTTATTGTTTAAATTAGAATGGCTATCATGGCATTTTTGTAGGAAATTGGTTGTAGCCAGTTGCATATATAAACGAAATGTCAGTCATTCAAAATCAGATTGCAACTATGATGCGGAGTTCGACGCGTTGATCTAAATGTTCAATCAAGGTTCACTCATAATGCCTGGAACCATAGATTCAGTATCTGGAACAGATTTTCCTTCTCATTTCCGTTCTATTTACTTCTCTTTTCTGTGGGTTAGATGAATGAACAGAACGGTCTTCGAATGGTTTCTTTTTGTATTTCCCGAAAAGTGTTTTCAAACAGTCAACATAGAACCTTTGGAGTCAGTTTCATTTAAAACCTACTTACATTTACTCGACATTTCTAGTCTTGTTTGCGCCCTACATACATAAATATTCGTACTCTGTAGGAGGGAAGCAAAGATTTCATAGAGGGAAGATTTTCGTGGTACCCACACGAAATCAAGCAACATGATAGCTATATGCAATTTACTATGTAGTTATTACATTTATCAACATTTCTGCTAACTGTATACAATGTAAAACATAAGATTTATCATGACTGTTTAAGGTTTATTTATATTTACGGATGTGGCAATACTGGTGATTTCTGGCAGAGGGTAGACAACTGAAAAGAATAGACAAGAAACGGACTTGTGACATAAATTGGAGATCGACCACTTAAATCATTATCTGATCAAGTAATAGAGGAAATCTAATGGATTTGGAGTTTTATTAAATGCCTACGACGCCCTGCGGCATTCTGAGGTGAAAGACAAGCTTTCATTTCAGAAGTGGGATCACAAGGAGTAAATTTCTCCAGACGTGGACCAACGCGCCTGTCTATGCTGCCTGGAAACGAAACGCTAAAGGATTTCACAAGGTCAGGCTGTTCCTGTTTTTAGTGTTTGTGTAGATATCCTGTGTCACTACTCTGATCGAAAAACTATAGTGAATCTGGCGAGCGTTATTTGGTGTGTCGAAGTACTAAATATTTAAGTGATTACCATCTCTAGCGATTTATTTTCTAACTGCAAATATATACAACAGTGATAAATTAAACTTTACGTGCGTGCGATTAATTAAACCTACATATACATTAAATGTTCATGTACGCTATTGACGTCATTTTTGTGTAAATCGTAAACAATTATTTATGTAAATTCCTTAATAACTGTAAAATTAAGCTGATTTGTTGTTTTGATTTGAATCACTGGACATTTTTTCTTTAGATAAAATGATTGCGGTATTTTAAATATGTGATTAATAGTGAATAATAGTGTAATCCAGCAAATTTTTAGTATAGTGTACATAATTGGTTAAAAAGTACCTAATTTTAAAATCGAAATGGGCAATTCACGTCGTAAGCGACGCGACAGTGAAATTGAGAAGTCACATAAATCAAGACGAAAATATAAGCGCAATAGAGGGCGAAGTCGTACTCGACAGGCTTCTAGTCACAATCGCTGTAGTCGTAGGAATCGTAGCTACAGTAGACATAGTATGCAATATTCCAGCGACAGTCGTGATAGTGATATTAGTAGTGGTAGGTATCAGCATAAATCGAAAAGAGCGAAGCGGCACGTAAGTAAGAGGCGTAATTGTGTTTCTGAACGTACTACAACGCCGCTCTTACCAGTTCAACAAGTGCCTGTTCAGGAAAGTAATCTTGCTGTTGATAATCAACTGCGAAATACGCATAGCAACTTTTGGGCACTGAACAATTTTCCTGTATCATTTAGTGTTGTTCCGGAATTCGATCCGAGCGATAATAGTCAAACCATCGAAAGCTGGATAAACAAAGTAAACGAGTGTGCCCAAATTTATTCATGGAACGATAGACAAATTTGCCACTACTCATTGCCAAAGCTGATGGGCCTGGCCAAAAAGTGGTATCAAGGTTTGTCATCTGTTTTATTTACTTGGGATCAATGGACAGTTAAACTGAAGCAAGCTTTTCCATCCAACGAAAACTATGGTGACCTTCTGTCGTCCATGTTAAGGTTACGCTGTAAATTTGGCCAACCGTTAGAGAACTACTATTATGACAAAATGGCATTTATAAACAAGTGCGAAATAACAGGAGCAAAGGCTGTAGGTTGTTTAATTCATGGGATTGACGACAAATTTGTGCGTATGGGAGCGGGAGCATGTATGTTTGGTGAACCAGAACAAGTTTTAAACTACTTACGCACAGTATCACAACATGAAACTAGCATATCGCAGAATATGCAAGGTAGAGGCTATGAGGCTAAACAATTTAATAAAGCCAATGCCGAGTCCGTTAAAAGTTCAGAAGCCTATCAGCAGCAACTTCGTTGCTTTAATTGTAGTGAATTAGGTCATATAAGTCTGAAATGTAACAAGCCCTTGAAAAGGTGTAATTTATGTTTCAAGCTAGGCCATGATACTAAAGACTGTCGCCAAAAAGTCTCTAATGATGGGGCTGTTAAAAGTGCTGATCAGGATGCAAGTAATACTACGAACTCTTTCTTTTAGATCAGGTCAAATTCAGTATAGGTATGACTAATGGTAGAATTTATATTTATTTTTATTTAATCAGCACGGTTGAATACCAATTGAATGAATGATAGAAAATAATGTTACATATTTATAGAAATATAAATACCTACCACATTAGTTAATTACATGTCTAAGAATACTTACATTTTTGTCAAAATAGACATAGGTAATAATAACAATACAATGCTGATTGTTTGTGAATTAGACGTTATTTTGCGCAAGTTCATCCTCAAAATTCTCAAAATTGTTATCTTTTAATTAAAGTTAAATAGATAAATAATTATTATAAGATCCCTAGTAGGCATAATACAGTTTTACTATAGTTACGTTAGTAGAAAAACAGAAATAATTGATACCAAATTTATTATTGTACGTAATTTGACGTTGAAGCTGAATTACACTAGAAATCCGTCAAAGAAACAGTTTTCAGTTACTGAGTGTATAATAAAATGTCAAAATAAATGGTCGTAATACAATAATTAATCAAACTAACAAATAGCCAAACTAAATTATCACAATACAATAAATAGTTACCAGTAAAATGTTAAAGCAAATTAAATATAAAAAAAAAGAGATGAAGGTGCAAATAAATTTCAGGGGCTACTTAAATAATATAGGGACTGTTTTGCAGTAAACCTTCAAGAATTAGGAAACATGGACACGACAAAGATGCACATAGCTGTTACTGATAACATTCTTATTCTTTATCGGATGTCACATAGCAAACGAGATCCTCTTAATAAGATTGTAGGCGATTTTCTGACGAACTGGCGAAAGTAGTAGGAGTAGGTACCAAAGTTGATGCATTGAACGCATCAAACCACGTTAATCTAGAAAATGAGTGGGATCCTTCAATCCCTGATGTACAGTGGGCTACTAATAATACTGTGAATAAAACTACTAGTTACACTCCTTCAGAGACGTTATTTGGAATCTAGTTTCAGATAATCTAATGAAATTCTTAGTATCATATAAGAGGACTTAATGCATAATGAACTTCTTAGTATCAGAGGTTCATCAATCTCTAGATAATAACGATGATGTACAAGACGAAATTGCTATTAGGATTGAGAAAGATCAGAAAAACGGAGGGAACGCTTTAATTCGGTTTTTGAGCCCTAAGTGACCCACTGCTAAGTATTTATGTTCATAGTAGGAAATTATTGCACAAATGTATAGGACAAAAATAATAATAACGGAATGATAAGTAATACTGCTATGAATGCAGAATCACATATATTATATAAGGCTGACTAATTGCACCCTTGGTTGATGTTCAGTTATGATGTTATATCCAGTGATTCGGAATGAAACAATGATCTCTGCTGTAAATGCATATAAAAAAAATACAATTGTATAATATATGTTTAAGTGAAATGTATACAAATATTATAAGAAAAAGTAATCTGATTGAATGTCTAATAGTAAATAAAAGTTTAAAATATCAAAATGCCATGTGAAATAACCATTTAGAATAAGAAAGAGAAGTGCCCTACATCAGAAATAGATATTATTTATTTATTTATTTTCTTGAGAATGTACCTACATGTGTGTTAAATATATTGAAAGAATAAATAAAGATTATTTTAAACTACAAATCTAAACAAGCTGTGATTTATAAGCGATTTAATTTAGTGATTCAGAAACTCAACAATTGAATTTCTACATGTATGTCCTGAAGAACAATGATTGTATTGTACATACTAATATTACCCATTATTGTGTTGTTACGTTTGTGTTGTGTTGAATTGTTATTAGTGACCAATACTAGCGAATACTAAGCTAAAATATAAGAATAAAGTGAATTATGTCGTCCTTTTATGCAATGTAAAGAGTCAATACTAAGATAAAGTAAGTGATTATTACATAATTTTACTGAATGTGAATACTGTAATAATGCAGTATACAGTGAGATGTAAGTGACATTTTAATAAGCGATGATGTATTTACAGTGAAATATAATTATATTCAAAGAATTACATAAAAGGGAATAATAAGTGACATGTATTAAAGCGAATGAAGTGAAAGAGAGAAAAAGTGATTAATTATAAGCAAGCTTGTAAATGATAGTAGTTATAAGAGTGAGTCGCCGCAAGATAAAACTTGTGAGTGATGTTAGTTTTAAGAGTGAGTCGCCGCAAGATATAACTTGTGAGCGATGTTAGTTATAAGAGTGAGTCGCCGCAAGGTAAAATTTGTGTGCGATGTTAGCTATAAGAGTGAGTCGCCACAAGGTAGAACTTGTGTGCGATGTTAGTTATAAGAGTGAGTCGCCGCAAGGTAGAACTTGTGTGTGATGTTAGTTATAAGAGTGAGTCGCCGCAAGGTAGAACTTTTGTGCGATGTTAGTTATAAGAGTGACGATAAGTGAGTTTTATAGTGATGTAGAATTTACAGTGAGCCATAATGATGATGATGTAGAGATAATTGTAATTGTTTTTTATTTTTGTATCAATAATCATAACTAAATGTGACTAGCTAAAAGGATCATTTTTAAAATAACTAAACGCGAGGTCGCGTTTTCGTCAGGATTAGCCGAATGATAGCTATATGCAATTTACTATGTAGTTATTACATTTATCAACATTTCTGCTAACTGTATACAATGTAAAACATAATATTTATCATGACTGTTTAAGGTTTATTTATATTTACGGATGTGGCAATACTGGTGATTTCTGGCAGAGGGTAGACAACTGAAAAGAATAGACAAGAAACGGACTTGTGACATAAATTGGAGATCGACCACTTAAATCATTATCTGATCAAGTAATAGAGGAAATCTAATGGATTTGGAGTTTTATTAAATGCCTACGACGCCCTGCGGCATTCTGAGGTGAAAGACAAGCTTTCAAACATGAACTCCTCACTGAAACTGAATGCTTGAGAGAAGTAAGTAGGAGAGATTGGGTCAATATTTGTTACGAATAGTACCAGGAAAACAGAAACACTGAAAAAATAGGCGAATAAGAATTTGTAAGTCGACGGATAGTTGGTCACGAGTGTTAAGTTTGAATATAGCAATGGTTGCAACGGTGTTTAAGGTTAGGACAGCGGCTTCCTAATCCTATCCTACACACTTAAATACTAGAAGATATGCTTCATAACGTTCACAATAGTCTTTTTTTAAATAGCACTTGATAACCACCACTAACAGACTAGTTTTCACCATTAGTTTACATAGTAGCGCTTAGCTATAAATGTTTTCTGCGCAAAATGGAAAATTTACGAATTCAATATTTACGAATCACGTTACATTCTATGGTACTGTCAAACCACCTGTCAAGTGCCATGCTATTTGAAAATGACTATAGTGTGACCAAGGACGTAATAAAACCTAATGTTTTATGACAGCCATGAGATTAGACGGTCGCAGAATAGACAAATATGTACTTACAAAACTTTCTTTCGTGAAAAATTCTGCTGTCAATTTTTGATTTTGGGGACTGCCTCTCAAAACTGCCGAAATTCACCATTTATAAGAATTTCTACTCGTAAGTTTTTCAACCCGCATGCTTCCATCCTAAAAGTAGATGCAAGACGAGGGTTCACGCTAGGTCTGAGTGTCGACGTAGCGTTGACAGTTATATTGTGACGCCCACGGCTCGGACCTCGCGAGTGGATGGACTGCGGAGAATATAATATTATTTCGGGACCAAGTCGTGACGCTAGCAATCGAACATAATTATTATATACATTGTTTAGTGAAATTGAAACCATTTTGCTTGACCATCTAGATTCTAGAGAATAGTCATAAAAAGTCACGTTTGAAAGTTAATTTTGAACTTTTCATTAACATCACTGTATAATTGGAACCGGGTATGTCGCAGTAAAACTGCGACCAGAACCACCAGAGGATGGCCAGCAGCGTCCTATTAGTTCACGGTGAACGTATTGCGATCACGAACCGCCTGCGAGGCGTGGGGATTATGGCAACACCAATCATAGAGATGATAGGCCTTTGTTCAGCAATGGACGTTTACTGGTTGATGATGTGTGTGAGCGTGTGTGTGTGTATCCATATGATCCGACTGCGGAGAAGAGGTATCCATATGATACTACTTCTCCGCAAAAAACTGAAAACAAGAAGGCTAACGTCACACATGTAAACAAGTATATTTTGTAATGATGTACTATTATATTTACTAAAACTCCTTAAAATATCAGAGACTTAGGTGTTGGAATTTTTGAAAATAAACTTTAAACTGTTCCAGATAAATACATCATCTCGTGCCGCAGCACAGACTTCGCCTGCTTCCAGACGCAGTACCAGTACCTCCGAGACAACGTCCTCCTCGGCTGCAAGGAGCTGGGCGTGCCGGTCTACGAGCAGTACTACTTCCAGTATTCGGACACCAAAACCTGCGTGAAAGTCTCGGGGGTGGAGAATAGCAAGCTAGTCAGTATAAGGTGAGGAATTTGTTCAATAGAGTTTTCATATCTTAGTTTATTAAGGACCAGAATACAGGACTTCGCGTTTTCACTCGCGCGTTTGATGTTTTTTTACTATTCAAAATAAACATGTCTACTTAAAAAAATGTGCTTCGGTTAAAATTGGTTAATTTAGGAAAAAAAACATAGTCGGGTGTGACGTCATAGGATGAATGGAACAACCGAATTTTACGAAGTTAATATATTTTTAAATATGCAGAAAAAATATCTAGCCAGCAAGTAACCAGTGTGTGTTGCCAGTGATGACATATAGTACTTATTGGCCTTTTGGAAAAAGTCAGAGTCACACAGAGGGCAGTGGAGTTTCGAAGTTTCTTTGCACGATAGAATCTAGAACGTGGATATTCGCCGAAGAACCAGAGTCACCGACGTAGCTATTATAATTTGCAAGTAGAACTGGCAATGGGTAGGCCACATTGCTCGAAGAACCGATAGCCGATGCGGAAGAAAGGTTTTTAGTGGAGACCACGACCCGGGTGACGCAGCGTAGATAGGCCTCCCACTAGATAAACTGACGACATCGTGAGAGTCGCGGGCATCCAGTGGATGCAGATGGCAGGCTGTCGTTCAGTGTGGAGGTCTAAGGGGGAGGCCTATGTTCAGCAGTGGACGTCTTCTGACGGATGATAACGATGACTAGTTATATTTCAACTTGCAAGGAAAGAGGCGGGCTTTGAGTGTTTACCTGTTTTTTTTTTTTGAGATAGGTAGTAATTTTTTTTTATTTGCCACTATAACACTTTATTAATGTTTAGCTATGTTCTGCCCGTGCTGATTACTGACACCAGATTGACTAAATTTTCTAATGAATATGAAAAAATTTACGAATGAATAATATTCATTCTGTTTCAGTTTCAACGGAATAAACAAGTTGTTGTCTGTAATGGTCTCGATGCCTGTACGTTTCAATCAAGTATGGCCCAACTGGACTTCGTCTTGTCAACCACCGGAAAAAGGTAGACTTTCATGAGCTTTTATATAAGTAACTTATAAATAAGCAAGTAGTTTCTCTACTTCAGTTGAAGAACTAAAAACAATGCTCAACATTTGTGCTCAACAAACTAAACAAGGCAAGTCTTGAGGTCGGACTGATAATATGTTAAAGACCAAGTTGATGATGACGAATTACACTACACATACATACCTAATATTGATCGAAGGTGAGAAGATCTAGTACGTAGGAGTATCTCTACCTAGGGCAGATAGTCTCCTTCCAGGCAAGGCAAGGCTCTTTGGGAAAGAAGAAGATGATGGTCGACGCACCGAAAATGCCTGAAGGAGCTACTGGTAATATGAGATCTGACAACTAGATCTACTGGCAGATTTGCTGACCCAATCAGCTGATAGATACGGTCAGTTGTAAGAGATCAGTGGCGTACCTTGCATCGCATCGCTTTGACCATTTTTAACTTGAAGGGTTGCTGCGATCGCAAGGCTATTCTGTTTTACCGACTTCAAAAAACGAGGGGGTTCTCAATTCGGTTGTATTATGTTTTTTTTGGTACCTTAGAACTCCCGTTTGTAAACCGATTTGGAAAATTCTTTTATTTTATAGGATATACTTTTTCAGAGTTGTCCCATTAGTCTCATTAGTCATCAAAATCGGTTCAGTAGTTTGGTTAAAATGTCGTTAAAAAAGTTACGGTAACGGTATTTAATTACCATAGCCTCAAATATGTTCGTTGTGTATGCAAACACGCAGTATAAATAAACATATCAGTTGATTGAAAAAATTCTTATCTGTGCTATTATTGTTTTCAGAATTTGTTTCCAAGGGACCTCACGTAGGTAAGACAATATTTATAAAGTATTAACAAAACGTATAATTTGTTATTATCTATACGAAAACTCAGTTCTTTTTATTAATTTCAGGTCCATTTAAAAAGTTTGCAGGCAATGGTAAGTACTACGATTGTTATTTTATATTTAAGTTATGTACTTATACCTTTGTCTGTTGTATTTTTTTTTTTTATAATAATATCTAGTATAATATAATAATACGAGGGATAAAAACGTTATCGTTTACTTCAATGCATCATACGTGAGGGTATATAATTTGGGGCTTTTTAATTAGTTATGTATAATTTTTAGGTTTAATTTATTTTGTAGGCTATTTTTGTAGGCTATATTAGTATGTTATAGATTTAATTAATTGATAGAATGGTGTAGTTAGATCCATTCGAATTGGGGCCCCCTGTAACTGCCCACCTAAAATGTACGTTAAATAAATATAAGTAGTTCGGTGTTTTCCCATCTGCCACCACATCTGGTGGTCTGTCGTGGGGCAGTTAGGAAAAAGCTAGCTATCAATAAAACACATTTCGTAGAATTATTTTTCCATGACGAAGAGAAAAATAATATAAAAATAGTTTAACTTTATGACTGGACGTAATATTGATGAAATTGGTGCGGTGCCAGCCCGCAAATTGAATGTTTTTGTTGTTCACTGCCTTGCCACTGCCTTTGCCTCATCATCATCAGCCAGAAGACGTCCACTGCTGAACACAGGCCTCCCCCTTTAACTTCCACACTGAACGACAGCCTGCCGTCTGCATCCACTGGATGCCCGCGACTCTCACAATGTCGTCGGTCCATCGAGTGGAAGGCCTACCTACGCTGCGTCTTCCGGTTCGTGGTCTCCACTCAAGAACCTTTCTCCCCCATCGGTTATCGGTTCTTCGAGCAATGCGGCCTGCCCATTCCACTTCAACTTACAAATTTTAACAGCTATGTCGGTGACTCTGTTTCTTTGTCGAATATCCACGATCCGGATTCTATCGCGCAAAGAAACTTCGAGTCTTTGCCTCAATAAGATATAAACTTTACTTTCTATAAATTAGTTTCGAACCTGAGTGGTTCTAGAGTAGACGTTCAATATTCGGTCCACTCAAGCATACGACTAACAATAACTAGACATCGATAGGTCTGATCGGTGACCTGGCAATTAGTGCAGGCGTTCGAAGCGAAGAGCCAACCTAGCTGCACATACTTATACCTACATACGTTACTGGAGGAAGTCCCGAGAAGATGTTTCAATAATGAATTTAAATATCTTTTCTGGCTCGGGGATGTAAAACGTTATAAGGCATCGAAAGTTACAAAAGTGGTGCCGAGTGGTGTCAAATCTTATCTATACATATGTATTTTCAGCTACAATTATAGTGCAGTTTGCATTTGAATTCGAGAGGAAAGAGGACAAGCTATACATGAAAATCGAGAACGAAGATATCGACGTCACCCTGGATGTACCAGATTTGAGTAATCATAATAGATCAAGCCAGTTGGAAAGTAAGTCTTATCAAACTAATTATAAATGCTAAATGTAACAGAATGTTTTTCAAAATGTAGTATTAATAATGTCGTCACATCGCAACAACTAAATAATGGACAAAATAAAAGCAAATCATCGAAATTTCAGCTTATGTTATCTTATCACGGAGAGGAGGAACATGAAGTTGAGTCGACGTGCTTGCGTCGTGAATTTGATTTTGTTATAATCTAAATTCCTCTGTTGGGCAATCGCGCTAAAAAATTACAGACGAATCGTTGACGAAACGCAAACGCTCCACAACTTTTGCTCGATTTCGTATCAGCGCGAAAAAATTAATATTTTCTAGTTTTATCACAAACGTTCGTTTGACAGCGTCTACGTTCCAACTGTAATCGGGTTGCGTTTCTTCTTTGGTTAAAATCATTAGCGCGATACGAAATCGACCAAAAGTCAATACTTTTGGTTTGGAGCGGTTGCGATTCGTCAACGATTCGTCTGTAATTCTTTAGCGCGATTGCCCTGCTGTATGGGTTACGATTTAGGACTTAGGTACATTAATAACGATTTGCTTTTCTTTGGTCACGAGTTTGTCAAGAGATGGCGTTAAAGTAGTATAGTTATTAACATTTTTACGCCGTAAATTGCAATCCAAATTGAACTTACCATATACTAGTATATACAATGTTATAAATTACCCATTTTTTCTATACTAATATTGTAAAGAGCAAAAAGATTTGATTATTTGTTTGTTTGTTTATTTGCATTGAATAGGCTTCGAAACTACTGAACCGATTTGAAAAATTCTTCCACTGTTGGGAAGGTACACGGTGACATATGTTATAATCTATACTCGTGCGAAGCTGGGGCGGACCACTAGTTATTAATAAAACGAACAAAGCCATGTTCGTTTCTTCAAAAATGTGATGATGATGATGCATTACGTAGCCCAACAGTAAAGAAACGAACATAAACTATGACAAACGGTGGAATTTGCGTCGTAAAAATATATTTCTAAGAGCAACAACTTGAGAAACTAGCGCGGACTCCGATTTGAATAAAACTGGCTTAAATGGTGTAGCTGAAAAGCTAGCTAAAATAAAAAAAAAACTGATTTCAACTTTTTATATAAGTCCATATTTTCCTAAGTGGCGCTAAGGCAATTCGCCTTTTACTCGTCATGCGTAATATCGCTTGCCGTGGAACGCCACCCTTACACCACAAGCATGTAATTAATTACAGCTAGGACTACCGAAGTATGTTACAAAACTATTCCACAGTACGAGGTTCCCTTCCGCATCTGGGCAAATATTTGCCCGATAAATCATGTAGCATATAAACACGAGCCTGGAGCTAGTTTTGGCTCGGAACACTTCCAACACGTCTAGCATCTGTTTGTTGTGGTTTCCTGGTCTGTCGGCCTGGTCGAATTTTGGGATATTGATCTTGGTGGAGCTTTCCTTATTATTTTGTCCGTATATTGCCCGTAATTCAACCAGTGATACAAAACTTTACCGTGATTTTATTACCCGTCGTTTGACTGAAGATTTTTGCCCATCTTACCAGTGGCAGGGTTTGAGCCAGACTGATCGGTTCAAATAGGAATTATGTCAAAAAGAAAAAAATAAAGTGTTAAATCATGACTATGAGAAGAGTTAATAAAGACCATAGCATATAAAACCAACTCAAAATTGGCCAAATTAAAGACAATTTCATGTCACACACAGCAGAATTTCAATTCCCGCCATCGAGTGTACAACGCTTGGTCAACGCGTGGTTTACGCGTCGTCGTGTACCATATATCAAGCTCTTGATGTTCGTTATTAGAATCTAAGTTTATACCTACTTACTTGTATATTTTTTTTTTCAATAATAGGCTTGCGCTTGGCCGCCATCTCGCCTGATGTTAAACGACAATGCGGTCTACGATGGAGCACGCTTGTCTAGAAGAAACCAATTCACTTAGATTATAACTAACGGGGAATACCCATTCAGGCTGCGAACTCCACAGACTAGCAGTTCGCACAATAAATGTGAAATCAAAGCGCTTCTTTAAAATATGGGAAAAGTACAATATCTCAGTAGGTGTCTTCAAATCTAGAGTAGTAAAACAGATTACTTCTATAAAGGTAAGCGTCTTTGCACATCAAGAATTCTGTGGACAAAAGCAAAGCATTAATAAAAAATAACTTGTAACCAATAATGAATAAAATAATTATTTCCAATTACATTTTGTTTATAATAAACGAAAATTACTCACGTTAAGATTAAGCTGGTTATTCTGACTATAGTTTAACAGCTTCTGGCTGTCTTTTTCATGGTTAACGCGCGCGAGTGTAGAAAAGTCAGTTTTCCTAAAATTCCAATAACTTTTAATCAATTTCTGGATGGATTAGTCAGCAACGTTGGGCTGGCAACAATTCCAGAAATACATCGGTCGGTAATCCGTCATTTGGCCCGATTCCGATGGCAGCGTAAATTGTTTGCGGGGCACGTCTCACCGATCTGTTAGCCGCTTGGATGTTTGTCCAAAACGTCCGGGCTATAAGGACGCGGAAAATAACTGTTATTTGAGGGCACAGGCTATCCTGGACAAAAATAAGACTGCATGCTTCAGAATGATTTAGAATGCATTGACGAAAAGATCACAAGAGATATTTATCATCCCCAAGCAAAAACATATTGTTTTGTTCATCAACAAAGAAGTTTATTTCATTGTAATAATTAAATACCTGACAACGGACATCTGAACTAAAAATAATATATCAAATCTTATTTTCAATTAAAGTTATAATCATATGATCATTTACGGGATATTTACCGTGGTAAGGTTGTGGAATGAGCTCCCGATATTGCGGCGCAGTTGCATGTCCAGATTGTCCAGTCTTCCCGTGAACCTTACCACGGTAAATGTCTCGTAAATAATCATATAACTTTAGTGAACAACCATGATAGTTTAAAACAGTGTTTATCAATCAATTACTCCTGCTGTCAGAACTTTTTTCTCACCTAATAACCCATTTCCCGGTGCCATCTTATATTTTTGATGACGACCATCCCTGAAATTATAAAAATTTGTCAACACACCATTTATCTAACTTGTATCTTTTATTTCTACACAAATACATATTTTTGTATTTGTAATTGCTGTATCAAAATCGGTTGAGGCGTTTGTTGTCGAGGAGTTTTGACAAAATAGCAGCAAAATGTTTCAAAGCTAGTTAGTCTCGGACTGTTCAAATTTTCTACAATTTCTACGGCATTTTATTGAATTCCAACGACCAAGTCGGGCTACCTCTGACGGATGACCGAAACGTGCGCCGCAAATCAAGTATTATTTGGCCACCATCAAACCTGAAATGGATTTAAATTTAAAGCAACGAGAGATAGTAATATCCCCTCAATATAATATACTGACAGTAGACACACCTTCTCAGTTTTAGTCTTTAATTCCTTACTTTTTGTTTAATGCCATATGTGACAAACAAGCATACAGGCCACCTGATGGTAAGCAGTCTCACTGTTGCCTATAGATACTTGTAACACCAGAGGCATCACAAATACGTTGCCGACCCTTAAGGACTCTAGTCACTCGCCTTACTGTGTTACCTTTATTAACTACTAATCCCTCACATCACAACTACAAATAGTCTACAACGATACTAAAATTGCCTGATTACTTAACATATCAGTAGAGAACAAAAGTGTCAGCAGGCCACGGATTACGGTCTTATAGGAGTTATGCTGATTCGCGTAAGCAGGTGGAAATGCAATGCAGAGAATGTCATGAGAGATTCCATAATTAATCCGAGATAAAAAAAAACGAGGTCAACAGGATAGCGACCGTTGAAATGGGGGCGTTTAAGCGGATATTTGCTCAGGTTCGAATCCTCACTATTGTAAATTTTTTGAATCTATCTATCTAAATAAATAAAATGCTACTAACGAAGCATCACAGAAATTAATAATATAGCATATTTTGTCTTTTGTTGGATTTTTCATTATAATTATTGTAAATTACTTTGTTTTGAATGTGATTGAGGTATGTACCTACTTGTACGCGCACATGTGCGGTGCGTGACGTCACTTGCCGGCCTCATCGGAAGACCAGCGTCGTTTGACAACAAACGGCATTATGCTGAGCTGGGGCCGGTTTGTGCCAAAAGTCCAACTTTTTTTCTTTTTTTTTTACTTTTAAATTTGTGTGTAGCTCTAAGTGTGTATGGATTTTTGTTACAAATAAAATATTGTCTATTGTCTATTGTCTATAATTTTAAAGCGAAATTCACTCACTCATTCACTCACTGCGAAAGGGCCGAATTAAAGGGGGCAAAAAGGGGTTGAAAATTTATATGAAAGACTACGCGTACAAAGTCGCGGGCAACAGCCAGTAATCTATAGTTGTATAACATTTAAATGGGCTTACTTGGGACTGCCTGAAGGCCGAAGGCCCGTCGGCCGTCCCAAGTATAGATGGATAGATGAAGTGGGAAAAGATCTACAGAAACTGGACGTCCATAACTGGCGTGTACTTGCGCAAGATAGAAAAGAATGGCGTCTTTTGGTATCGGAAGTCAAGACACATTTTGGGTCGCTGCGTCAACATAAGTAGTATAACATTTAAATAGTGTGATTATGTTTCCAGCTCGTGTGTACGAGTGGTCGGAGTGGGCGTACGAGATGGTCCAGCACGTGGACGTCCCTGAGCACGTGATGGTGCCTTATTTGCACCAGATGAAGGCTGTCTACAGCATGTTGCCGCTCGATAGGTATATACAGTCCAGCTCTCACTTGTTTTCGCCTTATTAGAGTTCCGTACCCAAAGGGTAAAAACGGAACCCTATTACTAAGTCTACGATGTCTGTCTGTCCGTCCGTCCGTCCGTCCGTTAGTCTGTCCGTCTGTCCTATCTATTAAAGGCTGTATTTTTTAAACCGTAATATATAGCCAGTTGAAATTTTTACAGAATATGTAATGTTACGGCGGATTGACTAAGAAATAATAAAAAAGAGTCAAAAATTAAAAACAAAAGGGGACAGTCCCCATACAACAAACGTATTTTTGTATTAGCTCTAATGGAAAAACGGTAATATGTACAAGCTTCAAACTTGGCATGATTATAGTACACACTAAAGTATAATAACAAATAATAAATAATGGCCAAGTGCGAGTCGGTGATAAGTATCTGTTCATTACCAAGTTATAGCTGGTAATTTCGTTATTGAATTTTGTGGTGGTACGGAACCATCAGTGCGCAGCTCGACTCGCATTTGGCCGGTTTATTGTTGGTTTGTTGGTTCTTTCTCGCAGCAATATAGGAACGATTGTTTGCATAGAGATAGTTGGAGAGCCAAGATTGACATAAAATACCACAGAAAAGAGAAGTAAATAGAAGGGAAATGAAAAGGGAAATCTGTTCCAGGCAATTTGACAGAACCTTGATTGAACATTCTTATTTATATCAACGCGTCGAACTCCGCATCCAAAGAACCAGGACCTTACCTTTTTGGGTTAGGTCTCAAAGTTATTTTTCCGCATCACAGTTGTTAATTAATTTCGAATGACTGACGTTTCATTTATATGGGTGCAACAACAAATTTCTTACAAAAAGCCTTGACAGCCATTCTAATTTAAACAAAAAAAAAATCTTTTCTGTGTAAGATACTTTGTATCCCGGATAAATGCCGGTTCCTGAGAATGTCCACGCGAGTGAAAGCAAGCCGCAAATAATAAACCACAACTAGTGATCTTTATTTATGTACCGATTTAACTGCTAACTTCAGTAATGAATATCAATCATATCTTACAGGTTAATAATGCTCTACCCTTCGGAAAAATATCACGAATTGATATTCGACTACGTCGAGAGGAACATCATTGCCAGCTTAGCATAAGTTAGTCATGTTACTACGAACCTGCGCAACCTGAGATGGGTGCTTTTTTGCGTATTTGACCACATTCCCCGAGGAACCACAGTCACCGACATAGCTACTAAGCAGTGCAAGTACCGTTCTTTATCGATCGTCAATTTCGATAAAATGCCATAGAATCGATCATAGCGAGTACTGATCAAATGGCATTTAATCAAATTTATCGATCTTAACTGTCAAATTTGACGATCGATAAAGAACGGTACTTGCACTGCAGATTTGCAAGTTGAAGTTGCAATAGGCAGGCAACATCGCCACGAACTAACCACGACCACGAATGTAATAGGTACCTACGTAATGATAGCCCCGTTTGATATCCCGTTGGTCGAGTTGGTAGTGAACCTGCCTTCTGCGCTTGGGGGCGAAATAGAAGTAGCGAACCGCACAACTGTGTGTAAGCGCCATGGTTTTGCTCCACTAAATGCGAATTTATTACATTATATTAAGCCTTATGGTCATTTGTAGTAATAAGCATTGCTTAAGTGGGAAAACCTCGCCTTAAATAAATAGATAAACAAGAAGAAAAAGTGAAATATACTAAAGCTCCTAGTAGATTTTTAATCTTTATTGTATGGTACTCTATCAGTTTCAAAATTATTGTTTAGTTATACTTATGCGGTAAAAATGTAAATACAAATTCTAATAACATTAAAATGAAATAATATACCGTCTTTGTTCTTAAATCTCCTTAAACGTTTCATAGCTGGAATTAAGGACTTAACTAATTTAGCGGCAAAAGATGAGAGCCGCGATTAAAAGGCCGTCGGGGCAGGATTGGCTATTAGCAGCCCTGAGCGGGTAGTTTTGGAAAATTATCAGAATAGATTGAAAGAGATACTTGAGTTTGAGGGTTCCTTAGCATTTTCTAGGCTAGGAACGCTTCGTCGGCGTGAACCCTAGTAGTAGGGCCACAATTCTTGCCTGGGCTATCTCTTTCGCACAGACATATTCAACATTATTGAAGAGTGGGAATTAAAAAAACAAGTCTTTTCGACGAAGACAAGATAATTAAGATCGAACTTCACTTCAGGTAAGTTCGTTTGATCAATTAATATAAAATTGCAAAATGATTTAAATCAATTTTCAAATTATAATTATTTTTATTTATGAGAAGGAAACTAACAATGTTTTAGAGTTTTGTCCTTTGTTCTTTGTCTAAATAGGAAATATCAAAATTGCTAATAATACCCTTTTTTTTTCAGCCGGTGAAAAATTATTTATCTACTACTCGTATAAATTAGAATGTGCAAACGAGATAGCCTGTGGAAGTAGGCAAGCAGTTCAAACTCATAACTGCTAGGGGATGCATTTCAAATCTAGCCCAAGTCTCGCATCTTTGCGCTTTTACAAATTTTACCAATTTTGTTGCATTTCCCGGGAAAGTGAGTCCTTGTCGTTCGTAATCGTGTGCTGTTACTTTTTTATTCGTATTTTAATGTGGATTGTATATTACCTACTGTAGGTATTATTAAAGTAGTTTTACTCCCTAGGACTCAAGGGAGGAGTTGACCCTATTCCAATTTCCAAGTTTTCGTATTTTAATACCAATCACGTGCGACGTGATATTGCTATTTTTGGAATTGAATTAGTTATCTACCTAGTTAACTTTTTGAATAAGTTCGCGTTGTAATTTTTTCGTGTTTTTTTATTCGGTTCACTAATTTAAATTAAATTGATTTGACAAGGTATGTTCCGCGTCTATCCTAAAGGCTGTGAACCATCCTAAAATCAGTTAAAAAATAATATGTTATCATTTTCATTTCATTGCTCAATCGACTATGATGACAATTTTATGACATAAGTAGCTATTCATTTTATTTTGATCTTTTAAATAGTTTTATTTTTATTTTTTATTTATTTATATTAATAAATCGATTTCAATTTAATAGTGTATGAAATAAATGTTAGTGGACTTGTCTGTTTTTTTTTTCAACTAGCGACTCCTCCGACTCCACGGGTGTAAGTTTTATTATTTAGATACATAAATAAACCTTCCGTTAAAAATTATCTAACTGATGGTGAAAACCGCATTATAATCCGTTGTGTGATTTAGGAGGAGTTAGAAGAGCAGATATACAGACAGACAGACAGACAGACGCGAAAAGCGACTTTAATTTATACTGTGTAGAGATAAATTTGAATGATGGGTATTCATAATCTTATCACGAATCGAATATGACACATTTCCGAACACAAGGTCTAGCCTTGTTTAATTAATTTCAAAGGTTCCATTATTCTCTTCAGAGCTTGCGGTTCCCCAAAAATGTCGCGTTTATCCGGACCACGATCGGATGATACGATAATTCAACCTAAAAATACCCGGACAAAAATACTAGAGGGCGGTTAAAAAATGAGCAAGATTAATACGCGAAAATTAGGGGCGTCAGGAAAATATTGGCACAGTTGGGGAGGGCAATTTGGGCTTTTTTCAACTCTGTTGTTATTGGGAAACGCGAAATTTACAACCCTTTAGGCAATTGGTGATTGCGTTGTTTTTTACGACGGCCCGGTTCGACGGGTCGGCATAATGGGACGTTAGGAAACAAAGTGAAAAGTCTGGGAAACTGTTTGAAAATGTTATTTGGAAAACTGCCGACAAGAAGTAGGTATTCAATTTTGATAATTGAATAAGTAGATTGTCTTTCTTCTGTTTTTTATTAAGCCTTTTATTGAAATCCCGCACCGTTCGCAATAGCCCGCATTAGTCTTCCGCCGAGCTTCAACGGCGTTTCAAAAAGGGTGTCTACAACTACCTCTCCGGGCTGGCAAAGCACCGTTACCACCATTAGTGTTGCTGGTGTCCATATGCGGCGGTTTCTACTTACCATCAGGTGAAAAGCTTGCTTGTTGCCGCTCTTTTTATGAAAATCGTATATAATATCAATATTTCATAATAAAGTAGGACTTGCTTTCAACAAAAACTATTGCTACCTAAGATAGCGCAGCGCTGTAGTCGAACTCGGTCCATTTGCTCTGACACCTGCCCCCCGATTCTACTAAACCAATGTCAATTTTGAGGTAATTATTAAAATCGCAACAATTACAATTTGAAAACAATTTCTTTAGTAGAATGGGGGCCCTGTATTGTCGTTGTAAAAACAACTGATCAAAAACATTTTTCTCTGCGTCCGCTAACTAGTCCGGTCAAGCTGTAGAGGTCAAGGGCAACAGCGTAAGTCTACATAAAAAAAAACTGGACAAGTACGAGTAGGACTCGTGCTCTGAGAGTTCCGTTGGACGGAATCCTCAGAGCGGGAGTCCAAAAAAAACTAACTGAAGTTGAAATATTGAAAGACAAACTTAACTTTGTAGTTGACAATGAGATTCTTCCATACATAACAACTACAAAATGTAAGTTTGTAATTGTAAAACAATATTTTTATATGATATAACTTATTAACAAATAACAACAAAATTAACATAACATTAAATGTATAACAAATTAACAACTTTCAGATTTATTCCTTTACATGTGCTGTCAGATCTTGCCTTTTGCCAAAATTAATGATTCTAGGTCAACGGGAAGTATCCTATAAGTTTTGATTCCCCTGTGAAATCGCAAAATATGCGACATAAACGTTCATATCTTTTGATTGCATTGACTTACAACTTTTATTTTTTTACAGCCGAAAGAAACCGTAGACCCAAGTATTAGTATACTTTTCAACTTCATACCTTTACGCGTTCTTGAGAAAAAGGGTCTTGACAGACAGACGGACAGACGGACAACGAAGTGATCCTATAAGGGTTTCGTTTTTTCCTTTTGAGGTACGGAACCCTTAAAATATCACTAAAGTATTATTGGGTACCAACTACGTACTACGCTTACTATTACGCTATTACTAGGCTTACGATTAAAAATCTAGCGAAAGTAATAAGAAATCGTTGTTCTCATTAACTTTTTCAATGTTATTGCAGCTGTATTGAAGGTGCTTAAGGTAATAAGTAGGTATGTTTTTGAGATTATGGTAACCCATGGGTTACCATAATCTCAAAAATGAGTTACCATAATCCAAAAACATACCTACTTATTATAGTGGTTTGAACCATTCGAATTTGCTTTCTATCAATAGAAAATGTTTCATTTCGCATGATATTTTCGTGCGGAATCATAGGAGCAAGATGCTTAGCTGGTGGTGATCTTATAGTTGAGCTATGCCACAAGTGCAATTTATAAGTGGAAGCAAAGCGCCTACAAAACTTGTTGGACATACAAAAGTGGTTCCGGCCCTAGCTTGACTTCCGAAGCACTTGTTAAAGTTAAATTGACTCTTTTAGAAGTTCCGCCGTAACTAACGATACTGAGGTACAGTCCTACCAACTTATTTAAAAAGTTGCGGGGGGAACCACAATTTTATTTTCTGAGCGAAACTGACAGCTCCCTGTTAAACATTTTTAGTTTCATCATTTTGCCAACCGAATAGATAAGATGGTCGCACTGTAAAGCCAATTGATTTATTTGAGACAAATTGCCAATTGCGGTGGCTACGGTAACAGTTGATGTTGTGCCTTAATTAGGGGTTGTTTTATCGTTTTCAGTGAACAAAGAAAGGCATTATTTTTCGATAAATTTTGAGTAACTTTGACGAACTGCTTTGTCTTCAGACAAAGAGGTCTCAATAGCTAGCATTTGTATTTGGAAAATGCCACAGACAAATGTCGAACTTCTCTATAATTTATGTTAGGGAAGAATTGGCGCCAACGTAAAGATAACATATCGCCTTAAGTGGTGTCGATTTGGAAGCCATTTTCTATTAAATTCCTAATCTTGTGTATTATCAAATCGTTTGTTATGTATAAATTTAATCACATCAAATTATTTATTTGTCAGAACATGATAGATACACATGTGTATCTACCATGTTCTGCCAACATGCACGTGCACGTAGGTACATAATACATATAAAGTAGCATACATGGTCGTAAGAATGGAACCGTATATCATGTCCTTGCCAGGTACGGCGTACAATTAATGTTAGTTTTTTTATAAATATTTTTATAATAATGACAAATTATTATTAATTGCGTATTTCTGACAGCGCTCGAGAGTGGGAAGTGATGTAACGAGATGAAACATGGTTTTTTAATGTTGTTTCCAACTCCATAGAAACCTTCAGTAGTCTCCATTACTTTACTAGGACATGACTCAGACTTTATCATGACATACCTTTCTTGACTCTGGCTGTGACTATGATTTGTTTGATTTGACGATATTTGATAAAACTTGAAAATATTTCAATACTCGACACTGGCAAATACACAATACAATAATGCAAAAATCCTGCCAAGAGGAAAGAAATAATAATTTCAAAAGAGTTAATAGGTTGAGCTGGAACTACATGATTTTAACCTTTGATTATAAATATTGATTTCATTACATTTAGTGGTGTGGAGCCTGACTTTATAGAGACCGCGTGTAATATCCGTAGCATTTTTTTAGGTTTGTGGTAATATCCCTCTTGGGCAAAGCTCTTCCCGAATTCTTATTGTACTATAATATTTCTTATCCTAGGTCAATTCCTTCAAATCCTTTCATAAGGCTCGTAGCGTAGCTACTTCTGAAAGATAAAAAAAGCGAGTGAAACTGCCAAACGAGACGCAAGCGACCATATAAAAGATCTTTTAATGAACATTGCAGTAAAACACTCCGCAGAATACTCTGAATGATGCCATTTATCGTCGAGCAATAAAGCGCTTCTTATTCAAATTCCCTCAATTCCTGCGATGGGCAATTTTGGCAAATCTTTCACATTCATGGTTCGGATCGCGCGGAGTGCGGACGTCTCGTCATTACCTCCCGGCCATTAAACACCGAGTCTCGTTCATTACTGCTGCAGACCAGACGAAAATCAGAGAAACAGCTCGTGTAAAGGCGCTGATAGACATATTATATAGAGAGGTGTTACAAAACCAATTATCAAAACAAAAACATGGATCAAATTGAGAAAATTTTCTTATTTTTGAAGTTTGGTTAAAAACTCACAATTCAGGCAAATTCATTCGTTATTCGTTTAAATAAATAAAAAAGCGTCGAAATCTATTAAGCTCGCGTAAATTTTATCTGCTCCCGAACCGTGAGAAACGGATGAAACATCATTGCCAGATCAATGATCACCGTCAGGAAGAGCACCATGTTTTCCTTCACCGGCAGCTGAAGCTTATTGTTGGGATTGAACCCTGCAGATTGGAATTCGAACGCACCAACCACTGGCGGGAGGGGGGGTAGACAAGACCCACTTTCTGTTAGCGTGAGCGCCTGCTAAAAGATGAAATTGTATGAAAATGACATTAGCTTGAGAGAACATAATTATCTCAAGCTAATGTCATTGTCAATGTCATTTTAATACAATTTCATATTTCCGCAAGTGTTAACGCTAACAGAAAGTGGGTCTTGTCTAACCCCCCAGAGCTATCATCGCTACAAAAGAGCAACGAGTATATTATGTTATCATCATCAGCCAGAAGACGTCCACCGCTGAACATAGACCTCCCCTCAGAACGCCACACTGAATGACAGCCTGCCATCTGCATCCACTGAATGCCCGCGGCTCTAACGATGTCGTACCGATAGGCCTACCTACGTTGATCTTCCTTATTACTGCGTATTATGTTACGAAGTCAGCTAGATCTAAGTTCCAATCAGTTCACTCTAAATACAGACCATACAAATTCATTTGAACAAGCAAGAAAAGTTGTAATGTATCATAGGAGACTGGTTAAAATTAAGCTGACTAGTCACCACTTCAAGAGCGCAAAGTATATACTTTTAGCCTCTAATTTTGAGTAAAAAGCCTTGTACAGACACTCGAGCCTTTTCTATATATTTTCTACTCTGTGTTCAGCCTCGGAAGCCTTTTACAGGCTACAGAAGGAAGACAAGAGGACGTAATGTACCGTTTTATGCTCTAGAGGAACAAGTGAGGACAGAAAGCGGCACGAGAAAAACAACGCTTAAAACAATATGCTCGTTTGAAAAATTAGCAAAACATATTTTTGAGGGAAATGTTTGGTTTGGTACCTACTGTTTTAATTTTTCGTTCTAGCTCTGAAAATGTCGAGTAGCAATTAAGCTCGTAATTAAGTCTCATTCAAGAATAGTACACAGAATAATTATAAAATTTTGAAAACATTTTATTAATACAGAAACTCTACTCTTAAACATTATTTCGTCTTTTTACAAAGTAGGGATTTTTATTAAATACACAAAAGCTCTTTTTATCTTTGACCATACCCTATGTCTCGGTGTTAGTTTCTAGCAGTTTAGATTTTCTAGAGACAAATGGCAAAAAAATGGGTAAACTAGGTAGTTGTAATACCCGCCGTCGCCTCATGCTCACCTATTATCTTTTTCTGAGCAAAGTGATATGCCGAAAACCAGCCCTGCGTGACCTTTCTTTTTATTATTTATTGAATTAGTAGCCTTAATTTAAAGATTATAAGTCTTCATCTCATGACTTGTAGAATAATTACAAAGCTTCATACCAGCCGCAATACGGGTTTTATTTTACGCTGCCAATAACTTCCCATAGCGAGACGTCAAAGGAACTCAATTGTGGACGCGCCTTAATAAATAATGGGTTTTAACATCTCATTTACATTGCTTCTTTACGACGACGATCACAGTACGATGGACAATTTGAATTCTGTTGGAGAAAAGCTTCATCACAAGCTTTTATTTAACTTGTAATGTTTGTATGTTTGTTTGTTTAGGTTAAATCTTGCAAGTTGAATTAGAATCAGTTCCTCTTATGCTACGAAGTTGAATTTTTTTATATAGGTTCAGTTCCGATGACAAATTATTTTCATAATAAATAAGACTGTTTTTAATGCCAAGGTGGCAAACAATCAGACGGGCTGTCTGGTGGTATACTTACCATCAGACAGATCATCAAGTATCCATAGGCGACGGTGACTATTGTCACCGTCGCCTATGGATACTTGTAACACCAGAGGCGTCACAAATACGTTGCCGACCTGAATCGACATCCAGGATAAGCTCTAGATAAAGGAACTCTTCAACGGTCAACAGAACAGACACGAATATTTTTTTTAATTCATTTTATTATAATAGCCGGTTTTAAGTTTTACCATGACATGGTTGCTGCACTCAGGGTTCCGTCCTGACTAGGACTTTTTGTTAACATTTTCATGACCTTGGATTCAATGTCCTTTAGTCGTAATCTTAAACAGTTTACATAGTCTTAAAAGCGTCAAACAAGTCATAGTCACAGTCAGAGTCAAGCTTAGTAAGTTACGGTCAAGTCAAACTCATGTCCCTGTAAAGTGGTGGAGACTTTACAAGAAGCTCCTATGGAGTTTTGGAAACAACACGAAAAGACACGTTTCACCTTGTTATATCACTTGCCCACACTCGAGCACGCTTACGAGCACTTAATGAATAATAATTCACCATTTAGTACACATTAACACTCGAAAATACACATGTTTAGGAAAATAATCCAACGAGCCGACATGTTTTTTCCGCGTTGGCGCCAAAACTCTCCTAGGGAACTCCTCAATGGTTAGGAGCACAGACAATGTTGTATACAAATCCAATTATGAGGTGTCACCATGACAGAAGATAAAAAAAAAAAAAAATAAAAAAAAAAAATTTTACATCACAGATTGTATATCTGTGTTTTACATTGTATTGTATTATGGAGTGTTAGGTATGGCATAGTTTAAATTATAGATCCATTATTATAGGTTTCATTATATAGGTTCTAGACGAGCTCCCTCGTAGTCCGCATCATCACATCAGGCGAGATGGTGGTCAATCGCAAGCCTATTTATAATAAAAACACACACACTAGGTGCGTTCGGGGTAGGAGATTGTATGTTTTTACCTAAAATAAATCTCCAAAAGGCTGGGCCGATTTGAATGCGGTTTTATTATTATAATAATTATGGAAGCACATTCAACGTAGTAGTTTTTAGTTATGCGTGATCAAAATCTGTCAAGTGTAAAAATTATGAGCTCCTTTAAATAATTTTTTTTTAGATACTTTTTTTCTTTTATTGTAAATAGATTGTGGCATTAAAATCATCTCGTCGTTTTGTTACGGTGTACTTACAATGTAATGTATGACATAATCTAGATCTACAAAACGTCTGTAGGCGGTTTGAGCAACAGGTTCCCTGACCCAAGCTCGGAATTTAATGTCCACTCTGGAGCGTTAACAGGCTTTCTGAAAGATTTTTTTATCATTGGCCATATTTTTTTGTCAAGTAATGTTTTAAAGTGGCAGAGAGAGTAGGTATTAGTAGAAAAGTTAACGCAAGTGACTACAAGCGCCTAGTAGCAGAAAGACCGCTTTTAGGGTTCCATACCAAAGGGTAAAAACTGTAAATTTATTGTTAGCAGTGTTCTCATGGAAGTGATGTAACATCTTATATGAGAATAAATGTCTATAAACCTATAAAAACGGGACCTTATTACTAAGCCTACGATGTCTGTCTTTCCGTCTGTCTGTCCTACCTTTAAACGGCTGTCTTTCGAACCGTAATAGATATCCAGCTGAAATTTTCACAGAATATGTAATGTTACAGCCGCTATAAGAAATAAAAAGTCAAAACGTTAAAACTAAAGAGGGGCCCGATACAACAACGTATTTTTAACATATATTTTTGTTTTAGCTCTAATGTAAAAATGGTAATAGGCACATACAAGCGTCAAATTTGACATGATTATAGTACACACTTTAAAATATTACAACAGATAATAAATAATGGCCAAGTGCGAGTCGGTGACAAGTTTCTGTTCAATACCAAGTTATAACTGGTAATTTCGTTACTGAATTTTGTGGTGACGCGGAACCCTCAGTGCGCGAGCCCGTCTCGCACTTGGCCGGTTTATAAAATCTATTAGGCTTATAAGAAGCGTAGACGTGGGCTCTCCTTCTAAGCTCAAAATTTTCAACCCACCAGTATGATAACGAAATCGCCTTTGACTCGATGTGGCTAGGGGCTCCAACGAGGTGTTTGCCTAGATAACGTACTGCGCGGGATAACGCTGTGATCACGTGGCGACGATTAGATGAACCCAATCACCGTATCATCCGTAACGTCACCGTCCCGGAAGCGGTGATTGGGCATCAGTTCCTCGCCACTCGGGCGTGGCCGCGACGTCGTTGTGCTAATTTGAGTGAGCAGTGAAAAACAGGTTTTCCCCCAATATTTTCTTTGCCTTAATTCACACACCTAAGTCTCTCGGCTCACTCTATCAGAGTAAATGACCACACTTTACGCAACTACCTTACCTTACACTAGTCTTTAAGTTACACCGTACACGTCCGTAAGCCGTTAAAGCAACAGGTTCCACTGACCTCTGAACCCGAGACCCCTGCGAAGACCCCTAGCGGGTGAGAAGGAACAGGGGGGTTTTATATTCCCTTTACATCTCCCTGCGGACAATTCCAAGTTTCACGAGCATTACTTATCTTTATACGTCTTGGGCCTTGTTTTGGGCAGTAGGTACACTTTTGAAGTGTTAAGAGGTCTATTGATAGCCCGTTGGTCAAGTTGGTAGTGAACCTACCTTCTGAGCTTGGGGGCGTGGGTTCGATTCCCACCTAGGACAAACATTTATGTGATGAACATTTGTGTTTGTTCTATATCTGGTTGTTAATATTTATTTAAGTATGTATTTAAAACTATATATGTATGTTTATCAGTCTCTGGCAGCCATATCACAAGCTTTGCTTAGTTTGGGGTCAGATGACCGTGTGTGAAAAATGTCCCAAAATATTTATTTTATTTATTTATTTATTACAAAATGAACCGTTCAATTTTAAGTATTTGTTTTTAAGGGCATAAAATGAATAAATAAAGCCTTAATTTTCAAGATAAATATAAAATAAGTAAACCATAACATAAAAATGTTTTTTTTATGGCAGAATATTAACGAAGTCCATTCTCAAACTCCTATAAAGTTTTACGAAAAACTACTTTTGTAAATTGGAGATAACAAATGGATATGTTGAGTTTTACCAAAATCTGAAGCCGCTATTCAATAAAAAATATACCTCTTTTTAATACAGCAACTGAATTTACTACAGATATTATTAGTTGTAAAAAAACTAAAAATCTAGTTTACAGTTTACAATCCAGCTTTTTTGTCAAAAATGTTATAGGACCCTTAAATACGGAGAAAAGAGTTTACTAGGTACCAAACTATTTTTGATTCATAAAAAAAAAATTAGGAACGTTTACAAAATGAGCCTACTCAAAAGTTTTCGCCTACGAAAATTCTCTTAGCAAATTTCCTTACGACCGTAATATGCTTACGACAGTTAAAGACTCTTCAAAAGAGACAAACAAAGCTGAAAGGTAACATTATTATGCTCCAAGTTTTCTTGTGAAACTGCCAAAACCCTAATATAGATGTTGAGAATCTTTTAAGGATCGATCTTGTGAAGAAATTGGCAATGCCGTGGGATTGACGAGACTCGTCTAACTTTTTTGCTTGTAATATGGGGAAATGTGTTCATATAGGTCAAAATAATAATAATATCTCATCCCTATTAATATAGCCTAGTGCTGAGTATGTTCACCAGTTCTGGCAAAAGTTGTTCGCAAACGAAATTGGCTCAGCGTTGCCATGAACTGACAAAAGCGTTATCGATTACAAGAAGTTTGTATTGAATGCAAGGACGTTGTATGTAATAACTAACAGAGTTAGGCGATGGAGCCACCGTCCCTGTTTTTAAACAAAACTGATAGATTCATGTAAAAAAATAGTTCTATGATTATCACCTCTACAGACAGTCAAATGGTTGCCATACGTCTGAAATTTTCCGAACATTTCCGGGAATTCAGGGTTTTGTCCGGAATGTGGGGGGAAAACGTCCGGAAGTCTAGAAATGAAATGAAAATATTTTAAAACATTTTTTTATGCATTATGTATTGTAAGCTTCGTAATGTATAACTATATTTATCGGAAATAGTATAGTACTGGTTGCAGTCTTCGAAATGTCTTTTTTTATCAAAGGTTGCAGTACTTGCATATTTTTCTTTAATTTAGTGCAACTGCCGCACGATTTCATTACGCTGCAAAAGGAAATATCCGCAAATTTCTGTAAAAGGCGTTTTTGCCCGGAGTTTTTATTTCATCTGGTAACCCTATAGTTGATCGTATAGAGATTGAAAGCAAACACGAGGGCAAATAGAGCTTGCTGATAAATTAAAACTTTGAATTCGATATCGTTTTATGAGTACTCTACATTGATGGCTTAGCTCTTGCGCGAGTTGAAGTGAATGAATTACTTACCATTTGACATGGCAATTAAAACATCGTACACCTTTGATTTTCTGAGTGTTGAGCCAAGACTAGGTTAAGGCTAAGACTAGGAGCCGCTAGGGTTAGGTCTTTGCGTATGCTATAGACGATTGAGATCTTACGATGTAGGACCCTTTGAAACCTTAATAAACTCATGAATTCATGAACCAATATAAACTAGGTTTGAAATTCCGGGAGTGACACGTGCCTACGTCACTGTCCAGTTGCCACTTCATTGCAACAAACACATGAATTGAGAAACAAATCTGTTAATAAACAAGACAACAACAAAAAAGTTGTTAGAAATATCTATTAAATATCTATGAATATGTATTAAGAGTTTATATGTCGTGAACTTGGGTACCGTTGCATCAATTTACGCAGTTATCGCAAACAGCAACAAATTCATATTTTGGTTAAAAATAGTTAAGCATACAATTAAGTTAAATGTAATTTTGGAAATATGTTTGCTGTAACTTTTCTCGATAGAATAATTCGGCGAAACCAGGCTTACTAGGTTTTTCTTCGCGTCTGGAAGTTCGTAATAATTTATTTATTCATATTCTAATGGTCATTTGTATAATGTAATTTAATGTAAATTTGTATTAATTAAAACAAAAAAAAATTGTTGAGTTATTTGAAGTTTTTAGCATATGTCGCTTCCGTAATTTAGTTCTGAGGCGGGTGCCGATTCGTGCGTATATCTTCCTACAGGCGTAGATAGCATATTTTTATCCCTGTTTCGCGCAGATGCAAAACTTGAATTTGACCTGACGACATATCGACTCTAAATATCTATTAAACATCTATTTGCATACCTAAACGCATAAATTCCATACCCCAACGAGAAATGACCAGTAACCCATATGGATTATAGGATCAGTAGCGATTCCCTCAATATTCCCATTTCCCAAGTAAACAACAGATCGAGGCCTCCATTATCCGATCGGACACTTTGTCCGGTTATCTGCCCGGACAGAGCTGGATGGATCCGGATAAGACCGGATTTACACGCGTTTCGCACACTACAATATGTTACTACAATTGGAGTATTGGTTGTCGGCAGTTCAGCTTCCTTTGGCGATTGATACATTTGCTCAGAACACGTAAAGAAAACGAAGGCAAGGTGCAGAAAAATACCAATAAAATTTTATTGGTTCGCGTTATTTGTTTTTCATGTTTGTAAATTAGTTTTTTGAATGGATACCACGGACCTGTAGGCGCAGCGTACGATGTCCACCCACAAGATGGACAGACGACCTAAAAGCGACCGCACGGAAACGCTGGAAGCAAGCCGCATCCAACCGACTTTTTGGAGATCTGGGTGTCTTCAAATCACGAGTAAATCGGTTTCTTCTAGGCAAGCGTGCTCCATCGTAGACCGCATCATCGCTTAACTTCAGGCGTGTTGGTGGTCAATAATGCAAGCCTACAATTTTTTTTTAAAGATGTGGGAGGCCTATGTCCAGCAGTGGACGTCCTATGGCTGAATGATGATGAAATTAGTTTTTACGATTATGAATACAAAAAGTATAAATAATTTCAAAACTTAAAAACCAAGGTTCCGTCGATATGGGGGTAGGCTCAAAGCTGCCGGTAGTCTGGACTGAAAAGTAAAGAACCACCAGCCAGTGCGCGTCTGATTTAGAACATATGCGTTCGCACCCGAGACTCTTCGCTCTAAGGCCGTTCACTGTGACGACTATCGGCACAATGATCATCGAGTCAACCTCACGGCGGTAACCTCAAGAGCCAAGTCAAGGTACTTGCTGAGTTTGTCCTTCTCGGCCTACAGGAGGTTCTCGTCATGTGGGATGGTGCGATATCGACGAGCACTGCCCGACACGGGAACCTGTCGACCATCACGATAACAGGCTTATTGGTGACAATAGTCCTATCCTTGATTACTAAGCCGTCCCAATAAAGCAAATGAAGACCATTTTAAATTGTATTATTCATCCCATTTAAATAAGAACTTACGAACCGTAAGTTTGAATGGGTACGTCAAACGGAAAAGGTTTGAATATGTTTGCTTTAAACTTATACATGGTTCATCAGTCTGCCCGGGACATGTCACGTGTAACCTAAATCTCGGTGATCTCAATTCTCATCTAGAGACATTGCATAATTGTCAAGTAATTAGAAATTGTAAAGCGAATGTCACGACTGAGCAACGCCCGTCCATCGCCATCTCTTTATTGTTCACACCACACATTACATACACACAATAAAACAGCTTAAAACTAATGCAACAATTAGCGACCTTATTGCTAAGTGCGATCACTCTTCCAGGCAACTTTAGGAGGGAGAGGATTCATACAGGAGGTAGAAGGTAAGTAAGTATATATATAGGTAGGTTTAGGGAGCGGTATGATAAATAAATAAATAAATATTTGGGGCACTTTTTGCACACACGGTCATCTGACCCCAAACTAAGCAAAGCTTGTGATATGGCTGCCAGAGACTGATATAACAACCAGATATAGAACAAACACAAATGTTCATCACACAAATGTTTGTCCTACGTGGGAATCGAACCCACGCCCTCAGGCTCAGAAGGTAGGTTCACTACCAACTGGACCAACGGGCTATTTAAACGATAGAATCGACATTAATGAATACATTACTGTTTTTTTTTATCATTATTGACCGGCTGGCTAGCTAGGCATTTGACCACAGCTTAGTGTGGTCGAAGATGTTTATTTGTATGAAGCTTTGATAATATATATATAGATATAAATAATCAAAGGTGAGTGAAGTTACCACAAAAGACATCGCTAACAACTTACCATCGCCGTTCCGGGGTGACTTTACACCCCTGAAAGATTAATTACTGGGCTGCCATGTGATTACCCCAGATTACCCCGTTTGTGGCAGAATTTCAACTATTATCTGCAATGCCCGGGGGATATTAACAATCAGTATCCTGGTATCGCTTTGATAGGACCTATTAGTGGCCGATTCTACGACATTATATGTACCTTTTGTTTGTCCTGGGGCTAAATAATTAGGCCGGGCCGCCTGAAACCTTCCTGATAGCACAATCTACGTAGAGATGCTTACTCATTTCTGACACTGACTTTGCAGAAATTTCAAGAAATTTTTTATTTCTTAAAATAAAATAAAGTCAGTAAAAAAATATATATTTATCTATGGTAAAAAATAATAATATTGATGGCAGAATAGCAGGATGGCGGCCAAAGAGTCGGTACCTATATTCTTTGTAGGTATGCTGCAAAGAACATAGAGGTACCTACTCTTTAGCGAGAGACGAACCCTCATATTTATAGTCGTTCCCTCTCCCTATCCTCAACCTTAAAAGGATTAAGTGATAAAATAAGGTAACCTTAAGGTTACCTCAATAAAAGATGTATACAAATCTGATGACATGAAGGATGCTTGGAAAACCAACAATGAGAACCTTAGCAAAGTGCGCACTCATGGTTCGAGGAACCTTGATTGCTTTTCTAAATATGAGAGATTATCAATGACAGTTTTAACTTACATCAATGGAAATTATAGCAATGACAGTTTTAAAAAGTTACCATCAATGGATTATAGTAATTTTTAAACTTTCGCGATTTGAACGCATATTTTAAATGTTTATCGGGGCTTATCACGTATTATTTAATTTAGGTAAAAATAGGTACCTTTCGCTCGACGTTTCGACCATGTTACAATGGCCGTGGTCACGAGCTGACTGAACACTGCGGGTGAGTCCGGCGAGAAGAGCGGGTGTTTAGTTCTTCTCAGGTGATGGGTTCATTTGATACCCATATCATGTGTTTACTCCATCTTTGAGAGTCCGCCATATAGGTTTTATAATGGCGTCATTTAACTAACCATGCATTTACATCGAAACTAAAAGTATGCAACAATTTAGCTCATATAGTTGGGGAAAATTGAATAAAATTTAAAAAAAATGCAGTTGTAAGATTTGACCTAAACCAACAAGGCAAGTTAAATAAAAGCTTTTAAAGAGCCTAAAAACGAGTGCAACAATCGGTGGCCAGAACAAACCATAGTAACACAATATTTTTATTTAAAAGTTAGTTTACCCTCATTTTCAAAAATCTTTCAGAGCGCCTGGTTATTGCGACGCGTGACCAAAATGCTGGCGTGTTTCTGGCTCAACGCATTAGCATTGCCATTCAGCGTGGTAATGCCGCCAGCATGCTGGGTACACTGCCAACTGGTAGTGGGCTTGAGCATTTGGATTGTCTTTAGACGTGCAACGGTCTATGGGCAGTCTAACTGTATTTGTAGTGTTAGTTTTAGCACAGAAAGTAGCAACAAACAGGCATGTTAAATATTAAAAAATGCTTGTAAAAAATTGAGATTGACTTATTTTGTGAACGAAATAATTAACTCAAACTCTCAACTCTTACTTATGCCTGTTTATTATAAATGTGACCTAAAATTTGAATTTCAATCGAGGCTCGCAAAGTCGGACGACAAAGGATAGCTAATCTTCACTCGAAAGTTTTCCACCTCGGGCAGACAGTAGGCCCAGTTCGAAACAAAACAAGCAAGTAAGCGTTGACGATAAGCGCACACTCACACTGCCTCACGTGCTCTTACTTAGTGTGCTAGTGTGGGTACAGTACGGTCAGACAAAACATACAGAAAAGAAAAGATAAAAGCGGGGATAATAAATTGCTTAGCTTAGAGACTGCGTTAGTAATGGATCAGAAAAACAAGGGAGATTTGGTAAGGTGGCATGGCAAGTGCGAATGCATCAGGCCTAAATTCGATCACGTAGAGAAACCCCGAGCATAGCTCTCTCCATTAATTCCACGTAATTGATCGTCTTTCCGTAATTCAAAGTATGATAAATTCGTCCTATCAAGGATTCTAAATATATTCATCCTATCGAGGATTCACGTCCTATGATATACTAGCTGCACTCCGTAGTATCACCCGCGTGGACATTCGCTCAGAAACCCTACATTTTCCTTTCTCTCTCTCTCTCTCTCTCTCTCTAGCGCTCCAACTCTATATAATGTTAAAAATCACATCGATCCTGCTCTGTTACAGCGTGAAAGAGGAAAAAACATTCAAACATACTTTCGTATTTATGATATTAGTATTTGTTAATATATTCTAGAAAAAATATCATCAAGTAATCTTGAAAACCCAACCGACAAAATTTGTTGTTTATCTTTTAATGTACCTACATTATTAGTGCAGACTCTACATAATATACACATACTACATGGAAATATACACTACACTGTAGAGTATATTTCCAAGAAATAGTTGTAGACATATTGCATCATCTGCCAACAACCGAAGCTTACCAGATTTTAATTCCAGATTAGGCTGGAAATTCATATTTAAATAGGAATATCGTTAGCGGGACAGTACACGGCTGGCAGCGTGCCAGGGAGTGCCGGTTCGATGCCCAGCCGTATCAAACTAATATAACAAATGTGAATGTTTGTCCTAAAACGGATCACACAACCTAGGGAGATATGGTAAGGAGGCGTGGCGGGAACGCATCAGGTCTAAATCAGGCTTGATATTTTTTGTCAAACTCACCCAGCATACCTTGCCGCCCCTTTTACCGACTTAAAAAAAAGGGTCGTTATGTTTTTTTTTCATATTTCTTACCTCAGAACTACGTCATTTGACTATCAGAGACAAGCAAAATAAGTCACGGTCAAGTCAAAGTCATGAGTAAAGTAGTGGAGACTTTACAAAGGTTTTCTATGGAGCTTAGGAAACGACATGAAAATACACGTTTCACAGCCTTATACCACGACATGCTCGAGTGTGGGTCACTCGAGCATGTCCACAAACAGTATATAAATAATATTCCACCATTATTACGCATTAAAACTCGAAAATACACAAGTTTAGGAAAATAATAAAACGAGCCGACACGTTTCTTTCATGTTGGCGCCAAAACTCCAAACCGAAAACCAAACTAGACTTTTTTGTAAAAAGTTTAAACAAAAAAGTTCTTTATTAGGTACGTATATTCTGTGGAAGAGGAACTTGGCGCAGCGCCAGAGCTTCCATGCGGTTCCATACACCACAAACAGACCGCTATATTAGACTGTATGATTCTATAACACCCACCGCAGACGAAGGACTTAGTCAGCGCATAAAAACGCATATACCCGGTTTACAGGAAGTCTTCAAGCGTCGTGTAAAACTGCACAATAATGATCTCCGAGTAGCTACTGTATCTGTGCTCTCGCTTTGTTTATATGCAATAGCCATTCAGCCCCAGAATTTCGTATGCTTGTCCTAGGCCATTCCACGCGCGGTAGTCGTTTCTATTCACATCAATATTAAATGTTTATAAGTAAATACCTATGTAATATTTTATTTATTTATTTATATTGTTTTAGTATACATTTATTATCTTCGTCTCTATCTCTACATAGTATAAATTTAAGTCTCTTTCCGCGTCTGTCTGTCTGTATGGCCGCTAACTCCTAAACCACGCAACGGATTTTGATGCGGTTTTGACCATCAATTAGATACATTTTCAAGAAAGGTTTGTAAATATAACTAGCGACCCGGCCCAGCTTCGCACGTAAATTACACCCGTGCGAAGCCGGGCGGGCGGGCCGCTAGTTAGATATAATATATGACTATGCCTTATATACCACGTATTCCATTATTAGAGCACACCCCGTCCTTTACGTCTTCTAGTAGGTATGTCCTCTCCATACTAAGGTTGCTTGGAAGGGATCGTCCATGGCGATAAGGCCGTCAATTTTTCACTACTTTTAAGTTGTTTTTAATTGTCTTATGCGTGTAATTTCTAGTGTGAACAATAAAGGGTTATATAGATAGATAGATAGAAACTCTTTATTGTGTACACCAGAAATAAAAATTACAACACGATAGAAAACACTTACGAGCTAGTGCCATAAGTGTAGGTATATATCTATACAAGACCACTATCTATTCTATACGAGATCTGCAAGACAGAGAGGAGGACAGCAGGCAAAGTCGCATTAGTTAGAGTGCGAGATAAAAGTCCATCGTCTATAGGGGCCATTACGAGGTTAAGGTCCATTCACTTAACAATGCTTTTGAGATACTCATAAGCATACCTTTCCATCCTAAGGTTGCCTGGAAGAGATCGCTTTTAGCGATAAGGCCGCCAGTTGTTACACTAGTTTTTAAGAGTTTTTTGTCTTCTGTATCAAATTTCATGGTGTGAACAATAAAGAGTTAATCAATCAATCAATCAATCAACATACTTAATAGTTGATTTTTTAACAAGAGATAAGAGCAATCGATGTACAGTGTAAACTCTTTATAGCGACACTAGATTTAACGACAAACTCCCTAAATCGGCAAAATTACTTGACTTGGTTGGTTTATTTTTCAAGCGTGAAAAAATTGGTTTCATAACCTACCCCCTTATTATACCCATTCTAGAATTTGAGAAAACTAAGCAAATGGATCTTACTACTTACCAACATCTTCTAACAGGTTGTCCGTGTAATCCGTCCGTCCGTGTGTAATTGCGTAATCCGGAGTCGTTAAGAAAAGGTATTTCCTAGGCAAACGTGTGCTACATCTTCGACATCATCGCTTCCATCAGTTGAAATAAATGTATAAAATGTTGTACCTACTTGACACTGGCAAAATACACTAATTCAGTGCAGCCAAAGTTAGAAAGTAAAAAAATAAAACCTGTGGGAAATTTATTGCATCAAGTACTTGGTACCATAATGCTTCGTGGTCCATTTCGTTATTCAAACTACTTTTAAACAGCTTTCCGAACGTAAGAAATGAAAATAAAATTAGCGATGTCAGGATTTTTCCGAGCAGTGAGCCAGAGTAGGTTTAAAAGTACAAGTAGGAGATTTATAAATCAGTACGAAATTATAAGCTCTTATTTTGAAAGTAAATACCTACTGATACTTAAACTTATCACACAGCCATTGTAATCTTCACTTAAAATCCTCGAAGACAGGTTCTAACTTACCTGAAACAAAAGATAAAAAGTATAACATTAAAACGAACTATCCTCTATCTTCGGAACCGCAATTTATATACTGTGTTTGCTGGCAGTTGACAACAGACTGTCAACTATCAACGAACACGTGTGAACTTCGCCAATACAGTATCATTATTATGGTGTTGTTAGTTCATCTATACATTAAATGATTAAACTAAAGTTGTTTTACAATTCTCACTTTCGTATCTGCTGATGGAGCTGCTAATCGATATGGTAAGGACTGATACACATCAAAGTGATGAGACGAGATGTGCTGATGAGACAAAGAGTTAGGTGCCTGTTATGTTTGCAGTTTGTACATTTTATTAGTTTTATTTAGTTTGAGCGACCCAGTGGTTGACGATTTATACATTATTGCCCTTAAAATTGAACTCGGAAACGCTCAGTTGATCCAACCACTAAGTAAAGCTACAGTTTAGAAGAGAATACCTACTACCAATGAGGTTTTACTCACAGAAAAAAGAAGTAAATAGAACGGAAATGAGAAGGAAAATCTGTCGCCATGCATTATGACAGAACCTTGATTGAACATTCTTATTTATGTCAACGCATCGAACTCCGCATCCAAAGAACTTGGACCTCACCTTTTTAGGTTAGGTCTAAAAGTTCTTTGTCCGCATCACAGTTGCTAACTGATTTCGAATGACTGACGTTTCGTTTATGTGGGTGCAACTGGCTACAAGAAATTCCTTACAAAAATGCCTTGACAGCCGTTCTAATTTAAACATGTTTTTTTTTTTGTTTTCTGTGGTTTTACCCATAGAACTTTACAGCCTTACAGCCTTTTGCAGCCGTACCAGTATAAGTATTTCACTTTCTAAACACAACATGGTATTTTTGATTATTTTTCATACTCCAAGATCATGCTTCGTACGTTTGCGTCGTTGCCAGACACGTAGGACAGACTGAGTTCACTCAAGCTAATTAACTTTTATCTGTATTAACACACAGACCTCCGTAAAACGTATCTACCTCAGTCCATGTAAAATGTTCACTGAAATTGTTTTTTTTTTAGAAGGACTACAGTTTTTCAATTTCTATAAATATCATCCTACACTAACATCAACAATGCACCAGAAGAAGGCAATAGAATTTGATGTTGCGTTTTAATTTTAATCGCCAGCGGTACCGCTTATCCGGTTCCAGAGCGTCCGAAACACCCCCAATAATTAGCTGGCAACACTCCAGCCTCATTTAAAGTTGGTGTTGCCCGCGGGAAAAACTTAAACTGCACGGTTTGTCGCAGACACTGGCAATGTTTGCAGTGAATAATGTCCTTAGGTTAAATGTGTTTTAGACTAATAAGTTTACGTTGGTGCTTGTATAGTTTGTAGGCAAGCGCACTGCGGGATAAATAAAACGAAACAATGTAAATGATAAGAGGTTGGTAGTTGCTTGGTACCTAGATGCCTAAAATAACTTAAATAATGAAGCTACGTACCTATTCTATTCAGGACATTGACGAAGAACCTCGAAGCTGCAGTGCAGTAGGTACAAAAGCTCACTTGAGCGCCAACCATTGCTTTGTAACCACTGCTGAGCTATCTTGGGCGAGCCAATCAATCAAAGGTCCACGAGCTCTCCGCGATGGAACTGATGTCGTCAATGCAATAGAGCATCGGTCCATTTGTCTGCCAATGGAATATTTGCCTTCTCTCGATAACCACCACACTGATTTATAAATTTTAGTTCGTAAGCTACACTGTATTGCCTAACAAAGTACGTACGTCGCCTAGCCTACACTTGATGTACTCTCAACGTGCTCCCTACCCAATTTCACAAAAATTATTCTGCCTCAAAATTTCTGTAAAAATAAATTCAAAACATTCCAAAAGTTCCACCAAATTACAAGCAAGCTTTGGTCTCACACCTTTCAAAACAACAGCAATTCATTCGAGCTGAACATTACATCTGACGGCACCTTCATTACGGGTAAAGTGGCCCCAAAATAAATAATATTGTTTACGCACAGCCTCCGAAACGAAGGGGTACCGGCCCAAGGACACTCGACATTATGTCCGGCCCCAGATGGACTCTGGGAGTGAAAAAATAAGGGTATGTTTGGGCCTACTCAAGGGCCTGTTTAGGAGGATTTGTGCACTTTGAGAGAGTTATGCTCTGGGAATACCGGAATAACATCTTTAACCTTTCAGGGGACCGGTTTTATTTATGTGTATCATAATTTTTAAAGGCCTTAGCAGTGCCTGAATATTAAACCTGGTATCGGGCAAAGTAGCGTACCTTGGGTTGAAAGAGGTTTATGTCCAGCAGTGGACTTGTGTGGGCTGATGGTGATAATGATTGATAAGCCTCATACAAGCGTTTTGGTAACTCTTAAGGAGCTAATACCAGTTAGGTTAGGGTTAGGGTCGATAGAACATTGGCACCCCATCCCTAGTCGATAGATAGCCAGAAGTTATTCTAAGAGATGTTCTATCAGACGGGACAACATTTGCAAAAAGGTATTACATAAGGAATACCTACTTGTAGTATTTGTGTATAGTTATATTGTATCGCACGTGTACTTTTAGGGTTCCGTGATTGGTCTTTACGTACTTATTTATTATTTTAGCTAATAATTATCTGAAACCGAGCTTCAACATCCGTCTTACTACAAAATATTTGAGAACGCTTTAGACATTGTGTTGAACAAATTTTTCACAAATGTCGTACCACAAATCCACGTCTAGCTCTCGTCTAAGGTTTTTTTTTTGTTTAATTTATAAATAGGCTTGCGCTTGGCCGCCAACTCGCATGATTGCTTAAACACAGCCTATGTATTATATTCTTCTATGTACTAGTCTACAAACTTAATCGCCACAAATAAAAAAACAAAAGTGTAGAGAAATGTACAAAACCACGTGAGAATCAAAACGAAATAATAAATTCCCTCTTGACCTCACCAGCTGCGAAAAAGTACGTTTCTATTGGAAAAGGTCCGCTTCCTGCACAAAGGGTAACGAACCTTTGACAGCTAAAGGAAAGGGTTTGCAAAAAGTTTCAATAAAAATAATGGTGTATAGCTCCCCGGCCTTTGTGCAATTACCTCCGAGACTGGCGACACATTACGGGGAATAGCACGTTGTAGGTCGATCTCACGGTAGGCGTTTCGATTTGGGTTATTTACTTATGTATTGTATTTATATTGATGAAGTGGCTGGCGTAACTTTGTAGTAGGCTATCGGACAGGTGTTTAACGCCAAAAATAGCTGACTTAGTGAAAAATTTATTTAGAAAGTAGGTATTTATGTCTGCTTATAAAGTTCTGAGATAATGGCCAGCTCAGACCGGCCCTGAAAAACTACAAAAACGTTAAGCTCGAAAAGTTGGCTTTTATTTCCTAAGGAGTCCAAATTTTTTGAGTGCTTCAAATCATCATGTCAACAACTCAAAATAAACAACTCAATATTTCAGCTCATAGCCCTGCCATTTTTCAAGATCAAGTGAGGGTAGGAGAACAAAACACCCGCTCTTCTCGCCGGACTCACCCGCAGTTTTCAGTCAGCTCGTCACCACGGCCATTGTAACATACATGGTCGAAACGTCGAGCGAAAGGTACATATTTTTTACCTAAATTAAATAATACGTGATAAGTCCCGATAAACGTTTAAAACATGTGTTCAAATCGCGAAAGTTTAAAAATTACTATTTCAGCTCAATCAAATCAGCAGAAGTCGTCTTAAAACCGTTTAAAACGTCATCGTGAAAATATAAGTGAAAAACAAGTTGGCCGTCAAGGGATGCCCGGCTGTGCGTGACGTATGACGAAACATGACGGTATGAG